>OY978526.1:92084139-93454139 GCA_963854835.1 Megamerina dolium
CAAAGATTCATATCAAAGATAAACAAACACAAGAAATTCAATAAATACATTTTATCATTGTTTCTGTTTCTTAACCATCCTGTGTTTTTGAGATCGATTTTTAAAATGAAAGTACTGATTTTCCTCAAATTCTTCTCTTCATATGGACACCCAGTTAAAATATCGTTTTAAATCACTGCAATTACCAAATATATAAAACGTTGTTCTCATTTAAAGTGTGATTTGAATCAAATTTATTTTTTTATGCATTTTGTCATTTGACATTTGGCTATTGACTATGGGTCAATATATTTAAAAATGTTTAATAAAATTTAGATTTATATTTGTAAATGTTTGTTATGTATAATCTTCATCGTTTCATCGTTTCATCCGACATGCCTAATTTGTAAGTATATTTATTTTGATATTTTAAGCAAAAAAATATTAATAACTAAGATTTTAATTTTATTGAAAATTACTCAAGTATCATTGTGAAATAATGAGGAGCGGTAATATGTTGTTTCTTTTCGTTTTTAGCACAATGAAATTTGAGATATATGTACATATTAGAGTTCTGCACGAGTAAGTGAAAATGTGCTCAGGCAAACATTAGAGTGGTGCAGCAGGAATGTATTCGTTCGTATCTTCAAAACGCTCTATTGATATTTGAATATCTAAGCAAATACAAATTAGAATGAATAAAATAGAATTAGAATGGAATGGGGAGTATGTTTCGTTTTCATAGAATGAATAGAATCTCAACATTTGCAAATGGAAGTAAAGTATTTGAGAATACTCCAAATATTCGTTTTGCTTTTCTATGTTAGATAAGACAACATGACGCGGCAAGATGCAGTAATACAGATCATCAGTGCCTGTCATGTATAGCAACCACAATTACGACGTACAGCATAAGTCGTAATACTCGTAGTACTCTCAAATATTCGTTTATTTGAAGAGAAAAAACGAATATATGGAATATTTCTTCTACAAGAAACGAACGGAGTATTCTATTTGCCTAATATTTTACTCTCACTCATTCTCATTCTATTTAGATATGCTTTGCAAATATTGTACATGTTTTGAGAGTAAAGAGAATCGTTCGAAAATCAAATACATTCTCGCAGCTCTTTAGTAAACATCACAGAATACGATAAAATAATTGTAAATGATCGAATTATCATTGACTCGTCAATGTCATATGCATAGAAACGAGATATAGCCGTTTGGTATTCATTGCTTTAGCTCTTTACCATATTAAAATTGCTCGTGAGATCGCAGTTAAAATAGTAATAGCGAATTTCATAAAAATCATAAAAATATACTCTACTGTAGTCACTCGTGCAAGAGTCTAGTATATATGTAGACATGTTAAAATCGTACGCGTTGCTTGCTTTTTTTTATGAACGTACTTAATCTCCTTATTACTTGAGAATAAGTCTATTGTTTTTTTCCCCTTGTTTTTATCTAATAAATACATAAATGGAAATGTATATATATATTTCGTTTTTGTGCCTGGACGTTTTGCATTGATAAAAATAGTCATGATAGTAGCTAGTTGTTGGGGTGTGCTTGCGTAGTCGTGTGCAACATAGATACATACCAGCCAATACCATAGCAACTTACTTATTGTACCTAAACAATGTAATTCTAAACGAATTGTGAGTGTAGGATGAATAAGTTTACGTATGTATCTATATGCTAGTGATGTGTCAAGTTGAGCCGATTCGAGTACTTTAGAAGTATGAAGTATTGGGTGTGTGAATTAGTAACCGGCATTTTTAGTGCTCAAAAATCAGACACTATGACATCACCCCATTTTTCTAGCAATTTATGGATTTCATCCCAAAAGAACTTCGCTGGCTTGGCGACCAAAAACAAATCGAGCTAATTTTTGATGCCGCCGGTGACTGAATTGAAGCTACTATCACGATAGGGGCGTTATGCATGGACCGGAACAAGTGGTAATCTGAAGGCGCCAGGTCTAGGCTATAAGGTGTGTGAAGTAAAACTTCCCATGCACTATTAGGAAGATAGTTTTTGACCGGAAGAGCAATGTGTGGCCAAGCGTTGTCATGGTGAAAAATTAGCGACTCGTGTCTGGTCGCATATTCCGTCCGTTGTCGGTATAGCTCTTCCCCCTAATGGTTCGACCAGGTCATGATCGAGTAATGTCACCAAATCCTGGTCTTCAAACTTTTTTGGCTGTCCAGAGCGTTCTTTGTCTGTGATAACAAAATTACAGTTTTTGAAGCGCACAAACTACTCCTTACACTGTATATTGGATAGAGAATTGTCGCCATAAAATTCCACAAGTAAACAATGACTTTTAGCTGCACGTTTCTTTGCAAAAAAGTAACTTATCAAAACTTCCCGTAAATGCTGTTATTTCGCCAGTTCTTAAAATTTTCCATCGTGAAAAAAATTATGATGCACACTACCAAATTGAAAACTTTTGACTGATTTTGATAGCAAGTGAATAGACATTTAAAATGACATTTCGGACAATGATATACTACATCGCGCTTACGCATGGCGCCATCTAACGTAAAAGCCCGGTTACTAATTCACAGACCCAATATATGGATCCGTGCAAGTTGTAGGAGAGTAGAAAATTTATTTTTAAAGGTTTGTACAAAATGTCTCAAAAGTATTTATGCATTCCAGCGACTAATTCTCCTTCCGACCGAGTTTTTTCGACAGCGGGCTTATACATACGGTTTTTATGTAACAATCGCAGAAGAAGACTACAACCGACAGAGCTTTGTAAAATATTATTTTTCAAAAGTAATGAAAGAGAAGTGTAGCTAGCTGAACTTTTATTTTAAATTTAGGTCGTGGGTTCAATCCCCGGAAGAAGCATAACAAAATTTAATATCGAAATGATTTTTCTTTCGAACGGTACCCACCTGCCGGCAAGAATGGGCAATTTTTCCGGCAGTAACAATTTGCAAAAATGCTTCTTAAAAGAGCTCTGTGACAAAACTATCACTTAGTTTTGTGATGTCACAAGGGTTCTGCCGTTCCGAACCGGCTAATGTAAGTATACAATAGTATTGGAAGAGAAGCTCGGAGTTATCACCATGAGCCTTTGTGGCCTAAGTTTGTCCTCTCAGAGAGGGCAGGCACATATCCTAACCTAACCTATCACACATTATAGGTATTAATTGCCAAGGATGAAATGATTCTCTTTTTAATGTGTACTAAAGTAATTGAGTACCATAAATAGCCGACTCGGTACATCACTACTATAAATTTTGTCCAGGGTAAAAGGTAAAAATGTCCTATCCTTACATTTACCTAAAAATATATAGACTTCTATTAAGTAAATAAAATTTTCAATTATTAATATTTATGTATATAAATATAAATATCTGGTACCAGAGAGGTGCGCCATCATTAAAAAGAAAAGCGTCTGTAATTTGATACAAATTACACAATGCCCCATGACAAAAAATTCTATTTACTTGGCGAACGTCATAGTAATACATATTGTAGGTCTATTCAAATAATAAAAATGACCTTACAGTCCGATTTAAACCCTGCACAAGTGGAGTTACATTAAAAGTGGGATTATGTCTCACTTTAGATCACCCATTTCTTGCAAAATTATTTCCCTCTACAATGTTAAGCTACATGTCACATTAAGCTCTCTTAGATGGAAGACTACGATAGCTTGATACAGCTTTAAAACGTTCCGAAAATTTATGTAAAAAAAAAAATTTGTACCAAAATGTGATTAACTAAGTAATAAATTATGAAGATTATTTACACAATCATTTAACATACATACTTATTATAGCGCGTCAATTAGAATAAATGGCATTGTGTTTATTGACATAAAAAAAAAATTTAATTTGTTTACATATTAGACTGTTATATTCATGTTTCCCACTTCGAGTGTTTCGTCAACTGGAAAATTACTGAATGCTAATAAAATGGTTCAAGTTTAGTCATGTACTTTATACACATAATAATAATAATTTAAAAAAGTTGTTTAGTAAGTTTTTATATTACATTTATTTGCTAAATAAAAAGCAATCCTATTTCTATTTTTTTTACACAGTGTCGGCAGACAATTTCTTTGAAATATATGAGTACTGTTATAATTTTTTCAAATTTAAATTCACAGCATTGAAATATACGCTCCAGTTTTTGAGAAGCTTCAAGGTTCATTTACGGGATGTTTGTTACAAAATATTTATGTAAGTAATATGTTTAATATATCGCTCATTTGCTGCAAGACCGGCATAAGTCAAAAAAATCGATTTTCCATAAAACGCGTTAGAAGTTTTCAACTTACTCCAACCGTACACGGAAAACACGGAAAAAAATCTCTTCTCAAGCGGAGCATATAAGAGGTATTCATATGAATTTTTCACTCAACATGAAGTATGATATAACGAACAATTCTGCAGCATTAACTCAAAAATCACGTTTTTTGATTTATGCCGGTCTTGCAGCAAATGAGCGATATGTAATTTTATAGCATTTACTCAATTCGGAAAATGTGTTCCCCTATGTTCTTGCGTAGTTTTGGATTATTTTGAGAAAAATTGATAAAATATTTATGCCCTTATTAGGAGTGGACCCCCCTAGCACCAAATTTGTCAATACCTTGCCAACATAAGACATTATAGAACAGCTTTGATGTATACTGCTTCCAAAAGTCCTTCCTGAGAAGCGAGCAGGTAATGTTTTAAGCAAATAAACTGAAATAAGCTACACAAATACAAACACTCATAATTTTCAATTGATTTGAATTTAGTACACATCTAAATAGCAATCGAATAAATTAATATTTAGAGTAACGATGCAACCGTTGGCTTTGGAATCGGCAGATTGTGAGTTCAAATCCTGACGGGGTTTTTTTTTATTTATGTATTTTTTTTTCATTTTGGAGATAATATATTTGACAAAAAATTCAATAAATCTTTAACAATATTTTCAGGAAAATTATTTTTAGTCAATAATAATGTGGTGACTCTGTGACAAAGCTCAGAAAAAGTGATGTCACAAGTGTTCTGCCGTTCGGAACCGGCTAAAATAAGTAGGTCCCTTCTAATATTGTCCAAAATTTAAGACGCACAACAGTAATGGAAGAGAAGCTCGGCCAATGAGTCCTTTGGGGCTTTAAGTGCCACATATTTATTTATTTTTTTTTTAATAATGTGGTATGGTTGCGGCGTAATGGTAAAGTGCTAGCTTTGCGATTGGGGAACCCAGGTTCGAACTCAGGAACTAATCGAGAATTTTTTTTTTTTGATTTTAGACACATGTCGAAATCACATTTTGCATTGAATGAAAAAAATTTTAGCATTACTGGAGTGCTTAAAAAAGCTCCTTCTGAAAGCTGTTCTATGGAATGCATTCAAATGTGGCCCATTTCATATAAAAAAGAATTAGAGATAGCATCCAAATGGTAAGGGCTTCTGGATCCAAAAAAGGGGTTCTGTAATCTTCTATTTTCTACTGGGCCTCTATTTAGTTGCGCCGTCTGGAAGGCAACTGCTAATTAACAGTTCCCTACTCAGTTGCATTCGCGCATTCAAATCAAAGCATCTGATTACTTCGGTCGCTATAGATACTACTACTGCTGCTCAGGCAACTCAAGCCATTTGAGTTGCCATCTATAATAGGGGCATTATTAACACGCAGCTTTGTCACAGGGCACTGGGCATTGCCTATTGCTTGTTGATAGGTGGGCACTGTTTGTTCAGTAGATCTTAGTTGTCACTGAGGCAACGCCTCAGTGCACTTTCGAATTTAAGTATTATTTGTGCAACTTGCAAATAAATATTCGAATATCACGTTATTCCGTAAACGTACAATTTGATTTTGGATAAATTTTGTACCTATGTATAACAGATTTATTGCTTAAAGTTTGTAAAGGACTTTGTCTATCTTCGAACCAGCATTAATAGCACCAAGGCGTCAGCCTGGAGATATTGCGAATGCTCACTCGTGTAAAAATGTCATACTTTGGGGTAAGTAAGCAATTGAGAAGTCCAGCCCCAGCAGAAATTACATTCTTTAAGTCTCTCATCATGACTGCCCTGACATATGGTGCCGAATCCTTGGAAATTTTTACCTCAGACGAGAGAATGTTAGGGGTTTTCGAAAGAAAAGTCTATCCAAGATATTTGGATCTATTTGGTTTGGTGGCAAGTAGCAAATAAGATACAATAATGAGGTATTCGATGTACGAATGTATGAGAATAAAATATTTTAAAATTTTGCAATTTTACTATATTGTACACAGTAATTTTAAGAGCCCTGATCTATTACAAAATGAACAAGTTTTATCGTTTTAGTTTCAATTTCTTGTAAATATAGTCTTTATAAATTGTTTGTGCAGGTATCAAATAGTTTTTGATATGCCAATCAGCTTTCATCTATGGCTTTAGGTTTTTGCTAGATCTCTTGTGTTCGATAAAGAAAAATAGAAGAATAGAATAGAATGTATAGAAAATAATAGAGACTATTATTATTATTGCTATTGTTTTTCGCCCTTTACTTGCCAATTATTTTTGTTCTCGCATATGTATTGTGCGGTGGGTTTGTGTAAGATGGATTGGTATATACGAGGGCGGTCCCAGAACTACCCGACCTGACATATAGACAGCGGCAGTAGTTTGAAAAAAATAAACTTTGGTGAAATGTGGCAACCATATAAAACATATGTTTGAAGTTTCAAGGCGCCACGTTGTTTAGTATTTTTTTGGAGCCATCGAAAGTTAACGACCTCAGTGAATTTGGAAAAAAATTGGTCACCGTTATGTAATTCAATACTTTCATTTGAGACAAAGCAGTCAAAACAGTGGACTGATAGGGGAGAATCGTGTCCAAGGGAGGCGAAAACAGTTCCATCTGCAGGCAAGGTTATGGCGTCTGTTTTTTAGGAAGCACTTCGGATAATAATTATCTTCAAAATTTGTTGCAGCGTTTGAGTGATGAAATTAAAGAAAAAAAGGCCGCATTTGGCGAAAAAGAAAGTGTTGTTTCATCAAGACAATGAACCAGTTCACACATCCACTATTGCGATGACCAAAATCAATGAGTTAAAGAGCTCGAATTGCTTCAGCACACACTTTATTCGACAGATTTAGCACCTTCGGATTATTTTCTATTTCCAAATTTGAAAAAATGGCTTGATGGTAGAAGATTTGCAAACAATGAAGAGATGGAGTCTGCGGTAGATGGCTATTTTAATGAGCTAGACAGTTCATACTATAAACAGGGTATCGAAGCTATAGTATGTCGCTGGGAAAAGTGTATGGAACTAAAAGGATATTATGTTGAGAAATAAAGAAAAATTTTCCCAAATTTGTTATCTTTGTCAGGTCGGGTAGTTCTGGGACCGTCCTCTTGTGTTAAGAGAAGAAAAAGGAAAAATCTTATACATGTGTGTGTGTGTATGTCATTATTGTCTTCTATTTGGTTTTGTTGAAGATATTTTACCTCACTTACGTCAACCTCCACAACCTCCATTATCGTTGAATACCGCCTAACCTCTATCTCCTGCATGCACAACAAACACCTACACAAACACTTATACCCCACCCCACACCAATTCCCGAAAACAAATATATGTATTTGTTTTTGGTTGACGTATAGACTACTCACTGCTGCATTTTGCTTAGTTCTGTCCCCAATACGTAGCTACGAAATATAGTGTTGTTTGTGCTTCTACACATAAACTAAATATTTGACGAGTAATGTTGCAAAATGTGAATGACCGCTGCTGTTGTGTGGGGTTGGGTGTGAAATAAACATAAGATATACTAACAAATATACCATAAATATGTGAGACATATGTATACATATAATATGACATAAGTGGTAACCGTAGAAACTACGAATACAAGAGAGCCGAACAAACCAAAATTGAAACGATAAAACAAAAAGATATGAAAATGAAAATGTCGCACAGATAGAAACAACACAAGTGGCAGAAATATGTGCATACGATGTATGTAAAGGGTGTTTCGCTTTGAATGATAATTTATTTTGATACTACTTTATTCTGAATAGTTTTATTTTCTGCCTTAAAAACTTCAACATGTTTGTCCTCAGATCATTTGATCTTTTCTTCAACTCATCTATGTGTAGAGATAATTGTAAAGATTACGTATGATATGAGAAGGTCAACCTCACCATTATGATTATTTGTTAATCGTATTTTAATTTGTGTTTCTTTTCTTCATAAAATTCAAATTCAAATATACTCGTCGCACACCAAAACCAAACTTCTCAATGACAAACATTATTACTTAGATATTTCATCATTATATGTACTATGATTATTTTATCATACATAACCTTAAAACGAAAACAAACAAATGAATAAAAATACATCAAAATATGTTAAGCTTACCTTGTGCATGTTTTTGCCTGAGTTTATTCAATATATTGGTTGCATCGAAACCAGCATTATCGCACAATTGACGCGGTATCACCTCAAGTGCCTTGGCAATGGCTGCAATTAATAATTGCTCTTTGCCAGCAATGGTACGCGAATAATCGCGCAAAATTTTTGACAATTCCATTTCAATGGCGCCACCACCTACAAATAAAAATTTCATATATTAGACAATATCAGTATGTATATAGTTAAATGTAAGATAAATATTTATATAGATATACAATTTGTAATTTTTTATTTGTCAGAATGACATCTGGAATGTCAGATTACATTTAGTTTTCCCATTTTTACTATTACGCCCTTATCGATTTCTCAAAACATTTATACAGAGTGATTTCTTAGCAACTTTCTTGGTGGCAACACTGTTTTTGGCAGCTCAGCTGTTTTCGTGTAACATGTTACTGTCAAACATGTTCAGTTTGGTCTATAATTTAACCATGATTCGACTTATAAGCGAACAACGCTTGCAGATTATTGAATTTTATTATCAAACTTCGTGCTCGGTTAAGAAAGTGGACTTCTTCCATTTTTCGAAGTCAGTTTGGTCAGTTTGAGCGATCTTTTCTGTGGCGGCTATTCGGAATTTTGTGACTAAATTTCGCACCCAATTTACATTATTAGACATCAAACCACCAACAGGCATACGTAGAGAATGCGGACAGAGGAAAATATCGCAGCTTTATCCGCCAGTGTTGTTGATGATCGCGAATTATCGATTCGGCACCGTTGGTAGCAATTGGGCCTCTGTTACTCCACTACGTGGAAATTTTTGCGGAAGGATTTGGGTGTAAAATCTTTTAAAATACAGCTGGTGCAAGAATTGAAGCCACACCATCTACCACAACGGCTAAATTTTGGTGAATGGGGCGCTGGTAAAGTTGGATGAAGATCAACTTTTTTATCGCAAAATTGTATTCAGCGACCAAGCTCATTTCTGGTTGAAAGGATATGTGAACAATCAAAATTGCCGTATTTGGTGTGAAGAGCAGCCAGAAGCATTGCAAGAACTGCCAATGCACTGTTTGGTGTGAATTATGGGTCGGTGGCATCATTGGACCGTACTTTTTCCAAGACGACGAAGGCAGGAACATTACTGTGAATGGCAAGCGCTACCGTCCGATGATTGGCTGACATATGGTTTCAACAAGACGGTACCACATGCCTTATAGCACGCGAAACAATGGCCCAATTGAGAGGCGAGTTCGGTGAATAGTTTATTACACGTTTGGGGCCGGTCAATTGGGCGCCTAGATCGTGCGATTTAACGCCTTTAGACTATTTTGGGGCTATGTTAAGGCTCATGTCGGGTCAGTGCGGTTGACGCACTGGAAGCCAATATTGAAGAATTTATTCGCGAGATACCGACCGATGTTGTTGGAGAGAGTATGCCAAAATTGGACCCAGCGTATGAACCATTTGAGGAGCAGCCGCGGTCAACATTTACAAGAAATCATATTTGAATATTGAATTATATAGACCGTTCAATCGACTCAAATAAAGATTTCATACATTTCTCTAAATTTTATATATTTTTTTTTAAATCAAATCCGAAGGCTCTTAAAAAATCAACCTGTAAAATGCGCTTTTCCTTGCTTTTCATGTTTTCTTTTATCAAATTTCTAATCATCTTTATGAGGAAAGGTAAATAAATTCGGTTTTAACATTAAATAGAATAAAGCAATTATTAAGTATATTTCTACTAAATTTATTGAAACTTCTCTGAACCATTCTATATTCTTTCAAAACACATTTTTTTTTAAGATTTTTGCATTGAATGAATATTTATAATATAAAATATATAAAACGTATTCACATAATTTTCAATAACTTTTGGCCAATGCACTCATATAATTTTAACCCTTGTCATGTAACGTCGTTTTTCGTACCTCTCCTGTGTAACGTCGTGTCACTTGTGTCCGGCTCTTAAAAAAGTACGTAAAAGTGTTTAAAAAAATTTGAAAAAATTCACAAAACTTGATTGAGGATTTTATTTTAAGAATCAATCGGTAAATTATCGATTTTTTCATTTGTTTAAAAAATATAACTGTTTCGGCATGGCACAAGTGACACGTCATTAAACGTTAAGGGTTAAAGCAATATATTGTTTTTGCAATTATATATTAAGTTGCATGATATTGATGGTAATTGTAGGTATATAATATACAATATAAGTATATAAGGTACAATAAATAAGTACATTATTAATAAATAATCGCTTTTATGAGCAAGTGCACAATACAAAGTGCAATGAACACTCACAAGTGCGTTTCAATGCAATGTAATTGCATATATTTGAAAACAATAGTAAATATTTTATATAAAAAATAAAATAATAAAATAAAAATAAAAATAAGCTAAAAGCAGTTTTTTTTTCTCCTTTCCTGCCATTTGATTCTATTGCAACAATTGCATGGTGTTCAAAGACAAGTTGTTCAGTAAAAAAGAAGAGAAGATAAACACGACTAAATACGAACATAGTATATGGTATGTACATACAAATACTATTGACATACACCACTTAGTAGATGCATGCAAGCTGGCGAGACGTAAATACTCGCTTCCAAAGCAAACCATCTAATCTAACCAACCAACCAAGCGATCACATCAAATGGTTGTTGGGTCAATAAACTTTTCATGGATACAGAAAAAGTGCATTTTGTGCAATGTAATTGTTGTTGTTGATTTGTTGCACCTCTATTTCATATCAACATGTCACAATTTACGACAGATATTTAAACGTTGCAAACGAATACTCAATGTGTAAGCAAGTGTGTAGTACAAATGAGTTTGTAACATTAGATTTGAACAGTGACAATTCAGTTAAATATAATAATGTAATGGAATGTTGAAAACAATATATATTCCAAAGCATTACCGGAATGACTGTTTTTAATTACAATTAACCATCTTAAATTATTCGTTACTTTTTTCTATATACATTATATATAGTATTAATATTCATAACATTTTATGCTACCACCAATAATAATAAAAAAAATTATTAAAAGTATTACACACACACACACATGCAATTCTGTGATCATTAGCAAACACTGTAGCAAATGCAGCAATTATATTAAATGACTCATTGCCGTTGTCATTGGTTTATGTGAATAGTCATTCTTGTTTTTCAACTGTCATTATTTTTCATATAACATATGTATAGTTGTTGTATGTATCATATTTGTATTACTTTGAAAAAATATTTTATGGGTACTTCCCATACCAATTTGTATCCATAGAAAGATTTTAGTTGTTGTTTAGTTCGAGGCTTATTGAGGTTTTCCGTCAATACAAAAAGGCCAGACCTAGACCTAGTCAAGTCATAAATATTGATACACAACTAAACGCATTCATTACGAATACAATATTGGGTGCATCCATTTCATCTTGACTGGGGCGACATTGAAAATCGTATTGTTGTAGTTGGCCTACTAAAATGCAACATGGGAAAAGGCGATATTTTTCGGAAATTGCGACCGCTTGGAATCACTCGAAATTTTGTATATCGTGCTGTGAAGTTGTTTGAGGATACTGGTGGCGTACGAGACCGTCAAAGATCCGGCCATTCGCGCACTGTGAGAACTCCGAAAGCGATCAAAGTCGAGAAGAAATGAATCGATTGAAAACCGCTGCAAAAACAGAAAATCTTGTCACGGGAAATGCACATTTCGCAAAAATCCATGTCCATGAAGATTTGAGACTAAACGCGTACAAGCAACACTCTGGACACCTGCTCACGGCCACATTGGAGGGAAAAAGTCAGCGAAAATCGAAAGCGTTACGCAGCCGGTAAGCTCATTATGTTTACTGACGAGAAAATTTTCAACGTAGAAGAATCGTTCAATAAACAGAAGGATCGTGTGTATGCTCGGTCATCCAGAGAGGCCTCTGCTTCAGCTCACAAGGCAAAAACGACTCAACTGTGGCTGAAAAACAACATTTCAGACTTCATATTAACGAATGATGGGCCAGCTGGTAGCCCAGACCTCAACCCGTGGGATTACAAGTTGTGGTCCGTATTAGAGGGCATGGCTTGCTCTACTCGACACCCAAATATTGAGTCGTTGAAGCGTGCAGTGGACGATTTCCTCATGCATAAAGTGCGTTTCGAGATCAATGAGTGGCCAGATCGTCTCAAGCCGTGCTGGAAGGCAAAGGGAAGTCATTTCGAATAAGTTGTTCTAAGATTTGTAGCCATTGAATAACCCAATAAAAAGAAAAAAAGGTTTAAGAAATATTAATTCGTTTTCATTTGGCGTCGATTTTTCCGTGTACCAATATTTGTAACTTGACTAGGTATATAAGTATCTGTTGACAACGTTCTACAATGCTCAGAGAGCAAAGCTGACATTATCTGAGATCGGAGCATTTAAATTACAAATGCGTTTAGTTTTTACGACAAAGTTTATCTGATGTTTATTTCAAGTTCAGTCTTTAAATATAAATGTTACAAGCTTCTGAGCCCTTACTTTGAAAGTGGTATAAGTCTATTTTATATTATATAGAGATATTAAAAAGTTTCTATATGCATGGTTTGAAAAACATATTTCACATTTCATTTCATACATTTCTGTAATATTAAAAAGAGATTTGAATTAAACCAATTTTTAAATGTATTTTTAATAAATATGTCAAAAAAAAAAAAAAAATAATAAGTGCTGTCTTCAGGTAATACCAATTAAATTATTTTAATGAATTTAACATATGCAACATAATGCATCGTGACAATAGTCTCGATTAAATTACATTACATTTGGATGAAATGGATATAGCGCCGAGAACCATGAGCCGTATCACAAGGCTTTATACTTGCAGTTGAATTACAAAAATACAAAAAAAAAAAAAATAAATAAATAAATAAATAAAAAAAATAAAAATAGGAAAAAAAAAATCTAGACGGCAGATGGCATCACTTTAACTTAGTTTTTATCACAGAGCTCTTTTAAGAAGCATTTTTGGCATATTGTTATTGCCGGAAAAATTGCAAATTCTTGTGTACCGTTCAAAAGAAAAATTTGCTCGATATTAAATTTTGTAATGCTTCGGCCGGGGATTGAACCCGCGATCTACAGATCAGAAAGCCAACGCACTAACCACTGAGCTACGGTGGTAGCTTGGTGGGGAGTATCCTATGACGGCGGTACATCCTTACATTTTTGTAAAGAGGGTGTTAAGACAGCGGCAAAAAAAAAAAAAAAACTATAACAGAGACATTTCAAAGAATGTAGCCCTTCAACCAAAGCATTGATATTTCAACACCCCTCCTCTGTGTCCGCTCATAAAGCTAAAACAATCCAACACAGTGGCTTGGAAATTAAGTACTCGAATTTAATAAATTGGGCTGTTTATTCCGCGGTGCAACAAAATAAATGGAGCTTAGATTCTCTCGAGATAAGCTATCAATTAAGGGGTGAACACATTTAACACTTTTTTTCATCGACCTACCTTAATATCATATAAATAATCATAATTTTATGTAATTCCATTGACGCAATAGCAAACGTGAATTCCTTCAAAAGCGAATAGATTTTTTTTTTACAAATTCAAGTCACGTTGCAATTATTTCACTGAGTTATGTACAACTCTTAGGATTGCATTTGATTATAAACGTCTTTCATAAGATGTGTTCCTTTCATCACACTACACTTTATGCAAGTTCTATTGTTATAGTAGGTATGTAAGTATGTTATATCTGCGAGGGATTTCGTAAACTTTATTGTCACGTTGCAAAATAAAATTACAATACCCCATCGGAAACAGAAGTTTGTTCAAATTGATGATAAGCGAAAAATTATTCACGATAGACGCAAGTAAAGTAAATATATACAGAGCGATTAGTGTAATTCGGTATGTTCTCGGCTGTCATATCGTCCATGTTAACAGAAGTAACCCTTGGACATTTTGACAGCAAGGTTCGACATAGAACTGACGTTTCAAGTTCATTTGAAACGTCAAATTTTAACTAAAATACCAATAATTATGTCAATGTCAAAATGTCAATCTTGGCAATCATTACGGTAATAGGCGGATATTAAATATTTATCCCAATTTATATAAATGGCTTATTTTACCTACAGAGTTTTTAAAAGAATAAAGACGTACATATGTATAATATAACAACGAAAACCTTAAGATGATGTAGGTAGAAACTTATTGCCACATATATATTATGGGGCCTCACTTAAAAAGGTTTATTAAAACTTCCACAACTATGTGTCAATATCACGTCTTTTAATAATTTGAAAAAAAATAAAAATAAAAAATAAATAACAGAAATAAAAATCATCCAAAAGCTTACAATTATCGAATTATTATTTATGAAGTTTTTTTTTTTGGAACAGATTAGCGTAACGAAACAGTTTTGTAAACAAAATTCAATTTTTTGAAACTGATCAAGCCGAACAGTTGTCGATAAAGCTGAACAATTTCGGGAATCATCGTAAAATAAACCAAGCTCATTTTATGTCGACAACCGCGGCAAGTGATGTCACAAGTGTTCTGCCGTTCGGAACCGGTTAAAATAAGTAGGTCCCTTCTAATACTGCCCAAATTTAAGACGCACAGCAGTAATGGAAGTGAAACTCGGCCAATGAGCCCTTTGGGGCTTTAAGTGCCACATATTTATTTATTTTAACCGCGGCACCTTTTTTATTTTCTATGGGTCATAAGGCATCCTAATATACATTCATACATACGGTATGTAAAATAAAGTTCTTTTGAGTTATGCAATACAACAACAACTCGTTCCGTTCATTGTGTTTTTTAGGGTGAAAATGTTTTAACTTTGAGTGTACATTATCGTACACCTTCTTTTGCGAATGTGTTGGCCTAGATTTTTAAACAACTTTTATTCAACCCTGCAAAAAATTGTGCGCCTAATCTCCCAAGAGAGTAGTCCGGGATTAATCTCTTTAGATATCAATCGGACATTAATTAGTTTCCGATCGGTCTTTTTAGAGATGTTCTACACTTTCAAGGGATTCGCTTTTAAGTCAGCAATAATATGTTATATGACAGCTTAGGTGGTAGAGCGACGGTGATAAAACATACGAATGCAAAATACACAATGTTGGATGGGTACCCAGGTTCGAATTCGCGGCGAGTACCAGAAAATAGGTAAATTGTGCGAAATACATTTTAATTTGAAATATATGAATCGGAATTGCAGGGTGATTTTTTAAGAGCCTTTTGAATTTGATTAAAAAAAAATGTATGAAATATTTATTTAAGTCGATAGAACGATCTATATAATTCAATGTTTAAAGATGATTTCATGTAAATGTTGACCGCGGCTGCGCTTCAAATGGTTCATACGCTGTAAATCGATTCATGGTTAAATTATAGACCAAACTGAACATGTTTGACAGTAACATCTACACGAAAACAGTGTTGCCGAAAAGAAAGTTGCTAAAAAATCACCCTGTATAATGCGATAAATGAAAATTAAATTGTTTGGCTTATACTGTACCCAGGTTCGAATCACGGCAAATTGAAAAAAAAAAATAAAATTTCACATAAATCGGAATTATAATGCAATTAATGAAAATCAATTATTTTGATTCGAATCGCGTCGAAAAGCAAAAATGGGTAACTTGTCAAAGAATTTAAATGCAAATGTACATGAGAATTATAATACATTGAATGAAAATTTTTAACCTTGCGACTAATCTATTTATAGAAGGCAACTAATCCCCATTTGTACCAATTCAGGGATAAAAGGGTAGAATTAGTCTCTTCATAGGACATGCTGGAAAGAAAAGGAACCGTTCATTCCATATAAAAAGAGCTCAAAAGTGCGATTAGTCGCATATTCCTTTACGACTGATCCTGGACACATTCCGGACAAGCCGTATTTTTTACAGGGACACTAGGGACTAAGGCGCATACTAGTTTACATGCACGAAGCACATGTATTAGCATGTGTATAAATTTCAAGTTAAGTTTATTACATTTAAAGCGTGAAAAAATAATGATATTGTAGTTTTTAAAAACAAATACGAATAAAATAATAATTTTAATAAAATATTATTTACTGCTGTTTATAGGAAATATTGTATTAAAGCATGCCATTTAATTAACATGAACACAAGAAGGAAGTATTCAATATGCTGAAACATACACACACACACACACACACTCATATGTTCATTGTATACAGCAGTAAAATATTTCCGATATAATCAAATGAACACAACGAACAAAGAAGCTTAAAAGTTCCGGCATATAAATTGAAGAAATTTCACCAAATATTGCAATTATTGCAAAATTCAAAATAGGCACAACAATAAACAAAACCATAAACAATAAACAAAATGCCCTGAAATTTTGAAAAGCTATGTAGTTGCGATAAAGTGGTATCTATTATTTAAGAGATAATTTCTATTATAGATAAATGTTGATATATATTTTTGTGAAATTTCATACAAGATTGTAATCGAAAAACTACAAAAAAAAAATTCCCTTAACAAAGACTATACATATAATATATAAATCATCGTCCACTCGTATTTTCATTATATTTTTAAACCATACAGGAGGCAAGTGGTAAAACTTTGATGCCAAGCTAATGTCGAAATAAAGAAAACCCGTCAAACTGGTCATAGTGACCACACAAAAAATAAATAATAAATAGTATTATTCTCGGATATTATATATCAGCAGATATTTAATCTATTTATAGCAGAATATTTCAACCCCTGCATTATTTTGATGCACACAATAAAAAAATAAAAAAAAAACATATACAAAAAATCAGAAAAAATATAAAAAAACTGGATTTTGCTAACTTCATTTAATAATTGCATATGAAGTATTTTAATTTTCAAATTTTCATTCACTGTGTATCTATTTATTTCATATTGGTATAATTCTCAAGTGTTTTATAATAGCATAAACATAAGTGTTGAGTGTTGATCTGAATCTACCTTCCTTGTCATGGGGAGCATAGTACTCAATGAACGTATAGTGAGAGTGCTGATGCTGACACCACATGATTATTAATGCCCCCGTACGACTTTGATCGTTCGGAATTTTTGGAAAGCCCTCTTACTTCATAGAGGGTTTCATTTATCATAAATATAATTGATTGTTTTATACTTTGGTTATAGAATGTAAAATTTCAAATATTGAAGCATTTTTATTTATCATATCAAATTTTTTTTATATAATCTTTTATCTTAAAACATCTTCTCTCACTATATTTCGCTTCCCAAACTCAACGCGAGTTTCAAATGTCGTTCATTGAGGTAAGTTAGTAAGAAAACAACATTTTCTTTGAAATCTTCTGTATTTTGTCAACAAATCCCTCCTTCAAAAGCAATACAATCATTCCAACGCTTTTCTAACTTTTCAATGCCTTGTTTGTTTTAGAACTATTTATCTTTTGCTTCAAAATATGCGTCTTTTTCAGCGATTTTTCATTTGAGTCAAATATTTTCCCCTGTAGGATTTTTTTAAATCTGCCAACAGCTAGTAGTCGTCGCTCGGAGCCAAATCTGGCGAATATGATGGATGTAGCAAAAATTCGCTGTGAAATTCGTGTTGTTTGGCCATTGTTAAGAATGACTTGTGACACGCAGCGTTGTCTTGATGAAAAATAAATTTTCTTCTTTTGCATCTGCGGCCATTTTACTGCGATTTCGTTCTTCAATCGCTCGAAATAACGCTGTGTAATATTCGATATTGATGGTTCTTCGTTTTTCAAGGTAGTCGATGAATATTATAGTTTGAAATTAGCAAACTACCGATAAATTGTTGTTACCGATGTGACAGAATCCGGATAACACTTTTTAATCCATTGCTCATCTTGAACGATGTCTTTTTCCCCATGAAAAAGCAATGCTTAATCAACAGACGAAGTTCAAATTGATTCAATTTTTTAGTAAGTAAGTATAAAAGTAGCGTCACTTAAACGATTGTAAATAGATAAGTAATGGTACGAATGACATGAAATTTTGACAGGTATCTTCTATCCAAAAATAATAAGGGTATGGTATTTGCAGTGCCATCTCTTGGTTAGTCCCGGGACTTATTGAACGAAGTGTTATAAAATGCTTAAAAATGAAGCACTTGGCTGAAATCTAAGTAAAAGTTTAAAAAAAAATGGAGTTAAATTTCTTAACTAACAACTTAACGGCTACAGAAGTTTTTCGCAATATTATCGGCTAAAATATATGAAAATACCATCACATTTGGATGCAGGATGTATTCATATATATACTCGTATAATATATATTTATTTGTTTACAGATTTATGCAATAATCAAGTAGCAACGCCATTATAATAGAACAAAAAAAACGACAACATTAGCAAATAACAATGCAACTGATTTGCATTAGCTATACAACAACAACAATGGAATTATTTATTACTAAAAATAGCGTGCTGTTGTTTTGTTCGTATTATCAGCTACACGAACAATATAAAAAACAAAAGAAGGCGTTTTCTTGATAAACTAAAAATACAAGGCTATCCAATTCTGCGTCGGTTTTAGCAGTCATGTTTTTACACTTCTAAATTTTCATCGTTATGATTAAATGATTATGGATTTTGATTGGTCTGAAATTGAAAATATGGGGGTGTACGACCTGCTAGTTTCAACAAGGCGGTCCCACATTTCACACAAACTTCCCAATAATGGACGAGTCTACGTCCCGGAAGCACTCGACCAAAGTCAATTCACCTCATCAGAATACGGAAATGCTTTGTACGGGAACAAAACAAAGCATTTCCGTATTTTTGCTGCTACAACAACAAAAACAACATTTCACACAACACGGATCACTTTATAGCGCAAGAAATTGCCAGTTCGTCTAACTTCATGTTTTGGCAATGTGAATTGACCACCAAGATCGTGCGATTTGTCGTCATTATAGTTCTTTTTGTGGGATCATGCAAAGGATCGTGTTTAAGAAGGCAATTCTCAGATTATTGACGCAAAATTACCTCGTCATCATACAATCCTTCAAGAAATGCCGTGGACGACATTTTAATGGCATGGTTTTCCACAAATAATGATAGATTCCAAACAATATATTGAAATAAAAGTCTGATCGAAATCTAAGACGGAAGTTTGATTTTATAAATTTACATCCGAAGACATAAAATGGATAACCCAGTATATAAAAAGAAATTAAATTGCTAAATTAAGTACAATTATGCATACAGATGTATGTATATGTGTATGAATAACAATATTGTGGCATAAGATAAGAAAGAAGTTATAAATATTAATTGTTTTTTATACAAAAAAAAAAAAAAAAAAAAAAAAAGTGATTTGTTTACATGCAAGTTTTTGCAGCAATATCAACTGCGCCGACCTCTTTAGATGTGTGCAAAAAAGCAATAAAAATAACCACATTATTATCAATGTGTATATTAGAGATGTCCATATTTTTTGAAACATGAATTTTTCAATGCGCTATTTTTCTAAAAAAAAAAAAATAAAAATTATTTGAAACAATATTATTAAGTTTTTAAGTTACGAAATGCACTTGGAGATAAATTTTGAGTATTTATGATTATTTTTGTTGCTCTCTGAGATACATTAGAGAGACATGAATCGATTTATGTTTTATCTAATTCAACAAAAATCTTTAAATAAGTTCATACAGCCGTTCAGTATACGAAAGTTCATATTTTGTTTCTGAAATCTAAATTTTGTCTTTGAATATATTCAATTGGCATTATTCGATTTGAGTTATTGGCTTAGTGAAAAATTAAAATGAGCTCGATTTGTTTGTTAACACCAAAAAAAACTTGGAACGATAGAGAAAATGAGAGCTCGACGCTTCACTGTGAGAGAACTTACAAGTTTTTACTGGATACATTTTTACTTGTAAGAATGTCCAACAAAATATTCTTTGAAGTGTGCATAAATTATAATTATAATGGCTTTTAGTTAATTGAAGTCATTTGAACCAGTATTTAGCAAAAAAAAAAAAAACCGTTCTTGAGCCAAGTTGCTTGATATTGAAATTGATAATCATAATCAGCTGTTTCTGTTAACTTGCAAGTTTTTGCAAATTTCTTTATTTACTTTTTTGCAGCTCAGTAATTCTTCCGCGGTAAAAAACATTGTTTATGGTGCCTAGATGCTCTCAAGGTAAGCTATCAATTAAGAAAAGTGTCACTGCTACAAAGTAGTTTGAAATTTGAAATTTTAGGCGTTTAGGTATATACAGGCCTCCTTTGAGGATTTTTATTACAACAAACATAATAAATAAAAATGGAGCAAGGTTGGGGAAAAACCTTTTGGCCCCTCCACTAAATAAACTCTATGTACATAAACTTACCAGCAACTACAGCGTCGTGTTGAATTGTACGACGCACAATCATAATAGCATCATGTAAAGATCGTTCGGTTTCTTCTAAGAATTGCTCAGCACCACCACGAAGGATCAAAGTACATGTTCTAGCATTGGGACAACCTAATAATTGTATAAATATTATTGTGCTCAAACATAAGCTGTGGGTATCCTAAATATATTACCTTGGAAAATATTGAAACGGTCACCGCCAACCTGACGCTCTTCGAAATAATCACAATTGCCTAATACATTGATATTGATGTCATTGGCAGTGGTCATAACAGCGCCACCACAAGCCTTCATTGTGCGCTTAAGATCTTCTTCGGGCACACGTCCAGCACAGAACATGTCACGATCGGCAAAATATTGTGTAGCCACATCACCAATGGGCAATTTGGAGAGAACAACGTTGGCGCCGGATTCATGTATTTTAGCCAATTTATTGTACAAAATTTGCCATTCAGCATCAACCACTTTCTGGTATTCCTTTACGTTGTCGACACGCACTTCAGCATTATCTCGCTCCGCTTTCAGCTCCAATTCGATGTTGAGCAATGCAATTTTACATTTCTTATATGATTTTGGTGCCATCTCAAAACCAGCATACGAGAATGTTTTCTTGAAAGCAACACCTGATACAAGCTCTGACTCTTCCAAGGAACCACCAGAGACTTTCTTAATACCAATCATATTCAATGGCAAAAGCTCATCGAGGGATAGCACAGCATCCACCACCATTTTAGAGAAGAAATCTTTTTGTTGATGTATCAGCTTTGAGGACAAAGCTGTAGCAGCACATTTCTCTAACAGAGAACGTTGCTGTTCTTTCGATTGCTTCTCAATGCGTACAGCCATTTGATTGATTTTATCCATGCACAATTGTAATGCTTTGCGTATAGCTTTGATGATAATACGTGGGTGTACACCTTCCTCAACGAAAGGTTTCACTTGCTTTAAGATTTCACCAGCCAATAAAACAACGGATGTAGTACCATCGCCAACCTAAACATGGAATTGACTTGGAATTAAAACCATTTGATGTCTTTATAATGTTGTCACTCACCTCGGCATCTTGTGATTTAGCAATATCGACTAATGTCTTTGCAGCTGGATGCACAATCTCAAGTAATTTCATAATAGTCGCACCATCGTTTGATATGGTGGCTTTTCCATTTGCATCAACAATGAGTTTGTCCATTCCTCGTGGACCCAAAGTAGTGCGTACAGCATCGACAATCGACTGACAGGCATTGATATTAGAAATCAACTGTGGCTTACCTTGCGAAGTGTCGGTACCTTCTTTAAGCAATACAATTTGTGGTTGCTAAAAAGATTAGTAACAAATATATATGTGTATAATAAAAATTGAATACATCTCCATGAGTCAGTCAAAAAGCTATTACGGCATGCTGTCACTTGGCGAGAATGCAAACAGCATGCGGCAACCACTGTCAAATGAATAAAGTAGTAGAGATGAAACGAGAAACTTCTTTATAGGTTATGTTTAGAACAAGAAAACAGAATATGTATTTTTGTAATTTCCTTACAAATATACAATAAATACTTAAATGGCATCTGTTGGATGAAAGTATACATTTTAAATGCGTGTTCTGTGATGAATTGACGCTTAAATATTACCAACTAAAGTTTCTCGTTTACATTTCCAGTCGCGTCATTTCTTTGTCCTTTACTTTATAACCATACGATAGTTTATATTTGAACTTACCATTTTAGAAAAACTTTTAATAAATGTCTTTATTTTATTACGACTAAATTTGCAACAGAGGATTCTTTCAGGCGGCGTGTTTTCTACTCCAATCGAATGGGAAAACGTGAGGATTTCCAATGGTGATGATTAATCCAATAATATTTGACAGTTCGTATTCATTCAATGGTATGAAAGAGTACACTATATGTGCATTAGAAAGTCATATGAGTGTGTTCGCTGTAAATATGCTACACTATTGTTACCAGCGTTAACTAAGAGCCACACTTGATAGCAAAACCATGAGAGAATATAATATTTTCGAAATAATCGAAATTCATTAAATTCGAAATTCATTAAATTCGAAATTCCTTTTTTTCTACGATATTGGTATCAAAAGACAGATATTTTTATATTTTAATTATTTTTATAGATATATAATATATTAAATGAATTTTGAACTTTAAAATGTTATGAATAAACATATAAATTTATTATAATAATTTTTTAAAAACTTTTTTTTTTTAAATCCACAATTAACATATGAAAATTTATGCATTATTATAAAGGTCATAGAATTACCTTTACCATGGTACATAAAATATATTTTTAAAGAATTTGTATATATTATAAATATATTTTTTTATGATCATATTTTCGTTACAGAAATAAGTGCATAGAGGAGAGTATGATAGGCATAATCATGGTAGTAGACGTAGACAAAAGAATTAATCAAAAATTGAATAAAATAAAAATAAAAATAAATAAATATGTGGCACTTATAGGTCCCGTTGGGCCTATTAAATGAACGAAATTAATCGATCCATAGTTTATCTTGAGATGTGTCAACGTTTATCGAATCGATAAAATTTTTAGATGTATCGATATATAAATTAATTTTCGATGTATCGCTATTTATACTTGAGCGTACATGACATTCCTAATTCGGATTACGGAGTTTCTAAATTTTTAATTGTTTAAGGTCTCGGATTAGTTTTGAGGAATTTTCGTTAGATGGCGTAACTTGTACATTTGCTATGGGACCATACTGCAACTATATTCATTTCAAAGCGCATTTCAGGGATTTTTTTTAGTGTCCGTCATTTCGTAAAAGTGTAAACAACAAATTTTAATGAGATTCAAATATGTCGCCCTTTGAGTCAACAAAACAACATTGGCGGGAAGCTTGTATATCGATTAAAATGTGTGAGTACTGGTTCCGTCGTTTTAAAAGTGGTGATTTCGACAATGAGGACAAAGTGTGTTCTGGCGAAAGTTTGAAGATGAAGAATGGACGGCTTTATTAGGCGAAAATTCATGTCAAACGCTTAAAGAATTGGCAACATCATTAATGGATGACGAATCAACCGTTGCCATACGTTTAAAATAAATGGGAATGATTTAAAAGCAAGGAAATTGGGTCCTATACGAATTGAAGTCGAAAGATGGTGAACGTCAATTTTTCACTTGCGAACAAGTGAAATGGAAAATGAAAGTGAAGTGAATGAAAAATGGATCCATTGCGATAACTCAAAGTGAAAAAATATGCCAAAAATAAGGACAACATCAACATTAAAGACAAAGCGGAATATTAACGTGAACTAGGTGTTATTTATTATGAGCTGCTAAAATCGAATGAAGCCATAACCGGGGGCATTTATTGCATACGATTGATGTAATTGAGCCGAGCATTGAACGAAAAGTGATCACAATTCATCGAATGGAATTATTCAACATGACAATGCTCGTATACATGTTGCTGAAGTCATTCAAACATACTTAGGAATGCTGAAATGGAAAGTCCTACTCCACCACTCGACTTTTATAATTTTGGGGACTAAAAATGTAAATCGGGAAGAAAAATGGTAGAGGTCCTTGCATACTTTATGGTACATATATATATTATTTTTTTTGTTGCACGCTGTAGTTTTAGCATCGAACTTTTCATTTCGTCCAATTAGGAAACTGTTCTTCGGTATACAAAAAATTCCTTACATTAATCTGTCTGTCATTTCGTAAAAATGAAAACAACAAATTTTAATGAGATTCAAACATGTTGACCTTTGAGCCAAGTGTAATTTTACGCCACTTAATTAAATTTTATTAAGGAAGATTCATCATTGGAGTTCAGAACTTTCTTCCCTGTTGTTGTTGTTGTTGTTGTTGTTCTGTTTTTCTCTCAATGAGAATCGAGAGAGCAACGAAAAATGTTCTGAACTCTTTTGAGAAGATAACTTTTGGCTTATTATTTTCGTCTTTATTTATGTGAAATTAAAGATATTTTTAGAGCGCTGCACATTTTATTGTATTTCTGAAATAAAATGAAAGTCAAAATAAAATTATTTTTCATGTAATATAATATGCCAGTTCTTATCAGCATTCTATATACAATCTGCATCAGATTTTTACCTACCATAAGTACTTCACTTTCATTACATAAATTTACTGGTAAATAGGGCATTCACATGGCAATCACAAAATCATTCAGTTAATCGTTCGTTCCACTTGATTCCATTTTTGTAATTGAAAGAGTTTTCACACATGCTTAAACTTATATGGTGCACATATTTCATTTGCTTGCATTTCCAATCACAATCAATTAGTGACATAAAAATAACGACAACAACATAAATCTATTTAGAGTCGAAACAACAAAATTCTTCAGATGCAAACAATAGTTGTTGGATACTAAAATCCTACATTTGGAATGTTATCGAGAGCAAAACATCTAAATAATTTCCCCCTTCTCCACGATTTATAATTTGAAATAACATTCAAATTACAAATTCGATATTCTTTTGTTTTGTTTTTTACATGAAATCGAAAGAAAATTTTTTTTTGCTGCACAACACGTCGTATGCGTAATGCTATTAATAGCGTGTGTTCAATCTGTCGCATTGCTATTAACGCACGTCGTTTGACTGTTGCATTTGTGTGCATTGCAGAGGTTCTCAACTTAAATTTCTATGCTATTACTATTTTAGTTTCTACCAGTTTCACACAAATAATATTCAAATATGCATCTTGGCTACCAGCTTCTATATTTTCTTATGGTTAATTTTGTCATAATTTTATCACGATGATAAGAGCAATCCAAATGTCATTGTTCTTGTATGATCTTTAATTTCGAACAATGCCTTAAAAACTGTGTTCAGAGCGGAGCAAAAAAATTCAAATAGATACCTGTTCTATACATATTTTGTATTTTTAGATTTTATTTTATACCAAAAAAAAAAAAAGATTTAGAGTCGCTTACATATATGCTTAGAGCAGCCACTCATTTTGTTATGGTTGTTGTCATTGTATTATTTCATTTTTTCCCATTGGATCGAGCGAGTGGCATTTTTTGCTTCAACAGTGTGCCCTTATGACTCGAACTGGGCAGTTCAGTGAACACTTACCAATAAACATATATATGCCTATATACGTTTATAGATATGCACGTGTAATACTGTACGAGAAATGCATACCAATATACGCGGGACTGGGTAATATATGAAAGAGCAAAAGTAAAAAAATTGGGTGCAAATTGAAGCGAAGTGTATTGGAATGTGTGTGTGTGTGCATCTAAAACCAAATTCAAGGAAATATTTGAAATTGGAAATTTAGATAAGAATTTTTTTTTGTTCACATCAAATAGTTTTCAAGATTTTTAACGAAAATAATTAAAATCTTGCGAAAGCAATCGTATGCAGAGAAATAGGAAATTATTCGGAAATGTTAGCGTTAAACAACATGAACCGGCTATAAAATATTTACTCGAATCAAATGGTGTGGAAAAATATTCCTTCGAAGTTATATATGGAATTATCTATTCAAAAAAAGTGTGTGTACTATTTTCGTCCGTTATGGTTGTTGTCTTCACTAACTACGTTTTAATTGTATAAATAATAGACGAGAGAGAAAAAAAGACTTGACTTACTTTTTATGTAAGTGATTTCGTAAAAAAAAATATCGAAATCAACGAAAATCGAAAGGATATACAAATATATGTGTAGGTAAGTTAGTAAGCATTGCTTTTTTTGTTGTTGTGAACGTCGAAATAATGATTTAAAATAGACTCTTGATAAATTCTTTCGTAATCAATAAGCTTCAACTCTCACTTTCAAAGCATTAATATTTAACTTAATGACAAAATATATACGCATCGTTTATACACGAATCTTATAAAGTTGTGTGAGTATTAGTAGTCTTATTAATCACACGTGTTACCAGAGAAATATGAAATTCCACACAAAAACATATTTTCAAAATACTCGATTTTTAAGTATTCGAATAAACGCAAATCTGCCTTTGTGTGCTTCTATATATATTTATTTTTAAATATTTTTTGTTTTATTTCAATTTTATTTTATGTTTGGAAAAAACATATTTATTTAACCTATTTTTATACTTATTTATAAATTTTACTTTTCTTGGCAATAGTGTGAGGTAGTTTTTTCTTCTGTAATACATATGTAGTATATGGTAAAAGAAGGAAAATGTGACATAAAAAACTGAATATGAATATGAAGAGAAAAAACATATTGTATATGATTATTACGATGGTGGTCCCAGAACTACCCGACCTAATAAAGAAAACAACAAATGTGGAAAAATTTTTCTTTATTCCTCAACATAATCTCCTTTTAGCTCTATACACTTTTCCCAGCGATATTCTATAGTTTCGAAAATAATCCAAAGGAGCTAAATCTGGCGAATAAGGTGCGTGCTGAAGCAATTCGAGCTTTAACTCATTGATTTTTACCATCGCAATAGCAGAAGTGTGAACTGGTGCATTGTCTTGATGAAACAACACTTTCGCCAAATGCGGCCTTTTTCTTTAATATCATCACTTAAACGCTGCAACAAATTAGCATAATACTCGCAGTTGAATGTTTTTTCTTTTTGAAGACAATCAATAAAAATTATCCCACGTGCATTCCAAAAACAGACGCCTGCATATGGAACTGTCTTCGCCTTCTTTAGACACGATTCTCCCCTTTCCGTCCACTGTTTTGACTGCTGCTTTGTCTCAAGTGTGAAGTGGTTTTGTTCTATTGTGAGCAAACGCGGCACCCATCTCTCACACAGCTCTTTCATCTCCAAATTCTTGGTCAATATACGATGTATAGCACTTTTTGAAATGCCTGTAATTTTACCTAGCTCACGCACCTTCAGCCGTCGATCATCCAATACCATTCTGTGGATTTTCTTAACCGTGACCAATTTTTTCCATGTTTACAAATTCATCAAGGTCGTTAACTTTCGATGGCTCCTAAAATATACCACACAACGTGGCGCCTTCAAACTTAAAACATATGTTTTTGTTTCAGACTACTGCCGCCATCTATATGTCAGGTAGTTTTGGGACCGCCCCCGTAGGTACATTATTATTACAAATGAAGGCGCTGCAGACAAAAGGTGATCAATATAAATTAAAAAATTTTACAAAATAATGTTTTATGTTGGGAAACATAAAAATTACAATTAGTACTGTAGAGATACATGTTGAAGACTCAAAATTATTGCTCCGATTTTTGTTTTCAAAATTAATTAAAGATATTTGTTTATATAATGCCATAGTAATTTATAAGTAAGTAAGTAAGTAAGTTTCATAATTGTGCTCTCAACGAGATACAACTTTTTTGAAACCATGTCTTTTCTCTCTGGGCTCTTTAGTATATTCTTCCGCTGATGATGATGAGTTGTTTGTTTTAGTCAGTACTGCTGGCTAACTTATCTCTTTCAAATGACTCACATTTGGGTGAAACCTCTTTCGATAACTAAACTTACGTCCGGTATATATGTTGATGATAATTTGCTTGTGATTGTACTTCTCTTTACCAGAACTGTTGTTAATGTGGTTGAATCCTATGTTGTAAAAAATAATCCCACCAATTACTGTTCGCGTTTTGAGATATAGTCAGTATTTTCAATGTACTGCCGATTCTTCGATTTTGAATTCGTTACTGAAAAATTGCGGTTCACTGTCAGCGGTAATGGAAAATGGAAATCCAGATTGATTGAAAATTATTTGTAATCTCTTGATTGTTGGAGTAGAATCATTTTTCCATTACTTTAATCTCAATATACCGGTTGTAAACCGTGTCATATGACGCACTTAGCCCATTTATGGCACGTTGTGATACCACGGGAACAAGTCTTTATCCTACTGGGTCCTCCTTAAATCATCCTGACGATTTTAAAACGATATTTTCTTTGTTAATGTTATGTTAGAAATTTGGGTAATGCTGTCAAGAGAGTCGATTCCGAGCGTATTAAACCTTCTCCTACACAGAGCCAAGCATTCGCACAGAAGATGCTCTATGGTTTCTTCCTCTTGTTCCTCTTGACAGCTACTACAATAATCATAGTGCGGTGCCCTTAGTTTACTAGGGTACCTTCCAATAAAGTAATGTCCTGTTAGAACTTCGTTTGTTCTTCTAGTATCCAGTCTATTGAATTTTACCAGTAGCTTAGTCCGATATGAGCTCCATTTAGGCCAAGTTAGCCTACTGATTAGACAGGTTGACGTCTGTCACCAACGTGAGTTAGCAACACCTATACCTATACCTATACCTATCTATTTATAATTTGCAAGTTGACAACGACATCGGGACCGAGACGCTATCAGGGTGGAGTGGTAAAATTTTGACCTGCCTATTTAATTCATCCGCCCTGCAATTACCCTGTAGTAGTGGACCATATGAAATTGTGGCCTGATGGTAATGGTCCCAGAAAGTTTATTGCCTGATCTTGCCTTTATTTGATTAAATCAAGAGGTGGCCGTGATGATACCGACATTCATCCATAACACTTTTTTATATGTTGCTCTTCATGCTGATGAATTTTGGACCACCACACCTGTGATCACAAGCGCCTCTTATCACCATCATACCACGATGACCTACATAATCCAATTCGATTTACAAAAAATAACGTGTTTTGAAAAAAGAAACAATAAGTAGGGCATATGTGTTTGTATGCTTTGCCTTTCATTACGTTAAGGATTACGAACTTTTTAGACCCATCTTGGACAAATTCTGATTTAAAAATTCTATTCTTAATTCTAATTCTATTTTGGATAAAAATTCAGCAGTTATTTTCAAAAGTTTAATTGAATTTTTCCTTATATGATATTAACTGAATGCCTAAAACTATGCTGCAATTTTATATAAATAATAACTTTTAAGTTTTTTGATTTGTTGTGTTAGAATTGCAATTTCCTTAATGATATATATTACAAAAGTAGCTGTAAATTTTGAGCTACGAAGCCCATAAATAGAGGGGTATTATTGTTAGAGTTGGAACTGGAAAAATGGTTTAGTACTTGTAAAGTTCTCACAGTGCGAACACATGCAATTTCCAACGAGAGCAATCGAGCCAAAAACTGAAATGATGATGTACTATGATTTAATAAAGTCAAGTGGCTAGTAGCTATTAGTATTTGTTCTTTCTTTTTTGGTCTAGAGCAAAAAATCGATTAGGACCTACCATCCATTTTTCCTATGTGCTGTTTATAGTAATTCCTTTACAAAAAACATCAAGGCACCTAACTTTCGTATTTAATTTAAGAAATTTAACTTTTTCGAGACATTGCTCTGTGAACACCGTTATCGTTAAATTGTCCAAAAACATTTTGCTACTGGCTAACCATACCATACCCGATACGTATTTTCAGTCATTTTCGATTATAATGGCGAAATGGCGTAATTAATGAACGAATTATTCGATGGGTTGAACTCATGTGACATCACCTTTTCTGAGTTGTGTCACTTAATTTACCAACAAGTATTCGCCGGTTAAAATAACATACATTTTATTTTTCTTACGCTGCATTGACCGCACAAATAGCTCACATATTATCCAAATGCTTAAATTAGTCGGTGATAGCTAGTTTTCACGAATTTGCAGTGAAAAATCGAAAGGGGAAACATTGTGTAAGCGAGAGAAATTTTAAAATCAGCCGAGAGGTTACTTATTTACTTTATAAATTGCATTGCTCTTTTAACAATTTGTGTCTTCTTTTTTGTTTCCCTTTGATATGAGTGAAATTTCATAAAAAACAAGTAATTCGTTTTCTATGTTTTATTGTAATTCATTTTCTTTTTCTTTCTTTGTTTTGGTCTTTATCGCTTTTTTTGCATTAACGCGTGGTTGTCGAAAAAAAGCTTTGAACTCGTAATCAAAATTAAGCACTATACCAAGCAACCCCACGTCATTTTCGTACAGTAGTGTAAAAAATATATGACAAAAACGTTTGAACATACACATGGGTCTGCACCCTATCAATAAAAAATATGAAAATGAATGAATAACACATACGAGTATTAATCAACTCACTTACACCACGTGGCGGTCATATTATACGAGGGCGGAACCAGAACTACCCGACCTGACATAGAGATGGCGGCGGTAATTTAAAAAAAATTATTTTGTTGAAAAGTGGCAACCTTATAAAACATATGTTTTAAGTTTCAAGGCGCTACGTTGTTTAATATTTTTTTCGGAACCATCGAAAGTTAACGACCTCAGTGAATTTGTAAACATGGAAAAAATTGGTGACCGTTATGTAATTCAATACTTTCATTTGAAAGGTCTCAGTCCAACGACTATTAAAGCCGAACTAGATACTACTCTGTGGGAGTCTGCTCCTTCGTTTACGGCCATAAAATATTGGGTGGCAAAGTTTAAACGAGGTCGTACGAGCTGCCAAGACGAACATCGTAGTGGTCGACCAATTGAGGTGGCCACGCCAGAAACGATTAAGAAAATCCACAAAATGGTATTGGATGATCGCCGGCTGAAGGTGCGTCGTGAACTAGGTGAAATTACAGGCATTTCAAAAAGTGCTATACATCGTATATTGACCGAAAATTTGGAGATGAAAAAACTGTGAGCAAGATGGGTGCCGCGTTTGCTCACAATAGAACAAAAATAACGTCGTGAAGATGTTTCTATAGAGTGTTTGGCGATGTTTCACAGTAATAAAACCGAGTTTTTGCGTCGATTCGTAACCATGGATGAGACATGGGTTCACCACTTCACACCTGAGACAAAGGAGCAGTCAAAACAGTGGACTGAAAGGGGAGAATCGTGTCCAAAGAAGGCGAAGACAGTTGTGTCTGCTGGTAAGGTTATGGCGTCTGTTTTTTTTGGGATGCACGTGGGATAATTTTTATTGATTATCTTCAAAAAGGAAAACCAATCAATGGCGAGTATTATGCTAATTTGTTGCAGCGTTTAACTGATGAAATTAAAGAAAAAAGGCCGCATTTGGCGAAAAAGAAAGTGTTGTTTCGTCAAGACAATGCACCAGTTCACACATCCGCTATTGTGATGGCTAAAATCAATGAGTTAAAGCTCGAATTGCTTCAGCACGCACCTTATTCGCCAGATTTAGCTCCTTCGGATTATTTTCTATTTTCAAATTTGAAAAAATGGCTTGGTGGTAGAAGATTTGCAAACAATGAAGATGTAGAGTCTTCGGTAGATGGCTATTTTAATGAGCTAGACATTTCAAAATATAAACAGGATATCGAAGTTATAGAATATCGCTGAGAAAAGTGTATAGAGTTAAAAGATTATGTTCAGAAATAAAGAATAATGTTCCCAAATTTGTTGTTTTCTTTCTTAGGTCGGGTAGTTCTGGGACCGCCCCCGTATGTACAACCTCATTGCAATGTACGTTTTTTAACAAATTCTCTGCAAAAAAAACATCAAATCACAGTGAAAAATTATCTTTACAAATTTTTCATAAAATACTTGCTCTGCACTGTAATTGAAATAAACAAAATGAATGAAATAGAAAAAAAAAAAACAAAAGAAAAAAAAAAATTATTCACACAAAAGCTTTCTTATTATTGATATTGTTTTGGCTTTTTTCGCATGTGTCACTTGCGTGTATAGTATATGGTGAGGCGATTTAATATAATTTAATTGCAACAACTACATTCAATATAGTGTAGTTTAAAAAAAAGCTTAATGCGTCAATTTAGTCAATCGGTGTCCGACCGAAACGAAAGATCTTTCAACTTTAGATAGATAGAAGGGAAGAAAAATTCCATACGGCGAATTTTTTATTATTTAAATTACTTACAGAAATAAAATTTTCAAATTTTCGTATACATAACGAATTTAACGAATTTTTTAAAAGAATATATTGTGTAAACATATAGTACATACATACAGAGAGAAAGAGAGAGAAAATAAAAATTAATCTCACCACGTTTTATTTGATGGGAAAACAAAAAAGAGTAACTGCTAACGATAACGACAAATCGAAACGAAACTAACGGTATTTTTTTGCATATCAACATTGAATTGAATTAAAAGAGTGCAATTTTAACGCTAAATTAATAATAACATTTGTAAAAAAAGAAGGAAGGAAGTGAATTTTAACTACACTGCTATAAAAATTATTAAAATATTTTTGCCACATTAAATAACCTTGAAAACTATTGTTTTGACGTTTATATGTAAAATACAGAATAAAAAAAGTACTTCAACTGCACCAGAAAATTATTAAAAATAAATACTGACGTCACTTCCTTTGATTTGAATCATCCTACAAATTATGATTATAGAGCACATATGTATAAACAGAACACCACATTGATATTTACTAAACGTTAGATTAATATAATTGTCGTATACGCGAATGAATAAGGATTTATATACATGCATATATGTACATATATACGTACACATGTATACACAATACACAGTACAAGTGCCTTTTATTGAGACTGGATTGCATCGGATTGGATTGGATTGGATTATGCCAGAGCATCCACATTGGAGAATATATGGAATTAATACTTAAGGATTCAAATAGTTTTGGTGCGTATTTTGTGCTTTATTGTAAACTACTATATATATGGAAATATCTAATTTTATTTGAATATTTTACATAAGAAAACTTTAAGTAATAGTTCAGTGGATGAATTCTGATATTGAAAATTTTTGCTTCTTTTTGGAATATGTTTTTCCATGTAGTCTTTAATCGCAGAACAAAGTAGATCGATATGTGATTAAATAAATATGTCTCTTTTATTATTATAAAAGTTTAACACGCACAATAACCAGACTGAAAGCAGGGTACGCTAAGAGGATCTTTGGTCCTCTCCTCTCAATGAGCTCAAGATCACCAAGATCATCGATAATCGAGCTGAGAGCTCTTTAAAGCTATTGATGTACTCTTCCATTGTAGAATTTAATTGTAGAATTTTTTCAAACTCAACTCTTTATAAAAAGAACTAATCGTCTGATCTATCTTTTATGTAAAATTTTCTGAATTCATAATCTGTAGTAAAAACATAGGATATGTTTTTGCAGAAAGAGAGAACAATCACGCGGCAATACTACAGCGAATTATTTGGACCAGACTATTCGTACACAATTGCAGCAGTCAAATATGGTTTTTGAATTTAGGAAATTAGGAATATAAATGGTTTTTTGAGCTAAAATTAGAAAGTCACCATTGACTGACACTATTGTCTTAAACTCATTTCATAAATTTAAGAAATTGTCTTCAAATTATTAATGAGAACTAGGAAAAAAATAAATAATAATTTATGTCAAGGCAGCTGCTCGCTTAGTCAATAAGTTTTTGAAGGAAAAGTGTGGCAAATGTATGAAGTCAAGTAATGATTCAAAATGACTATGCATCTACCGCTCATTTCCGGCAATAATGATATACAGGGTCGAGCACTCGAAGTGTAACCAACTTCAGAGCGCTCGCGCAGCTGACACACGGGCATCAGCTGTCTAAAAATTTGCTAAATGACAGTTTGGAGTATTGATTACAAGCGCAAAAAAGTATTTGATGGATTTCAAACGTAATAGTGTGGTTGCTTTATATTTAGCTGGAAAATCACAACCAGCGATTGTTCGTTAGCTAAAACACCTTAAAGTGAATAAAGTTTTTGTTTATCGCACAATAACTCGTTACAATAATACTGGTAGCATCAAAAGACGTCATGGAGGTGGTCATCAAAAGACTGCAACGTGAGATGGTTCAAAAAGTGAAGAAGCGATTTGAGCGAAATCCCCGACGAAGTGCTAATCAAATGGCAAAGAACTAAAAATATCCGACCGTAGCATCCGCCGCATACTAAAAAATGATCTGAAGGTCAAGCCTTACAAGATCCAAAAGCCGCATGATCTCACACCGAAACAGCAATAAGTTAGACTTGAGAGAGCGAACGAGTTGCTTAGCTTGGCCGAAAGCGCTCAATTTCCGAACATTGTGTTTTCTGACGAGAAAATTTGTCCAATTGTGCAATTCGTAAACTCTCAAAACTTGACCAATCATTCATACTAGAATTTCAGTCATCGATTGGCCACCAGGAGGCAGCACAAGAATGGCTGAAAACAACGTTCCGAACTTCACAACGTCCATACAATGGCTCTCGAATTCACCAGACGCGAATCCAATGGATTATTCTCTTTAGGCAATTTTGGAGAGCAAGGTACGAACTAAAAGATACACCAGTTTCGTGGCGCTGAAAAGAGTGATTGTCCACGAGTGGGCCTAAATACCTGCAAGTCACATTCGGGCAGCTTGCGATTCGTTTTTTGACCGTCTCAAGGCCATAGTCAAGTGGTCATATCGAGCAAAAGTGAATTAATTCTGAATTTTGTATTATTTTTACACATTTTGTACTTTGAATTGAGTAAAAGTAATTTTCCAAACTGAATTTATGGCCTTTGTAATTGGTTACACTTCGAGTGCCGGACCCTGTATATCTCTAAATTCGAGATTTTGGAATTGTACACACCATTATATCCCAAAGATATTAATGTAACTTATATCCTTAAGTTGATGTATACCATGACAAGATGTGTTGTTTTGTACTAAAAAATTAATCAAATGAATTGCTAAGAATTTGCGTTGAAGTAATGTCATATTTCGTGGTATGCCTGTATGTGTTGCATAACATTGTTTTCTAAAAAATTAATTTCGTTTTGAAATATTTTGTGTCAATAGCGGCGTAGTCACTTAAATGAACAATATATTTCTGCATTATAACGCCACTAACGATCCAAGAAATATCGATGAATAGCATAACAAATTGCATAAGTCGAACTTTGTGTTATACATATATTTAAGTATTTTAGTCATATTGGAACATTAACACTAATTGCTCATAAATTTTATTTTTGAGTGATGTCACTATTGTAGGAATTGAACGTAATGTGAAATTGCTTTTTAGAAAATATATATGTATTTACAAAACAAATGTATGTACAAGAGTTAGTCGGCAACGATTGAGGAAAATTGCAAGTCATAATACTAGAAATTTTCGTACGGCTGGTGGCTATATAAGGCAGTCATAAGACCACAGTCTAAATTTTCACAACTTAAACCGCTCGAAAAGATACAAAGGTACTTACAATACTTAGAGCTACCTTTACGTTGGTACTTGAACGATCATACATTCCGGTCCATTTAATTTACTAATTAAACAAATGGCGGCCAGTTCGGTCTTAAGGCTCAAGGTTGGGCACGTTAGCATTTTTAATAATTTTCATAGGAAATCGAAATTTAGAAAATGTGCTATATTACTCATAACAATTTTTTTTTGCTCTATATAATTTATTTAATAGTCGATTTTGAATGAATTTTTGCTTCTCAATATACGAGCATGTTTTGCTCGTATACGACATGGTATAATATGGTACAGAAAAAAAAAATGATTATTGTTTCTGTAGCCACTTGAGCAATATAAAGAATAAAGAAAATATTCTTGATACGTATTTGTGAACAAATATCATTAAATGATATTGTTGATGGATCAATATTCAAAGTCAATGATGAATGAATGCTGAAATTAATTAGTTACATATGTTTCCATGAACCAAGTGGTAAAACACATACATATGTAGCTATAAAAATGCTTTAATGGAAGTCTATTTTTATAAGGATAATTACAGGAATTAATCGAATTCATGCATATATAAAATTATGTGTATTGTATTTTGTAAAACTAATGTCAAAAACTAACTTTTTTGTCAAAGAAAATATATTGTTATCAAAAAATTATGGAAAATTTGTAGAAGAGAACTGGCAGGCATATCAGCGCATTTCATGCGATTGGGTTGTTGCACGTCGGTCTACGGGGCAAAATTGCTACGTTTGACCAGCACAAAATCTAAAATGCAGCAGAGTCTTATAAAATAGACTGCGACCAGACTTGATCTATTGTGCAGTCTTTGAGGTAACCTTAAATTTTTAGGTTTCTTATAAATCTCAGCACTGTGTTGGGTTCATTGTTCCACAATTTATATGGAAGCACTCTGCGATCACCAAAGTGTCTTAGTCTTTGTCTGCCAAGAGCTTGATATTCGCAGAGAATATGTACCGAGCTTTCGATGTCTAAATTGCCGAATCTGCAGACATCAGTGTCTCTGTGGTATCTGAGGCTGCAGTGGCCTGTGAAATAACCACAAAGAATACGTAGGTAAGCTCTACCAAACGTGAGTATCTTTTTAGATATCCCTCTATTTGGGCTGGGGAATTGTTTTGCTGGACGCTGCCCTATACTATTGAGCGATGTTTTAGCAAATTTCTTTTCTTCCCATTTCCTGATAACCTCTTTGGCATGGCATCTTGACAAACAATAGAAGGATTCAGGGCCGACCAGGGGCTTTTCAGCGCCCTTTGTGGGTAGTTTATCAGCTATTTCGTTCTCCTCGTGTCCTTCATGGCCCGGTATCCACCTTAATGCTACAGTATTTAGGTTTCTTAGCTCGTTTAGAAGGCTCAGACATTCATCTACTAATTTGGAGGTGATTGTGAAAGATTGAAGAGCTTTTAAAGCTGCTTGGCTATTTGATAATATATAAATGTGGGATTCTTGCATCTTTCTTCGAAGACACTCCCGCATACATATTTCAATGGCATGAATTTCCGCTGGGAAAATTGTTGGGTAAAAACCCATTGGGATTGATCGTCTGAATTTGGGGCCATAAATAACCATTTAGTTACTTATGTGACTTTTTGAAATTCTTACACTTACTGGAACCAAGAACTTCTATACATAATAGAATCATGAAATAGTTATCTCATTATTTAAGCTGAATTTGATTCGATTTCGCTTTCATATTCATTCGATAACAAACTCGAAACTTCAGTTGTAGGTAGTTGTGGCTGTGTGGAAGTGTGTTGAACGTAAGAATATTTAAATATTTACTTTTTCTTCATATATAAAATTAATATTAAAAAAAATTCTTCAATTAATATAAAATGTACTCCAATTAAGCTATGGTATATCCATACACAGACATAAGTATGACTGTATGGCGATAAATTTGGACGGAACAAGCATCAGTTTCAATTGTGCAAAGTTTTAAATATTTATACGTAAATGTATTTTGTACATTAGTAATATCAATAAACATTCATAATTCAGAAACAAATTACTGGTTCTCTTATTTTTTTTTTGAGAGGGAGAATTAAACAGCGACAAAAATCGCCTACATAATTTTGTTATGTCAAAAAACTGGTTGTGCGTCGCTGTGTGATATTGTTGTATAAGAATCCATAACTGATAGTTTGATGTTTTTTTTTTCATTATAACCTAGACGGGGTTTCCCAGGCGAGAACGTAGTGCCTCAGTGCATCTTAAAGCGGATCCGAAATGCATTAGGAAGTGCTTGCTTTCCTATTGGGAATATTTTTTAGTAAATGTAAAACTTTTACGTTCTTTATTATTTGTAAAAAAACTCGCTAGCCACGAGTATGTGAAATTATTCGCTGGGTTCTTAAGCAGATGTTTCGTGTTCAATGAAACAATTTCTATACCCTACACCCATGTTTATGGGTATATTAGGTTGAGTTAGGTTATGTTGCTGCCCTCTCTCTGAGAGGACACACTTAGGCCAGAAATGCCCATTGTGATACCACCGAACTTCTCTTTCAATACTGTTGTGCGTGTTAAATTTGGACATCATTAGAAGGGATCTACATATATTAGCTGGTTCCGAACGGCAGAACCCTTGTGACATCACTTTAGCGCAAAGCTCTTTTAAGAAGCATTTTTGGCAAATTGTTGCTGCCAGAAAAATTGCCAATTCTTGCCGACAGGTGGGTACTGTTCGAAAGAAAAATATTTTCGATACTAAATTTTGTTATGCTTCAGTCGGGGATTGAACTCACGACCTACAGACTCAGAAGGCCAACGCACTAACCACTGGGCTACGGCACTCACATGGGTATATTTATTTTGGTCAAAATTGTGTAACCCATTTGTAACAATTTAAAGATGCTTCGGAAATAATGAAGATATATTATGTGATTATTGATCAGCTTGGTCTCCATCGTCAGATTTCCATCCACATGGCCGTGTGTCCGTCAGCCTGCGTTCTGGTTGTTGAGATATTATAATTTGCAATGGACTATAGGCACCAAGAGTACAGATCCTATTGAGACAACAAATAGCGGAGCAACCGAGGAGATTAACCGCGGTCAACTATATCAACTATATCATAGCAAGATATGGAATAACATTTGGAGCATTTCACATAAAATGTCAATAAAAATGGGTGTACCGCACTCGTTATTTTTTATATACAATCCCAATAGTTTGAGCTAGGTAGTTATTAGGTGATTTAAATATCTAAGATCTAAAATCTATTTACCTCGCGAAAGATGTGACCAGCCCGCCCACTTTTATGTATCTCCCACTTGTATTTTATGTGTAGAGGTTATATAAATAAGTCTACCTGGGCCGGTCGTAGGGTAATTATTTAATGTTAAACTGCAAACAAATTTATGATCTACTATAAATGACAGCGCCATACTTTGAGCATTTTACTTGATCTCCTACAAGTTTTTGTTAAAATGATGAATAAATTGTACAAATGACTCAATCGAAATATGTATATAGTTTATGTATATATGGATATAGGCTTACGTATATATATATATGTATATTTATATTAGGGTACTAACTTTCGTACCTCATGTTTGCGTCCGAAATAGTTCAGAAATTGTAAAATATTTCCAAATACAGCAAATTAATTAATTATTGTGATCAATCGAAATATAAAAATAATGTTTGAAATTGTAGCTTTTACCGAATTGGTGAATTTCGAAAATTTTATACGAATATTTGTTAAAATATGATTTTTAAAAAGGCAATGTTGATTTTTTTAAAAGTAACTCTCACCTACAATTCCAAATTCAAAACCTACTGATCTTCCGAATATTGTCGATTTTAAAATCAATTTCATAACTAAAAAATCCAAAATATTTAGAGAATAAAATTCGAATGTGACACCACTCTTAGAACAAGTTGCAGAAACTTAAAATCCAAAGTTATTAAATTTGTGCCTCATAAGTACAAATCCACTATGAATAATTTATTATAACGATCCTCCATCATGGGCTCACATTACCGATATTATAAGGATCAACCTGATTTTTCAGAGACCGCATCGGGGAAAGAGCATCGATATCAGAAACAAAATATGAACGTCCACGCCATTGATATACCTAATGTTGAACCAATAGAAACAAATTGGTTAGTAAACTCACCATTGCCTCAGGGGCGCCAATTTATGCGCGCCCCTAAGGCACCAAAATTATTTGCAACGGCTCTGTTAGCATCTCAATTTTAGATGTTCAAATACAATATTTGGAATATACATAGTACTTATGTATTTATCTTATGAATTCTATAAATGAGTCAGTAAACATTTAGTATCTATTCTTGTAACAAAAAGAATTTCATTAAGTATTATTATGTGAGTGTGCTGTTAAAGCAATTTCACACTGCTTAAGCATTGATATTTAGGTCAACATGTGTTTTTTTTTTGTGTGCGTGTTCAATTAATTCGATAATACTCTCTATGGTCTATCTTCATATGTAGTAGACCCTCCTATTATTCATAAAAAAATGTTTAAGTATCATTAATCTTACGTACGATTGCGATTTTGTAACAACCGTTCGTTCACACATGTGGACTGCGAGCCGAGATGTCTTAGTTTCTTCGTGAATTCAAATCAATATTCTAATAAATGCCTTTGCGTATGGCAACAATAATAGATGTCACAGGATTCTTTTACAGCAACCAGCTCCAGTCAATCTCATATCCTAGAGGGCAGTGACGTCAACCTTATACGAAGGCGGTCCCAGAACTACCGGACCTAACAAAGAAAAGACAACAAATTTGGGAACATTTTTCTTTATTTCTCAACATAATCTCCTTTTAGTTCTATACACTTTTCCCAGCGATATTCTATGGTTTCGATACCCTGTTTATAGTATGTACTGTACATGTCGACCCATGTCTTATCCATGGTTACGAAGTGACGCAAAAACTCGGCTTTATTACTGTGAAACATCGCCAAACACTCCATAGAAACATTTTCACGACGTTGTTTTTGTTCTATTGTGAGCAAACGCGGCACCTGTCTTACACACAACTTTTCAATCTCCAAATTTTCGGCCAATATACGATGTATAGCACTTTTTGAAATACCTGTAATTTCATCTAGCATACGCACCCTCAGCCGGCGATCATCCAATACCATTTTGTGGATTATCTTAACCGTTTCTGGCTTGACCACCTCAATTGGTCGACCACTACGGTGTTCGTCTTGGCAGCTCGTACGACCTCGTTTAAACTCTGCCACCCAATATTTTATGGCCGTAAACGAAGAAGCAGATTTCCCCAGAGTAGAATCTAGTTCGGTGTTAATATTCGTTGGACTGAGACTGAGAAATGAAAGTATTGAATTACATAACGGTCACCAATTTTTTCCATGTTTACAAATTCACCGAGGTCGTTAACGTTCGATGGCTCCAAAAAAAATACTGAACAACGTGGCGCCTTGAAACTTAAAACATATGTTTTATCAGGTTGCCACTTTTCACCAAAGTAATTTTTTCAAACTACTGTCGTCATCTATATGTCAGGTCGGGTAGTTCTGGGACCACCCTCGTATTATGACCAGTTGACGTGATGACTTCCAAAAGCATTTCGATGGCCTCGTCAAGTTGAGTTTTATTAAATTTGAGATCGATAATCTAATATTAGTGATTTTTAATAGCGAAAGGTGCTTCTGCTGATCTTGTTGTGTTAGGTCAATTAAATATTAAAATATTTGGGTGTATTAAACTTGCTGTAAATTGTAACATATCTTTTGGTACCTTGAATTTGGACATAGAGGCAACCTTAATTTTCCAGCCACTTTAATGGACATATATTATATTTGTAATATGATCGTAAATAAATATATTAGTGTGCATATAATAAAATAAAGCATATAATACTACTATAAATGTATATTTAGCTTTTAATATATTTAAACTGTGTGGTTCCACTTGTCATCACTGTATGGCGTTTATCACTTGTCGGTTGATGAAATGGTTATAAATGCATAGGCACATATGGAGCGCTCTTATTATTATTGTATTTGCTTCTGTAATAATAGTAGCGACAATGATGACAATATACAAGCACAAGTAATGCTACATATGTATAAGTATCTCGGATGCTTTTACAGTATGTATACAAATTTATTGTGGTTTTACTAATTTATATGAAATGGAAATTGCATATCAAATAACAATGTGCTAACTACATTCATTCATAAAATGCAATACCATACTTGCCAGTGGGACCGGTAGTCAAATGCTGCTCAACGATAGCAGCATTTGTCGAATGACGAACATGTCACGATGCTTATAATTTTGCAGTTTAAGTAGCTAGTGATGAATTGCTGAATTCACTAGCTCTTTGTAAACTTCTCTAGTCTCTCTTCCATCCACTTTCTTTGTTTAACACGTGCATGTCTTAATTGTCTACCTTATAGATTACCTTTTTCTAGCTTTTTCGATAGTGCTAAAATACCAACGAATTGTTTGTACAAATTATAGAAAGAGTGCTTCAATTTCAAAGTCTTTATGTAAAATTAGACTCAGGGTATGTGTGCACATAGCACAACAATTCCATCTAAAAGTCTACATATTAGCTTAAATATTCTACTTTTGGATTTTATATGTACATCTATGAGTATAGAATGAAATTTGTATTCGAAAATAAAGTCTAAATTTAAATGAATGATTATTGCATTTTGTACATCCACTTGCTCTTATCAACATTGCTTGTGATTGAGCATTATGTAGGAATTATTAATTTTCTTGTTACGAGTATATTCATGTACATTCATGTTGAGTATTTTAAGAAAAAATGCAAAAGAAATTGAATTAATTTAATGTTTATTGTGTGATTAAAATTGCGTTGACCTGATGTGCGACATTTCAAAGTGAATAATATTCGTTGATTACTGATTAACACATACCATGTGTCTAAATGAATGGCTGCCTAGCAAAACAACATAAATTCACTTTTTTGCAATTTGGCTTGTTGTTGTTATTGTATTCATCGGAAGAAATCCCAGAAAAAAAGATTTTATAAAATTCTATCAATTCTATAAAAAGCTTATGAAAAATTCATATGTACCATTTATCATGGAGGAACTAAAGATTGCTCCGAAAACTGTTTCAAATCATTTGCATGCAGCTCTAATCGTCAAGAAGCTCGATAAGTGAGAAAAATGTATTAGAATGCTTTTGCGAATGCAATAACTTACTGAATCGGTTGGAAAATAGGAAACTTTTAATAGCCTAGACAGACAGGCAGCGTTAATCCGGATTAACGGCATACTTAATCCGAATAAAATATTAACCTGACAGACGGCAGTATTGCGGATTAACTAAGCGGCTGATTGCTGTTTTATTAGGTCTGCTCACTTACATTACTATCACTATCAATTTCTGTCATCTGTCACTCTCGATATGAAAAAATCTACAAGAAGTACGTGAACTGAAAACTATCAGAAACTAGTAAATTTACATTTACAGTTCGTAATTGACAGCTGGATTTATTTGTTCGCCAACGCTTTCCATGTTGAAAACTGTTAACAATTGTTGAATGTTTTTTTTTGTTAGCGAACATACCTATTGTTTTGTAAGTTGGATCGAGAAAAATTCACAATAGAAAATTTTCAGCAGTGTTGCCATCGAAAATTGCCCTAATCCTCTTTAATTTTGAGAATTAACTCGTAGAGTTAATGCGGATTAGCTGCAGTTAATGCCCGAGTTAATTCGAATTAAATCGTTAATCCGGATTAACGCTGCTGTCTGTCAGGGCTATACTATAACACGTGTGATGAGAAATGGATCACGCACGCATTGTGCAGCGAAAACTCTCTTGGAATAGGTGATCGATATGATAGAAACAATCACAAATCCAGGATTGACGAATAAGAAGGTAAATGTCCTATCGCTGTGGAGTATCGAAGATAGTCATCCATTATGAGCAACCCTAATATTTTCATCCATTGAATTATGTTCTCTAAAATTTTATTATAAATCTCCGTAAACTGTGGTCGCGGTAAGCTTTTCTGTACTTCTAGGTGTGCAGGGTATAAATCGGTGTAAATAATATTAGATAGTAAACTCTAGAAACTTCATATGATTAGAGTCATCATACATATATGTTCACTGCTGGAAAGCCTTTCAATTAATTTATGTCATTTAAAAGTAAAAATGAAATATTTTCACAGGGAAAAAACAAAGAAATAATAGTGATAAAAAAGAAGAAGAAGAAAAATAAGAAAATGTTTTAAATTCAGAAAACGTAACAACATAACAACAAATATGTGAGAGAGAGAGAAAATTTAAAATTATTTGAATCTTGCATGAACCAAAAGCACTAAAAGCCAATGTTTATTCACTGTAAACACAAAGATATTAATTTTTCACTATATTGGTTTATCTAATTATTTATTTTTTATGGAAATTGCGAAAGAAATTAAACGTTCAGAGAATTTAAAAAGAATTAGAGAATCAGCAAAATGTATAAACAAACGTGGATACAAATTATAGCGAAAGCAGCCTATAATATTGCAATCAATTATATATAATACACCGTCTCCGCACAAAAATAATATAATGTGAATGGGTGTAAAGACAACAAAATAAATTGGAAACATTAGATATTACGAAATTGAGAAAAACTATAACATAACAAATTAAGAGAATTGTTTACGATAAAAGTATTTAGGACGATGAGAAAAATGTGAGCCAATAGAAAAGAATTTAATGTGAAATGAAAATACATTTTATTATGTGAAACGCTTTTATTTATGATGGTTTCTTAGTTCTAATTCTTAATTCTAAAAATATTGCAATATTTTTCGAATTTCTTTAAAAAAATGTGTATACCTAATGGATGAAAATTACGTTAACTGCCTGAAGAGAAAGAATTAAAAATGTGCTCATAATTTCGATTTATGTAGGAAGAATATATATTTAAAATGGAAAAAGACATCAATATTTTATTGATGAAAAAAGACATCAATATTTTATTGGTATTCCTCTTTATGAAATTGCTCTATTAAGTTGTATTACGTCTGTACCCTGGGAATGCGTCGAATAAAATTATCCGGTAATAAAATGATAAAATCTTTTGAACAAGTAGTCCGATTTTGATAAACTAAAATATTTTATTTTGAAAATTATTTGTGGATTTCAAAAAAATAAAAAAGAAACCAATAATTATAATTTTTTTTATTAAAAAGTCTTATTTTTTCAGACACCCCTTCCATTAATGTTTTTATGGTAGTGTCCGACACCCTCACAGCTGCTGCAAACCACTTTTTTTTTTGAAGTCTTGAAGGTTTTTGGCCACTTTTTTGCTGCCTTCATCTCTTTGTTGCTAAAGCCCAGTATTGGATTCACTAGGCACCAAAATCACTTCTTTCCTTTGGAACTACTCTAAGGCCGTTTTGTTGTAGTGACATGAAGCAAGGTCAGGCCAAAAAAACGTGTACACTTCATGTTGGCCTAAAAATGGAAGCAATCTCTTTTGCAAGCATTCCTTCATATATATTTCGCTTTTTATTGTACCCGATGTCACGAATGTGCTGCTCCTTTTGCCACAACTGCAAATTGCCCGCCAAACAAGCGTTTCATAACGTGAGAAATGGTTTTATGGTTAGCCCCTACCTCTTTGGCAATTTTTTTAAATGACCGGTGAGGTGTCTTTTGAAATATTTGAATAAAATTTTCTCGCACTTTCACTTCGTTTGCCATATTCGCGTTAATTAAAATATTTATTATCCATAACTGACACATAATATTTTTTGACATTTAATTCAGAGCGACTAAGATAAAAATTTGTGTTTTTAGTCACTTATGTCAAATTTCCTTAATATTTGTGCAAGTTATTGCCGAATTAACCAGGTGACAGGCAGACCAACAGACAGACAGATAATGTTAAATCGACTATGTATACTTTTCTATATATACGGAGCTTCCTTTAAGTAATTGCAAACATCTGACCAAAATGAATATACCATCTACTCGTGTAGATAAGATATTTAAAAGGGCCAATTTTGTTAAAAATGTGTCTCCCTTAATTAAAAATTTGTTTGTATTACATAAATTGACAGATTGACAATGCGTTTAATATAAGCTATATATTTTTATTCTAGTTTTTTTCAAACATACATACATATATGGAACAATATTAAAAGTTAAACGTGCTGTATTTTTGCCATTTTTGTGTGTGCGTTATTACCTTCCCTAACTTTTTCGTGTAAAGTTTTTCATTTCCAAGAATAGATAATGGCTTCGCATCTATATACATATTTATGTAAATGTGTATGCACCTTTTAATATTGTAAAATATCAAGGTCGTTAACTCGCACACATAATAGTTTGTATTCGCTATTACCAAATTGTAAAGGACTGCTTGGTTACATAGTGTATGTATGTATTAAGTATGTATAAGGTATTATACTGGATATAAACATATGTATCTACATAGCATCTACATCTATATTATAATTATATTGTATTATATAATATTCTATACAGGGTTACTGTAATAAATTGGAATCAACATCACACTAGGGTATTTGTCAAACTAAACGCTCAAGAGGGGAATAGGGTTAAATCGTGTAAAAAATGGCATAATTTTGTAAGTTTTTTTTATGAAACACTTAAAATTTATTTATTAAAACCAATGATACATTATAGTATGACATTTGAAGAATATTGCGTAAAATTTTCATGGAGAAATATTAAAAAATACGACAATGGCAGCAATTATTCTGGGGCGTCTCGGAAAAAAGTTGAATTGCGGTGTCCCTCATAAATCGGTGCTGGATCATCTGAAATCAAAAAATCAAAATCATGTCGTTAGATAATCGCTTTGCCCAGATAATTCTCCAGGGTTTTTTTTCGAAATTTTAATTTTTCACTTTTTGGGAACACTTTGAAGGAAAAAACACGATTTTTTTTTACGAAAAAATCGGTTAATTTTGTTATTGTAAAATGAAAAATATTACCTTGTAAATTATGTACAGAATTAGTGTTGAAATTTTCAAAACGATCGGTTCAGTAGTTTTGAAGTTATGAGGGACACCGGCTTTGAAAACGTGAGTTGTGGGAAAAACGCTTTAACGTTTGGTCTATACGCATGGAGTCAGTTGATCCGACAGGTATAAAAATAGTCATAACTTCGTCAATTTTGCTCCGATTGACTAGACACAACATTCTTCGGGTATTAAAAAATTAATTCATTAAAAAAAAGTTTTGAAAAAAAAAATTAAAAAACTATATTCCCGCCTTAATATTTGGGTGGGAAAGCATAATGCCAAATTGTTCTTCAGTGTGTTGTGTATCTCGTAACATAGCTATAATGACACTGGCAGTGTTGTCCGGCCGAAAAAGTAAGGCAACATCGCCTGAAATGATTCGTAAGATGAAGGCCAGAATTCAACAAAATCCGCGCCGAACTGGAAATTAGCTTGCAGAAGATACAATACATAGCGAAAAATCGCCTACAAATACCAAAAACAAAAGAAAAAAGCAAGAACTTAACATATTTCTTCGATCCCATACAACCCGCTCTCAAATCTGAAATCATTATTATACGTGAAAAATAGAGTTTGGGACCAAATCACTCAAGGACTCAGCACCATCGCATAGCACCGGGGTAAATTAAGATTGGATCCAAAACAATTTTTTTTTGGCTTAGAGGCAAAGTTCAACGCTAGGTAGGTAGGTAGGTTGAGTGGTTGTCTATCGACGCACCTAGGTCTATTAAAGGACCATTGTGATACCACCGGAGTTTTATCCCACCGTTCAATGCTAAGAAATACCCAAATATTAATACGCTTAAGGCAGCTCTCCGCCGAGAGTGCAACCGAGAATCGACCGACAGCTGTTTGAAGAAAATTATTCGTGCAAAAGAAAGACATATTGAACTAAATAAAATTTAATTTTTTTAATAATTTTTTTAAATGTTGCAATTTTTCTCCTAAACCCTGTATATTGCTATAAATGAGGTCATCTTCTATATATTAGTATGTGGGTGTGTTATAGCTCTTCTATATATGTATTTATATTTTCTTCATATGCTGTATGCGCTATACCACATATAACATATAGATATAAATGGGTTGTGGTTTTTCTAATTAAGTTAAAAGCAAATATTTTTTTTTTGTCTAATTTATAGCAAATTCTCTTGTTTGCAATTATTCTTTGAAATTTCAAAATATTTTAGTATTACCATACAATTACTAGTAAATATTTACTTTGTAAATAACTATTCGTACATATGGCTTTATTTGTATGATCTCACTTATTGTGCTTGTACTCGTGAAATGTATTGAATGTTTTTTTGGTCTCTTCGATTTTCATCAATGCAAAAGCATTTTGTGCGTTCGGAACAATATTTGGCTTTGGCTTTTGGGTTATTTTATTAATATAACTGTGCCCATTTCTAATATTTATACAAAACATTTTTACATATTTTTATAAATGATTTCTTTTCGTTTTTCAATATTGCAACAATATGGCAGTAAATTATAATTACATTTTCATCTCGGCAATGCCGTCACTATCTCGTCGTCGTCGATATTTTTTGCATTGCGTTGGTAAATAAAAATTCTGTCAAATGTATAGGTAAATATAAATGTATGTATTCAACTTTGCCTTTGTTTCACAGAAAAAATATTGCTGCGTTGAAATGACCTTGGCATATACATACATATGTTGATCTTACAAAGCACAAAATCAATGGTCTTTAATCAGGAGCGCACTTGATTAATGTAGAGTAAATAATTTCTTTGAGGCGCCCTCTATCGTTCACATCGTCAATCAATAGTTGTTCGAAGATAGATGGTGCATGTTGGAACGCCGTATGAAATGCGATCATATCAACTAGTAATATGGTAAGGAGTTCTTTTAAAGAGCCTGACCTATCTACAGGCAAAGGAAGAAGTGGCATTTTTTTAATTTGTTAAAGTATACGGACTCATCTTTACACTTCTTGATATGACATTTGGTGATCTTACATTTTTTAATGGAATAATTTTATTAGCCAAAAAGATTGAATTTGGCCGTGCAAATATGAAAGTTATAGGTTAGGTTAGGTTATGTGGCTGCCCTCTCTCTGAGAGGATACACTTAGGCCAGAAAGGCCCATTGTGATACCAACGAGCTTCTTCTCCAATACTGTTGTGCGTGTTAAATTTGGACAGCATTAGAAGGGACCTACGTATATTAGAAGGTTCCGAACGGCAGAACCCTTGTGACATCACTTTAACTTAGTTTTGTCACAAAGCTCATTTAAGAAGAATTTTTTGCAAATTATTACTGTCGGAAAATTGCTAATTCTTGCCGGCAGATGGGTATCGTTCGAAAGAAAAATTTTTTCGATGTCATATTTTGTTATGCTTCAGCTGGGGATTGAACCCACGACCTATAGATCAGAAGGCCAACGCACTAATCACTGAGCTACGGCACCCACATGAAAGACATAAAACACACAAGAATTGTGCAAAGCACAAAGCAATGTGCACTGAAGCTAATTTTAACAGACTCAGAAATATAAAAATATGTATGCTTGTGTGGTTATGGTATGTAGTATATTTGTATATAATATAGGTTTTTTGTATGATTTGTTGCGTCGTTAATATTTTTACATTGAACATTTTTTTTATAAGCACGATATATAAATATATAAATTGTACAAATATTTATAGACTATATTAATTTTGAATGTCTATACCATAATGATTAATAGACGTCAATTGTTGTTTCCCAATGTGTAGTTTTGTGAAAGAAAATTTGTAGAGAAATGACAAAATATAATAACAACAGAAAGAAAATCAATAAGTGTTACTACTGCAGTTGTTGACAAAACGAATGAGTGTTAAAAGCACTACTTGGTGAATTGTTACAAGCAATATGTAACCTATACATACATATAATACTTGTATATGTATATGATTTATAAAAAGCTTTATCCTTTATTTCTAGTTTATGTTGTTTCATTTAATTTAGTAGAAATATGTATTTCATTTTCTTCATTCCATTTTCTTCTTTATTTATACAATCGGTCATGTACTAAGCATTCGTTTGGTCGTCAAGAGCATTCCTAAAGTTCATTGAACTTGAAGCGCTTAGAAAAAAAAAAATAAAATAAAAAGAGTGAGAGAGATTTAAAAATATTTTCAGTTAAATCAGTTAAATCAGTTAATTAAGCAATTAAGCAGCATAGTAATTGTAAAATTTATTTAAATTAATTTAAGTATTTTTTTATTGCCGTTACCCTTTTTTATGGTATTTATAACTTACTTTTGAGCTATTCGCTTTAATAGGAGATGACCATAAGTTATGTGGAATTTTTATTTAATTACGATCCTGAAAGAATGCGCTCTTTCTTTGGTCGAAATTTGTTGACATACTGAAATGTAATGGAATTTAAGCAGATCTTGGCGGAACTTTTTGAATTCCTGCCCTAAAGTTTAAGATTTTAATTTTTTTCTTACTCGAAAATTGCTAATTTGAAATCACACTTAATTTGCAGCTGGTGCGTAAAATATTACAGCCTCAAAACTTTCTGTGATACGAGGGTATTTAGGTAGTACTTCTCATCAATAACAGCAATCAGCAAGCAATTATATTTAAAAACAGAATTACAGTGATTTTTTTTCTCATGCCTTAAGCTGATATTCACGTATTTTTATTTTTATGAAATTTTGTCGGCTTTGATGAGTTGTGCAATTTGTAGCCTTTGATAAAATTTTTGCTAAAACAATATTTTACTATTAACTACTACGAAATTTTATCTGTTTAGTATTTAAAAATTGTTTATATTTATAGCAGTTAAGATTAAGGGGTAGGAAATACTTTTTCTTCGTTTTAACTAGGAAAAGACACATAACATTTTTGATCTCATCGTATATTAAAAGGTGTGCCCACAATTTTAGAAGAAACGCACAAAATCCAGTTTTCTGCATAAAAAAAAAAAATCAAAATACCTACAATGAATTCTATATTTTTTCATATATCATTGTTATTCCTTTAGAAAAAAGAAATATATATTTAAAAAATCTCCCTATAGACTCACTCCACCCTAATGTGTGTGTTTCGTAGAAGTAGATGATGGACAAACAGAAAAAGAAAATCAATATTATTACAAAAATTATGAAATGTTTAACTTAGATTTTTGTTTGGTTTCCATTTTCTGCAACCAACACAGCAACCAACATCGGCTAATATTCATTGATATGATAATATTGGTATTGGTAGGTATGTATATAAATGCTCTATTTTGACCCATGGAGCTGCTGATGGCTGTTGTTGTATTAAAGAAAACAATAAGAAACAATTGTTATTGAACACATTCACATTCAACATCTAGATTCTAGAGTGTCGTTAGAAGCCTAAGAAGTGTGTTATGCATGTTTCTATTTCTATTGAGTTGTCTCTTTCTCTATTTAGTTAGGTATTTCAGTTGTTAATTTATTTTGTAAATACTAATGGCATTTCTGAAAAAAAGTAGTACATAGTAGATATAAATAAAATGTAGATGTTTAGTTCTTATATTAAGTACATAATATAAGTGAATTGTTCAACATTATAGTCTATTGTAAGGCCTTATTTTGTCAAAATAAGATAGATAACATAAACGTTTATAATACATTGTTTTTACTATATTTGTATTCAATGGTCTGAAAACTACTAGATTATATACATACTTAAAACAAAGATAAAATTAGATTAATATCGTGTTGATGGTGGTATTATAATTTTATGGAGACATTACACATGTGTATGGCTTTTCGTTTTTCAAATGGGTTTATCTCATTTTGTAAAGTTACTCCCAAATAATCATAATTGCAATGTCTATAATAAATGTAATATGATTGCAGAAAACATACCATTGCATACTTGCAGGCATATATTAAAAAATAGTACCATAATTATGCATGTATACCAGTTAGTAAAGTGTTATACAATTGCGTATATGCTATATTTATACATATAAATAATATATAGTATATTCAAAAAGTTTAATTATTTTATACAGTAGATCATTAATAAAAAATTATCTCTTTCTTTTTTCCTTTTTTTTTATAGTAAAACGCCATTGAAGAATCCAACGAAGTGCCATATTACAATTTAAGAATAAAACGAATTGATAGAGAATTGATTGAGTATCCATATGCAAATAGTGGCTCATTAGCACCAAAAAAGGAATAGGAATTTGGAAAAAAACCTATACATATAAGTATACTATTTATAATAATACAATAAAGTATACAAATACACAACACGTGTTATAGATTCTTTTTTACATTAAAAAGGAAATATAACAGAAAATCCTTAATAAAAGCGATAAATCGTGTAGAGTACATTAGAATACTACTACGAAAATAATATAAATCAGCACTGATACTTATAAATATTACACTGCACTTGTACGATTAAGTCTAAATAAAGAAGATAATAAATAACAGCACATAAGAATAGAAAGAAAGCAGTTCCTTATATCACCCATAAACGCACTCAAAGAGGAGTTCTCAAATAAAACGCTTCCAATAGAAGCTTTCAAACGGGTCGGACTTACCAACACCAATAAAACTAAAATCTTCCCTTCAACGAACAAATTTACATATATACATATACAGAGGGTCAAAGAGAAAAAATACAAAAATAAAATGGCAGATAAAGAAAGAAATATTAGTAATAAAACGACCTCTAGCAAAACGTTGTTAGACGGAACAAATGACGACGTCGATAACAGAATACAACAACAAGAAAAACAAACACAACAACATATTGCTGCTTCGACCACATTGCCCAAGAGTGGTGAAGCACAAATGTTAAATAAACTGGCGCATAATCTTAGCGAGAGTTACCAGCTTGTTAAGCAACGACAACAGAAATACAATAAACTTAGTGCCAAAAGTGTCCCCAATGATGGCACTATCAAGAAAGCACTAGCACAGCAAGAACAGCAAGTACCAAGCCGCATGAATGGATCATGTGTGACACAACAGAATAGTAACAATAAAAACAACAATAATAACACTGGAGCTATTACTAGCAATGGTGATAGTAGTAACGGTGGCGATAACGGCAACAACGCTGCGGATGGTGGTGGCAGTGATTGGCAAGAAGTCATTTCGGCCACAAACAATAAGCTCAAACGTAAAAAGAAGCTCTCCGCATCATTGACATCTGTAACAGATTCTGTGAATCAAGAAAAACGTACGCGCATCGAAGGAATTCAATTGAATTGTCGTGGTAAACTACAAATTACAGAAACAAATTGTTGCACTGGTATCCCGGCAACAAACACAAATACTTGTCCAACACAAATGGCGAAAGCTGAGAAATTTGTGTCGAAACCGCCGTTACCACCGTTAGCCGCAAAGAATTCCACAACGACAACAACAACAACAACAACAATAACAGCACTTACACAACAAGTAAAGGTGCCACCACCACCGCGTTTGAAACGTAAACTCCAGGAGAATGTACAAACTATACAAAAGTTGAATGCACTCACAGAACAATTACGTTTGGAAATCAATGAGTTAAAGTCGAATTTGACAACAGAACGTGGTGCTGTTCGAGTCTTAAGGTAAACGCATATGTACTTTATATCATTTTAAAATCAACTCAATTTTTCAATAATTTGGCGAGAAGCTAGATAAAGAATAAATTATTTTGATACAAATCCACATAAATTCAATTGGACAGGTGTAGTAAAAAGAAATCCATTATTTTTCCAATAGATGGCTTTAGGAATCTGTATCTCGCGTTGTATAATTCCGATCAGGTTAAGCTAGATGGCGTTAGAAAAATAGGATTTCGTACTAAATAAACTTTTCAGGCAGTTTTCTGATTGCTTGACTCAGTATTGTTTGAGCACGCGTCAAAGATGGACACCAGTAAAGAGAAAATACGCCATATTTTACAGTTTTTCTTCGATAAAGACGAAAACGCAAGCCAGACGGCTGAAAATGTGAATAGTGTTTATGGTCCTGATACTGTAACAGCCAATCACGTGCTATTTTGGTTTTGTCGATTCCGTTCCGATAATTTTGATGTCAAAGATGCACCACTCTCTGGAAGGCCAATTGTCGAAAATATCGATAAAATAATGGAAATCGTCGAGTCTGACCATCATGTAAGCACTGTTTCTATTGTCCAGGAGCTAAACATTGCACAAAAAAAAAATTGTTGGTGATAAAAAGTCAGGAAGGTTTTGCTATGTGTTTTTTGGGATTGGCAGGGAATCATCTACTATGAGCTGCTCCCCTACGACCAAACTCTTAATTCGGACCTGTACTGTCAACAATTGGACTGTCTGAAGGAAGAAATCGCCCAGAAGCGGCCAGCTTTGGCCAATAGGAGAGGAATTGTGTACCATCAGGACAACGCCAGGCCACACACATCGATAGTGGCTCGCCAGGAGCTCCGAGAGCTTGTTTGGGAGGTTCTTATGCATCCACCTTATAGTCCGGACCTGGCACCAAGTGATTACTACGTGTTCCTGTCTATGGCGAATGATTTTGCTGGTGAAAAATTCGCCTCAAGAGAGCTAGTGAAAATCGACTGTCCCAGTTTTTTGCCAATAGGGACGAGGGTTTCTATGAGAGTGGTAATTTTAAAATTACCTTCAAAATGGCAACAAGTTATCGAACAAAACGTTGCATATTTGACCTAAATCGGATCATTCTAACTATGCCAAATAAAACCTTCAATGTAATGTACAAATAATGGATTTCTTTTTACTAGACCTTATTCTTATGCATTAACTAATATGAATTAAGCTTAAATAAATGTAAATAATGTTGAACATTTCTCGAAACTGTTCGAAAAATTTGTGCGATAACATAGAATTTTTAGAGCCTTAAATTTTTTGAAATTTGTTCTATAATTCAAATATGATGTTATCGAAAGTGCTGTATAAAGAGTAGCCGTAAAGCGATGTATGGGTGTATTGTAATTTAAAATTTGTAAGGCTTCTCACAGAGTTTTAACTTTATAAAGCATATATTTGTATTTATACAAATTAAATCTACTTTTGCCCCACAGAGCCCAAAATGAGTCAGAGACACGTAAATGGAAGAACGAAGTCAAAAAACTACAAAACTCAATGGAACACCTAAAGAAGAACAGTGTCATACAGAATAGAAAAACGACTGAAGGCTCACAAGCTAGTGTTGAGAATTTATCACATCCCATAACATCAGCGAGTGGCTTGGTTAATTATGAAATACAAAGACTGACAAATGAGATTATTGCTCTCAAGGAAGCAAATAAAAATTTAGAAGAAAAGAAAATGGTAAGTCTTGCATGAAACCATATAGTTTGCATGTTTTTTCATTTACATCCATATGTATGTTATTTAATTCTTTACACTGCATATGCTGCAAATGCGTTTCTAGTGCCTCTTATGTTCCCAAATTTCCCATAATAATGCTAGAAAAGCTAATGCTAAGCCCAAGACTAACAGAAAGAAGGCCGCCTGAAAATGTGGCAGTTTTAAAACGACCGGATCGTCATCGTTCTTTTGACTTCGTAAAACACTTTTCCCCGCCTTCCAGAAGGCTACATTCATTAAGTGCTCCCAGTAGATATTAAAGCCAAACTCATGTGCACTTCGTATGAGTGTATTGAAAAAGCCCAAATACGGTGAACCATAGGGTACAATAAAAACTGCATGAAATGGCACTAAACATGTGGACATCAGATGATATAGTGGACGACCGAAATGTGAGTGATTGCGAGAATGTGCCTGAAAATGTGCCACATGAAATTTTTGCAAATATGCATATGTGATATTATTGCTGGATAAATATTGAAATAGCGTAATGTCGGAGACAGCGGTCATTTTGGTCTTTATAATTGCTTCATAGGGATTACTCATATTGAGAAAGTTATCCAAATGTTTTATGTGACGTGGAAACATCAAGAGCCTGTAGGGCGATAGTGCCAAGTCTTTTATTGTATTTATATCTGGTAAATACTTGCGAAATACCAAGTTGCTTGTGAGATTTCCTTTGAAAGCATTACATATAAGCATGCCATAGAAAAGCCAAAAGAAGAGAAATAATCGCAGGGACAATTTGGTGGGAATATGAGAGAATGGCATTGATAGAGTACTAGCAAATAGCTGCAATAGCACATAATTCGAAAAGCATAAACGTCTATAGAATAATACACAGAATGTATACGCCAATGGGATGGATAGAAAAATTGGTAACCAAACAGAGCTATGAAATGTACGAAATAAATTCCAAAATGTTGTTGCAATCTTTGCTTTCGGCACTAATACACTCAAGTCATCGCGTAAATGTACTACCGTACTTTCGACACGTCTATGAAATGTTTTTAACGATAGAAAACGGATGTTCATTGCAATATCATCCTTTTCAGTATAGATCTCATTGAAACATATTTCGGTACTCCTATTATGTTGATCAAATACACTTAACTTATCCACAATCCATGTAGCATTCAATCGTTCGGCAATATAACGCGACATAAGTCCATCAATACCAATAATTGAACCGTCATCTTTGAAAATGGCACGTATTTCATCGGGATAAATACACATACGCAATGGTTTTCCATGCATATTTGGTAAACTCTTTGGAAAGAGTTCATTTTCATCGGGCAGCTGGTTTTTATAGTCGATTTTGATGAGAAAATCCTCAGTGAATGGATTATATCGATAAATATGTAGGCGCTCTCTGCGAACGAACATTATCACAATGTTTAGCAACCAAATATTCCAGAATTGTTGAAATGCTGTACGAAGCCACTGCTTTGTAATCAAACTGGAATCTTCAATCAGCAATAGAACGTATGAAAGATGTTTGGCAGCAGATTTCTTCTGGATAATGCCCAATTCAACAGATTGGGTAGTGTTATGCAATATCATCAGCAGATGCATAAGTACACCGTCGTCTTTTACAGCTTCTAATGGTGTAGTTCTGACTCTATTTCTGAAAATACGTATATGTACATTCGACAATGCAATAATTTATATTTTTTAGGTTAGCTCTTTAATTCTTATTCCTGTTGACTTACCTAATTGATATATAAGATATACCGCATTCACTTAATTCACGCAATATTGCACCAGAATAGCCCATTGAGGTGCCATTCTCAAAATAGACGTGAACCGTTTTGACACGAAAATTGCATAAAATCTTACTTGTATCATCGATTAAATGCAATTTCGATGTCGAATTCATCAATATCTCACCAAAGACATGCGTTAGTGAAAATTGCAAAATTGCAATTGTAAAAATATTCAAAACGCAAAAAACTATCAGAGACATCATCAATGTTTTAAAAGCAACTACTTACTACCTTATGCTGATCACAATTGCTTTTATATATATATACACATGTAATGGTTACAATGTAATAACTCAAAAGTAGTTCAATAAAATGAATGAATATCGTTTGTAGCTGATGTATGTAGTGTGTCATCATTTCGATGTGGCTATATTAATTTCATTAATGCATCAAAGTACAATAGGTTTGAAACTGTGGACAGACACATTGGTAGCCAAGTATGTAGATTGACAGGTCATGTATACATATTCATGCGTCTAAACACCTAGGTCCTCTTACTTGTACATATGTAATTAATATGGAAACATTGTCTGTGCCTGAGCAAATATTTGCATAGTTTTACACTCAAATATATATGCGTGTAATATTTTAATGATGACAACATTGATAGACATCAATGATTGAGGGATAAACAAAGAGTGTTTCTCAAACTTTTCGAATTCATATTAAGTTGACAGACTAGGGGAATGTATATATCTGAAAATATCTGAAATATATGAAGATCTTTACTTTCTTATAGCCTAGACAGACGGCAGCATTAAACCGAATTAACAGCACACTTAATCCGAATAACATATTAACCTTACAGACGGCAATATTGCGGATTATGTAAACAGCTGATTGCTGTTTTATTAGGTTTGCTCAATTACATTACTATTACTTATTTATATTACATTTTCCGTCGTCTGTCACTCTCGATATGAGAATACTTACAAGAAGTACGCGAACTGAAAACTATCACAAACTTGTAAATTAACATTCAGAGTACGTAATTGACAGCTGGATTTATTTGTCCACCAATGCTTTTCCTATCGAAAATTGTTAACAATTGTTGAAAGTTTTTTTGTTAGCAAACACACCTATTATTTTGTAAGTTGCATCGAGAAAAAATTCACAATAGAAAACAGCTGTAAATTTTCAACAGTGTTGCCATCGAAAATTGCTTAATCCTCTTTAATTTTGAGAATGAACTCTAGAGCTAATGCGGATTAGCTGCAGTTAATGCCCGCGTTAATTCGAATTAACTCGTTAATCCGGATTAACGCTGCCTGTCTGTCTGTCTAGGCTATTAGGCTTCCTCCGCGATGGATCCTTATTTCTTTCTTTAGCATAAAAAAATATACAGATATGTTTTACATGGTACGATATAGAAGCAATAATTTCGATATCAAAATACTTAATCTCAAAATATTGCATTCATTGGCGAAACTAATTTTTGATGTTTGCGATTAAAGTGCATAATTTCAGAAACTCTGGTTTGAGTGTTGATAATCTGTTTAAATATATTCGTTTTAAGTTAATTAGAAAAGAAAAAAAAAATGAAAAACATTGGGAAAATTACAAATTTAATAACTTAATAATATCAAAGAACGGTGTGCATCCAAACAGTCGACATAAACTTTTCGATTAAAGAATGGAAACGTTAGAAAAATATGTCGCACAATTTATAGAAATTTAGACTGTTCCATAATTTCATAGTATCACTTGATGGATATATATATACTAGGTATATGGAGATAATTTGAAAATTTTGAGAGCTTAGCAACACTATTTACTTTCAATCTTTAAAATTATTTGTCTTCATAAAGAATTTTAGTTACTTCTCATAACTATATTATAATTAAAAATAACTGTTGCTTCAATTAGTGTTAACTGTCTTGTGCATTATTCCCTTGTTTTTCCACACATATGTACATATACATTTACATTTATATATACATATGTATACGTATGTGTATACTAATACTATGTTTGTTGCATGATGAAGTTATTATATCGTTTATACCATATACACTTGGTATATGCATATAATTATAGTTAAATATGTTTATACTGCTGCTGATAGTTTATTATGGCATTGTTATGCATTTGCTCTAATTTTTTTTGGTCTTGAACCTACGCCTTTTATGTAACATATGCGTGCAATCTTGTATTTTGTGTGTGTTCCACTGTCTGAAATGTCGTCCATCAGTCAAATAGAATACAAGAAATTGAAAACATTTGCAATTTACAGATAAATTGTGACGCTGAAAGACGTAAAGCAGCCGATATGCGCGCATTGAAAGATTCTTATGAAATCCGATTGACTCAATTAACAAAATCTGCCAAAACTGAAATTTCACGTTTGGTAAGTTTTTACGCATGAATGGCATTCATCAGGCTATATGTTGTTGTTGTTGTTGTTGTTGATGATGGAAACGGTTTTCATAATGAAGCATAATGAATAAGCCCACAAATAAATAAGCTCACATAGAAATCTAAATTTTTATGGATTGATTGACTTTTATCTATATTAATTATTAGCTATTGCTAGGGGGCTGTGAGCATTATGATCATATTATATGCCAACTGCAATTGTTTTATTCCAACCTTAGGTTAGATTAGGTTATGTGGCTGTCCTCTCTCTGAGACGACACACTTAGGCCAGAAATGCCCATTTTGATACAACAGTGATCCTCTTCCAATGCTATTGTGCGTATTAAAATTGGACAGCATTAGAAGAGACCTACTTATATTAGCCGCTACCGAATGGCGGAACCCTTGTGACATCACTTTAACCTAGTTGCGTCACAGAGCTCTTTTAAGAAGCATTTTTCGAAAGAAAAATCTTTTCAATATTAAATTTTGTTATGCTTCAGCCGGTGATTGAACCCACGACCTACAGATCAGAAGGCCAAAACACTAACCACTGAGCTTCGGCACCCACTATTCCAACCATAGGCTTCTAGCATATATGAGTAATTCGGTTGATGGCATGTGCCATACGTCAGAGGGAGCTGTGTATTGATGAATCTTTGACTTGCTGTTCGTGAATAATTACAGAGTATGCCAGCCATAGATCCACAAAACCATTTTACTGATATGGAATCTCAAATTGTAGAGTCTCCCATCAGATAATCTTCATTATGATTTCGTTCGTTATGCTTTTTTATAGGAATTGGTGAACTATAACATTAATTTCATACAATAGGCTAACGACAAATGAATCATGCACTCGTGTTTAAAAGTTCTGTTTTGTAATAATGCCAGTTTTTTATTAGATGCTTGCAGATGTTTTAGCTGTGGTTTATTTTTCTTATTGTTCTCTAATGGCTTTTGATGTTGTGCTGCTGGTTTATCAATATCGTGTGCGTAAACCTTTTACACAAATTACTCTCCGAAGCTACACACGCAGATGCAGGCACACTCATAAATTATGAGTGTGGACTATTGGCCTATGGTCTGTTTCTAATCGATTTAGAAGAAACATTTAAATAAGTAGCGGACCAATATGTAGCGTGGTAATGCCACTTACAAACTACTCATCGACTCATTATGAAATTGAAATTTTTTCGATATGTAAAATGAAAGAAAATTTCATTTGTGAGTCATTCAATGGTCATTTCGATCTTTTATTATTATAGTAGTTAAATTATGGTTTTATGCGCCTATTTCATTTAGGTATATAATAAAAAGGTGAATTATTTGTATGAATGAAACCCAATATATTTTTTTTCGCTTAGACTACAATGAAAATAAAGTAGAAACGAAAAAAGAAATACTTAAAAAGAATAAATCGAACACATGTAGTGCTTTTGTGGTAATGGTCTTCATTCTTAGTACGTGTAGGCACTACGTAACCCAAAGCAGCTTATGCGCGAAATCATTAAATTGCCAGCACATCGTATAATATTATACTTAAATACCTACGAAGTTTAATATGATGCTGTTCAAGTGTAGCCGTTGGCATTTTCAAAATATTCATCTAAGAACTCTAATTTTAAAACATCATAAATATAATCATATAAATGTGCGTGTAAACAGGAAAAAGGCGGTGCAAGTACTTGCATTCTCAAGGGAATGAAGTAATTGAAAAGAAGCTTAAAAATGTGTGAAAATTAAAACAACAATATTCTTCTTCTAGAATGGAAACCCAACTACGTTCTGCTATGTAATATAAATAAGTAATATAATGTAAGCTTTGTGAGCATTCGAAGAATGGGCTATTAGAGAGGCCATAGTGTACAGAAAAGAAACACTTGTGTGACAATTGCAAGTTGCCAGAAATGTGTGTTGAAATTATGTACCAATGAGTCACAACTGGTAACCATTCTAGAAGGCTCTTGCAGTCTGCTGTTTCGAATGAGTTGTTCACGCAGCTGCAACATGCGTCATTAAATAATCTGAACAATTTCTTCCCACGATTTGAATAATAAAAAATAGGAATTAATTGTTTTTTTATGAAATAAATTTGCTCATATTGGTATTGGAATATTATTAATTGGTTGTACCTATAGAAGCATTACATATACATGTTCATATATATTTTTCATTTTATTTGGATTTTTCACTAACATATTTTTTTTTCAATTTATTTTGTTCATTTTTTTATTGTTTTTAAATAAATATATTTTAGCTAGAGGAAATAAAAACCAAAGAACGTAATATTGGGCAATTAAAAAGAGATTTACAAATATTACAAAATAAACCACAATCACAAGTAAGTGATAAAAGCAGAAATGCAACGATTACACAACAATTACAAACAACGAAAACAAGTAAAACGATCGATAACAAACCAAAGAAGTTACAACAAAATGGTAAACAACAAAAACAACAAAACGAGATAGCTTTATCCACATCCTGTTCGCATAAGAAAGAGGATACTAAGGATAAGAATGCTACAAATCAGGTTCAAACTCCAAATGAGGTAAGTTTTGGCAATGGAAATGTACTTGTATGTATATATAATATGTAGTATAAGAAATCTTGGAATATTTTAGAAGAAAAATGAAAAATGTAAAAATACTATTTATCAGTTGTAATTAAAAAATTGATTAATTTGTCATTTGACAATCACTGGTGCATTATACATATCTAAAAGCCTTATCGAAATTTTCTCATGATGATTTCGGGAGATGAAAAACGAATCAGTGACTGGGTTAGGCTGCTCCATGTGATAGAATAAGAACAGATTTTTTTCTCATGTTTACCATGAGATATTGGTGCATCAGCATACAGCCTGTATCGCGTACTGTTCTATATGTTTCGTTTAAACAGAAAATTGGTAAAATTTGATGATCTAAATGAGGTGATAAATTTCGACGCATATACGAGGATGGTCCCAGAACTACCCGACCTAACAAAGAAAACAACAAATTTGGGAAAATTTTTCTTTATTTCTCAACATAATCTCCCTTTAGCTCTGTACACTTTTCCCAGCGATATTCTATAGCTTCGATACCATGTTTATAGTATGAACTATCCACTGTTTTGACTGCTCCTTTGTCTCAGGTGTGAAGTGGTGGACCCATGCCTTATCTATGGTAACGAATCCATGCAAAAACGCGGCTTTATTACTGTAAAACATCGCCAAACACTCTATAGAAACATCTTCACGACGTTGTTTTTGTTCTATTGTGAGCAAACCCATCTTGCACACAGCTTTTTCATCTCCAAATTTTCAGTCAATATACGATGTATAGCACTTTTTGAAATGCCTGTAAATTCACCTAGCTCACGCACCTTCAGCCGGCGAACATCCAATACTATTTTGTGGATTTTCTTAACCGTTTCTGGCGTGACCATCTCAGTTAGTCGACCACTACGGTGTTCGTCTTGGCAGCTTGTACAAGCTTGTTTAAACTCTGCCACCCAATATTTTATGGTTATAAACAAAGGAGCAGACTCCCCCAGAGTAGAATCTAGTTCGGCTTTAATATTCGTTGTACTGAGACCTTTCAAATAAAAATATTGAATTACATAACGGTGACCAATTTTTTCCATGTTTACAAATTCATTAAGGTCGTTGACTTTCGATGGCTCCAAAAAAAATACTGAACAACGTGACTCCTTGAAACTCATTGCCACTTTTCACCAAAGTAATTTTTTTCAAACTACTGACGCCATCTATATGTCAGGTCGGGTAGTTCTGGGACCACCCTCGTAAGTGCCAACTAAATACATATATAAATGTCACATTTCATTTAGTACATGTTACGAAAAATATGTTATCTTCTATCTTAGGCGACGACATACATTTCAATCGAATCGAATTCAACAATTGAGTGCTGTGCACTGATTAATGATACTATTTTATTTGAATTTAAATACAAATTCCAATGTATTATAAATTATCAAATCTTATCGTACACTAAATAAAATTTGTGAGAAATGGTTATATTTCGACTTTCGATATATATTAATAACCAATCACATTTATTATGTGCTGACGAATTCAACAAGTTCAATGCAATAAATCACAAAGGCTGAATGGCCCATTTCTATGCCTAATAACAAAATGTATTAATATATTTGAGTAATTTATGTGTAAAATAGTTTTGCATAAAAGAAATCAGATACCTGTAGATTGGCAGATTTTTTTTAGTTGTAAAGAAACGGTGAAAGTTATTTGAAATCTCTGATAATTTCTTATTTTCTTCAAATTTGTAAGTTTTTATTATAGAGATTATAGTTTTAAATTCTTAGACTTTCAATGGGGAATTAATTATTCTACTCACACAAATGATATAATAAAGAGTAAATAAAATATTACTAAAGATGAAATTAAAATATCATTATCAATAGTCTCATTAGCAAATGTTAAAAATTGTTGAATTTACTAATCTTCTTGAGTATTGAAAAAATAATGAAAATTTTTGCCAGCCAAATTTCGCTGATAAATGTATATTCAATGCCCCTGGATGGTCCTCATATCTCAAATAATTAGGTATACATTTTTGAAACGCCCCTTTTTAACGTGAGAGGTAATAATTAAGTTAAAAAAAAGAAAATATAGTATAACGAAAATTTTAAAATTATTGAACAAAGAATCACAAAAATTTAAAGAATTTAATACCTTATACATACAAAAGAAACCTTCGTTTGATTAAGAAGTAAGACAAAAAAGAAAAAAATATATATGACAAGGCAAATAACTAATTGTATAACAGAATAAAGAACATGTATCGGAACCTATGAAAGAATTAACAAAATTCCGAAAAGCATTACAAAGCTTGTACGGCAGACAAGCTAGAACTACGAAGTAGAAGAAGAAAAAAAAAAAAAAAATATATAAATAAAAATAACGAAAATATAGTAATCAAATACCTACTGATATGATCATTAGACGAAACTGTGTGTACATGTGTATGTATGCGTTTTGAAAATATAAACATATACTTATCAATAGATTTTTTAGATGCATATAGTCATCAAAGTCATAAGATAGAGAAAATAAAGAAGAAAAATATGTATATGCATATCAAAGCCGGAGTCAGACATTAGTTAAGAGACCCATTTATGTTCTATGTTGCCGTATGTTATATGAAATAGTATATTATAGTATATTATAGTATTGTGTGGTTTTCGGGAAATTAAGTGTTAATTTTAAATATAGATTTTCCAAAGTCGGTACTAACTTATACGGGTCTTATACGGAGAGATTTAGCATTGAAATGTGCTTGACTTGCTTCAAGCAACAAAGTTATATTTATTTATTTCTATACTATATTTTGCTTATGCTCTGCATATTAAATATTTTTTTTTTACCCATAATCGCTACGGCACTGAAACATATTGTGGTATTTATAAGATATATAGGTGTTATATATGACAGCAATTACTAGAAATAATGAATGAATATATAAATGCATGACCTCTATTGTGTGTTAGTTTTGAACGTGTAACATGTTCGATGCGACAAAATGAAGTTAAAAATAGTATTGCCACTTCTTTGGAAAAAATGTATTATCTTGAAGATGTAATATAAAAGCAAAACAAAATTTGAAAAAATATGATTTATATAAGGAAAACAAAATACCTCAAATGGTGTCGTCTGGATCAGCATTTGAGGTATTTTGCAATTTTGATATTTTTTGTATTTGTCCAAATTTAAGTAGTGGACGTGGCTCGCTCGTTTATATCAAGTTAAAAATTTTGTTTATTTTCGAAATTGTGCGTAATCGATCGATCAAGTATATTATCAATTCGATCGGTACTCTTGGAACATATATTGGTCGCTAATTTTAGTATACTAACCCCGGATCATATCCTCTAATAAGGTATACGAGAGTGGTCCCAGAACTATCCGACCTAACAAAGAAAAGACAACAAATTTGGAAAAAATTTTCTTTATTTCTCAACATAATCTCCTTTTAGCTCTATACACTTTTCCCAGTGATATTCTATAGCTTCGATACCCTGTTTATAGTATGAACATTAAAGTAGCCATCTACCGCAGACTCCACTTCTTCATTGTTTGCAAATCTTCTACCACCAAGCCATTTTTTAAAATTTGGAAATAGAAAATAATCCGAAGGAGCTAAATCTGGCGAATAAGGTGTGAACTGGTGCATTGTTTTGATGAAATAACACTATCTATTTCGCCAAATGCGGCTTTTTTTCTTTAATTACATCACTTAAATGCTGCAACAAATTAGTATAATACTCGCCGATGATTGTTTTTCCTTTTTGAAGATAATCAATAAAAATTATCCCACGTACATCCCAAAAAAACAACAGACACCATAACCTTGCCTGCAGATGGAACTGTCTTCGCCTTCTTTGGACACGATTCTGCCCTTTCAGTCCACTGTTTTGACTGCTTTCTTTCAAATGAAAGTATTGAATTACATAACGGTGACCAATTTTTTCCATGGCTCCAAAACAACGTGGCGCCTTGAAACTTAAATCATATGTTTTATATGTCAGGTCGGGTAGTTCTGGGACCGCTTTTTTACTTAGACCACTGTGCATTTTGATGAGCGAGCTTCGAAAAACTTTTTGATTGTAACGCAATCTAAACGTTTAACATTAATCCAAACATTTTTCGGCAATAATACAGTATACTGCTTGAACCAATTCGAGTGGCAACACTAGTCGCAACAAATGGACTTGTAATCGGAGTTGTTGCAATTGCAATTGTCGTAAATTATGAGAATTAACTTTTTTTTTCCACAATTACAAATTTCACCTGTTGGCTGTGGACTTCAAACATGTATGATGTCGCAAAGTGCCGGTATTTTATATTTTCTTATTTGTGTTGATTGTTGGCTATGAAGTTTGTTGTTATTTTTGCATTTACCAGTGGTGTAGTTTATAGCGTTGCTCAGAACACGTTTTCAAACATTATATGATACATATGTCATACGAACAACAACAACAACAATGACGCTAAAAACAAATCTTCATTCAATACGATTGTCTCGCCCTCCTCTCTCTCTCTCTCTCTCTCTCTCTTAACATAGCTTAAACTTAACGCATGCCTGAGCACAAAGCAAAAACTGAATACAATTTTTTTATCGTAGTGCTACACGTTAGTTGAGTTCGTGTAACGTTCAGGTGCGCATGAGCCGTATATTATCACCGGTTGAATGAAATTACTTATACGTGTTTTTTGTTTCTGTGTTGGTGTGTGTGTGTCTCTGCTGAACTAAAAATATAATAATAATAATATGAATTGATTTCAAAATAATTTTAATCATTCTAGTTAATTAATTTACAATATTCAAAACAATTGTGACAAATTCGAAATGTTTTTTTTCTTGGCACAAAAAAAAAATAAAAATAATAATAATATGAAAAACTAAATATTATTAGTTTGTTAGTGTTACATGTACAAGTACGGAAATTGGTCGTTTAGTTGTCGATTGGTTGGCTGGTTGACTGATTATTTTTGTTCTTCTTTGTTATTGCTAATGAAACCTAAAAAATACACAAAAAAATGTATTAAAAAGTGAAAGAGAATTAAAAAAGGCCAGACAGAAAAACACAAATGAGTTCACGACTACTTTTTGTGAAATTTAAAACTGTTTTACATTTTGAAATAGTGGATTCTCAATCTTATTGTATGCTATAATGAGTATCTGTAATTAAATAATGAATAAGTAAAATGACAACAAAGAAAAAAAATAAATAAATTGTCTTTGCTCACCCATATAAATATTTGAATGAATATTTTCGAAAATGTTGCTTGTTTGTACATTTCGTGGCATATTCAAGATCGATTTTTGTCCCTCTTCTCATGCATGTCTTATAAAACTTAAATCAAATAAGTATGTATTTACATATATGTCCACATACCTTCAAATTGCGGTTTGTATGGTATCACAAGTGCAAAAATAAACCGCGTTAACAACCACAACAGGATTTATGTTTTCCTGTATTCACTGATCATATGTACAACTGCACCTTGCGTGTTTGGTTTCTTTCTCGTATCGTGTATTTCATTCTTTTTTTTTAATATTAAGGAAGCCAAAAAAACAATAATGCAAAAGAAAAAATGAAAGGATCGACACAAAGTATATAAAGAAAAAAAAAATTATAAATCTGCTGAAGTTATTTATTGGTACTCCATTTCTTCTCAGCTCATATTCGTAATTATCATGCAGATCTGCAAAGATTGAGTTTATTTCAGTATTTGGCCCTTGATGAAGTAAAGACAAAATAGCGGGTGCACTTTTGAAATACTAACTCATTCATCTACTCACGAGCTAAGGAGCTCTCATACAACCCGTACTTATAAATTCAGATTTATTTTGTAATAAAGCAATAGTTCACTACTTATTGTTTACCACGAATGAGCCAGAAGTGACACACAGCCATTAAAAGAATTTACAGCTCATGTTAACTCTTACACAATATATGTTATGTGTCATCTGTGCTTAATTTTAAGCAATAAATATCTGTTTTGATGATGAAATTTATACGAAGCAATTTTACGTGCATTTTTTAGAGTCTATAGTATATGTATACATATCAAACTCAATAGGTATATTTTTCATTGAATTGTACCCTTAGATAACGTTAGATTTAAATTTTACTTTAACTTTAGTATTAATAATAATTTCCGTATTCTTCTAATATTTCAATTAACAATGAAGTTAACACGCGCATATATTCCCGCTCCACCAATTTTATACGCACAATTTTAGACATTATAATTTTTTCAATAACAATATTTTAGTGACTAGATATTAAACACTAGATCACATTTTCGACTTAGTATTTACTCAAGTACTCAAGTACATGTAATGTATACATGCTGAAGTATTGATACATGTTGACGTATTGATGTATGTATACATGTTGATAGAGAAGTCTATGAGACCATAGAAAGTTTGTCATTTAATATTTTCCCTGATAAATGTCTAATTGGTAATTAATCAGCATTTAGTATGATGCAATTACATATAACTTTGAGTATTGTCTATGAGATGTTCTCGGTTAATGGTTAATTGAATTAATTTAGAATTTGCTCTGTCTGGCATATGTAATTAATACCTGCGAGTAGTTGTTAGATGCATCATTCCTGTGTATTGTATGTATTTTTGTGTAAATGATTCATTCAAATATAATTGTGAAAAAATTAAAGTTAATAGATGTACAATTGTTATGCATAGGAAAGTAGAAAATGAAACAGAAAAACAGACGCGTCTTTTGCAGTCTGTATATATTTTGAAAAAATGTTTTCCCAATGAAAATGTTTAGGAACATGTTTCTTGACTTTTAAAACATCTTCCAACATAAATAAATACATAGTATCAGTGAATGATAATGTATAACGCAAAAGAAGTGGTGCTTCTTCTATTGCAATTGTTGACATCATGCGAAGTACAAATAATACATTTCTTTGTTATTACTATTTATTGCATATTATAAACAAATGCTATTTATGCTCCTTATGCACAAAAACTGCTGAATATCACATTTAACTTTCTATTATATTACTAAGTAAACAATTGTCAATAAATCTAAATATATATGAAAAGTTTTTCGTATAAAAAAAAAAAAAAAAAATTATTTCGTATGCAGTGCACGTAAAGGCAATGGGTTTGGGCGGTAGAGGGTTAAGATTAATAGCGCGTGAATAGTTTTGATGTATGTAGTATGTATATGCATTAGGACGGATCATTATTAGTGGGGCGAAAATATGTGACGAATCGTATAGCAAATGAAGAAAAAAGGAACTGCCTACAGTTAATTCCAAAATTGATTTTAGACCCCTATACAATACTAAGAATCATCGATAACGTTTTTTTTTTGTTTTACTAAAAGATTTGTGTGCCCAAAAAATTCACACGCCCTAATGTGCATGCCTATATACTCACATATATAATATATGTTGACAATGGAATATGCTTTCTTGCAATATACGATGTCAGACAGAAAATCAGAGAATCGCAATCACAATATTCTGCTGTTTCTTAGGTAGATACTCGTATGTACTACTACTGTATGGTCTAAAAATATAAAATTCTGTGAATATTCTGAGCATTTACAACAGTACATACATGATGAGATCTATTTCTATATATGATATATGTACGTATACATCCAGTACATATATGGGTGTAGTACATTAGATGTTCTCATATAATTTCCCACTTTTTTTTAATTTCAATATACTTTAGAGACGGAAATTGCTTTTACTTATTTTTGTTTAATTTATAATACATATTTAATTAAATGGAAATACAATGGCGTTTTTTAATAATATATCTTCATATGAATACACATTAAATTAAATTCGTTCTTAAATGTACATAAATATTACCTCATAACTGACGGGATAAAATATAGTAGATAAGTATAGTATTTCACTTATTTAAGTAATATTTTTGTTTAATAAACATTTCCTTTCATTTTTGTTATTGTTCATAGAATATCATCTTTTTGAATAATATCATCTTATTTATATTTGACTTCAATGTTTATTTCAATTTCATATAATTATAAAAATGAAAGACGAAATATTCTATAGTATAAACAAAAAACTATTTTCGTATGGTGTAATAATAAGAAATAAAGCAATAGCATGAAATAGTAGCAATAATAATGAAGCTTAACATTGCCGCCACCGCCACCGCCACTACGATATCGCCAATATGGCAAACCCGACCATGTACATATATAAATTATTGTGACGATAACATGCCTACTTAGAAGAAAGAGTACAAAAATGTCCTCAAATCGAATGGGGCCAGTGAAAAGCGATTAAAATTTGTTAATAACCATAATGTGGATGTTATTTGCTTTTCTGAAAGAGTTTAAATGTAAACAAAAATATTAATTCATTTTTTGTTTTCGTCTCTTTTTAAAGCTAATTTCATTATGCATACCTGAAAAGAAAAGAAATGTGAATATCCATACAGCAAAATGAGCAACAACCAAAAATTGCATTAAATGAAAACAAAAAAAAAAAAAATAAAATAAAATAAAAGAAAGAAAGAAACTAAAAGGTGGATAACATATGTAAAAGAGTTGAAATAATAATATAATAATCATAATAATAACAATAATAATAATAGAACATTGAAATACATAATGAATTTTCAAAACAATAACATCACTAATCACTACTGTTAAACAATTTAACTGTGCGCAATTTTTACAAAATACTTCGATGGTGATCTTTATTATTAGAGAAAACTATTGTAAATGTGTTGAATATATTTGATTTATTATATATTTACAAAAATATATATATACATGCATACAATAAAGACGAAGAAATGATTTTTTAAAATTATTTTCTCCAACTTGTTTAATTGTTTAAATTAAATAAATTGGCATATAAAATAATAAACTCAAGAAGAGACACTAATCAGGCAGTATTGAACAAGATGTTATATCTGCAAATGGATTTGGCCGATGGCCATCAGGAGTTAAAGGTAATTTTCAAATACACACCTTTTCTATTGAAAGTTTCAAATATTTATTTGATATTTATTGATAGCTTTAAGAACCCTAATGTTTGTCAGTATTGACATAGAAAGCTCAATTTTCAAATGTGCTTTACTGAAAAAGTGTCACAAAATGAGCATAAATCTATTGTTGAATTTGCTGAGGAACTTTTTTGAGAAGCTGAGTATTATTTACACATTTTTAAACATTTTTTCTATCAAATTAAAATTTTTGTCTCCCTAACACACTGAATTAAGGCCAGATAAGATGTACCGGTATGTACATATTTTCGATATACGATATCAGTGAAAAGCATTGTTTCAATAAGCTAATTGCTTAAGGCTATATAACTTTCATTTTATGCTTATTTTTTTTATAATAAAACTTTTTTTTTTATTATTAGTTTATGTTAAATTATTCGGTAGCCAATGCATGAGTCTGAGTGCGTGCAAAAGTCGTATTTATATTAAAATTATTCATATTTACGTACATATGAATATGTTGTAATTAAATTAAATACAAGAAATATTTCATTAATACCATAGTTAAAAAAATATTAAATTAATATACGTATGTATAGTATAAAGTATTCCCAAAATTACCCGTCCAAACAAAAAAAAAAAATGGTAAAATTAAATTATTAAATTTTCTATCAAATTAATAAGAAAAATTTGCAACATTATTAAATTTCAAGTTTGAGCTCCATATTTGTATGGAATCTGGTACTTTTGGAATTATAGTGGTGCCATGAATATTAGTAAAAGTGAAATTTATGCAAAATTTAATTGGAATTGAGAGTAGCACAAGAGTAGTAAATATTATAATAAAAAATGAAATCGATCAAATGCAAATCAAATATCACAAATTGATGTCAAATATTTGTCAAAATTAAATTTATAGTCAATCAATCAGTTTGTCAACATATATGGAGTTTCAAATGTCATTGTGATTATACGTACATACGAGTGTACGCATATAAGTATATGTTTATTAGATACAGTGGCGCAACCAGAATTTTCTGAATTGGATCTGGTTAAAAAAAAGTGTCCACAAACAAAGATCATATATGAACAATTTACCAGCAATGATTAGACTTGGAATGGATGCTTCTTCATTCACGTCGTTTGTAAGGCTTTCTGAAATTTTTGATATTTCTGCGTTATTTTGAGTAATATTGATATTTTGGCTGGTGCACTTCTACAGGCTGTGCTCAATAAGTCTATACTGGTTTTTGTATATTAAGAATTTATTTTGTGTGGAAAAAGTTAATCTGCTACCTAGGAGCCATCTCATGCTTTATAGTTTTGTGTTTCTTAAAACTCCTTCCACGGAAGTTTTCAATCGCATTTCATACTTAAAATTATTTAACAGAATTCAAGTATGTAATATGCTCATCATCTATATAAATTGTTCGATTTTCCCATAGACTAGTAGACTATATGTAGGGATTTCGTAAAAAACAAATAAATAAATAAATATGTGGCACTTAAAGCCCAGAAGGGCTTATTGGCCGAGCTTCTCTTCCATTATTGTTGTGCATATAAAATTTTTGGACAGTATTAGAAGGGACCTATTTATTTTAGCACCTATTTATTTTAGTTCTTTTAGAAGCTTTACCATGGCAAAATGTTACTGCCGGAAGAATTACCAATTGCTTGCCGACAGGTGGGTACCGTTCGATATTCAATTTATTATGCTTTAGCAGGGGATTGAACTCACAACCTACAGATCAAAAGGTCAACACACTAACCACTGAGCTACGGCACCCACCGGGATAGTTTTTTGAGTTGAGTTTTAGCAAATTTTTCTTCCATTGGGAAATGTTGTTAATGTTAATAGCAGTCTGAATTTTCGCTTTGTTACATATACAAATAATTCACATTTGTTATTTAAATAGTTGTTTTTCATTTAAAGTAATTCGTATACTAATTGTGCTGTTATTGTATGCTATTAGCCACATGCTATAATTCAAATTATTTTCGTGTATTGTTTTAAAATGTCTCAGCAATTCACAATTATAACATTTACAATGACAAACTCGCACGCGTTTTAATGGAGGCTGTTGTTTTTACTTTTGGAATTCAACCCTTTTCGAACTGCCTTCGTTTTGCTACGCATCTATACATCGCTGTAATATTATATTGCATGATAATATAGTAAAGATTGGAAAAAATTATGTAAGCTCAAATTGATTTGTTTATATCTAATATGAATGCTTTGTGAGTGAAATCAAAATTCTGGTGCTTAAACTGAATTTCAAAAAATGCTGACCTGCTTTAATGTATATAACATATAACCATAGTTTTTTTTCTTCTTTGGAACAATAAGAAATCAAGCGCAGCACTCAGACATTTCTTGGTCCATTGTACTGCGCTCGAAGTTTTAAATTTTCCCGTTCTCCTAAGAAATCGGAGTAGATCTTGTAGTGCTAAATATCCAAGAGTTTCGGCTTTCAGCACGTCAGTGCCAAAAACCTCAAACCTGATTCGAGCGAAAGCAGGGCAGACACATAAAAAGTGGTCCGCCGTCTCATCTTCTTCTTCACAGGCTGGGCAAAGTGCACTGCCTCCTAGTCCTATCTTTTCTATGTGCTTTGCCCATAGAAAGTGATCTGTTACCAAGCTGGCTAGCATTCTGCAATCACCTCTACCTAAAGATAGGAGGAAATGCGACCATTTACCCGATATGTTAGGTAACATGGATTTCGTCTATCTGCAGCCACTCTTGGCCTGCCAGGTCGACTTATGGACTAGATTAGCCCAGGTGTTGACCGTGGCCTTGATGACTTCAGCCGCAGAACGTTCTCTTGCTAATGCATCAGAGGTCTCATTGCCTACGATTCCCACGTGGCCAGGGACCCACATCAGCAATAAGCTATTATGTCTTCCGACATAATTTAGCCTTGATTTGCAGAACTCCACTATCTTGGAAGTGGTGATGCGGTTGTCCAAGGCCAGAAGCGCAGCCTTATTATCACTGCAGACACAAATAGACTTGACTTTCAGCATCTTGTCCACGATATAATCCATTGCCTTCTATATTGCATACACCTCTGCCTGAAAGACAGAAGCATATATACCAAGGTCAAAGAACAGTTGAGTTCCATGAGTTTCCACAAAGGCTCCAGAACCAGAAACTTCTTCAGTCCTGGAGCCATCAGTGAAAATGCGAAAATGCGGAAGCAAAGTCTACCGGGCTCAGCCTCAAGGTTTGACCAGGAGCTAGCCGCAGGTAGATCTACTTTATACCGCTAAATTAGTTAACAAACAATACTTCTAATGTGTCATTTACTCTATGACGTACTAATATAGCGGAATGAGCGCAAATTTTGTTCAGAGTGATATTCACCAAATATTATTGATATTAATTTAATTTTTATTTTGCCATTTTGATGGCCATGCAATATAGGAAACACGAATTTATGCTCACGATTTCATTATCGCGTTGCATTATAAAATCTATTTATGATTAGATTTTATTAAATGGGGTATTATGAGTACTATTATTATTTAAATTGTTTATGCTGGAGCATTAATTAATACAAAAAAAAATAAAAAAAACAAAAAAAAAAAAACAAGAAAAAAATCTGCTGGTAATTAACGTATCGTGCATGCTGTTTCTTTGGACAATTTAATTTTGTTGCTTATTTGTTACGGTAATAAAATTGAATTATTTATTTTGATCCGTCAATGAAAGCATTGAGTTAATTTGAAATGTGCAAAATATGTGATTGTAATTGTATTTATACATTTATGTCCATGTATGTACTTGTACGTGTTGTTAAATAATCATATTGTTGTTATTCTTTTGCCAACTGATCATTTGCAATATTGGATAATCATTAGTTTTTAGGTCATTATGTTGTTCGAATAAGTTCATATGATATATGTAGAATATCTAACGAACGAAAGTAGGATTTTCTGATTTTCTGATTGACTTTCCTTTTTTATTTCTCGGATATTACACATTTTTTTTTGTTTGATCCATCATATTTTATTTATACTATTCGTATGTATTATAGTATAGACGTACTTGTGATTCATGGTGTATCAATTCAATGAATCTTAATGAGGTACTCTTATATATGCATATGTTTTTTATATTTTATTATTGAATAATTTTTGTTGTATTTGCATCTTGCTCTACGAGTTAGTGAGTTTTTTTTTCATGATTAAAATTCAAGTGAGTATTTGTTTTGAAATTAACTTTTATATTTTTGTTTTTTTTTGCAGTGGACAGACCAAAAATTCCTGATTATGATTATTGAATATAAATTGAAACAAGTTTCACATTATATACAATACATGCTTGTTATGAATAATTTTTGCAATCTTCTGATATGGATATATGAAGAACGTGATCACTTTTTAGGGTGTTTGTGGTATAAGTATTAAATATTATCGGAAGTTGGTAATAGTAAATAGAAATTTATTTGGGTTTCTCTATGTCACAAAGTTAGGGTGGTTGTCTGACGACGAACTTAGGCCTGTTAGAGGGCCATTGTGATTATGTGACCAATATATGCATGCAAGTGTTCTGGTAATAATTTGATTCTGAAAGTTTTAGGCTCATTTAATGACTTTATAACGACCTAAAACCTGACCTGAGGTTTTTAACAGTAAGCACTTTGGTGCTCTTACAATAGCTGGAACCTCTCTCATCTCCATTTTTGTGTGTACTAGAAGGCGCTGCATATTCTTGAGATTGCATTCTTATATGAACTCTTCGATAGTGTTGATGTTCAAGTCTTTTGGATTTTGGATTTTATACCTTGGATTATTTGCACATTGATTTTGCTGGCAGTGCCTCATATTTCAATACCATATTTCCATATGTGCATGATTAGTGCTTTATAAATTAAAAGTTTGTTAAATACTGATAGTTTAGATTGTCTGCCTAAAAGCCAATAGAGAGTTGTCTGTATCGATTGTTAATTTCTTGTCGTTTTTGTATTATATGGTCTTACCAAAGATGCTCTTACATATCAGTAAGCATTTGTGCAACATCAATGAAACCATACCTACTACAAGTATCCACATTACTATGAGAAATTTATTATTTCTATTTGGTTAAATATTTTTTTTTATATAATAACTGCAAATACGTAGCACCACTCAATCGTCCACCAAAAAATAAAGGGTTATACTGACATATTAACGTATTTGGTCAAAGAAGAAAAACGAAAATATCATGAAATTTCACACATTTCAAGACAACAATTAAATGAAAGCGAATGTGAATTAATCACAAATGAGAAAAATTCCAACAAAAAAAAAAGTCAATTGTAAATACATTTTCTCACTTTACTCATCACTAACATCATCACGCATCTGATAATTGTTAGTGTGTATGAGAGAGAGAGAGAGACAGAGCTAGAGATAGAAAGCACAAATAAATATATTTTTATTCAAAGCATTTACGCATGTGTTGTGTTGTTAAAAGAAATTTTGTATTTCAAATACATACAACAATTGCGTGTTAATGAGGGTCTCATCTGACACTTTTAAATGCTGTAAAAAAAAAAAAAATAAAAATAATAAAACTTGTTAAATATGCTTTAAGGAATACAATATGTGCGCTTTTTTTGTCTCTTATTAACAGAAAATGAAAGTTTTACTCGACGTTTATCTTAAATCGATTGTATTTTCAAACGAAGGCGTAATTGTGTAAGTATCATACATACAAAAAAAAAAACATTTAAACTGCCATTATGTCTTAATTACTTACAATTTCGGAAAATGGTTTGATAAAATCGAGAAAAAAAAATTTATATTTAAGGAGCAATTTCGTTTTAGTACCTATTTGTGAGGTTATTTCACTCGAGGTTTTCAGAAACTTATTTAATGCAACTGGTGGTCTGGTGTATGCACATACCTATCACAGGCCTTCAATCAATATTTTATGTTGCATATTCTATTGCATGTGAATAATGAATGCGCATAGCATATCCCTAAATTTAATGCAAATCACGTAATACACGTCTCTAACCTTTCTTGGAACTTGATTTTATGTACTCGCATACTTGTACTTATTTACACATAATTTCTTTTCTGTATGGACGTGGACGTGTGCATTATTGCAAAATTGATTATAGTTTCTATATGTGCAATTGTATAGGTAATGCATATATGTACACTGCAAAAGTGTATTCAAATATATGTATAGATGAAACAGGTGCTGAATAAACCTTTTGACGTTTTATTGTGCACAATAATTATTCCGCTATACGAAGAGGTAATAATAAATTTAATCGAAAACCCTAGTCCCTTTTTTTAATTATAATTTTTTTTTTGCAATGAAATAATTGCCTAGCGTTCAATAACCTTGATTCTTGATCAATTCTGTCAAGTAATTAAATGAAATCAATTCTCCAACTATTGAAAAATGCGGACAAATATAAGAAATTACGAGTATGTTGTGCTAATATATCAAAAGAAGCGAGCAAAGTATAGAAGAGTAATACATGGGGCTTCATATGCTACGTTGAATGATTTGGCTATTGATACGATAGGCAATAAATAGTATTTATTTTGCCAATTAGACAGCATTCAAATACCTATAAATTCATAAACAATTTTTTTTTTCATTAAGTGAAAGTATTTATTTTGATAAAATTGTCAATAACGATATCCATATATGTATACATATTGCTACATACATGCATGCATGAATAATGAATATGAAGAATGGAACAGAATAAAGCAGAGGTAGTCTATAAGTTGTTGTTGTTGTGGCGATACATGTCTATGTAGTTATAAAATCACACACGATGTTTAGTTCCACTATATATACGATACATAGATAGTTTAGGCTGAAAAGAGTTAAAAAGTATTCATTGAGAAAAAAAAATCGGAAAAGTGATTATGAGACGCATATATGTTGTATTTTTCTACATTGTTATTTATTATTGTTATGCTATTATGTATTACAATATTCATTTGAAAACCACAATAATAGCCATATCTATACAAAAGACAATAATCACTTGCACAATTTAGTGGTGTGAAGGAGGTGAGCATACATCTGTGTATTTATACACGAATATGAACATAAACGGGTATACATAGAAAAGGGTGTTCCTTTTTGGAGGCCAAAAATGATTAAACTGCCACAAATTGGTGTGATTTGGCAACACTATTCTCAATTGTGCTTAGTTTGGTTTGCTATTTCATCATAAATAGACTATCGTTAGAACAGCATTTGTAAATTGTGCAAATTTATTTCGAAAATCATTCAGTTCAGTTTCGGAATGCAACTGTGCGCATTCGCAGAGGTGTCGTACAGTGTGCACTGAAGAGAAAATTGCTGCTGTAGAGCTTAGTATTGAGGAGGATCCAAAAATGTGTCGATTCGTCATGGTGTGCAGCAATTGGAACTGTGTGCATCCACTTTATAGAAAATTTCAAGTAAAGATCTCGTCCTATGGCCTTATAAGATCCAATTGGTTCAGGAATTGAAACTGAATGACTATCATTCGTGCCGTATGCTCGATAAATGGGCACAGAATTAACTGGAAGTCAAACTACAATTTTATTGCAATATTCTGTTCAGTGATAAGTTGTGGCTCAATTGGCATGTCACAAAGTAAAATTGCCACATTTGAAGTGGAGAAAATTCAGCAGAGATTCACGAAGCACCTTACATTCTCAAAAAACGCACTGTTTGGTGAGCCGGTGGAATCGTTGGTCATTACTTCTTCAAAAATGAGAACTGCGAGCGCTATAGAACCATGATTGACTGAAGACTTGTTTTTCCAACAGGATGGCAGCAGAACGCCATACAGTGCGTCAAACAATCAAATAAAGTCTTATATTCTCGAAATTGGTCAATCGAATGGCCACCTAGATTGTGCCTTAGAAGATAATATTGTGCGAACCATTGTCATTGCTTGAAAAAATCGCCGAAAATTGGAAAATTATATTCAGACACTAATTGCATAAAAGGCCTTTAAAATAAAGTCAATTTCCTCATTAAAATTATTTTATTTGAATTTAAAGTTGCAACCCTCCAAAAAAAAAACCCTTTAGTTATATGCAATGGAAACTAAAAGAAAAAATATCGCTTGGCCAACATGTCATTGCACAGCGCACACGAGCATATGTAGGCACGTATGTGTGTGTAGATAAAAGATTATCGATTGGGAATGAGAAGAAAGTCAGGAGGCAAAGTGTGTTACGTCTACAGGGACAAATGGACTTACAATTCGGAAAAAAAAAATTACAATATAAATTCCAGTTGACTCTTACAGACCACAGTCGATAGTCGAAATAAATGGATTTATTTTGTTGTTGGTTGTGGTTATAATCACTTTGAATGTATGCGTGTGTGTGGCACGGTGCTGTGCTCTTGGCATGGTGCATGTGTGTGGTTTGCTTTTAATTTCTGTTCTTTTTTTTTTCTCTCTTTACATTTTTTTGAAGTGGTTTTGAATGGAAGCGTGTGAAAATATATTTGACGTCTTTGTGCACATACTCGTATTTATCTGTATATATATGTTATATATATGTTACGTACTCATACCTATACTCATACTTGTGTACTTATATATACTTGCACATTCATACACTTTTGGCCGCTGTTGTGTTAATGTTGTTGTTTTATGTATTTTCTGTGGCCAGGTGAAATGTCACGTTTATTTGGTTTATTTTCAATGTTGCTCTTGTTGTTGTTGGTGTTGTTGTTGTTCATAACATTCGTTTTATATTATCTTTAACGATTTTTGACGTTTATAGTTTGTGGTTAACAAACCAATAAGAGTGTGTTGTGTGTGTGTGTGTGTGCGTGTGTGTGAGTATATATTATGCCGGTGTATCAAAACTTTTTCAAAAAGCCATTGAATTTGGTCGAGTTTTAACGAACTTGTTCATATATGTTTACTCGTACATGCATTTTGCTCTTATTTCGGACGTAGGCGGTAAATCTTACATATAGTCATATATGCGAATACATATTTATATGTACATATGCAGAGTGCTACATTGCATATCCATTATGTGACGCTAATAACGAGTTGATTATTATGTATGATTATTTAGTCTTTGTAAACATGGTTATTGTCATTAACACCTATCGTCGTATGCATGATAGCACAGATTCATAAATATGATGACACGTAAGTTATGTTATGCAGTGCTCATGAGTAGTTTTATATTTTCAATTCGTTCTAAACACAACACATACATAATGTGCGAATAACTAACATTTTTAGTTAAATATTTTCTAAAGAATTTTGGTTAAATAGTTAAATAGTTGTGCCTAGTACCATTGTAATCATATTTAACCATATGCCATGTGTTATAATTACCTTAAACAAAGTGGTTATGTAAGCTATAATAGAGAGCAGTGAAACTTTTCACTTTAAAATGGAGCATAGAACTCCCAAACATGATGTATGTGTATTTCCTTTAAATGCCTGCGAGTCCCCCTCGTGCAGTGAAATGTATCAGGTCAGTCCATAATTTCTTGCGTTTTTCTTAGGTGATTTTAAAATAAATAAAAAATAAGTTTTCAGTATTTATTAATCAATAATATATTTTCCTGCATTATTTACAATGTCTTTCCAACGTTTAGGCAAAATTTTTAATTCCCTGCTCAAAAAATTGTTTGTCCTTGGAGCCAACGCATCGATATCTCTTTTTATAGCTTCTTTTGAGGTGTAGTTCTTATTATTTAAATGGGACTGAAGTCCGCGGAAACAATGATAATCGCAAGGTGCAATATTCGGAGAGTATGGTGGATGCCGCATTAGCTCCCATCCGAGCTCGTTCAGCGGTATGCGTATTTTAAGTGCTTCATTCAGTTTGGATAGTTGATGGCAATAATAATCAGCTGTGATCGTCTGATTTGGTTTCAGCAGTTCAAAATAAATGATACCGACCATATCCCACCAATAGGAGGCCATCACTGGGGGTTGGTTCTGATGTGTCATCTTTATCTAACTACTGGCGTTTGCGAACAGGATTATTGTAAAGGACCCATTTTTGGTTCCCAGTAACGATACGTTTCAAAACTCTGCTGAAGGTTTGCGATGGAAAGTTTATGCGGAATCCATTTTCCCAGCTTTGTAACCTTGCTCAATTGAACCAGGTGCATGTAAACTGTTTCATGTGATGAATTTAACCTTCCAGCCATCATATCGACTGTCAAACTTGGCTCCATGAGTTCTAGCAAGGCGTCGGAGTTAAAGACCTCATTACGACCAGAGCGCGGGGCATTCTGAACATCACAATCACCACTTCGGAAATTGAAAAACCCACTTTTGCGTAGTCCTTACACTCACGATATTCTCTTCATGAGTTGCGTTTATTTCTGCAGCAGTAGTTGTTGCATTTTTTTCCACTTTTATAAAAAAAAAAAAAAAATACAAAATATGCCTCTTATACTCGTTCGAAGATTCTATTTTATTTTTTAACAACGCGATTAAAATCACTTGTTGAATGCATAATACATCAGAGAAAATCAAAATATCTCCCACGAATAATTTTTTGTACGCAAAAAGCGCCTACTGTGAAAATATTGAAAAAATAACGTACGAAATTATGGACTGACCTGATATTACTGATTTCCTTTACTACTACTAACTATCCTTTATATGCATCATACAAAATGTACGCAAAAATAAAAACAGCAATTTAATGTTGATTGAAAGTGATGATGAAAGTGATGTTGATTGAAAGTGATGATGAAAGTGAATATATCTTATTTATCTTACGTTTAAACTATTGCAACCGAAGAAATGAAAGCATTTAAAAATGGTTCCAAAATTACATACAGGCACCTTAACCTAACCTTACCTATAAAAGAGTGCTTTAAAAAAAGATCTTAAGAAGTAGGTCTTCAGCATTCTGCTGTTGCTGGTTACTTATAACTTTATATGTATATCTTTCCATTTTTCTCACTTGCTGCATAGTGTAGAGTGATTTCTTTTTAGACTTATTATTTATTAAAGAATGTTGACACATTTATATTCAACACATTTACTATATGTAAGATGTATGTTACGTGCATATATTTGTAGTATATGTAAATATGTACATATATGCATTTAATAAGCATACCTGTATGTAGGTAGGTAGGTGCCATCGACCTGTTGTCTGTTTTTCTTATTGAATTTATTAAACATTTGCTTATGCTTTTCATTATCTAGCAATATATTCACAGTGTACATAATTTTACATTCACTATATCATTGTATTTATGGCTTGTGTTGGTATTTGTTTTGTCAAATTGCATACATCAACTCTATGCATATATGCAGCATGCATGTGTATATGTTACATAAGTGCTATATTACATATAATTATATACACATTCTCGTGTTAAAGCATAATTTGTGAATATCTATAAATTTACATATGTATTTATACATACATCTGAATTTTATTAGTACATAATATTTAATTTATGCAAAAGCTAACAGAAAGTATATACTAGGCATACAGTGGCTCCCAGCTTATTTCGTACAGTGACAGTTTAAAAATTGCTGCAGTCGTAATTCCTAATATAGCAAAAATTTGAACAAAATATAAATGCCATTTTAGAAAGGAAGGTTTGTTTTTTATTTTCCAAAATTTACTTTTTCAAAATTTTAGTGTTTGACACTATAAAAAAATAAAATAAGAAAAAAATAGGAAAATTCATGTCACAGCTTATTTCGTACAGTCTCTTTAAGTTCAAACTAAAAACAAAGTAAGTTGATTTTAATATTTAGTTGACATCCCTTAGCGTTAATGACAGCCTGGAGTCTATTTGGCATTGAATCCACCAATTTTTGAGTGATGTCTGGTGTGATTTTTTTCCATTCTTCCATCAGTACCTTCTTTAGGTCTTGCTTATTAGAAATCTTGTGTGTTCTTATTTTATTGTCCAAAATAGACCAAAGATTTTCAATCACATTCATGTCAGGTGACTGTGGTGGTGGAGACATCAAGTGTGGGCAGTTCCAAATAAGCCAAGATTGCACAATCCCAGATTTATGTTTTGGGTCATTATCTTGGTAGTACCGAAATTCTTCCCGCAAACCCAGTTTGTCTGCACTTTGAAGTAAATTGTTTTTCAGAATCTCGAGGTACTTCATTTTGTCCATTGTTTCCTCAATAAAAACCAATTCACCTACTCCGGCTGCTGACATACAGGCCCAAACCATCACGCTACCGCCACCATGCTTCACTGTGGGCTTAAGGTTCTCCTTGTTTAGCTCGGTATTCGCTTTACGCCAAACATATGACATTCCGTCCGAGCCAAAAATATTAAACTTAGACTCATCCGCGAAAATAACGGTATTCCAGAACGCAGGAGTCTTAATAATATGCTCTTTGGCGAAGTCAAGTCGGCGTTGTATATTCATTTTTGAAATGAATGTTTCTTTCGGGCTACTCTACCGTTCAAGTCATGATTGCGCAGCACACGTCGGACAGTTTCAGCACTGGATGATTTTCCTATTTCACGCTGAACCTCTGCAGCCAACTTCGGAGCGGATAACTTTGGATTTTTCTTAATTTTTCGTACAATATAACGCTCGTCTGAAGCGTTGAAAATCTTATTAGGTGCTTCTCTGCCCTTGTTCTCCAACCGATTTTCGCGAACGAAGCGTTGAATGATGTATTGGACAGTTGAGGCACTTAAATTTGTCATTTCAGCAAATTTTCGCACACTCTGACCTTTCCTAAAATGGTTAATTACCAGTTTACGCTGTTCCATCGTTGTACGACGACCCATAACGCTAAATGTTTAATTTACAGCACTTTAACTATTTAAAATAATAATAATAAAAATTGTTATAATAGTTAAAAAGGTCCAAAAACTCATACAATTCAAAAAAACTTTGTAACTGCGCGGCAGAATGAAACTTACTTACATTGAAGTTTGTGTACGAAATAAGATGTGAGCTGAAAATCAGCTGATCAATAGTTTTTCTCTCTTGCATGACAAAAAGAACAATTTTTGGGGTTCCCCGTTTTCTTATTAGGTTTACTAAACACATACATAGACATCTACATTCAAAACTTATTGATAAGTTTTTTAGTTTCGATGTTACAGCCATGTACATAAAAATATATACACTGTACGAAATAAGCTGTGAGCCACTGTATATATAATATATACGAGCATGTACAATATCTTTTATTACAAAATGAGCAAACAAAATCAAAGTAAATTAATCGAAGAAATTTATTTTCCATATGCATTTGAATGATTTGAAATGAAATGCAGATTTCCCCTACATTAATTATTTCTAAATGCTCGCATGCGTTTGTAAATACTAACTATGTGGATTATATAATTTTACAAAAATTTCCATTTCTGATTTTAATTTGATTACAAATTGAAGATGGCAATGAAAACAACAACAACAACAACAACAACAACAACAGCAATAACAAAAGCGTTAAACACGCTTATTGGTATGTACGAGTTTGTTTATGGATTTTTAGTACCTTCATAGTGTGTTACTATTTAGGAGTATACACGTATACTGGTCTTTATTATACTATTACACCTACATGCATATGTATCAGTAAGTAGAAAGCAACAACAAAATATGAGAGAAAAAAAAAACATAAAAAAACCACAAAATCGACATTAGAGATGAGTGAAAAATTAGGCAAACATTATTTTTAACTTGCAATGCTATTTGGAATGTTTGTTGTCGTTAGGTGATTGCGATAATCGTGCCTAAACAAAATTATTTAAGCTATCTCTATTTTTGTTACTTCTCTATCTCCTTTATTCATTCCTTTTTTTGTTTTGGTTTGCTACTGAAATTTTTGTTAAAAACTTTTTTTCCAACGTAGAACAGAGCATTGCAACTTATTTTTATTTTTTTTGAATTCAATTTAATTCTTAACGAAATATTGATAAAAAATATTATACAACAAAAAATTAACAAATTCTTTTATCATCAAGGTTAAAATTAAGTAAAGCAAGATATTGAACAGTTTTTTGCGGAGAGTTTTCTCAGAATTAATTATTGCATTGTATTATAGCATACCTTCAGGAGACTGTACCCTTGAATATTCGAATATTGTCTTCAAAAAAATTGTCTCTTTGATAAATGCAATATGTGTTTTGCAAAGCCTATGAATTTATCAAATCACCCTCGTATGTGATTTTCTGTCAATTTTATGTTACATTTTATACTTCGACTTATTTTCAAATAGAATTTACAATCTCTGTAGCGAAACTTGCTTAGCCTTGGCTCTATTGCATTAATTTAATGCAATTTGCATAACAAGTTGAATTGAAAGGAGAAAAAAAAATGTTTAAATAAAAATTTAATTAATAATAAAAATGTACATATTGACATATGTATGATAAATAGGATAGCGAAAAAAGAAAAATAGTAAAATTTGCCAGTGAATATGCAAAAAAAAAAAAAAAAATAATAAAATAAAAAAATTAAAAATAAAAATAAATGTATTTATAATACAAAATATTTATGTTTCATATATTGGATTTAAATTGATAAATGTAGTTTAGAGCCACATTGAGCCAATAAGATGAGCTACTTTGGCCACAAAAAATGTACCTAATGCTAACGGTATCCGAGGAACAAAAATATAAATAAAATATATACCTATTAGTTACCCCAAAAGTTCTGCTAAAAGAGGTTTTATCATAATACAATCAAGACGATAATATTTTTAAAAAGAATTACAATGTAGAGCCAACAGATTTTAAGAAGAAAATCTGAATAACACATTTTTGTAAATTGCTTTTTAACCACTGTTGTAATTCCGTTCAATTGGCAATTGGCAATTCTTTCGGCAGTAACAATTTGCCATGAAAAAGCTTATAAAAGAACTCTGTGACAAAGCTCAGAAAGGTGATGTCACAAGGGTTCTGTCGTGCGGAACCGGCTAAAATAAGTAGGTCCCTTCTATTAGTGTACAAAATTTAACACGCACAACAGTAATGGAAGAGAAGCTCTGCCAAAGAACCCTTCGGGGCTTTAAGTGCTATATATTTATTTTCTTTTTGTGTAATTCCGTTCTCTATGCGAACTATTTTTCTATCATCTGTTCAGTGAGTAACCATTTTGCCTCATTACATAATAACCAATTAAAGGTATAGTCAAAATTCGATCATGATGCTGTGAATGTCTGTGTGCTAGTTTTCTCATTATAAGTATTTACATATTGTAACAATTTAACCAACATGCTGCCGGGTCATAGTGACGTTCTAGGCAATTGCAGGGTGAACGAATTAGCCAGAAATGGCACGACGCTAGAACTCTCCACTGATTTTGCAAGCATGGGCACTTCATTGAGCACCTGTAAGCTAACAATAAAGGGGAAAATGACAAAAAGGACAAATGACCTCTGGACACGCTCCATCACGGACAAGATCGCGCAATAGATCTGACCATGGCTAGACTGGAACCGCGTGTTGAGGGTCACGACTAGAGTAATTACAGGCCACTGCGTTATGGGCACACATGCTAGAAGGATAGCAATCCTATCCTTCCACCTAACGCACAACTTTTGCAGAAACTGCAGAGATGAGGAAGTAGAGGAGTCAATTCTACACTTAATGTGTTCATGCCCCTCACTTTCCCGCAGGCGTATGTCACATTTAGGTTTCCACAATTCAGACAGCTAATCACTAGTCTTTCAACAGCAAAAGTGAGGGAGATCACACGCTTCATTTTAAGCTCAAAATGATTTCAGTGAGCGAGTTAGGGTTAGAGACCATTGTGGTAACACAATGGGCCTATGATGGCCTAAAAGAGTGCAACTTCGGGGCAGCCACACCATACCTACCTATCTGAACTATATAAATTAATGACAGAAAAATCTCAAAATGCTGTTGATTAATTGTACCTGAACATTGCTTTGCGTCTTTTTCAGTGTGAAGTTATTCTAAAATCATTGTGAAGCATGTGGGTGATGCTGATATATGTATTTCATTGTATTAAAGAAAGGGTTGTGTCTCCCCTATTGACCAATACTTAGTTCTGCTGTTATTAACCACATTTTCATTAAACATGTCACGGCGATTATTGATGACGTATATATTTTGTAACAAACTAAAAAATATCTATATGACCACTTTATGATTAATAAAAAACTAATCAAATCGGTGTAACATCTTCAAACAACATGAACAAAAGTTATATAAGTAAAACTGCATAAAATTAAAAAAAAAAAAAAAATTATTATGCAGTTTAGAAATTGCATACGTTCATTTTAAAGTAATTAAAATGAACTTAATGCTGTAACATCAACATACAACAGTTTTGTTTGCATAGTTCAACAAACCGGTATTGGCATTACATTAATGAAATTATCAACAAATTATTCAAATATGTATTCGATTTTAAAATATGCAGCAACATACCGACTTATTAATTATGTTGAAGTGGTATCTTATTAAAAACACCTTTGATTAGATCAGTTAGCTTAGGGTAATTAATAAACAAATTATGGGTTTACTACAATCTTGTACTCACATATACAATTTAATACATATATAGATACATGGAGAATGGACAACAAGAATCAACAAATTGCCACACTGTTTTAACACTGGTGTCTGACTGGTTATTTGGACATACTCACTATATGGTCCTATGTGTATGTATGTATGTACTCGTACATATATACGCATATTTTTTATTTTCAAACGTAATTTTGTTAAACATACATGATTATTTGCAGCAATCGTATTTGCACTTTAAACTCACAATCATGAAAGCACCATGTAGTATGAGCAGTAATCATAATCACACATGTCATTCATCATGATCACATCATGGATCGGTGCAATATTCGTTGTTGCTCATCTTTTATTTCTATGTTTAATTTACTACAATATGATAATATGTTGTTGCTATTATTTGTTTTAGCGATTATTATTATTACTTATTTTTTTTATTATCTTCAATTGATTATTTAATATAACTAGTTGCTGTACATTTGCAGTATTTTGCTGTCGCTATTGAAGAAAAGTAAAAGTTGCAATATGCAATTACATTTCTGTTTCTTCTTTAATTTTTTTATTTTTTGTTTTGTTTTTTTTTTTTGCTGTTCATTTCACTCTCTTTCAAGCGTTGATAATGGCAGTCTCAGTTGGTGCTTTTCATATTGCCGATACTGTTGTTATTGGCTGGAATCTATATCTGTACATAAGGTACACACATACAACTATACAAATATTGTATATATTGGCAATGCATAATTGCTGCTATTGCTGTTTCTGTCACAGATCACCTATCATCGCTAGATATGCAGAAAGTGCATTATGTACATGCAGTGAAAGCATCTACGTATAGAAGGATGGTTAACGTGTTTTGTTGTTGTTGTTGTTGTTGTTGTCCTTATAATAAACTTGTGAAGCAAATTGGTTTATTATTATTATACATAAGTAGGTTTACGTTTTTAGTTTTTATTTGAAATATATAATATATTATTATGTAGTTTATAGTTTAAATGTTTGTTCGAATGAAATTGTCTGCAAATATAATTTGTGGGAATGATAGCTTAAGGTAAGTTAAACACAATCGTTTGTAGTAATGAAACAATTTTTGCTCTGTGTACATGATGAGAAAAAAAAAGTAAACAAACAAGTTTTGCGAAATTTACCCTTATTTTGAAAGTTTATTACGAGAAAGTTTCAAGGGTGTAAAATAGTTCAGCTTAAAGCCGCCCGAATGGTTTTTCGGCATTGCTCTGTTAATGGTAATACCCACTGCAAAATTTTTGAGCATTGTAATATTAGTTTATATGCCAAATATTGTTGTTCATGATGGTAGGTATATTAAGTGAGTATAGCAATTATGTCGGTACTTATATAGGCCATAGGTCTTTTGTTAAAATATGTAGAATGTACTTATAGTCTAGTGAAAAGAAATCCATTATTTTCGCATTAAATTGAAGTTTTTATTCAGGTAATTTCATAATGCCACTCTCATAGCAACACTGGGACAGTCGATTTTCACAAGTTTCTCTTGAGGCGAATTTTTCACCAGCAAAATCATTCGTCATAGACAGGAATAGGTAGTAATCTCCTGATGCCAGGACCGGACTATAAGGTGAATACATAAGAACCTCCCAAATAAGCTCCCGGAGGTTCTGGCGAGCCACTATCGATGTGCGTGGCACACAATTCCTCTCCTATTGGCAAAAGCTGGCAGCTTCTGGGCGATTGCTTCCTTCAGACGGTCCAATTGTTGACAGTACAAGTTCGAATTAAGAGTTTGGCCGTAGGGGAGCAGCTCATAGTAGATGATTCCCTGCCAACCCCACCTAACGCATAGCAAAACTTTCCTGACTGTCAATTCTGGCTTGTCCACCGTTTGCGCCGGCTAGCCGCGATTCGAACACGTCCGTTTTCGCTTGACGTTGTCGTAAGTGACCCACTTTTCATCACCAGTAATCATCCGCTTCAGAAATGGTCCGTTTTTTTGCGATTCGGCAGCGATTCGCAGATGGAAATTCGGTGCATCTTTGACATCAAAATTACCGGAATGGAATCGACGAAACCAAAATTGCACATGATTGGCTGTTACAGTATCAGGACCATAAACACTATTCACATTTTCATCCGTCTGGCTTGCATTTTCGCCTTTATTAAAGAAAAACTGTAAAATATGGCGTATTTTCTCTTTACTGGTGTCCATCTTTGACGCGTGCTCAAACAATACAGAGTCAAGCAATCACAAAACTGCCTCAAAAGTTTATTTAGTACGAAATTCTATCTTTCTAACGCCATCTAGCGTAACCCGATCGCACTTATACAACGCGAGATACAGATTACTAAAGCCATATATTGGAAAAATAATGGATTTCTTTTTACTATACCTTATATATTTTTTTCTATAAGTCCAGAATTTTCTTCAAGTGGTTACAAACATCTGACCGAAATGAATATACTAGCAGACACCTGTGCGAGATATAAAAAACTAGATGACTACTTGTTTATTCTGGGTATTCTTCGGCAAAATATTGTTAAAGTTCACTGCGCAATACCAAGAAATGGCTCAGTCAATGGAAAGAAAAAGTCACCAAATGATTCGAATCATTTATAAAATAATTTCACACTTGTTGTAGAAGTCTGGTGACCGTATTTTAAATTTTGTTTATCATAAAACAGGTTTACGTCGATATATTTTTCGTTTTTTTGTTTTTTTGCCATCTTAGAATATATACGAACGAATCAAGATATTAACGATTTGTTTTAATTAAATTAATATTTATCAAATACGAGTATAGAATACACAATATGTGCGACTTGTTTATCAAGTTTGACATTATTTATAAACATTTTATTCAAATAATATGCACAATAATGCAAATATACTAGCATCCGTACATACACAAAGGTTACGTATACGCATTAATGCATTGATGATGGCAATTTCATCGCTGGAGTTCATTCGTTGATATACTGTTGTTTTTATATTTATATAAATGGTAGAACATTGATGAAAAATTAAAAAAAAAATTATTTTAGGTGGAAATCTGTGAAGAGCAGAAATTTAGATTTTCAATCTTACGGCCTTTAAAACAGCCACTGTTTTTAACATATATAATCAGTTTAAGCAAATAATATTTTCAATATTTCATTTTTGACATTCAAGTTCTAGAATTAGGGGAGGATGCGTAATGATAGTAAACGTAAACACAAATTGATTGTGTGTGTAAAGAAAAATGAGTGCATTTTGAAATTTCTCTATATAATAGTATATTTATTAAATTAGTCTATCGGCCAATGGTGGATCTATCACCCAGATCCCACTGGCTACACCACTGCGTATTGGTATTAACAGTTTGAGGCATTTTGACAAGATATTTTCCATTTCATTGCCATAAATGGAAATTTATTATATGCAAAATACAACACATTTAAATAAATTTAGAGTGGAAAATGGTAGTTTAGGTTTAATAATTGTAATAAAATTTTGTTTAAGAAATAAAAAAAAAAAAAAAAATATTAAAGATAATTTTAATCGCTTCTCAAATGATGTAATTGAATTTCAAAATGGTGCCTCCAGCAATTTATTGCAATATTGTGCAATTTAAAATAAAATGTATGATAGTATAAAGACAATATGTGTAACTATTATATGTACTCGTAGTAATCGAATTGCCCTTTATAAAAAATTGACTTTCACTTAAAAAGAGTTAATGGAACAATGTGTATTTGTATTATACAATATAAAAATGTATATAAAATTAATCACTAAAACCTGATGCAGACAATATTCAAAGTCATCCATACAATTTGTATGTACAAGCATATAGTATATAGTCATTTGTGTATTGTTTATCGAAAAATGCTGCAGAAACAAAAAAAAAAAAAAAAAACGTAATGTGCACAAAGCACGCAAATTTCATTTTGCAATTTAGTCAAGTAAACAAAACATTTACTACAACACAAAGTATCTGCAAATCATATCATACTTACATACATGAACATGCATAATATACACGTATTGCCTATCCCTTAAGTAATCGCAGTCCCTTTTACATTACATTGAATAGAAAGTAAGAAGAAGAAGGAGAAGGAGCAAAAAATGCGTTAAAGAAGTAGCTGTTGGTACCACCTATCTGTATATACCATGTACAGAGCAATATAATTAACGCTTATCTACCTACTCTCACTACCTGCTTCTATCTTGTTTTATTCTCTCTCTCTCTCTCTTTCAATTTTTGTTCCATTACATATTAAAGGCAATTAAATACGCACACGCACAAAATGTATGCCCTCATCTACTGCTGTTTCTTCGTCTCATTGATCATCATCACTCTTAATAAATGATTATAATTTGTTGTTGTTGTTGTATTTAAAATCATAATACATCAAGTTGCAATATCAAAAGAAATAAATACGAACACTTGGAAAACTTAAGTTCGGTATTACCAATACCCTACACCATGACAGTTAGGGAGCCATACTTTCGAAAAAAAAAAATTATAAAATAGTAGAAGTAGGCGCGATATTCATCCTATAGCGGGTATTTTCAAGCATACTCGCACGTTCATAAAAATAATCGTGTGTTCCGAGCTTCAGACCTATAGCTTTATACTTCTCGTACAATCTTCTTTGTATGGGAGTTAGGTAAGATCTTCATCAGAATATGCCAATTTTAAAATATATTTAGGTAGGCATGGCTTTCATTCGATATTGGCCGTATATGAACTCATCCGTTAGTCAAAGTTATTAATCAATAATACGTATATGATACTTTTCCATATATGTCATCTCTTCTTACGACTGTTACAAACGTAAACGCGAACTTAATATACCCTTGACTCTTTAAATTTAAGGCATAAAAAAGAAAATACATAGTTGCGCAACTTCATAAGAGCCGAAAAAAAGGTTGGAATTTTAATTTAGTTTTATCATTTCGTTTTTTTTTTTCTTAAACTTGTAAATTGTATTGAAGTTAACAAGCAAATAATTTATCACGTAATAATATTCACAAAAAAAAAAAAATGGAAATGGGAATATCAACAATTTGGATAATATTTTAAAAAAAAAAATTGTTTTTTAATATATAATTCACTTAAGAGGCTCTTAGGTACCTTAAGTGAACTTTTATTCAAGTATTGTTATGCGTATCAAATGTGAAGCATATTGAACTTAAGTAAATGTATGACTATTGCGAATGGTATAATTCTTGAGCTCTGTGACAACCGGCTAATATAAGTAGATCCCTGATAATGCTGTCCAAATTTAACTCGCATAACAGTTTTGGAAGAGAAGCTCGGTGGTATCATAATGGGCCTTTCTCGCCTAAGTATGTCCTCTGAAAGAGAGAGCAGCCACATAACCCAACCAAACCTACTATAAAAGTATCATATTTTTAGGGAAACTTCCATAAGAAGTGAAAATAGGGGAAATAGGGTAATTACATTCAGAGGAAATATTAAGAAGAAGAAGAAATTAATGTGGACTTAATTACACTGCTGTAGATACGATTCCTGTTGATTTATAGCGTTATTTGTCAATTTTACATGGAACTCTCCTTCTAGGGGATCTTCTTCTATAAAATTGTTGGTCTTGTAAAGAAAACCCAACAAATTTGGGAAAATTTTTCTTTATTTCTCAACCTTTAATCTCCTTTTAACTGTATATACTTTTCCTAACGATATTCTATAGCTTCGATACCCTCTTTTTAGTATGAACTGTCAAACTCATTAAAATAGCCATCTACCACAGACTCCACCTCCTCATTATTTGCAAATCTTCTGCCATTAAAGCCATTTTTTGAAATTTGGAAATAGAAAATAAACCAAAAGAGTTAAATCTGGCGAATAAGGTGCGTGCTAGGTGCGTGAAGTAATTCGAGCTTTAACTAATTTTATAGACAAAAAAAAAAAATACTATACAACGTGGTGTCTTTTTTTCAAACTACTACTATCAGGTCGGGTATGAAATATGACTAAAAAATTATAAGAAATCATTTCAATCGACCGATAGTTCCGATCACTATGAAATTACATATCGATAAAAGTCGATTTGTGTCGAATTGATATCACAAAAAAAAAAAAAACAATTGTCTAAATCTATTGATGATATTTTAGTCAAGCTATTGACATGAAGATTGGATATTAATTTTAAGCTCTTTTATTATATATGACATCGATTTATGATTGTCTATATATGTACATATGGGCATTATATGAGATGTCCATACAATTTCAAAAAAAATTGAAAAAATTGCCAAAAGCATATGACAATCAAATGTAGACATATGCCCTAAAAAGTCCAATCAATTGATACATAGGATATTTCACCATGTTTTTCAATCAATTGAAACAAAACCGATTTCAACATCGTTGACAAATGCTATTAATTTGTATTTGCTAGTTGAAATCAATGCTAATACTAAAGAATTATGATAAATATAGCCATAATAAAATAAAAAAAATGATTATAGTTTATGGCCCAATCTATAATTTTTTTAAATATGGTATTGTTAAGCATTTTGTTTCATATAATTTCATTTACCTATTGATTATTGTTAATGCCTTTCTGAGGTACATTTTATCATTCTATTTTGATTGGCTTTGTTTAGTTTCTTATAATATTTAATAATTGTTTTTACACAAGTTATATTGATTGTTTTATTTGTTGTTGCTGCGTGCGGTATTTCCTTTTTTTCTTCTATTTGGCATCAAAACTTCATAAAGGCGATTAAATTTAATTTTCTTTGTAATTTTTTTTTTATATTGTGGTGGAGACTTATTTTAATTATAATCAAAAAACTTTCACTTGAAATTATCTACAAGAAATTATTAATATATTTTGATTTTAGATCGAAATTATTATGTTAAATTAAATTTCACATTTTCAATTAATTATGTCTGTCAGTGTATGCGTTTTTTTTTGTACTTACTAGTAAGCTTGAACTAATTGTTTAAGCAGTCTAAAAATATCAATTTGCCTTACTATCGAAACCGGATCGATTAATTATTAAAACAAATGCTTTATGATTTTTTAAATAATAAAATTGTGAACATTTTTCCATTAGGTTTTTGTGTAGGTTTGTTGTTGTTATTTCGGTTGGTTTTTGTTGTTGTTGTATTTAGTGCAGGTTTTCCTGTTTTGTTCTACTAGTACGTGTGCCGCTGATTGCGTAAATTTTTGTGTGCTCTGGCTCACGCATGAAGAAATGTTGAGGATAAAACGCGTATGCGTAACAATAACCACAACAACAACAACAACAACAACTGCAACTTGCTCACATTGTTTTCGTTCATCTAACACCTGAACATAGTACACACACACACATATATATATGCCTCCTCCTTACATACTTACGTATGTACGTTTGCTTGAATGCAATGCGTAGCAAATCAATTATGGTTAAAAGTGTGGCAGTTGTGTCAAATATGCCTGCCTGCCTCTTCGATCTACTCATAATATATCGCTGTTGATGCAACATATTTAATACTATTTCTCATAGACGTCCATATACTACATACAGCTTATGTGTATTTCGTGTACGTGGTAGTTTTCCGTTTGTGTCCATATTTGGAAGTGTTGAAATATCAACTTCTTACTTGGTTAGCTTGGTTATTTATTGTTGCTTTATGTCATTCATACGTATACTTATTAAATTACGCACAAAATTCTTCCTGCTTCAGATTTTTTGTCTTTTTTTTGTATGTGTAAACTATTTGAAATTATTATTTCAACATTTTTGTATTAGTATTTGACATGTTTTTGTCAAATCAATATACGATCAGATTAAAGAATATGCAATATCTTTGTTTATTTTGAATTTTTTTTTACAACTCATTCACTATTCATTAAATTTCTATTTCTATTTGGCATTTAAAAATGAATAAAAAAAAAACTAAAATAAAATATAATTTTTTCAAGTTGATTGCACACCTTTTCAGTAATTGTAATTGTGTATGTACTACATAATTTCATACTAATAACAAATTAAAAGGTCAAAGAACTTAGTGTGTAACGTCAACAACATTTACAATATTAGCAACAATTAGTAGCTAAAAAATCTCTTTTTTTTTGGTTAAACTTAATTATATGATTGAGATAAACAGTAAAATCACCAACAGTTTGAAAAGAAACACCTGAAAATGTTTACCACACTGAAAACAGAAGAGTATCGTAGCTGCCAACAAATGTTAGCGATATTTAAATATTACCTATATTGCGTGTGTGGTGCTATCGGTGGTGGTGGTGGTGGTGGTAACATGGAGAAAGTTCTTCCTCTATAATGAAGCGAAAATAATTTTCAAAACAACATCACACTTTTTTTTACATTTTATAGAAAAAAAAAAGAAGCAATAAAATGATGATAACAACTACAAGCAAATAACTCTTATTACTTTCGCTTTTACATAAAGTATTTGTTGCGCTTTAAATAATTTAAATACATAGATATGCATATGATATACAAATAATCTGCTGCAATTTACTAAAATTGATTGAAACTTATCTACCTAAATACTACGTATGGGTAGTACGTACGAAGGAATGCAAAATCAAAACAAAGCTCGATAATTAATTGTATATGTACCGAGTTTAAATTGTAATTATATTGGTAAAATTATAATTTTTCATTTATCATTAACGTATCATAATTTTGTATTACGAGTTATTAATTGTATATATATATAATTTAATGTGATGCCACTTATGAAAATTATCCTCTTGTAGTTGATCGACAACTTTTTTTGCTTATTACGTTTATTTTCCATGTATTTTATGATTACTAAAGGGATGTAAGTGTTTTCATATGTAAAAATATTATATAAAATTAATTTTGCTATATACACTTTACAAAAAGTAAGTAAAATAATATCAAAATAAATATGTAATATTAAAAAATTTCTTTGCAGTCAGTAAAAAATGTGCCTACTGAATGCCATACAAATATATCTACATACAGTGTGGTCCATTTAGTTGTTTCTTTTTGAAACATCTGTACATTTGTCTGTCAGTATCATACCATCGTATCAGCCATCGGCCTCAACAATTCAACCGAAACAATTGGTAATTGGTAAAGGCGCCAGGTCTGAGCTATAAGGGGGGTGGGGTAAAACTTCCCATCCACAATTAGCTAGATAGTTTTTGACCGAAATGGCAATGTGTGACTATGCGTTGTTATGGTGAAAAACGACCGACTCGACGACTGATCGCATATTCCGGCCGTTACTCAATAATTGCTCTCCTCCACCGCATCAATTGTTGTCGGTACAGCTCTCCCGTAATAATTCGAACAGGTCTTCATCGAGTAATGTCCCCAAATCTACGTTTTCAAACTTTTTCGACTATCTCCAGAGCGTTCTTTGTCTTTGATATCAAAATCACCGGTTTTTGAAGCGCACACTGTGTATTGGATAAAAAATTGTCGCTATACAATTCCACAAGCAAACTTTGACTTTCCACCGCACTTTTTTTTTTTGCCAAAAAGTTACTTACGAAAATTTCCCGAAAATGCTGTTTTTTTAGCCAATTCGTAAAATTTTACATCGTGAAAAAAAATATGATGCACACAACCAAATTGCTGCCGGATTTTGACAGCAAGTGAATTGACATTTAAAATGAGATTTTGGACAATGATGTACGATATCGCGCTTTCGCGTGACGTCATGTAACGAAAAAAGGCCGGTTACTAATTCACACATATCTTTTATTCTATATTTATTATGGAATAATATTATAATTTTTTTGATTTTGACAGCAAGTGAATTGACATTTAAAATAACATTTCGTATAATGATGTACAACATCGCGCTTACGCGTGATGCCATGTAACGTAAAAAGGCCGGTTACTAATTCACACATATCTTTTATTCTATATTTATTATGGAATAATATTATAATTTTTTTGATTTTGACAGCAAGTGAATTGACATTTAAAATAACATTTCGTATAATGATGTACAACATCGCGCTTACGCGTGATGCCATGTAACGTAAAAAGGCCGGTTACTAATTCACATACACATATCTTTTATTCTAGGATAATATTATTATTTTTTATTTTATGTTACAACATATCCTCTTACTTAACATGAGACTTGCAATAACTTACAATAAACATGAAGAATTTTAATGTTATAGGAATACATGTGCTGCATAAATTTCAATAAAAAAATGCACCCGAATTCCACGAAAATACATGCACAAGTGAATGGTCATAAGAATTGCCTATGTACATATTATTGTACGTATAAGAAGGCACGAATGTGCTGCAAGTTAAGGTTTAACACTCAAATTGAGACTGTCAGGTTGTACGTAGTCTTCAGCCAAGAACAAACATGTTTGACAAGTAGATTTATATTGTAAAGAGATTTTGCGAGGAATGGAATGAATATTAATAGATATTTCGACTTAATGATAATAATTAGAGATTTAATATAATGCCCTAAAATTTGTTTAGTGTGCCCGTCTTGGCACGACCTGCCCTTTCCTTTAATCTTCCAATATATTATATTTAACACAAATGTTAACATAAAATTTGAAGTATATTATTTGTTCATACCATCTTACAGGGAAAGAAAAAATTGAGCCCCACACCCCCAAATATGAAGAAGTTTTGCAAGACAATTCCGAAAAAAAAAATTTTTTTTTGCCGAACGTAGGGGTCGACTTTTTACATTTTTCGTAGTAACTTCGGCATTTGCAGACGGATTTTGAAGTGTGATATATCGATGTTTTTATCTCAAGGAGACACATCTATTTATTTCAAAAAGTAGTAACGGTATTATTTCAGGTACCATTCGATTAGAGATTATTTAGTATGTCATACCTACCGGAATATTAAAAAAAATTGTTACCGATATTCGGCAACAAAAATTTTAAAAATAAATTTAAACATTAGAAAAAATTTTTACATTAGAAGATATGTATATAAATAGTTCAGACAATTAGGTATAATATAAAAATGAATTTTAATTCCTACTTCTTCATCATCCTCTCTTCTTCTTTGAATTGTATTTCTTTTCTACATATATTGAGATATAGAAACATACATAAATATATGTATGTATCCAAGGCACACGTATTGTTTACAAAATGATCAATTCATTTGACCATAACTACACTAATTTTACATAATTAAATTGAAATTGTCAATATTATTATTATACAGATATTATACATATGTACATGCTAATGAATGGACTATTGATTGGCAGTTACTATTATATATACGTATGTACTAGTATATACCTATTGTATTGTCATCTATAACTTTATGCTATAAAATACTTCCTTCCGTATGTTATACACATACATACGTACATATTATGCTGGTGATTGGGTTATTTTTTATTGAATTTTGCTATCGCTTACATTTCAATTGTATTGTATAATATCTTGTATATTATACATATTAATGCAATTGTATACTTTTGCAGATAATCATTTTCAGCATAAGGAAATTATGTATTGCAATTCAAGTTAATTTCAAGTGACCAAGTGATAAAAAATTATATAATTTCACTTTCTTACATTTATACATACTATGTATAACTATTTGAAACTCTACTGAATGACTTAGTGCGTACGTATATTCCTATGCATATCAACACTCCTACTGTGGATATATATTTTTTTTATATAATTTAATACTACTCCACTAAACCTTTTTGTTATATTTTCTCTTTAAGCACAACTCTTTAATTTTGCACTAAATTTAAAATGTTGAGCTGAGTTGTATATTATGAAGTACATTCGAGCATGAATAAGTGAAAGATGAACAATGAAAGGGGTCAGATTATTTGAATTTAATTTCTAGTCACAATTTCTTCAGCATTCCATTCTTATAATAGAATTTCTGAACTTTTATAAGTGAAATTTATTTTCTATTTATTAAAATTTAGATTTATATGTGTAATTTAATCTCTCTTCTTGTGAATTTGCCTCAACCACAAAATTAAAAAATTAAATATATAGAATTTGTGGCGAAAAGAAGTAATTACTTAAATCGATTAAATTGTTAATTTAAAAATTTATCGTTTAAGGATGGAACTATATTTTTTATCGTTATCTAATATCACATATTAAGACTGTAATAAATACTCACTCTGATCCAATACTGTGTGTACAGAAAAGCCTAGATTTGCACAAAAAATATTTTTTTTTGAGTTGTGAAATATTTTACTTCAATTATTAGATATCAATTTCAATTTCAGATATCATACAAAAAATCTATATTTCAAATAATTGTTAAAAAATTTTATTTGAATTAATTATTGCTTAATTTATTCAAAAAAAAAAAAAAAAAAATGTGCTAGCCACACCTTAGTCTTTTGTGTTAAGCAAGTCTCTTTCTAATATCAATAAAAAATTGTAATATTTTCCGTTACTATAAATTCTAAAGCAAAAGTTCGTTACACTTGAATAAATTGTAGATCTATCTATGTTGATCTACATATTGAAATGCTCATGATGGAATCGAAACATTTTAAAATGCCAAACATGAGACAATAAATTTGAAAAACTTGCGCAACGCATACTTAAACGGAAATTCTGATGTAATAACTGTTAATACTTTGTTGTCTTCTTCTCTTGTATGCGAAGTGTGATTGTATTCATATTAAGGTGGATTGTTTTTATATGGAGATGTTTTATTTTTATTTTTATTATTTTTTTTTTTTGTAAATCTTATATAAATAAAAAAGTTCAATCTTCTATTGTTACATTCATTAATTCTATATTTGTTGAATAGCATTTTTTGTATTGTTTAGAATTTGTATTAAAGTAAAATATGTCATTGTGAAACATATGGGCAACCTCATAATATCAAAAAAAAATTTTTTTTCTTCTTATTATGAAAATTGTAATTTCTGGTTATTGGCAAATTTATACAAATTCCTCTTACTATGAAGAATTTGTTTTAATTTGTTTGATTTGTTCATTCTAAGCTTAGTAGTCTTGGTGGCACCCCTTAACATACGATGAGACATATAATACATGCCTATTTTATGTATTTAGTTTTGATCTAAAACACTTATCAACCATTCAACATGTATTTCCAAACCATAAAAAACACCTCCGCTTTCACCCACCTTAATGCGTATGTATACGCACATACATATGTACCTAGGTTTATTTATGTATCAACATAGTATAATGTTTCAACATCTGGATATTTGTTGCATTAAATTAATTCGATCGAAATACGGTTAAATACGAATATGTAAAACATGTTTTTCGTAAATTTATCACGCATAAATGAGCACACTCACCACTTACACTCACACAAAAGCACTGAAACAGAAGCATAATAGCAACATATTCATTTAGAATAAATGACAAATGCATATGTTAATTGACCCTATATTTTATTTTCAAAAATTTTTGTTTGTGAATTTGTTTGTGAAAGAGCGATTGAGTGATTATCAACATTTAAATCTAAATAAATATATACCCGCCTATAGCCTATATCATCTATATACATATGTATATACATAAATGTATAAGATATTATTTTGAATTTATTTATTTATTTGCTTAAAAAAAAAATTCTTTTTTTGTCAGTTTAGTATTCTTACGCTTATATTTCGTAATCTGATTCATTTGAGTTATTCTCTTTTCCCTACATTGCTTGTAATTATTTTATGCTAAGCACATTTTAATTTTTATACATTTAAAGCAGAAAATAAAACCAAACAACAAGCATACGATAGCAAGCATTTCTTCGATTGCAAAAAAAAAAAATGTGTTACGTGAAAAAATTTTGATTTCAACAACAATCACAAGAAAAGATCAAAAAATCATTTAAAGACCGGGTGCTAATTGAATAATAATTAATTTTTATTTGATAAAACATTGGCTATTGCACTTTATTTTTATAGCCTGAAGGTAGAAATATTTGTATACAGTTACATTTTTGTACATATACCACAAAGGGCCTAATTGGTTTGTGTGTGTGCACAATAAACAAATATTATTTTTGTCATTTGTTGCGATGTTAATTTGAGGTTGCATTTTTATGTATTTGTTTTCATATCATCAAATTGTACATATGTTTTACGGTTTTTTTTTTATTATGAATTTTATTGCCGTTTGCCCATGTAAATATGTACATGCATATATAAGCGTATGCATTTATAAATGCATATTTATGTATATATGTATAGGTATTTATGATTGTTTGTGTTCGTGTACATACGTTATACTATGGCGTGTTTTTTAAAATGCATTTTTCATAACTAATTTTCACTTTTATATCCTCATTTTATTTCCATATACATACGAGTACAATGATATGTATATAAATTTCACTATTAAAAATTAACAGCATAAACATTGTTTTTATGTTTGTAAACACCTGCAAAAAAAAAAAAAATTACGCGAGAAAAATCAATTATTACCCACTTATATGATATGATGATAAAGATAATACTATATAATTTGAAGGTGGATAAACTTATTGAAATCATCTATTATACAATATATTATACAAGTGGTATTCCTAACATGTGTTTTAGGTTTAGTGCCATAATGTCGTATAAATTAATGATGAAAAATTTAGTGCAATTTTGTTTATAATTTTATACATTTGCTCGTTTTTATAGCACACATTTTTTTCGACATTAGTACACGCAACCATGTGCTTATTATTAATTGTGTCTTCTTGGGTGAATGACACACCCTACGTAGCACAATGATTATGAATGTGCGTTCAAAGGGAATGAACAAATCCATCGATTGTGAATTAATATTATTAAATTTATTATTTTCTTCAATTAAGGTCGGAATAGGGTTAATTCGTGTAAAAAAAGGCACATTTTTGTGATTTTTTTTTTTATGAAACAGTTAAAATCTATTTACAATATAGTATGACATTTGAAGAATATTGTGTATAATTTTCATTGAGAAATATTAAAAAATTCGGCAATGTCAGCAATTATTCTGGAGCGTCTCGCAAAAAAAGTTGAATTGCATCATCTGAAATCAAAAAATCAAAATTATATAGTTAGATAATCGCTTTGCCCAGGTAACGCTAGGGGCTTTTCGAAATTTCAATTTTTCGCTTTTTGGGAACACTGAAGAAAGAAACGCGATTTTTTTGCGAAAAAATCGGTTAATTGTAAAATGAAAAATATTAAAAAATTGGACAAATTTGAAATAAAACTAGCGTTACGTCGTAAATTATGTACAGAAATAGTGTTCAAAATTTCAAAACGATCGGTGCAGTAGTTTTGAAGTTATAAGGGACACCGACTTTGAAAACGTGAGTTGTGGGAAAAACGCTCATGACTTCGTCAATTTTCCTCCGATTGATAGACACAACATTCTTGAGATATTATGCATTCAATAAAAAAAAAATCGCACTAAAAAAAATTAAAAAACCCCTTAAGTGAATTGAAATTATCACCTAGTTTCCGTTTATATTATAAAAACTATAAGCACATATAATACCTTAAGTATGATATCAGCAACTGATGACATAAATTAAAAAATTAATTTGCTTACGAACTGTAAGTTTGTAGGTTGATATTATGACCAAACATACATACACATACAGTGGTATATGTATGTGTAATCTACATGGCCACAGTAGTTAATTGTAATGCTTTAAATTGGTGTTTAACCTATAATAGGGCATTTGTTAAGCGCTTTGCGCCACCTTCTCCATATTAAATTAATTAAAAAACGTAATGAAAGCGAAAGAAAAAAAAAAAAAATACATACAGAAGACAAATTTATTTGCGTACAAGTATACTTTCGCCCGTAACATATAGTGATACCAATATACACAAAAGAAAAACAATAAAAATATAGTATAGTATCATCGACAACAATAACATCTATTTTTATGGTTTTTATGGTTAGACCAAAAGCTACATGCAATACTTTCAAATATGAATATTATGGGCAAAGAATGTACATATATATATGCTTACCTACAGATATGTTACAATACATACCTACATAAATGGTTGAATTCAACCAGTATATAGTCTATACAGATATGTATCAACTTCCGGTAACATTTGTAGTTGTATAGTTAACACTATTTCTACCATGATTTTGATATGTACCTATTTCTATGAAATGGTGTGTTTTTTGGCGCTTGAATGCAAGTAATTGCCAATATGGTCGGAATTTAAAATTATCAATTAAATTTATACAATTTGAGTATGTCCACAACAGGAGCTTTTTTTATTTTCTCGGGATCTCGGGTCGATCACGGCGTTAAATTTGCATTCTTGTTTTTGCCAATGCAATACAGTCGCACAGTATGTGTTCTGTAGTTTCATCCTCTTTAAGACAGAGCCGACCTTATGTATCGTCAAGAATGTGGATTTTAGTGAGGTGAAATTTCAGGTAGTAATGTCCTGAAAGGAACCTCCCACTATTTTTCTGATATTTGTCTTGCACATATTGCGCAGTTCCCTATTGTAGGTGTATGGCCTAACCAACCTTTTGGCTTGGCCAAGCTTTTGTATCCCTTCCCAGTGGGATAACCTTATTCGTTGTACCTAGGAAGTGGATGTTATTAAAGCATTCTTCGACTCGAAAGAATAAGACGCTAGAAATTGCTTGAATTTCGGCCTGAAAGACGCCAGGCCTAACAACAACAACAACAAAAATCAAAGAATATTTATTTTCAAGCATTTCACATGAGTCTTTTTATGAACGTCTTTCAAATTAAGCGGAATTCACGTGAACACATCTTTTTTACAGCGATCTCTTCATAATTACATGGATTTATTCTATATTATGAACAAAAATTGGAGGAAATACGTGAAATTATTTATTTTATACTTGTATCAATATACGGATCATATCATATTTATACACTTTCGCTTCAATTACCATATATGCAGTTAACCTAATTTACTTATGATTATTATTATCTATTTTGTTTTTTTTTTTGTTTTTGTGCAACACCGGATCTTATCTCAAACTGTCGACCAAAGTTTCTCAATAAAAAATAAAGTACAGTAATATGTACAATGTATGTAGTACATACAAATATTTATATGTATGTAGAGACTATATTTGTGCGAACAAGTTCCTTTTTGCTAGTTTAGTTTTTTCCTCAATTTCCATTTTGATCAACAAACAAAATGACAACAATCAACAGACCAAGAAATTTAGAACGGCAGCATAGTCAGCAATAGACTGTAAACATGAATGGTGGCTGTGGTAAGATGAACATAAAGAGATGAATACATGGTTGATCATATATAATATATATGTACATACATAAGTACTACATATGCACATGTATAAATATTTATTTGTCGCTTAAGCGGTTAAATCAACATACCACAACAACGCACAAAAGCTATATAGTATCTAACTATACAAATAGTACAGTGCTCATATTGAAAAATGTCCAAAAAAGGGATTGGCTTACCTTTCAAGAGATTCTCTTCCTCTATTATTGCGTGCATGAATGATTGTACCCCCAGCGGGAAACTGTAAAACAATAGAAAGCGAAAAAGTAGTTGTAACTTCTTTGTTTATTTATTCAATAGTTATTCAATAGTTGCTGGATTATGCGGTCAAAACTTGATAAGTGCAACTTCATTCGAAATGTGTATTTGTAATCCACTACATTTCGCATATTGATCGAGTAGGCACTTAAAAGTATACTGAAATACTGCACATATTAAAGAATTTATAAATTTTCATATGAAATTGGGAAATATTCAGCAACAATTGACCTGAAATAAATTTTTGCTTTACCAAATAGTGCATCGAAATATGTGAAATATGTTGACATAAATTATGGAATTCAAACATTTTCATCGATGAATTTATTGATACATTTATCAACCTTGTGCAATGTATATTTCCTACTTACAATATAATATATAATTTCCCTCTGGGTGCATACATATACTACATACTACATACATATGTAAGTATAAAAATCCATATATGTATGTAAATGCTTCCTCTTGGCTCTTGTTAGCAGTTTGCAAATATAAAAAAATAATATTTGCTATTGTTTTATTGTCAATGTGGTCATATTATTGTTGTGATCTACTATTACCTTCTCTAGACATTTTTGTTGAGACACATTACTACTAGCATCTTCATGGCTGCAGACATCATCATCATCATCATCATCATCATCATTGTCATCATGCTCACTGAACATTTACTCAAATTCATTTATCTTCATTAGAAATCCTTTGCAAAGTTGGTATTGTAGTAAAATCGTAAGCAACATGTGTAAGCAACATGTGTAAGCAACATGTGATGGTGGTCGATCGATCATTGTGTATGCAATGAAATCTTAACCAACATTATAAGAATTATATTAATAACGATGACAATCCTTATGAATATCACCATTAGTTCAATGCATGACTTGTATGTAGATATAATGAAAATTATATATAGTTACGAAGGTGGGTTGATAAATTCGTGAAATTTAAAACAAGAAAGTAATTCATTTAACAAAAATCTATTGATTTTTAACATAGTCTTCATTTATGTCGATACACTTTGCCAAGGGATTTTTTATAATAATTTGTTTATATTCCCATTTAAATTTCAATTTTTTTTGGACTGCTAATTGGTCTTCATTTCTAAATATCATAATTACTGGTACTATTAAATTTACTTCTAAATTTTAATTAATTGCAGTGTTTAGATATCATTTGGCAATTATAGTTAACATATTACTAATATTTTTTGGAAATACTAAGAAATTTATTCTTCTGTTCAAACTGCAGATTGACTATTATTGTAGATTGCTTCAATATATTTCATAAGTTTGTTGGACACGCCGATCTATAAAATTTATTGATTAATTATTTTATCGATTCCTTGTCAAATGTCGCCTTAAAATCGACAATGAAAGTGAACCCATAATGACGGACTTTCATAAAAATTATTCCAAAATAATTGCTTGGCTGATTTATATCCTCTGTTTTATGTATATTTAGAAATACAACAGTTTTTACGAACACTTCATAATTGGCTTGATGTTTTATTTAACTTCACTTGATTAGCCAGATAATAAAACCAATATAATTTTGCTTATATTAGCGACATTTTATATATTTTTCATGGACTTATCAACCGGGCCTTGTACATATAAAATTTTTTTCCAACCTGAATTAAAGTGAAATTATTTACTTTGATTCTATTCGCTCTGGAGATACCGATGACACATATATGCACTTGCTTAGCTATTCAACACACACCAAATTCATCAATTCGATATAGTGAAAATATTTTTTAATTATTTTTTTTTTATAACCCTTCTATTACGCTTTTAATTACACGAATATCAATAAATATTACGCATTCTGAAAATGCTAGAAAAAGTGGGTAATATGTGAGACTTTCGCCAAAAAGTACGTTACATTAGCGATATAACTTCTTCGAACTTCGATATAACTTCGATATAACTTCGAAAATTCTTCATAATTTACGATAGTAGTTCGAGAATAGCTTTGCAGAAAATTAAAACACTTTCAAGAATAAATATTTTACTTTCAAGAATTCTTCATATTTAGTGATAGTCGTTAAAAACGAAAATTTGGTCGATTGGGTAATGTTTATCGGAGTTTGTTCACTCATATGGTCATTTATTTAAAAAGTGAGAAAAACAATTCTACGCAAAATAACGGTAGAGCTAAAAAGGAAGGTGGATTCCATTAAATTTCTTTTTACTTCTTTCACTTGCATTGCATTTCTTTTTGTTTTGCTGTTTTTTTTTTTTCTATATTTTTTTTTTTTTTTTTGCGAAAAGAAAAGGTTTTTGACCTGTTTATGCTATACAAACAAATCTGTATTCAAGCTCATGTATGAATATGTACGTTCATATGTATGTATTTGGGAATAATTGTATGTATACGGGTTCACTTGACGAGTGGACGTTTCGTACATACTTGCAAACTAGCAACGTGTTGTTTAAGCAAAAATAAAAAATGAAAAAATATAAAATACTTGCAAATAAACAAAAAGTTGAGAGTGAATGTTTGCTGCACGATGAACAACAGGTTTTATATCTCAAAGATTAAAGCGGTTAATTTTCGTTTTTTTTTCTTCTTCTCCTTTTTTTTCGGTTTCTTTTGTTTGTTTACAATTATTTGTCGTGATATTCGGCATCGTAGGGATTTCGATATAATTATAGTATATGAAAATAAATGAGGAATAAGAGTAAATACGATAAAAAAAAAAAATAAAAATAAAAATAAAATAAAATAATAAAAATAAATAAATAAACATTTCTATTTCATTCACAAATATATTAATACAGCTTTTTTGTAGTTGATACCTTAGAAGTATATACATAACTATAAAAATACATTCATACATACATATACCTTAATTTTGAATTTACATTAATCATTTGTTATTTCTATTTTTAGGTAAGTTGATTAAACTATTAATTCCACATACCTACATATAGCGATTTGAATGTAAGTGATCTTTTTTGTAACATATCGCAATTAAGCAAAAAATGAGAGTGAGTTATTATGCGTTTTGAAATTTTATTTTAGTTGAACACTTAAGGAATTATATAAAAATAGGATCTAAGCAAATCTTCATTAGGAGGAATATTTTCTGAGAGCATTTTAATTCATTAACTCGTTCATTCGTGTAATTTATCGACCCATTTTAAGAAATATTAAAAAAAATATCTATTAATTCGATTAACTTTTAAATTCATCCCATTTCTTTATACTCGGGATGTCAATTTTCGAAGTTTTGTCGATCTCGGGAGTTTCGGGACCTGAAAATACAATCCTGGGATTTCGAGTTCGTCCCCATATCGAGGCAGTAATTTTTTTTTTTATGTTGTTGGTTCCGTCTTATACATAAAACAAGCATAGTTACTGGTACAGTTCTACCAAATACCCCGCTTTCACCAACGTGGTCGCACTATCGGTTGTAATGGGGATTACAACCGATAAATTAAGATTTACATCCTTTAAATGTTATGGAAAACCGTAAAAACATTTGTGAAACTCTTCTGCAAAGACAAAGAAGAAAATAATTTTTACATTGAATTATCGCTGGAGATGAAAAATGGATGTGGATACTAGAATCCTAAAAGTAAAAAAGCATGGATAAAAACTGGTGAACCAGGTCCATCACAGCCAAAACGAGATATTCATTGTGCTGAAGTTATACTCTGCATTTGGTGGAATATGAAAAGTATTGTGCATCATGAGGTGCTACAACCGAGTGAATAGACACAACAAATTAATTTTTCAATATAACGCCAGACCACACATTGTTCAACCGGTTAAAAACTATTTAGTAGGACAGAACTGGGAAACATTACACCACCCGCCTTATTATCCTTCTATAACCTTAAATTTTTGGTTTTTTAATCAAGAATTCATATTTGTTTGAAGGACATTTTACAAAATACACCAAAATTGAAATTTATGAAATCACAATGGGCCAGTTTTTTGCCTAAATGCGCCCACCTCTGGAGGTCAGCCGCATAATCTAACCTAAATTTATGAACAACTGTGATCTGAAAGTTTTTGTCTGCATGATTTCATGCCTTGTTGATAATGAGATCGATATTGAAATAGTCGGTCTGTTAGGAGACAGATAGTTGTCAATTGGGCAGCTAGATAACGGAGGATGGGGTAATTCCGACCCATGGACTAAGTAGGACCACCTTCTTTTTTTTAATATGGCAGAACCTTACGAGTTTTTGATTGTGACATTAGTATCGTCTCTGGGCACAAGCAATTTCGTTTGCATTTAACATTTATTTGAGGTTAAGACGCATTTTGCTTTGACAACTCCCTAAGATTGACTATCAACATGAGATTTTTCTGAGCAATTGATAGATGCGAGCTTAACCAATTAGTAGGTAATTTATTAAGCTAATATTATTCATTTTTCTAATTGGTATGTATAAATATTTCACAATTTCTAACGTCCAAGAATGGTTTCACTTATGATCCACTAAATTCATAAATTAATTTCAACAACATTCGAAGAAATTCATATTTTAAAAAATTGTGTTATTGTGGTTTTAGAAAATTTCTCATGCTTAAATCTCAACTTTAAAATGACATTCAAAATGTTTGATTCGAAACTATTTTCAAAGAATTGTGATTCAAACCAATAAAAAGCTTTCGGAATTTCCCCACCTTCTCCTATGCATTTACTTGCGTGTATATTCGCTAGCCGTGTCGATAATACATGTTTTAGTCTTTTGGTGACCTGGCTCTAACACTTATGCGCATGTGAATTTAAGCTTGAATATTGTTCGGTCGATAAGTTGATAGTCGATAGTTGTATATTTACGTAATTCGATCAACGAAACACACAGAGAGCGAAAGATAGAGACAAACAATGAGTATTGCATAGGAAACGTGGTGGTTGCAATCAAAAACTCTTTTTGAAATCATTAAATTTTGTAAAATGACAACACCTACTACATATATACATACGTACAATATTTACGCTTACGTCAGAGCTTTGCCCTTCTCTGTGCTCCATGCATACTTTCTGTGAAAATTATAAGCTATATTTAGTAGGCTTTGTTGTTGATCATTAATTGACCGTGATCGGGTTGATTATTAGTTATACTTATTTCAATTGTGTTTTCGATGTTATTTTTTCCGCTTCAATTACATTTTATTATTAGTGTTTTGTTGGGATTGTGCATTTGCCCATTGCTGATGCTTATGGCCGCTGATTGTGAAGGCGATCATTATATTGTTTTTGTAATGCAATAACTATGTGATGTGTAAATATGTATAATAGAAAGAAGAAAGAAATAGGTACCTACGTACTGTTTGTATGCTTATTCTGTTTTTTGTTTTTTATAACGTACCGATAGAATATCTTAAATATAATATTTGTGTGCGTATATTGTTAAATGGTCCACTGTTATTAACATACGAAATATTATATTTACATTTACAATTATTTGTTGCAATCGATATTATTCAAATTACTATTAATTGATTACTTAAAAATAATATTGTATATTTAAGATCTTCAATCAATTTAAGTAGGCGTTTTAGTAGGATTAAATTCCAAATTGAAGCACATGAACTGTATTAATCTATATTATTATTCAAAATGAAAAAAAAAAAAAAAAATATTAGAAAGTACTGAAATTGAGACGTAAAATGATTTTTTTATACAAACAACACATGTCACTGAACTACCTTTTAGCTAAGTGTCCATCAAGGTGTATTACAACAATACACAGGTTAGTTATTATTCTAATATGCTTATAATAGAAATGATGCCATAGCAAAAGGTTTAACTTAATGCATCGTAGCAGACTTGCATGTAAATATCGTACATATATATAATATTATATATACGCAACTGAACGTTTAAACTTAGTTATAACCGTAAATTTGCTACACTACTTGTGGCGGTTACGGCTTAGTCTATTTTATTATTATTATTATTATTATTATTATTCATTTGTTTAACCACTTCTAAGCAAACACATAAATAGACAAGTTCAAATTTATGGTCTTTTTGTTCAACTTCGAAGAAATACTAAAGCCAGAGAAGGAGATTATGAGCCAGTCATTGATATTTTTTTAATGTAAAAGAATATGTACATAATAACAATATACGAGTATATGTAGTTGTTAGTTTACACTTCTGCTTCTCATTACTTATACTTTTATTATTCTCTTCTTGAAGTTGTAAAGTGGACCAGATCAATTACAATTACAATTACAGTACTACATACGAGCAAGAGGATGTTAAACCACAAGCATTGAATTTTATTTTTATTGTTCCGATCGTAAAGATGAAATATTTAAAACGTGTACGACTGCTAAGTGCCTAGTTAAGATAAAGAAAAAAATTATTTTCGCTTCACTGGTCCATGTGGGGCAACATATTTAAATGTTTGCTGATTAATTTGAACAAATACAAAATCAATTAAACTAAATAACATCTCCTAAAGCGCTATAAGCTGGATTGATGCCCTTAATTGAGAGTTTAGCTTTGTCCAAATATTGTATATCGTTAAAAATATGCACCACAATCGCTTCTAAGGCATCATTGAGCTTTGAAGTCAGATTTAGAATTTCAGCTCAGAATTTTTATGAAGGCATCAATTGCTTTGGGTTCCGCAGTCTGTAGATGTTTAAAATAAAAAATGCCGTTTTTTAAAATTTTCCTTTTTCGATATACTGTAGATGTACTGTAATGCACTGCATAATATATGGTGTAGTAAAAAGAAATCCATTATTTTTCCAATAGATGGCTTTAGTAATCTGTATATCGCGTTGTATAAGCGCGGTTATGCTAGATGGCGTTAGAAAGATAGGATTTCGTACTAAATAAACTTTTCAGGCAGTTTTGTGCTTGCTTGACTCAGTATTGTTTGAGCACGCGTCAAAGATGGACACCAGTAAAGAGAAAATACGGCATATTTTACAGTTTTTCTTCGATAATGGCGAAAACGCAAGCCAAAGGGCTGAATAGTGTTGATGGTCCTGATACAGCCTGTAACAGCCAATCGCGTCGATTCCTTTCCGGTAATTTTGATATCAAAGATGCACCACGCTATGGAAGGCCAATTGTCGAAAATATCGATAAAATAATGGAAATCGTAAGAACTGTTTCTATTGCCCAGGAGCTAAATATTGCACAAAAAACCGTTTGGAACCATTTAAATAAGGCTGGATACAAAAAGCAGCTCGATGTATGGGTGCCACACGAATTAAAGCAAAAAACCTCATGGATCGAATTTCCATCTGCGAATCGCTGCTGAATCGCAACAAAATCGATCCATTTCTGAAGCGGATAAAAAGTGGGTCACTTACGACAACGTCAAGCGAAAACGATCGTGGTTGAATTGCGTTGAGTCGGCGCAAACGGTGGCCAAGCCAGGATTGACGGTCAGGAAGGATTTGCTATGTGTTTGCTGGGATTGGTAGGGAACCATTTACTATGAGCTGCTGCCCTACGGCCAAACTCTTAATTGGGTCCCGTACTGTCAACAATGAAGGAAGCAATCACCCAGAAGCGGTCAGTTTCGGCCAATAGGAGAGGAATTATGTTTCATCAGGACAACGCCAGGCCACACACATCGATAGTAGCTCGCCAGAAGCTCCAGGGGCTTGGTTGGGAGGTTCTTATACATCCACCTTATAGTCCGGACACCAAGTGATTACTGCCTGTTCCTGTCGAAGGCGCCTCAAGAGAAGCTTGTGAAAATCGACTGTCCCAATTTTTTGCCAATAGGGACGAGGGTTTCTATAAGAGGCATTATGTAATTACCTTCAAAATGGCAACAAGTTATCGAACAAAACGGTGCACATTTGACCTAAATCGGATCATTCTAACTATGCTAAATAAAACTTTCAACTTAATACAAAAATAATGGATTGCTTTTTACTAAACCTTATAACAAATTATATTGATAAAGTCCAGTCGTGCGCAATGTTACTTAATTCGCGTTAAGTTCCAATTTAGAGAAAAGGGTGTGTATTTTTGTGTGACACCACGTATATCATGTTGAAATTGTAAAAAAATTATACTCTTCACTAAACTTAAATATACTCATTAAATGTAAGTACATAAATATTTCTGAATTATTCATATACCATGCACGATGAGCTAAATGAAAATCAGTGTTTCTCCTTTCTTCTATTTTTATTATATATATATTTTTTTTAGAAATCTGTTTTAATTCTATGAATTATTGTTTGTAAATATTTTTCTTACAATCACTTACATAATGTATATGTATAATATGGTTGACCCTCATTGTTGTCTCATCATTACTTTGCAACATGTTGGCAATTGGCTGCACTACTTTAAACCCATTTTTTTTTTGTGTTCGTTTATATTTGGTACATGAGCGCATACTTAGTTAGCTATGAGTAAATAACTCTTCCGGCTACATAAAACTATATAAACAGAGAAGCTGTAATGTGTAATACTTTGTTTTCTAAAGAATTTATATATGGTCGTGCGGCTCTAACAAATATGTACAGTTATTATCAACATGACCCTAAAGGGTTCTCGAAAAATTTCAGTAAAGTCATAAAGGAGTATAAGAAAAAAAATTTAATCATTTACTTGGTTACTTTTCTGGAGTAAAAGTATGCACATAAATTCATATTAGTATATTTTCAATGTGCTTGTAATATGATATATGCATTGTATGTACCTACAGAGTTGCCAATGCAAAAAGCCAATTATTCATGCATTCATTCGGTCTAATAAAAATATAAAACTAAAACATTTTTTAAATACCCAAAGGTTATGATTTACATTTTAGTTAAACTGCATATAATAATGTTCAATATATATAGCTGCAGTATATCAACATGTACCTCTAAAGCCCATAAACTTCAACCAAGCAACCAACCAACCAACCAACCAACTGTCCAACTAACAAGTGTCTTGTTAAGGCATTGTTGAAATGCGAAAAAATCGTGATTTATTGTTACAAGCGTTTTTTTCTGCTCTTTTTACAAACTATATGCAAAAATAATGCTTTTGTACCACTCTGGTTTCACTATAATAGTTAAACTTGACTTTGGCCAGAAAAGAGATTTTAAATGAAAGAAATGGAACTTTATTGTTTTCCTCAATTATTTTTTATATTTTGATTTTCCTCTTAATCTACATACTTATAATTTGACCTCATATAATTTTTGCTTTTGTTTGAGGCGTCTAATAATTACAAAAATGCTGACACTCACGATAGTGTATGCAAAACTGTCCAGATATTCAAATGTGTCATGTCCGGCTATCAAACTCAATCATTCAATTACATTGTCACACTGTTATTCTTACTACTTGTTAATAGCAATTATAATTTTATAATTGAATTTATATTGTATTTGTTACAAAAAAAATAGTGCTGATATAACGATATGAACTACTTTTTTAAATACTCAAATTGCTTGCAAGAAGTGTTGAGAAATATTTTAACACTTGGTAAATGTGCAGCTATGTACGATAATATGAAGAAAGTACATATATAATAAGGTTAAAGAATTTTATATGTGCTTGATTATAATGATAAATAATTACTATATCGCATTTCTAATTTATACAAAGCAATCACTTGTGCACGCTTAATTAGAATTTATGGTAAAGTTAGTACAAATTGAAGTCTATCGTATTTTATTGTATGTAGCAGTTTAATAGAACTTTTCAAACCAATGAGGAGTGTTGTGAGTTACCTGTTTATAGATTTTGTGGTGTCATTAGTATCAAAATTAACTGGTTGTCCATTGCGAAACCTATAGTAAAGGTCATCAGCAGCACAACCTCCTGAACTAACATTGACCTTCAACGCATCTTCATAAATATTGACAATCTTCATTGTTACTACTGTTGAATTCCGCAAGAAAATCAAAAAATATCAAATTATGAATATTAATTAAATAAATTAATGAATTAATTAATTATAAAAAATGCAACATTAAATATTGGGTGTGGCATGTCAAGTATGGTTGACATAGGTGGAAGACTAGGTATTTTATTGTGATTCACATTTAAATATTTTTCTCACCATTGTATGGGAGCTAAATTAGATAGTGTCATGCAAATTCTTTATAAATGACAATATTAAACTTTGTGCTAATTACGAGGGCGGTCCCAGAACTACCCGACCTGACATATAGATGGTGGCAGTAGTTTGAACAAAATTACTTTGGTGAAAAGTGGCAACCTTATAAAACATATGTTTTAAGTTTCAAGGCGCCACGTTGTTTAGTATTTTTTTTGGGCCATCGAAAGTTAACGACCTCTGTGAACTTGTAAACGTTAAAAAAATTGGTCACCGTTATGTAATTCAATACTTTCATTTGAAAGGTATCAGTCCAACGAATAATAAAGCCGAACTAGATTCTTCTCTGGAGGAGTCTGCTCTTTCGTTTACGACCATAAAATATTGGTTGGCCGAGTTTAAACGTGGTCGTACAAGCTACCAAGACGAACACCGTAGTGGTCGACCAATTGAGGTGGCCACGCCAGAAACGGTTAAGAAAATCCACAAATTGGTATTGCATTATTGCCGACTGAAGGTACGTCAGCTAGATGAAATTACAGGCATTTCAAAAAGTGTTATACATCGTATATTTACCGAAAATTTGGAGATGAAAATGCTGTGTGCAAGAAGGGTGCCGCGTTTGCTCACAATAGAACAAAAACACCAGTTCACACATCCGCTATTGCGATGGTCAAAATTAATGAATTACAGCTCGAATTGCTTCAGCACGCACCTTATTCGCCAGATTTAGCTCCTTCGGATTATTTTCTATTTCCAAATTTGAAAAATGGCTTGGTGGTAGAAGATTTGGTGGTGGAGTGTGGAGTGTGGAGTGTGCGGCAGATGGCTATTTTAACGAGCTAGACAGTTCATACTATAAACAGGGTATCGAAGCTATAGAATATCGCTGGGAAAATATTATGCTGAGAAGTAAAGAAAAATTTTCCAAAATTTGTTCCGTTTTCTTTGTTAGGTCGGGTAGTTCTGGGACCGACCTCGTATGGTTGTCGTGCGCTAAAGACTACTGAAGTTAGGGGGGTTTGAATAAGTATAGAACAAATTCCGAATTTTTTTATGGGACCTATTTCTCGCAAAATTATTAGCCAGTATAACATCAATCTCCATGTTAAATATTGTTGTTGTAGATGGTATATTAAGTAAGTTATAGCAAGTTAAAATATTTTTGAAATTCCGTGGTTACTCATTTCGATTGTTCAGTGTGGGTATGATAGTCGACCGAACATGTCAATTATAATATCATAGTCGAACCACAGTGAAACTATTACAGCTTGAACAGTTTCGTTGTACTTCCTAGACGTAGGAACAAAATCAAAAAGTCATGAAAATCTATGTAATATCGACAAATTTGATTATAGCGGTCACTCTTTAAGTTATTTATACTCAAATTACTACACATAACTCGTGTATCCATACGAGTATGATGTGATACCGGAAAAAAGAAGGCAAGTGTGCTCTGTTTGCATTTCGCATTTTAGTGTGCGAGCGTGTGTGTGTGTGTGTGTATGCCATAAATACAACCACCTTAAATATAATCTTAAATATGTATACGCGTATAAAAGCTGCTAGTTAGTCGGATACATATAGTACTATCCAAACACTATGCTTATTATGTTCGTGTTTTGACCAGCAGCATGTTGGCTTGTGCGGTCCATCTGTTGTGTGATTATATGTACATATGTATAGGTATATGCATACAAACAATTGCATATTGTTTTGATCATGACAACGAAATCAAATTGAAATGGAAAAGTTCATTGTGTTTGTGAGGCGTTGCCACAAGCCATGACTCTTAATTAAAGTTTCTATTGATAAAGTTGGTGGGCATTGCATCCATGTTGATCATAAAATTATAGGTATATCATTTGCAAATTTATATACTACACCTTATATGATCATAATTGTTAAAAATGTTATTAGTTTGCGAAAAATTGTGAAGAGTTTCAGTGTGATTAAATAGTTTTGGCCGAGAGAGACTCTATATACTAGACGACAAACTCAAGCCAGAAAGGCACATTGTGCTATCACGGAGCTTCTCTTATATTGTTGTGCGTATTAAATTTGAACAGTATTGTATTAGCCGATTCCGAACGGTAGAAATCTTGTGATCTCATTTTTTCTGAGCTGTGTCACAGAGTTCTTGGAGAAGGTTTTTCTATGGCAAATTGTCAGACCCGGAGAAATTGTCAATTGCTTGCCGATAGGCTAAGCAAAGTGCACTTCCTCCTAGTCCTACCTTTTCCATGTGCTTTGCCCATAGAAGGTGGCCTGTTACCAAACCGGCTAGCATTCTGCAATCACCTCTACCTTGAGATAGGAGGAAATGCGACCATTTACCCGATATATTAGGTACCATCGATTTCGTCCATCTGCAGCCTCTCTCGGCCTGTCAGGTCGACTTATGGACTAGATTAGCCCAGGTGTTGACCGTGGCCTTGATAGCTCCAGCGGGTAGTGGATAGTATACAAAATATTTCAAAAATTCGTCTGAAGTTTTCTTAAAATTATTTTGTGCAATACTTTAATCTACGGTTCAAATCTATCAAATATCGTGATCAGATATTGTTAAAAATTATATTAAAATTATTAAAAAATTAAAATAAAAAGTAATTCAGCTTATGAAGATGTTCATGAGTATATGATAAGATTTTAATATAAATTTAACTCACGTACAAATTCGAATATGTACCTAGCTCTTTTTGTAATTAGTCATAGAATATTTGCATTTGCTTATGCTGACAAATGTTGACAATTGTGGCTATTGTCCTCACATTTAAGTTTACTGAGCACTCATTAATAAGTAAATATGAAATAAATCTGATTCATATTTTTAATAGAAATTCTGTTATTTGTGGTTATTATTTACATATACTTGTATGTATGAATGTGTTGTATCTACCAACAATATTGTTCATCCAACCTCGAACATATGTATTGTATTCGAATTTTAAGTTGTATGAAGCATTCAAAATTAATTGTGTTTGTGTTAATCCTCTGTAGTTGTTTAATATGATATACAAATATTTATTCAATTTATAGTATTTACATATTTATACTGAATTATTTTTATTTATTTATTTATTTATTTTTTTTTGTGTGCATTTTTCATATACCTTGACATTACAGATATTTGGAGTAAATTACAATTAATAAAAATGTGTATTATTTTTAAGAAGTATTAAATTTTCGTCGGGGTAGAGATTGGCTTAAAATATATAGTAGCTTTTGTTGAGTACTTTTTAAATCAAAGTTGGGTAGTGGAAGAAATTTTCACTTAAAAATTAACAAACTTGTTGGTTGGTTGTTTGCTGGCTTCTAAAAGACATTATATAGCTTTAGTACTGTTTTTAAAGTCGGCCCAGATTTATTTCTTGCAAAAAAAAATTTTTATTTTTGGTATTCATATTTTGATAACTAATTTTGATTCAAAAACAAATGAAATTGCTTGACAAAGTTAACATCTTTAAAGAGGAACAAAAATCAATTATAATAAAAATTACATGAAAAATAAAATAACTAGAAAAACAAATTAAAAACACATATCGTTAAATTGGAAAATAAAATAAACTTTCATGAAATTTGTGCAGAAATATTACTTAAATATAATATACAGAACCAACTCACCTTGAACGATCTAAAGTAAAAATTTAATATGCTTTTCGTTTTATTTATTTTTGTTTAATTTATAATTTTATTTCCTTGACAGTATGTATTTTCGGGTTAATTAAAGGCAATATTTTATAATTGCTAAATGCTAAATCTACTTGCTCATGGCAACTAGAAATGCATTAGATTCGACATTATTAGTTTATCGGTTAATCGAAAAATTTACCGGACATAGGTTTGGAAAAATCTGTGATTGTGCAGTGGGATGTTAATCAACCCTGAACTTATCACCAAAATTCAATCTAGTGGTTGTTTTTCTATTTCGGATAGCTGAAGTACGAGGGCTGTCCCAGAACTACCCGACCTGACATATAGATGGCGGCAATAGTTTGAAAAAAAATTACTTTGGCGAAAAGTGGCAACCTTGTAAAAGATATGTTTTATGTACTTACCGTATTTTTGCTGAATGCTCAGACAAGTGTCGCTTGGTGTTATACTTTTTCTAAATGTTCGAAATTATTATTAGTTTGGCTGTGATAATTTTATATTAAGTTATTGGCACTAAAATCTTATGCATGTTTGTTGAAGAACTCCTTGAATGTCTCCATCTAATGCATGTCCTGAAAAATGTGTATTTTATGCAAATTTAGTTTTGACAGTTAAAAAACGTATTATTAGTAATAGGTTTTTCCATATCCAACAAAATAATTTCAATAAAAATGAAATTTCTGGAAACTTATTATTTTGACACCAGTGAATTTTTTAACTGTATTTTGTAATGACTTCAACTCGAGCTTTGGAGTTTCATATAATATGTCGAACATATACCACCTTGATCAAAAAGTTCTCGGAATAATCAACGTGTGGCGCTTCCAACGTTCAAATTTGAGAACTTTGTAACTTAAAAAAAAATAGAACTCAAATTGGAATGATGGGAGCGCAACACGGTGATTATTCCGGGAACTTTTTGATCAATGTGGTATAGTACAAAAAAGTATTCGGAATTTATCAATAAAATATAATGCACCTATATTCAATGATTTGATTTGATTGATAATTATACAACTTAAGGCTTGAATCAAATCTGCTTGGTTCTCTGACAATGATATTATACATATGTACCTGCATTTATATTTTTTTTGTATTAATTTTCTGTGTCGTAACTTAAACGAAGTTGCCTGTTACATTACTACTGAGTATCTAGCAATAGCCCATAATATCACTTTCTGTCGAAATTGCAGAAATCGTTACCTGCATATATTTTTATTGCTTTCTGTTGTTTCTGTTATTCACTTTCCGCATTTCTTTGTAGCAACATTGTAAAGTCCTCATTTATTTTTTTATTGTATGTATTTTGCAAACACTTCATATGCTATACTTTCACTTATGTTCATGATGTATTTTGAGAAGAAAATATGAAAACTCTCCTATAGTACATGGTCCACTATAAATCATTTAAAATGATTTCGTGCATTTTTTTTCTTTCTTTCATTTGTTGATGTTTATTTTAGATTTGGTCGCTTTTCAGACGCATTGGTTGTTTGGTTTGTTCGTGTTTTGTTCAAGAATACAGCATTTCAATTTACAGATCTTGTAATATGTTATTGGCTTAAAGCACTAACTGAGAATTATGTAAAAGGCGATGCAATGAGTCACTTTAATTTGCCTGCATTTTTAAAATCCTTTCAAAGTACTTTCCTTTTGTTTTTTTTACAAATGTAAGCATAAAGCACCCTTTCTTTTGTGGTCTCACCCGCTCCCACTAGATGTGTTTCATTGCCAAAGTTTTTGAACGTATCTTGATATATAGGTTAGAAAAAAATCATTGTTGTTACATAAATCTATCTGAAGCGAGAACATATTAAAAATAGTACAATGAAAATTTTCAATTCTCTCATGCGAGCTCATCATCGATTAACCTTGCAATAATTGACTTGTAAACGATTCGTGTGAAATTGGCGCTTCATACAAAATCTTTACAAATAATACTGATGGAAAATTACTATTAATCTAGGATAGGTACAAAGCAAAATATAGAAACGGCTAACTATATAGTTATTAAACATATTCGCATAAAATAAATTAGCATAGCAAAAGGAAAAGAAAGAAAAAATAAAACGTTTACATGTTAATACTTATATTCATTTGTAGTAGTTATAGAAACTTTCCAAATACATAGATATAATATGCAAATAGTACAAAGTAAAAGAGTCTACATGCAACAATCAGTCAGTGAGTAGCTCGTTCAGTGACCTCTCATGTGGACCTTAAAATAGTTAATCACTTTAATTACTTTTCAAATACTTTTCTTTACGCCCATTTCTGTTTGAAAAGAAGTTAAACTCCTAGCACAAAAAAAAAGAAGCCAATATGATTTGTATTTTCAAACATTTATAAATTTATCAGATAGTGGATTTGCATATTTTTTTGTTGCTACTTCTGCCGTCTGAACATATTCTTACCTTTCTTATATTATTATCTGTTTATGTTTTCGATTTTCTCGCGCACACTAGGAAAACTAACATAGAAAATTGATACTTTGTGCAAAATACATAAAGAAATGTGTTGTTAAAGCATCATCAGCATCATTGTTTAGCAACATGTTTACATACATGTCTAGATACATGTAAAGATGTTGAAGATGAACTGTGCTCTTAGAAAAGTCGTGAGAAAAGTGATTTTAGCGCCGACAATTTAAATTAAATTAAAAACGAATTAATAGAAAAGCAAACAACAACAACAAGCTGTCAATAATTGCAGGCAATAGCTGCTACAATTTGTAATTTTATTGTTTACATCATACCCTCAGTAGGAAATAATGTGATTAAATAAATAATTGTGTAATACTCAATCGCAGGATAATAATATATCGATGTTTAAGCCAATCGATTTTTGTTTTTGTAAATCTGAGATAGTACGTAATAACATGTCTTTAGAATATTCTTTACTCTTGGTACTTTTCCTTCTGTTCTAGGAGTGCATTTTGTTATTGCATTCTTCGGTGACTGATTGATCTTCAGGGATGAAATCGTTGTGGATTAAACTCCTCGAACCTGAAAAAGTAATCAACATAGTCTTAATTCTTGACTTACAAACAGTAAAGTATTTACATCCGACTGATAAATGAGATAATCATAGTTTGTATGCAATTATGTATTGTATTGTATGTATATACAGGTAATACATTAATATTTGAAAGTAGAGAGCTACAAAATTCGGCATAACATCTAATTTTGTTGTTAACAGCTAGCATAGTTAAATGTTGAAATTTCATTTTGTTGACAGTCAGATATGCAGTAGCATAAAAACAAAAAAGTAATTGCTAAGAGACACAATAGGCGACTACTACTCTTCTTTTCTTCCTAGTCGTGCTATTTTGTCAATATACATATATATTTCCTATTAATGTCTGTGGGATACTCTGTACATATATAGCAGTTTCACACATAATATGCTAACATTATACACAGATATAGGTAATTTCTCATTGCTTTGACCGTTTTAGTTTATTTTTCAATTATTTCAAAATTATGTGAATATTGAAAATTGAGTTCATAAGAAACTTCAATACTTTGGTGTGTCTACATATAACTCTTGATAGGTACAAAAGTCAACAAAAAAATGAAGATTGTAATGGTATGTGCAATTTGGAAATGAAAAGTAAGGGAAAGTTAAGTTTACTTTTGTTAAGTTCTTTTTATTTAATTAGCATTTATTCTTCGTCTTTTCTGTAAGCATTTGTTAAAGTAAAAAAAAAAACCAACAAAATATAACGTAAATATCGATTTGAAAGGGAAATCATCATACATCATCAATGTGTATCGATGTATAAATGAGTGAGTGTGAGAAAGCGTTTAGTTTTTTAAACCAAAGCTGTTTGCAACTTCTTACTATAAATATGCAAATATTTTTTTGTACCTTATTACTCATTATTTATTATGCTTTAATCTATGCCCTACGTTTGTTCGACTTTTTAAAAGTGAACACTGAAAATATTGTAGTAAAATATTTTATAAGATGTTCGCTGAAATAATGTAAGTTAGGTCATCATCATTATTGAGATTGATATATAAACGATTTTATATATTTGTGTAATAATAGACATTCACTTATCAAATAAATAAACAAATAGTAATTTGTAAATAGTTGACGGTACAGTGTTTACTTATCGTTATTTGGTAATTTTGCTACCGGAGTACAAACAAAGAGGTTTAAGTGTCAACATAATCGTTGTTTTTGTTTGTATGACTTTAGTTAATAAATATTATTCGTGTATATTTGTTAGACAGCTTTGATGCCTGGGAATTGCATAAAGTTTGTTTGTGCTAATACATAACAAATAATTGAGTACAAGGTGGCTCAATTCATACCAGAGCTGCTGTTGTAAGGCGTATTATGAGTATTTATGATACGCATGTGCAACACTTTATTGAAAATTTGAAATTTTTTCCTTAATTTGTCACATAATTTTTGTCGTCAATTACGATATTCGATGTATTTATTTTTTACTTCTTCAGTTGCATTTGTATGCATCGGAACGCATCGTTGCATGCTGGATTACTTTCACTTTTACGCATTTTGATATTTATTTTCGAATTTAGAGTAAATTAAAGCTTTTGCTAAAAATCCAATGAAAAATTATTGATAACATTTTTAATAATTAAAATTTCAGTCATTGAATCAAACGATCAAAAGAGTATGTTAATTTGCCAAAACCTCCATTATTGATATTTCATCAATATCTACACATTCAATGCAATCGTATTGTCTACGCCAGAACAGAAATGTCGCGCTCTATCAACTTTATACTATAATTACCATTGGGTTGGCAACCCACCAACTTGATGTTATATATTTTTTATTTGCCGTTTTCTCTTGCTCTCGCCCTATCTTTTCTTCTTACCTTCTCCTTTTTTTTTTTTGTTTAACTCTTATTCTGGTTCTACATCTTCTTAAAAGGACAGTGCGCGGCCTCTTGTATTTTTTCATTTTTATATATTATAATTATTTTTCATTTTTCTCGATTTATTATTAAAATCACGATATTTATATTTCATTTGGTTAAGGCATTATTTAATGTAAAAGTAAAGTGAGTTTTCTGAAAATACCAATAAATAAACTATAGTGGAAAGACTAAATTGCGTTTAAAGTGGATCCCTAAACAAAAGTGTGTGCATGTGTGCATAAAGAATCAACATATTTTATAGACATCATCATCAGCCACCACAAAAACCAGGCAAGGAACCTCACCAACGCGCGGCCCACCGGCAATATCCCCCTTCATCTCGACATTTTTTGGTCCTTCGAGCCGGATTGGCTCGCAACGTCGGTAAGAAAATCTTGCCACCCAAGGTATGTCATATTGATTTCCATATGTACATGTGTGTTTTTAAATAAAATAAAATATATAAAAAAAAAAACAACCCGTAATAATTTAAACATATGATATTGTGTTTATTATTCTATATTTGCATACATATATCCCGCAAGACATATTATTCAAATACATACACACACTTTTCTATATAAATACATAAGTGCATTTGTTGGAATATTATACAGCCTTTTTTTGTGATTTCTCTGGCTATAATTCTTTCGCTGACGTCATCGTTGCTTCATTTGGGAATTCCGTTCCTATTTCTAAGACATTCTGAAATCCCATAATTATTTATATACATACCTACATTCTTATATGCGTGTAACACACAAGGAAAAATTCCTCCCAAACATATTTGTATTTACATATATACATTCCGCTTGTATGTAAATACTACCGCCAAAATTATTAGGCACCCATTTAAAAGAATAAATAAATAAAACCCAAACAAACATACATCCCAGTGCATATATTGTAGTGTGTATGTATATAAGTAAATAAAGAAGCTAATTGCAAATAACATTTGCTTTAGGTTGGCGAATCCAACAACTAACTATAACTCCGTTGTTAGACAAGTCACTTATGTTTCGTATTCTCCTACTTAACAAATCTGTGCTCCCAATAAATCTATCTTATAATATTCTATGCGACAATCATCTCGTTGACGTCATCGTGCATTCCCTTTGAAATATAATCGGCTCAAATATACACAAGTTGTTGCTCTTTGCCTAAATCACAAAATATTTGAATACAAAAAAAATACTTTCGTATTACACGATCATCTCCCAATATATATTCTGTTCCTTCAAGAACAAAACAAACTAAACAACACGTGTATTTAAATATATGCAATTTCAATTTGCCTGCTATTCCTACTCAACGATAACAAAACAAAACAAAAAAAAACAAAGCAAGTCGTTCCCTCGTATTTACATTTTCTCTATCGACTGTTGTTTTGCATATAGAGGCAACAACAAGATTACTCGGCCTATATTACTTGTCGTTAATAAGTAGACACGTATAATTGTTGAGCAACAACAACCACACTCTAACTCATTAAAATTGATCTCACTTTATGATACATACATTAAATTGGTTTTCACACGTATACAACAACAACAACCCATATTTAAATCTATTTGATTTAAGTACATAACAATAGCACTGATTTGGTCTGCTATTATTAATATACAATATAAGTAGGCAACAACAAACGTATTGTACTGCCTTTTCTATTAGATCAACTCCCCGTGAGAAAAATTGCGGCTCGGAAGCATTAAGGGTTTAATACTCGAATAAATACACACGATATTTTTATTGAATTTCAACAATCGAAGTGAATATTCTACCCAATAATTTTCGATAATTCCCTGTTATTGAAGATTCTCTTTCGTTAACGAATTTGATCCCGAATTATCAGAAAACCGCAGTATATATACATACTGTATATACTGTGTATAGTCATATTTCGAACCATTTGGGCAATTAAATTTCAATCGATATCAATCAATACCCCATTCAACGAGTTCTTAAAATACGAATCAGTATACATTGAGCTTGGATTACGGTGCCTTAAATACGCTCACACAGATACCCCAAGAAGCTATATACAAATTCAAATCGAATATTTATCCGCTAATACTGCTATATATTTGCATCTACCGCTACTGCTACTTCGAAAGATTAAATCCAAGACATTTCCTGGCAACCCGATTTACTTGATTTACATTTATTGCTAGTTTCTTCTGCGTGTACCTTTAACATGTCAGCTCTTAATCGCTTTAAAGCCGCGGTAGAGGAAATAAATGATTTCGATTCATACTTCCAGACAATTAGTACCGACACCCATAGTACTTTTGCTTTGGAAGTACAAAAAAATGAATTCGAAACCCTTTGGAGTGAACTTAGAAAACATTATAATTCCATTATCTCTGGTGAGGCGGATAAAGGCATTGATATTGGTCAAATAAAGAAAGCGTATAGGGAGGTTTACACCTCCTACCTCCGATGCCTTTCCAACATCAATGCCCATATACACGATCTAACAGTTGTGGTGGCCTCTCCCACAAATCGAAGTTCACCCGTCGAAAGGGTACATAATGAATATCCTGCCCCCACTATTCAATTGCCACCATGTGACACCGAATGTTTTTACGGAGATTACGTATCGTGGCCAAGCTTCAGGGATATGTTTACTGCTTTATACCGAAATAACCCCCGGTTATCACCCGTTGAGAAACTGTATCATTTACTCCAAAAAACCCGTGGAGAAGCGCACAGCATCATAAAGTCGACTCCTCTGACTAATGATGGTTTCGCGCTTGCTTGGTACAACCTCGAAGAGCGATACGAGAATAAGAGACTGCTCATTAATATACAGTTGAAGACGCTTTTCGGCCTACAGTCGGTGAATAACGAAACCGGTCCCAATCTGAAGCGCTTACAGCGCACCATAAATGACTGCATTACTAATTTAAAGCTCTTGGATGTTGACACATATCAGTGGGACGCGATATTGGTGTATTTGTGTTCGACTAAACTCCCGGATATTACATTGTGTCTCTGGGAGCAGTCATTGAAGAATAAGCGTGAGGTTCCTAAGTGGAGTGACTTTGACGCTTTCCTATCTGAGCGGTATCAAACTCTCGAATCCGTCTCAGATATCCGAGGTGGTTCTCGGCCATTCAGCCATCCACCTACTCGACAACCCAGTCGATTTGACCCTCCCAAGCGACCCAACACTCCTCCAATGGACTCACGAAGAGTGAACACATATCAAACTAACGTTGTCAATCGTGTTTGCCCATTGTGCCGAAAGGCACACTCTCTTCGCCATTGTTCAGAATTTTTAAAGTTATCAGTAGATGATCGCTACAATGTAGTCAAAGAACATAAATTGTGCACCAACTGCTTCGCCATTTCCCATGACTATCATCACTGCAAAAGCCTATTCACATGTTCGTTGTGTAAAAAAAGGCATAATTCATTATTGCACCGCCAAGAAAATACATCTCAGTCGCCTCGCAATGAATCTCCAGCAACAACTTCTTCTGCGACGCCAATGGAACGACCGCGCCAGTCATTTACGTCTCAACTGCAATCCGTTAAACCAAACAAAACACACGATACGGCTTCCGACACTGCAAGCCTCCCAACTAGAAACTCTACAGTGCTACTTGGAACAGCACTTGTACATCTCCGATACCACAACACTACCTTTACAGCTCGTGCATTAATAGACTCAGGATCGGAAGCGACCTTTATGTCTGAACGTCTGCGGAATAGGTTGCGCCTCCCTGTTTGCAACGTCCGGACGGAGGTAACTGGCCTAAATGAGGTTGTTACTGCTCATTCCTCAAAGATGTGTTCTTTGGTGATTGGATCCCCAATTGACCCGAGCTTTACAGTGAAGGTGGATGCTTTCGTACTAAAGAAGCTTACTGGAAAGCTGCCTTCTTGCCCTACGTCTGCTCAATTACGTACGGAACTCAATGGTTTACGGTTAGCGGATGAGAACCTGCACATAAGTTCTCCAGTGGACCTGGTGCTAGGTGGTGACATTTATCCGTCAATATTACTAGACGGCATTCGCAGAGGAATCCTGGGAACACTGATTGCCCAAAACACAGTATTTGGCTGGATAATCACGGGCCGTTGTACACCTTCACAAGGACATAAAACGGTTTTATCGTTTTATAATGAAATAAGCCTCGATAAGGAAATTTCACGATTCTGGGAAATCGAGGAGCTCCCGAAAACAACTCGTAGATCAGCTGATGATTTGTATTGCGAGGAAAATTACAAAAAGACTACTTTCCGAAATAAAGATGGCCGTTATGTCGTATCTCTGCCTTTCAAGAGACAATTCCCCGAAGAATTGCCATTAGGAGAATCTCGCAATTCGGCGAGAGCTCAGTTCTTTCGTAATGAAGCACGATTGCTTAAGAACCCCCAATTTAAGAATAATTACGATCATGTGCTCTTAGAATACCTCGAATTAGATCATATGAAGCTAACAATCCCAAATGTTCCTTTAGAGCCCAGCTTTTCATATTACCTCCCTCACCATGCCGTGGTGAAACCGGATAGCACTACCACGAAACTTCGTGTAGTTTTTAATGCCTCTAGTCGTACATGCAGTGGCAATAGTCTCAACGACGTGCTATATACTGGGCCTATTTTGCAATCCGATCTAATGGTCTTAATTCTGAGATGGAGACTCTATCGCTTTGTTTTCAATGCTGACATTGAGAAAATGTATCGGCAAATTCTCGTGCATCCAAAGCACACCCCATATCAACGAATCTGTTTCCGAAAATCGCCGAATGAAGAGCTACAAACCTTTGAGTTGCAAACAGTAACATTCGGTGTGAATTGTGCGCCTTACTTGGCCATCCGAACTCTTTTGCAACTAGCAGAAGAGAATGAAGTAGCTAACCCGATTGCTTCCGGCATTTTAAAACATTCTATGTACGTGGATGATGTACTCGCTGGAGCTCATACACTGGACGAAGCTATTGCCGCACGTAATCAGTTGGCTTCGGTACTAGACACAGCAGGATTCTCGTTAAGAAAATGGACGTCAAATCATCAAAGAGTGATTGACGACCTCCCATCAGAGCATCTTTTAGACTCTGAATTCCTGAATATTTCTGATGCTAGTACAGCAAAAACCCTTGGGCTTAGATGGAATGCAGGTTCCGACTGCTTCTTCTTTTCTCCGGGCCCCCTCTCAACTAAGGCCTCATTCACTAAACGTGAGGTTCTTTCGATGATTGCCAAACTATTCGATCCAGCTGGATGGTTGGCACCCAAAATTATTGTTGCAAAAATGTTAATGCAACAGTTGTGGCTAGATAAAACTGATTGGGACGAATCTATTAAGCCACTAACGCTGCACAAATGGCAAACATTTTTGTCAGATTACCCGAATCTGGCATCCATACGCATTCCCCGTTTTGTGGATTTCTCTCCCGACTCAAATCTGCAATTTCATGGCTTCTGCGATGCTTCGGAAAAAGCTTATGCTGCAGCAGTATATATACGTATAGAGAATTCGACTGGTGAAGTTCGTACCCATTTGTTAGCGGCAAAAACCCGTGTTGCCCCAGTTAAAACCCTATCACTACCACGTTTGGAATTATGTGGAGCAGATCTGCTAGCAAATATGCTAGACGTTTTAATTCCACAACTCCGAATCCCGAAATATACTCTATTTTGTTGGACTGATTCGACCATCGTGCTCTCTTGGCTTAAGAAGCCGCCGTGTCACTGGACGACATTTGTGGCGAATCGAGTTTCATCTATCGTTGAGAAGATTGGAAACTCAAATTGGTTTCACGTTTCTTCTAGCGAAAATCCCGCCGATCTGGCCACTCGTGGTACTACTGCCAAAAAACTTGCCAATAATGAATTATGGTGGCAAGGGCCATCTTGGCTCAAAATGTCACGCCCTGATTGGCCCAACACAACTTTTACTGATGAGCTGATTAATACGCCTGAAATGAAGGTTATAAAATCCCACTTCGTAAGATCGGAAGAATCCAATGATATTTTAGACCGTTTTTCTTCTCTCTCTCGCGCATTACGTGTCATTTCTTACATCTTTCGATTCTTCCATAACACTCAAGCAGCGAAGCGAGCTGATTATTGCTTTGCATCTCTCAGAATCTCGACTGAAGAGATCGTTTTCACACGAAATAAATTAATAATATTATGTCAAATGCGACATTATCCCCAAGAATATGCTCACTTATCAAAGAAGATCCCGATTCCACGCAAGAGCGATATACTCGCGCTCAACCCGTTTATAGACTCGCGTGGCATAATGCGCATAAACGGTCGCTTAGCTCACTCTCCAGCTCTCTCTTATCGTGAGAGATTTCCTATATTGCTCCCGTATGGTGGACGATTAACCCAGTTGCTACTTGAGTTTGTTCATTTAGTCTCAATGCACAGCGCTAATCAGTTGCTCCTACGCTTAATTCGTATGGAGTTCTGGATTCCCAAGCTAAAAAACTTAGTAAAGACAACCGTGCATAAGTGCAAAATATGTGTGCTTGAAAAACAAAAGCACTACACCCAGATAATGGCTGCTCTGCCACCCGAACGCACATCCCTATCGAGACCCTTTTCTACAACGGGTGTCGATTTTGCTGGTCCATTCGACATTAAAACATATATCGGCCGTGCATGCCGCATAACCAAAGGCTATGTTTGCCTGTTTGTATGTTTTGCCACGAAGGCTATACATTTGGAGGTAACGAGCGATTTGACAACGTCTACCTTTCTTGCCGCATTCTCTCGTTTCTTTTCCCGTCGTGGATGCCCAGCATTAATATTTTCTGACAATGGAACATCGTTTGTTGGTGCTTCTCGTGCTCTACGAGCTGAAAATGAGAAATTCCTACGCCATTTACGCGAAAGTGTTGAATCTTCCCATAGCCATCAGAAGCTAGAATGGCGCTTCATCCCTGCTGGGGCACCTCATATGGGTGGCCTTTGGGAGGCAGGTGTAAAGAGTTTTAAAGCTCATTTAAAGAAACTCCCCGCAACTCAAAAATACACCTTTGAAGAGTTCAGCACCTTACTTTATCGTATCGAGGCATGTCTCAACTCGAGGCCTTTAAGTCCCATATCTGATAACCCATCAGATTTAGCTCCCCTTACGCCTGGTCACTTCTTGATTGGATCTCCATTATTATCACCAGCTGAAGTTGACGTCTCTGGCCAATCAATTAGTACGATTAACCGTTGGCAACGTCTTAAGGTAATTTACCAATCCTTCTGCTTACGGTGGAAGGAAGAATACCTTAAAGAACTACATAAACGCAGTAAATGGAAATCCCCAGAGAAAGATCTATGCGTAGGTGACCTTGTTGTCGTACGCAGCGAACAACTCCCACCCAATGAATGGAGGCTAGGTAGAATCCATAAGACGTATTTGGGACCCGATTCACGTGTACGAGTGGCTGATGTGAGAACTTCACGAGGCATGCTAACTCGACCTATTGTTAAGCTTGTAGCTCTTCCCTAAACGTTTCTAGCCACATTCTTCTAAGTTCATTCAATTATTAATTTAAATTATACTCTGTCACTAACCCGTAGTACAACTTAACGGACTTCTGATAGCATTCTAATCCCTTTCTTTTATTTTTTTTATTATTATTGCGCCAGACAATATGCCTCCGAAGAAGAGAGTGACGCGCCGAGAGAGTCCTGCTCGTCCACCTCCTGGATTTCGTGATAATGTTGCACGAAGGAGGCTGCAACGCGACTGCCGTGTATGTAATCGTGATCATCCGTTGCGGTTATGTACACGGTTTCTTTCAATGCCATTGGGACGCAGGTTTGAAGCAGTTGTCCGGCATCGATATTGCCTTAATTGCTTGGCATATAGCCACGAGGTTCAGCAATGTACAAGCGCGGTGCGATGCCATCATTGTGGTGGAAAACATCACACGTTGCTCCACGAAAGAGTGCAACAACGTACCAAGAAGGCGAAAAAATCATCCAGGAAGCGCCGATCGAGCACTACTGAAGCTGCAACGGCACACTCATGCCGATGTGACCCAGCGCAGAATATCCCTGCTCCATCTACCAGTAGCTGCGCCTGCACTCAAACCAGGCCTTCTACATCAGTGATGCCCTTTAGTATGGTGCCGATATTGCCCAATGTTCCTCCCATGTTCCAGTTGCTGTCGCCAAACATGTTCTTGGGCAACATATCCCGTAATTCCTTCGGACCAACATCTGTCACTCCCTCATTCCCTCCTCCAGAATGGATGCGCAGCCTATATAACAGCAATTAGGACATTCAAAGAATGTTTTTTTTTATCTATTTATATTATATATTCCGATTTTTCCTCTGTTTTAATGGATTACATAATTTTAAGTTTCTCTCTTTATAATTTTGAATTTAATTTATAACTCTTCCCATTATTTTGTAATTTTTCTTTTTTTTAATTTTGAATTTAATTTATATTATTTCTCTTTTATTTTGTAAGCTCTCCCGCCCTATAATAATTTTGAATTTACTTTGAATTGATTTATTATTACTTCTCTTTGTTTATATATTACTGCCTTTGTAATTTTGAATTAACAGATCTATCTTAACGATATATATTTTTTATCTGAATATAATTTTAGATTAATTTTTTTTTTTTTCTCATATACTTTTAATTGTAAATTACTCCTTTATATATATTTATATTGTAAAACGTCCTGGACGTGGATATTGTGTCTCCTTTGCAGTATTCCTGCAAGGGGGGCGGAATGTCTACGCCAGAACAGAAATGTCGCGCTCTATCAACTTTATACTATAATTACCATTGGGTTGGCAACCCACCAACTTGATGTTATATATTTTTTATTTGCCGTTTTCTCTTGCTCTCGCCCTATCTTTTCTTCTTACCTTCTCCTTTTTTTTTTTTGTTTAACTCTTATTCTGGTTCTACATCTTCTTAAAAGGACAGTGCGCGGCCTCTTGTATTTTTTCATTTTTATATATTATAATTATTTTTCATTTTTCTCGATTTATTATTAAAATCACGATATTTATATTTCATTTGGTTAAGGCATTATTTAATGTAAAAGTAAAGTGAGTTTTCTGAAAATACCAATAAATAAACTATAGTGGAAAGACTAAATTGCGTTTAAAGTGGATCCCTAAACAAAAGTGTGTGCATGTGTGCATAAAGAATCAACATATTTTATAGACATCATCATCAGCCACCACAAAAACCAGGCAAGGAACCTCACCAACGCGCGGCCCACCGGCAATATCCCCCTTCATCTCGACACGTATAATGAAATCGTATGTATATATACAAGATACACACTCGCATACACACAAATGTGTCAGTGAAAAATGTCGCTTTGACACACATTTTTCCAGCCTTATATTGGTTAGTTGGGAATTTCACTGTGGTACTGGGAAAGGTCAATGTAAAAAGAAAACCGAAAATCAAATGAAAATGTAAAGACTTTAACTGAGAGATTGTATAGATATGAGCATTGCATTTAGCTATAGAGTTTAATTTCTTTACAAATATGTGCATATGTAAGTATATTTAACTATTTTCATAGATCTATCACATAAGTATATATGTATATGTAATAAACATCTAGGTGTGGATAAATATTTATCTTTGCTAAGGTTAAAGGTGTTTCTGTGAAAGTGGACATATGGCAGGCGTTAGACAGAATTTGTATATTCCCATGTACTTGTATGTATGCATACTCGTATATGTGTTTTTGCAATGTAAAAGAGAAATTGCTAATTTTTCTAAATAACTGCTGCCTACTTATGTTATTGGGATTTGTATTGAAATGAAATCTTATAATCACTTACTTAGATATTACATTTATAGGGGCAAAAAAATATTACACAAATAATATATTGTATTTGTATTGTTAGGGGATCTGATAACTACTGCGATAGTGACAACTCCAAAATCTCGAATAGTACTGGTTTCGGATGGTATTTGGACATAAGCCTCAAATACTCTTCCTCCACAGGAAGCATGCAGATAGTTTATCTATCAGAAATCTTCGACATACTCAAGGTGATTTGCTGGATTATCGAGGCAGATTAGCGGCAGAGACGCATCGGCATTTGTAGTGACAGTCAGACTAAGTTTAATGTTCTTTTTAACCCGGCCATATTGTGTGGGTCACAAGACACTGCGGTATTGCAGAGGATAAACTGGTCGATAGATTGTCCAATGAAGGCTCTATGTGTGCAGAACCTATTTTTGCCATCAGTTCTGTCGTATACCTATGATGGGTCTACGACTTTATATGTGCTAGGAGGAGTATGTGATTTCGTCTACAATTGAGAAGAAAGGACTTTAGGTTTTCGATCGTTTTATCACAAGGCACAACATAGATGGACTTTACATGTGGGTGTCGACAATCTGGTTTCTAGAATGTGTACACTACGGAGCACTTACTCTGCCAGTGTCCTGCCTTTGCGAGAACAGTATTGAATTTGTTGGGTAGCGATGCTATGCCAGTGAGGTAAGGGTGATCATAAGACCACATCACTATTTTTGGTCGTGGTTCTCAATTTTTACCATACAGCCTCTGGCAATAGTAGATTACTCTTAAGACTCTTATAGCCTAGACAGACGGCAGCCTAATTCCGGATTACCGGCGCACTTAATCCGAATAAAATATTAACCTGACAGACGGCAGTATTGCGGATTAACTAAACAGCTGATTGCTGCTTTATTAGGTCTGTTCACTTACTATCACTATCAATTTCTGTCATTTGTCACTCTCGATATGAGAAAATCTACAAGAAGTACGTGAACTGAAAACTATCAGAAACTTGTAACTTGACATTCACCGTTCGTAATTGACAGCTGGATTTATTTGTTCGCCAACACTTTTCATGTTGAAAACTGTTAACAATTGTTGAAAATTTTTTGTGAACGAACAAACCTAATATTTTGTAAAATGGAACAAGAAAAATTCACAATAGACAATTTTCAGCAGTGTTGCCATAGCAAATTGTCCTAATCCTCTTTTATTTTGAGAATTAACTCATAGAGTTTATGCGGATTAGCTGCAGTTAATGCCCGAGTTAATTCGAATTAACTTGGTAATCAGGAATTAGGGTGTCGTCTGTCTGGGCTATTAAATTAGAGTTGTATCTAGGATTACTACCAGCTTTCCTCGTAAAATGTACAAAGTTTCGTTTTTTCTAATTTAAGAGTTCTCAGGTTCAGTTTCCTTCTCCTGGCGATAGCTCCTAAAGTCGTTTTGTTCGAAAGTCCGTTGTTTTGACACCAATCTTGTATAATGTCAATAACTAGTTGCATTCGATTGGTTATGGTATAGTAATATTTGCCTCTAATAATGATTGGCAAATCGTCTGAAAAGCCCTGGGCTTCATAACTAAGGTTGTCTGTCCCCCTTTTGTTGTTTAACTTTAACGACTGGATTTGTCACGTTTGGTCTCTATATTATACTGCTTGATTTCGAAATCTATCAGATGTTTTATTTCAAAATTTGGTTAGGAAATATTGAGAAAAAAGAGTAGTCTGTCAACACTCGTGGAATCTATGGAGTAAATTTCTTCGTATATTTGAGATGATTGTGAGATGCCATTCAAATCCAGTTCGTTAATTTTAATTTTTGTGTCAATCGAGATTTCTCGTGAAGTTGCCTTTCGTATTTCGGAACTTCATATGCTGCAATGGGATATTAAAACTTGAAAGAATAAATAAAATATTGATTGGAATAATATTAATATTGTTCTTGTGTTCTTTTACTTGTCAACTGTCAATCGAAATTTATCTGTATTAAGTCTCTAAATCTATGCTAATTAACTAGTAACTGTTCACAATGACATGGGGAAGGCTGCCAATCAGACTGTTGCTAATAGCTATGTCGAAATTATACAAAATTGGGTTTCCGCCACCACACCCTATATTTTCAAATTTTTTTTGAAGACAATACTTATACAACATAACGTATGCTAACTGTCAATTGCAAATAACCCATCACCGTTGCTGTCTGTAGTATGTTTGTACTTAAATATGCGCATACATATTTGACAGCAATCAGTCAACGGCTTTATGCTGCGTGGGCTGGAGTTGCACCAACATCATCGATACAATATGTTTATGTATGTGATGAAGTAAATTGTGGCATATTAACAATTTGATTGTATAATGCTTGCAACAATACATTTTTCGGAAATATAATTTTCGATATTGGTACTCGTTTTTTTTTTTTCTGTCTCTTCAAAATTTTTGTTTTCCCAATAACGTATGCATCATCTATGGCTCACTCTATGATCAAATGCTTTGCCATACGAGCACACCAAAACAATCACTAATTCAACTTTGTTCAAGAGCTTATTGCTATTGCTAGTGTTGCTGATGAAGGCATTGCATGCATATTCAACAATTCAATCATTTCATCAACACTAAGAGCAACAACAAAAAATGACATCATTTATCACAGTTGTTGTGATGCCAAAAAAATTTTTTTTTAGGTTTTCTTCGTCTTGGTTGGTTGGTTGGCTAGTAGCTGGCTGGTTGATTGGACCGTATGTTATTGTTGTTATAGCAAAAAGGGAAATTGAGAAATTAATTTTCAATTAAACTGATTGATTTTCTATAGCGGCTTTTCGCGTTCAAGCGGAAAAATATTTGCACATTATGCAATTTTGACAACAAACCTATGTATGTATGTAAATATAAGTATTTTACGTATTAAATAAAAAAAAAACATTAAAGATTTAGATAATGAGATTTTCGGACGTTTTTTTGAAAACATTTCAGCTCATGATGTTGGATATCACAGTAAAATAAACCAAGAGTATTGAAATTATCTGTTTTGTATTTAAAAAATAGTTATGTGTTTCTACTTTAGAAAAAGTTAAAAAAAATGAGTTTAATGGTTCTGACACATCTGTACCCCATAGAATTAACAGCAAGTTAATACCATAATTTCAAGTTGATCAGAAGAAGCTCAGAAATGATAGAAATCATTTTCAAAATTCTCGTGTGCACAACGTATAAAATTCTTAGGTTCGAAAACAAGAACGATTAGAAAAAAAGAAGCCTAAAAACCTTGACGTGATTTCTATTGCAAGGATACAGAATATTTTAGTTCCTCAAGTGCGAACTTAATTTCTCAATCTTCTGATAGGCCAAGAATAGAAGCTGATGGTAAGATCTAAATCAATGTGCTCAATTGACAACTCAATAATGACAGAAAAACACAATTTTATGTTAAATGATTTATAAAGAAAAGAACAAATTTAAAGTAATTAACCATAGTGTCTAGCATGATCACGATTGTTCGGTTTTGCTATAGGTTAGCGAGGGCAGTCCCAGAATTACCCGACCTGACATATAAATGGCGGATTATTATCGGATTATTTTCTATTTCCAAATTTGAAAAAAAAAAAATGGCTTGGTGGTAGAAGATTTGCAAATAATGACGAGGTGGAGTCTGCGGTAGATGGCTATTTTAATGATCTCGACAGTTCATACTATAAACAGGGTATTTAAGCTATAGAATATCGCTGGGAAAAGTGTATAGAGCTAAAAGGAGTTTATATTGAGAAATAAAGAAAGGTCAGGTAGTTCTGGGATCACCCTCGTATATATACTCCACTGTTTAACTAATCACACGTTTGCGATAAATAATAAATAAACATGTTCAATTTTGCATATTACAAAAAAAAAAAATAAATATATTTTCAAAAGATAATCTGCTGGAGAATAAACGATCGTTGTAATTGTAAGAAAAAAAAAAAAAAAAAAAAATAATAGCAACATCAACAGAAATGCGAAATGTTGATAATAATAATGAAAAATGTCAAGGTGCATTTAAACAAAGTTGTAAACGTAAGCCGGTCTAAGCTAATAAAGAGATAATAATAAATAACAACAACAACAATTGTTAAAGCAAATGAACTTGAAAAATATTAGGTATTTTTTTATGTTTATCTTTTATTCGCTATTTTCATTTTTTTTATTATTATTATTATTTTTTTTTTTTTTGGTGTGTGTTTCGTTTTATAGCTACGTACATATATTGTACTTTATGATTGTTTCTAAAAATAAGTTTTACTTTGCACAAGGAAACTTTTACAGAAAAGCATATATTTAATGTTTGCATAATTTTTGAATTTAATGTGTTTTTTTTTTTTGCTGACTACTTTTTTATTGAAAATTCTAAACATCATGGTGGTGAAGCATTATACATTTTAGTGGCTCTCTTCAGTAATGCTTTAAAAGAATGAATCATGTCTTAACTATGCATTCGCAAATCGATAAAAAATTAGAAATATGCATATTTCGTATTTGATCGTAACAGTGCTTATACACATACCTAGAATGAACTGTTGACAAAATAGTATCTTACATATATGAAACACTAAATAATTAAAATAATACAAAATAATTAAAGTGAAATTATAAAAATTAATTTTCTTAAAATACTTCAAAATTAACAGTTTCAATAACTTTGAATAGCTTTAATTTTGAGCTAAAAACGTGGAAATAAGGGTCCACTAATGGAACTTTGAACAAGAATGATACCCGAAAAGAAAATTAGTACTCATCAAATCATTTTTAAACGATTAATAAAATAATATATTCCCAAATCGGTCATCAAGTGTTGAAGGTTTAATAGAGGGACCATTTTGCTTATTTTTCATGAGGTTCAAAAATCAAAACAAAATACAACCCTGCCATTTTTACTCATTGCATCAAAATGCACTAGTTCTTATAGTATCTTCGTGCATATTCGTTAACGAAAACAACAATGTCTATATTAATTTGATGTACTATATCAGAAAATATACACACTATTAAGGGCATCGAACATGCGAAAGCGCATTCTCGTGCAGCATTTCATTACGTCTTTTCGCATGTACGGTACATATGCACGCACGAGCTCTATGCCGCATCCCTCCTCCCCCTGCATGACTAAATATTTTTCATATTGTTGCATCTGAACATACTTGACTTTTAGCTTTACAACCACTAACTAGAGTAATTTTATGTGTGAACAACTATGTAATTTTCTTTGTGCAAATAGATCTATATTTCAAATACAACAACAACAACAAGCATTAGTATGAATAAAATACAATTAAAAAAAGTAATTCATCCAAACATGTATAATATTGTGAATGTTTTCTTACAATTACTCGTATCTACATTGAATGCTGCTTTAATCGTCATATTTAAATAACATACATACATATTCATAATGGGAGGGAGGCAATACTTAATTATATGTTCGTTACTTGTATCAAATGTGTGTCATATATATATGTATTGATTTGAAAAAAAATTGTTCTTTTCCTTCTTCGTGTTAATTTGTATGCTGTGCTAATTAAGAAATTAAGGTGAAAATTGAGTGTGAGAATTATAATTGTTTTTTATTCATTACATTCACTTTGGAATTGATAATTGTAATTTATGGATCATATTATACCCATAGAATATATTCAATGTCATAATTGACATGTCAATTGTATGTTTTCTTTCATATATGATGGTGTTCCAATAACGTCATCTTAATCAAATACATAAAACTAAAATGTCAATCCTAAGACACATAAACAGCATAGTGACTAGTTTTTTATTTAGTTGAATTTGAAACAATTTCCCTCAAAATATTGATAAAAGTTATATTTTCTTAAATATTCTGAATTTAAAATTAAAACTTCAATCAGAGAAAAGCATTCGAGTAAAGAAAAGAGATGCTGATAATTTGTATCAGATCCTCCTCAACACTCAACAAACTTCTGGATGAGTTTTCATAGTAATTTTTCGCTATATGATAACCCCGAATAGCATAGCAAAGGTTATACGAGGGCGATGCCAGAACTACCCAACCTGACATATAGATGGCGGCAGTAGTTTGAAAAAAGTTACTTTGGTGAAAAGTGGCAACCTTATAAAACATATGTATTAAGTTTCAAGGCGCCACGTTGTTTAGTATTTCGTTTGGAGCCATCGGAAGTTAACGACCTCAGTGAATTTGTAAACATGGAAAAAATTGGTCACCATTATGTAATTCAATACTTTCATTTGAAAGGTCTCAATCCAACGAATATTAAAGCCGAACTAGATTCTACTCTGGGGAAGTCTGCTCCCTAGTCTATTTAATGGTCGTAAACCATTAAATAATGGGTGGCAGAGTTTAAACGAGGTCGTACGAGCTGCCAAGATGAACACCGTAGTGGTCGACCAATTGAGGTGACCACACCAGAAACGGTAAATATGCACAAACTTGAGAGAGTGGTTTTTATTAATGTGAGCATTAAAAAACAATGTTGTAACACCAAATAAATTCGCAGCGTTTCTTATAGAATGGAGTGCGTTGATTTTATACCACTTTTATACCAGCTTCGTCGAGTTTATGTTTATGGTGTGATTGCCTGTCAGATGTCTAGATTTTTCAGTGACATAAACAATCGGTCGTAATCGCATCCGTAATAGTTTTTACAAATTATTACAAATTTTACTATTTCTTACTGGAAATGTGTTGTAAAATTGAGAGAGCAAATTATTTCCTCTCTGTGATAATTCTTGCAAATATTTACTGGTAATATTTCTACTAGTAAAAATTCCTAACATAGAAAAAGCAGCTGTTCTTATTGGCAAGTGACAGAACTGAAGGAGTTTGGAAATACTTTTTCATTTTATTCTCATTTTTAGAGAAGATTTTTTTTAAGCTCTTGAATCGTGTTGATAGAGAAATTTTACTAGTAAAGTACGTGAACGGACCTAATTTATGGAAATCAGACAATCACTGGGTGTTGAGGAGCTCTTGGGGTGGCCAACACAGTCAAAACAAAAAAAATTCGTCAATTTGTGACCGCAATGATCGCAACAAGACATTGAGAAATATGAAGGAAATATTAACTAGCAATGAGGCAAATTGTTATTTGCGAAGAGGCATAGAAAATATCGTAAACGCCATGTTAGTTCTATATTAAAATTTAATTGACATAATTTATATATGCAATTTTATAATTTCAATGTTGCCATGTAACTAAATCGTTGTGTATGAAAATTTAACTTTTATTACAATTATAATTATTTAAAAATAAAGACATTCAACAGCGCTTATCTGTTATCATTATTTGCATACATATTTGATAACTTTGAAACTAAAGGCATCACATTTTTTTATTCCTCTTGTTGTATGTAATTTCCTCATTAGGCTTTTTGTAATAGTGTCAACAAGTAGTGTTGTTTTTTTACACTTTCTGCTTTGCCTACATTTATATTGATATTTGTGCTGTCAGGTTGCTTACTGTTGCTGTTTTGCTGTTAATTTAGTAATAATGTTACTTGACCCTAATTTGTCTTTCAATAGAAAACTAATAAATATGGCAACAGCAAAAAACAAATAATTACAAGAGGCAAGAAAAATAAATTAACATCAACAGCAAAATGAGAAAACAAAACAACCAAACATAAATGATGTAGGTAACATACTACTAGTAGCAAATTATTTTTTTTTTTTTATAATAAAATGCTGCCAATATTATAACTTACATATAAATGATTTAAGGTGAAATTGTTGCATTCATAAAATAAAAACAAAAAAACAATAATGTGACAAACCGCTGACTGAATTTCTTTTGGGTTGGGCTCAAGCTAATTTTATTGTATTTGCCTTTGTAGTCATTTATTAATATTGATAATTTCTGCGGTGAAATGGTAGCAGTAAAACTTATGATTGGCGTATCTCACCACAATATTTTAATTACTCGAACACAGGTACAAATAACATATTTATAAATACATTATTTTACGTTTGAATGCATAATTGTAGACAATTCTCATATTTACACTAATTGCGAAATGAAATTGTACAATTTCATGTACAAAAAATAAATAGAATTATGGTATGAGTACATATATGTAATTAGTGCAAATAATCTAAACTTATTAAAACCAAAGCTCTTAAGTATTTATGAACGTTTTGCTCATATTTGAGCTCATAAAGTGTTTTATTCCCTTCCTGGGTGGAGACCCTTATGAGTCATTAAATGTTCCTCAATATAAAATATGGATCGTAGAAGACTCATTTGAGATCGGTCCCAGAACTACCCGCCCTAACAAAGAAAACATAACAAATTTGGGCAAATTTTTCCTTATTCCTCAACATAATCTCCTTCTAGCTCTACACACTCTTCCCAGGGATATTCTATAGCTTCAATACCCTGTTTATATTATGAACTGTCTAGCTGTCTACCTCTTCATTGTTTGCAAATCTTCTACAACCAAGCCATTTTTTCAAATTTGGAAATAGAAAATAATCCGAAGGAGCTAAATCTGGCGAATAAAGTTCGTGCTGAAGCAATTCGAGCTTTAACTCATTGATTTTGGCCATTGCAATAGCGGATGTGTGAAGTGGTGCATTGTCTTGATGAAACAACACGTTCTTTTTCGCCAAATGCGGCTTTTTTACTTTAATTTCATCACTTAAGCGCTGCAACAAATTAGCATAATTCTCGCCGTTGATTGTTTTTCCTTTTTGAAGTGAAATCAATAAAAATTATCCAACGTGCATCCTAAAAAACAGACGCCATAACCTTGCCTGCAGATGGAAATGTCTTCGCCTTCTTTGGACACGATTCTCTCCTTTCAGTCCACTGTTTTGACTACTCCTTTGTCTCAGCTGTGAAGTGGTGGACCCATGTCTCATCCCTGGTTACGAATCGACGCAAAAACTCGACTTTATTACTGTGAAACATCGCCAAACACTCCATAGAAACATCTTTACGACATTGTTTTTGTTCTATTGTGATCAGACGCGGCACCCATCTTGCACACAGCTTTTTCATCTTCAAATTTTCGGTCAATATACGATGTATAGAACTTTTTGAAATGCCTGTATTTTCACCTAGCTCACGTACCTTCAGCCGGCGATCATCCGATATCATTTTGTTGATTTTCTTAACCGTTTCTGGCGTGGCCACCTCGATTGGTTAACCACTACGACGTTCGTCTTCTCAGCTTGTATGACCTCATTTAAACCCTGCCACCCAATATTTTATGGTCGTAAAATATTCCTTGGACTGAGTCCTTTCAAATGAAAGTTTTGAATTACATAACGATGACCAATTTTTTCCATGCTTACAAATTAACTGAGGTCGTTAACTTCCGATGGTTCCAAAACAAATACTAAACAACGTGGTGCCTTGAAACTTAAAACAAAGGTTGTCACTTTTCACCAAAGTAATTTTTTTCAAACTACTGCCGCCATCTCTATCTCAAGTCGGGTAGTTCTGGGACCGCCCTCGTAAATCGGATGAACTATGCCTCCTTTCTGGATAAATTATGATCTTTTTGTTGTCTCTTGCCCATATGCTTATGAAACTGTTTAAGCTGTAATGTATTTTACAAACGTAAACAACTCAATGGTATGTAAGAATATAATTTTTAACGACCGAACAAACTGTCGTTTAATAGTCAATTCTTTAATAGTATAATATGAATTCGCTCTTTCATTTATTTTATGTTGGATTATCTCTTCTAGGTATTTGAAATTAAAAAATTTTTTTAATAAATAATTATACATGCCGTTAAAAGTATCCAATCTAACGTACAAGTATATACCATGCATAAATATATGATATATATATATAGGCATTTTAACTAAGCCGGCTGTTAAATTATTCAACTTGAGCTTATGCTGGTCAATTATGAACGTTTCCCTAATATTAAATATGATGTAAAATGAATTATTTTTGTTTGTACATACATGCATCAGATGGCGATGCGGTTCAAACGAGATAAGAGACACTTTTGCGCAAAGATTGTTTTAGCTGTTTTAGGTTTAGGATTTCTACATGTGGGCGACATTATGCAATTCTGGAATTAAAAAAAAAATTTGAAATTAATTTTTGTGAAACATATTTTGGATATATGTACATAATTAAGGAAATATGAACATTTTGCGTTCCCCTCTAAATTCATATGTAAAGACATTTGTCTGTGTTTTTTCCTTCAAAGTGGCATAAGCGAAAAACACATGCAACATTTTTTTTTTTTCAAACAATTTAATAATTGTTTCCTCTTGTTTTATTTCTAGCGCATAATTTTATTTATTTATTTATTTATTTTTTGTACATATTTTAGCTTTAAAAATTCAAATTAAATTCACAATTTCATTTAATTCTTAATTTACTTATAATGCATTGACCGGCATATCAAATTTATAAGTACATCTGCTACCTATACCATAAATATAAGCATAAATTTTAATAACGGCCGTGGATTAAGGCTATTAAATCTAAAAAATTTTAATTATTATGAGGCAATATTATTTCAAAATTTTGTGACCACATATATAATACTCATAGTTACAAAAATTGTGATATATAAATATTAAGAAAATTATTTATTTACTCACCTGCTATTGCCAGAGGGACGGGACGGGATTTTTTCAGAAAGCCTTCACTGTTTCAGCGTCAGGGAGTCATTTCGAGCTTCATTATGAGACATAAGAAACCACAGGGTATCTCTTTGCTGGATTCCTGGACATAGTGATATTGAACGGAACGGGATCTAGTATGGACAACAATGAGACCGACGACTCAGTACAAATTCCGCTTTGCGAACTGTTTGGGTGTATAGAAAAAATAATTGTTAAGAAAGCGAACAGCTTGTGGACTAGCCGAGAGGATTCTGAGGTGTCCAGGACCTTATACCTATGCTGGACATGAGAAGGACGAGGATACTTCTATCCTTAGCGAAGCCTGCAGTTAGAATTCTTGCCGGGCGTGGTGCCATCGCGCTAATGCTTCAATGTTGGCGTATACCAACGAGTGGACTGTGTAGGGGTTGCCGAGATGAAAAGGAAGAAGAATCAATAAACCACTACTTGTCTCTCTGTCCAGGAATAGAAGACAAAACGACTTCAATATTTGGAGTCTCGTTTCTTCACAGGACTGGACGAACTCGCAAATGTGGACTTAAAAGAGCTTCTTAACTTCATATGTAGAACCAAATGGTTCCAGAAGGATGACACATGAACACTGGTTACTCTGGGAAGGCAATCACAATGGGCAATAGATGCCTTCGAGTGAAAGTGTGAAGATATGTTCACACACGTCCTTCAAACCTAACCTAACCAGCAGTTAAATTATGTTTACAGGGACTTGAAAATTCTATGAAACAACCACCAATTTGAGCACTTAAAATATTTACTTAATGGGGCATTGATGCATGACGCATTAGTTGATGCATTATTTGTTAAAAAATTGCTACGGAAATTAGTTCAAGCGCATCTTAAATCATGATACTCGTATATAAATAGCCTACCTACGTATTAATATGTTTCATGATTGGCATATGTATGTATTTGGTAATTTAGTATTATTGATATTAGCAAAATTAATAATTGAACGTGAACTTAATTAACTCATTAATATAAGTCCATAATTATGTATTTTTAGTATATGGAAGATAAATATTAAAATATATACATGCACGCTATATAAATGATAGTTAAGGTAAAACTAATTTATATCATAATTCGAGTTTTTAAGCAATCATTTAATAATTGAATGACGATCTGAGATTTGATTTTTATTTCAATACAAATTATTATTATTATTAATTTGTGTTTTTTTTTCTCTCATTTTATCTCTTGCAGATGAAAAAACTCAAGGATATTGAGCTAATCAACAATACTAAAAATCTACAAAATAATATTCATATAAAATCAACGAAAATACTCACAAATTCACAAAATACCAATAGTCATAACAACAATCACAATCATAATAATAATAATAATAATAGCAATAATAATAATAATAACAGTAATAAATTCAAATCATTGGAAATAAATCAACAACAGCAACAACAACAACAACAACAACAACATGAGGAGAAACAGAAAATCATGCTAAATGATGAAAATTGTAATAACAATAATTTATTAAAGGCAACCACCACCACAGCATTAACAATAACAACATGTGGTCAACAACAGAAGGAATACCATTCTTTGCCGCATGAGTTAACGGAACGATTACTAAGTACAACAACGGCAAGCGAAGATGGAATGGAAAGAAGTAGAAATGCAACTACAACTGATACTGCAACGAATACAGAAGAAGAAACCCATCAGCATGAATACAGAAATAAGGTATTTAACATGCTCGTATATGCGATTTTGAATTAAATACGATGAAATAATATTTAATATATATCATGGTGGTGGTGGTAGAGGTGTGTTGGTTATATTGGTGATGGTATTTAATATTTAACATAAATAGATTTAGAATAGATATTTACACACATTTAAAATATGATCTGACTCTGTCGTTTACTATATGTAACTATATTTGTTTTTAGGATAATAACTCTGATTCTGATTCAGCGCTTTCATCAGCGCCACCATCCATTAGTCCACAGCCGCCACCGGCTGGTATGGATGCAGTCGATATATGGCAATCGGTAAGTAGAATGAAAGGAGAGAGAGAGAGAGAGAAGCTAACAAAAATCTTTATATTATACGAAAGTAGCGAGCAAAAATTAATTTGCTCTTTTTCACTTATCAAGCGAAATTTTGATTGTAGCTGCAGTTTAGTTTGAAATACGAGTATGAAAAAAATACTATTGTATTATTGTTTCAAATCATTACAATACTGAAGCTCTAGAGATGACGTCGAATGTGGTTGGTGTATATGATAAAATTATTGGCGACATGCCAATAATAAATATTTCGCTAAATATTTCGAAAACATATTGGGTTAATTAGCCAGAGACTAGTTAGATAGATAGAACTCGAAAAAATCAAATCAAAATTAGAATCAAACGAAATATGACAGACGTCAAAATAATGCTCGGACGATAATATTTACTATGCAAGTGCATGATGCCAGTTTTGCGACCTCTTGCTGATCCCGGATTTTTACGTTCTCACAAGTATTTCCCTAATTTGGGGATTTTTTTTTCCCAAATTGGGGAAATTGCCAGTATTTAGGTAATATATACAAAAATAACCAAATAAAAATAAGAATTTTTTTCAAAAGAAAAATAAATGCGAAATTAGAGTATTAAGCTTTAGTTGAAAAAATTTCCAAATCATATTAATTCAAACGCTGGAGCACATTGACCCCTTCTCAGACACTAGCAAGAAATACCTTCAAAATCCACTTTGATATTGGAAGTTTATTTATTTATTCATTTATTTATAACGGTCTATGAGACCTACATATACCTTTACAAATTGTACAATATAAATTTATCGTAATGCTAAAGTTTTACAGTGCTGATACAGCCTTGGTTTAAATTCGTTTATATCAACACAGTTCTTTATTGTTTCTGGCAATTCATTAAAGCTACTTAGTCCCTTATAGGATACGTTTTGCTTGTCTATCTCAGTATGATAACGAGGTAATGTAAAACAGTATCTTTCTTGCATCGAATCCTTAAGCAGCCCTTTCGACATTAGATTTCCACCAAGAATTTTGTATTTAAACTTATTCACAATGATAATTATATCATTTGCAGTTATTTTTTCAAACTTTAGAGTAGTGTGAATTATGTAGTGTGACGTTAGAGCAGGGTCATCGGCAGCAACAAATGTGAGACAGCCTTTATGGTGAAGTGGTCTGCGTTAGAGGCTATAACAAGTGTCGCAAATCTTGGAATAAAACAAAAAAGGCTCGCTGGCCCAATATCTAGAAAAGTAGGGAACTGATTTTGAAAATATTGTTGTTGTTATTTGTTATTTACACATACGTATTTGATTAAGATTTTCTTCATGCAAATGATTAATTTTACTAAATTCCGAAAATTTGAGGATTCATTGCACGTGATGTTGATATTTTCGATGAAAAATTTACGACGGGCTGCTGGCGTTGGCATCGCTAATATGTACCTAATATAAAATACTTGAAGAACAAACTCGAATTTTACTTATCATCAATTCAATGAAGCAAGTTTGTTGCTTCAGTCTTTTTTATTCTCTAAATTTACATATTTATTTATTTTATTTTATTTTTTTATTACTGATGTTATTGTTGTCGGTTGTCATTGACGTTGACATTAAAATATTCTATAAAAAGTACATATTTTGAATTTGCGTTTCATCTGTACTATTGTTGATATGAGGAATACTATTCGATACGTACATTTGTGCAATTTGTAATGTAAGAAAAATCGTTTCTATCATTTTTCTTTTTTTTCTGTCTTTTTGGTCTATGCTTCATACGACATACATAAGTAAATATGCCGCTTTGCATGACAATGCATTTGACTCAATGACACATATATGTACATTCTCATGTGATGTTGTTCCATGTTGCACAAAAAAAAAAACATAAAATTAAAATAAAATAATAATAGCAATACAAAAAATAGCATTTTGCAAATCACTATTATGTAGTTAATACATATTCTCGCAGCAGACAGGCAATATCGCATAAAAGGTAGATGTAAAAGAATTGAAAAACTCCTTATTTGGAAAACCGCATACATGTAAGCGTATACTACTATAATATCAATAAATTCTAGGACAATACAAATTCCCTCCATCAATGTCTCGTGAGAATTGCGCAGAATAGGGTAGAATGCCAAGTTGAAGGAATCTTTTGGGCGCTATTTAACTGACATTTTTTATAGCACTGCGGAGTTGAGTGCTTCAAAAGGGCTCGCTCATCTGTATGTCCATGACAAATTGTATTTCGTTGCTCATCAAAATTCTCGAAATTAAATTTTTTACAAAATTCGGGTATATCATTTCAAGAAAAAACAAAAAAAAAAAAGCACAAAAATTCATTTTTAAATATGTATTTCAAATAATTTTTTTTTTTCAGTTAGATTTTCAATCGATCGATTTTCTGACGACTACTTATGACTCCTGATAAGCATTTATTTTCAAATATATTAGGTTTCAAAATGTAACCTTGTTGATTCTTTAAAATCTGAAGCTATTACTCATACAAACAATCAATTGATTAGCTTCTTTTTTATGACGTTTAATTTGAAGAGCCTTCTTGTTCTAGGCACGGTTTTATTATTGAAAGTTTTGAAAATTATATTCTATATATCAATGCATATACCTTTTTATGCTCCCTTGTGACAATGGTATTGAAAAACAAAAAAAAAAAAAAAACAACAACAATATAATAGCAATAGTGTAGAAAAACTAAAATTGTTTTTGTGTTGAACGGGTATGAGTCCATGAGTGTATAAGCACATAAATCTGAATGTGTGGCTTTTTAAGTGTCTTCTTTTAAGTTAAATTGCAAGCCGACATAGCTGCACTAAATTCTGCTGCTAAATGGTATTATTGCTGTCATGATGATGATGATTATGATGATTATGATGCTGCTGCTGCTAACGTTGATGTTGCAGCAACAGCAATAATAACAGCATTTTTATGATTTTGTGCATATGCATTTATATTGAGTTGACGCTCAACCCAACTTCTTTCTATAGAATCGTCGTATACAGTATGCACTGAAAAGTTAATGGCGTTTTTTATTGTTAGCTCGTTAATGAAGCTGCAAAACAAGAAAGAACAACAACTGCAAATATGATTCGTTACAGTTGCAGCTTTTGGTTTTTTTTTTTGGTTTTTGACGAAGCAAAGAAAAATAAAAGGAAATATACCTAAAGGCTAATTTCTAGCTAAACACCATTCCACACCACACCAATCTACGAGAATATGTTTAAATTTTAAAACATAACATTTCATTATTTTTGCAATAAATTAATCACATTTGTTCTATTTGTTGTACTTATACAGATACGCACCTATACAACGGATATTGAAAGATTACAAAAAGATATTGAATTGTTGCACAAAGAGAATGAACATTTACGCCATGAATTACATTTGGCCAAAGAACAAATTTTGGATACAGAGAAAATTGCTATACAAGTAAGTGATTATAAATGATTGTATAAATAATTATTGTTCTTAATATCTGCCTTTATCTTTATGTCAATTATTTAATATAGACTAACAACAATAGCAGCAAGCAGGCGCAACTTATGGAGCGTATTAAATTTTTGGAAGAACAAGAACATCAATTACAAGCCGATGCAAATGAATTGCGTGAACAAAATGAACTTTTGGAATTTCGCATATTAGAATTAGAGGAGACCAATGATAAAGTAAGTTCATTATTTAATATATATGCCTTGGAGAGAAATACATGATGTGGTTTCAAGATTCAAGTGCAGTAAGAAGCTTTACCCTCCATATAAATAGAAAAACTGGTTGCTGGTTTCACTAGTGAAACATGAAACTTGATTTATTTTATAATGCCATTACCATTTATGAGCTAAAAGATTTTAAGAAAGCATCTAAAAATTAAACTGCCAATAAAAAACTTAGATTTCAATATTATTTTCCAAAAAAAGATCTTATGAGATTAGATAAAAGTATAAACTACCATCATTTTGCGTCAAAGGTTTTAGAAAATATGCCGACACGCTCCAAATAGTGATAATTTTAAAGATTATTACTAAATGGCTTATCTCGTAAAATCTATCAATTGAACCGGACTCAATTTTGGTGGACTTAATTAAATAAACCAAACTTTATATTTCAAATATAGGCAAATATAGTCTTAAAATTGTTTGAAGTTCGCAAAATTCTTATTTTCATCCAAAATTATTTTGTCTATTACTGTTTCAATTTATATTCCTTCTCATCTGGCACTTTGCATTGTCATTTTTTGCTTAGAACGTAAAAATTGTCTAATCACGTAAAAATGAATGCAACTAAAAGTATGCTTTAAAAAATGTACTTGTTAAAGTAAATAAATGAATTAAAATTTTTCTTCATCAAGCAGAGATTTTATAAAATTGAGAATGTGCAATGTTGTTAACGCAATTTAACATATTCATTGTTAGAACGACAATTAAAATTTGGCAATTTTTTTTTCTCGATAGAATCTCTCTTCTTTTTTGTATTTTCAATATCAGGTATACGCATATTCAATATGCATGGATATCTCTCTTTTATGACGACAGACAATCGAATGAAATCAAATAATAAATAATAATAAAATGAAGAGAGAAAAAACAACAACAATTAAAGGAAAAAAGAAAATACTCTGGACAAATGCTAGGCTATTTATTACTTACAATTATGACGACAAAAAAAATGCAGTGCATTCCTTATGAATCAAAATTGAAATTTTTTTTAATCAGAATAATATTAATCAAATGAAATTTTTTAAATCTTCATAATATCATATTTTTCAAAGAATAGTTGAAATAGTTGAAAATTAAAATATTGGTAATTTGTCTGTTGTTTATGTGTGTTTTAATGAAAGACATTTGAATGCAGCCACATAACGTCGTTGCGCCAACGGAAATAGTTACGTGATTTTTGTAAATTTTTTTATTGCATGTTTTATTAACACTATCTATTGCTCACAATTCTGCATTTGCTGATTTTTTATATCTCTTTTGGTTTAGAAGTAATCAAAAACAACTCTGTGCTCGTGTGGTCTGTGCTAGAAATACTATGAAAAAATCATTTTTTTTATCTCCTGAAAATTTACTGAAAAACACATAACTGAATTAGAATATTGATTAATCAGGCGCTAATACTTTTCACAATATCTCTTTAATAAAGATATTGTGAAAATATTTCTTGCTACAAATTACTGTGGTGTGAATATTGATTTTTCTATCAGAGAGATCGTAGCTTACAATTTTGTGTTTCTTTTTGTAACTAATCTCAAGAATCAATTACTGAGGAATAATTAACTCAAATGTAATTTGAATAATATTATTTTACAAACTTAACTACTTGGTATATTACACTAAACTACATTTTGCACGAAAAAATAAAAAACTAATTATTTACAAAAAAAAAGTCTATGTAGGTGGCGTATAAATGGGTTTCAAATATTTTTTTAATAATTAATCTCGTTGATGACGTCAAACTCATCTGTTTTTGTACCCTTGCACTATTCGATTTTTGCGAATATCATAAATTTAGCTGAAAGACAACCACGATTTTGTTTATATAAAATAAAATAAAAATAAAAATAATAGAGACTTCAGTAATAAGAGCGAAATTAAACACAGCTGCAGCTGATTAATCAATTGCAATATATCACAATTTGTGTACATGATCAGGCAAGCAGGCGCCTATTTTTATTGTATATTTTACTTTTTTGTTTGTTTTATTAAACTCAACTTACACGGCTTATAAGTATTAGCTGTCGGCACATGTGTGTTGTATTGTATATAAACACGCACATAAATAATAGTCTTAATTTTATTATTAAATAAAGCACCAACAGTTGTAAATACGTACACCTACTATTTATTCAGATGTTGAGTCATGTCGTGGGATAAATTGATGCAGGTCCAATATATGTAATATAGCGCTACACAGCATGCATGAAATTAATTGCGAGAAAAATAATTTCACATTAAAATTATGTAAATATTTCTATATGATAGGATTTCATTGTATATTTATCAATTGTAAATGTATGACATATTTTGGTATTTGGTCATAGCAACTTGCGTTGCTGACAAATTTTATAGATTAATACCGCATATAAGCAAATGAATTTTTGAAAGGAAATATTTTGTAGTTTTTTATCAATGTTTCGTGCTTCGTGCTTTTACACACATTTTGTCGATTATCTTTTTAAATATTATGTATATATGATTGTACTTTTATAGGGGAATAATAACTTCTTCTTGATGAAAGTAGTCTAGCCTTTCTGTTCACTTTTGCCTCAGTGGCTCAACAACTAACCGATGAAGTTTTTGGTGCAGTTGTAGGCTGAAGGTATAACGCAGCCACATTTCGAAAACTTTTGGTTTTAGTAGAAAGGTATCTAATATATGCCATGCTGTATTGAAGGAAGTAATCAGTGACAAGTTGTCAAGACTGCCAATGGCCAATGGCAATGGCCTCCAAGAGCATCTGGACTATTTTTTTCTGAGCTACTATACAAACTTATGAAGTTCTTATGTGCTGATGGACAATATTTGGGAAATTTAAACCAGTAAAATTTTTGTAAATATTCAATTTCATTGATCAATTCAACAGGCAGAAATTTATTTAAAATTTAAATTTAGTCCAATTGAATACATTTTATCAACAGCCTCTCAGTGTCTCGACCAGTGGAAATATATATAGAACATTTGTACCTTGTATTTTGATAAACGGGATATCGTTTGATGTATAAGAGATACTCGAACTTGAAAGAAAATAAATAAAATTGCATAAACCAGGGATGGCATTGTCGAACAAAGTCAATTAAATTGAATTTTTAACAAAATCCTTGAGTAACGTATTAAAGAATGGCACAAGAAAAAGTAAAAAAAATTCAAATGTATTTATATTGACTTTTGAGACTATTTTAAAGGATACATAGCGAAAAAAAAGAAATTGAAAATTCCATAAGCACAAGCATTGCTTAATAATTAACTAAAATAGAGCCACTTATAGGAAAATATTAAGGCGAGCAAATGATAGACGAATAAATAGCTAGGAAAATTAAACAAGAATAATTTTTTTACTTCAAGTGAATTTGAAAACTTGAATAATTTTTATATATGTATGTTTTTTTTTTTTGGAAATTTTTTATTACTGTCATAATAAGATCAGAGGTTGTCACTGATTTCTATTACACACAACTGATTTAACTTTGAGTGCCTAATATTCAATTTTTCGTATTGTGTGAGTTATACCATTTTTCGAATATGTAACCAGAATCTATTAGATGGAAAATCCCTTTGATTTGATATATTTTTTTTTTTATTTAAGCATTTGGTTTCAACTTTTTTCAAATGACATTTATTTTATAGTTTGCCTTTTACTTGACAAATCTGCATTTAACATTATTTTTATTATTTTTGTAATTATTTTGTTTTTGACCTTTGTTTCTTTTCATTTCAACAACATTGTTGCTAGCATCATTGTGTTTTGTAATGGTATATATATACATACAGAAATAGCTAAAGTGCTTGTGAATTTTTGTTTATACATTTCTACACTAAGGAAAAGCATTGTATAAATCAAGCATAAGCCAAAAATGTTCGACCCTGAATTAGAATTGAACATTTATACAATAAGTAGTAAGCACAAGCAGCTTTAATTGAAAAGTGTTACAATAATGGAGTCACTTTTGAGGCAGTATATTATTTCAATTTAATATTTCCATTTCATTCCACTATTTTTCAATGTGAGTTTTTTTATAGTTGACATTTTTAAACTCAATTTAATTTTTCCCACAGTGTATGCAAAAAAAATAATTCCATCCATAAAAAACGTGACTAAGTGGTTTTGAATAAAAACACCTAATATGCATTCGTATACAATTGTATATATGTATTTGCTATGGTTAAGCATTTGATTTGAAGATATCGCGTGATAAATGTATGCAAGTATCACTTTAAATATAATATAGAGGATGAAAATGACAAAGACTTGAAATTAAAAAGAAAATATTAGTAAAATATTCATTTTTTTTTTAAACAATTAATTTTCACAATGAATTTAAACAAAAGACTTAACACATGAACCTGAGAGGATGAATACATATATACCTAAATAGCTACTTATTTGTAAATTTATATCGGATGTATGTCTATAAGTAGTATAATTGTTAGAAGAACACTTTATTTGCGGATACGCAAAAAAAAAACAACAATTAACTTATTTAATTGTTTATCGCCATAATTGTGTTCTATATAGTTTCTTGTTTTCCATTTAAGCAATTTAAAACCTCCATACTGCCATGCTCAGTTAGATGCTACACTTGATAGAACGCAAGTGTATGTGTTGAATGCTACAGTATACACGTATTGATGACACATATTGGAATTTCTGAAATGCAAAAGTGTATGTATGCAGATAAAAAATATGCGTATTCTAATAGACTTGTTGTCGCCGTCTAAGGCAATAGAGCTGAATTGAGCACTATTGCTAGTAGTGGGTAGTGTGGGCTAAGCATTATTCACTATATATATATAGTATATATTTTGTACAACAAATTATTTTATGAGTGATTAATACTATGTGTTGATATCTTTCATAGTCAGTTCCAACAATTGAACAATTTGACTTCTGTCATACGAAAATTTTTGTTCTGGAGGTAGACGATACCGTCTATCATTAAAAAAAATTATTTTTAAAAAATGTATAAATTACACTACTTTACAATTAATTATTTTGAAAAAATACCTAGAAATTAAGGTATAGGGGATAGTTAGTGTTGACTTCCTAAACTTAAATTTATACAAAATTTTTTTTTTGTGTCGTCAGGTTTTAGAGATAACGGTAAATTTGTGTTTTTTTTTTGGATTTATGCCATTCAAAAAATTTTGTTGCTATTAAAATCGATCAGATAATATTAAGATATGCTTTTAACGACATACAACTTGCAGTGTGATTGAGCTAAAACTTGCCGAGTTATGGCTGCTCAAAATCAAAATTTTGTAGAATTTTTGCGATTAAATAAACATTTTTGATTTCGAAAGTGATTTTTTTATAAGAAGTTGTAAAAATTAGAAATGTTTTATTTTTTTTAAATTAGCCTATTCATTTTCAAACACTTTAAGCCTAATATTACTAAGATCGGATGAGAATTGAATTTTTGATGTTTTTTTTTCTGTAACATTCAATATTTTAAGTATTCATCATATGCTGTACTGTCCGATGCATTGAACTTGCAATACTTTGCAATTGTAATTGTTTACAAAACTTTGTATTACCACGTTTTGGAAGTCAGCCATTTCCACATATTTTATTATTACTTTCAATTGGCTCAGTCTCAGCATAGCATCAGCCATCCACTTGATTAGAGTCTAATTAGGGGAAAATACAATGAATTAAAAATCGTTTTTTTAATAAAGATTGTAAAATATTTTTGTTTCATTCTCCTATTGGAATCAATTATCGGAACTTGATTATTTGTTTTTGGTGCGCCTCTGTGTATTGTAGAAATGTCAGCATTTCATTGTCAATGCTTTAGTAATATTGATAATGATGTAGTGATAGTGTGTATTCTTTATTGAAACTGATATCTTCTTATAAGTTTTGTTTTAAGTGTCCCTCTGTCTCTCTCGTTGTGTCTCTTTTGGCGTGAATGAAATGTCGGATGCTTTAAATATCACATCGGTCAAATATGAACAATTATAATTTTTTTAAAAGAAAGTAGAGGAATACAATTTTAAAACCAAAGAAACAAATTTATAAAAATAACCTTACGATCGGTCTATGCCAACATATTTATACCATAGATAAGAGGGTGAACCATTATTTGTAACATTACACGTAATACAGCTATGTAATTTTACAGATAAAAATATTGAGCTTGTATATGTACAATAAAAAAGTGTGCATAGCATTCCTATATTAATAAATTTCCAACTTATGTGGATGAAAGTGAGCTCTTATTTTTAACTTGTATATAGAGACATCACTGAAGTACTTTGTATGATCGCCACATTAAATAGTTGGCAACGCTCGTTCAATTATTGTGAAATTATTACCCACTACAGTATTATCTATGAACCGAATTTGGTTGTCTTAAATGGAAAATTATGTAGATTATTGCGCTTTCTAACTGTTGTTGATTCCAGCGAGTGCAAGCGACCATCTATCATGATCATTTTCATTTTCGTTGGTACCTTGAACTATGGGTAGATCAGCCGGCAAAATAGCACAATATTCGTAAAAGTTGTGTATCAGCCAGAGGACAGACAGAGATATGGACATCGTTAAATCAATTATGAAAGCAGTAGACAATGGGCATTGGACAAGTCCCCTATAGAGGCATGTCATTATGATTTTTAAAAGAACCATTTTAGAAAAAAAAACTTTAATTGTTGACGATAGGAAAAACATTAAACTTTTATTGAAATTCATGTTCTTAATGCCAAAATGGGTGAAATCTGAAGAAGAAAAAGCAAAAAAAAAACTATTGCCGACATATAATAATTTTCGAAACGTATCTCTAATGCAACATTGCTGACAGAGTTTTGATATGAGCCAGCTTTTTTAGGACCATAGTGTGATACCATCGAGCTTCTCTTCCAGTACTGGTTTGCGTGTTAAATTTTTTGAAGCGTATTAGAAGGGACCTACTTATATTAGCTAGTTACGAATGGCAGAAACCTTTTGACATCACTTTTTCTGAGCTTTATCACAGATCTCTTTATGAAGCATTTAATGGCAAAGACTCACTGCCGGAAGAATTGCCAATTGATTGTCGACAAAAGAAATCTTTTCAATATTAAACAATACATATAAACATACATGCTTTTCTATACCTTCACATCTGACCAAAATGAATATAACTTTGTGTTTCAATGCAGGGTATACCAAATTAATGGAATATATATTTACTTCATTATAATGACTTTCAAAGAGATACAAAAAATACAAAAAACGACGTGTTCAAAATCATAATAATAATAATAAAAATTTTAGTTTTCAATAACGGTAATACTTAGTAACAAAACTAAAATAACAAACTATTCAACTAAGAAAAAAAATATGAAATGAAAAAAAGCCAAACAAAGTCGAACAAAAACAAATGCAACTAAAATAACATAAATTTAACGTGTGCCAAATTGTCAACAATACTACACAAAAAAAAAAAAAAAAAAAAAAACAACAACAACAAAAATAATAATTAAAAAACAAGTAAATGCCAAACAATAAAATATATGTATGTATGTATGTATATTTCCATAGGTATAAAGCATTAGCATTATATACCATACAAGTTTGTGTATATCTTTAGCTTCTATGTACATACGATACATATGAATATAAATTTCAAGTAAAGTATGAAAAAAATAGTACCTATGTACTCGTACATATATACCATTTTCATATATATGGTACGTATCTAAATATATGCGACGTGTATTATATTACATACAAATGGGTATGAGCAAAATAAATGAAACCTTAAAATAGACCAACAATATAACAACATTATCCATATGAATAGCGGACAATGCGGAGAGACAAACAATGGTGTGCTGCATTATGACGGACATGATCACGATGGCGGCGTTCTAACAACATTTTTGCATAACTACAACTACAATGTATTTGTACATTTAAGTATCGTAAGTAATACAAAGCAACAACGTGAGTAATAGGAAAAACGTGCGAAATAAGCACAACAAATATACGAGTATGTGGTATTGCTGTGCGCGCCATCAAGAACCAGTTTCTGTTTATAACAACAACAACAACAACAACAACAACAACAACAACGAAAATAGTACATATATGTACATACATTTACACTTACTCACATACAAACAGCTTTAAATTGCAACTTAAGCCTGCTCATGGTGCAAAACAAACTCACAAATTATACTCAGAATTGAGTGACTTAAATAAACGACTGTATGTACCATATGTACGTACTACTTTAGCTAAGTTTGAATGAATGAATGCATGCACACATGTACCATATATAATTGTGGTAATGTCAAACTGGCTTTCTATTATATCGTATACTATGTACCTACTTGCTAAAATGAAACACTTATATTTTGCTCATATTGCTATATACAAATGTGTCTCTCAACACTTGCTTATCTCTCACAACATTATTATTACATGTATTTGTATTTGTGGTTTACTGCTTGCTGCTTGCTTGATTTTCTGTTTTTTAAGTGTGAAATAAGATATTTTACCTACTTGAAAATCAGTTTTCAAATGAACGTGTTTAGCTGCGCATGCGTGCAAATTTTGTCGTTTCATATACATATAATAATTGTGTACAATTTACGTACATGTAACTATCATACATACAATATTATGTGAGGAGCACAGCCAATAGAACGTATATGTACATATCATGTTTAAACAAATGGCGCTTCAAACACTAGGGGACTATACTAGACTAGTGGAATATATCAATATATAATATATAGCACATCAATATTTTTTTTTAGAATTAACTTGAAATAAAAAAAATCCAATTGATATTATTCGTAATTATTTGAAACTACTAATAGTAATCAATTATACTCAAATTGAAATACATACTTATTAAAAACAAAAAAAAAAAAAAAAAAAAAAAAAAAACTATAAAACTGGCAAAAAAAAAATAGCAATGGAATGATATGAAAATAAAATTAGAGATACTCTTTTTTTAATAGACTATTATAATATTAAACGTGTAACGCTTAACAATACAACAATATAATTTCTGATGCCATCTATACGAAAATAATTTTTAAGTGACATTTTTTTAAATATTCTTCTTCAATTCTTATTCCTTTTCATCTTTGAACGTGTTTTGAATTCCACATTGCACAATTTTGTTTGTTGATTTGTGTTCTATTATTCTATTATATTACTGTGATCAGAAAGTTTCCGGAAATTTGTATTCAAAATTTTGCAAATGGAAATTGCTAACGGAATTTTTTTCGAACAAGTTATCAAAACAGTTTATTCCTAAGGCGCGCACAAACCCACGACAATCGAACGAATGTAGTGCTTTTTATAAAAAATTTTATTAGATTTTATTTAGAAAAAGTCTCATCACAAATGTCAAAAGAAGTACGAAAATCGTAACAAAAAAAAAGAGTTTTATCAATTGCATTTTCTGGCGAAATATCAATATCAGGGTGATTTTTTAAGAGCCTTCGGATTTGATTAAAAAACATATTTAGAGAAATGTATGAAATCTTTATTTGAGTCGATGGAACGATCTATATAATTCAATGTCTAAAGATGATTTCATGTAAATGTTGACCGCGGCTTCTTAGCCGAGTATGAATTGCAATAATCTGCAAGTGTTGTTCGTTTGTAAATCGATTCATGGTTAAATTATAGACCAAACTGAACATGTTTGACAGTAACATGTTACACGAAAACAGCTGAGCTGCCAAAAACAGTGTTGCCAAAAAGAAAGTTGCTGAAAAAGTCACCCATTAGTAATATGTGCGAATATTTTGCTTTTAGAATTATTGATAATCCATACATTATTATTTATTTCAAGTGTAAGAATATATGAATAATTCATAAAAAAATAAAATAGTAATAGATACTAGCATATTGTATAGATATGTGTAATATATATATATATATATCATAGATACCCGTAGATATGTACTAACATATGTGTATGCAGGCATTAATCTTCTTAAATAATCATAGTTTTAAGTTTAATGAGCGTGTAAGAAACCGTACGTTTAGTTGTTCATTTAAACAATTCATGTGTATGAAGAAAAATACAACAAAATAATACAAAAAAGCAAAACGAAATTAAATACACTGAATAAGAAAAAAAAAATTAATAAAAATAAAAAAGATATTGGTTATAAATGAATGAATGCAACAAGTATTGTTATTTATTAGGCGATGAAAGTGCAGTTTTGTGAATTATTATTTGTGTTAATTGGTGAAAAATGCAAAAATAAAGTTTTTTCATTAAACTGAATTAATAATATTCAATAGTACAAAAGTAGAAACTAAACAAAGATCTCTCCATACATTCTACAGTGCATAAATGATGGAAAAATAATTGCCAAGAAATAATAATAATAAATCTATAATAAAATTAAAGAAATTATTGAAATAGCTTGCAACTAAAATTTAATTTCATTTCGCTTCTGTATATGTTTAGCTTTTAACGAGTACCGAGTTAATGACAAAAGCAGTACAAATCAAAAATGAATTTAAAAAAAAAAGCTTCTTTGGTTTTGTCTCATACAACGCAAAACTATTACGTAAGCTCAATCGACATCGCATTTATATGCGTTATAAACGTCTAAAATGTACCCATGTAGGGTGGAACCTTCGAATAAAATCACATGAAACACAACGAATATTAAATTCTTATACATATTTTTAACTTAATCATCTTTACACAATAAATGATGCAACCGCCAACGTAATAATTGAGGTGACAATCAACGAATATAAAAAAAAAAATTAAAAAATTACTCACATTTAGTAGCATCAAGCAAATCCTATTGACAACCAGAACAGTGAGCAACTGACTGTGCTGTGCTAAATATTCTTTCATACCCCAAAATGCTTTGTGATGATGATTTTATTTGTTTAGTAAGTTTCTTATTTGGTATTTGGTATACTCTTTATTACAATATTTTACTTTTTTATTGAGATATTTCAAAATATCAAATATTTATTCCATTACATATTCTACAAATAAGTATAGGTTTAAGCATTGATTAAGCATTTTAATTTGCTAGAAATTTAACATTTTTTCGAGACGTTAGTGGGTAAGGAATTTCATTTAATTTCATATTCGAGTTTTCGTTTAAACAAAGAAGAAACAATTCAAGCAGACAATAGCATATAATATGAGTTTTTTGGTCGCAAACTAAGGAGCAGACTCCCCCAGAGTTGAATCTAGTACGGCTTTAATATTCGTTGGACTGAGACCTTTCTAATGAAAGTATTGAATTACATAACGGTGATCAATTTTTTCCATGTTTACAAATTCACTGAGGTCGTTATCTTTCGATGGCTCAAAAAAAAAAATATTAAACAACGAGGCGCCTTCAAACTTAAAACATATGTTTTACAAGGTTGCCACTTTTCACCAAAGTAATTTTTTTCAAACTACTCCCCGCATCTATATGTCAGGTCGGGTAGTTCTGGGACCGTCCTCGTATATATATTTATAATTTGTAACCCCCAAACTGGCATATATTGAAAAATCCAAAAAAACCAAATATTGCTTATTACATTTTACTTTGTAATTTGTTCGGCTGAAAACCATCAAAGATATTTCAACATATTTCCTTCTCTTCGTAGATAAGTAACAGAGTTGTGATTTCTAGCTTCCAGTATTACAGATAATTATTAATTTTCAACCAGATTTAATTATTGTTTTTCAAAATATTCACCATGATGATCAATGCACTTTTGCATTACGTTCAAACCATTTGTCATAACAGTTTTTCCATTCCTCTTGAGACACTTCCAAAATATGGTTTTTGAACACTTCAACTGCTTCTTTGGCGCTCGTAAATCATTGACCAAGCAGTTTACCCTTGATATTCGGGTATAAGAAGAAGTCATTGGATGCCAAATCAGCACTGTACGGAGGATGAGTCATCAATTCGATGTTTTGACTGCTAAAAAATTCACCTGTTTGACGAAATGTATGAGAGCTCGCATTCTCATGATGAAGAATGATTCGTCTTTCGTTGCGGTTGGTTTTGCGAATTTCTCTAAAGACTTCCGGCAAACAAATGGTCGTGTACCACTCATAATTGACCATCCTACTTTGCGCAAGCGGAGCAGTGGCCGCATGACCCATTAGGCCGAAGAAACAGACGACAGACGATTTGCTTTGATGTGCTGCGGGTCCGAACAAGTTTTGTTGGATTTGGCTCGTCTTGGAACACCCACACGGTCGATTGCTGTTTTGTTTCCGGTTCATACGCATATATCCATATTTCGTCACCTGTCACGATATTATACACGTCTTTTGAAGCATCACGGTCGAAAATTTTAAGCATTTCCTTACACCAATCGACGCAATCGATAAATTGTGGGGTATCCAACGACTGCAAATTTTTTTTACAACTAACTGTTCATGCATAATCGAATATATTGAAGTGAAACTAATGTGCAAGGATGCCTCTCTCTCTCACTATATGTGTTGACGATCTGGCATTATCAGTTCATGCACTGCATCGATGTTTTGTGGCACAACAACCGATTTTGGACGACCTTCATGGAATTTGTCGTCGACCTAAGTACGACCACGATTGAATTCACAATACCAGCGATCTACTGTGATTTTTAATGGTGCTTTATCGCCATATAAAGCACTGAGTTCATTGACACATTCTTGTTGAGATAATCCACGTCGAAAGTTTTGAAAGAAAAATTATCCAACGAAATCCTTCTCTTGAAATTTCCATTTTTTTTTTGGCCAAATTGATTTCCTTAACTCACTGTAAACGGTAGCCGTAGCTCAGTGGTTAGTGTGTTCGCCTTCTGATCTGTAGGTCGTGGTTCAATACCCGGCTGATGCATAACAAATTTAATATCGAAAAGATTTTTCTTTCGAACGGTACCCACCTGTCGGCAAGCAATTGGCAATTCTTCCGACAGTAACAACTTGCCATGAAAAAGCTTCTAAAAAAGAACTCTGTGACAAAGCTCAGATAGTAGCCCTCGTAAATCATGATTTTAACCCTAAGAAGATGCACATTTTTCGAAAGTATACTCAATTCTCAATTCTTCTACGATCTGCTTAAGTTTTTCATAAAACATAAATCGAAGACTGTCCTCTCTGTATTTACCGTGCTCCTCATAATCATCTGAGTTCATCGGAGCTATTGTATCTCTATCTATATCTCTATCTAGCATTATACAATAGGATCTTTTTTAAGTGATGCTTCTTCAATTCCATACAATTTATACTTAGGTTAAGCCTTCCACCTGTTAGCACACACTTGAATAAAACTGACGAATAAGAACTATTGATCAAATGATTTAGAATGAGCGATTGTGAAAGCGAAATAAATAAATCAATATTTCTTGCTATTGTTTGCTTGCTTATTTTTGATTTTATCAGAGCAAGGTGTGGGTTTTTGCCACTAAAATCACAGTTGATCAGGTGATATTACCATATGTGTGTTTATTCTTGAAGTAGAAAAACACAATGTGTGACCCAATTATTGCTTTGGCATTATTTAAAATAAATATTTATTTATAAAGAGTTTTTTTTATGTAAATATGTATTAGTTATTTGTATATGAGTAATATTCAATTGATTTTAACCTGTTGTTGTGCTCAAAAATAGAATAAAAACAAAACAGATCTGACCAATCTGACATTCAATTTAACTCAAAAGGAAAAACATAGTTAAAATATGATATACTCAAATAGCGTATGATATATAATACTTATGCATTATGCATACAAATTAATCAATAAGTGTATAATCGCGCCTACACACATGACCATGATGTACGATCGATGTAAATGGTTATTAGATTGATGAAACTAAATACCACAAACAGCAATAGTCACTATCGAATTGCCCAAGTTCATACTCTATATAGTAATAGCATACATACTCGTATGTGTAACAATAGATTATAGCTGGCTAGCATGCTTGTAATAATAAGAATGCCAATAACTACCAATCTTATAATTACTATTAAATACATACAACACATTTTAATAATATTGTTAGGGAGTTCACAATGTAGCATAAAATTAGGAGAAATAAAATGATTAAATCCAAGTGTTTCTCTTATAGGGCCAGTTGTAAGATTTCAGCAGTTTTCATTTTTAAGCACCTTTACATGGTCATTAAGATACATATCTCATCGATAGACTTTTGTTTTGGATGAATGGATGGATGGATGTGAGGGTGAGCCAAGTGGTACCAGTACGCACTGTGGTGGTACGCACTCCAATAATCAGGCTAAGAAGACCATTGCATTTAAAGCTCAGGAAAATGGGAGTTAGTAGTAAGGGAACGGAAGAAAGATATGGGAAAGTGGGAGGGGTGGAGGAGGGGTATTTAAATCTTCCCGAGAAAATTTTCCAGATTCTTTAACGAATGTAATGATATCTGTAGAACTGATTCCGATAACTGGTCCTGGTCCCAATTTCGGCAATTTCGTTCCTTTGGACACCACAGTGTCGAGGAACCCAGATAAGTGCAAGATTATTTCGTTTTGCAACCGCAATTAGCTTCATCTTACATTCATGAACAATTTTCGAGGTAAGTTTTGAGTTCTCCAGGCCCTTTAGTGCAGCTTTGTTGTCACTGCAGACACCAATCTGTTTCCCTCTCCATGTCCTTATTTAAAAATTTAGTAAGAAAAAATTATGATTCTTTTATGTCATCACTCAAACTTCGTCGAACCCATTGAGTTGCTTTTTGTTTGCAATGAATTCGAAACACATTTAAGCCATTCAAATGGAATTTCATAAATTATAGCTTTTACTAGAGTCACATTTGAATGCTCGCTTGATAAGTTTAAGTTGTCTTCACGAACTTTGTTCCTTGCACAAAAATGTCATGGGATCTTTAAAATGCATTTTGGCATTAGTAGATAATTTGCTGTGGCTTACGTGAGCATCGTTATTGATTGTACATTTTCAGTCAATAATTTCACAATTTTCTACATTGTCGAAATAAATAAGTACTCTGAATCAATATACAATATTTGCTTATCCACTTAAGCAATAGGTACTAAACAACACTATTTTAATGTCATTGTATGCCATTTAAATGATTTCTCTTCTTTAGCTACTCGTATATATGAGAAACCATATTAAATGTGCCTGCACGAGCATCTTATTTTCATATTGTATGAACAAGTACTTATTACTTATTCATAAATATATTTGAAATATTATGATGAACTTTCTTCATATCGATTATAAAACTGGCAGTAGATGCCTATCATTGAGCAACAATTATAAGTTATTTTGTTTGACATATCGGACATTAAAAACTAATTACGAAAAAGCAAGGTATTAGCATTTTATAAAACGCATCATAAAATATATCTAAATAATAATAACTGGACAATGACATCAATTCTAAGAATATAAAAAGGTAATTTAGATATTTTTTGCAACTTGATGTACAAGTAGGTTTAGTTTGGTTATGTCATACAAGTAGTTTGCATAAGCAAGTTGCATTCTAATAGAACTAAGCCAGCCTTAGTTCTATTAGTTGCTTGTTGCCAGTATGTTCCAACATTAAGTAAAGCCATACCAATATATTGAGTTCGTCTTCTCTGAAGTCTAGGGCAGCTGTAGAGAAGGCGATTCATCGTTTCGTCCTCCTCATCATCATTGAAATTTCTGCAACATGCCTATGATACAATGCTCCGTGAACACTTCTACAAGAGTGTAGAGATCTGCTTTACTATGCCTTTAAAGGTAGCTCGTTCTTGGAACTTATTCAGTCACATACTTCGATATATTCAACATCCAGTGGTTGAATTTCATCTTCTATTCGGCTGTTCCTTTATTGTGGGTGTAACCAGGTGGCTGGAGAATGGAGTTGAGAGATCAAACTTAGTGATAACATGGACTTTGGCTTGGAAGACGCTACAGAAATTTGATAGTTAGCACATTTCAGTGTGTTATATGCCCAAATAACTGTCTATTACTGTACGTATATGTACATTGCCTCTATTTGTGTAGATTATGTAGTTCCCTCCCAGATACCAAGGTACCAGCTCCCAAATTTTCCTTCCCTTGATAGAAGTTTAGTGATATATTATGTACCGAAACTCAATATTGGTGTCAGGTAATCATTAAGTTATCGGTGTAGGGAATGCTCAGCGAGTTGCATTCTTCTAGTAGCAGCATCCTTTTTGCTGCTGTGCTTCTAATATACCTATAGGTCAATTGGTCAAATATGTTGTGTAGAACGCTTTGTTCCTATTATGCCTAGGCAGACAGGTAGTTTACAACACCCCACCCTAAAATTGAGACTAGGTCTGATAACTGCAATGTATACATCCAGCACACGGCATTTACTCACATTGGTTACTTGCCATATTACTCTTCAATATTATAAAATAGAATGGCGATCCTGAACGCAGTAACAGAATTGGAGCCCTTTTCAGGACGCCATCCTGGATCTCTTGCCCCGAGGTAATGTAATAGTAGTCCCGGGGCAGGTGAAGAATCCAGGAGAGGAAGAGGGAGGGACGATGGTCCCTATATGATGCGAAGACATTCTTTACCCCACCTCAGCACAAAAAAAAAATATTACTCTTCCATGAGGGTTATGAGTGCTGGTTGATTCTGAGCTATTTTGCCTTCTTCGTAAAAATCAATGTAGTTTCATCTAGAGATGCTAAATGGTATCTTGTATTTTCGTGTAAACAAAACAAGTTCGGGTTTAATCCGAAACCGTTTTGCCATCCCAAGAGTTTTTCCAGTTCGCTTTTTATCAGGATGACAACATATCAGTGTAGGCTACCACCTTTATCCTTGTTTTTTTATTTTTTTTTTATTTACTTACTTACTTACTTACTTATGTGGCCATAACAACCGAATATCGATTTAGGCCGAAAATAACATGCTTCGCCAGCCATCTCTGTTCTTCGCTAGCTGGCGCCAGTTAGAAATTCCAAGCGCCGTCAGGTTCTCCAGTACTTGGTCTTTCCACCGGAGGTTTGGTCTTCCTCTTCTGCGTCGTCCTCCAGCGGGTTCCGAATATAACACCTTCTTAGCTGGAGCGTGTTCTTCCATTCGCTCGACATGACCTAGCCAGCGCAGCCGCTGGATTTTGATGCACTTTACTATGTCAATATCGGCATACAGCTCGTACAGCTCATGGTTGTACCTTATTCGGTACTCGCCACCAACGCAAATAGGTCCAAAGATCTTGCGTAGGACTTTTCTCTCGAAAACTCCAAGCATTCGCTCATCCGAGGTGGAAATTGTCCAGGATTCAGCGCCATATGTTAGGACAGGCATGATGAGAGACTTGTAGAGTGTAGTTTTCGTTCTTCGAGAGAGGGCTCGACTTCTCAATTGCTTACTCAGCCCAAAGTAACACCTGTTAGCAAGAGTTATCCTACGCATGATCTCCAGGCTGACGTCATTACTGCTGTTAATGCTTTTTTTTATTTACTGCTTCGTTAATGACAAATGAATACTCCGCCATATAGAGTTTCCCTTATAGCAAATTTCCTGATTATTGAACGTCTCAGATTAGAGTTAAGAATTTTGTGTCTCAACATTAAGCATCACTTGTCGAAATTGGACGGACAAATATATGAATATACAAATCGATAAAAAGAAATACAGGCTATTTAAAAAATACATTGTCACCGTCGTTGAAAAGATGTCAATATTTTTCAAAAAAATATACAAATAACATATGCAAATGATGTGATCTTTAGGCATATTAAGCTTTTTGTAACATGAATATTATTACATACGTACATCTAATTTACATATGTCTTTATATATTCACATAACACACATATGTATTGCTGCTCATTTACGTACGCTGCCACCAGATACCATTAATATGTAAAGTATGAAATTATGCTAAAGAGAAACAAAATATACGAGTAATAACTATATATTTGCATAATTGATTTTTTATATTCGAATGCTGAAACAAATTGCGCCAACATAACACTTAAAAGTGTCAAATTGATTTAATGTGAATGAACTAGCTACTTTATAATCATTAATAACATCATTACCCCTTTTTGTTCAATGAAGTCAGTGCTACCATATTAGTAGGCATATTATTCAATTAATTACAACAGTTAAAAATATCTAAACTATTTGTTAGTAATTTACTTAAATATTCAAACTATTTGTATAGCTATCTGCATTGATAGATTTACGTATGTACATACATTCTGAATTTGGTAAATACTTGTATATATATTTGTATATATATACACACATATTATAACGATATATTGTACTCGTTATATATTTTGTAATTGAATAAATGATTTACTTTACCAATATGTTGAGAAATGCTTTGCTTTATTTCTTAGAATCATAGCTAGAATTTATACCCCAAGCCACTCATTGACAGACACTTTATTGACAGACAAAATGATATTCAAAATTAAATTTGTGGAAGCAGCTTTAAAATTATTCACTATGTTACAAATACAAGCCATTTTAATGCGAAAAACAGAATAGCCCATAGTCATAGTCAAAGTACAAAGATACATATCCCTATACAAAAATCTGTCAAAAGGCTGAATCTAAACATTGTTGTCAACTATATATCAACATAAACTTGTATACTATAACATATACTTAGTTATATACTGAATTTATCACCCATTTTTCGTTAACAACTTGATAATAACAACAATAATAGCTAAATTTTACTACTAGCAACGAAATGATTCCCATAATTATTAACACTAGGCACTTAACCTTACATAAATAAAGCAGCATCAGCATGATTTAAATTCTAAAGAGCTAAATGTACAAAATGTACATAGTACAATATATATTGTGGTATATATATATATGTAAAAGTATATGGAAGTCGGTAAATATGCTCAGTATAGTTGAAGTGTTCCAGCATCAAAAGAAGTTATAATTATTATATTGTACAAACGTATGAAGGGCCATTCTATGTGGATACAATTGTGGAGAAAATGAACAAAATATGATCTTTTTATGACTGTTTAAGAGGTATTTAAATTTTAATTATTTGCAAGTGTCTTTAACAGATTATAAATTGAATCACACTATGAGTACATTGTACTCCAGAGAATGAGGGTGTAGTTTATGTAGTTTTCTAATATGATACATAGATATATATATATATATATATATATATATATATATATATATATATATATATATATATATATATATATATATATATATATATATATATATATATATATATATATATATATATATATATATATATATATATATATATATATATATATATATATATATATATAAATCACACATACAAAAGTGACACTTTTCGACATTCTCTCGGCCGTTTATAATTGGTAGATTTCATCATTAAATATTTTTGGAAAGTCGTATTTGGTTATAAATAACTGACGTTCATTTGTTCTCTTGCAAAATCTTGTAAAAAATATATTATGGTTTGTCCGCAGCTCTTTTTATATCCCTGCAAAAAATACGACGTGTCCGGAATGTGTTCGGGATCAGTCGGAAAGGAACATGCAACTAATCGCACTTTTGATGTCTTTATATGTAATGAACTGTTTCCTTTTATTCTAGCATATCCTATGAAGAGACCAATTGTACCAGTTTATATCCGAACGGGTATTAATGTGGATTAGTCGCCTTCTATAAATAGATTACTCGTACGGTTCGAAATTTTCATTAAATATAATTCTCAAGTACATTTTCATTTCCACTATTTGACAATTTAACAATTTTTGCTCTTGCCGCTGTTCGCATCAAAATAATTTATTTCATTAATTGCATTATAATTTCTCTTAAAAAAAAAAATTTTTTTTTTTTAATTTGCCGTGATTCGAACCTCAAACAATTTATTTTCGTTCATTGCATTTTATAAATTCTGATTTATATATTTCAAATTTAAATGTGGAAATAAAATTTACGTATTTTCTGCTACTCTCTCTCTCCTCGGGGATTCGATTCTGCGCACCGCACCCAACATCGTGTGTCATTCATTGGTTATCGTATGATCTATCACCGTCGCTCTACCACCTACGCTAATCTGCAACACATTACTATTGGCTTAAAAGCGAATCACTTGAAAGTGTAAAAAAATCTATAAATATATTAATTAATTTAAAGACTGATCTCCAACGTATCTCTAAAGAGATCGACCGGAGACTAATATCCCTTTAGAGGTTAGTCGCACAATTTTTTGCAGGGATGTTGTACAAATAATTAAGCTGTATTGATACTTCTACATATGAAAATTATAACACATATGATGCCATAATATTGAACAACTTACTTGTAATTGCTGTTCTTATATAACAATATATGCACACACACACACACACACACATACAAAGTATGGCGATGGCTGCGGCAACTTTATAACGAAAGCTTTTTTATTGTTTATTTAGTGGAGTAAACGGATCTAATTTCTAAAATGCCCATGAAATCAGGGTTTCAAGCGAATTTATTTACGTTCATTCATCTGTTAGCATAGCTGCTAACGATTTAAATTAGGATAGATGTAAGACGCCTACAAGATTAATGTAATTGGCAGAAAATCTTATCTCACCAATGCTATGATACATGGTATTCTATGTCGATTCGAACGCCAGCTCAATCATCTTAGCAGCCCAGTTGTTAATTTATAAAAAAAAAAAATAAATATGTGGCACTTAAAGCCCCAAAGGGCTCATTGGCCGAGCTTCTCTTCCACTTCTTGAATGTCTGAAAGTCAGAAAAAATCGCAACCGAGATTTCTGTATTTGTGTAAATTTTGAATTTTGTCGGTTTTAAGCATTTGTGTAGTATTTCGTCAGAGAGCATCTGCACCGTAATTGGTACCTACACTATATTGATTCAATTTTATCTATAACAACCCTGTCATTGAAACGTATTGGTGAAATTTTAAAATAGCCAATCCATTTATGTTTACAGTGGTCGCTACAAAGCCATCCAACGCATGTAACAACAGTCAACACAGCAACTACATCAGCAGCACACACAGACCCCGCAGCCAATGCCAAGGATGTATGGGGTTGTGTTAAACCAAATAAAGATGATCCCATGCAAATGCTATTCGGCAGCCATAATAGTACCATAAATATGGATTCTGGTATAATGTCACCACAAGATCAGCAACAAATTAATGATGAATTTAGTGTAAGTATGCAAAAAAATATACGATAAAGGCCTTACGGTTAATGCGACATAATATTTGTATCAGTTACCGGACACATCAAATGAGGAACTACGACGACGCATTGCATATATGTTGAAGAAATCTTCACTCGATGACGAAGATCGCCAGTGTCTACAACAAGTTGTCACACTTGTACAACAAATGGATATTCTCTCACAGCGTAGCGGTTCCGACTCACTAAACACAACATCTTCCTGCGATGAGCCAAGCAGTTTGGAAATCGTAAGTTCCTAAAGGATATCATCTCTTCTAAATACCATACATTGCTAGCAGGTCATATCAAGCAACCATTGCATTTTAGTATTCATAAATAAATTTTTATTTAGTAAATATCAAAATTTTTGAAAATCCATTTTCCAATAATATATTATTGGCATTTGTTTGTCTATTTTCCTTCACAAACTCCTTCAATTTCACATATTCCATGTACGTGCATATACGTTAATCAATATTCGTTCTATTTTTTTTTTTTTTTTTTTTTGAATCAAAAAAATTCAAGGTAAAATCGCGTATTTCTGACTACGGATCGGCATCCTCGCCATCGTCTAGTGCACGTTCTGCATCAACAGCAACAGCGACAAAGTCTTTAGCGCAAAATACAAATTCACGAATTGTCGCCACCGTACAACCGTATAATACCACAACCAGCAATAGTTCGCCACATCAACATTACTATCAACAACAACAGCTCGCACCAACAAATACACCAACTGATTCACCGCGAAAGCAGCGTCATACCTGGCAGAGTAATAGTTTGAGCGAGAGCGGTGTGTTTGTCGAATCGGACTTCCTCAGCGATATCAGTGAGCAGACCAACGTCTGCACTCAGACCGATTTCGACGAAGACGGCGACGAGGACGCAATTAACGCCAGCGTTATCGCCAATACTGCCAAGGAACTTAGCGGTGAACTCGAAAGATTGCAATACGGTACGCTTAGAACTGGCAACAATCGAAGTAGAAAAGTACCTGCCACCCATTTGCCGCTGACGACAGCTGTGTCATTAAATCTCAATGAACAGAAGCGCATACAATACTACAAAGAACGTTTGGAAGTGCTTGAGAGCAAAATATTAATTTACGAGAGCTCAGGCGATCTTCAAGCGAAACGACTAGCTGATCGATTGCAACGTGAAATACAACTTGAGAAAGAACTGAAGGAGTTGCGCGATCGTGTCGAGTTTTTGGAAAGTGAAAACGCCACCCTCGAAGAGGAGAAGTGTGAATTCGAAGAGGCCGAAAACGATACCCGTCTGCGATTGCAACGTCTCGAAATTGAATTGGAAATACTTAGTCAACGTAACGTTGAGCTGGAAATGTCCAGAGAGGCACTGAGTGCCAAATACAAAGACTGTCGTTCCGAGTGCCTTATACTGAAGGACGATTTGGCTGTGAGTGAGACGCAAATACGACATCTCGAAGAGGATAAGCAAAAAGCCAAAGAGAATTTAGAATTCTTACATAGTGCATTGCCACTGTTTGTGATTTACAACACTCTAGTGGCCGTGCCGTGTGTTGTCCAGCCCAAAGTACCGATCAAATCGAGGCTGTCGCTGCCATTGTCGGCAATAGCCGAAGAGAATACTTGCAACATGGGCAATACATTCCCAGATGGCAATCCGTGTGAGCGTTCCGCTTCACTGGCTCAATTCGAACATGACGAGGCATTCTTTGGCAACTGTACCACGCCTGCCGAAGACGATTGTGATTGTCAAGTGCGTGAGCTTCTGCAGTTAAGAGAGGAAGTAAAATGTCTGCGACACCAAATTAAGCAATTGAATGCACGTCATTATGAGGCTATGGAATCGGCCGATTCACATTGGGTCGATTTGGAGCGAGAGTACAAAGAACGCGAAGAGGGTTATCGCGCCAAAGAGCATTGCCTCAAGCAGAAGATCAATAAGTTGCAAGACTGTCTGCGTGACGATGCACGTGCTGCCAATGAGAAAATCTTGCAATTGGAGGAAGCGGAAAAAGAGTTAAAATGCTGCTTGTTGCGCGTCTCAAAAGAGCATCGCGACATTGTTGAGGAACATCAGAGTGTCATTGTGGAAAATGAACGCTTCAAAGAACAATATGAAGAGTTAAAACTACAGCAAAAACCACTAACCGACGCACTGGAGCAGGAAAAGAGACGCAACAAGGCGCTACTGGATGAAATAAATTACATGCGTAAAGCGCAGCAGGAGACCGAGTTGAAAAATCTAAATGAAATGGAAGCATCACGTACAGAATTGTTTAATTTAAAGAAGGAATTCCTGCAGATCGAAGTCACTAACGGCGAACTTAAGGAAGAAGTGGCCACACTGGAACAACAAATCGAAACTCTACAGAATAACGAGAAAGAATGTGTGGATAAAATACGCTGTCTCACCGATGAGGTACGCTCCAAGGAGGAAATGTGCCAGAAACTGGAAAAACGTCTCGAACGTTCGGAGGGCTATAGTTTGGCGCACGAATTGAATGGTAGTCCATCAAAACGTTTCAAACGCGAGGATGTGACTGATTTACGTAGTGCCACAGTTGGTTTGAGTAAGGCTTTGAGGAATGTTAAGGTAAGTGAGCAGCCTATTTCGCATGTACATAATTTCTAATTTGACATTTGTTGTTGTCTTTCTTTTTTGTATAGGACTGCGAAGATGTCCTTCCGTCGCATCAACAATTTCAGAGTGTGGCACGTGATGTCAAAAGATTGGCCGACACAATACTAGGCGGCAGTGATACACTCTCCACCGACGAGGTAAGCAATACAGAAGAAGTTGTAGAAGATAAGAAAACTGAAAACGTTGAAGAGCAAGTGGTAAAGCAAGAAGACAATGTAGAAGATGTGATAGTAAAAATGGAGAATGATGTGGAGAAAGAAGCAGAAGAGGCAAAGGAAGATGTAGTAGAAGAAGCCGCAGAAGAAGTCAAACCTGAACTCGAAATAACTGTTGGCATGGCGTTTGTGCCAGAATTTAAAATCGATGAAAGTCTTTTACCCTCATGTTCGACAGAGAGTAAGAAACAAATCTGCGAAGTACCTTCGGAGCTGCGTAAGCTTTCGTTAGTACCTATTGAGGCTAAAGCAGAAGAGTCAATAACACCATCGTTGCCAGTACCAATCGTTCTAGATGGCGAAGTGATCAAAAAGCAAATCAAACGTAAATTACGCAAACGTATTTCGCGCCCCAGGCACAGTACGTTGAATGCGCGAGTGCGCCGTATAGTATCGTGTCTGATTTCGCGTCACTCACCTACTGCAGTAAAAGGTAATCTTTGTCAATTTTCCGACTTGGATATTTGCCAATCGGAAATTTTGCAAAGGAACGTCTCCTACGATAGTTTCCATTCGGTGAAGGAAGACAATGTTGAGATAAGCGCAAAAGTCGATGCGTACACAGAAACAATAACCGAGAGAATCGACAAAGAGACGGAAACGGTTGTCGAGAAGACGGAGAGTAGCGTTCAAGTCAACGATGACATGAATCCGGAGCATGTGCTCAAGCATATACCCTCCTCTACACGTGCCTTCTTTCATATGCTGATGGCATCCGTTACACAAACCAATCTGGAACGTCATCGGCTTAATTCGAGTTTCCTCAAGCGTTGGGAAGCCGATCATGAATTTCGCGATGGTCTCGAAATATTGCAAACATTCATTACGAACGATCCAGACGATAATGATAGCGAACTAACACAACCAGTTACCATTGAAAATTATGAACACTTCGTCAATGCAATGTCCTGTTTGCACGTGCTTGAAGAATTATTTAAACCACTCAAAATCTCGGTGGGTATTTGGTCTCATGTTGAGCTAATGGCTTCTCATTGTGTTCTGTTGTAATTCTCACAGATATTGCAACAAATTGAAGATGAAATTAATGAACAGCTCATGAATTTCCATCGCAAACGCATGGAATCCGAATTCTATTGCACTGTCTATTATCCGGTGAAACGAGAGCTGCCCATCGATTTGAATGATGTTCTAATTAAATAAATTTGAAAACCAATCAGCTAATACAAACACACACATACATATTACATACAGAGAAATTAAATGAAAAAGTACCCCTACCCGTAAAATAAAATCGAAATCGTACATTTTTGAAACAACACCAAGTTAAATTATTCGTGCAGTTTTATGTCAAATTGACTCTTTGTTTGAAATTTAGTTTTTCGTTTAATCTCGTCCTCGATCGTTCGACGCCGTTGAATGTGAAGCATTTCAAATTAATCGTGTATACTTGAATATGTGTGTCTATGTGTGTGTGACCGCTTTTATTTTCGTGTGAAAATTATGTGATGATACCTTCGAGTGAATGGAAAATTTGTATTCGATTTGAAATTCACATCAGTTTTCAAATGAAAACTGATTTTGTGTTATAAATTTACATTTGCATTGTGTTACATATTTTTGATATAAATTGATATTATATATATATACATACATATATCTTGCTTCAAAATTCATTGTAAAAAAGAAAAAAAAAAAAACCAAATAAAATAAACACATTTGGTCAAAATTGTTACGAAAAGTTATGGACAAACCCAAAATATGTTGTGATCATTCATCGTGTCCAGCTTATATTGCAAAACAACAGTTCGAACAACAACAACAACATCTACAACAACAACAAGGAGCAACAGGAATTCCACCAGTGACTATGGCTCAACCGCCCACATCACCACGGGGTACAATTGAATTGCAGGCTGATGGAGAAGAACAAGAAGCACAACAGGCGGCCGAGTCGGCACAGCAACCGCCATCGTCAATATCACCTATCGATATGGTGACTGATGGGGGTATTTCCGAGCAACCAATTAAACCGTCAGCACAAACAATACCTTTAGGTAAATTGCCAGAAGAGAAACATTTAATATCATCCACCGGGTTGCCACAAACAGAACAACAGCCACAATCACGAGCACAGACACCATCGAAACTTACACAAACACTACCGCCAGTACCACCAAAACCTCATAGCGATTACTATAGAGCTTCCAAAGCTTCACAAACTGAACCAACAAACACTGTACTGACATCAATACCAACATCAACACGACTACAATCAGCTCAACCACAAATAACGCTGAGGGCAATACCTACGGCAGCTCTAGGACCGACTACACCGGCTGCTGCTGCTACTGTTGTCCCCACTGGCCGCCGTCGTGACTCTACGCAAATACTGTATGTTGAGCCAAATTTCACGAAAACTCCTAGCGAGTTTGATATCTTTCACGATTGCGTTAGCGATTCTGATGTGCCACATGAGGGCTCCGAATTGACAATGCGAAAAAAGAATTCGTCCAGGCTTGTGAAAAATCTTCAAAATCCCGAAGGATATCGTAATACCCTCAAGGAGGTTGTTATAACAGCACAACAGCTGCTAAAGCATTTTGATGAAGTTTGTCGCATGCGTGGATTAAAAAGTGGTGGCGATGGTGTTGGCCATAGCAACAATGTTCAAGCAGCAGAAAGAGGAGGCAGAAGTGGATTTGGAGCTGCGGAAATTGACACAACTCATCATCAATATTATCGGGATAATGATGATCGCCAACATCATCATCATCATAACCGACGTCATCGCCCAGAGAAATTACGCACCGTACAACTGGAGATAACAGCTCGTGTTAATAATGAAAATGCTGCCAACTCTTCAGATTTATATTTAGATCCATACATGATACGTGTAGACCCAGTAACATTTCATATACCGCTCAAATTGCAAATGCCGTCAGTTTCATCATCTGCGGTGTTGCCCAGTTCTGGGACATCATCAATTCAAGTGAGCGAAGTCGACGTACAACCTCATATGGAACCAATTCGCACAGCAATCATCTCAGCTGTACCTTTACCGACATCGACAATGGAGCAAGCCGACCAAGCAACTTCAATCGGTGGCCTGCAAGAGCCACTGAATATCGATACAGGTGATGGTAACATTCAAAATATAATTACTACATGTCCATGTTTAGCTGGTAAGACATATAAAGACGTGGTAGGACTTGAAGACACTAAAAACATTGAAGACCTAGTAGAGAAGGCAGAGCCCGAAGGAGATTATGATGCGGTAGCTGAAAGCGAAGGTGAAAAGCAAGTAGAACCAGCTCCATCCGCTGCCGCTCCTGCACCACCGGAGAAGCCAATACGTAAAACATATCAAATTGCACTTCCACAACATAAGGATTTGAAAATATGCTCACCATGCCGTTATGATCCGAGCCCACTAATCGATGAGAACGGTCGTGTTTTCTGTCCATTCAATTGTGGTTGCTGCCTTTGTCCGTGGCAGCCACGCAACACAGAAAATGAAGAAGATATTGTGAAGCATCAAAAAATTAAGATATGCAAATGTCGTGAAAAGGGATCAATCTTCACCGATTTCGATATGAAGGATCCCCATTGTAGTGTTACGTCAATTTTCGATATTTGTCCATGTCGTGATAAAGCAGAGATGACGTTCCTAGAGTTGTATGGTCACCAGATGTCTGCACCGGATGAGAGAATTCTGCAAAAATATCGCGGGAATAAAATTTTTCTTGGCGATGTTGTTGAGATTAGGCCTAAAACTAATAGGCGATAAGTTATGTATTAAACAAATGTTTAATTAATAAATTTTAATTGTAATGTGTCTAAATATAAAAAAAAAAAAAAAAAAACAATACAAATAAACAAATATGCAATTTTTATTTGAATATGTCAACACGTAAAATATTATATGGAAGCAGCTCGTCATCTAAGAAGTACACAGGATGCTACTTGTTTTGCGTAGGCCTTTTCAGCATTCTTTCAGATCTTTGCCCTTATTAATATCTATTTATTTATTTTTTGCTTTTGAATGAATATGTCAAATTCTTGTTGTTTTCAATCAATTTTCTAATCATATTTTCTATAACCTTTCTTTTTTTCTCATTTCCTATCAGGCACCACAGAGAACTTCTCCCAAACTGATAATAACCGAGATAACGCGAATTTAAGACCTCAATTGCCATCGGCGAGCAACAATTTCCTACAACCAGATGTTGCAATGAACCAGCTATCATTTAATCAACAACCAATAGATAGTGTAGCACGACTAATTACTTATCCCACAAATTATCGACCACCATTACTATTAATGGATCTCAAAGCACCCACAGCAGCAACAACTAAAACGCCACGCTCTAAGAAATGCGCCTGCACATCATATGTTGATGATGCTTCACTACCGCAATCACAATTAGTCATTTCACCGACGCAACAATTCATGCAACAACAGCAGCAGCAACAACAACAACAACAACAACAGCATCAGCAATCGCCTCCGCATATGCAATTGATCCATATAACGCCCATATCGGCATCGACACCGATGTCGCTGCCAACGCTTATGTCCAGTACGCATGGTGGTTCAAGGAAATGCCCATGTCGCCATGACCCTAACGAACCGACAACATCATCATTAACACAGTCGTCAGCGACACGGCCGGCGCCATATCAGTTGTATCCACCATCAATGCTATCTTGTGTATCCACTTCGACTAACAAAACGAACAACACAGGTAAATTGAAACAACACGTTGACATATTTGGGCCAACGCAACCACCAACGTCGGTACAAATTAGGGGAGTATCGCCCACTAGAATGCCAACCTCAACAACACCACGAACAGGATCCAAGTGCCCATGCAGTCAGTTTGCAAGAATACAGTCATATCCCCAACCTTATAACGAAACTTTGGCTTCGAGTTCAAGAACCATCGACAACGCCAATGCGAGTAAATGTTCCAGTAAGCGCAGTCCATATGAAAAGCCTCAAACAACTGCTGCTTATTCAAGATCCGGAGATTTGAGATCTCCTCGTGATCATAGAGCTGGCGATTTCAGGCCGTTTGAAATGAGGCCTGAGGACTATAGGCGCGGTGATTTCACGCTTCCTGCTGATGATTATAGACAGTATAAAGGTAATTATGGTTATGAAAATCAATCTTGCTCTTTGGCTAAACTGCGTTCAATACAACAGCATCAGGAGCAACGCTTGGTGCATCACCAATGCAGCCCAGATGCCCATGTGGTAGTGATGAAGAGTTCTTCTCACTCAGTTCTGCTTCAGAAGACGATCCAGCGGCCAAGGATGAAGCAAGTATATATTGTTCCTTGCCATCATCACGTATGAACAATCGTGCGGGTGGTGTACGTGTCATGGAGCCGTCCATATTAGAGAATTCCAACGTAAGCCAAGCACGTCATGTGGTCGTTGTGAAATTGTTGCATGAAATTATGCATCTGCTCAATGAAGAAGATCCCATTAAAGTCGCTCCTTGCGACACGTCTCTACCAAATATGTTTTCGCCTACACAGCCGATGGGGGGGATGCTCGATATTGAGCCAACAAAAATACGTAATATTGGTACTTTCACCGAAGATTCCATACAGGAGATGGGACCGTTCACTTCTGGCATCCAAATAACTTCGACACCAATTTGTACCAGCCCAAGTGCTACGCGACAGCAGACGGAAGTAACGGATCCATACGCGCGCATGCAGCAGCAAGAGCAAATGCAACCAACAATAACAATACCTGTACAAAATTTGCCATGTAATGTGTTCATTACACCCAATATGCAATACCCCAATGCTCCACCATATACGCAATGCTGTTTTTTGCAAATACCCCCACAAGGAGACTATACAGCGCCACAATGGTCACCGGGTATGGAAACAATTAATTATGGACAAGAAAAAGATGAAATGACGATGATGCCAGATGCATCTGCAGGTGCAGCAGCGTCTCCAAAGAAAGAAGATACCGGCGATGATTATAATGATGAAGATACTTTAGTACCAATCAAGCGAGAGCGGGAGTCCCTAACACAACCAAATGTGGACGCTTCCAACCCCTATGATCCAGTTACATATGAGCAGAGTTCTCCAACACCTCCAGTTGCTGCACAAATGGAGCATTTGCCTACTATTCAAGAAGAGCATACCTATAAATCTATGCAGCAAAATAAAAAATATGGTGCAACTGGTGGAGCACCGGAATATTGTGAAGGTGACGCAGAGGGTGGTAATGATGACATTGAAGAATACGATTGCTATTGCGAGGAGAATGATGAGGACTGCGAATATGAGCAAATACAATGTAAAGCTGATGCAGACGGAAAACGTAAAAAAGGAACAAAAAGGACGTCACATAAAGAGAGTCATGGAGATGGAGAAGAGTGTAATTGCTGTCATTGCCGTGCGATGCGTGAAACGAATGGTTGCACAACAATTGCAACACCACAACAAGCATCACAAGATAATGATGGATGCAATGAACTAGTTAGTATCAGGCTCTTGACAATACATAATGATAATTGATGTATATATTTATTTGTTTTTAATCCATTTGTCTTTAGAGATTTTTCATCGATTCTATACTCATGGATTTGGATGCAATGGAGTATGCACGACGAAATAAACAACATTCTGAGGTAATAATATTGCATATTCAAATTTATTCATTATTAATAATTTGGTTTCTATATTTTTTCCACAACACAGAATTTATGTCGTCGTAAGCCTACTTCTTTGTGTGCACCTCAAAGTTTTCCCGTCACCATTACCGATGTGCACGATCTGGGGCAAACATCTTTATATGTGAAATGGTGCATTCATGATTGTTATGGCATTGGGGGTTACGAGGTAATATGAAATATGAAATTTAATTGTTTTTCAAACATTTTACTTGCACTTCGCTAAGATCATATGACTCCAGGCTGCAGAATTTATCTCTAAATATTTTAATATTTGTCAAATTGAACTAGTCAACACCATTTTGACTTTGTGAATGGCGTATTCACATCGTCACTGTCTACGAGATGAATTAATTCTCTCGTTCGCCCTACCAAGTCTTAATTTCGCATTAAAAGCATGAATAACTCGTGATCATTACGTCACTATGATCGACTGCATAACAACCGTTTCCACGGAAACTGGGTCTACCTCCCGATGCGACTTGAAATAACTGTCTCGACCAAAGGTTGTCAACTTCAACAACAATTTCAACGTCGTCGATGACATGCGCTGCATATTCGGAGTGGTTTTTTCCGGCCACACTACTCCGTCTATTACTTCAACATGCCGGAATCGAACTGAACCCTAGTCCTCAGACTTGGTTGTACGCGGTATGCAAAAAGCGCTTACAACGCATCCAGTACTCCGTCTAATGCACTAGCTGCAAAGACTGGTGCCACGTGAGAGCGTGCTCAGGATTTCGCTCCCACAGAGATTGGACTAACACCTTCGTAGCGCAATGTTGCATTACCCAACAACAATCACACCATCCGTTGTTGGGGGCTTCACGGCCACCACAACCTAGCACCACACAACCACAGTCTGGGACCACTACAATCACTAACATACCGAGAACACAACGTGTTACTAGCCAGACAATTTTGGCTGGCCTGCCACATGTAAGAGCACCCCAACAACGCTCTCACATTTGTGCCGTCACCTTCGAGGCGGATCAGGAACGACATGACAATGTACAATGACGACATTGACAGGCAAACGAACAATAATAATTCGCTGGATCACAACTCGCACTCCTCCGCTTCCAAATGCTTGCATGCAGAAGCGGTAGAAGCTGCGACTAGTACACACCAGCTCAACAAAATCCTTAACGGAAGACCCCTATCTGTTGGTAACGTGGAAACACTATTGCCCAGGAAAACGAGGTGCACCCTGGCGCAGCTTAGGTCGGGATACAGTAAGTTCCCCAATAATTATCTATCGAGAATTAATCCCAATATACCGGACGAATGCCCCTATTGCGGTCAATCACCACATGACGCAGTCCACCTATTCAATTTTCCTTATAATTTTTCGCTTAATGGATGTTTTCCAAGTTCAGTAGGATTATAAATGAAAATTTTTTCAATATTGCGATAAAATTTTTTTTTAATTTTTCTTCTGCTCATCATCTCATCTACTATAGATTTACGTTGATGGCTTTTTGACAAATCGTTACTTCAGTTGCTGTCATGAGGCCGCTGTTATATGTGATGTCGATGTGACAAAGGCGCATAAAATCGTGCTAGTAGCCACACCATACTCGGAAGATCTGGCAAATGGAATGGAACAAAATATTACGGAGAAATGCAAAGCGTTACTACGTAAATCGGATGCAATAAAATTGCAACAACAAGAGAATGCTGCAAATAAAGATATAACCGGAGCGGGAAGTATGCAGCCAGTTTGGACGCCAAGCATTTATTTCTATGATCCAACAAAACGGCAATCAACACCTGCACCAATTGTTAAATGCGCATAGCATTTGCTTAAGAAGTATATGTATTTGTTTGTTTATAGCTGAATGTATGCTTTTTTAATACATACTCCTCTATATACATACATATATTTATATATATATCATACATATGTGTCTGTATGGTTGGAGTTGCATGTACTTGATTGGATGTATTGGAATTAAATGTTTGGCAAAGTTAATTAATGGTCACAGTCGATAAGCTAAATTGTATAAAATTTATTAATTATGTTTTCAAACACAACAAAAGAAAGAAAAAAAGGTTAAAGATGTGATGGTGTTTTTATTGAAATTTAATTAAGTGAAACGTAGCAATTTATTATTATTTGTTTGTTTTCAAAACGGCTAGTCAAGGTTTTGTAGTAAAAATGTATGAACAAAACTAAGTTTTTTTTTTTAAGCTAAAAATTAAGAATTTTGCGAAAAAAGGAACAACAACAACAAGAAAAAAGAAAAATCAATGTATTTGTCATTGCTTTTGTATTTACATAGTTTCCATATTAGTATGGTAGTTTCCGAAACTGAAAACTAATTCAAATAATATACAATAATGAAAAATGTGCCTTAAAATTCGAATAAAGTATATTATTTCTAAGTGACTTAAATGGTATGGAGAGAGTATGTATATCTAATGAAATTTTGATGATTTCAGATCGGTGTAAACATAAATCTTTATTTGTTTTTTTTGTTCTTCTCATTGTTGTATTTCTTTCGTTTTTTTTTTTAAAGAGATTGCAATTTGAAACAGAGAAAAGCAATTAATTATATTAATTATTTTCATATTGTCGCTAATACATGTAGAATTATATAATTTGGTTAATTTTATTTATATAAAAATAGTAATGTATACTTTCATATCCATACCTACACCTAACAATATGTAACGCCATGTCTCTTATATATCAAGTTTGTAATTAATTCGGATTAAGTTTATCCTATTTATGTAAATATGCGGGTGCACATGAATTATTCTACATATGTCACAAGAAAATATGGTTTCTTCTTCATTTCATACATACATGTATACATAACATATCTATATACATACTACATGCTTCTTGTACATGTACATGGACATGAAAATTAGAAACAACTATTTCTCCACATTGTTCTGTTTTGTAAATACATAATATATTATAATACTATGTATGTATCATATATTATATTGTCAAATGTTATTATAATTGCTAATTATTGTACTCCAATGCAAATTTGTTACAATCGTGGGCATTTTTCTGTTTCATATTCATTACATATATGTATTACATAATTACATACTTTTACTTACAAGTGCATATTTTTGAAATAAGACACACATTCATATGACAAACAGTTTTATAAGTGAGAACACATATATTGATATATACTATGTAAACCAATTTTTTTTTGTAGTTTTTAAACGAATACAGTAATATGTACAGAGTATGTTTTGCATGATGTTAAACATACCACCTACAAATAAATACCATTTCATCCATTGAAAAAAAAATAAAAAAAATAAATAATATATATATATATATATATATATATATATATAAATAAATATATATATATATATATATATATATATATATATATTTATATATATAAATATATATATATATATATATATATGTATATATATATATATTTATATATATATATATATATATATATATATATATATATGTATTATATATATATATGTATTATATATATATATATATATATATATAATACATATATATATATATATATATATATATATATAATACATATATATATATATATATATATACATATATATGCATATATAGAGTATATATGTATACACATATCTACATTTGTTAAAGAAGCAAAGCAAAAAAAAAAAGAAAAAAAAACAATTAACTTTCAATAAATTACTTTTTATGAGAATTTAACAAAGAATGTGTTTTATTTTTTAAATATATTTTTTATACTTCGTCAACTACATCTCTCCGTCATTGATCTCGGTTTTGTGCAAGGAATCGCAGCTCCAGCTCCAAGATAGACCAAGCGCATGCATTTCAGTTGCTGTAGAGCGGCGCCAGGTAATACGAGGTCAACCAATTACTCTGACTGCTTTGACACATTATCGTCGTTTTTCGTTAGAGTGTGACCGATCCATTGCCATTTCCTTTTACGGATTTCGAGTGCTACGTGGTCGAGTGTTTGGTCTTTTTCAGCAGTTCGACGTTCGAGATCGTTTGAGGCCAGAAAATGCGCCAAATGCTTCGGAGACGAAATCTCAATGAAAAAAAATATGAATTATATTGGGTGTGTCAATTAGTAATCGGCCTTTTACGTTATATGGCGTCACGCATAAGCACGATGTCGTACATCATTGCGCGAAATGTCATTTTAAATGTCAATTCACTTGCTGTCAAAATCAAAGTCAAAAGTTTTCAATTTAGGGTGTCGGCAAGTAATTGGTAATATTTCCGGCAGTAACAATTTGGAAAAAATGCTTCCAAAAAAGAGCTCTGTGACAGAACAGAAGTTAAAGTGATATCACAAGGGTTCTGCCATTCGGAACCGGCTAATATAAGTAGTTGCTTTTTAATGCTATCCAAATTTAACACGCACAACAGTATTAGAAGAAAAGCTCTGTGGTATCACAATGGGACTTTCTGGCCTAACTATGTCCTCTCAGAGGGAGAGAGGGCAACCACAATAACCTAACCTAATCTAACCTTTCAATTTGATTGAGTGCATTATATTTTTTTTTTCAAATGGAAAATTTTGAGAGTAAGCCAAAAAAACAGCATTTGCGAGAAGTTTTATGAAGTTACTTTTTTGCAAAAAAAAAAAAAAAAAAACAAGTGCAGCTGAAAGTCATCGTTTGCTTGTGGAATTGTATGGCGACAATTCTCAATCCAATACACAATGTAAGGAGTGGTTTTTGCGCTTCCAAAAACGGTGATTTTGATATCAAAGACAAAAAATGATCTAGACAGCTGAAAAAGTTTAAAGACGATGATTTGGAAACATTACTCGACTAAGACCACCTTGTCGAACCATTACAACAACATTTGATGCGGTTGAAGAGAGCAATGATCGAGAAACGACCGGAATATGCGACCAGACACGAGTTGGTAGTTCTTCACCATGACAACTCACGCCCACTCATTCCTATTCCGGTCAAATGGTTTTTGGCCGCCAAGCTGGCGAAGTTCTTTTTAGAATGGAATCCACAAATTGCCAAAAAGGTGGGGAAATGTCATAGTTTCTGATGAATAATACATTGAATGACACTTTTTTTTTGTACAGAATTCTTAAAAATTAATGATTTTTTAGCACTAAAAAAAGGCCGGCTTTTAATTCAAACACCCAATATTTCGGACTGATGTTAAACTGCTACAGTGATGTACCTTTTCAATAAAATACAATTCACCGATTAAAAATGCAAATATTCTTTCTTATCATTTTCTTTACATTTATTTAAATTTAGAATAATTTCATTAGTATATGAAGAAAAAAAAAAAAAACAAAATGTTTAGCATTAAAAAGAAACATAGAATACATAGAATACTCGTACAATGCAGTAATATTTAATGCCAAAAGAAAATAATCTATAACTATGGTAAATAAAAAATAAAAAAGAAATTGAAAATAAAAAAGAATACAAATTAAATTAGATGGATTACATACATGACATGGAATGCTGATAGCAGCATGTAAGGTATACTTACATGAAGATGTGCGCACTTACGTATAGTACCATATGTGGATGGGAAGTGAATATACAGTATTCAAAGAGACATGCATGTACATATGCTAAAATTCATTGTAGATTTAACTTATTTTACGATTTTCCTTAATCATTCCCTTTCTTCACTCAGCTTTCATTGAACTTACAAGAACTTTGAGGGATCAATACTTGTGTAATATATTCATACAATTTAATTAATTGTTAAAATAGAAATTTAAATAAAATGTAGGTACGTAAAAAATTATACAATATATGGATAGAAATATTTACAATACAATGCGATGTAAGATCTGAGAAAAATCGTTTGAATATAAAAACTAATTGTTTATCCATTTTCTAAGATATTCATGAAATAAAGCAGCGCTTTGCAAGGTTTTTTACTTAATATTTCTTTAGCTTTAGAAGCGATGAAATCTATCAATGCGATCATGTCGATCATACTTCATTAAGCTCGAAATTATATCGACGGAATTTCTATCTTCTCACACAAGGTTCACATGTACCCGGCACCACATGAGAGGGATGACATTCTGGACATTTTGGATTCTCACCGAACCAATGCTGATTATCATGTTTATCGTCATTGCGATGTTCGGGTATTTTCAATTGAAATGAATTATACGTGTCCGTATCTAAGTAGCCTGTACGTCCAAGATTCTCCAATGGAAATGAATAGTCAGGCACTGAGAGTTCTTTGCGTATTTGAGTAATGTCGGCTGGTGTAGTCGACGAAGACGCAGATGGCGGTTGAGCTGTGCTTACTGATGGACGCCCTGTAGTTCTACTCGCTACACTATTCCGATTATTCGGTTGCGCTGTATCTTTAATGGATCGCGAAATAGGTGTACGTGATGCGGCAGCATCATCGTTCGTCGAACCGCCTTTTGCTGTGGCTTGAAAGGGATCTTTCACAAATGAGTTTCTCACCGAAGACGAACTATTCTCTTGATCGATGCCAAATGAGGTTGGTGTATGAAGGCCATCAGCTGCACTTATACTATTATAGTCGATTACTGCATCGGGGTACTCGCGTCCATCTTCTCCAATCGGCGGCTCCAATTTGGGTGGTTCTAAACCATTTGATGGAACTTTCCACTCATAGTAAATGGGTGGACCTTGAGTTGTGGCAATATCGTGTACGATGAACTCTTCATATGGCGGCAAGAGGTCATTAGCCGGCACTGCTGCTTGACCATCAACATTATTGTGAGGCTGTGTTACACCCGGTGTTGGTGTTGTTGGTGCTTTAAAGCCATGTGCTGGTGTGGGAGCACGCGCATCATTTCGATTGTAATCCGTAGATTGTATGATATTGTTTTGATTACGACCAGCAATTGATATAGTAGTTGGTGTTGTGAAGTCTGTCCCCGATGTAAAGGGCTTGCCGGCAAAAGTTGTGGGACGACTTGGCGATCGTGTAGTTGTCGTTGGAGTGCTACTGCTAGTACTGCTGCTGGTAGCTACTGTGAATGGGGTTGCTGTCGATACTATTAGTGGAGTTTCCGTTGAAGACGCATCGTCGTCCATATTATAGATGGGATAGAGGAAAGGTGGTTCATAAATTTTCGACGGCACTTTAATAGCTATCTTGGTTGGTACACTATTGGTTGTGGCACTACGGGTGGTGATGGGAGTAGCTTTTGTTGTCGTTGTTTTCCGATTAGACACCTTACGCGGTGCAGACTCAGACGAATTATAATCGGAAGACGTATTATAGCGTGTACTATGGCTGGTGCCCAAATCATCAGTGTCGGCGTTATGTTGACGCTGATGCAATGCTGCACTATTTAAATGATTTCGTCTACTGATGGTTGTGGCTGTGGTGGTGGTGGTGGTCGGTACTGAGTGTACATTTGTATCCCTACCGAAATTATATTGCTGCTGTGTCCTTCCACCCAATACTTCACCATCATTGTCTTGACTCTGTGTTTCATACGACGGTGGTAAAATTGTGCGACTTGGTGGAGGGATATGCCAATGTTGTTGACCCGGTGCCAGTTGCTGTGGACTGGCTTGTGATGCTAATGCTGTCTTTTCATAATTCTTCTTCTCTGCATCATTGTCGAATATTTGATTTTGTATAGCCGGTAATTGCTGTGTGATAAGAAAAATGATAGAGTGGTAAGATGAAGTTTGATCACTTTGGGGTGAGTATATACTACTATACCTTGTATTGATTACGGAATGATTCACCGGAATAATCTGGAGCGTATGGTCGATCTAAAAGATCTGGTCGCGGTGTACGTAAACTATTCTCCTCATCGTTAACAAATGGCTTATCACGTTGACCTAAAATGAATGGTGAAATTATCGAGATTTAATTGTTCGCCCAAAAGTATGCTCATAAATATAGTCGCAATTTCCCCACAATTATGTGGTGTATACCTTTCTGCTCATTATTATTTCTAATAGTGAATCTCACCACACCTGAAGACCTACAACTCACCAATTAACAAATTCGCCGCATAATTACTCTCCGCTTTAGAACAATTTACCATATACCAATGATCACAGATTAGCATCCGCTGTTGGAAGAGCGTCGTGTTCGGACATGAATAACTAAATTGTCGTCCCAAACCATCGCACATATGATAAACCTGTAAAGTGCATCAGTATATTATATGCGTTCTTATATTTGATGCCATTGGCAATTGATTTGTGTTCTCTGCTCTCGGCTTGTTAACTAACCTGACAACCAGTTTCTATATCAGCATAGTAGCCAGCTGGACGGCCAACGCATGAGAATGATGTTTTCTGATAGACGCGATGTGCTCCAATGGCATTTTGACTCTATGGAGAATTGCGGAAAAGAAAAAAAAAAGAACATGATAATATATTAGAGAATTTATGTATGAACAAATATGCTTTACGGGCATAGTTTTCTTTTTTTTGTTGGTATTTATTCAAATGTTGAGCGTTATATAAATATGTATGTATGTTTTTTTTAATGAAATACCTCGTAATAATGAAAGCCAATTAATTCGAATTTACAATAATGAACTTTATATTAAAATTTATATCGTTTGCAAATATCTCACGATTGATTCTCAAGATATTGGGTGTGTGAATTAGTAACCGGAGTTTTACGTTACATAGCGCCACGCATAAGTGGGATGTCGTACATCATTGTCAGAAATGTCATTTTAAATGTCTATTCGCTTGTTGTCAAAATCAAAGACAAAGAACGCTCCGGACAGCCGAACAAGTGGTGACATTACTCGACCAAGACCTGGTCGTCGAACCATTACGGGAGGGCTGTACTGACAATAATTGATGCGGTTGAAGAGAGCTATGATCGAGAAATGGTTGGAATATGCGACCAGACACTAGTCGGTTATTTTTCACCATGACAACACAAGGCCACACATTGATATTCCGGTTAAAAACTATATTGCTAATAGCGAATGGGAAGTTTTACCCCACCCGCCTTATAGCGCAGACCTGGCGCCTTTAGATTACCACTTGTTCCGGTCCAAGCAGAACGCCCTTAAAGGAATACGCTTCACTTCGGTCACGGGAATCAAAAATTGGCTCGATTAGTTTTTCACCGCCAAGCAGGCGAAGTTCTTTTGGGATGGAATCCATAAATTGCAGAGAAATGAGCAAATGTCATAGTTTCTGATGGACAATACTTGACATGTTTTTTACAGAATTCTTAAAAATAAATTTTTTTTTACCACTAAATAAGGCCGGCTTTTAATTCACACACCTGATATTCTTTCTAATAAAGCTCCTAATTTATACTACCATTCAAATTATAAAAAATCGGTGAAATGAAACCAAGCGATTTTGATACATTGTCATTTATATTCCTTGCAAAATCTCATGGGATAAAAATTGTTTAGTTCAATGTATAACACAATTACGTGATTCATAAGATCTCCCATAATGTCATATGTCATAACTTCAAGTTGAACGAAATATGCATATATCGCTGTCATCATTGTAAGTGACATTTAAATACTGAGTCATGAAAAATGCAGAGAGAGAAAGCGAAGAAACGAAAATAATAAGAACTTTGTCCAAAAATCGAGCATTTGGATATACTTATGATTGTATTAAGTAAATGTTTATAATTTTTTTTTTTTTGCTAGAGACGAAGAAGACGAACAAGAAATGAAGAAAAACAGCTGATGAGTTACAACACCAAAAAAAAAATTGATTGCAAAATTGTACATATTATGTTAAGTCGCTTTTGTATAGAGACCAACAACAACAACGATTTTCACGCTATTGTTTAAACTTATGATAATATGACAATATGATGAGTTATGACACTTTATGAATACCGTAAATATTTATAACGTTTTTCAGTGATGTTGCATGAATATTGCCTAAACCAATAACAAATAGGTAGAAAAGTACAGCTCAATGCATTTAATTTTCTTCTTTAGAACAGGGGAATTGTTTTCTTGAGGAAAATGAAGATGAATCAAAATTACTGGTTGCTTTTTTTTCTCGTTTTTGAAGGAAATGCTTGCCAGTCTGTATATGCAGAACTTTCTTCAATTGGTTACTAACCAAATTAATATACTACACCCTTTAACTTGGGTGCAGGGTATAAGATGTTTAAGGTTAAGATGTTGACTAGCCTTTTATAAATAATATTTTGCGGTGAAGGAATCGTTAGCCTAATCTAAGTTTTTTTTTTTTTTTATTTCAAATTTATCAAAATAACAGCATCTGAAGGTGAAATTATAAAATTATATCGTAAGACAATTACGTTATGAAGATGTTATAAGTACGATAGCTTCATTAGCATAAATTGTCGTTGCAAAATAAAATGTAAAAAACTTGAATAAATTAATAAATCTTGTTAAATATCACTCATTATCTTCTACATAGTAAAAACAAAAAACAAATAAAAAAAATCATTGCTACAATTCAACAATAAAATTTATATTTTTATTTGCTTTTAATTCGTTGGCTAATTAAAAGAAAATAATAATAATAAACGTTTCAATCGAATTTATTGAAGCAAGAAATGCATGGACTTCTTTAGATGGAAAAATAAGATAGTCAAGTAAAATACTTTCATTCGTTTTCTTTCACCAATGACTCACTATTATTTACCGCGGACTCCTTTGAGAGTAGAAGATAATATATGCATGGCGCTCTTTATCGTATTACATAATGATGTTTTTTTATAAATAAATAAATAAAATTCAAATCAATTTAATGACCAGTATTGTTCGAAACACTATATTATACTCATACCATTGATCTCAATAATCAATCAATCACATAAAGGAAGTTATTTCTATCCATTACGATCCTATGTACATATCTGCATTGAAAGAATCACCTTTGATCTTATCAGATAGTGAAATAGATCGTGTAATACTTAAATGTAGAGAAGCAAATTGACATCATATAAATTACATTGATTAATTATATTGTATTCTTCTGGAGCGTATCAAAAGTTCACATAATCGATCGCGCCACCATCGCAATATTTGCATTATAACTGCTCATGAATAAAATATGTGCATACAATACAAACGTAAGCTTACATTTATTTATTTGTTATTATTATTTTATTTCATTTTTTTTTTGCTCTAAAATAGTTTTCCATGTTGAATACTCATAGCATGATTGTTGATGTGTCAATAATTAAATGTAGCAATTACAATATGAAACGATCTTTTGGCTATGTAACTATAATAATAAATTTTTCCAAATAATATGAATATTTCATTTGGTTAATCAAAAAAGAAGGCGTTTCATAATATTGTATTGTATGTGCAAACATATGCATATGCGTTTGTACGACTACAATGGCTAGAGTGACATGAACTGAGTTCAACTGACAGTTAGGCGGACTGAGAAAATAATATCCATACGAGTACATTGTATGTAGGTAGGTAGGTAGGTAGGTATGTACCTACGTTGAAAGATGAACATGCAGATAGTCAAATATTCTTTGTTTTGCATGCAACTTAAAAAAAAAAAAGTGATCGTGCTTATCGCAATTGCAGTACCAAGAGATAAGCAACTTAATAACTGACAATCAACAGAGTAACAATAGCTACTCTTGCATATATATATATACATATATATACATATATTTCTACTAAAAAAACATAGTAGATTGATATGTATATTGCAGTCTGATAATCATGCAAACAGATTCAGTAGTAGGAAAAACAAAAAATGAATAGAAAGGCCCTTTACCACATGTATATTTTACTACACAGTACAAAATGATAGTTTAATTTTAATTCCAGTTGGTATTGAATTAAAATTTGAATTGGAATTAAAATTTGATTTTAATCCCAAAAAACATGATTTTAATGACACCTGAATTTAATTTTATTCCATGAGTCATTATTTTTTAAAATTATGAAATATTCTTGCAAGTTCATTAAATCCAAAATGGTTTAAAAATAAAAATTTAATCAGCTTTGTACTAATACTTTTTTGCTTTAATTACAGACCCTCTCCTTCTAATGTTTGAAGTAGTTTCGATTTAAAAACAGGACTAAAAAGTATTAAGGAGCTTCATAAATGTTAATTATATTTAATGTTTAATTTTAATTTAATGTTTTTTTTAATGAAACAAATGCATATAATAATTATATTATATACTAATATATTACATGGTGATATTTTAAGAGCCTTCAGATTTGATTTAAAAAAAAAAAATAACACATAAAATGTAGAGAAATGTATGAAATCTTTATTTGAGTAGATAGAACGATCTTTATAATGCAATGTTTAAAGATGATTTCATGTATATGTTGACCGCGGCAGCGCCTCAAATGGTTCATACGCTGGGCCGAATTTTAGCATACTCTCTCCAACATGTCGGCCGGTATCTCACGAATAAATTCTTCAATATTGGCTTCCAGTGCGTCAACCGTTGCGGGCTTGTCGCTAACATAGCCTTAATATAGCCCCACAAAAAATAGTCTAAAGCGTTAAAAAGCACGATCTAGACGGCCAATTGACCGGCTCCTAACTCTTCACCGAACTCGCCTCTCAATTGGGCCATTGTTTCGCGTGTTGTGTAGCATGTGTCTTGTTGAAACCACATGTCAGCCAAGTCCAGCTCTTCCATTTTGGGCAAAAAAACGTTTGTAATCATCGCACAGTAGCGCTCGCCATTCACAGTAACATCCCTGATTTCGACCTGTACGGTCCAATGATGCGACCGGCCCATAATCCACACCAAACAGTGCATTATCAGTTCTTGCAGTTCTTGCAGTTCTTGCAGTTCTTGCAATGCTTCTGGCTGCTCTTCACACCACCACGGCATTCAACCAGAAATGAGATTCGTCGTTGAACACAATTTTCCGATAAAAAAGTGCACGATGGACTTAACCGAGCATGAATTTTGAGAATAAAATTCAATCATCTGCAAGCGTTCTTCGTTTGTAAGTCAATTCATGGTTAAATTATAGACCAAACTGAATATGTTTGACAGTAACATGTTACACGAAAACAGCTGAGCTGCCAAAAACAGTGTTGCCAAAAAGAAAGTTGCGAAAAAATCACCCTGTATATACCAATATAATGTAACTAAATAATCTTAAATTTTAATAAATATAATTTTATTTTATTTCAAATTAAAAATGTAATAAAATAATAAAATTAATTCCAGAAAAGTATTAAAGCTATTAGAATTTTCAGATAGATCCAAAATCATTTCAGTTTTCTTTTAACACCCCCAAAAAATATGTGATTTAGTCCCATTGTTTATTTTTAAGAAGAAAATCTTCTTTAAATTAATTCCATTTAGGGTATTATTTTTTTTTCTTCTTTATCACTCTTAATTGGAGCATAGGGACTCCACAAGGGTTCTCCATCGCACACGATTCTGGGCTGTTGTTCTAGTGCCATCCCATGTGATGTTGACATCAGCTAGTTCCCGCAGGGTTGACCTTCTCCAAGTGTTTGTTGGCCGTCCGCGGTTTCTGCTCCCTTGCGGGTTCCATTCGAGCGACATTCTCGTGATGCTTTCTGGCTTCCCACGCTTAATCTGGTTCAGTATAGGTTCCTTGTTCGTTAGACCAGAATGTTCCACATATGATCCTTAAACACTTCTTGACGAAAGCTTGACCTCATGGTATTAATATCAAGAATATTTACTCTCTGAGATGAGATGGTCAAAAAAATTATTTATTGAAAATTATATTGTGCTCCATCGTAGTTAACTGAAATATGTAACCCAATGAGGAATATTATTATTGCTCATTGAAAATTCATATAAAAAAAAATGAACGAACAAAAAAAAAAAACTCGAGCGAACTCTACATAAGCAAAACTGATTAAAAACCAATGATCTATATTTGCACCGTCTTTATTCTGAAGGCATTTTTCAAGTATGTACCAAAATTCTGTAAAAGTAATACGAACTTATAATAGAGTGCTTTAAAAAAAGCCGCTGAAGAAGTAGGCCTTCGGCATTCTGCTACTGGGGATACGATGGTGGTCCCAGAACTACCCGACCTAACAAAGAAAACACAACAAATTTGGGAAAATTTTTCTTTATTTCTCAACATAATCTCCTTTTAGCTCTATACACTTTTCCCATCGATATTCTATAGCTTCGATACCCTGAGGATTTTGTGGATTTTCTTAACCTCAATTGGTCGACCACTACGGTGTTCGTCTTGGCAGGTCGTACGACCTCGTTTAAACTCTGCCACACAATATTTTATGGTCGTAAACGAAGGAGCAGACTCCCCCAGAGTAAAATCTACTTCGGCTTTAATATTCGTTAGACTGAGACCTTTCATATGAAAGTATTGAATTACATAACGGTGACCAATTTTTTCCATATTTACAAATTTAGTGAGGTCTTTACCTTTCGATGGCTCCAAAACGAATACTAAACAACGTGGCATCTTGAAACTTAAAATATATGTTTTATAAGGTTGCCACTTTTCACCAAAGTAATTATTTTCAAACTACTGCCGCCATGTATATGTCAGGTCGGGTAGTTCTGGGACCGTGCTCGTAGATAGACATACTCATACATGCAAATAGAGGATAGTAACAATCCAGTCGGTATTAAAATTTGCAATATGTCCTTCGTTTTCGTTGAAACTATGAGATTATGTATGAAATTTATTTTAATGGAAAATAATAATTTTAAGATGATTAAATTATAGAATTAATAACAAATTTCCCTCATACAAAACTAAAAAAAAACCAAAATTCAATTACCTACTGTTAGGTTAATTAATATGTAGTTAAAGCGAACAATGTAATTATCATTAGATTTATTATTACTATTATTATTCGTTGCACATTTCAATATAAAACTTTTAAATTTGCTTCTACTCTTGAAGGGCAGAAACATACAATATACGTATGGACTAGGTATTTGCATTTTTCTGATAACAAAAAAAAAAACATTAAAAATAAAAAAGTAGGTACAAACAGTCATAAAGATTTATACAATTACAATGAAATGACTTAGCTTAATACACTTTGAGGGTATTAACAAAGTATTGCGGAATCACTAACATGCTTTACAGTTTCTTCCGACACATATACATACATACTAGAACACATTTAAAATTTTCGAATTATACTAAAATCATTACGTATTTGCCTTCAGAAAAGCAGTATATTTAGGAAAAATATTATGTCGTTCATATATTTAATTTACGGCCATGGAATTTGTTAGTAGAAATTTTGATTTCATAATATTTAAGCATTAGAATAGTTTTACTTCTTTTTCTCATAAGTTTCTGATTACCGTTTTACTTTGTAAATTCCTTCACAGCTTCTTTTACAACATTTCATTAAATTTTTATTCGCAAGTATATAATTTATATTTGAATATTTATTACTTGAATTAATTCAATCAAATAGACAATAGTATGAAATAATGAAGCATAAGAAATGAAATAACATAAAAGAATTAGTAATAATAAATTAATTTATTAATATTAATATTGCAAAAGATATATGGTTTAACTGAGAAATATTCAATCTTATCTGAAATTGTAATTATTTATACATGGAATAGTAAGTGTAGGCTACCGCAAGTTGACCTAGGTGTATTTTTGAATATTTGGCAACCCCCAAAGGAATTGTTAATTTTGAATAATATATTTGTTTCCTAAAATCTACCAGAAAAACTCAGGTGGTGCTTGCGAGAGTTGTTTATTTAGCATACATTTTTGGCTATGTACTATAAGCAGACCACAATTAAACCCAATCAGGTATAGGAGTATGTGGTTTCCCAGAAAACCAGAAATCTAGTAAACGATTCTCAATGAAAATCGAAACAAAGCAACTGGAAAAATGAAGCACTACGTTCTGTGAGGAAATAACAGGGTGATTTTTTAGTAAGTTTTCTTTTGGCAACACTGTTTTTGGCAGCTAAGCTGTTTTCGTGTAACATGTTACTGTCAAACATGTTCAGTTTGGTCTATAATTTTATAAACTAAACTGAAACTGAACTGAAACTATTATATATTGAATTTTATTATCAAAATTCATGCTCGTTTCATTCATTCATTTATTTTATGGTCAGTTTGGGCGACCTAAATTTCGCACCAATTTTGCATTATTGGACATTAAACCACCAACCAGCATACAAAGAGTGCGGACAGATAAAAATATCGCAGCTGTATCCGCCAGTATTGTTGATGACCGTGAATTATCGATTTATTCGTGAGATACCGGGCCGATATGTTAGAGAGAGTATGCCAAAATTGGACCCAGTGTATGGCGTATGAACCATTTGAGGCGCAGCCGCCGTCAACATTTACATGAAATCATCTTTAAACATTGAATTATATAGATTGTCCTATCGACTCAAATAAAGATTTCATACATTTCTTTAAATTTTATGTGTGTTTTTTTTAAATCAAATCCGAAGGCTCTTAAAAAATCACCCTATACTAATGTATTTTGTGTTGACGATAAATAACAACAACAAATATTGAATTCGTGAATTTTTGACGAAATTATGTGGAATGAGAAATGGATGGAATGACAGTGTCATAAAGGCAAGAGCAACGTTGGCACCTTGTGCCGACTATTAGTGGTTTCTTCACCTTAAAATTTTTTTTACTTACATATTTTCCCTTTTTTTCGATAAAAACAAATATAAAGTATTTATAATTTGTGGAAATCGTAACAACACCGAAAATCGTAACATATATGTGGAATGACAAATGGATGGGATGGATGGGACAGTGTCATAAAATCAATTGCAATGTTGATACAATGTGCCTACTATCAGTGGTTGTTTAATCTTAACATTTTTTTTTTTACGTATATTCCTTTTTTTTTCGATAAAAACAAAGATAAACTATTTATAATATCTGGAAATCATAACAACACTGAAAATCGAAATTCCCTAGCAATTTAATGTTATCACAGCCCCATACCCACCCTTAAAACAAATTAATGAAAAAAAAATATTTTGAAATTTCTAAAATAGATACAACAACAACAACACTTTCAATAATAAGTGATAATGTCACCCGTCCCTACATGTGCCGAAATAGCTCAGTTGGGAGAGCGTTAGACTGAAGATCTAAAGGTCCCCGGTTCAATCCCGGGTTTCGGCATAGGAAACTTCTTTTTTTTAATTGGTATTATATATTCATATATAAGTGTTGTTCTTTTCACATATATTTAGATTACCTAACCCTAACCTAGGTATACAAATAAATTGATTTTTAATTCTTTACAATCCCTATGATAATTAAAAAACCTTCAGAAAAACAAAAAAAAAAATTTTATATTCCAAGGAGGATGATGATTAGAAATTCATATAATATTAGTCTAAAATATTCTTTGAAGTATTTGCCTATTATGTTCATACTTATTGTTGTTGTCGATACGATAATTTGAATACAATTTTACTAATGTGTAAGCTTCATTTACTAAGCCAAGCCTAGGAAATTGTAAAATAATAAAATACGAATTTAGATACATGCGAGTATCATGTATTATGTATTCATATCTATAATATATGTATGTATTTGTTTTTCCATTTGAAATAATTGTTTTTCTCCTTGAACTTAAGCTGCCGTAATATTTGCAGCAAAATATGTACATACAATACATCATCACTATAAACACTTAGTAAGAATTACTCTGAGCTATGTAGAAATGAAGCAAAGATGGCTGATGCCATTCGAAACGTATCGTAACTAAGATGTGTGGGTTCTACGTAAATTCAAGAATTTTAAAAGACATCAAGCTGACATATAAGTAAATTGATAAATTAGCTGTACTTACTTTAGGTGGTTCCGTATTATCTTCTATTCTTCTGATTCTTCTAATTCTTCTTATTCTAATCGTTCTCAAATTACACACAGCGGGTGTACATAAACTTGTATAGTAAATATGTATATCACTGTACATTAGTCTGGTTTGGGAATTCTTTTGAGCTGAGCTTCTTAGCTCACATCGTAATTTTAACAATTTCGGACCAAATACAGCTCTATTACGACAAACATTACAAACGAAAAAATCCATCATAAAATCTAAATTTTGTGTTCAATTGATTAAAAAAGGAGTTTTTACTTAAAAAATTTTTAATTTTTATTAAAATTATTATTTTATTAAAATTATTACTTTTTTATATTAAAAAAAAAATATGATAAAAAAACAAATAAATTACTGTTATTATGCTATTGTGATATTTTTTTTTTCATTGTATGTGTAACATAGGTGAATAGTACCCTGGAACAAATTGTGCGACTAATCTCTAAAGAGAGTAATCTCTTTAGACATTAATAAGAGACTAGTCTCCGATCGATCTCCTTAGAGATGCGTTGGGGATCAATCTTTAAATTATTTAATATATTTAGAAATTTTTTACACTTTCAAGTAATTCGCTTTAAAGTCAATGATAATATTCTGCAGATTAGCGTACGTGGTAAAGCGACGGTAGATCAGCCAAGACACACGATGTTAGTTTGGGTACGCAGGTTCGAATCCGAGGAGAAAATACCTAAATTTTATTTCCACGTTTAAATTTGAAATATATGAATCGAAATTTTGAAAGCAATAAATGAAAATAAATCATTTTGTTGCGAATACCGGCAAAGAACAAAAATGGGTAAATTGTCAAATGGTGGAAATGAAAAATTTCGAACTATGTGACTAATCTATTTATAGAAGGCGACTAGTCCACATTTATACCCATTTGGGTATAAAGGGGTAGAATTGGTCTCTTCATAGGACATGCTCGAACAAAAGGGCACAGCCCACTCCATATAAAAGATCAGAAGTGCGATTAGTCGCATGTTGCTTTGCGACTGATCCTGGACACATCACGGACATGTCGCATTTTTACAGGGTATATATATACGTAAGTGTGAATTGATTTTGTACAGATATTTTTTGTTTTATTATTATTATTTTTTTTTTTTTTTGTAATGGAGAAGCAATGAAAAGTTGTTTTTTATGAGTTTCTAAACACGGCAACTTAATATTTTTTTGATATGAAGCTTTTAGTTGGCCGATCACTTTAATCTAATTTAAAAATAAGTGGCTACGATTTTGAATTGAAAAAATTCGTTCATAAAGATGAAAAAAATACGGAAGCATGTATCATATTTTCTAATATGTCATCATACTGGTTACGAAATCCATAGTACTCATTTAGACACAAAAATATTTGCATGAAAAACATTTTCAATTCTCTATTGATATTTCGTTCGCGTTGACAAGGCTAAAAATGTTTATCAGCGTCGTGTGAATTAGTTTGTATGTTTTCTTAATATTTGACATTACGAATGACAACCACAAAGTGGGTTTCATGTAGGTGAAACAAGAATCCCTCTCTCTTCTCTGTGCGCGCCATGTTTTCAAACGAAAGTTTTTTCATGCAAATGTTTCTGTGTCTAAACCAGGACCAGCCATAGTCTAAGGCTAAGGAATCACCTCTTTCAACATACTAAAGTGCTTGAAACACATTACTTATGTTTGATTTTGCCGACAAACACACAAAACCACATAATAAAATTGTCCAACTTTAGGTCTGCCTAGATATTCCTAAATCGTTTTAAAACAAAAAATCAGTTTCACTACAGCTTAATATATATCATATATTAAAAAAAAAAAAATTAAAACTTTGCTCAAAGTCATTGTTCTCTCTTGATTTTACAATTACGATGCATTGTACGTGCGTAATTACTATTAATGATCTTGTATGTATTTGTTGTTATTGTTGTTGTCGTCTGTTGCTGTTGTTATTCATTTTATAATTGTTGCTTCAATGCATTTTTATGTCAACATCTTATTGCTATGGCGTCATACAAAACACCTTACTTGGTAATTTTCAACAACAGACAACAAACCATAATTTCGTAGTACTGCACATTGCACTTAGGGTTCACAAAGTGAAATAGAGATTTTAGGTCCTCATACAAAACAATATTTTAGAAAAGTATTTGTATTTGGCAGCATTTAAAAGCAAAATTAATCATAAATTTTGTTCAGGACTGTAAGGAACAATTTTACGGAATTTAAGAGTAATACGTATGAATATTCTGCTAAGTTACCCTGTACTTGAGCACAAGTGTTCTTTCGATGGTTAAATTCAACAATTTAAAATACGAAGAAAGCGAGATTTGGCTTCCAGAGACTATTGGCTACTTCTAAACGTAGAAAGAAACAGAAGAAATATTTAATATCAATTTGATATTGAGATAAACAGAGTTCGTTGATATATTTAACACCACACTACGATAATGTCAATTAGAATAATTGTAAGCAAGTAAAAACTCATCACTTACTGTGGCACTTTTAAACGTATAGCATAGTTTATACTCGTATGTGATTGTGTTATACTTAAGATTTACAGTCAATAAATTTTGTACCAAGTCTTGCTTTAATATTCAAATTGACACTAATAAATATGAAAAGTTATGTACACATCTGACAGCATCATCTGCTACTACAAATGTCAAAAGTGGTTTCACCACTATGTTTGTTGTCACCTCTAATGGTGTTTCTATTTCATATATTCGTATGTACATATATATTTACCTAGATAAATATATTGCATATTTTGTTTATATGAATTAATTTAATTGACATGCAAATAAATTCCAAATGAAATTGTATGCAAAATCATTTTTGACTTTAATTTATTATTAACCAATTAAAGCAAATATTTTTAAATTGCAGAATGTTGATGTTTATAGGTATTTTCAAAATTTTGGACAGCATGGATATGCATATATGTATATGTTTATTTGTTATTTCGAACAAGTAACGTTAGATTTTTAGGAAATCAAAAGATTTCATTGACTGAGGAGCAAGACGAGAGAGAGAGAGATAGAGCGTTAGATAGACGCCAGTGAGAGCAGATGAAGATGAGTAGCGACAAGAATAAGACGTGAAAACTGTTTGAAAATGTTAAGCGTCTGATTGGAGGTGGAGTGGAACTTGAGTGGAATGTCGTGAGAAAAATGGGAATCTGGTTACAGATGTCCAAAGTGTACTCCATCTATGGATGGAACAATTCTCGAAGTTAGTGAATGCCGATGCAACGAACAATTCCGTCAGATTGCCCGAACAGCTCAATTAGAGATTATGATGCTGATGTTGTACCACCTGGTTACGGCGAGTTTGAATAAGTCATTCAAAGGCTGAAGATCAATAAAGCCGCAGTTATTGATGACCTGCTTGCCGAGTTGCACCAGTTCATAAGCAGAAAATAGTCGGACGAAAGCGTGCCGGATGATTGAATGCTTAGTATTCACTATCCCTTACACAGGAGACCATATAATTTGCGTCAACTATCTAGATATACATAATTCTCCTCAGCACCACATACAGGATTTATCGTGCTTTTTGTGTAAAAGATTGAAACCTGAGCTCAACAACCTGATTGGACCTTATCAATGTGGCTTCAGTCATAATAAATCTATCATCGACCTAATTTTTGCCGTTTAATTACGCCAAATCCTGGAGAAGGTTTGTGAAAAGCATATCGGCACACTTCATTTACATGATTAAAAGTCGTTTTCGACAGTCCAGTAAGAGAATGACACTATATAATAATGTCAGAGTTCGGTATTCATGCAAAACAGTACTTCAGAGGACATTTCAGGACCCTTCCCTCCCATTTACTATAGAACGGTACTTGCAACAAGGTTATGCATTAACGTTTGACTTCTTCAATCAATGCCGGAGATATTGAAATAATCGGAATGAAATTACTCGCAAGTGCAAGAGTCAGTGCAGTGTTATCTGAATTGGAAATAGTGTCGCGTCAAATCGGTCCTAGAGTGAACGAAGGCAAGCCGAAAAATCTAGCGTAAATAAAGAAAGACGCAGGGGCCGTCTTGGGCAGCACGACACTTTTGACAACAACGCTTTCGAAGTAGTAAACGGCTTTGTCTATCTTGGAACAAGCATTAACCAGTCTGGAGAAATTGTGTCTAAGCGATCTTGCAAATAGCAGCTATTTTATCCCAAATACGCAACTGAGAAGTTGAGCATCCCATAGAAGAGCTGAATTACACATATTTTCTTCAAAATGTATTTGCTTACGTGTACTCAAATGGGAAAAGTACTCTTTTCTAAATGTGTTTGCTTACTTGTAATCTCAAACCGGGAAAGTACTTATTTAATATATACGAAATGCCGTAGTCCAGTGGCTAGTGCGTTGGACTTTTGATCAGGAGCCTATTTCATAAAAGCTACAGTGGCAATTGTGTCATGACAGGCATTTTCCATATTGTCAGTGACAATTCGACAGTCCGGTGGGTATTTTATTTCATAAAAACTATTGACACTTGACACTTGAAAATTGTCGGTCCAATAACAAATTCTATTGAAGAAGTGACAAAGTTGTCGTTGTAGAATTTTAAAATTGTAGCAAGTCGTACGCAATATTTCGATTCATTTAGTTTTGAATTTTTAAAATGGCAAATATCTGATTTATGTATTAACGACCGGTGGCGAAAGTTAGTTGCGATTAAAATAACCCGAATCAACCAAAAGTCAATACATTTGGGAAAGGCCTCCCTCCATATATTCCGCATACCATCAACATGCCATTGATGGTGTAAAGAACTATTTCACAATACACGGGAATCATGGACACGTCCCGTAAAATGCGCGCAAATCAAATTTACAAAATTCTCCTGTCAAAACATTCCGACGGAGTCATTTCGTTTTGTCGCTATTGTCGCGACAATTTTGTCTGACTGACAATTGTCAGCATCATTGTCAGACAATTGTTGACAATGTTCCAGTATTATCACTGTCGTTTTCCAACAATTGTCACATTTGCTTACGGGCGTCTGTCTATGAAAACAGAAAAGATATCGCCAACAATTCTGGCTCTGAAATTGTCCGGAAAAATAGACAATTGTCATAGCTGTCACTTTTATGAAATAGGCCCCCTGCAGGTAGTGAGTTCAATACGCGGCAAAACACAACTTTAATATCGAAAAGATTTTCCTTTCGAACAATTCCCACCCATCACTTTCAGTACCTATCATACAATTCCTCATACATACATATATGTACATAATCTACTACCAAAGCTATACAAATTGTTTGTTTTGTCGCTAATACTTTTAATTTCACGCAATATTTTGCTGCAAAAATTGAAAATAGTTTTTTTAATGAGGGAAAAACAAACTACACCAACAAAATAGATGATATTTTTTTTTTAGTAAAGCGCATCACCATAAACATCGTTTTACAACTTAATTGCAGCATTTTAATGCCGATGACGGTAATAAATGAGCACAAAAAAAAATAAAAAAGAAAAGAAACAATAGCTATTATTTAAGGCATATACTTCATACGATACATGCCACTGTAGGGTTATTATGACAGTTCAGTGTGTTATTTGAAACATGTACCATTCATTGTGGTCGGTCACTGTGAAAGCGAAATGTATGACCAGAAAATAGCACACACACATATACACACCTAAATATGTACATTTATATATTGTGCATACATACATGAAGGTATTGATGTTGTTTGATGCAGAAAAATGTTATGCTTTAAAAGTGGGGAAATGGGCCTTCTTTTGACACCGCATTTGAATATACTCATGTACATTCATAAACATAATTTGAATCATAAAGCATAAACTGAAATGTAAATAAACAATAACAATTTATTGTATATACATACACACATACATATATAGGTGACTGACTATGTAGTTGTTTTCCGGCGTTTTGCAACAGATATGCAAAACTCGGGGACTAACTACTCTTGTGCAAAGGGGGCATAAATTATTAGTTAAAACATACAAATTGAAATAGAAAATTTTGTGTTTATCTATGTTTTGATTTAATAAACACCTTTTTCAATTAATATTTTAATTACTTATGTTATGTATGTAGTAAGATGATGGGCAAGAACTGCATACTACTACTGTAGTATGACTGTAGTATGATTTTTATGCGCACGTACTTACACATATTCGACATGACCTTAACCTAAATTTTGTAGCTTTTATATTATTAATGCCATCCATTTATTGCTACTGATTTTGTTGCTGTTGTTGTTGTTTGTTTTCGTTTTGTCTTTCCTTTGTGTTGCTGGTTGTTCTCATGCGAGAATTACACTTCAGTAAGCACATGATGGATGTATGAGTGTATGTATGTGTGTGTGTGTGTGTATGTAATGTTAATATAAAATATTACAATATAAAAATGTATATGTTAAACATTAATACATCATTTGTTTAGTTTACAATATTGTTACAACTACAATATTTGCATGTATGTGTCTACAGAATATGTATAGTTAAAGGCTATTCGAACAGATTTTTGATGTGATTTTTCTTTCGTTGCTCAATAAACTTCACAAAGACAAAAAAAAAAAAAAACAAAAAAAAAAACGCAACCAATATGTATAGAAATTTTACAAAAGCTATAAAAATGTACATCAAAATTTCGCAAGGAACGCCTCACATGTACAAAGTGCTGGCAAAATTTATTGTTCATACCTAAATACACATACCCAGCTAAATACAGTACCCAGCTGGTAAGTACAGAAGTGATGACAAAGCAACAGGCACTTTTTAGTATTATAATTTCTCAAAAATTGTCAATATTACTGTGTTAAAATTGAATAACCTCTTAAGTCGAGTTAGCAATGCAATGCAATGAAATTAAATATATAAGGCCTAGTAAAAAAAAATCCATTATTTTTGCATTATATTGAAGGTTTTATTTAGCATAGTTAGAATGCTCTGATTTAGGTCAAATATGTACCGTTTTGTTCGATAACTTGTTGCCATTTTAAAGGTAATTTCATAATGCCACTCTTGGCATTAAACTGGGACAGTCGATTTTCACAAGTTTCTCTTGAGACGAATTTTTCACCAGCAAAATCATTCGCCATAGACAGGAACAGATAGTAATTATTTGGTGACAAGTGCGGACTATAAGGTGGATGCATTAAACCTCCCAACCAAGCTCATCGCGATTCGACCACGACCGTTTTCACTTGACGTTGTCGTAAGTGACCCACTTTTCATCACTAGTAACCATCCGCTTCAGAAATGGATCGATTTTGTTACGATTCAGCAGCGATTCGCAGATGGAAATTCTGTCCATGAGGGTTTTTTTGCGTTAACCCGTGTTTCACCCATACATAGAGCTTCTTTTTGTATAGAGCCCTATTTAAATGGTTCCAAAAGGTTTTTGGTGCAATGTTTAGCTCCTGGGCAATAGAAACAGACTGGACGATTTTCATTATTTTATCGATATTTTCGGCAATTGTCCTTCTAGAGCGTGGTGTATCTTTGACATTTTTGGCTGTTACAGTATCAGGACCATAAACACTATTCACATTTTCATCCGTCTTTATTAAAGAAAAACTGTAAAATATGGCGTATTTTCTCTTTACTGGTGTCCATCTTTGACGCGTGCTCAAACAATACATAATCAAGCAATCACAAAACTGCTTGAAAAGTTTTAGTACGATATCCTATCTTTCTAACGCCATCTAGCGTAATCCAATCGCACTTACACAACGCGAGATACACATAGTACTAAAACCATCTATTGGAAAAATAATGGATTTCTTTCTACTACACTTTATATATATTTTTTTTACAAAATAATATTCTAATAAAGTATATGTTACTACATATTTTAAGCAAATCTTACGAAATAAAAATATCAAATTGCAAATACCAAATCAAGTTTTATTCATTAAATTCTAATGTCATAATCGTAACTCAATTCTGTATAATACACTACTGATAGCTGAGTTTTAGATTCTAAATATTCGGTAATAGAAAACATTGAAATGGATAAGCGAGGAATCTAAATTCACATTCCAACCGTATACATGAACATTTTCCTGCTGGGTACACCTATCTGAAAACACATGCAACACACGCATCACAATGTTCACATTCATATTGTTGCAATCTTCTTGCAAAATATGAATGAATTGTATGAATAGTTTAAATAAAAGAAAAAAAAATCAACATGTAGTTACAAAAAAAATATATAATTTTTTCATTACTACTGTCTTATCTATATGCTGTACAATTTGTGATGAGTAGGTACATAATACTATGTATATGTATGTAAGTAACATATTTTTGGGTATCTACAGCACATATCATTTCATATTCATATTTTTTATGTCTAATCTGTGCAAGGTTATTTGTCGATATTGTAAATGAAATAATTTTTTTTTTTTTGAAATTTCATTGTATGTGAATATGTTCATACAATATCTAATTTGCTCCCACTACGTGTGCAGCATATAACACGTATGTATAATATATAATTAACACAAAAAAGGAGTTGTGAATGTCTTTCTTTTGTTATTCAAGTTTATTATGAAATTATTCGTTAATGATATCGAAATACTAAAATAATAATCATATACCCGAATAAGTATGATTTCTATGAAGGTGATTTTCAAATTATAATTGTTTTAATTGTTTTTAAAAAATCAAATTTTAGATAGGCGAATCAGTTACATCGTTGCAACATTTAATATCGTCAGTAGATTCCTTAATTTCTATAATTTCTAAAAATATGTCAAAATTACAATATTTTTGAGTATTGTTGAGTATTATGATCATATAACATTTCTTGAATGCAAATATTTCTATGGATCGCGTAATCGATGGGTTGACATATGACCGTGCGGTATTATATTTAAAATATTACAATAACAAAATTGCATACGGTTTTCTATATGCGATTATATTTGCTATATTTAGAAGAATACCCAAAAAATAAAATTTGCTTGCATACACACCGATCAAAAGCGTTTTATTGATACCCCATTTGATTATTCCATGTATTTTGTTATATCAGGTGTAGTAAAAAGAAATCCATTATTTTTCCAATAGATGGCTTTAGTAATCTGTTTCTCGCGTTGTATAAGTGCGATCGGGTTACGCTAGATGGCGTTAGAAAGATAGGATATCGTACTAAATAAACTTTTCAGGCAGTTTTCTGATTGCTTGACTCAGTATTGTTTGAGCACGCGTCATAGATGGACACCAGTAAAGAGAAAATACGCCATATTTTACAGTTTTTCTTCGATAAAGGTGAAAACGCAAGCCAGATGGCTGAAAATGTGAATAGTGTTTACGGTCCTGATACTGTAACAGCCAATCACGTACAATTTTGGTTTCGTCGATTTCGTTCCAGTAATATTGATGTCAAAGATGCAAGGCTAATTGTCGAAAATATCGATAAAATAATGGAAATCGTCGAGTCTGACCATCATCTAACCACTGTTTCTATTGCCCAAGAGCTAAACATTGTACAAAAAACCGTTTGGAACCATTTAAATAAGGCTGGATACAAAAAGAAGCTCGATGTATGGGTGCCACACGAGTTAACGCAAAAAAACTCATGGACCGAATTACCATCTACGAATAGCTGCTGAATCGCAACAAAATTGCATCCACCTTATAGTCCGGACCTGGCATCAAGTGATTATTACCTGTTCCTCTCTATGGGGAATGATTTTGCTGGTGAAAAATTCGCCTCAAGAGAAGCTTGTGAATATCGACTGTCCCAGTTTTTTGCTAATATGGACGAGGGTTTCTATGAGAGTGTCATTATGAAATTACCTTCAAAATGGCAAAAAGTTATCGAACAAAACGATGCATATTTTCCTTAAATCTGATCATTCTAACTATGCTAAATAAAACCTTCAATTTAATGCAAAAATAATGGATTACTTTTTACTACACCTTATACTCGATTATTTGATACTAATGGATTACTATTGGCATGATTTTGATTCCACTGGGTACGAGCCACTTACTATCAAAAATTTACATATTGTATGTACATGCAGATTTACATATTTACATACATACACATTTGACCATCAAAGATGTGTCGCCTAGAGCAAATTGATTTTATTAACTTACTTTATGTTAATGTCAAAAATATTTTTTGCATCAAGAAAAACTATTACGTTGACATATATCAAGGTTGTTTGTGACTCTCTGAGTTTGCAGCTATTTCAGCTTCTAGACGGTTAGTAAACATTCTTCAAAGTGAACATGTACTAAGAGTGTACGTATGATTGATACTTGAAACTATGTGTGTGTGTTTTTTTTTTTTTTTGCAAATTTTACTTATTAGTGCCTAGTACCTTTTAATGAATTGAGAAAAAAGAGATGATGTAGAGACGAACAGTATACGAGTATAAATATATTCGTTTCTTTTTTTCCTCTTTTTTTGTTTTGAACCGGAATGCTCACGTGTAGAAAGAACTGATACATGTTGATGCAATTTACTACACATCAAAATATGAGTAAGTGCATTCATAATAGAAATAGACAAATACTCGTTACATATGAATATAGGTATATTATTATTAAATTAACAAGCACGTAAGGCGTTATGTGGGCGTAACGTACACGTTTCAGAGAATTTTCTTCGTTTACAATTTCTATTTATTTCTACATTTATTTATATTACAGGTATAGACATTTTAATTTTTCGCATACATTATATGTACAAGTAGGTACATGTAGATGATATTCGTATTGATCTTTTTTTTTTTTTTGCATAACGTGTTTCTGTTATTGCTGTTATTGCGAACATTCGGCTTGGTAATTAAGAACGTTAATGATATATACAATTTTAATTGGTCTCATCATCAATTGTACATTATAAAGATGATTACTGGAATAAATTATTTGTTATACTTATGTAATTTTATTCTATATGGTTCGAGTAGTACTATAATAAATACGTATATTACGGGATGGACGTAATTACTTCTGATATTAGTTGATTTGTATTGTATTATTCGACGCTGACAGCATCTTAAAGTATTATTGTATATGTGTGTATTGAAGTTGGATAGAGCTTTTAGAAAAATATCAATTTTTTGCAACAGCTCAAAAAAAATTTTTTCTTACACTGGTTTCGTATTGGCATTTTATACATTATATGGTACTTTTGATATTGAACTCTTGGTCAGTAAAAATTTGTAGTGTCAAATCACCTTCAGGTATTCGGAATCGATGAATACAAAAAATATTTCGCTGACAACGATCACTCTCAAGATAATTAATATATTATTTTTAACGGAATATGTAGGAGGTCGGTCCCAGAACTACCCGACCTGACATATAGATGGCGGCAGTAGTTTGAAAAAAATTACTTTAGTGAAAAGTGGCAACCTTATAAAACATATGTTTTAAGTTTCAAGGCGCCACGTTGTTTTGGAGCCATCGAAAGTTAACGACCTCAGTGAATTTGTAAACATGGAAAACATTGGTCACCGTTATGTTCAATGCTTTCATTTGATAGGTATCAGTCCAACGAATATTAAAGTCGAACTAGATTCTACTCTGGGGGAGTCTGCTCCTTCGTTTACGACCATAAAATATTGGGTGGCAGAGTTTAAACGATCTCGTACGAGCTGCCAAGACAAACACCGTAGTGGTCGACCAATTGGGTACACCACTCCACACCTGAGAGCAGTCAAAACAGTGAAATGAAAGGGGAGAATCGTGTCCAAAGAAGGTGAAAACAATTCCATCTGCAGGCAAGGTTATGTCCTCGGTTTTTTGGGATGCACGTGGGATAATTTTTATTGATTATCTTCATATACATAAGTACATGTAAATATACAATGTTTTGTTAGCCTTTAATTTATACTAATATCAAATATGTTAAATCTAAGATAACTAAAGACTGTTTTTTTTTCAGATTCCTATAAACTTTGACTATTTATTATACTCAAGTAAAACTGTCACGGCATCATAAACGATCATATTCATAAATTATGCAATATTCTGATATGATAATTATTTTTGGAATGGAATTTCAATAATATTAATAGTATGTTATGTATAATATATGCAAATAAATTAAAAAATATGATTTGATAAATGTCCTAAGCGTTTAGCTACCAATGTCTTCCTGTTTGCATTGAACATGTGCATACTGCAATTTGCCGATAGAGCTGATGTAAATCATAATTAAATACGAAATTTCATATTTATTTAGCTAAATACCTTTACAATGGAAAATAATAAAAAAAAAAAAAAAAACAGCACATACATTAATTAAAACACACATGAATTGAAAAAGCGTGATAGGGAAGTGTCACATCACAAGCAAATCTGCATCAAACATAGATACAATTTATTTGCATATTTGACAATCGAATCAAATTTGCATATAAAATCATTATAATTTAATTATGATCATAGTTTTTGTACAATCAAAATTTTTTTGTTTTGAAGATTCGTATATTCGTATGCACATTATGGTGGCCGATTTTTGCAAAAGTCGGGTTTTCTCAGCTCCCATAGGCTAAAAATACATAAAATAGATTGAAGATGGGGGTGGAAAGTATGTTTCAGAGAAATGTCTGAAAACATAAATTTAATGGTAGCCGATTATACATTTTTCACATTTAGGTGCGACTCCAGGAAGCGAGGCAGCGAATTAAAAAAAAACATCAATTTTGTAGGGGAGTCCCCTAGGAAATGAAAACATGGGGTAAGTATATTTCCAAAAAAATGGGATTTTGTGGCTAAATAATAACAACAAATACGAAAAAGTATTTTTTCAACATTCGGGATCGTTAGCGAGTGCCGAAATTTAAATTTTGTATCAATCCGCATATTTTTTTAACGTATGAAATCTAGAATTCGCGCTCAAAAATTTTCCTCCCACACATTTTTTTGGCCATCTTAATGCACATATCTATAAAAAACGACAACAGATGATTTTTTGCATATGCATATTTACTTTACAAACAACAACAACAACATTTTAAATGGTGTTAAATAAATTTCAACACTTTAAACAAATTATAGTTTTTAATTAAATAAACCAACTGGCTAACATGTTATTAGTACTTATATTAGTATTATAGGGTATTCCATCTACTTATTATTATTATTATTATTATTTTTTTTTTGAATACTTTATTTTACACTGACAGCTCTTCGGTGTCATATCTCAATGGAACGGAATGAATCGGATTTCTAATGATCATTACACATGATCATCGATCGCAGTATTGACGTGATTTGTGATTTTTTATGGTCTATATTTGAAGACATGGACTTGGTTGATTTTAGTTTCAGCAGAATGATGTCGTGACATGCCATACGGTCAATCAATACAATTTTTGTAGGATACCGTAAAGGTTTGATGTTAAATGGACTCTTCAAAAACCATTTAAGCTCTTAAGAAGAATGTCGTTCAATGTATTTATGAGATATAACCAGAAACCGTCAATAAGGTCTTGCAAATTGGGTTGACTTCATCTAAAAAAACCATACTGTATCGAAACAATTTGTTTCTTGTTAATATGTTGTTGTTGTAATTTTTACAAAGAATCTTCTATTTGGATCACCCTATAGATAGTACGACTATATTTATTTATTATCAACGCAGGAGCACATTATTTTACATATATTTATGATCCAGCTCAAATAGCAACAGCAACATTCCATTCCAATCATTTCTATTATAATATCAATTATAAATGACGAATTGTCAAGATGCAGTAACTGTTGAATATACTAGTGTGTATCAATTTACACGTATGTATTTCAAAAGTTTTCGGACTTGTGCTTAGTAAGGTTTACACAATGATGCAATATTTTAAAATAAGAGTAATTCTGAAGCTGTCAACTTTATGAACATTTTGACAACTCGCTCTGTGGTAGTGGTGTTTTTATATATTCAATCATCAGCCTTTTTTGGAGGTCTGGACTCTACTGGCAACTTCCGTTCGGAGTCTCTGCGCAAATTACGCCAGATGTGCCCAAATTGAGTGACTCGCGATCTCATGATGCACTATTTCAGCATTGTATTTATTCCTCTCAGTTTTTGGAAGATCACTGTATTTTTTATCTGCGGGATATACAATAATCACCATATATATTTTAAATACATTGTTTTACATTGCACAATGCTTCGACCAGTTGTCGAAATAAATCGAGTCAGTGATTTTGATGAATATGATATCATTGTACTGGAAATAGTCCAACTTAAACAAATGACAGCGTTCAGATCTCCAAATTTGACAAAATGTCATAGAAAGATCGTATGCAAGCCGACTCAGTGCCATTCCGGAAACTTTTAAAACATATATTAATGCATATTTATTAACAAGAGGGAGCTCATTTGAATTATCTATAATCTATTTTAATAATGATATGATACTGCATATGATGAATATCATTCCAGTTTATACAATTATACAATTTAATAAAAGTTATTAATCAAATTTGTTTGAGATGAAAAAATGCAAAAAATTGCCATTTTTAAATTTATGCAAACTTCATGATTAGTAAAACTGATGCCGAAAAAATATCATTGAGCGCTGACAAATGCAATTAATAAATGTCTTCAATAATATTGAAATGTCTATGAAACATGGATATGGCGATTTTTTTTTATACTATACAACTGTATCTAGGTAATATATATGTATAGTGTGTATATATAATAAGTATAGTTCTTTGTCTTTCATTTGGCTTAGATTAATAAGCCATATTTGATTTTGAATAATATTGCTTTAATCAACATTTAATATTTCCCCTCTCGTCGATAAAGAGGAAGTTTTGAAATGTATTATTTAGTATGATATGCATGTTAATATTATTATAGGGTGTTATATGTGTTGTGTTGCGACAATATTCAGGTAGCATGTGACAGGTGACAAGTCTTATTATTGAAATTATAGACAAGCTTAGTGCAAGAGATAATCACAGAGTTGCAACTCACATAATGTATCAGATATCATATAACGCACATCAATGTTATGATCTAAGGCACTTTACTATATAATAGAAATGCTATGAAGGGCAAAAAAAAAAAATATTTTCATTTTATTTTGTTTTCTTTTTTCTATCTTTTTAACTTACCTGTGCATTAATAAATAAATGGTGGCAACAGATTAATAACCATATTGTTATCACCGCAAATATTCGCCATTTATGATTCAACATATTTATATTATGAAGTGATTTCTGCCAATATTTATTAATTTGAACTATATATTTCTTTTCCTTCCTTCCAATAATTTGTGATTTTGTTTTGTTATTTTTAGACGTTTTTCATTTGTTTGTCTGCCAGTCGTCTAAGTATAATTACGAAATCGAATTTATAGCGGATATACTTTGAAATGTATTTCAATATATTTACATACAATATAATGCGTTGATATGACACAGTATTTGCCGCCTGAAATATATTTAAAAGAAGAAGAAGAAGAAAAAAGCATGTATTTAATGTGTATAATCTTTTTTTTTTTTTAATTATATAGGTGTATATTTGTTTCAGTATAGAGTGTGAAACTTATTATTATACTCGTCGTACCTATAAATAGATATTTGCTTGAGTCAATGTTATCTACATATTTCGTCTTTAGCTTATTTATTTGTAAATACAATAAATAATCAATATTGATGAAGCTTATTTAAATAATAACAACCAAGGAGTTTCCACCACAAAAAAAAAATCATTAAAATTTCACGCTTGTCATATTCATAAAGTACTCGTGAAGAATATAGAAAGAAAATATTTCAAATTTATTATTTCACAATTATTTTAATGAAATATTTACCGTAGTTTATTAAATTTATTAACAAAAAAAAAAAAAATAAAAAATTATAATTTACGCCCGAGCAGGGACTTGAACCCTGGACCCTTGGATTAAAAGTCCAATGCTCTACCGACTGAGCTACCCGGGCACTTACTAATTCCTTACAATAGGATATACATAAGCAAATATGAAATATATAGAATTACACAACTAATATCACTTAAAGGGAGACAGAGAGAGAGAGAGAGATGGAATTAGAATAAGGGACATGCTGATAGGGAAAATCTTATTTTAGGAAACATTACTAACAAGTTACACAATTAATATCACTTAAAAGATTAAGAGAGAGAGAGATGAAGTTAGAGATATACTGATAACGAAAATCTTATCTTAAGAAACATTTCTAATAATCCCATGAATTCTTGGTCATTATTTAAACAGCTTAATTAATTTTTGTTACGTGCACACACTTAAAAACGCATAACCTTGAAATCACAAATAAAATAAAAACAAAAATATTTTTGTAGACTTTAAAATTAAATATATTCTAATTACGTTGTTGCTTAATTTTCGTGTGTTTGTATTCCAAATATATATTTATTTCTACTAATACTATGATGAAAATACCATTTTCGCAGTGTCCAAAAAATATACACTGTATTGAGTTACTCTCGAAGGTGGGACTTCCCCGGGTTAGATAGATTGGTCGATTGAGGGCCGAAGAATGTCCTGAAAGTTCTCTTCGGAAGGTTGGGTAGGTTATAGAAGGTGAGGCGAAGTCATCGTCAGGCCTCACCCCTCTCAGAAAAGACTTCTCACAGGCAGTAGCATTTATATTTTTGGTTATCATGTTCAGGAGTAAACTAGAGTTTCAGGAGCCTCAACTACCTTTCATTCCCCAAGTCTCTACTAACTACTTTATGTGAACTAAACGACTGCAACGGAGCAAGATTCCCACCCTATTGCCCTGAGCACAGCTGGATCCTGAGCAGAGTACGCTCCTCCTGACATGCAGGACATCATGCAGGCGATGGCACCGTACGTGAGATAGACCTTTCTTGTTCGTCACATAAATGGCCTGTACCTAGCTATTACCGAAGGTAAATTTTCAATTAAGATTTTCTATTTTTTTTTCTTGCTTAGTCCTATAATGCAGTAGGTATGTATGCATCTTTCAAAAGAGCATTCCTAAGTATTCATAATTGCAAAATTCATTCGTTGTTTATGTCTGCTTTGAAGTTGGTTTGTCATAGATTTTTGGGGACAAAAAAAAAAACAAATATCGTGAATTGATTAAATTCTTTATTTTGGACAGAAGAAAATTACATGATCAAAATGTCTGTATCGCACCGAAGAAGTAGATCGCGAAAACTGCTAGAGTCACTTCTTTACTAAACTTTATTGACTCATTATGGATGATGGAAAACCTATTGTAAGTGGCCTTCTTCTCGCAAATGCCCGGATAGAATTCAAAAATTGAATTCTGATCAGTTTGTGGCCGGTCAAGCAATTCGTAGCTGCAGTAATTATAGTAAATGGCCTTTGGATCGGTACCGAGAAAAAACGGAGTACTCATAAAAACTCTCTATATTTTTATGGTGATCAATTTTGTTGCCAAAAATAAATTGCACTGCTCAAATTACATAGAAATACTTAAAAAAAAAATAAGTGAATAAGTTCCAATATATCAACATATATTTAACAACAACAATAATTTCATATTGTATAAAATGAGAGCACTTAATCTTATATTACTATAGAGTGTATGAAAAATCGAAAATGTTATCTATTAAAAAATTTTTAATCCAATGAATTAGCATTAATATAAAATGTTATAATTTATAAACAAACGAAAACCAACAACAGCAAGAAGACAGAGAGAAATATCACGTTCGTGTTTCGCATGTTAAAATCTATTAAAATACATATTACTTAACTTTATTTCAACGTACAAAATGTTGTTGTTGCTATTTACTTAACCCCCTTTTTTTCGTACTTAATTAGAAATTCTAGTTAAACATGTTTTATTAAGACGTAGTAATTTCACTTTTTTTCGATTTTCATATGAATAGAAATTTCGATTTCATTATACGTAAGTGCACTACAGTACACTACAATGAGTTCAGTGTATATACGTGGTAAAGGTGAAAGATAATGAAAATAATAGATTTGTGTATATTTTTGATCAGGATCATCACACGATTCGGTTGTGCCATGTCTGTCGGTCTGTCTGCGTGTTAGCAAAATTATTGCTGTTGCTATATGAAATCTCACTGAAAATTGGTACATCAATTGATATTTACCTCTCATACAAAATAGTAAATAGGTTTTCGTGCTTTGTGTACATAAATATAAAGCATACGAACTGAGTATACATATAAAGTAAGCTATGGCAGGGCACCAACATTTGAGCACAAATGAAAATGAACACATTCGCACAATCGAAGAAATTGGATGAAAACCACGCCTACTTTTCATATGAAACATATGTTTTCAGACTGAATTTTGGCACATGGAATGAGTATATGTAAAACATTTTTTTCGAACGCTTTACTGTCTGTTTGTCATATGGTAGGATATCTCAGGTTCGGTATTACCGAACGTAAATATTTATCTTTAATAAAAAATCGTGTGGTTCTTGTGGTTTTGTGTTCTAGTTATTTGTCTTATTATCTTTTTATAACAATATAGTAAACGATTAGCAGATAAAACTTCATTAAGAAGAAACTATTAGTTGAAAAAGAGAAGAAGAAGAAACAGAAGCACAAAACATTTTTAAATACTATATTTATATATATAAATATATAAATTATGTAAAACTTTTTTTGCTTTCACAAGCAATTCATTAATAGATTATGTTAAAACAAAACCGATGAAACAAAAGAACAAACTTGAAATAATTTAGAGATTCTTCACTTAATTAATTTCGCTTAGATAATCTCCAGCAAATGACATGGTAAATTTGCTCAAGCTTACAAAAAAATTTAGGTTTCAAGTCAGAGTAAGAAATGGTTATTGTTGGAATTTATGTATCATCCATATTTACTATGGTTTAGTGCAGATTCTGATGAGATTCTGTGAGCCTCCACAAATGGGAAAAACAATCGTTAAATGACTCACAGCTGTTCAGCAGTCATCCCTAGAAGGCGAACACTTATGGCCGACTACCCTTAATGTTGTTCTATTAATATTTTTTCTTAACATATGTATTTCCTATTCAAACTTTCAGTAGGTCTTCCATATGACATATGAATCAACAAATAACCCCATAGCTGCGTAGGAATCGGTTTTATAAAAAAATGTTGATTAGGCATTACATTTACATTGCGAGTACTGGGCAGCTATGTATTTACCATACTTGTCGATTTTCATGTGATTTTTCATTCGTTTTATATGACAGCCTCCTTAACCCTACTTCTCTGTTTCAAATGAGTGCCTAATATTCTATTGAAGAAAAAAATATGTTTGAACTCAAATTAAAAATTCGAAAATTTACTATTATTATTTTTTTGTTATGCATTCTGAGCACAAATTAAACTTTTGGCAATGATTCGGGAATACCGCTTTGCGACAGTAGCAACAGAAGCTACTAAAGGAGTCGGCCTTTTATTTCACCTCTCCGAAGGCAATTCCTGGGCAATCATGGAATTATTAGTAGATTCTTATGTATTTTCGCGTTCCTTTCGTAGAACAGCGCCCTTAAAAAATGGAGATAGGGGATATATTCGGAAAAATTGTAAGGACAGAATAAGTAATGGAGATCTGTAATACTTCTCTTCGCTAGGGATGATTACTGAGAAGGTATGGGGTTATGTGTTGATTTTCATGCGTTATTTGGACAATTCTGTAGATAATAGCGTAACCTTAAGGGGCGCAGAACGGGTGTTAATATATTTACGAAAAGTTTAGGTACAAAATTAACGGTAGGCAGTCATACATTTTAATCCTCTAACCCCGAATTTGAAGAAAATGTTAATTTCGTATTAGAGACCTCCTAGGAATAAGTATGTATGTTCCGAAGAAATATTGGGGGAACAAAATGAATGGTCGTTGATCATACATTTTCTCCCTCTAGGTGCAACTCTTGAGCAACTGTAGGTTAATTTGTCGATATTTTTCTTATTTCTTCAACTCGATGTGATGTCAATTTTTTGGGAACCTCATAAAATAGGTGGTTGTACATATTAAATTCCCTTTATTATTCATATCTAGTGGTGGTGTTGTATCACGTCTAATTAGGTACGTGCTAGTACTTACATATGTATATGTGTATTTAGGTACAATAATTCTAAGTGCATGACTTAAAGGTACGTTAGATCACAAATGATAATTGAAATTTGCAAAAGATTTTTATAAAGAGATAAGTTTACAATAAGTTTGGCATATACCTACGTGTATACAAATGTTTTGAACGTAGGTATTGTACAAATAAGTGCAGCGAGACTTGTAGTTGCAATGATGATTGGGTGCAGTTTCCTTACGTATGTATATATAAATACTTATTTTTATCATTAATGTTATTTTTCTAATTATTGGTGATTGTTAAGATGCCATTTTCATACATATATGCCACACTTTTCCATTTACTTGATGACAATAAAAACGAAACAACTGAAAATTTAGCATAAATTGGGTTCAAGTTCATTTGTGATGAAAAAAAAAAAAACAAAAACAATATTTGGAATAAGAATTACAAACCTTTGCATATGTATAAGTAATTGTATTTTTCATTTTGTTATAAATATAATTGTTTATTTTAATGTACGTGTATTTAGTATGCATAAGTACTTCAGTAAAATTTTTCAGTTCCAGTAAATATCAATTTTTTTGCTATTTTAAAAAATATTATGTATTATGTAACTATTTTTGTAATTATATATTTACTTCTATATAACATAGTTAAGTGCTTCTATTTGCAATAGATAATATAGAAATAAATCAAATCAAAATTACGTTAACTAGTCATGAATGTGTCTTATTACAGTGCATATGTTTAGAAAATATATTTATAATAATGTCTGTCTGGCTCGGTCATTAGCGTTTCTATTTACACAATGACACTGTCTTCAACAAAAGTGTCATGCTTCTGGCGTATGCCGACGATATTGAGCAGTTAGTGCAGCATTCTCTGAATTGAAACGAGAGTCACGTCGAATGGGTCTTACGGTGAACAAGGGAAATATGAAGTACCTAGTGTCTAAAAACAAAGAGTTCTAGCGACTTGGACAACACGTCACTGTTGACAATTACACTTTCGAGGCGGTGAAGGACTTCGTTTATCTTGGAACCAGCATCAACAACTGTAATAACATCAGCCTGAAGATCATGCGTAGGATCACAGGTGTTACTTTGGGCTGAGTAAGCAATTGAGTAGTCGAGCCCTCTCTCGAAGATCGAAAATCACACTCTACAAGTCCCTCATTATTCCTGATCTAACATATGGCTCAGAAGCATGGACAATTTCCACCACGCATGAGAGGATGATTGGAGTTTTCGAAAGAAAAGTTCTGCGTAGGATCTTCGGATCTACTTGCGTTAATGGCGAGTATCGAATAAGGTACAACGATGAGCTCCAGAGATGAGAGTATTTAATTCGGCACTCGCTGGAGGAGGCAGAAGAAGAGGAAGACCAAACCTCTGTTGGGAAACCTGGCGTCGCTTGGAATATCTAATTGGCCACATAAGAAGAAGAAGAAGATTTACCTTTATGACATTATATTTATGGATTCCATGTTTGAGTTATTCGAATAATATCAATAAGGTAACCATCCGCGAAGTTATATAGAATGATAGAGGATCTCCGATATTCCATTGAAAATTGGGGATTTACCTATTATATATTCATATTTATTGTATTACTTTATATTTAGTTTTTTTTTTTTTAATTACATGAACGAAATGGCGAAGTTCTTGTATGATATTTGACTTAAAAATTAACGAATAGTTTAACACTGATTTCTTATAGTTTTTGTGAATCGGGTCTAATCGCTTAGAATGCTTAAAATGCTTTGAAGGATGCCACGTTTTTTAGGAACGATTAAAAACTGAAGTTAAGAATAAATTTGTTTTCACTATAAAATAGGTCGCGTCTTTGGTGCGACCTCATACATAGAAACCGATCTTACTAACCAACTGGGCTATGCTACTACTTATATCGACCAGTTCCAAATTGATTCACACTCATTGATCGTTTTTAGAAAAATCATTTTAAATTTTGCAACACTTGTATGTGAATGTACATCAGTCATTTTACGATGCGGAATTCATATCAAATACATATATGTTTAGCATTTATTAAATTCATTTAATTAGTTTAATTTCAATCCCATGATTATTATGCTCGTAAGCGTGAACAGCGTTTAGTTAATGTAAATTTTGTTTAGAATATACTATCATCGCATAAGGAAAATAAGAGAATATGCACGTTTTATTATGATGAAATTAATCAAACTAATTAAATATTGTAGACAATTTAACAAATTCTTTAAACTTATCTTATTTACGATTAATTATCTTTTTAACAGCACGGAAGTAGTAAATAAATAGCCAATAAGCTAATACAATGAAATATCGTGATTTAGTATACTATAGTAATGATGATATTTAACATATTATTAAGAGAAATTCTTGAAAGCATAAATTTTATGAATATACTAGAAGTGAATGCATTGTGACTCTAAAACAGATGCATAGTAATTTCGTAAAGAGTGTATAGATTTATTGTAGAGCGCTGTAGAGGAATAAATATAGTTTTTCCCAAATTCTTTGTTCTTTCTTTTTTAGATCGGCTACTTCTGGGACTACTGTCGTATTATTAGATCACCAAGCATTAAATAAACAGACATTATATCACAAATCTGTTCTATAATACCACAAATCTCTAAATTAGCTGACAAAAAAGAATACGGTAACATTTATCTTGGTGCCTGGACAATATTCTAGGCTAAATAGCATTTTTCAGGACCTTTGTAACAAATAGATTTTAATAAAACGGACGATGGACAGAACCAATGAAGGATGACAATAACATCAAAATATTATATAAATTTCAAATTTTCGATCGAATTTCAAAAGGATCATAGATACCCTAACCTTAAACCACAAATTCTGAGTGTTTGGAAGATCATTGAAGACACAATCTGCTTAGCTTCTGGAAGAGGATAGCCTCCGTCCTTTGCTTTCTATCCCTAACGTGTGTGAACATTAGAGTGATAGATAGAGTTGTTGCGATTTCTTAGCGATTTCTTTTAATCTAAATACGAGGACGGTCCCAGAATTACCCGACCTAACAAAGAAAACAACAAATTTGGGAAATTTTTTCTTTATTCCTCAACATAATCTCCTTTTAACTGAGCAAACGCGGCACCCATCTTGCATACAGATTTTTCATCTCCAAAATTTCGGTCAATATTCGATGTATAGTACTTTTTAAAATGCCTGTAATTTCACCTAGCTCACGCACCTTCAGCTGGCGATCAACCAACACCATCTTGTAGATTTTCTTAACCGTTTTTGGCGTGGCCACCTCAATTGGTTGACCACTACGGTGTTGGTCTTGGCCGCTCGTATGACCTCGTTTGAACTCTGCCACCCAATATTTTATGGTCGAAAATGAAGGAGCAGACTCCTCCAGAGTAGAATCTAGTTTTATTAGTTGGACTGAGAGCTTTTAAATGAAAGTATTGAATTACATAACGGTGACCAATTTTTTCCATGTTTACAAATTCACTGAGGTCGTTAACTTTCGATGGCTCCAAAAAAAAAAAAAAATACTAAACAACGTGGTGCCTTGAAACTTAAAACGTATGTGTTATAAAGTTGCCACTTTTCACTAAAGTAATTTTTTTTTCAAATTACTGCCACGATCTATATGTCAGGTCGGGTAGTTCTGGGACAGCCCTCGTATGCATATAAAATACTATATGCAATTATTAATTAAAAATTTTTTGAAGGTATACATTTTACGAGGTACGCTCTCTCAAGTAAATACTAAACCAAATCGAAATATTCCGAAATTAATACGACAATTATATTGTATTATAATCCAACAAAAAATCAATTAAAAATATAAACATGTAGATGAAGAAGAAAGTGAAAAAGGCGATAAGCAAATAAATAACAATATTATTGATTTATCAAATTTGTTAGAGATTATTAAGTAATGGAACCACAAATCATATTTCGACAGACGATGACGATGATGAAAAAAGCCAATCAAGCGGCACATTACGGCAATATCAATATGGTATTAAGTTTGAATACGATCATTAAGATGAAAAAATTTTTTTGGTTTATAATAAAGCAATTATAAGAGTAGACTTCTGGCAATGCTCTTCATTCTATAGCATTTCTACTTCTGGTATTATTATTATTATTATTATTATTATTATTATTAAGCCGTAATCATAATTTTATTTAATATTTCAAGGTAATAAAATTTAGATTCAACATCAAATAGGTAATACATCAATTAGATATGTTTGTAATGAATGGTGTTCTTGTAAGGTGATGACAAGAAATTTTGACACTTGTAACTATTATTGAATATTGATGATGATGATGATGATTATAATGATCTTTTTTTTCATTCAGCATAAAATCTAATCTTCGTTCAAAAGTCAGCAAGCAACGCTTTTTTGAAGTACTTACAGATAATTTAATAATTATAGCGAAAATATTGATTAAGTCAATTTAAAGAGGATTATAAATGATTATGTTCTTATTATTTCGATCATTGTGACTAGTAATCGCTTATATCTCCATATGTGATTTTTATCCCATACAGCTCAAGTCAGTTCTATGTACAGAGTTTTAATGCGATAGAATTGTATTTATGAGCCAAAAAGTATAAAAAAAAAAATTATAATAATAGAAATTTGAAAAAATATCTGTATGACGAATAAAAGGTTCAATAAACTTATCATTATTTGCAATGCCCAAACAACTGTTTACACATTTTATTTTCTTTTTCACAAAACTTAAAGCACACATTTTGTTCTAAACTAAAATATTATATTTCATAGTTGGTTGACTTCCTAATAAGGTAGCATGAATTAAATAAAATGTTTCAATATATATATAGTCACTACATAGTGAAACTCATCGAAGCTCAATCATTATGAATAATTTCAATAGTATGAATAAGTAGAAGAAATACATTTGAATTAATTACAACTTAATTAAATTTTTCACTCAATTATAATGCACGTAAAAATGTACCTAATTTAATTAAATTGTGCTCACAATTGTTTTCGTAACACCATATAATATTTGGATATATTTGGATATACCACCGTGATCAAAAAGTTCCCGAAATAACAACCGTGTGGCGCTCCCATCGTTCCAATTTGAGTTCGGTCTCGTCTCCAGTAAATCATGTCTCTTGCGACGTCAACACGGTCTCTTTTTTACATGAAATTGATTGAAATTGTAAAAAAATCGCCAATACACACAGAGATAGATGTACTCTTGGCTACGTAACTTTTGCAAATGTCAAGCTATGATGCTAAGATTTAGAGAGAATATCAACAACAGATGTACCAATTTAACAAACAAAAAAAAAAAGACAACTCAAATTGGAACGATGGGAGTGCCACACGGTGGTTATTCCGGGAACTTTTTGATCAAGGTGGTATTTCGTATGATATAATGGTTACTATTATTACTAATAGATGGACAATCGACCATCTTAGCAATGCTAGTAAGCAAAAAAATGTTATAATGAACTATTAAAACTATGGAAAACAAAAAAAAACATAAATTTTTGAAGAACTTTTTAATTATTTAAATAAAGTGTCTAAGGTTAGTCATTAAATATTTCTATCAACATGCTTCTTTGTTGAATATTGTTTTTATTATTATTATTATTTTTTTTTTGCTGTTTTCGATTGAACGTGTTTTTATTGTTGTTTCTAAATAAACAATATAAACAATTTATGTATTTTATGTTCATTTTCTTGCTTCTGTCGGTATGATGCTTTAGCTAACACTCGCATAACCAAAAGTTGGCGAACTTATTATACCTATACTTATTAAGATATAATATTGTCAAGTCTTAATGAAAAGTAAATTATCAGCGTAATTTATAATTAAATACATGCTGATATCTTTATACATACTTGCCTACATAATAAGTACAATATGTACGTACTTACGTATTAACAATACATACATTTCTGCTCGTAAGTACTTGATGGTATGTTTACAAACAAAAAATGTGTTTTTAATTACAATTAATGTGAATGTAAGTAGATATTTACCTTATATGAGTATAATGTAAGATAAATAAAAACACTATATACTTTAAACATGCATTAAACACACAATTGTCTTTTAGTATATATAGATAAGTTTGGGCATATTGTTAGAAATTGAAAAAAAAAAAAATGTATAAGTAAAAAGGGATTAATTAGCATTTTATGTAAGTAATTGCACAAACTTTCATAAACGCAAAAAATGCATAGTTAATACTTTTTTTTCCACATTACACTGTGCCTATCAGATAATACGAAACCATTTGAAAGAAGATGCCCAGACAGAAGAAATATACTTAAGCGGCTTTACGACCATTTTCAAATACTATATATATTTATATATATACGAAGGCGGTCCCAGAACTACCCGACCTGATATATAGATGGCGGCAGTAGTTTGAAAAAAATTACTTTGGTGAATAGTGGCAACCCTATAAAACATATATTTTAAGTTTCAAGGCGCCACGTTGTTTAGTATTTTTTTTTGGATCCATCGAAATTTGACGACCTCAGTGAATTTGTAAACATGGAAAAAATTTATCAACGTTATGTAATTCAATACTTTCATTTGAAAGGTCTCAGTCCAATGAATATTAAAGCCGAACAAGATTCTACTCTGGTCTCGTAGTGGTCAATCAATTTTGGTGGCCACGCCAGAAACGATTTAGAAAATCCAGAAAATGGTATTGGGTGTTCGCTAGGAGAAATTACAGGCATCTCAAAAAGTACTACACATCGTATATTGACTGGAAATTTGTAGATGAAAAAGCTGTGTGCAAGATGGGTGCCGCGTTTGCTCACAATAGAACAAAAACAACGTCGTGAAGATGTTTCTATAGAGTATTTGGCGATATTTCACTGTAATAAAGCCAAATTTTTGCATCGATTCGTAATCATGGATAGGTCCACCATTTCACACCTGAGGCAAAGGAGCAGTCAAAACAGTGGACTGAAAGGGGAGAATCGTGTCCAAAGAAGGCGGAGATAGTTCCATATGCAGGCAAGGTTATGGCGTCTGTTTTTTTTTTGGATGCACGTGGGATAATTTTTACTGAATATCTTCAAAAAGGAAAAATAATCAACGGCGAGTATTATGCTAATTTGCAGCAACGTTTAAGTGATGAAATTAAATAAAAAAGGTAGCATTTGTCGAAAAAGAAAGTGTTGTTTCATCGAGACAATGCATTAGTTCCCACATTCGCTATTGCGATGACCAAAATCAATGAGTTAAAGCTCGAATTCCTTCAGCACGCATTTTATTCGCCAGATTTAGCTGCTTCGGATTATTTTCTATTTCCAAATTTGAAAAAATGGCTTGGTGGTGGAAGATTTGCAAACAATAAAGAGGTGGAGTCTGCGGTAAATGGATATTTTAATGAGCTAGACATTTCATACTATGAAATGTGTATAAAGAAGATTATGTTGAGAAATAAAGGAAAATCTTCCCAAATTTGTTGTGTTTTCTTTGTTAAGTCGGGTAGTTCTGGAACCTCCCTCGTATATATATCTTATGATAAATACTTTTGGCACATTCATTATACCATTTGCTAATAAGAAGGAGTTACGATGATGTAAAACTCATTATAATGCGCTTATGCAATATTTACGTAGGTGTATGTACATTACGGCGTTGCGAATTACCCTTCCTTTGAATTAATTGCATTCACAAGCAATTATTTTATATCCAAAAGTAATTTACACCACATTTAAACAAAGCATTTAATTAGTAATTTACTTAACCGATTATATTTCGCAATTATGATGATTTTTCTCAACAAAACGAGAAAATTCCAAATTTCAAATCGTTCTACATTGCATGTAATATGAGCGACTTTATATTAAATGAGTTAAAGGTGCGTATTACCATGGCGACAGCATGAAGCTATGATATTGCACATTCAAAATTTCTGGAATTTTGTTTAAATCAAACTTCTATGCACATTTTCCTAAAAAAAAAACCTTTACACAGGAGGGTTTTTGCTATAAAAACAAAATAAATATTTGATCTGAGATTTATTTTCGATATTAATTTTTTGTTTAATTAAAATTATTTAAACAAAATTAATTTTGCCATAATTTTCAATTTAAAATTATATTTATTTCATATTTATTCAAATTTCATTTTGTATTATTAATACAAAATGAAATTTGTTTATGATTTAATTATATATATTTTCTATTTGAAACTTGTGCATAACAAGTGCATTTTAAAAACATAAACAATCATTTGAATATTATGTTCTATTTCAGTATTAAAATGTCAAAAAGTAAAACAATAAACAGAATCAAACAAAAGCAACATTTAATTCACACATTACAATAAGGTTGATTGCACAATAGTGAGTGAATTAACATAAATATTCGAACTTTTACCTTTATAAAACTAGTTCACGATAAACAAAACTAATAGATACTGATATACTTATATATTGTAATATATTGTATACAGTGGTGTAGCCATGAGGGGGACAGTATAGCAAAAACTCATTTATGAATCTCTTACTCAAAACATTTTAAATTCAGTATAGTCTGAAATATTTAAAATACTCGAAACTTATTTGAACGATGGATTTTTGAGTTGCTAATTGGAGCTGAACATATAGTCGTGACGTCATTAATTTCAATATTGTTTTGAATGATTCGGAAGGAGCAATTACATGGTAGAATAATACTGATAGTGCCTATAAACTGTTAAATATCAGTTGATAAAATGTGTGTGAAAAACTACGAAGATAAAATTTTATAAAATTAAATTTGTTTTTATTCAATATATCCTCCATTCATAAAATCTTGCCTTTGGTACTTTATACAATATTTTCTTATAATTTGTTATTTATTGAAAAAAAGGAATTTATATTATTTGGAACAATAAATCTAAATAATCGTGAAATCGTGTCATTCGATATTATTTTTTATGACTAAACACACACACAGTTAATGGGTATAATAAAACTCATAGTTTTATAAATATTTGCATTAATTTCAAATTTTAATATCACTAATAAATTATAATAACACTACATTAATGGGCAATAATACATAATATATGTTAATTTGAGATGTGCGATAATAAATTAAATTTCGTAATAATATGTATGTATGTATACACCATATGTATGTGACTATAGGTTGACAATTAATTTGAATTTCATTTACATTTTTTTTTTTCAATAAAAAAAAGGCATTTGCTTATTAATATAAGTTTAATAATTTTCGCATAACTGAATAATTTTTTTGTTTAGTTTTTATATTTTTTCTTCAATATAGTAAAAAAATTGTGTTTACTATACGTACACAAACAATGTAGAACCATTTTGCGTCATTCTAGTGATGTTCAGTATAAGTGCAAGGTCATCAAATAAGTGTTTCTAACGGTGTAATCTTCCAAATTTAAAAATATTCATCCGTCCATCCATTCACCTATCTGTCTCTCTGTTATATGCCTAGTTCGATATTAATCGGTCGGTGCAACTCTACGACTCGAAGGCCTGTATTTTAAGGCCAATAGGATAAATATTTGTTGTTGTTTTAAAGCACAAATTCTATCAGACTACTATAATATAGTTTTATGAAAATATAAATATTAATGAAATTATTGTATTTTGTCATTAATCGTATTGTAATTGTTGCATTGTGATTACACATAGATATAAATTATGCTTATGATTATTAAAACATCAATAAAAGAACATCATAAATAATAATTATCTTCAATCCATTTAAGGCTACAATTATTTTGTTATATTTGGCCATGGTCAACATAGTGTCAATAATTATTTTATTCAAATTGTGTTTTCATAAATACATACAATACTTACAAACAAAAGACCGCCATTCATTCATTGCGCTTGGATTCTTAGCCGAGAGGCTTCTTGTAATCCTCATTACAAGAAAAAAAAAAAAATAAAAAAAAAAAATAATAATAATAAGATCTGTTTTCCAAAATTTAGACATGGCCTTCACGCCAAACTAAATTTTTTTCAGTAAAACATCGTTGAAATTAAGCATATGGGGATTACACCTACATACATACATACATAGATTGATTTGCATATACGAGTATCACCAAAATTTCGTTTGAATTTTGTATAAACATAGCTAAGAGGATTGTTTAAAAATATCAAACTCAAATTTAAATATATTAGAAAAGTAATTTATAACTATGTATATCAACGATACGTTTTAAGCGCATCAACAATAAATTAAATATGCACATACATAACATATGTATATATATCACTTTAAGTAACATATATACGTAAATAAATATACATATATTTCATATATATTTTAAATATTACTAAATGATAAATATTGGTAAGCCTATATCCAAATGATCTAAAGCATAGAGGGCAAATACAATAAATTAAATCAAAATCAAGCATATCGAAAATTATTATATTATTTCCAATTTTTTTTTAATTTTCCCCAGACATACATCTAAATATTATATATAATTGTGTATTAGCAAATTCATGTTCTCACATAAATACAAATAAATTGAAGAGCTACATCTTTTACATAGGCTAACTACAATAACATAACAATAAAATACAACTTGTAATGCAAATTTCAATATATCTACATAATAAGATGTAATCACAACAAGAACGCATTAAATAACCTCGACCATGTCTTGCAAAAAAATTGCACTAACTCGGGCGTATGAGCATATGAATTGCGATGAGCAAATAATATACATATATATCTACACATATCTGGCAGTATTTATGTACATGTTTACCAATACCTAAAAACATATAACAAGTATGTTTTTTTTAACCTTCATTCATAGAGATGTTGTTAACAACTGCAAACGTATTATTAACCTTGCACTGACCATACACATCAATAAAACAAATATGTTACTGTGCAGTATAAAATATGTACACAAATGGTCTCAGATGAGTACAAATACATGTGCGTAAATACATATGTAGTAGTCATCTCTGTAAGTAGTTATTTGCACAAATTTGAACATTTCATTCTAATCAAAAAAAAAAAAAAATACATTTGCAATATGACTCTATTTGTATCATAGATTCTACTAGCTAATGGAAAAGATTGTCAAAGCAACAAGTAGGTACCAAAGAATATATTCTGAATAGTAGACATCAGAATTTCATAGATTTTATTGTCGTGCTATGTAATTATTGAGATTTGTATATCAAGCATATTGTGATAAATTTGTTTTCATAAATATAATTTTTTCGTGGTGTGATATGCAGGAACCTACAATTTTTAGGCAAAAAATTCCAGAAAAATAGAGTGAAGTAGAGTTCATTTGGATTTGAAATATTGATATTGGCATAATCGGCATGAACACGCGAGCAGTCAGTGCAGCATTCTCAGAGTTGGAAAGAGAGTCGCGTCTCACGGTGAACGAGGGCAAACGAAGTGCTTAGTATCAACAAACAAAGAGTCCCAGAGTCTCGGACAGCACGTCACTGTTCATAATTACCCTTTTGAAGTAGTGAAGGAATTTATCTATATTGGAACCAGCATTCACACCAGTAATGACGTCAGCTTGGAGATATTGCGAAGGATCACTCTTGCAAATAGGTGCTACTCTGGGCTAAGTAAGCAATTGAGAAGTCGGGCACTCTTTCGAGAAACGAAAACCACACTCTACAAGTCATCATGCCTGTGTTTACATATGGCGCCGAAGCTTGGACAATTTCCACCTCAGATGAGAGAATGCTCGGAGTTTTCGAGAGAAAGCTCCTACTCAAGATCTTTGAACCTATTTGCGTTGATGGAGAGTATCAAATAAGGCACAACCATGAGCTGTATGAGCTGTATCCCAATACCGACATAGTAAAGCGCATTTAAATTCAGCGACTGTGCTGGCTAGGTCATGTCGAGCGAATAGAAGAATACGCTCCGGCTAAGAAGCTGTTATATTCGGAACCCGCTGGTGGACGACACAGAAGAGGAAGACCTAACCTCTGGTGATCAAGTACTGGAGAAGTTGTCAGCGCTTGAAATTTTTAATTGGCACCAACTAGCAAAGGAACGAGCATGTTAGATTCTAGCATGAATTTAATGAATTGGGCTTCGAATTGCTTCGCCACCTATCGTATCGTCCAGATTTAGCCCCCAGCGACTTTTTTCTGTTTTCAGATCTCAATAGAATGCTTTTCGGAAAGAAATTTAAGTCCTATGATGCAGTAATCGCTGAAACTGAGGCGTACTTTGATGAGAAAGAGAAATCGTACGGGAAAAGTGGTATCGAAAAGTTGGAAAATCGATATACTCATGGTATCGCCCTCGAAGGCCACTATGTTAAATAATAAAATTGAGTTTTGTCAAAATTTGGTTTTTTTTTCAGAATTTTCCTACGGACTTATTGAATAACCGCATCCTCCATCTGCCCTTTAGAAAATTCTGCTAAGCCGCCGCATATGAATGGAAGAAAAAAATTTTTTTTTGTTTCAATTACTATAGAACTGATCTCTATAGAAACAACTATTCTGAGAGTGTTTATATCGATACTTATACATAGGAAAATGCAATGAAGAAGACAATAAGACAATTTATAGTCTTCTTATTGACCGCTCTTTGAGTGATTTTACACATCTTTAGTAAAAATCTTAGATTATTGTATATATATATATATATATTTTTTTTTTTTTTGTAATATAGTTACTTAATTACTTCAATCATTTCGTAATTGTTTATAATTTGTGTTAAATTGAAAGCCTGCAACAGGATGAATATTATTATAATTTAATTTAAAATGAAGGCTCTGACAGATTAAATCGTGTGAAGTGTACACATCGTAATTGAAACTCGTTGATTTTATAATTAATATTGTTTATTTTTCTTTTTTGAAGAAAACATGTACACACACACATACACACAATTGTACTGATTCATATATTCATGCATATGTAGGCGCCATGGTAATTAACGTATTTTTGAATTGAAATTGAACAAAACAAAAAAAAAAATAACAAAAAAAATCAAACAAACGCCAACACCAACATCCATTAACAGCTAATCACACATATTGTCGTCATCATCATATGTTAAGTACCAGCAGCAGTAGTATTATCATCAGCAGCAGTGGTGGTAGCAATAACAGTGTAGCAAAACAGCAAAACAGCGGCAATACATATAATCAACAGCATGTGATTATCATTGCCATTGCCACTATTACGATAACTATTAATCTTACAATCGGTTTATAAACTTAATAAAAAAAAAAAACGTATCGAAGTCTAAATCAACAATACTGACTCAACAAATGACTACATTTGATTATCATCTTACAAATTATTACATACTTATATATAGTTATACTTATTATATACTCCCCTACAAGTATCATATGATCATAAAACCGCAATTTTTTAGAGTTGTTGAATTTTCGGTGATAAGAAATGCGTCAACTTTAAAGTGATTAGGTGCACAAATGTGAGAGTATTTGTAACAATATGGTGTGCCGCCTTGGGCTTTAAAGTTATCACCCACGATATAATACACAGTTTATGATTGTCTTTATTAAGTCTGTAATATAAATGTATACATTTTTAATTAATAACGATGCATATGTATGGAAAATGTGCTAAGGTCATTTATATGAAATGAATATATTTAGCTGTTGTTGATATTATATTGTATTTCGAATATGATTTTTTTTTTTTGCGGTCTTTGTCATAAATGTTTAGACAGTGGTCATTTGGTCATTTATACATTTAATTTTATATTTTACACAAAAGAATGTATAGTATCAGGTCAGTCCATAAGTTCGTGCGTTATTTTTTCAGTAGTTTCACAGTAGACGCTTTTTGCGTACAAAAAATTATTCGTGGGAGATAACGGAACTATTTTTATTTTCTCTGATGTATTTATTGTGCATTCAACAAGTGATTTTAATGGCGGATAGAAAAACGCGTTGTTAAAAAATAAAATGGAATCTTCGATCAAGTATAAGAGGCATATTTTTTTTTTTAAATGTGGAAAAAATGCAACAACTGCTGCTGCAGAAATAAACGCAACTCATGCGGAGAATACGGTGAGTGTAAGAACTGCGAAAAAGTCATTTTCCAAATTCCGAAGTGGTGATTGTGACGTTGAGGATGCTCCACGCTCTGGTCGTCCGGAGGCCTTTAACTAAGACGGCTTGCTGGAACTCGTGGAAGCTAAGCCAAGTTTGACAGTCGATATGTTGGCTGGAAGGTTAAATTCATCACATGGAACAGTTTACAGGTTCAATTGAGCAGGGTTACAAAGCTGGGAAAATGGGTTCCGCATAAACTTTCCGTCGCAAACCTTCAGCAGATAGTGAATGTGTGCTGTCAGCTTGAAAATGAGAGTTTTTTGAATTGTATTGTTACTGGGGACGAAAAATGAGTCCTTTACCATAAAGATAAAGATGAAATATCAGAATCAATCCCCAGAGATGGCCTCCTGTTGGTGGGATATGGCCGATATCACTTATTTTGATCTGCTGGAACCAAACCAGACCATACTCTCCGGATATTTCACCTTGCATTATTATCTTTTCCGCGAACTTCAGTCCAATTTAAGTAATAAGAACTACACCTCAAAAGAAGCTATAAAAAGGGATATCGACGCGTATTTTGGCTCCAAGAACAAACAATTTTTTAAGCAAGGAACTAAAAATTTGCCTAAACCTGAAGACTTATTTTTTTATTTATTTTAAAACCACCTAAGAAAAACGCACGAACTTATGGACTGACCTGATATACTAAATTAAATAAAGAAATAATTTTAATTAATAATTCTTTTCTGTCCGTTTTGATTATGAATAGCATTCGAAAGTTTTAAGCTCTAGAGGATATTTTGAATATGCATTTATTGTGAAAAAAAAATCTACACATTTTTTTTAAAAAGAATCTAAAATTGAATTTTTTGGTGATAACAAAGAAACATAGCAGCTTTTCTGCATTGAGTAACCATTCTAAATGATTTCTGCTTACCAAATAAAATACCCACTTATGTAATACTTATGCATTGTATGCTCGTATATGGAACTACAATACAATGTAAGACACAGCCATCGTCATGCAAACAAATTTAAGCATACAAACGGATATTGTAATTTTACAAAATACAAATTACTAAAATGATTTCGATTTAATTGAAAATGAATAGAAAAAAAGACAATGTTCACTGTATTCATATTTGAAATCGTAGCTAGCTTCCATTCACACGCACTCTTCAAATAAACATCATATGTTACAATATGAATTTTAAATGATTATAAATCATGTAAACACAATGAATTTATGAATTTGTATAATATTGTAAAGTTTATGTAATATCCAACACATTAATATTGGTTGTTGTTTGTCTTCAAATTAAATGTAAATAATGAGTGTTAATATTAATGTTTTTGAGTGTTGATTAAATACGTGTTTATGTATATAATAAAAGGAAAAAGGAAATTAATTCAAATGTTGCATGTTTTATGCTAATTATTGAGTAGTTAGTAGTTGTTGTAGTTATTATGAACTACAATAACTATATATAGTTCCAAAGGTATTTAAATGTATCTCTCATTTAATGATGCACTCGAATGATATAGTCGATAACGTTAATACGATGGTGGTCCCAGAACTATCCGACCTGACATATAGATGGGGACAGTAGTTTGAAAAAGAAATATTTTAGTGCACTATTTGCCAGATTTAGCTCCTTCGGATTATTTTCTATTTCACAAGTTTGAAAAAATGGCTTGGTGGTAGAAGATTTGCAAACAATAAAGAGGTGGAGTCTGCGGTAGATGGCTATTTTAATGAGGTAGACAGTTCATACTATAAACAGGGTATCAAAGCTATAGAATATCTCTGGGAAAAGTGTATAGAGCTGCAAGGAGATTATTTTGAGGAATAAAGAAAAATTTTCCCAAATTTGTTGTGTTTTATTTTTTAGGTCGGATAGTTCTGGGACCGCCTTCGTATATAATTAGAATGAGTACAGTTTGTACTGCAAAACGTCCATCCTTTTTGAAAGCAGTGGTGAACAAAGTTAGAATTTAAGTAGTCCAATGCCGCTGGTTTAAGCAGTTTCAACTTTAACAATTCTCAAGTTGAGTGCCACTGATTAGTCAAAAGCATAGCATAGAGCATGAAAGTAAGTGCAATAATCATAATTTATTCTAATTCATTTACCAATAATTTTCAAAAATAAAGTTATATTATATTATATTGTGCTATATTAAACATATTTAGTTCATATTTTTCAAAGATTTACGAGCGCAATATGAACATGCCGAAAAATGTGTAAATTGCATCCCACATGCCATATATTCATATAAAAAATATGAAAGTTTTTTGACATTAAAAAATATGTTTTCTATTTTGATTGATTCTATTCAATCCATATATAAATTCTATATTGTTCTTATTCTATATTTTGAACAAAAACCATGTATGTACAATACATCTAACATATATATCAGTCATAATAAGTGGCAATTTGAAAAACATTGTACCATTTGGTGGTTCAAAGTGTTGACAAAAGATATTTCTTAATGTACTATGCTTTTTTTTTGCGACCACGTAAAACAAAATTTAATATATTTGGAATTTTTTATGAGGGCACCTATTATATCAATGAAATGTGTTAAAAAAGTTGTTTATAAAAAAATTTCGCAACGCCATATATAACCCCATATTCGAATATAATTTTATTTTGCAAAAATAATAAAAAATAAAAAACATCTTTTCCTAACCAATTATGGCAAATTGAAATCAACAATGAAAGTATTTCATAGGTTAATGTACAATCGCATATAAATATTGGTAAAAAAAAATCGCATATGGAAATATATTTACATATGGCGAAACATATGTAAGTGTTTTGTAAATATGTGGGTCAAAAGAATCATATAAATTGATTTTATAGTCATAATTCCGTTAAAAATCTGTTAACTAGCTACTAAATATATACTAGTAATCGTAGTTGTAGCTTATGTTTATAATATACTTAGTATTTTGAGTACAGAACCTAGTTAAATTCTCTTTAACGCCCATACTTGAAATGAATTTATTATTATTTGGTTGTCCATTCGAATTGTTTATGGTTAAAAGACACACTCACACACACACACACATAATTGAAATGGGCCAGTGTAAAAATACTTACAAGCTAGTGATTTCCTTTTGAAAATGTCAACTAAATTACTTCTTAAACAATTAAATACATCCAAACATTAAACACCAAAACAGCAACCAAAACCATCAAATGACCATTAGCCATCAAATTAGCCAAACACGCACAACTTCACTTATATTCGTGTGTACCAATAGAATTTTCACAAGTAACCATATGATGTATATAGTAGTAATTTTATCTGCAATTGCTTATGAAGATTGTTTTGCCATCAATGAATTTGCGTTCAAATTAATTTGTAACACATACATATAACTACAGGCAAAGTAAATACGACAATTCGATACATCGCAAATTGCTTTGACTGCGTTAAAACATCTATCAATTAGTATGTGTGTATGTTCTCATATGTGTATGAGTGTGTGTTTGCGAGCAAAGTTCAACGCTGCAGATTATACATACGAATAGGATGGCTTATAATACAATGAGTCGAGATTTGTACATACTCGTATGCATGGATTAGACTTAACTTATGTGCTAGAGCCATAAGCAGAAATTCTAACTATTTAGTTGGAAAAAAAAAAACGTAGAATAAGAAGAGAAGAAGTAGAAAAAGAATCAACAACAGCAATGAGTAATCGATTGTAACCAATGATGACGGAAAGATGATATTGTTGTATTGTGTAAGAAATAAATATGTGCCACTTATTAGTGTCTAAGGGCTCTTTGGCTGAGCTTCTCTTTCAGTACTATTGTGCGTGTTAAATTTTGGATAGTATTAAAAGTGACCTACTCATTTTAGCCGGTTTCGAACGGCAGAACCCTTGTGACATCATTTTTGCTGAGCTTTGTCTGGGAGTTCTTTTTTTTTTTGGAAGCTTTTCCATGGCAAATTGTAACTGCCGGAAGAATTGTCGATTGTCAATTGTCGATATTAAACTAATGCTTCAGCCGGGAATTGAATCCACGACCTACTGATCTGAAGGCCAACACACTAACCACTAAGCTACCGCACCCATATATTTATGCATAATTTTGTTCAAGTATTTATGTTGGCCTTAACGCAGAACTTGTTGTAAGTACAGTTGATGAATTGTTGGTGTTAATTTCCTTATTTGATGTGCAAACTCTTTAATATTATTATATATAGAGGGTGATTTTTTAGCAAATTTCTTTTTGGCAACATTGTTTTTGGCATCGTTCTATCGACTCAAATAAAAATTTCATACATTTCTCTAAATTGTATGTGTCTTTTTTAAATCAAATCCGAAGGCTCTTAAAAAATCACCCTGTAGGTATGGAGATGAGTATTCTCATATACCCATATGAGTGTATGTAATGGGTGTTCTCTTAAGCAGCGACATGGGACGTCACGTCAGAGTAAAAGTTTTTTTTTTTTTTTGTATAAGACAAGCAATATAGAGGCACAATTTAACAAAGAAAATATGACAATATGCGACACACAGCTTAAGTCGATTGACCAATGTATAGTAGTGTACCGTAATAATACCAAAAAAACACATATACTTAGAACGCATTTCGACCAAAATGTTTAATTTATATTTTATACAGAACTGATTATCTTTTATTTTAAAGATCACCCTGTATTTGTATATTTGGTTAAATGGGTGTGCTTGTTGATATGCTCGTTATTCAGTATTCATGAGCAAATGCATTTATGTTATGCAAAGAATTTTTTCTCTTTATGTTAAATTTATTCTTAATTTAATTGTTTATTTGAAATTTTTGTTGCTACTGCATATAACACAACGTTTTCATTTGCATTTTATTGATTTTCTTCATCTTCTGTTTATTATTACTATTTCTGTATTTATTTTCATGTTATCCATGAACTGAAATATCGTTTGTCACACAACTACAATTTATATGGCACAACTAATGTTGTTGTGAACGTTGGTAATGCTACTAATATGTTCATTTCACTACAATTCAAAATAATATGCATTTTATACAAATTACAAAACTACACATTATTTGTTTTATAGATCAATTTCTTTTCCGATCTATTACACATGAAATATGCTATTTCAAAAAAAAAAAAAAAAACTAGATGTGATTATCAAAATTGTAGTCCTGAAAATTCCTTCCAAAAATTTTTTTTAATATATCAGGTTCCTCAGATGAACAGACCTAAAGCTTTATACATACCAAAATTTGTTAAGAATATATTTCTTTCCTTTACAAAATAAACTGCTGCACTTTTATAAAATTAATTCTGATGAACTTTTTGGCCTTTGGATCCTTTCATTAAAAATAATTATAAAAAAATTTGTTTAATATTAAGTAAATCTGTTTTGGAATATGGAGAACCCTAATATTTTTAAACTTTAGAGAACAAAAAAAAAATACTCCTAAAAGCTCCTAAATGTTTTAGGGGAAAGTAATATATCCTACACCTTTTTCCGCATTGTGAAAATATTTCATTGTGGAAAAGTGTCTACATGCCCCTTTTTCAACAAGAGCAAAAATCATTTATTTAGGAAGTAAGAGAAGTAAGATGCCTTCCTAGCAATTAAAGATTGTATAGATCTAGCTGAGTTCAGATGATATGGGCGAAATCGATCTGTAGTGGAACAAATTTGACTTAGTTGAGATTGAAATTAAAAATCATAGAAATTCACAAAAATCACTAAAAATACATAGATTCGTTAAAATTATTAGTAAAAGTAATATTTCGGAATAGTTTGATCATTATTTTACCTTCTTTCAAATATGTAAAAATATCGTTAAAATTCAGTCTGACATTGGTCGGAAAATCTACAAAATTGCATTATTCTGGCACCATATAGATAGACTTATAAAATTTTTTTTACAATTTTTCAACATTATGCATTTTTTTATTATTATTCATTTTCCTGATAATTTTTTTTTTGAGAAAATAGAGTTTGATATGTTTAATAATTTAAATTCTTTAAAAATGAAAGACTGCATCAAAAACCTTAAATAGTTGTATACATAATTTGCTGATATTTACTGTTTGAATAAAATTGAAAAAAAAAAAAATTTTTTCTAAAATATGCTTACTGTCATCAGGGTTGCATTGCAAATAATTTTCAATATACCTTTGGGGCTTTAAGTGCCACATATTTATTTTTTTTTATACTTTTCATTAATTTAAATGGTTTATGTTTACAACAGCGGTTCAAAATGATGTCGATTTTCTAAAATAAACAAATTATATCTTGCACCTGTTACTTGCATTTTTAGGTGCTATAAACGAAAGCCCGAACTCAATATATACTCGACTCTCTGAGTCCCGGGAATAAAAGTATTATACATTTAAATACTCAATGTCAATTTTACAAAATATTTAAAACTCGTCTTTAAGCACGATTTCCAATAAAATGTTACAACAAATTGATTGTTTCATTTTATTTCTTTGTACTACAATATAATGTTTAACTTGATCTTAAACGATGCCAACAATTAGAGACTTTCATAGTTGTGAGTTGTGTAAACACAATTAGCATAGTAAATTCAACAATAAATATTTTTACGAGTTTTGTTTTTATTTTGAATTTTATTTACCGTTAATCTATAATATAATTATAACATTCATTTATACATATGTAAAGTATAAATGTTTTCGAGTGTATGAATTACCACATTTCAGCACATATAATCGATATTGAAGTCGTTTAGTACTTGTTTCTTTTTTTGTTTTTTTTTTTTTTTTGTTAAGCAAAAAAATTAAAAATTGAATACCTACCAAGAAAAAAAATTTGCATATTTATTAAATATTTATTAATTTCCTGTATTATAGGCGAAGGCCTAAATTCTGTGATATTCGAATGAAAGCAAAGTAAGGGAATGAGTGAGTAAGATTGTGAGAGAAACAATATTTAAATATTTATTAGCATTGTTGTAGAAGCAAAAGATAAGCAATAAATTGCTGCATCTGAAAATCCTTAAAAAAAAATATCATGTAGCAAAAATGCTCATTGTGATATGAAATAATTTAATTCCAACTATAGATACAGGAAGCAATATTTCCTTTTGTTTTCATTTAAATATTTTGTCCAATAAATTTTGCAAAATTATGCGAAATGTAAATGAGACTTTATCACGTAATATCATATTGTAAGGGAAAGTGTCTTGTTGTTTTCAAAAGCTTGTCAATGTCATAAATTAAATAAAAAATAATTTCTTTTAAGTAGAAGACAATAAAATTTGTTTGTATAATTATAAATAAAAAATGAACAATCCTATATCACAAACTGAAATACCATTTGATTTATTTGGGAAAAATTTGAAGAAATTTCTTTAAAAAATCTATTATATTTTATATTTACCTACTATAAGGCAAAAATATTAAAACAATGGAAAGATTCGTGTTTAATTATTTCCTCATTTTACACGCCCTTGAGCATATTATATTCTAATGTAATTTTAATTTTATTTAATTATATTAATTTATTGCCATAAAATTATTTCGTGTAATTTTCTACTATTTTACGTTTCCTACTCCATTTTGCACTTAACGACATTTATAAATGATATTTACATATTATAGGTATGTGTTCTAATGCAAAATAAATCTGATAGAAGAATTAGGACAAAAAAAAATAGGTTAAACTACAGAAATCAAACACGTTTACTCTGTATATAGTGAATGTACATATATTCGTATTCTACATATTCCCACATTCAGCAAGAACGTAATTTTTTTTACCAAGTGTGATTAAAATTGAGAATGAAAATTGAATGAAATTAAAAAAGAAATACATAAAAGAATAAGAAGAGGTAAAAATAAAAAAAAAAAATAAAACAATAACAATACTAAATGAGTTGTAGCGAACCTACGTCAACAACAAGACAATAATACTTAGTACAAAAGATTATAGTAAGAAATATCGTATTTTATTATTGTTGCTGTTATTGATGTTGATGACTTTCGCTTTTATTGTAAGGTATTGTTTGTATGTACTTTATAACATAACCAGGTAAAGGGTGAAGAACTTCCTTCATTTGTTTGCCTCATAGTGTGTGTGTGTATATATGTATATATATGTATGGGTTCGAATGTCTATATGTTCAATGTTTTTTTTTTGGTTTTTTTTTTTGGAGACTTTTATTTTCATGTCGTTCGTTTGTTGACCTTTTCAGCGAAATCAACAATAGCAACTTTAATTTCGATTATAGCAATGTACTTTTCATTTTTTCTTGCCTGAGTAGCTCTCCTTAAGCTTGTACTATAGAGTACTACAAGAAATTGTCATGTTGTATTTGTATATACTTCGTTTAAAAACAAGTTAAATATATTCCTTTACTTTGTGTTCATTACTAAGTACTTATATCTGTGATTTTATAGGTAGTATGACTGCTTGTATTTAATTTCCATTTTACATGGAAGAACTGTTGATATTAGCTCAACATTTTCATTTTGTTGATAGATTTCATTAAAGTTTGTTTGGCTATTTTTCATTTATTTTACAATTACAATTACTTCCATTAATTGACATTAAGCTTGACTTCAACAATACATAAATATGCATGTACGTACATATGTTCTCATTTATAGGAAGTCACGAGGAAGTTACTCTAATTACAACCATCATAATTATTTTTAACATAATAAATACAAACAATTATTATTTCTATGCATATATGTACGTAATTCATAAATAATAGAAAAAAATATGTAATAATATTTCATAGTAGTTATGTTGATGCATGCGGGATTGGCATATATTGAAGTACATATGTTATGTTTAAGGTTATTTATGATGAGGAAGATATTATAATTAAATTTTTAGAAATATGCTTATTTCTAATTTTTGAACATTCAGCGTACATTGATATTCTATAGGAGCATCTCTATGTTCTTAAAGTCATTCTAAAGAGGTACATCGGAGTTTATATTAATGCAGGAAATTTGAATAAATATAAATATAAATGTAAATATAAATATAATAAATATAATGAATAAAATATAAATTTTTAGAGATTGAAAACAACATCCCTTGTAAGTTGACCTAGAGGTATAAATTTTGGCACTTGTATTCAAAATATTTTCATATTACTCATACTAAATTTTTCTATGCTCGATAATATCAAAGTTTAAATATTGCAATAGACTAATAAATACTTATACAGTATATACTTTTGTATATACTTTTGTATGGAAGGTAGTTTTAGTCAGTTACTAAATTATTTCTTCGAGCTCAACGTCTGCAAACATACATTCGAAAATATCTTTGGGAAATAGAGGTGGTTCTCATGCGAAGCTGTCCATTGAAGAGCTCATTTGATCTTTGTTAAAAAAAACTGAGACAAGTTTGGGACAAATTTACAGCAAAATATCAATGTTCAACGTATCTCACTAAATTTTGTAATTAAATAAAATTATTTTTTGTCTGATTTCGTCCAGTTACTACCATAATAGATATATTCTTAAAATAAATCACATTAATTGCAATATTTGAAATGGCTTCTTATATAATTATGGAGCTTGAAGCTTGTGTATTTAAAATTTAACGTAAATTATTCGATAAATCATTTGATGTGGGTAGAAAATAAGTTGGTGCACTTTTTGGGATTATGTGCATCATAGAATATGACGATCGTTTCTTAAGTCTTTTGTTTATAATATGAAAATAATAATTTTAACAATACCATATAATAAAAAATTATATAACTTACCTTAAAAAATAGTGGGAATTTTGCAAAAAATTCAAATTGTCATCTATCTGCTTAAAGTGTATAACATTTAAAGTCTCCTGAGTTTTTGACACTGTTATGTATGCAATTTTAAACCAGCTTTCAATTTCATAGAAAATATGAAACTATAAGTAGCTGTACTTAATAACTACTATTCTAAGCAATTACAAATATTTATTATTTAAAAGTGATTTTTTTTTCAATTTTTTCAAAATTTTTTGTAAATTATATAGGCATATAGAGCAAAAAGAAAAAATATATATAAAAAGATCGACGTATTTCTAACAAAGCATTATTTTTAGAAACTTCAGTTTTTTTAAACACATGTCTCGAATAATTTTATTATAATTTTGCTTCACAATTAATAATGAAATGGGAGACAAACGCAAAACAGAATATATATGGTATGTATAAAGCTTTATATTGAAAAACTAGACACGTAATGCCAATAGAAGCAGAAGATGCATAACCATCAAAACAGATTAGAATTTATAATCCATAAATTATCTGTAATAAATTTGTAATAGCAATAACTATTTTAAACTAAGTCAAGAACATGATGCTGATGCAATGCCGTAATAATAATTTCCAATATTTTTTCCACGTATGGAAGATAAAATACACAGCACGAAAGGAAAACATATTGGCTAATAGCTAACATTGCATCAATGTCAAACTACGTAATACGTAATACTGAATGACATGAATCAGGTACATATGTATATACTCATTGTATATATACATATGCTGTATAGTCATCATCCTAGTGCGTTTCTATTGATCCTGATGATTTTCTATTGATCCTGTTCTCAAAATATACACAGTTAAGTTTGCATATGTATCAACATATGATGTTGAAGCGTCTCAGCATTACTCATTACTGTTATCGTTGTTGTGTTACGTACATTTCTTTTTGCATATTTTCAACATTTTACTTAAAGTGCAAAATATCATTAATGCATTATAGTCAATAACAATAACAACAACAACAACAACAATGAAGGTGAAGTAGTTTGCTATTGTACCAATACGTACTGATGTCGCTGTTGATGCAGTCAACGCCAACGCTACCTCCACTATTGTCGTTAATAGCGTATCCAAGTAAAACTTGTTAACATTTACGTAAAATTTATGTTTTTTCTTTTTTACAAAAATAGGCACTAAGAATGCAAAATTTTAATCAACCAAAAATCCTAAAAAAAAATTTTTTTTAACGAGCTATAAATTGTTTCCTTTATGTAATCATAAAATTGTGTTGTGAAAATAAAAATTATGACTTTTTTTTATAAATATTATTTTTTCAAATGTATAAACAAATTCCCGTTTACCGTCACCGTAGTCACTACTCAACCGTTCGTATCGAAGTTTAGCAAAGAACTGAAAATACATTCAAGTACGATGTCTTAAATTTCACACCAGCAAAATTATCATAGCACCGCAACCGCATAGAAATAAATACACTTATAGCCATATTCACTGAGAAGCAATCAGTGAATGAGTGAGCAATAGCAGAAGCGGCAATAACCAATAATGGCGAATACAGACGAGAAGAAAAAAAAAACCAAACCAAAACAAACTTACACCATCGTCAACATCGGCAACATCATCATGCACCACTACCAACCACTCTCATCAGAATTATTGTGTTCGTCAGCAACATCTGCATCGTCTTTAACAACATATACGAGTGCTTATTTACGAGTATACATACGATATATTCATATTGCAGTCTTCAAAATCATAACCGCTGAGAGCATCTCTAAAAGAAGATACATGCAATCATATACAAATGTATATACACTCTATATGAAATGAAATGTTGCTAGAGAACATGTATATACGCATTTGCCTATGAACTATGATGTAAATTATGTTAAGCACAAACTGTATGTGAATGTACTGCATTTTAAGATTCACTCAGTTACTAAAAAATGCATTTGCATAATTGAAACAATGTGTTGCTAGAGATTATAATCGCCCCACACACGAGTAGAGCCGGTAAATTGCGAAATGTTGCGAAAGTTCTCTTGTTGCTGTTGTTGTTATGAAATTTGAGTTGAAACAATACATACTTTAGAAATATAGTCGTGTGTACATTTATTGTAGGTACCTTTATTTGCATTGATACTTTTCACCTACTTCATTTACCCTAGCAGTAGTTTGCTTATTTTCAATTGAAACTAAAGAGCCAGTTGTTTAAGATAAAAATTTTACTACAAATTGAAATAGCTTTTAAAACAAAACCCTTGCAAGCCTGAACGCGGGTTCGCAGCCACTTATACTAAAATTTGTAAGCAACAAGCATAAACGTTTACTTCCAATGATATTACAATAATAAAATGGTAACTACTCAAAGAACATACGTCTACTTAATAAATACAACTTCCAGCTGGGACGTTTCACATTCTAAAACCAAAAATTTATTAATTCGAATTGAAAAAAATAAAAATAAATAATTCTAAATTGCATCAATGTCATCTTCAAAAGTTGTTCTAAACCAATTTGGTTACACAAATTAAGCCGCTTTGAATTTTAATATTCGTTTATTTGATCAAATATTTATTTACTTGTTGTTCTTCTTTTGCTCATTGTAAATGAACGTACACATGATGCTTCATATTAATTTTTATTTTTTTTTTTCGAAATACATATTTGTTGAATGCTACTTGCTATTATTGAGATTATAACCTACATTATGTGTGGTTTTTAGTCAATAACACTTAATACATTGCAAATGTTCTCGTACACATGAATATTTAGTATGGCAACATGTAGACGACACATGTCATCAGATGAAGTATATGCCCACATATGATATGTTGCTGACTTAGCTGAACATTTGTATGTTGCTTTCGCATTTTTGATGATACAATTTATGAATGATATGATACATGCATTGACGATGCATACGCCGTATGGACACTTTTGAAAGTAACGTAATAAGTATGCATACAAATTTACACAACATACGTACATACTATACTTCGATAAATATTGACTTTGGAAAAATAACAACATAATGATAGAAATATGATAATTAAATCAAATGAAATATTATTTCAAACAAAGTTAAAACAAACAAAAAATTAAGCAAATTTAGAGATTTTGAATGTAAAAGTCAATTAAGGCCATAATCCGTTAAGAAATGTTGCCAAAACGAGAAGAAATTGGAGTACAACGATATAATTATAATTTATAAATAGAAAGAACTGAGTCGTTATATTGGAAAGTTTAGTAAGTAAGTAAGTCCATTTTTTATATGTCGAAGTATTAAGGAATTTGTATTTGAATTAATAAAAAATTTTTGGTAAAAGTTAATCAATTCGAGTTAAGGGTTCAAAGCTACAAATATTTAAATTTTATTATTCAATATTATTTATTGAAATTGTAAAAATGTTTTATTCTATTTTCAATAATATCAAATTGAATTTCGGAAAAAAATCCACCAATGGAGACAACACCCATATACATACCCTTATCTTTAAAATTCAGCGCAAATGTATCGTAGTTAAAAAAAAGAGATATTATTACAAATTTAGTCAAAATATAATATATACATCAAAACCAAAAACTAATAGCGAAAGTAGCAAAAATATGCACATGCATAGTAAAGTAGTAAAAGGTGCACATACATATCAATTTAGAAGGTTACCTCTAAAATGGAAAAGCCATATGCGATGAATAATGATAAAAACTTAATTCTTAAATATGAGTAGTATCCAACAGTAGCCAAGTACCAAAAACAGTATATTCGAGGGCCAACAATTTAACACTTAAACATTGCAACTGCTGCAACTGTCATATTAAAGTATTGATGTATGATTTATATAAAAACTATAATTTTGTTCTCTTCTAAAGCAGTAAGTACATAATAGCATTGCATACCTGACAGCAATAATTCTATGGGAAAACAACAACAAAGCTATAATTATGGAGATGCCGTAGCTCAGTGGTTAGTGTGTTGGCCTTTTGATCTGTAGGTAGCGGGTTCAATCCCCGGCTGAAGCATAACAAATTTAATATCGAAAATATTTTTCTTTCGAAAGGTACCCACCTGTCGGCAAGCAATTTACAATTCTTCCGACAGTAACAATTTGCCGTGGAAAAGCAAATTGTGACAAAGCGCAGAAAAAGTGATGTCGTAAGAGTTCTGCCGTTCGTAACCGGCTAAAATAAGTAGGTCCCTTCTAATTATGTCCAAAATTTAACACGTAGAACAGTACTGAAAGAGAAGCTCGGCCAAAGAGCCCTTTCGTGGAATTTTTGCAACATTTTTTCAATTATATTTACTTTTCATATAAAATAAAAAAATTAACACCATGCTGCTAAATGTTTAACGCTAATGTTTAGGAAAATATGCATCTTCTTCGTTTTCTTCGCATAAATATAGCAAGTTGGCGAATAAAACACTGCTTCTACTGATTTAATCCAAATCATTTGCTTTTAACACTCATAATGCAACTTCTTATTTGGACTGTATCTGATTCGCCCACATAAAATTGTTGATAAACCATTTTCATTTAATCTTGAGCATAAGTTGCATGTGGAACTCCTCGCTGAAGTAGCACTCAAAAAGTAACTTACAATCATTAATCATTTGAAATTGAAAATGTCATATTAATATAAACAATTGCAAGTAAGACTTAACTTCGGGACAGTTAATACATATATACATACAGTGGTGGATTCACAGGGGGATTTAAACAGTAAAAAAAAAAGTGAAAAATCCTTAAAGAATCTATGCATATAAATATATATAGAAGACTCCGGTCGGGTCTTAGCCTGCTGTAGTATCTGCCTTCAGTTTTCCCTATTTCGCGCCTGCGTTCTCCATACTCGTATTTGACAAAGAGTATTTGTTGTGGCGGATAAGAGTGGACAGCATATGTACCACACAAATGTAATCACCAACCAAAAAAAAAAAAACAAATTTGATGTTGATGATGCTTATTGTTGTTACCATTGAAATCAAATGCGAATCAATTCACATATCTACATGGATCATAAGACAAATATGTACATAACATAATTATGTAATCACAGTACACAGATTGTAACACAAATTGAATGAGTTCAATCAACATTTCTCTAAAAGTCAATAGATTATTCCATTTACTCCCTGCTTTTTTTTCTTTTTGCACACAATATTGAAAGTACATGCAGTACATGCACATATATTTTTTTTACCAGCGTAGGTGATGTATGGTAATATTGTTAATTTTGGGGTCACCGAAACAGCATCAGTAGCAAAAATGTAAACATTATATATACTTGTACATACAAAGCATACATGTCCAGATGTACATAATTATAATAATAAGTTTATGTGTATGTGTGTCATACATACAGTCGGCTAAAGTAGCTTTTAATGATATTTGGAAGTGAATGATATGATGATGATTATTAAGATAAAGCTTAAGCTGCTCATAGGATGATCACAATACAAGAATTGGCTACTTAAAAGCTTCTTCTACGAAATAGTAAATGTTCATACGTGCTTTCTGGCATACTCGTTCATTATTGATACAATGTTTATAAACATTTTGTGCGCATTTATAACGAAATATTTGTGAATTAAGTGGGAAATCGTAGGGAAATCGCTATCTTGGTCACCTTCTTGTTTTAGATTCGAGCTGGGACCATAAAAAGGCAGCTCTTGAAGCCTGATGTCTTAGCTTTCATATTTGATGGACTACATTTTTTTTAACTGGTCACTTTTTCTAAAGCCTCCAAGTACAAAAAGTTGATTTTTTGAATGTTTTATTTTATTTTTTACAAACATTTTCAAAAATTCATAAAAGTTGTTTGTTAATGCTACACCTACTTAAAATATAAATAACCTAATTAAGCTTCTGGTTATTAAAATTAAGTGAAATAATCAAAATAAGTTTTGTAAAATTACTATAAATCTAAATATCTGCAACCACTATGACATTATTACATTTGAGACATTCTCTGAAAAAGTTAAATATGTTCCCAGATTCAATGTTGATATGCTGTTGTAGCCGTAGTTTGTGACATGTTGCCTTGATATATCGATGTTTCTAATGAACCATGATTTATTTATTATAAAATATCATAATTTAATGATCACTTACGATGTCTCCAAGTATTGTTACTGCCATTAATGTACATATAATTATGTATTTACTGATATTCTCCATTATTAATATAGTCACACAGAAAGTAAGCAAAGAGAAATTATAACACTCAAGTGTTGTAAAGAGAAACACACCAAATTCGATCAAATTATTGCTTCAAAAGGATAGCGCAAGGTATTTTAATTCCTGAGAATGCCTGTTGGGAAAATATATATATTTAGTTAGGTATATATTTATCAATTTCTTTGATGAATTCAGCATTTTGAGAAATATGTAAATAGGAAAATATTTTCACATATCAACAACCTCAGCTATCTCTGTCAAAATATACAAATTGGTTTATTTTGAATAACTAATTACTTAAATGCAATTATACATACATATGTGTGTTTGTACATATGTACGATATGTAAGTGAATAATATGAATGTGAAGTTGAGTAGAGTTTTTGTATGTTGTTGCGATCAATTGTTTGCATTGTCTAGGTGATATTGTTACAATTGGTGCAACTACTTAGGTGCAGGAATTGTGAAAATCAAACTCACGCAAGAAGAAAACGACATCAGATATGAGCGAGATGGAAAAAAGGTTATCACAAAACCGTAGCCATAAATGGTTACAAGGGGATGGTTGCCCCTTACGGAGAAATTCCCATTTGATAGGTGTTCGCAATAAAAAAGTATCACCAAATGTTTCTAATTTTCCAGAAAGTTTGCAAACAAAGTAGCGTGAGGGTTTGAATCTGCAATCCATAAAATTAACCAACGACGCTATTCTTCGATTAAAAATATTTGATACGACAATGAATACCCACACTGGCAAAGAAAATCATTGAAATTATGTACAATGTGCAAGTGTGTTAGTCAGTGTGATGCATTCGAATAAGTTGCTGTATCAACTCGTATATGTTTCGATTCACTTTATTTGCATTTTTGTATGCATCTCTTTTTTTAGAGGCCCTCTATTAATTTCCATTTCAATTCTCAAGTACAACAACTGTAACATCTACATATTGTTTCTACTGTTGCATTTGCATAATATTGCTTAAAGTCAAACTTTACCACCATATCCACCGCACGGTGTACTTCATTTTAATTCTCATTGTATCTCATATTTCATATTTCACATCAATTTAATGAACCAGTAGCAACATTGTTAATGATGTTTGTTTGTCGTTTTTCCATCATTACACGTATTATTACAACTATTTGTATATATGGATGGAATCATTCTTTTATTTTTTTATTGATACTTGCAGTATTCTGTGGCATCGTAACAGCATAAATTGTTTACAGCGTGGGTCTAATTAAAGTTTCTAGATGTTGCCAGTACAGTTTCAGCTTCGTACGATAATATGTATATAGAATTATTGTTGTTATTACCTTATGTACATATGTCTTTAACTATACATCTTTTATATATTTTGTGATTTGTTTCGAAGTAAATTTTCACTATTAACCCTTAAAGGGTAACAATATTTTACTTACACTAAAGGTAATGTTCGTTAATTCGTCGAAGCCTGTTTAACAATTTTAATTTGGCTTTTGTTTTATACAGATGCACAAGAGGCACAAAACCCAATTTTCTTGCTGCTTCATATAATCTCTGGGGTTTAATAATTTCGTGACTAAACATATTATGAGTGTAAATCTGATAACTGTATATAAATATTTTGTTATGGGCGAACGTTAGTTCTACCTGAACACGATGACCCGTCCCTTAGTGCTAATATAGAACTGGAACTTCCAAGGCCCTTTGTGTTTCTTACGGGATTTGCTTTTTATTTGAGCGTAAAATTCCCTAAAGCTTTAGGTTGTATGGCTCACGTAAAAGTGGCTTTACGAGCTAAATGGGTGTGAATCAGTTATTCATGTTTATGTTTCGGTTCATTTCCTGTATATGCTCGAAATAAGTATATAAAAGTCACTCAAAAAGTAAAATTCATCACTTCGACAATATTTGTTTTCGTTCTCGCCGCTTAACACACAATTCAAACTAACGTTATTGCAAAGAGCGTGCAATATGACAAGCGAATGGAGAGAAAAATAAAAACAGAGCAATAATATTCCTTTAATCGATTATGATTACCTTCTCAGGGTTATTTAGAAATTTTGGAGGGTCTCCTGGAGACAAATAAATCTAATTTTTCTGGATATTTAACTTAATTAATTAGTTATGCTATGTGTGGGTTCGTTTGCAGAATTCGTCCACGATAACACTGCTTAACGTGTATGACGATATCGGCATATTTAAACTGATAAAAATCCTGTGACTGCGCTGCCTTGGTCACGTCGAGCAAACGAAAAAACATATTTCAGCCAAGAAGAGTATGAGTCAGTATGTATTCAAAATGGAGACCTCTTTCTTCGAGCGTCAATGCACTAATCGCTGGACTACATCATCATACTTGTTTGTAATTACTTATTGTATTTCTTCGCTCACGATTGTAAAATTGATGTCTTTCTTTTATTTCTCTCTTAAGACAAGAAATTTATTTCTAATAATTTGTTTTCTATTTTATAGCCCTGACAGACGGCAGCGTTAATCTGGATTAACGATTTAATTCGAATTAACACGGGTATTAACTGCAGCTAATCCGCATTAACTCCACGAGTTAATTCTCAAAATTAAAGAGGATTAGGGCAATTTTCTATGGCAACACTGCTAAAAATTGTCTATTGTGAATTTTTCTCGATCCAACTTACAAAACAATAGGTGTGTTCGCTTATAAAAAAATTTCAACAATTGTTAACAGTTCTGTACATGAAAAGCGTTGACGAACAAATAAATCCAGCTATCAATTACGAACTATGAATGTCAGTTTACAAGTTTCTCATAGTTTTCAGATCACGTACTTATTGTAGATTTTCTCATATCGAGAGTGACAGATGACAGAAAGTGTTAGTGATAGTAATGTAAGTGAACAGACCTAATAAAATAGCAATCAGCTGTTTAGATAATCCGCAAAACTGCCGTCTGTCAGGTTAGTATTTTGTTCGGATTAAGTGCGCCGTTAATCCGGATTAACGCTGCCGTCTGTCTAGGCTATTAGTTTCTTAGCAAACTATGACGTAATCCCATGTTCTGTAAACAGTTTATTTTTATTGATCGATAAATGAACAAATCAAACCAGCACGATTATCAAGAAATAGTACTTGCAAGAAATTGAACTTTGAAAATAGACTTCAATTTCTTTACCTACAGCAAAAGAAGCGTATGTAAATGTGTTTATACGATCATAATATAAAGTAAACAAAAGCTTATATACTCGCATGTAATCGTTTCGTGAGTGAAGAATAAAAATTATAAAAAAAAAGAAAATAATAATAGGAGTAAAAGAAGAAATTGTTAGTTAGTTCCGGAATATAAAATAAGTAGAAACAAATTTTTCGTAAAATAATTTTTTTTTTAAATAATTTTCATGTATAGAAATAATCAAATACTAGGCGGTTTAATGAGTCCATGAGAAATTAGAGAAAAAATTAATTTAACATTAAACTTTTTTCTTTAAAGTAGTAGTTTAGTGCGATACACTTCATATAGTGATTTTCTAACCTTTTTATACCTTTCAAGTAGTACTATGTGTCGATTTGTCACCGTCCATATTTTCAGATTTGGAAAATTATGCCAATTTTCCAAGGACAAATCTGGAGAATACGATGGATTTATGATTTCCTTGATTTTACTCATGCTTAGTACCGAGGTGTGCACTAGAGTATTATTCTGATGAAGAAAATGTTTCTGTGTTATTTGTGGTATATTATGTAGTACCAATTTCAAGTATCAGCTTGTCCAATAATGCTTCATAGTATTGGGTTTTTGTTTGTCCATCCTTTTTAAGAATAGCATAAGTATTAACTCACCTTATCAGTCCGAGTGTTAAATTTTTGTGACGATTCTCAGCATTACCACCTAGTTCTATTCACTCTTACTCAAAATTATGAGGTTACGACCAATGAAAAAAAAAATATCATAAATTTTCCATTAACAAAATCAATCAACAATTCAAATGTAACAACAATAAAATGAATAACGTAAAAATAATTTTGACAATAATTATGCCTATTATACAGGTTGGTATTGACAACAAAAATTAGAAAATGTGTATTTTTAAAAGTAATTCCATATTTCTATTCAATCTCAACTTCACTCAATTTTAATACACTTATTCCAATAATCCTTCAATAATTTTATACCATCTTTGTAATGAGTTTTTGAAAGAAAAAATCTGTCACACGGCTGCAATAACTTTTTTATTCGAAGCAAAACGTCTTTCGTGAAGAAATTTTTTTTACTAGTTAATGGGTGTCGCTTTCAATACATTTGAACCAACCTGTAGCAAATATATCTATGTTTGTATTTAGATACAGTATTTTAAAACTCAATTAAAAATTTAACAAAAGCTGTTATGCCAAAAAAAAAAAGTTGTATGTAGCTAACTAATGACCCATATAATATATATGTGCAAATCACTTAAGTAATAAGATGTGTCAATACATACTCGTACATATGTATGTACGAGGAGTAGTTAGTTAGTCAAGTTTATAGTATAGTATATTGTATTGAATGGTGTGCTTTATGGCAATTACTGTTGATTGTTCTCATTTTCTAAAGTATCACTATTTAATACTCAATTGTATGAAACTGTCAATTGAGTTTATTTATCTATTTTTATTTTAGCTAATATATGTTACTTATATACACCGGAAATTTAAAAAATATTAAATAAATATTCATTCAAATACTCATCTATTTATTTACAATAGTAGAAATCTTTATAAACTTAACAGAAATTATATACAGACAGCTAAGACTACAATATGAAAGCTGTCAACTTGTGTCACCCTCTGAGAAGGACACAATTCAGGCAAATGGAAATCAACATATGAGGGCGGTCTCAGAACTACCCGACCTAACAAAGAAAACAACTAAATTGGGAAAATTTTTCTTTATTTCTCAACATAATCTTCTTTTAGCTCTATACACTTTTCCCAGCGATATTCTCTATAGCTTCGATACCCTGTATATAGTATGAACTGTCTAGCTCATTAAAATAGCCATCTACCGCAGACTCCAAGTCTTCCTTGTTTGCAAATCTTCTACCATCAAGCCATTTTTTCAAATGTGGAAATATAAAATAATCCGAAGGAGCTTAATCTGGCGAATGGTTACGAATCGACGCAAAAACTCGGGTGTATTACTGTGAAACATCGTCAAACACTCGATAGAAACATCTTCACGATATTGTTTTTGTTTTATAGTGAGCAAACGCGACACCTATCTTGGATACAGCTTTTTCATCTCCAAATTTTCGGTCAATATACGATGTATACCACTTTTTGAAATGCTTGTAATTTCACCAAGCTCATGGCGCACCTTCAGCCGGCGATCATCTAATACCATTTTGCGGATTTTCTTAACTGTTTCTGGCGTGGCCACCTCAATATTCTATGGTCGTAAACGAAGGAGCAGACTGCCCCAGAGTAGAATCTAGTTCGGCTTTAGTACACGTTGGACTGAGACTTTTCAAATGAAAGTATTGAATTACATAACGGTGACCAATTTTGTCCATGTTTACAAATTCATTGAAGTCGTTAACTTTCGATGGCTAAAAAAAAAAAGACTAAACAACGTGGCGCCTTGAAACTCAAAACATATGTTTTATAAAGTTGCCACTTTTCACCAAAGTAATTTTTTTCAAACTATTGCCGCCATCTATGTCAGGTCGGGTAGTTCTGGGACCGCCCCCTTATCTCAAACACTTGATTATTATCTTTTCAAAACCAATCCATAAATGCTTAAATCCAATATGTCACCAGAACACACCTTGAAAAATAGTCGAATATTTTAATCTCGATATAATAAAGCTGTGTACTTACATTTTTTTTTTTTGCTTAGTTATGGCTTAGTTTTAATTAATAGTGGAATCACTTATAAGCAACAGAGATTCACGCTGTATTAACATGAAAGCGGGATCGGCGTTCTTTTCTTTCCAGGCAACAATTTTCCATTTATTTTAGAGCAATGCCGGCCATCAAGACGTCAATATACTGCAATGCTTGCTCACCATTTCACAGATCACCGATTTTTGCAAATTGTTTTAGTATTCGTGTGGTTGGCATTGTTTTAGAGGATAACAAATTATCCACCCTTGCTTTGATAATTTCAGTGTAGTGTTAAAACAAATTTGAGTTTATAGAAATTTCTACCACTGTAGTGGTCTTTTTTTTTTCAAATATTTGTTCGCAAATAATGCATAAAGTGTTACCTATTGTGATGGAAAATAAACGAACATAAAAAATCAATTTTTTTCGTTTTTATCTTTCATTGAAAAAAACATCAAAGAATTAGCGCAAGGTTTCTGGATGCCATTTAAACGTTTTTCAAGCAAGTTCATTGTGTGAAACAAAAATTAAAATTAGCTTTAGTATGGTGTAAAAATAGAGCAAGTTTGTTATATTATAATTTTACTTTTAATCGTTCAATTTCTTCACTTCACTTTAGTAAACGCCAAATTTTTTAATTCAGAATTTGCATAAATCTTCATAATTCAATTTTATTACATATTTGTTTAACATGCATTCCTTCCTAGAAATCTTAATCGCTTCGCTTGTACGCGTAGGTGTCACAGAGTCAATAGACAAATAAATATTTACATAGTATGAAAATATATAAAAGATTTCGAAACAAAAACAAAATATAATATTCTCAGGTCTCAGCTGATTTAGATGGTGCTGTTACCGATGCTGCTGCTGCTGCCAATGCTTGTTGTTGAAATTCATTAAGTATTCGACTATGTGGTATGTCGGTTTCAACACGACTACCAATCACATCTGTTGTTGATACATTGGTTTGATCTTGATCAAATAATATATCGATTATAATGCGTACACCTAAAAGCAAAAAATATGTAAATTGATAGAAACACAATTACTTTAATTACAATTACTAGTAATTCACATTTACCACTTGAAGTTTTCGCAATGGTCGTTTTACTTTGATAAGATGATTCGATGGGTTCAAAAGTGGCATGTTCCATCGAGTCTGCAGTGGGTATACGTAGTTTCTCCGTTGATGGTGTAGATTTAAGCTGATCGGTACCATCCTGCAATTCCAGTGATTGTAGTCTTGTTGATGAACTAAACGCATGAGAATAATAGTTGTAGTTGTTGTTGGGGAAATTATTCATAAAATCCACAATATATTCACCTCGTAGAATGTCTATTTAATAGTTCATTATTGAAATCTTTACCAAAGCTGCCATTTTGATTATTATTATTATTATTATGATTAAGTTCAAAATTTAAGGATTTAATTGAATTACGACGATTACCATGCTGACAACAGTGTTCATTGGTACATTTTATCAGACCGGTGTCATTTAAATAGTGAGCAGTTTCTTCCGTTTTATTGGCAGTATTCTGTTGATCGTCCAATTGTGTCACATATTGGCGAACATTTGTTTGTGAACCGAATTTATTCACACCAAAATATGATGACTTTGCAGTGGGCAGGGCATGTTGTGATTGTCGCCGTACGGGCGGCAATAATTTAGATCCAGTTTTACTATTGCTATTGTAACGTCGTATCATGTCACGTACGCTAACATGTGCCTGTATGGACTCAGTTTCGTTATGCAATGCATTCGTTGGTATGGAGAATGAGGAAAAATGCGACCGACAGCTTAAATTGTCATTATCTTCGTCATCCAATGAATGCGAACGCTGGTGTGGTTGATATCCGTATTGTTGTAGTTGCTGTTGTTGGTGTTGGTGAGAATACGTATGACGTTGCATTTTACAAAATGTCAGTTTACACAAAAAATGATAATAAATAAATAAACAAAAAATAAACCAACAATTTATACAAATAAGAAAGGAATTATATGACAAACGAAACTAAAAAATATGTAGAGATGCTTCAAAGATGATAGAAAACGTATATTTTACGAAATTGCACAAAATTTTTATATTTTTTTTTTCAAGAGTTGATTTGTTTTTCCAGATTTTTTATATTATTTTTCTTATTTATTGTATATATGGAATGAAAAGTTTGAAGTTTATATCCACGACTAATTTAAAATATGTACAAAATTTGATATTTTCAGTAATCATAAAAATCACAACAACAACAACAACAAAACAATTTGTCATTTTGTTACTTCAAAAATAAAGTACATCACAATAAATCAGATTCTGAGCGTTCAGGAATATTACTCTAAAAAGATTCATAATAATGTGATAAGTATTTAAGTGGCTTGTTTCTGAATGTTTCTGAGCGTTCACTTAAAAATTGTTTTTTATATGTTTAACAAATATTTCATATTAAATTTTTTGTCAAAAATACGCAAAAGATTGCAAGATTATTATTATGTATGAATATATGATGCCAATCAACATGGCGTTGTTATGGGTTCTCGACAATTGCTATTTTCAGATATTTTTCAAAATACGAATGCAATTAGATAACTCAATCCCTTTTTATGCTAACTCTAACTCTAAACTTTAAACTTTAAACTTTAACCTGTCAACTACCATCTGTTAATAACAGACTGTCTATTATGCGGTATTTAGTTCGTGATGTCTGGCAGCCGCCATTGAAATCAGACAACTTCTCAATACTTCAATACGAGGGAAAGTATTGAACTTCGTGTGACTATCAAGCATTATTTTTTCCTCAACCAAAAACAAAAAAAAAAAAAAAACAATCACCGAAATCAAGCAATGGCTCAAAAATACAGTATTGACTCTGCACTACCAACTTCAATGGTTAAGAAGTGATATACTGAATTCCATTTTGGTAAAACATATATTTTGTTCAAAAAGATTATTAATCCGAATTTGTATTCATTTATTTATAATACATATATTATATATAGAAATTAATTGGTAACAATTTGTAAAATTACAAATTTAATAAACCATAATTAAAATTGAGTTAACACGCATCTGTCGTTCCCAAAAAAAATTACCAAGTTCCATATATCAGGCGTATCAGGCATAGGATAATTTGATATTTCATAGAAAATTAGTCAGTAAGTCACAATACCATTGAAATTTGTAAGAAAAACAAGACGCACTAATATTTAAAATTCGACAATTAAAATGCATGTTAAGAGAGTGGAGAAAGGCTCATAAATTCATCTCGTAAAACGAGTATAAATGAGTCATAAATGAGTTCATTTTTGACTCCTAAAAGCTTAAAAAAGGGCTCATGTTTAGGATTGATGTTTAAGACTCATTAACGATTCATGTTTAGGATTCTTTTATGACTCAGAATTAGAAAATATAAAGAGAATTCACCAAGGACAGAAATTATACTCTTACACACTCTTTTATGAGATCAAATATGAGTACTGCAAAGTACTGAGTCTTTTGGTTTAATGTGATGACCACATTTTATTCTTCTTCTTCATTGTTATGGTTATCGTTGTTGTTATTTAGTTTAGCAGGTAATTGTATTATAAGCTATAAATTTTCACACTATATTATAATTATGACAATGCCATTACCACCAGCTCAACATTAGGTCAACTGTCACAGAGAACACATGTCCGGTATAACTTCCTGCAATATAAATTCAAATACTATATACATATATACACATATAATTAGTTCAATGTATAATAGATATATATCCATAATTTTTTTTAAATACATATTATTTCTGCAATATTCCCATAGTTCATGGTTATTTTTGGTTTGATTGTTTTTGCTTGATTATTGCCATATAAAATGGTATCATATTTACATATATACAAATATACACACAAGTATGAAAAATTGAAATTTCCAAATAGCAATATATTTAAAAGTAATTAATTCTAGATTATGACACATAAGTACACTATATGAATAAATTAAATATTGTCAGAAGTACATTAGTAGCTATGAGTCGATCGGTTAACATGATCTTTGATCGACAATAAAAGAGAGTAAAAACGAATTTAATGCATTTGTTAAATTGTTAGGTGTAGTCAGGGGGAGTTTAGGAGGATAGAGTCGCCCTTTATCGACGAACTATTCTTCATTATGTGAAACACGACCAATTTGCATTTAATTTTACTACTCTCAGAGGATGGTGTGTGCCGTAGCTCAGTGGTTAATGTGTTGGCCTTCTGATCTGTAGGTTGTAGGTTCAATCCCCGGCTGAAGCATAACAAATTTAATATCGAAAAGATTTTTCTTTCGAACGGTACCCACCTGTTCCATGGAAAGCTTCTAAAAGAACACTGTGACAAAGCTCAGAAAAAGTCATGTCGCAAGAGGTCTTAGAGGAACAGGCTAAAATAAGTAGATTCCTAGTAATACTGTCCAAAATTTAACACGCACAACAGTAATGGCTCGGCCAATAAGCCCTTCGGGGCTTTAAGTGTCACATATTTATTTATATTTTACTCTCAGAGGATCTCCCCTAATTATAGTATTTTTATAAATGCAATAAATTTACAATTTGAATGGAATTGAATTGAAAAATATTAGCAGATATTCCGGTAATTCAGTGGCATAGCGAGGCTTTTGATTACGAGGTGGGAGGTGGCCTAGGATGAAAAAGACGTATAAGAATAAATTTTTAATGAATCATTTTTAAATATCTATATATTATTATTTTTCTCTTTTAACAAGTCCATCTGCCAAGGCGGGTTATATCCCCCTAAACTCCCTCTGGCTACGCCACTGTGGTAACTCACTATGTACTTTTAACTAATAGTTGTGTATAAATGAACTATTCAGAAAAATTTTTCACATGTCAGCAATCTAAAATGTTACCAACGAAATTTGTTCATGATAAGCCCGATTCTTTATTGATTTTTAAAATAGAATTTTTTGAAAATTGGAGAAACATATTTTAAAATAAAATATTTTAGATATAGCTCTATTCTGCCATAAAATCACAGTGAAGTTGTTAAGGTGCTTTTAATATTTCGCAAAATTATTCATTGTGTTCATGCAAATGCCTTGGAAAAATTAAAAAGAGACACTCAATTGGGTTAGGCATCAGAGTACCTTGCACTGAGCAGGAACTAATGATATATGCCTCATTTCGTTTTTGGTTTTGATCTTTAATACTTACTTATTTTATGTGTTATCCATCGTTAATTAATACTGCTTTGGGACGACATTTAATTTGTTAATGAAAAACAACAAAGAGTAATAGTGACATAGAATCTTGTTGTTGGCAATCATGCAATACAATTTGTATATATTTGGAGTAAATGATATACTTTGGAGTATTTGAAATCATCACCTAACCCTAACCTAGTAACTTAGCCTAACCTATAGCATCATACTAGTACATACCTAATTATATACAGTTGTGGTTAACAACATAACATCTGTAATTAAAAAACCCATGTACTAACATAGAAAGCTGCAATCTAATTTACCCAAATTTATTGCAAAATGTGCTTACACTGCTGAAGGAAAATCTTTCAACAAAATGATATAACTAATCTTAATGCAAAGGTGGTCAAAAAACTGCTGGATGGTTAGTTTTTTAAGACAAAATTATTGCTATAATTATTGAAATTCTATCTATGAAATGTGTAGACAGTAATATGAAAGAGACGAGCGACATACATATGATATTACTTTAAAAGATTTCATTAAGAAATAGGCAATAATGGACACTAATTGCTAAAATTCCAAACTTGGACAAACGACTAATACGTGTGAAAATATGTTAGATGGACAAACTTACTCTATATTTGTTTTCTTTTTTTACACTGTCGGTATTTATAGCAGCACTATTATTTTGACCACAAATGTACATACATGCATGTACATGAAAATAAAATTAAATTAAAAGAAAAATGTCTATAATTTAACTTAACTATGCTGCACATCTTTATAGTACTCGTATGTTACGTTACCTATGTATGTATGTATGTAGTATTAAGTAACATTTTCTGAAACCATAAGACTTTGATAATACAATAATACTAATAACAATGATAAATTACCTCAAGTGCAAATCAATAAAACTTATATGAATACATACACACAACACACTGTAATATTAGACGTGCTCCGATTATGGGTAAGAAATACTGTACTTTGGGTGCGCCAAAAATGCATACAACCACAGAAATTGAAGAACATAAATTGAAGGTTTTGGTGCTTTCATCTTTTGTTTATATGTAACATCTGCTACCATTGATTGCAATGTTATCGCTTTTATTAACCGCAAATTTGTCTATGAACAATTGAAGTGTGATGAATTTTTGCTATGTTATTTTATTTAATTCGATGATCTTTATTTAAATTATTTTTCAAAGAAATAAAATAATACTGGTGTACTGAAATCAAAGCTTTTGAACTATTTGCAATAGATAAATTTTATTGTATAAGGTTCAAATAACTTTTCAATCTCAAAGTAATAATGAGTCAAAGATATCATATAGAAAATATCAGACATTCTATCGAAAATGTTTCTTCTAGTGTGAGTTAACGCTGGACCAGCACATAGATTATGCTGAGATGTTTCATTGTCTTCCAATCAAAGGCGACAACTCTTCACTTAGAGATTTTTTCCAATTTTCACATTTGACTAGAAATTGCTCTCCTAAAAATTGGCACAAATAATTGTTGTCCGAATTTAGTATGATGTGTTATTCAACATTTTTTGAAGCATCTTATTTTAATTACATATTTGAGGTCATCATTAAGAGCACTTGAATTTTTTCGCAAAATATTATTACTTCTCAATATAATTATAGCACTATTTGAATTTGAAAGAATTGTATGATAATTATGCAAGGCGAATATCAAAATGATATTTCTTGTTTTTTTTTTATCATGAGGTTTTTCAGGTTATTATTATTATTTATTATAATTTTTTTTTTTTTTTGCTATACAAGAATATAAATGACTTTGAACTTCATATCCACAAATATATGTGTATATATGTATATATACTAATACGTTTTTCACTGTGATTATTATACGGGCAAGTACCCAGGTACATACTTGCTATACGTACAGAAGCAACAGACAGTTGATAATAACTTCCGAATGACTATGTAGTATAATGCCAATAAAAATTATAATGAAAACTAATAAAAAAAAAATTCGCACAATTAATTAAAGAAGTAATATTGTAGTTTTAATGTAGTTAATGCTTACTTATTATATTATTGTATTAAAATTATTTATAAGATTTACTTAACCACTATGATGTGGTCAAGAAATTGAAATAGAAAATAATATCATTATGATATAAAAGTCAAAAATATGACAATATTCTAATATGGAAATTCTATTTGTTTGCAGTCTATAGAGCACGAAATACTTATCACTTTTTATACCCTGCATAATGTAATATGCAAGGTATATTCATTTCGGTCAGATGTTTGTAACCACTTGGTTTAAAAAAGTATATATATTTGTGATCAGCGACGCTTAAATTTAACGATTTAAAGATGTCCGTCCGTCCGTCTCTCCGTCATCTGGCTGGTTCGCCTGATAACTTGAGAAAATATTGAGCTATTTGACGAAATTTTTATTAAGTAACCTATAATCCAAGGGCACGGAGGGGATTGATATTGAACATGATCCGTCAATAGCCACGCCCACACCAAGCATAAATGATTAAACTCGAAATTTTCAAAATCTTTAACTTGCTATAACTCACTGAATATGCCATCTGCAACAACAATATTTGGCACATAGAGTTACATTATACTGCTGCATAACCTTGCTAGAAATGGGCGAGCCACGGCTTCTTTTTTATGTTTATTCTGTCTAGAATAAACATAATTGACACTTAGATTAATATGGTAGTCGGAAATAATCTGGCCAAAGGCGTGCCACGCCTACTTGTTTTTGGGGCTCCCATACAAAGTCGAGGAAATTAAACAAAAACTTTTAGTCGCCATAACTTATAAAATATTTAGCGTAGAACAACGAGATTTAAGGTGTGAATTATTATTATGGTAAGAGCAACTAGCTCACAGGAAATTTTAATTTTCATTTAGCGTTTTTTTTAGTTTTCGCTTTACGTTTTTTAATTTTCGCTTAGAGAATTTTGATTAACGGTTTGTGTTTCTGATTTTTGTTTTGTGTTGTGCTGTATTTAGGTTTGCTTTCGGAACACAAAATGGATAACCCTTTACTATGAAAGCATTAAAACTAGATAGGGATATTTTAAAATCGCTAGAGAACCATAAATGTGATCCACTAAACTTTTTCTTAGCGAATTTTACTTTTCGTTTGGCGTTTTTAATTTTCACTTAGCGTTTTACACACACATAGCGGTTTTAAATTTATGCTTGGCGTTTTTTAATTTTCGCTTAGCGTTTTTTGATTTTAGCTTAGCGTTTTATTATTTTCGCTTGACGTTTTTTTGATTTTCGGTTGGCGTTTACTTAGCGGATTTATTTTCGTTTTTTAATTTAAGCTTAGCGGTTTTGCGTTCTCGTTTTGCGTTTTATAATTTTCACTTAGCGTTTTTTAATTCACGCTTAGTGGTTTTAAATTTATGGTTGGCATTTTTAAATTTTCTTTAGCGTTTGTTAATTTTCGTTTAGCGTTTTTCTACTTTCGTTTAGCGTTTTTAAATTTTCGCGTGGTGTTTTTTGATTTTCGTTTAGCGTTTTTCGTTTTTCGCTTAGCGTATTTTTAATTTCGATTAGCGTATTTTAGCGTTTATTAATTTTCGCTTTGCATTTTTAAATATTCGCGTGGCGTTTTTTGATTTTCGCTTAGCGTTTTTCGATCTCTGCTTAGCGTTTTTCGATTTTTGCTTAGCGTTTTTTGATTTTCGCTTAGAGTTTATTAATTTTCGCGTTGCGTTTTTAAATTTTCGCGTTGTGTTTTTAAATTTTCGCTTAGCCTTTTTCGATATTCGCTTGGCGTTTTTCGATTTTCGCTTAGCGTTTAAAAAAAAAAAGAAATAAATATGTGGCACTTAAAGCCCTAAAGGGCTCATTGGCCGAGCTTCTCCTCCATTACTGTTGTGCGTCTTAAATTTGAAGGGACCTACTTATTTTAGCCGGTTCCGAACGGCAGAACACTTGTCACATCACTTTTTCTGAGCTTTGTCACAGAGTTCTTTTAGAAGCTTTTTCATGGCAACTTGTTACTGTCGGAAGAACTGCCAATTGCTTGCCGACAGGTTGGTACCATTCAAAAGAAAAATCTTGGCGTTTACTTTGCGGATTTCTTTTCATTTTTAAATTTAAGTTTAGCGGTTTTACGTTTCCGTTTTGCGTTTTATAATTTGCGCTTAGCGGTTATAATTTTTGGCTTGGCGGTTATAATTTTTGGCTTGGCATTTTTCACTTTTCGTTTAGAGTTTTTTATTTTCGCTTAGCGTTTTTATATTTCCGCTTAGCGTATTTTGATTTTCGCTTAGCGTTTTTCGATCTTTGCTTAGCGTTTGTCGATTTTCGCTTAGCGTTTTTTGATTTTCACGTGGCCATTTTTGATTTTCGGTTAGCGTTTTTCGAGCTTTGCTTAGCGTTTTTCAATTTTCGCTTCGCGTTTTTTGATTTCTGCCTAGCGTTTATTAATTTTCTCGTTGCGTTTTTAAATTTTTGCGTGGCGTTTTTTGATTTTCGCTTAGCGTATTTTTATTTTTGCTTAGCGTTTTTCGATTTTCGCTTAGCGTTTTTCGATTTTCGCTTAGCGTTTATTAATTTTCGAGTTGCGTTTTTAAATTTTCCGGTGGCGTTTTTTGATTTTCGCTTAGCGTTTTTCGATTTTCGCTTAGCGTATTATTATTTTCGTTTAGCGTTTTTTGATTTTCGCGTGGCGTTTTTTGATTTTCGCTTAGCGTTTTCCGATCTTTGCTTAGCGTTTTTCGATTTTCGCTTAGCGTTTTTTGATTTTCGCTTAACGTTTTTTAGATTTCGCTAATATTATTAATATTCGCTTAATATTTTGACTTAGCGTTTTTAAATTTTCGCGTTGCGTTTTTTAATTTCCGCTTGGCGTTTTTTTGTTTTTCACTTAGCGTTTTCTAAACGTTTTTTGATTTTTGCTTGGCGTTTACTTTGCGGATTTATTTTCGTTTTTTATTTAAGCTTAGCGGTATTACGTTTTCGTTTGCGTTTTATAATTTTCGCTTAGCGTTTTTTAATTTTCATTTTAAAAAACGATAAGTGAAAGTCAAAAAACGCTAAGCGAAAATTTAAAACCGCTGAGTGTAAATTAACAAACGTTTCGCGATCTATGTTAATTTTTTTTGTTGGCATTTTTAACGTTTCTTAAGTTCGCTTTGCAAATTTCACTTTTCTCTTAGCGTTTTCTGATTTTCGCTTTTCGTTTGGCGTTTTTTAATTTTCGATTAGCAAATTTTGTTTTTCGCCTGACGTTTTCTAAAAGTTTGTTGATTTTTGCTTGACGTTTACTTAGCGGATTTCTTTTCATTCGATTTCGTTTTTCGATCTCTGCTTAGCGTTTTTCGATATTTGTTTAGCGTTTTTTGATTTTCTCCTAGCGTTTATTAATTTTCGAGTTGCGTTTTTAAATTTTCCGGTGGCGTTTTTTGATTTTCGCGTGGGGTTTTTTGATTTTCGCCTAGCGTTTATTACTTTTCGCGTTGCGTTTTAAATTTTCGCGTGGCGTTTTTCGATTTTCGCTTAGCGTATTTTTATTTTCGCTTAGCGTTTTTTGATTTTCGCCTAGCGTTTATTGCTTTTCGCGTTGCGTTTTTAAATTTTCGCGTGGCGTTTTTTGATTTTAGCTTATCGTATTTTAATTTTCGCGTAGCGTTTTTTGATTTTCGCGTGGCGTATTTTGTTTTTCGCCTAGCGTTTATTACTTTTCACGTTGCGTTTTTAAATTTTCGCGTGGCGTTTATTGATTTCCGCTTAGCGTTTTTAAATTTTCCCATGGCGTTTTTTGATTTTCGCTTAGCGTTTTTTTGATTTTCGCCTGACGTTTTCTAAAAGTTTGTTGATTTTTGCTTGGCGTTCACTTAGCGGATTTCTTTTCATTTTGTAATTTAAGCTTAGTGGTTTAACGTTTTCGTTTTGCGTTTTATAATTTTCGCTTAGCGGTTATAATTTTTGGCTTGGCGGTTATAATTTTTGGCTTGGCGATTATAATTTTTGGTTTGGCATTTTTTACTTTTCGTTTAGAGTTTTTTATTTCGTTTTCGCTAGCTCCGTCCAAGGGCACGGAGGGGATTGATATTGGACATGATCCGTCAATAGCCACGCCCACACCAAGCATTCAAAATGATTAAACACGAAATTTTCAAAATCTTTAACTTGCTATAACTCACTGAATATGCCATCTGCAACAACAATATTTGGCACATAGAGTTACATTATACTGCTGCATAACCTTGCTAGAAATGGGCGAGCCACGGCTTCTTTTTTATGTTTATTCTGTCTAGAATAAACATAATTGACACTTAGATTAATATGGTAGTCGGAAATAATCTGGCCAAAGGCGTGCCACGCCTACTTGTTTTTGGGGCTCCCATACAAAGTCGAGGAAATTAAACAAAAACTTTTAGGCGCCATAACTTATAAAATATTTAGCGTAGAACAACGAGATTTAAGGTGTGAATTATTATTATGGTAAGAGCAACTAGCTCACAGGAAATTTTAATTTTCATTTAGCGTTTTTTTTAGTTTTCGCTTTACGTTTTTTAATTTTCGCTTAGAGAATTTTGATTAACGGTTTGTGTTTCTGATTTTTGTTTTGTGTTGTGTTGTATTTAGGTTTGCTTTCGGAACACAAAATGGATAACCCTTTACTATGAAAGCATTAAAACTAGATAGGGATATTTTAAAATCGCTAGAGAACCATAAATGTGATCCACTAAACTTTTTCTTAGCGAATTTTACTTTTCGTTTGGCGTTTTTAATTTTCACTTAGCGTTTTACACACACATAGCGGTTTTAAATTTATGCTTGGCGTTTTTTAATTTTCGCTTAGCGTTTTTTGATTTTAGCTTAGCGTTTTATTATTTTCGCTTGACGTTTTTTTGATTTTCGGTTGGCGTTTACTTAGCGGATTTATTTTCGTTTTTTAATTTAAGCTTAGCGGTTTTGCGTTCTCGTTTTGCGTTTTATAATTTTCACTTAGCGTTTTTTAATTCACGCTTAGTGGTTTTAAATTTATGGTTGGCATTTTTAAATTTTCTTTAGCGTTTGTTAATTTTCGTTTAGCGTTTTTCTACTTTCGTTTAGCGTTTTTAAATTTTCGCGTGGTGTTTTTTGATTTTCGTTTAGCGTTTTTCGTTTTTCGCTTAGCGTATTTTTAATTTCGATTAGCGTATTTTAGCGTTTATTAATTTTCGCTTTGCATTTTTAAATATTCGCGTGGCGTTTTTTGATTTTCGCTTAGCGTTTTTCGATCTCTGCTTAGCGTTTTTCGATTTTTGCTTAGCGTTTTTTGATTTTCGCTTAGAGTTTATTAATTTTCGCGTTGCGTTTTTAAATTTTCGCGTTGTGTTTTTAAATTTTCGCTTAGCCTTTTTCGATATTCGCTTGGCGTTTTTCGATTTTCGCTTAGCGTTTAAAAAAAAAAAGAAATAAATATGTGGCACTTAAAGCCCTAAAGGGCTCATTGGCCGAGCTTCTCCTCCATTACTGTTGTGCGTCTTAAATTTGAAGGGACCTACTTATTTTAGCCGGTTCCGAACGGCAGAACACTTGTCACATCACTTTTTCTGAGCTTTGTCACAGAGTTCTTTTAGAAGCTTTTTCATGGCAACTTGTTACTGTCGGAAGAACTGCCAATTGCTTGCCGACAGGTTGGTACCATTCAAAAGAAAAATCTTGGCGTTTACTTTGCGGATTTCTTTTCATTTTTAAATTTAAGTTTAGCGGTTTTACGTTTCCGTTTTGCGTTTTATAATTTGCGCTTAGCGGTTATAATTTTTGGCTTGGCGGTTATAATTTTTGGCTTGGCATTTTTCACTTTTCGTTTAGAGTTTTTTATTTTCGCTTAGCGTTTTTATATTTCCGCTTAGCGTATTTTGATTTTCGCTTAGCGTTTTTCGATCTTTGCTTAGCGTTTTTCGATTTTCGCTTAGCGTTTTTTGATTTTCACGTGGCGTTTTTTGATTTTCGGTTAGCGTTTTTCGAGCTTTGCTTAGCGTTTTTCAATTTTCGTTTCGCGTTTTTTGATTTCTGCCTAGCGTTTATTAATTTTCTCGTTGCGTTTTTAAATTTTTGCGTGGCGTTTTTTGATTTTCGCTTAGCGTATTTTTATTTTTGCTTAGCGTTTTTCGATTTTCGCTTAGCGTTTTTCGATTTTCGCTTAGCGTTTATTAATTTTCGAGTTGCGTTTTTAAATTTTCCGGTGGCGTTTTTTGATTTTCGCTTAGCGTTTTTCGATTTTCGCTTAGCGTATTATTATTTTCGTTTAGCGTTTTTTGATTTTCGCGTGGCGTTTTTTGATTTTCGCTTAGCGTTTTCCGATCTTTGCTTAGCGTTTTTCGATTTTCGCTTAGCGTTTTTTGATTTTCGCTTAACGTTTTTTAGATTTCGCTAATATTATTAATATTCGCTTAATATTTTGACTTAGCGTTTTTAAATTTTCGCGTTGCGTTTTTTAATTTCCGCTTGGCGTTTTTTTGTTTTTCACTTAGCGTTTTCTAAACGTTTTTTGATTTTTGCTTGGCGTTTACTTTGCGGATTTATTTTCGTTTTTTATTTAAGCTTAGCGGTATTACGTTTTCGTTTGCGTTTTATAATTTTCGCTTAGCGTTTTTTAATTTTCATTTTAAAAAACGATAAGTGAAAGTCAAAAAACGCTAAGCGAAAATTTAAAACCGCTGAGTGTAAATTAACAAACGTTTCGCGATCTATGTTAATTTTTTTTGTTGGCATTTTTAACGTTTCTTAAGTTCGCTTTGCAAATTTCACTTTTCTCTTAGCGTTTTCTGATTTTCGCTTTTCGTTTGGCGTTTTTTAATTTTCGATTAGCAAATTTTGTTTTTCGCCTGACGTTTTCTAAAAGTTTGTTGATTTTTGCTTGACGTTTACTTAGCGGATTTCTTTTCATTCGATTTCGTTTTTCGATCTCTGCTTAGCGTTTTTCGATATTTGTTTAGCGTTTTTTGATTTTCTCCTAGCGTTTATTAATTTTCGAGTTGCGTTTTTAAATTTTCCGGTGGCGTTTTTTGATTTTCGCGTGGGGTTTTTTGATTTTCGCCTAGCGTTTATTACTTTTCGCGTTGCGTTTTAAATTTTCGCGTGGCGTTTTTCGATTTTCGCTTAGCGTATTTTTATTTTCGCTTAGCGTTTTTTGATTTTCGCCTAGCGTTTATTGCTTTTCGCGATGCGTTTTTAAATTTTCGCGTGGCGTTTTTTGATTTTAGCTTATCGTATTTTAATTTTCGCGTAGCGTTTTTTGATTTTCGCGTGGCGTATTTTGTTTTTCGCCTAGCGTTTATTACTTTTCACGTTGCGTTTTTAAATTTTCGCGTGGCGTTTATTGATTTCCGCTTAGCGTTTTTAAATTTTCCCGTGGCGTTTTTTGATTTTCGCTTAGCGTTTTTTTGATTTTCGCCTGACGTTTTCTAAAAGTTTGTTGATTTTTGCTTGGCGTTTACTTAGCGGATTTCTTTTCATTTTGTAATTTAAGCTTAGTGGTTTAACGTTTTCGTTTTGCGTTTTATAATTTTCGCTTAGCGGTTATAATTTTTGGCTTGGCGGTTATAATTTTTGGCTTGGCGATTATAATTTTTGGTTTGGCATTTTTTACTTTTCGTTTAGAGTTTTTTATTTCGTTTTCGCTAGCTCCGTCCAAGGGCACGGAGGGGATTGATATTGGACATGATCCGTCAATAGCCACGCCCACACCAAGCATTCAAAATGATTAAACACGAAATTTTCAAAATCTTTAACTTGCTATAACTCACTGAATATGCCATCTGCAACAACAATATTTGGCACATAGAGTTACATTATACTGCTGCATAACCTTGCTAGAAATGGGCGAGCCACGCCTTCTTTTTATAGTAGCTCCCATACAAAGTTTCTGTGCTTATTTTAAATTGGAACAGCTGTAACTTCTGCAATATTCTGTCTAGAATAAACATAATTGACACTTAGATTAATATGGTAGTCGGAAATAATCTGGCCAAAGGCGTGCCACGCCTACTTGTTTTTGGGTCTCCCATACAAAGTCGAGGAAATTAAACAAAAACTTTTAGGCGCCATAACTTATAAAATATTTAGCGTAGAACAACGAGATTTAAGGTGTGAATTATTATTATGGTAAGAGCAACTAGCTCACAGGAAATTTTAATTTTCATTTAGCGTGACGTTTTTTGATTTTCGCTTAGCGTTTTTTGATTTTCGCGTGGCGTTTTTTGTTTTTCGCCTAGCGTTTATTACTTTTCGCGTTGCGTTTCAAAATTTTCGCGTGGCGTTTTTTGATTTTCGCTTAGCGTTTTTCGATTTTCGCTTAGCGTATTTTTATTTTCGCTTAGCGTTTTTTGACTTTCGCCTAGCGTTTATTACTTTTCGCGTTGCGTTTTTAATTTTTCGCGTGGCGTTTTTTTATTTTAGCTTATCGTATTTTAATTTTCGCTTAGCGTTTTTTGATTTTCGCGTGGCGTTTTTTGTTTTTCGCCTAGCGTTTATTACTTTTCGCGTTGCGTTTTTAAATTATCGCGTGGCGTTTTTTGATTTCCGCTTAGCGTTTTTTGATTTCCGCTTAGCGTTTTTAAATTTTCCTGTGGCGTTTTTTGATTTTCGCTTAGCGTTTTTTTGATTTTCGCCTGATGTTTTCTAAAAGTTTGTTGAGTTTTGCTTGGCGTTTACTTAGCGGATTTCTTTTCATTTTGTAATTTAAGCTTAGCGGTTTTACGTTTTCGTTTTGCGTTTTATAATTTTCGCTTAGCGGTTATAATTTTTGGCTTGGCGGTTATAATTTTTGGCTTGGCATTTTTTACTTTTCGTTTAGTTTTTTATTTTCGCCTAGCGTTTATTAATTTTCGTTTAGCGTTTTTAAAGTTTCGCGTGGCGTTTATTGATTTTCGCTTAGCGTATTTTTAATTTCGCTTAGCGTATTTTTAATTTCGCTTAGCGTATTTTTAATTTCGCTTAGCGTATTTTTAATTTCGCTTAGCGTATTTTTAATTTCGCTTAGCGTATTTTTAATTTCGCTTAGCGTATTTTTAATTTCGCTTAGCGTATTTTTAATTTCGCTTAGCGTATTTTGCGCTTTGCGTTTTTAATTTTCGCGTGGCGTTTTTTGATTTTCTCTTAGCGTTTTTAAATTTTTGCGTGGCGGTTTTTGATTTTCGCTTAGCGTTTTTCGATTTTCGCTTAGCGTTTATTAATATTCGCTTAGCGCTTTGGAATTTTCGGGTGGCGTTTTTTATTTTCCGTTCAGCGTTTTTTTGATTTTCGCTTAGCGTATTTTTATTTACGCTTAGCGTTTTTAAATTATCGCGTGGCGTTTTTAATTTTCGTTTAGCGTTTTTTTGATTTTCGCCTGACGTTTTCTAAAAGTTTGTTGATTTTTGCTTAGCGTTTACTTAGCGGATTTCTTTTCCTTTTTTAATTTAAGCTTAGCGGTTTTACGTTTAGCGGTTATAATTTTTGGCTTGGCGGTTATAATTTTTGGCTTGGCGTTTTTTACTTTTCGCTTAGAGTTTTTTATTTTCGATTAGCGTTTTTATATTTCCTCTTAGCGTTTTTTGATTTTTGCTTAGCGTTTTTTAGATTTCGCTTAGTCAATTTTGATTTTCGCTAGCTCCGTCCAAGGGCACGGAGGGGATTGATATTGGACATGATCGGTCAATAGCCACGCCCACACCAAGCATTCAAAATGATTAAATTCGGAATTTTCAAAATCTTTAACTTTCTATAACTCACTGAATATACCATCTGGGACAACAATATTTAGCACATAGAGTTACATTATACTGCTGCATAACCTTGCCAGAAATCGGCGACCCACGCTCACCGTTTGTAGTAGCTCCCATACAAAATGACTGAATTTCTTTTCAGTTGAAATAGTTGTAACTTCGGCAATCTTCTGTTTAGAACAACCATAATTGAGACATGGATTAATATCGCTGTCGGAAATAAAGTGGCATGAAACTAGCATGCCACGCCCAGTTATTAAAAATTTAAAAAAATTTAAACCGCTTTAACTTACGAACTATTTATCGTAGGGCAACCACATTTAAGGTGTGAATTAATATTGCAGAATTAATTAGATTTACAAGAAAAAGGAAAGCCACGCCCACTTTTTATAAAGCTCCCATTCTAAGCCTCGGAATTATCTTACACCACTAAATTATCCCCTTTAAAACCATCATAATTTACAAAATACTTCTACAAAGTCAACCATATTTCGGGAGTAGATTAGTATTATATGCAAAAGTTGTTCCTCAAAAAACTGGTGAGCCACGCCTACTTTTTAATGTAGCTCCCGTACAAAGTAGTGGAAATAAAAGAAAAATATGGAAAGCAGTAAGCCTAATGACATCTTTTATCAAGCTGGCACACTAGATTGCATATAGCATGGCAGAAAAATAATAATCAACGACATTTCAATTAATTGCAAATAAATGTGGGTGTATACACTTTCTAGCACAAACTGCGCTGTGGCAACACCGCTATTTATTCACAACTAATAGCTAAGTAGGGATAAACATTGCCGCTTAACTCTCCCCATGAATCTAATCACGTCAAATCGGGTCAAATAAAAAGCGGCTAATATTAATCCAAAAGAATAATAATAATTATAATAATAATTATAAAAATATGAAAGTTCATTAAAAATAACAACGCCAATGCAACAATAGATCCTTATTTTTTGTATTTGGCATTTGAATCATTATTGTCTATTTATGTCAATTTGGATTTCCACGAAGTTCATCAGTAGCAACAATCAGGCAAGTATAAAGAGATTTGTGAGCGTAGTTTAGTAGGGATTCCAAGAGTAGTTTTAGCTTTAAATAGAAATTTTACCCTTTACAAACACGCTTGTTTTTAATGCAACCAATAGGAAATTTCCTCACAGTATACCTATGGTATACATAAATGTAGTCTTATACGTGTATATCAGAAACGCCATCAAACACAAAATTAACTAAAAAAATATACTTTTTTTCTTATTGTTCCAAGTGATTCTCTTATTGTGATATATATACTTACGTTTGTGTGTGTTTATTTGTGTTTCATATGTGATTGCGTTGTTGTCAACAATTCGCAAAAGTAAATGCAATGCAATAACATGTTGAGTTGATTACTATGACACGACACACTAACTGCTAATATACCTAAACATAAAGTATAGCCATAGACAAACAAGTAAGTAGTAAATACAGACATGTATTATCAATGATCTATTCGCGCGAGCGCACTCTCAAACACACTCTACACATGCATACATACAATATGTATGTTATGTCGCTGCACAACATGAGGTTATTGCCAAAAAAATTATGTAAAAAATCTCACGCCGAAAAAGTGGGAAATAAATGTTAGCAAAATTTTGTTTAAATAAATACAATAGCTTTTAATGGACACTTCAGAGAAACAAACGCATAAGTGGTTGAGTAAGAGGAAAACTTCATCGTCAATATCGTCATGATACGATGATGTTCTTTCTGGAAATAATTAGCAATTTTCAGTTTGTTTATTAAGTCCATAGGAAATATATCAGCAAAAGGCCCACATAATAGCATATGCGCAAAAATATAAAATTATGTAATAGGAGAAATGACCTTGTGACGTGGCTTTATAATGCTCAAATTCAATGTTACGCGAAATAATTAAAAAATCAAATTAAAAATAAATCCAAATCTATGAGCATCCAATTTAACAATAAACGAACAAAATTGAGAATACTAAGTGCACCTGTATAGGTGAATTCTGTCCGCCATCAAGAATGTTTATTTTGCACGCACATTGCCTTAAATGTGTCGTATCATTTCTTAGCTTCATTTCCATCCTGTTTGTCGTTATAATCGAATAGGTTTTTGAAACATTCTTCTAGTATATCATCTACATCTGCAATATTTAAAGATTTTTTAAAAGGCGTTTACAATCATCGATCGTTGCTATGCGTGAATTTTTGAGTTGTTATTTTTATAGTAAATGTTGGCCGATCGATCTGAAGTTTCGTCTAAATAAACACTAAATACTTTGATATGTGCTACTACTACATCATACGAAAGATAGCAATGACAATTGTAAATAATTGCACAATAGTCACAGATACGAGGGCGGTCCCAGAACTATCCGACCTAACAAAGAAAACACAATAAATTTGAGAAATTTTTTCTTTATTTCTCAACATAATCTTAAATACATGTTTTATAAGGTTGTCACTTTTCATCAAATTAATTTTTTTCAAACTACTGCTGCCATATGTATGTCAGGTCGGGTAGTTCTGGGACCGCCCTCGTACAGACGGAAATCCACATACACGTATTTTAGTTGTCAAACTTGTCACTTGCTATTGAGGCTGCGTATTAAATTTTATATTAACATTGTGTTAAGGATCTTCCTCGATTTGGCAATAATGGTTTTATCAAGTTTTGTAAAGTAACTCTCAAATGTTGGCTATATATCTACATAACTTTAATCGATAAATAGACTTGATAATAATATAACTTCACCTTACAATGACTTTGATATATGTTTTAAGCATTAAATGCTTTTTTTTTTTGCAATTGCTCAAATTACCACCACTGACTTTTTTGGGTCAAAGAAAATTAACTGTGTGATACAGTTCATTGATATTCTGCAAAATAGCTTCTAATTCATTTAATTAAAGCTATTGATAAAGTCATCAATAAATTGCACAAAAATAGAGGAGATAATCATTCAAAAAATGAACAAAAGAATAAAGCAACAACAGGCGTACGTACTTCTCTTTATACTCCAATAAATGTTTAATTGGATAAATTAAATTCACTCATAAGTGTGAGTTAACTTTCTCTTACTATTCCATATAATGAATGAACATGAACAACATACAAACATATGTATATGTTTAAGTACTTGTGGAACTCCTTTCTATATGTACCTACGTTATTTTCATTTTATGTTAAAATGTAACACTAAATTAACAACAACAACAAAAAAGCACATAATTACCTAACATTGTGAGCTTTGGCGATGTTAATGCAATTTATTTTAATTTGATATCACTCACGTTTTATATGCGAAAAAAATAAAACGAATGCAAAAAACTTAATAAAAAGCGTGGGATTTATTTAAATAAAGAAACAATTTTTTTTCTATCATTTCTTTCATAATTTTTTCTCATTTGTTATATATTTTACGCAAATTAACACGATTAATTTAGTTATGATTATTTATGCAAACAATACTCTTCATATTTATATAAATGTAATATGCATACTTTGAAATTAATTTTTGTTATATGTCTATTTTACGAAGACAATAAATATAAATTCTTAAATACCAATTAAAATTTAGGTCAAACATATTCGTCGCTGCGCCAACAAAACTAGTTATGTGATTTTTGTCAATTTTTTTTTTAAATGCATATTTTATTAACACTATCTATTGCTCACATTTCTGCATTTGCCGATTTTTTATATCTCTTTTGGTTTAGAAGTAATCAAAAACAGCTATGTGCTCGTAGTGCCAGAAATATTCTGAAAAAAAAGATCCGTTTTTTTGCTCTCCTGAAAATTCAGTGTAAGCAATTGAGCAGTCGAGCCCTCTCTCTAAGATCGAAAATCACACTATACAAGTCCCTCATTATTCCTGTCCTAACATATGGCGCAGAAGTCTGGACAATTTCCACCACCTATGAGAGGATGCTTAGAGTTTTCGAGAGAAAAGTTCTGCGCAGGATCTTCGGACCAATTTGCGTTGATGGCGAATATCGAATGAGGTACAACGATTTGCTGTATGAGCTGTACGCTGACATAGACATAGTCTGGCGAATCAAAATCAAAATCTAGTGGCTGCGCTGGCTGGACATGTCGAGCGAATGGAACAAGATGATGATCCAGCGAAGAGGGTATTTAATTTGGCACCTGTTGGAGGACGCAGAAGAAGAGGAAAACCAAAACTCCGTTGGATGGACCAAGTGTTGGGTAACCTGGTGGCGCTTGGAATATCCAATTGGTGTCAGCAAGTGAATAACAGAGAAGACTGGTGCCCCATTATATGTTCAGCCTAAATCGATCATCAGTTGTTATGGCCACATAAGAAGAAAAATAATTTAAAGTTTGTTCTTTCACAAATTAAATAAAATATTTTGACTTTACAAAATATTATTCACGAGACTGGTCAGTAAACGTTTCCACTTTAATTTTTTTATTCAGGCCCATATGAAAACCCTATAAATAAAATATAAATAATTCAAAACAAAAAATTAATTGAAACAAAACAAATTAAAGCTTATTTACAAAACGCTTACATCTGATATAAAATAAAATATAGAAATGCAGTAGTAAAAACACTAAAATTGAAATTTTTGAGCCAACAAAAAAGAAAAAAAAAAAAGAACAGATTAGTAGTGGCGAAAAACTAACAACAACAACAATAAATAGTAGCTAAGATAACATTAATATGGAACCAAACAATAATAGCATTATAACAATGGTAATTAAGTTACAATATTTGTTACAAATTTGTTTCCCATGTCAAACTAGCACAACAGGTAAAATGAATTGTTAAGTGCATCAATGTATCAGTCAGTGAATTTTAGCAAAATTCAACAGCAGCTAAATTTCATCAACTTGACTTTAATATATCTAAATAGGTACTTACATAAATAAATCGGTAGGGGATAGGTGGGGTAACGCGATCAATGGTAAAGTCTGACCTCTCTGGTTTTTCATTAAATCCGACTATGCATCACGGGCTGCTATCGCCTTTTGAGATTAGTAACTTCATTTGTATTTTACAATTATTTAAAAGATGTTAAAACGTATTAGAATACAATACAAAATTTCAACAATTTTTTCAATGTGATCGTTTTCCAATTTCGACTGATTTTTGTTTAATTTTTTGCTTAATTTCTTGTTTAATTGCCAAACGTGATACTACTATTCTTTGTCGAGCAACAATATTCGGAATGTCGCTTCATGCAGCATCTTGCGATTTGAATTAAAATAATTTTTTTTTTTCTCAAATGTTCAAATGTCAATTAGACAGACAGACAGACAGAATTAATATCCTGGCTAATCTCTTGAATATACGCTTGTCAAGCGGCAAGCACATTATTGCGAAGAACGAATGCAATAGTTCAAGGTCAATAAATAAATGAGTGAAGAAGAAGAAGACGAACAAAAACAAAATGATGAAAATTTTCAAATGGAAACTTTTATGCAACGACAATTGAGTATAACAAATTAAACACGATGAAGAGATGCTCGTGTGTTATGCATTTTAATATTGAAGTTCAAGCAACATATAACAAGCCAGTAAAATAGAATTGTCTCGCCTGACTTAATTTCATTTGCATCAGTAGTGACCTTAAATAAATAATTTCATAAATAATATACAACACAAGAACAACAACAACAATTTCAGTAATAATTTAGGTAAATATATAAACATCAACAAGGTGTGGATTAACGAATTTATAGATTAAGAGTTAAGAGATCATTAAAACAGAAAGCTTTAGTCGAAGAATGTTTAAATCTTCTCTCCTCAACTGAAAGAAGTTCATAGCTATGTTGAATATTAATTCAAATTGGCAATTATTATTCAAAAAAAAAAAAGATGAAATAAATATTTAATATTAATTTCCAATTCTAACAATTATTCATATTGTTTTATTTGATTGTTACCATTTAATTATTATCATGTTGTTGATCATGACGACAATGACATAACAATACGATGTTGTATCTACTCACCAGCATCAACGATGGTTGATTCGAATGATCATGATTATCAAGATGATGAAGCATTACAGATATTGATTTAATACACCATATTAAATTTGTACGAATAGTATTGAATGTACACATAGCCAAATACACAATTATATGCATGGTATGTATACGTTAAAGGTCAATGAAATAAATTCATTTGATTTCTTAAAGCGTATGAGTTGGTAAGTGTGAATGTAATACATCATTCATCATAAAAAAAACACACCGTGACAGCAGCCAAAAGCAATAAGAACTTTATACATGCGAGTACAAGAATGGCATCAATTTAAGAAGAAGTAAGGAATATGGTATAAGTAGGTACGAGTATATGTACATATGTACATAATTATCAGTATAAATTTTCTTTAAATGATTGTACTTATCGTAAAGACAACTGTTTCCAATTTAGAGGTGAACAAAGTACAATGAGACCAAAAATAGATTCTTTACTTTTGCCGCGATATAATACAAAAATTGTGTATGATATGAAAAATGAAGCTTTTACAGAAGATTTCTGTGTTTATACATAAAATTCGGCCGATAAAATACACAACAACTCCAAACGTGAGTTGGTACAGGGTGATTTTTTAAGAGCCTTTGAATTTGATTAAAAAACAAGACACATAAAATTTAGAGAAATATATGAAATCTTTGTTTGAGTCTATAGAACGATCTATATAATTCATTGTTTAAAGATGATTTCATATAAATGTTGACCGCGGATACGCCTCAAATGGTTCATACGCTGGGTCCAATTTTGGCATACTCTCTCCAACGGTATCTCATGAATAAGTTCTGCAATATTGGCTTCCAGTGCGTCAACCGTTGCGGGCTTAACATAGCCCCAAAGAAAATAGTCTAAAGCCGTTAAATCGCACGATCTAGGCGGTCAATTGACCGGCCACAAACGTGAAATAAACTGTTCACCGAACTCTCCTCTCAATTGGGCCATTGTTATAGCGTGCTGTGTGGCATGTGGCACCGTCTGTTCAAACCACGTGTCAGCCAACTCCAGCAAAAAAAATTGCAATCATCGCACGGTAGCGTTCGCCATTTACAGTAACGTTCCTGTCTTCGTCGTTTTTGAAAAAGTACGGTCCAATGATGCCACCGACCCATCATCCACATCAAATAGTGATTTTTTCAGGCTGCATTGGCAGTTCTTCTAATGCTTCTGCCTGCTGTTCACAGCACCACGGCAATTTTGATTGCTCTCGTATCCATTCAACCAGAAATGAGCTTTGTCGCTGAACAAAATTTTACGATAAAAAAAGTGGATCTTCATCCAACTTTGCTAGCGCCCATTCACCAAAAGTTAGCCATTGTGGTTTCAATTCATGCATCAGCTGTATTTTAAAAGGTTTTACACTCAAATCCTTCTGCAAAATTTTCCACGTAGTGGAGTAACAGAAGCCCAATTGCTGCGAACGGCGCCGAATCGATAATTCACGGTCATCAACAACACTGGCGAATACAGCTGCGATATTTTCCTCTGTCCGCACTCTACGTATGCGTATTTTTGGTTTAATGTCCAATAATGTACATTTGGTGTGAAATTTAGTCACAAGATTGCGAATAGCCACCTCAGAGAAGGTCGCCCAAATTATGTACTTTCGTAACCGAGCATGAATTTTGATAATAAAATTCAATACTCTGCAAGCGTTGTCCGTTTGTAAGTCGATTCATGGTTAAATTTCAGATCCAACTGAACATGTTTGACAGTAACAGGTTACACGAAAACAGCTGAGCTGTCAAAAACAGTGTTGCCAAAAGAAAAAGTTGCTAAAAAATCACCCTGTATTAGTGGAATTAGTACGCGAGTATCATACACATATCAATGAATCCAAAGTGAAAATGATAACGTAGTGATTAATAAAAAACAAAGGTATTTCCAGTGACGATAAACTATAGTCGGACTTGGTTTCCATTGATAAACCTTTACATCATTAATTTGTAAATACAAAATGCATCATATTCATGCGACGCTTATCTGTATCACCTGCTTTAGTGAAACAATAAAGTGGTTTTCATGGATTACAAATAACTCATCACCTTACATTGAGCGACCTTGTGAACGTCTCTAAGATTGTAATTTGGAACATCCATTACACTATCACACATTTTTGACATTTCATTCGTCTGCATATAATCTAATTTATCTGATCTACTACTATTTGTCATCCGTCATAATTTATAATATAAAATTTATTAATAGAATAATATATTTTTGTAACATAAATTGATTGATACAATAAATTTACATTCAAACAACTTACTGCACTAATTTCACATATTGTGTTAGGCCTTAATCTGTCAGTATTTGTGATAATTTTTCAATGTATTAATTTAGTAAGCTTTATGAAAATAAAATGAAAAACAAACCGTGGCGGAGATTGTATGACCATGAAAATGATGAAGATGACTTAAAGGCATAAAATGAATATAACTATGTATACACTACATTTAGGTAAATATGAATGGTTCAAGATACGAATATATTGCGAAAAGCAAGTAAGATGTATGCACATATACAGTATGTATTCGTTGAATAACATATTTAATAAATGATTGTTAAAGGGTCAAAGGAAAGAGGCCACATTTGGCAAATTGCCTCTCCATAAAGGTAATCAATACTTACAAATTTGTAAACTAATAATTATGTTCTTACCGCTCCACTATTTAAATCAATCCAATTTACAATAACTTTTAATTTAACAAATTTTACTAATTGAATTTTAAAATATAATTCAAATGTGATAGCATACCTTGCCAATTGCTTTTAAATTGATTTATTTCATTAATCACCTGCTATCTGATTTTTGATTAATTACCCCATATATACTCACTACCAACTAATCAAATTGTGGTACGGTAGAGCATAAATTGTATATTGTATTATTGCACTTATTGATATACATAGATGAGAGAGTAGCCTAGAAAAATGAGATAAATCCATTCTTCCAACTTGACTTCTGTTATTTTTTCATTTAAAAATTTATTCGCGCAGCCAGAGTTTTGTTCGTATTCGAAGAGTTTCAATTTTACTACAAAAAAAAATATTTTATTTTTTTTTAAAGTTGAATCTTCGTGATTTTACACAGATCACGAACTTAATGTGGTTCCATCTATAGATGATATGTTGAACACAGGCACCTTGTATTTGCGTGTAAACAAGACACGTTTGTTCTCCTCAGGATTTACTATCAGGCCATTTTATTTAGCCCACTAGTTTTTCTAGCACAGATTTCACCAGCTCGCTGATTTTTGAAAGAAATTTTAACTCAATCAGGATCACGACATCATTTTTGTACCATCTCTGATTTAAACGGCGAGCGTGATTGAGCCGCCCATACAATTTTTGATTCTGTAGTAAGTAAGTAGTATTATTATGTCACTAGCCTGAATACCTGTGAATCATGTTTCCTATCCTCCCTTTCAAAGTATTGAAGCTGTAACAATCTGCGTCCCAGACAGTATTCTCTGTCTCTCTCTATCGCCAGTTTGGGGCAATTAAAAAGATTTCTTGTTTCCTTTCTTAGCTCTCCAAGCCTCTGTGTTCACTATGGTGTACGCTTAATTTTCCCTGCTAAACTCAATGTAATATGTCGAATGAATTCATCGGTACTTCCATCAGGTATACGAACTTTTGCGGGTTTCTATAAGAGGATTTTATTTGCCCTGACAATTAAGACTGGTCGTATTCTGTGATGTCCAGAAAACGAAAATTTCGTGGTGGTTTGAAACAGAACCTCAGTTTTATTGAGTCGCAATTTTTAGGGGCAAAACATCATAAAATGTATTCAGGAAATATTTTTGAAGAAAATTCACTCGTTTTTTTCTAAAAATGAGACAAATATTGAAACGCAAACTCACAAAATGAGATACGACTGTTCTGTCTCGAGTCGTTGAAGTAATAAAATTGAGCTCGTTGCTTGGCGTAATCACATATGAATTTTAGTCTTGATACCTTGACTTGACATACAGTACACAGTGGGTATACAAAAGCTGCGCTCAATGTTCGCTTATTGGACCACATTGATAGTTCATTGGCTAGCACTTTTAGCAACTCGGTTCCATTCAGGAGAGAAATCTAATGAATAACAATAGAAAAGGTATCACAGTACTACTACATATTAGTTATTAAACAATTGCTTCTACCTTTTTTATTCTTCTTCCTTCTTTTTACCTTTGTTAAACCAAACGTCAATCAAAAATATTTATCTTCTTAATTATGTACTTCAATATATTAAAAGAATAACAAAACCCTAATGAGGACAACATCATTAAATAAAATCGTACGTATACGTTAACAATTTTACGGGTACATTATGAATTTACAATTGATGTTGATAATTAGGTACTTATCTATGTGTTAGGATTTCCAATTCGGTTTTCGGGTAACCATTTATACAGTTAATTTTTTTTTTGTACTTGACTGGTTATTTAGATAAGATCGAAAGCTTTGAAATACATGAAAAGGTAGTTGAATATAAATATGGACAACTTCAATAATTTTCATGTTTCTTTTCTTTTATTTACTAACTTTTATGGACAAACCGATAAACACAAAGCTCCATAGTTATAGTCAAAATTAGAATCATTTTAAATTAAGGAATGTTTTTTTTTTTTAATTTTTATATGACAGATATGTCAAACAAGTCGATTTTTAACTTTGAATATAACTTTGATCATTCAAAAGCCCGTTAATAGATGCTGTAGAATAACATTAGTAATTGATAATCAGTATTTTTAAAAAGCCCAATATTAAGAGACTCTAGTCTGTTACGCAGCACTTGAAGTAGGTACTTGTTTTTTTTTTTTCATGGTATTTCTGTCACATTGACATTAATAATATGATGTTTACTTAATGGTTTCTGCATGGTGATGATTGTCAACACATATTCACGTTTATGTTTACCTGATGGTATTTATTCAATTTACTACATACATTTATGTATTGTGATAAAATAAAATTCTGAACATATATATATTTTTTTGTATTTTTTCTTTTTAAATACAATACTTATAAATAGTCCTCACTTATGGATTTGCATATAATTTAATTAAAATATTACAATACAATACACATTCTTTGGTTACATAGATTTTCGCTTAAAATTTATGAATATCTAAAATACTTATTCACTTATACATATACATACATATGTTATATGACTATGTATACATTAGGGTGTCCCAAAAAAAAAATATATATATATATAAATATAAAACCTATTATTCGATTTAAAGTGCTACTTCATCGGAACGAATTTTTGAATTTCGTGGAATGTGACTTTTGTAAATATTCTGTAAAAGAAAATAAGCATATACATATATTATTAACTACAAGCACATATTATACAAATAAAATTAATATTTACAATAATTCTGTTTAAATATCTGAGAGTGTTTATAATATACTTAATGAAGTTGAAATTATTTAGCATCAGATCGATAATACACTCTTGAATATGAAAAATATTGTACTTACAGTTGTTTTCAGTTTCTGCTCATCATAATGTATATACTTTCGTATACACGGCGTCAGTAGCTCAGGATTAATTGTATTTGAATCATTTCCACCAAAAACACATGTTAAAACTAAAGCGACAATGATGGTGATGACAGCGCCCAAACATGTATACCACATATATGATATACGATATAGTGGAAAAATTTCACTAGATGAGTAAGATAAATTATTAGAAAAACTTTTAGAAATATGATACTATTAGGTAAATGTAGGGTACTTTAGGTAAATGTCCAGTAATTGATCAGTTAAGGTGAAATCGAAGATGAAAATTTTATTACTGATCTAAATAATGCTAATTTCACGTCCATTTTTCATGGGATTATTAGTATAATATTAGCATTATTTACATTGAGTAATGAATAATCGTTCAACATGACCCAGTGGCTGCCGCTAATAGCCAAATCTCCTGTGATCTTTTCGGTAAGTTCTTACGCTCTTGCTCTCGCTCTCAATTTTTCATTTTACATTGAAAACAAAAACAACACGTGACGTGATTGACACCGAGACCGTCAACATAACAGCCGCCAAGTGGATGGCGCATAAACTGACTGAGAAAAATATACTCGACTGCATTTGCGAATGCAATAACCCGCAGAAACGGTTGACAACCACACAGCATCTGTAAGGAGTGTTCACCAGTGATGAAGAATTAAGGGATATATCATCCTAACCTCCCTGGCTACGACTATTTATTGAAATATATTAACCACTGAAAAGGGCCTTTAATTGTGAAAGTGTAATTACAAAAATTCACATTTTATTTTACCTACAGTGGCTCACAGCTTATTTCGTACAGTGTATATATTTTTATGTAAATGGCTGTAACATCGAAACTAAAAAACTTATCGATAAGTTTTGAATGTAGATGTCTGTGTATGTGTTTAGTAAACCTAATAAGAAAACGGGGAACCCCAAAAATTGTTCTTTTTGTCATGCAAGAGAGAAAAACTATTGATCAGCTGATTTTCAGCTCACATCTTATTTCGTACACAAACTTCAATGTAAGTAAGTTTCATTCTGCCGCGCAGTTACAAAGTTTTTTTGAATTGAATGAGTTTTTGGACCTTTTTAACTATTATAACAATTTTTATTATTATTATTTTAAATAGTTAAAGTGCTGTAAATTAAACATTTAGCGTTATGGGTCGTCGTACAACGATGGAACAGCGTAAACTGGTAATTAACCATTTTAGGAAAGGTCAGAGTGTGCGAAAAATTGCTGAAATGACAAATTTAAGTGCCTCAACTGTCCAATACATCATTCAACGCTTCGTTCGCGAAAATCGGTTGGAGAACAAGGGCAGAGAAGCACCTAATAAGATTTTCAACGCATCAGACGAGCGTTATATTGTACGAAAAATTAAGAAAAATCCAAAGTTATCCGCTCCGAAGTTGGCTGCAGAGGTTCAGCGTGAAATAGGAAAATCATCCAGTGCTGAAACTGTCCGACGTGTGCTGCGCAATCATGACTTGAACGGTCGAGTAGCCCGAAAGAAACCATTCATTTCGAAAATGAATATACAACGCCGACTTGACTTCGCCAAAGAGCATATTATTAATACTCCTGCGTTCTGGAATACCGTTATTTTCGCGGATGAGTCTAAGTTTAATATTTTTGGCTCGGACGGAATGTCATATGTTTGGCGTAAAGCGAATACCGAGCTAAACAAGGAGAACCTTAAGCCCACAGTGAAGCATGGTGGCGGTAGCGTGATGGTTTGGGCCTGTATGTCAGCAGCCGGAGTAGGTGAATTGGTTTTTATTGAGGAAACAATGGACAAAATGAAGTACCTCGAGATTCTGAAAAACAATTTACTTCAAAGTGCAGACAAACTGGATTTGCGGGATGAATTTCGGTACTACCAAGATAATGACCCAAAACATAAATCTGGGATTGTGCAATCTTGGCTTATTTGGAACTGCCCACACTTGATGTCTCCACCACCACAGTCACCTGACATGAATGTGATTGAAAATCTTTGGTCTATTTTGGACAATAAAATAAGAACACACAAGATTTCTAATAAGCAAGACCTAAAGAAGGTACTGATGGAAGAATGGAAAAAAATCATACCAGACATCACTCAAAAATTGGTGGATTCAATGCCAAATAGACTCCAGGCTGTCATTAACGCTAAGGGATGTCAACTAAATATTAAAATCAACTTACTTTGTTTTTAGTTTGAACTTAAAGAGACTGTACGAAATAAGCTGTGACATGAATTTTCCTATTTTTTTCTTATTTTATTTTTTTATAGTGTCAAACACTAAAATTTTGAAAAAGTAAATTTTGGAAAAAAAAAAACAAACCTTCCTTTCTAAAATGGCATTTATATTTTGTTCAAATTTTTGCTATATTAGGAATTACGACTGCAGCAATTTTTAAACTGTCACTGTACGAAATAAGCTGGGAGCCACTGTATATCGATTACTGCGACATTTGCCTTATAGGCTTATAGGGAAATGTAAAGCTTACCTTGCTGAAGTATTTAACTCGGTGACATTTGCTGATGTCATCAATGCAGTTTGATCAAAATGATAATTACACTGATCGACAATCAAACGTTTTGTTTCATATTTGATTGCACCAGAAGCAATAGCCCATTGTGCATTTAAGCTAATCCATGACATAGCTACAACACCCAATATACCACCAGTGATAGCACTCTACCATAAAATAATCAAGACAATGACAAAAAAAAATGGATGAACAAGTTTACTGCAGCTAATGAGTACTTACATTTCCATTGATCCATGGCATAAAGACCCCAATAGAGAAGATGCCAAAGAGTGGACCATTTGTAATCGCTTCCAGGCTCATTGTCAACTGTAGCACAGTGCCCATGTGTTCTACTACATAAACAAGGCACACACACAGTGCACCAACGCCCACAACCACTGAGCGCATAATCCAGTTAACAGTAAATTCTGAGAGTGGACGCTGCACGAAAGGTTTCACAAAATCCTCCAATACAACGGCAGACATAGAATTCAGACATGTCGACAATGAACTGAGGGCAGCACTGAAGACACCTGCTATAAAAAGACCCGTAAGTCCTGGGAATTCACCGAGTGTATCCATGACAAACAGCGGTAGTAGTTGATCACGGGCTTTAGCAAGCTGAAGGGCGATAAATAGAATTTTTCCTTAAACAATTTGCTTGTATTCCTACCTTTGTTGTTAGAGGATCACAGTGTTTATAAGTGGCATAAATCAAGAGTCCATTATAACCACAGAGAGCCATCATCAGCAGTACACCGCCACAGAAAATATACAAAGCATGGCGGGCAGAGGCCAACTTCGGCAATGACAAATAACGTTGGATCATATTCTGTGAAACAGCATTTGTTTGTGTCCAATAGAAGACACCGCCAATCAATTGAGACCACAAAGTATGCCGGACAGTGGGGTCAAAGCTTAAGCTGTAATTTTATTGTAATATAGTTGCACAAACAGAGCACGAGCTAAAATGTGTGCACTTACTCTGGTGACTCAATACGTCCTGAATCCCAGGCGCTTTTAAACACTTCTCCAACGCCACCAATATCATGACTACCTTTGGCAGCTACCAAAACTAAAGCGCCAATCATTGAAACTGTTTGCACAACATCAGTCCATACGACAGCTCGGAGACCACCCTATGGGAAGAGTGTATTATTAAATATACTATACTGCAGTGACACGATGAATTAGACTCGCTTGGACTTTAGGACTTACTAGACTTGTGTAGAATACGCAGATAATGCAAACAATTGGTGTTATTGTGTGAACAGCTACACCGGTAACCTGATTGAACGCTAACGCTGGTACATATATCACAATTGGCAAATAAGCTATCTGAAAGAAATGTATTGGTAATAGGCTTTAAGTCATCTTGAAGTTTTCTTTTTGCAGTGAATTCAACAACTTACGTTCATAATAGCAAACATTATAGAGCCAAACATTCTTAAACGTCTATCAAAACGACTTTCTAGATACTAAGAAATATAAAAGAAATATATAAAAAATGTAAAACGTGGTGTATTTCTATAGAAAATAGATTGTTAGCTACGATGTGTCTTATTGTTGGTGCAAAATGGTTTACGTCAGAGCAAGAGGCCTTATCCTGCTATTGTAAAAAAAACGGCTTCAGGAACATTATCGAAAAATCATAGTCAAAGTCCGGTGGTTCACCACAAACGACATCAAACAAGGTGATGCTGACTGTAAGTTGAGTTTGGAAGGGTATACACCCTGCTGAAACGGTTCATTCTGATATTTACTGTTCACAACACAATCGATTGAATGAAGCAATCAAGAGAGAGCGACCAGAATTGGCCAATAGAAACATATTTGATAATCCACCAGAGATTGACTGCAATTGACTGGGAAGTTCTGATGCACACCCCTTGTAGCTCAGACATTGTGACGTTTGACGACAATTTATTTCAGTCTCACTGAAACGCTTTCGATTGAAAAATTGTTTGACAAATGAACAAGTTTTTCGCCGATAGATTATAGATAGTAATAACAGATATATAAAAAAAAATAAATATGTGGCACTTATAAGCTCCGAAGGGCTCTTTGGCCGAGAAGCTCCATTCCATTACTGCCGTGGTTGCTAAATTTTGGACAGTATTAGACGGGACCTACTTATTTTAGTCGGTTTTTTCTGAGCTTTGTCACAGAGTTCTTTTAGAAGCTTTTCCATGGCAGATTGTTAGCGCCGGAAGAATTGTCAATTGCTTGCCGACAGGTGGGTACCGTTCGAAGGAAAAATCTTTTCGATATTAAATTTGTTGTGTTTCAGCCGGGAATACAACCCGCGACATACAGATCAGAAGACCAACACATTAACCACTAAGCTACGGCAGGCACCCAGATATAACAGATATATACTTGAGTAAAATTTCTTTTCGAGAAAGAAAAAATTTGTTCAAAAATTAACAATAACAGAAAAAGATGGACAAATTTTTTATATCACCCAGTATATATTGTATATACATACATAACCAAATTATAAAAGAGAAATTTTAAATAAACACACGAGACAGCATCGTGTATTTTAATTGTTTTATATTATGTGATTTACTTATTGTTCGTCGTTTTATAAACATAAAAACTTTGCCAAAAATATTTTTTTTTAATTGAAATGAATGAATGAAAACTTTTTTAATTGTATCGCTGTGATAAGTACAAGTTCATTGTGCATTATTTTTTAAAAATGTCTTTCAATGATATAGTTCACACAAGTCTTTGCAGAAAATAGGTCGAGGGTGTAAATATAACAAATATATATTTCTTTTAATTTGACATTTCCGCTATATTGCAAAGGATATACTATTTACATATTACCGATTCCGAATAAGGGCATCTACGACGTAATCTTTTCATAGCTTTATCACTTTATTCGGGGCTATTCAGTTCGAGAGATCGAAATCGTTCTTCAAGCCGCAAAACTCGTGCAGCGACAACCAATTATCAGTGCTATGAACAATCACTACACGACTTCAACTCTTCACGTGAATGCGTCTACATTCCGAGAGCTGGTTGTTAAAAATTCATTAACTTTAATTCAGTTAAATACAATACCTATGTTAACTCTCCAGCACTTTTAATTGTTCTGAGATAACAATTTCTGAGAGATAATTTTTTTGGGAAGATGTAGTAGATTGCACATGTATGAAAAAAACATAGCGATGTGCACTAGGACGTACCTAAAAAAAAAAGTTCGCCGCACATCCCCCAATTCCGAAAAAAAAATTTTTCTTGCCGAACGTAGGGGTCGCCTTTTTACATTTTTCGTAGTAACTTTGGAATTTGCAGTCGCATTTTGAAGTATGATATATCGATGTTTTTGTCTCAAGGAGACACATATTTTCTCAGTTCCTACTACCATAATGTACCACTCAAATGCCAATAAATTATAGCTCGCAAAAAATCATTAAACCTTTGCAAAGGAAGCAATGCAATTTTTTTCATTCCCTGTAAGGTGATACGGCATAATGTGCACAGTACTTATTGTGAGAGTTTTATTGTTTCAGATTTATCACAACAAAACGTAGACCAGAACTTTTTGATTTTCACTTATCGTTGGTGTTAGCTCATGTCCCAAAAATAGATACAAAATCTTTCCTTGCTCCATTAAACTCACCTCATATGTAGATGTGATGTTGAGTGTATGAAAAACAGGCAAGTAAAATGTACTCATAACAATGCCCATTGCTATAACACCGGCAGCTACATACAAGTATTGTATTCCATATGAATACACTTCCGTTGGTAGTCCCAAAAGTGTAATGCCCGATATAAAACTGGCAACAAGTGATAATGATATTGGCAACACCAACATATTACGACCGCCCATTAGATAATCAGCTTCGGAATGTGATTTCTTCATAAAACCAAAATAGATGCCAATAAAGATGCATAGAACAAACATGGCAATAAAGACGACATAATCGGGCCATGAGAATCGTTGCAAATTGATTAAAATATTTTCTATATCGGACATTTTGAAGTGATGTTATTATTTCAGTGTTGCCTTTTTCAAGTCAAGTCGATGATATAGATGATGTAGTGCTGGTATTGTACGCGTCCGTAAAGGCGGACGTGTTGATTGAGTGCACAATCGATATCCGTTTTAACAATTATTTATGATGTTTACCACAATTAAAATAAACAATTATTTCATTATTAACATTTATACAATCATTTACTAAAAATTTTTAAGGATAATACATTTTATTACTATCTCATTGTACATTTTAAAAGTTTCTATACAAAACGAACAGCAATGTTGAACTGTTCTTATCACAAATTTCACACAAACTAAATTCATGTTGAATTTGATTTAAATCAAATGTGACAAGCATTTGTTAAACAATAATGTGCTGCACTTTATAATATACATACATATACTCGTACATATCTATTTATTTATATTTCCTCGAGATATTTACACATATGTACTTACAATAAGAGACAATATGTCTCCCTTTGATTTCCCTCATACATTCATTTATACACAATAAGTATTAATAAAGTATACAATTGATGTAGTATGTAATTTTTGCAAACCATACACACACACAGGCAACAGAAAGCTTTAATATGAGGTTGATATAGTTTTTTTTTTTTTTCTTAATATCATTTTATTTACATTACGGCAATGTTTTAGCGTTAATCTGAAATTGTACTAAAAAAAATAAAAATATTGCAACACAATAATACAATGATTTCCAACTGTACAGAAATATAAATTTGTGAATTTGTTTATTTTGGTCCTAATTAATTCCAGATTTTGCAAATCCTGAAGGATAATTCGCTCGATAGGTGAATATGTTAAATTTGAAAAATTAAAATATTTACACAGTGATGCCAAATAAATATCCGGATACTTTTTTAATAGAATATACATTTCTAACATACATACATTTCTAACATAATTACATAAGCTATGTTGTAATATTTTAAACATACCCAAAATTCAAATGACTCATTCAAATTACCCATAATAGGAATATATCTAAATTATAGGTATACAAATTTTATTCTTTTACATAAAGATTGGAAAGATTGCCATCAACATCAAATATCTTTTTGATGAACACTAATTTAGTACAAAACATTTACAGCAAGTGTGTATGTAAATTATTTTCGCTCCCGCATATGCACCCCACAATAGATAATTCACATCAAATGTATGGTATAAGTACCTACTTATATTCAGAAATAAAGTCCATACAGCTATAAATATATCCATGTAGTTAATACAATGCACAAACCATAGTTATATATTTGTACGTATGTATGTACATTAGAATAGGTCAATTAGTTCGAATGTAAAAAAATTGGACAAAGCTATGCAATTCAGGTTCTAGAAAAATGAGAACAACATTGGCACACCTACTTCCACAAGGTTACCGCTAGGAACATGATTTTTTGTCCAGATGATGTCCATAGCATTTTCAACATTTTTTCATATCAGATATTTCAATTTTTCTTAATTTAAATCTTCCTTTCTTAGCCCTTTCTCAGGGCTTTCTCAGGCCACTTAGAAACATAATGGTCTCTTCTCCGAATTTATTTAGAATTACTCGTAGATTTCTTTTTGGCCATATGATTTGACACCCTCTAATATACATACCATATATATTCTGTCAATGAGGTATTCTGCTTTACGCCTCACAATATGATTGCGAAATTTCTATGACCAAGAACTTTAATTGAATTTATCGTGTAGTTTAATTTTGATTATAAATGACCCCAAAAAATATATATCAATCGGACAACTAAGTATATAAAGTAACAACAGAAATTACATACCATAGCTAAAATCAAAACAAATGAAATTGAATTGAGTGCTTTTGAATGATTCAACGACCCAAAATATATAGATTCAACGATGTATGCCGCTTGAAATAATCTAATTTGAGTTGGCGCTCACTACACTTTGCATACGTTCCATCCGTTTATATGCTTCTTATATAGAATACCTCAATATTAACGAATTCTTTGTTGCGTAATATGACGTAGCGCACGAGTTATCTATTTCTATTTTTTTGAACTTCGAGCTCGATGCTTTTTTTTGTGCTATTACACGCCGCTTGTTGGATTTCTTGTGTAAACTTGTAAACCTCTTCTTCCAGTTGTTTTTTCATTCTTTCGTTCTTTCAATCGGAAAGTTTGCGTTGGAATGCTTTTTAAAGAATTTCCACTTCATATTTGTATTGTAAAGGGTTGGGTTTTGTTTTTTCTTTTTGACAGTTGCTTCACTAATGGTGGGATATATTGGCGAATGATCCGAGTTGAGATCTAAGTTCCCACTGATTTCATTCATAAAAATCTTATACCATGCATTGTGGGTGCCGTAGCTCAGTGGTTAGTGCGTTGGTCTTCTGATCTGTAGGTCGTGGATTCAATCCCCGACTGAAGCATAACAAAATTTCTGTCGAAGGGTATCAACTTGCCGGCAAGAATTGGAAATTTTTCCGGCATTAACAATTTGCCAAAAATGCTTCTTAAAAGAGCTCTGTAACAAAACTAAGTTAAAATGATGTCACAAGGGTTCTGCCGTTCGGAACCGGCTAATATAAGTAGGTTCCTTCTACTGCTGTCCAAATTTAACACGCACAACAGTATTGGATGAGAAGCTCAGTGGTATTATAATGGGCCTTTCTGGCCTAAGCGTGTACTCTCAGAGAGAGCGCAACCATATAACCTAACCTAACCTTGTATGGAAGCTACATTATGTAGTAAAAATTTTCGCAGAATTATGTCTTACTGCAATATTTTCATGTGTAAAATGTTTCACTATGTTTCACTCAATAATAAAAATCTGATCGACGTTGAACAAGAATATATAAACTTTTCTATATCTTCGTAACTTCCTTCAAGCGATTTCAAGCGTCCGTTATTAATACCATAGACTAATGAAAAGTATAAAAATACCAGCAATTATTATTTTTAACATGGTGTCATTTGACCAATTTTGATTAAATTACGTTAAGATTATAACGCAATAAAAAACATAGATAGGCAAATAACTATGGTTTTTTAGTTAAATTGGGGCCCATTGCTTCATGACAAAATAATCTTTGGACAAAGAATTTGAACTTGGAAATTTGAATTTGAAAAATTTAAACTTTTCAGGAGCAAATGTACCAAAGAAACAATAGTTTACATTTTAAACGCCATTTGATCGAAACAAATACTAAAGCATTGAATGCTTGGGATATCAGTAAATAGTGTTGTTGTTGTTGTAGCAGCAATAATACAGAAATGTTTTGTTTTGTTCCCGTAAAAAGCATTTCCGTATTCTGATGAGTTGAGTGGACTTAGTCGACCATGTGGTTGAGTGCTTCCGGTACGTAGACCCGTCCATTCTTGGAAAGCAGTAAGAAGTGTGATATCAGTAAGTGAATTAAATAATTTTTTTTTTCCGAAATGCCTAATGTTTTGCAGCAATTTAATTTAGGGTCAAAATAAATTACCAAGGCGATGTTTTTGAGTAACGATGATGAAATCGACTATTAAACAATGTAGCAAATTAAATTTTAAAATTTCTGTAATTTCTTATTAAATATCAAATGGTATTTTTAATTATTTTGCACATGTGAACATTTATTTATATCTGAGATCCGAATTCAAAAATGGTTTTAACATAAACTAATTAATCTACAAAAGTTGTAGTTCAATACAAAACTATAAATTCAAGCGAAATTTATTTGACCAGCATGTAAGTGAATATATTTGACTTGGACTTTTCAACAATTGCTATCGTTTGCATTTTTACACATTTTGTCAAATGATTTTCGATATAAATTTGGAATATGCCTGCATATCAACATTCTGTCAAATAAGTACCCGGAAATTGTCATTTTTAATTTTCCCTCTGAGAACCTTTTGTGTGCGTTGCGATTTTTACTATGGATAAAAATATCGAATAAAGAGTTTGTGTGAAATTTTGTGTTTCAAACGAAATTTCTTGTGCCAAAACGTTGGAAATGTTGAAAAAAACATTTGGTGATTCAACCATGTCGAAAACTCAAGTTTACGATTGGTATAAATCCATATTTTATCCATAGTAAAAATCGTAACGCACACAAAAGGTTAACTTGTTCCTAATGACGCCGTAACCAAACTAAATGACAGATAGCAATAAAAATTCACAGAATAGTGGCTGACAGTTGTGCCAACCTGGGAAAAAAAAAATTTTTGAAATATTCTCAGAGGGAAAATTAAAAATGAGAATTTCCGGAAATGAGAATTTCCGGATACTTATTTGACAGAATGTATTATAGCGGTTAACTACTATGAACATCCACCACTCATTCAATATTGCTTTCCTTTCAATTCCTCTTTAATTATCAACGTTGCTCCACGAACAGCCATACCAGCAATTATTGAATTAGGACTACCCGAAATGGGAGTTGGTAATACGCTGGCGTCAATTATGCGAACATTTTTCAAACCATGCACGCTATGAAAAATAACCACAAAAATATAAGAAGAAACAAACCGTATATGAGAGAATTCTTACCGGAATTTTTCATCAACCACACTATTCTCAGGATGAGTACCCATCTTGCAGCTACCACCTGGATGATGTGAGCCTAAGCCAACATGCCGCAGCAGACACTCTAAGTAACGGTCGGAAGGTGTGTTGGAGCGGAAATCACGTTCAAAAGGACCAAAATTGGAACATTCCATTAATTTAGGCCAATGTATATGAGGACGCAACGATGAAAATGAATCCGAAGTAATTATTTGCACAGCAGCGCGAATAGCATTTATCATGCAAGAGACATCTTCATTTGCGCTCAGATAATTTGGATCGATAAGAGGATTTTTTCGCATATTGGCGTTGCGAATGCTAACGGTGCCGCGTGAGACAGGTTGAAAACATGTCGATATTAAAACAAAACCCTTTAAAAAAAAGATCATAAGCATTATGTATGTATATATGTTCCTCACTTACTATATCTACTCACCTCCTGGGAAAGATTATGATAACGTGGAAAAAGCGCACGAAAATTAGATCGTTTAAAATTCGAAATCGACATTAAAGTTGTCTCATCTATGGCACCCGCCGCGAATAGCAGCAAACCGAAATTATCTGCAGGAGCTCCATCGATATGGCCAAGTACTCCAAATGTTCCTAAATGTCCACCGCCAGTAAAAAGATAGCTGAGGAGGCTGAATGGATTCAAAAGTGCCCTTTGATTTAACGTCGGTCCAATAACATCGATGGAAACGTAAAGTGGCATATTTAAATGATCGTGAAGATTTTTACCAACTTCCGGCAGATGCTTTTGTAACGGAATTCGAAGCGACTGCAGCAAGTGACTGTCACCGATACCTGAAGCAAGTAACAGTTGCGGTGTCTGATATGCTCCAGCACTCAGAATTAATTCCTTCCGAATGTCGATATTAAATATATGTTCCTTTTGTTCTGACAGATCGTCCTTAGCACCCACCTGAAGTGAAACCATATTGTCGTTTACATTGTCCTCATCTTGTATCAGCTCTATGCGTTTTGCCAGCGTGTTTGTCATTATACGAAAATTATTATTGTGTGCTTCATTCTGTAGAAAACGATGATAAACACTATGACGTAAGCCATTTTTAATGTTGTAGCGTGCTCGACGAAATGACCATTGCTTATGAGAAAATTCCACCTCGGCAAGTGACAATGCTTCAGTTAATTTAGAATGAAACGGCTCAATCTCATAGAGCTCGTATGGTTTGGCACGAGCAGCTTCCAGAAATGGTTTCACAGCTTCCCAAGACCATTCACTTAAGTTATACTGATTGGACCATGCATTGAAATCATTAGGACTACCGTCAAAATGTAACATATAATTTATTTGAGCTGAGCCACCGAGACCTTTGCCACGTGGCAAGCATTGGCGCTGTGTGTTTGTATAACGACATTTGTCAAGCAGAGTTACTTAAACATATAAACGCATAGATGCGAATTTTATTTGAAAGTCAGGTAAATTTCGATTCAAAACGTTATTACATACGATATTTGGAAAATTTTGCAAATCATCATTATAGGTACTCGTATTTTACCGAACTTTAGCAAGTGTATTCTAAATACAATAATCACCTGTTCCTCTAACCCCTTTGAAGAGTGGCGCTGCGGAACTGAAAGAAATGCCCAATCGTTTAAACCCTTTTGTTGGAAGGTTGTCAATAATGGAATGCTGCTAAGGTAGCCAAAACGATCACCCGCTTCCACCAACAAGACAGTAGCATTCGTATGTTTGGCGAGCAGTGCCGCAACAACTGTACCTGCAGTGCCAGCACCAACTTCAAGGAAATTTTCTTTTATTGTTCTGTCTCTATTCTCTCTCAATTATACTATCTTACCTACAACGTAGTCAAATACGTAATTGTAACCCTCCATTGGTGCCAAAATGTTTATTGTTTGTTCTCCAAAGAAAGTAAGTTTCACTGTAATCCATGCAATAGCCATCAACGCCACGAAAATGGCAATTAAATAGAAGATTTCTACATATTTTTGGTTACATTTAGTTAAATCATAATTATATTAGATACACCTGAAACAATAACAATTTACACACTTTGAAAATACATTTTTTTTATGCTCTTTATTGTGTTCCGTTTCGTTTCCTTCTGGTGCAGACTGTTTACCATCATATTGGGTATAAAACTAAAGGCAGGCCAATTGTAAAATACCACATAGATGTCGCAAATAAATTTGTATGTGTGTGTGGTACAAAAGAACGCAATGGGAGTGCATATGCCAGCTCTTTTGATTGACGAGAATGCAAGACATAAATAATCCAATTACACTACATTGGGTCACCTCACGCCCTATACAATATAAAACTGATGATGTAATTACTTACTTGAAACGAAGGTTCGTTTAAATGATTTTATAATGATTCCCAAAATATTTTGGCTTTATCGATATCTAATTAACTTACATAAGATATCGACTGTTAAAAAAACCCTAAATATCGCAATATATAATATATATTTTTAGAAACTAGAGCATTACCAAACAGATAAAGAACTTTCCACAACTGTTTTGAAAATGTAGACCGGATTTTCGGATTTCATACAAAAACTGAAATATTTTTGAAGTCGCCATAAATACACCCAACTCCATTTTAGTCGGTAACACTAGGACGTTTTTTCGGTGAGGCAACTTAACCTATAGTGTATGTGGCATATTTACATATATGTATATGTTTGTTAGCGATGCCAATCCCGTGATCATATTTCTAATAACACTTAGAAAAGTGCAATGGATTTAGGAATTTAGAAAAAAACTGGAAAAAATACGAAGTATTTTCTTTGAAACCATATCTCTTATTAAAATCCATTGAACTCTGAGGTCGAATTTGGCTAGTAGACTTAGTAACTCAGAGTTGAACCCCCAAATTCAAATTACATGGAAATGTTTATTTCTACATAACAAATTGAATTATTATAGTATGGGAAGGTATTTATTTGCATATATTTTATACTTCTGACGTAGGATCGTTGTTTATGAACTGATTTACTGAAGCTTCAAAGGCAACGTTGCAAAAATTTTTATTTACAACATACAATTTTGTGGAGTTAATCAATCCACTATGAACCTGAACTCGAATATAAAATATATGTAAGTTCGCCAACAAAGTATGATGAAAATGAAAAAACTAATAAATTATGTTCTCAAGGTAAAATTGCAACTGCAGCTTACCAATTAAAAGACTTCAAGTTGAATTAAAAACTTATTTCGTTAAAATTTCTATATTTTGCATCAACAACTGAAATATGTCCTCAGTAGATAGATGTGTCACTTAATAATACAAAACTTATAAACTATGTCGTGCGTTATTCACTTAAGCCTTTATCATTTCCATGTCATCATCCATCATACCTTCCTCGAGCTTCTTCTCCAGTTCGCGCGCGTCCACATAAGTAATTTCCTCCTCCGCCATATCCTCTTCCATGAGTGCTGCTTCTTCAGCCTCCTCCTTAGCGCGACGCTCTTTTAAGCCGACAGCCGGGGAACGTATAAGCGAAATATTACGCTGTACATCCTTTACATCCATTTGAATTTCGACTTCACGTCCCTTACGCAGGCGTTGCATAACAAAGTTACCTTGTCGTCGCTCCTTGATTTCTGTAACCTTTTTAATAGCATCCATTGTTTTCTGCCACATTTCGCGATTATATTTAACTGGTACATTACGTCGTTTCTCAAATTCAAAGCTAGGGTCGATGGCAAGCTCTTTGCCAGCTGCTTTACGATGGGCTTTTGTCCAGCGCACCTTACGTGGATTCTTCTTACGTTTGAAGGCTTTGTGACATTTGCCACGGCAAAATTTGAAAATCTGCAAATTGAATTGTGAAAAAAATATTATTAATGTACATACACAATGACATAGAGGCCACATTTACTTGTGCGTCATTGACTAGAAAAACACAGTCCATCTCTTGATTGGCAACAAATACATACCTTGCAATCGTTTCTTACGAATTGTACTCCATGTCCAGGGTAGACTTTACTGGAGCAAAAATAACACGTCTCAATACGCATATTTGTTAAATTTTATATAAAAATATAACAAATTCTACGCAGCGTTTGGCACGTGTGTTTTTATACAATGGATTGACACTTTGAAAGAATTAACAAAACTCTTAAATGACATTACGAGCAATAGAAACAATATTGCCATGTTGAAAAAAAAACTGAGTCAGCGGGATGTAAATACTAATTATTCAATACGAAAAATTATCCTAAAATAGATTTAATAGAATTACTTAATTATCTGTGATGTTAATTAATTGAGATTAAATATTTTGTTAAATACATTACTAAATTTCTAAAAATTACATCATTGAATATTATATGCTATCTCTTTTTACCATTCAATAGCATATGTATATAAACAAAGCAGTTTGAAAGCCATTGTTATATATGAATTAATAAACAGCTGTGTTGTCGTTCTTTAGTTGACGTGTATAAATTGACGTTAGCATCAAAGAAAAAAACTAGAAAATTTTGAAGATGTTCGTAATTCTACAATTTTAAATTGATGAGTTTTAAAATTTTAAATATATATGATATTCAGTTAGTAGATAAAAGTGTGGAAGTGGAAAAAGTTATGAGATAATCGCTTTTAAAAAAATGATCGTATTGACATTTTTTCCTTTGCCAGTTTATAAAGCCAATATTGCTCAATGAATTTCTTCAGTCGTAGCAATAATCATAGCAACACCGCCTCCGTACATGGTTCATATCACTTTCGCGAACTCGAGGGCACACCACGCACTACACATTCGTCCTCACACACTCAATCAGTCATGTACACACGCGATTGGCGCTCGGCGCTGCGAACGCCCCCACCATATCGTATTGGCAATCGTACCGTTCGTTTTAATTATCACTTTGCGCTTCTAGTTGTCTGCGTTTTCGCTCTCCTTTGTATCTTCTTCTATGTGCGAACAGGCTCGACATCTACGTCGGACTCGGCATGGTTGAAAAAATATGCCAGTTCAACAAGTAAGAGTAGTAGTAGTGAAACGGCTGGTAGGGACGATTCCAAGAATGGTGACACTTCAATTTATAATGCCAAATATCCTCTTACACCTCCACTTGTCGGAAATAATGGTGCTTTCACTTACCGCATAGCAATGATTGCAGACTTGGACACAAATTCGAAGGTTGTGAAAAAAGATGGTAGCACCGTGTGGCGTAGTTATCTCAAGAAAGGACATCTTACATATGCTGGTGTCAAAGGAGGGATAAAAGTGAAGTGGGATATAGGCGAACCGATACCACTCGAATCAAGTTTTTCTCTAAAGGGACGTGGTATGGAGCTTTCCGAGTTGGTCACTTTTAATGGCAAACTTCTCAGCTTTGATGATCGTACAGGTCTCATATACGAACTAGTCAACGATAGACCAATACCATGGGTTATACTAATGGATGGCAATGGCCACAGCACAAAAGGTTTTAAGGCGGAATGGGCCGCTGTAAAAAATCGTACGCTTTATATCGGATCAATGGGTAAAGAGTGGACGTCAAGTATGGGTGAATTTCTAAATGAAGATCCGATGTTTGTAAAAGTGGTATCCCCAAGTGGTGAGGTACGTTCTCTTAATTGGTCCTCACATTTTAAAGTGCTGCGGAAGGAATCTCAGCAAATCACTTTTCCTGGCTACATGATACACGAGAGCGCTCTTTGGTCGGAAGTGCATAAGAAATGGTTTTTCTTACCACGACGATGCTCCAAGGAAAGGTAAGCGATTCGATTAATTTTAAATTAATATATGTTATATAAATGTCTATTTTTTGCAGATACAATGAAACACGAGACGAGCATATGGGTTGCAATGTGCTCATATCCGCTGATGAGAATTTTGAAAAAATCGCAAGTGTTCCCTTAGACACAGCCAATAAAAGCCCTACGCATGGGTTTTCTAGTTTTAAATTTATTCCCCTCACTGGTGATCGCACAATTGTTGCTTTAAAAACAGAAGAGCTAGATGGTAAAACATCAACATTCATCACCGTATTTGATATTACAGGCAATACACTACTGCCGGAACAACGAATTGAGACAGATTTCAAATACGAAGGCATAGAATTTATATAGTAGGCTATAATTGCTAATAGTTGAAGTGAATCGAACTCTAGTTAATTTATTTGTTTGTCCTATAACCAACCAAATCTTTAGAAATTATTTGTCAGGTTCCTTATGTTGTATAAATATTCAATGTATAAACTTGCCTGTGCTTGCTGGCTGAAATTTCACATTATTTTGATAGCATATATTTTTATCTGTGTAAATGTCATGAGAATCTTAAGCAATAATAAGCTTAAAAATTGTAGTAATTCAGTATCACCCAAAGTTTTATTAAATTAATTTCTATATCTATAAGTATAGTAACGTATTTGTAATTAAATGCTAAATTTGTTCTTGGTTAAGAAAATTATACTCCAATAAGTTTTTAATAATTGTGATTATTATTATGTATTTAAACATTTAGGAAATCAACATACTGTAAATACCATATATGATAAGTAGAATACAGTCGTTACCACTATCAGAATAAGCGATCATAATTTAAACGACTTTGAATTCAAATATTGTTTAACACCTAGATTATGTAAAACGCGACGAGATGAGTCACTTAATTTGACCTGCTTTTTTTTCTGGAATTCCGATCGAAAAAACAGCGCATTCAAATCAAAATGTCTCATTGCGTCACATTTTACATAATATGAAATTAAATGTATAGAGATTTTATCCTTTGCGATAACTAACAAACATTTATATTATTGTTGGGGATGCACTGCGACCAAAAACCTGTTATTCCCACAACCATTGCTTAGCACCCTTTTTTTATTTTTGTAGAGGTTTCTTCTTAAATATATTTTTATCAGTTCATCTGTTTTTTTTATTAGATATATTAATATTTATAGTTAAGGATACAAAAAAAAAAATATCACAGCTAATATTAAATAAAAATGAAATAAACATATACAAAATAAAACAATTTTCGATTTTGTACAATAAAAAACAAACATATTTTTATATTGTATGCATACCGATGTATGCTTTGAGGAAATATACTTACGAATCAATGCTTACAATTGATATTACGTGAAAGAAAGCTTTGTATTTTGGATTAAACCATGACCTACGGCTCAGAAGGCCAAAATATCAAAGACCCAAAATTTTGTACTCAACTAGAGGGTTAATAAATTGACACTACCTGAACAGATTTTAGGTTTGTTCACTAACTGACAATTATCATCAACTGTTAACGATTGTCGACAGAAAAGCGTCCGCGTACCAAATATATGTAACAGCGAATCCAAAAATGAGAGCTTAAAAATTGAAGAGAGCTGATAGTTTGTGATAGTAAAATTTGTTCAATCACTGTCCATCCCCTATGGAAAAAATATCAATTACGTACTGTGATTGTCAATTTACAAGTCCGTTCTCGTACTTTCTATATATTTTCTCACATTGAGAGTGTAAATTGTTTTTACTCTCTTAATGACAGAAAATGATGGTAATGTAATGTTAGCAAATGCTTCTTACTCTCTGAAATTTCGTTGCTGAATAAATCCCTGGGAAAGCAAAAAATCACACCTAATGTCAAAATATTCCTGGGAGAGTAAAGAATAAAACATTGACAGCAAATATTGATCTAGTGATCCAGCTACTAAATGGCGTGTTTAGTGAACACAATTAATGACATCGTGGAAATGTCGACGGAACGTGAACGTCGCCATTGTGATTTTCTACCGATAGTGACAATTTATAAATTACATATTATTTTTAAGCCGGCTGAACGCACTGCGTGCAATAAAACAACGGTGGCGGTTTCTCAAATTGTAAACTTAAAATTGTTTCCAAAAAACCAAAGATAGCAATATAGAAATGGACATCCAGTGTCGCTGCTGTTTGAGTACCACAGCAACGGATTACATAGACATGTTCAGCTCAATGGACAGTTCCCATTCGTTTTTCGAGTGTTTTATACAATCCACGCAATTAGAGGGTACTATTGATGATGAGCTACCGAAAATGATGTGTCGCAGCTGTGCCCATGATTTACAAGTCGTATTCGATTTTATCCAAGTAGCACGTCAGGCAGATAATGTACTGCGTAACAAATTGGTGATCAAGTCAGAGTCTGTGAATTTAGAACATAATGAACAGGTCGAAGAAGAAGAAGATATAAGGCAGTTGGAAGTTGTGGAATGTTATAATGATGACGAAGAATGTATACTGGAGGGAATATTGGAGGATGATGAAACCATAGATGAGGAGCCAGATTGTGAAACGCAAATGGAATTGATGGAGGTAAGTGAAGAATATTTTAATTGGCAAAGATAATGTACCTACTAGGGTTAAAAGTCAGCATAGGATGCGAATTTATGAATGATTGGTTTTCGTCATTTAATTCAATTTACCAAATAAGTAAATTATGGGAATTACTAAAGCAAAACTAGAGCGTAAACAAATCGAATCCGGCAATGTGCCGGTGAGTTATTCGTATGAATATAATTAAACTAATATGTATATGACGTTATTTTTATAGTTTGAAGCCACAGAAGAAGTCTTAATGGACGATTCAATGGCAGAAACGGAATACTTGGATGATAAAGACAAACCACCTAAAGAAACAAGTGACGCCTTAGAGTACAATTCAGAGGCAGAGTTGGATGAAGACTATTTGGTAGAATATAATGAAGCAGATAAGGAGTCTGCGACTACAAACTCTAGTGATAATGGGACGAAATGGAAATGTGTAGAATGTAAACGTGTACTACGCGGTGATGTGTCCTATGAGGGTCACATGAATATACACAGAGATATACGTCCATATAAATGTCCACAATGCCAATATGCATTTCGTTGCAAATACGCTTTGGAGCGGCATGTGAACCAACGTCACAAAGAGAAGGTATTGACCAAACGTTTTCATTGCGAGCAATGTGACAAAGTGTTTCGATTGCAAACCCTGTTGGATCAACATCATCAAGAGGAACATGAAAGTAACTATCTATTTGTTATATGCAGTTTAAAAACGATATTAATTATAATCGGCATATTTTCATATTTAGCATTGTTTAATTGTACGAAGTGCTCAAAGGAATTTGATTCGCTGTATATGTTTGATAAACATCAATACTATGTGCATTCAATCAGTGCATCCATACAATGCCCGCATTGCATTGACGTCCATATGACGGGTTCTAAACTAGCAGAACACTTTCGTCTTGAGCACCCAACAGAATATGTCAAGTATTTTCCAAATACTGTATGTCAATATTGTAAAAAGCAATTCGAAACAGCCAACGAATTTCGCTCACACCTAAATACAGTACATTCCGATAAGAGCGATGATGCTTTAGCTAAGAAAAGTGTTGCAGTGCAATGCGAAGTGTGTAAAAAGCAATTGCTGCGCCGGAATATCGAAAAACACATGGCAATACATCAGAAAAAAGAATGTCAATCAACTACACCAGTTCCACGAAAGTATCTATGTGCCTATTGTCGTAAGTACAATATATTCGATTGTTCCTATATATTTACAGATAAAATGAAGTTGTAGAAATTTGTTACAGCTGTCACAGAAGTAATTTTAGTTGATGAAATTCATAATCAAAATTTCAATAAATGCTAGTCTTTGTATATTTATGACTGAAACAACAATGATTATTAAATCTCCCTGGCTATATTTAATGTGTCATTATTAATTACACCTGTAACCTATGGAAAGACAATTTTGAAAATAGTTGTATGACTATATAAAAGCAAAACGAACGATTACAAATAGCACGCATTGCTAATATTGTTATTACCAATGACTATTAGCGTGATTCGGATTGGCGATTTGATACAATGCAATATTAGAGAATAGATTACGATTCGCCAGTCCGATGACAAAATACAGTTTCAGGGCAAACTGCAATGATCGATTTTTAAACATTTAATAGATACGTTAATGTTAATTAATTTGTATTCGTCGCGTTTTAAGCATTCGTATAAGTAGATATGTTTGTGAAAAGTCAAATGTGTAAAAATAAGTGTGTTCTCTTGAATGATATGATATATTTATAAAGAGTGTTCGTTTTGCTTGAAGATTATACATTTATATCCATATAACAAAGTGAAATAATACCAAAATATTTAATTTATAACTAGCACGTGAGTGTAAAAGCCAAAAGTCATTGCATCAGCATGAGAAAATGCACGATGGAGAATCACCGGATGTGGTGTATATGTGTTCCGATTGTGATCGCACATATTCTACGCAGCATCTGCTGATGCAACATCGCAAACAGGCACATAAGGAACGCGACAACAAATGTCCCATATGCGGTAATGCGTTCAAGCTGAAGAATCAATTGGTGAATCATATGAAGCTGCATTTAGAGAAGAATATACAATGTCCCATGTGTGATAAGAAGTATGCAAGACAATTTGATTTGAATGTACACATGCGTAGTCATACGGGTGAGCTGCCCTTTGCATGTCATCTCTGTGAGAAACGTTTCGCTATCAAAGTTCGCCTGACATATCATCTGCAAAAGCATTATGGCATCAAGCATCGCTGTAAAGTATGCAGTGCCGAGTTTAACTCAAAACAAAAACTTAAGGCTCACTCGTACAAACACACTGGCATGCCATATCGTTGTGAAATGTGTGATGATCACGGTTTTGCCAATCGTGATGTGTAAGTTTTTATTTAATTTCTATATGCATGCAAATGAAACTTATTTGTATTCTTTTAGATTTAAACGTCATTTGTTTCGTGTACATAATACCAGTATGACTGATGAGGCCTTGGTTGAGATGTTCCAACGCAATACGGGCAAAACAACGCGTATTCGTCAAATAGACGAGTTAGATACAACGACGTGGCATGGGGAAATTCAAGAGAGCGTATCACCGGAAGTGCAACATCATAAACAGGCGCATAAGGAGAGTGACAACAGTGACATTGGCATGTCATATCGTTGTGGGATGTGCAATGATCATGGTTTTGCCAATCGTGATGTGTGAGTTCTGATTACTTTTTATATGCAAAATGATACTCAAGTTTTTCCCTTTTCTTTTAGGTTCAAACGTCATTTGTTTCTAGTACATAATACCAGTATGAGTGATGAGGCCTTGGCTGAGATGTTCCAACGTAATGCGACCAAAACCTCGTTGCAAAAATCTGAGGATCACACGGCTGAGGATATTGTTATTAAAGCAGAAATTATTCCTAAATAATTTTAATTAGTCTAGTCGAATATTAAGTAATATATAGTTTAATTTGTTTATAATCGATGTTGTTTCAATATTTATCCTATCCAATTTACCGAGTTTTTTGTTAACACTCTTTTTTTATGAGCTCTTCTTAAAGAATTATAGGATTAAGAGGAAACATAACGTATTGTTTTTGAAAATTTTGAAATAAAATGTGTAACATTCCCACTGATAATGATATCTGACAAAATTTTATCTTCCATATTCTCGTAGCAATGGAATTCTCAAAAGCTAAAAATCTTTCAATACATGAAGCCAAAGTGCATATGCTGAATAAATATGTGCATGAATACGAGAGCGGTTATGGTGCTCGTAAAAGTCACAAATCCAGTAGCTCACAAGCACTAAATGAGCGTGTTCACACGCATGAGCGTAAATACATCTGTCAAGTGTGTGGCAACATTTTCAAAGGCTATTCCCAACTATCGGCGCACAAGCGTCTTCATGAGGAGAAACCGTACAAGTGCACGCACTGTGAGAAACGTTATCCACGACGTGCCGATTTGAATATTCATATGCGTTCGCATACCGGGGAATTACCTTTCGCATGTCATTTGTGCGAACGGCGTTTTGCCATTAAAGTACGATTGACGTATCATTTGCAAAAACATTTAGGTGTTGAACATCCATGTCCATACTGTTCGGTAGTCTATGATAACCGCAACAAGTTGAAAGAGCATCTTTTCAAGCACACTGGAATGCCGTATCGTTGTGATTTGTGTCCTGGAATCGGATTTGCAAGACGTCTACGGTGAGTTAATGATGTTTTTTCCTTTATCAGGTACGATTTCTAAAAAATAAAGTTTTTATTTCCCAGTTTCGCTAACCATATGCTACGCGTACATGAACGCAAATTGACCGATGATGAGCTGGCGGCTATATTCACTAAATACACTGGTAAAACAGTGCGTTTTAAAGCATCGCCTCATGACGACTATGATTCGATAGACTCGCAAGATTTCATAGTTCAGAAAGTATAATAAAATCCGTGAACGTATGCCTGAAATGCTTTTATGAAAAAACATGTTAAAAAAAAAAATTATTAAAAATTTTTAAATAAATTTGTTCAAATTAAAAATTTTATGGTTGTCCTCACCCGTGAGTGAATAAAGAAACTCCATCTCACGAGATGGGAGAACTTATCCAATTGTAGACAGGCAAAGGCTTCGTTAAGACTATCAAAGGGCACTAGGACAGTTAACTCTAAGCTTGTTGACTTCAATAATAACTAGGAATGGCAATTTCATGTACCATCTCAGCAAGATGGGTCTTGTTGAAGGGGATGATGCTGACATTTGCATATTATGCATGGAAGAGGCAGATACAGTGGCGAACATAGTGTGCCAGTGTCCTGCATTGGCAAGCAGGAAAGGATGTCCACACTGAGTCGCCAATTTATTGATGAACTCGTAATGTGGAACATACCCCACAAAGATATGCTTGAAATAAAGCGTGATGTTATTATGAGGAAGGAAGCAGAAGAATACTGCAAACCAAAAAATAATTAACATACGATTTGAGGGACGAAAAGAAACCCATATAAGTGGTCTGATTCGGCTAATCCCTAAAATATATATGTGTACTCTGTGTAACGTTGACTGACTTCCTTAATGTCTATATGCAAAGTATTAATACGGTCTTGATACTCTGCAGTAATGCTACTCGAATACTTTGTTAAAGTTTTGCATCACAATTATTAACGATACGCATATGTTTACGTTACTGAACATGATATTTCGCCCAAAAGTTTACACAGTTGCATTTATTACATTGTTCGATTGCAAAGAAGGATGCGTTTAGGAGATTACAATTATAAATAATTTATAAATCCATGGAATTAAATTTTAAATCAAATATTTGATTGTATTATTTTAAAATCCATGGAATTAAATTTTATATCAAATAATAAAATCATGAAAATTCATTAAAATATAAAATTTTATTTGAGATATAAAATAATTTTTTATTTGAAAATATTCTGAAATAATATGTATTTAATTTAAAATAAGTTCTTATATTATTTCAAATAAAAAGCGCTAAATGGCAGCATCAAAACGTTGTACATATATTACATACGTAAAATTTACAAGAAAATTTTTGAAGATCCAATGTCACTAATTGCTAATTGCTAATGTCCATGGCTTATACTCTCAACATTCGTATTCAAACCGGCTACAATTAAATCTTCTTTATTGACACGACCTTCCTGAGCACGTATTTCTAACCTACAGAATTACAATATAATATTAAATTAGAATTTCAGTTATTATATCCATTTGTACCTATTGGCATTGTGATTCACATTCCAAAGTGGTGGTAAAAATTTTGGTTTCATTGTATGCAAAAAATGTTCACGCCACAATTTCTCCAATTCGACAAGACCACCAAATTCCATTTGATATTTTTGCACCACTCTCTCACCGTGACTATACGTATAATTTTCATTGTTGTGCCTGTGAAAGAGATGGTATATTGAAAAACATTGAATATTAATTAGCAAGATGTGGAGAAGTTTACAACTTACGTAATATCAGTGTTTACTGCCTCCTCCAACATTTGTTGTGTGAGTTCTTTTTCTTCTGTATAATATTGCATAACAATCGCCTTTAGTTGCTCACGTCTTTCAGCAGGAATTTTATTACCATGCGATAGTAATGCACGAGCAGCAGATCGCAATTTTCTTTGGGTGTAATGGTAATATCATAAATTTGTAGGAAAATTATTATTGTTTAGGCATTTTTCATTTCACTTACTTTAATTCAGGTACTTCGGTATATTTTCTACAGATTTCCTCATGTCCAAGTGGCGCATCACACATTTCAGCTAATTGTGTACGTATCTTCAACTCGGAAATGTTACTTATTTGATGACAAGGCGGACAGAGCAGGAGTATATCATGTGACGTATGCGATTTCATCACAACTATCAGCAGAAAAATGTTAAACATATACATATAATATGGATATACATAACTACTTACCAGGAAAATGCTTTCTATACTCTCGTGGCACCACATTTTTACGTATGTAAGCATCACGACGTCCACACGCAACGCATTGATTTTCCTTGGGTGTCTGATAATAGCGTCCAACTTCTCCAACAGCACGACCAGCTGGTTCGAAATTTAAACGCACCGTTAACGGCTCCGTATTTACTTCTATACCTAGATTTTGATCCAAATACCATTTGGCTTTCTTACGATCGATCGTACAGAGTAGTTCACCATCTGGGGCTTCCAATAAACAATTATCGTATAGCGTTTTTGAGCGTGTACTTATGCCACGTGATTGAACTTTCTTTGGTTGCCAATTGGATGGTTTCTTATAGAGAACGCTGTTGAGGGTCGTCCCATTTGAATGCGATTGCAAGCTATTAACGAATCCATCTTTGAAGCGTACACCATAGAATGGCTCTAAACGTTCTTGCACCTTTGCAAAATCGAATTTTTTGAATTGCCAAAAATATCTGCAGCATATAAAACTATTTTGTTGTTGTAATCGGGAATAAATAACAAATATCTCACCTGGGCTGCAATTTCACAATTAATTTTTTAAAAATTTCTATAGCTACGAGCGCATCATTTGCTGCATAATGTAATTGCCTGTCGGTAAGTTCTCTCGCCTCCCAATCGGAGCACGCTATACGCCAATGCTTATCTAATTGCACATTCAGAAGTGACTTGGATAATTTTGCCAAGCCTTCAGCTTTGTGTCCTGTAATAGCAGCTAAGAAACGTAGATCCAATGTGCTGGCTACGCAAACCCCATAATCATGTGCAAGTTTCTGTGCATCGTCTTGCGGCCCAACGCCTACCTTAATTACATTATCATCCTCTAGCAATTCGCGTAGACTTCTTGGTATTTGCTGCATATAACACAGGCGAAACAGTGCGCAGAGACCTTCATGTGATGAGAGTTGTAGCAAGGCTGTTGGGCGACGGGTGCCACCCACAGTAACCCATTCACAATCGAATCCGAGCACTTTATATGAGGTGCAATGCCTTTCGTTGGAAAATGAGCATTGAAGCACTTATTTGAGAATATTAAATTTTCAATTTACCTCTTCAGTACACCGACGACACGTTGACACTCATCTGCTGTCTCAACAATTTCAATATGTTTATGTCGTAGTGGATTTCGGAATTCTCCAATATATCGTATTTGGTCGAGGATGCGTGTGCGATGTCGTAGTAGTACATAAATCAAACCTGCGCCGGCTGCAGTGGCCAACAGTGCACTTTTACCTGATAATAACAGTCTGTTCCTATCACTCATTGTTCCCAAAACGTATACTACTTTACAGCTTTTTGAATTTATTTCATCATTTGTTTGCCGGACAACGTGGTGTATGTATAGAATTTTCTATATTTAGTGATTAACGCACTTGTGACACTAACGACTGCTATGTATATATTAAACTGTGACGAGTATAATTCACTTGATATGGTATGCAGTTACAAAATATTAAAATATTTATTAAATCGTGCATAATTCCTAATGGATTGCTGTTAATATTACATCTGTTTTGAATATATACAATATTAATTCATATTAATATAGATCCTGTGAAACGTCACCATTGCTATACTGAATTCACCATGTGAGTTTTCAACAAATCAGCTGTTTATTGAACATCGAATGATCAAGGTGGTGTTACTAGAGCAATTGGATTGTCTATATTTATTTTATTTTTATACAATACAATTTTCCGAGACGAACACCCGATTGCCAAGGGAGCATAATCCTAATCACGGTCTGGTGAGGGGAGTGGTACCTCCGGGTAATATCAGAAAAGCGATGAGATCATACGATGAACACATCAACTAACACATCACGGGTCTTGACCGCGCATCTCGTGTGGTAGCACTAAACAGTTTACACTAAGACGCTTATGCGTCTGCTATTGAAAAACACCCCGATAATATTGTCCTTAACAACCGCCCCCCGCACTTTGCCGCCGTTCTACCATGCCATCAGATTGTGGATACAAAGGTGTTGTACGAATTTACATCAACATACGGCACATCTCCTGGAATACAACTGATTCGAAATTTCGACCTAGGTTGGAGTGTAACTCTATCGGTACACCAAAATCCATTCGTTAACGGATAAATCCGCAACTGTAGTAGCTTCCTAATTTGGAATGGCTTATACTTCATGCCATTGACTGAAGTAATCTATAACTACTAGAACGTACTTGTTCCTTACGTTGCTTGTTGGAAATGGTCCAGCTATATCTATAGCAATTAGCACCTACAGTGTATTGATGCATTTTTTCTCGACTTTTCTTTGTGGGGCCTTTGGCCATTGTACATTGTTCACACTTCCGAATCCAATCAGCGACATGATCATGACATCCAACCCAATAAAATCGTTTCTTTATTTGCTCAAGCGTTTTTGGTGATGCTAAAATGCCCTCCATTTTATGTATTGTGACAATTAGCTATCACTTCATCTATTCTTGCCTTGGATACCACTAGAAGAACTTTGGTGATTTTTCCATCTCCACTTTCCCATGTTTGGAATAGAATCCACCACGTAAGTGCGGGCGTTGCCATTGTGTCCAGAATGCCTTTGCTATTGGACTTTCATTAGCCATTCCTTGCCAATCTGGAGCGACACCCTGCTTTTGTATTTCATAACCTTAACGAGATCTGGGTCGTTCCGTAGTTAATAAAAATGCGGTAAATTGAATTTGGAAATGCATTTATAGTAATCAGTATTAATTATTAAATATTATTATAAAATATACAATACAATATTATAGATTACATACATATAAACATATATATAAATTATACACAGGTGATCATAAATTATTGTAAATTGATAATAATACACAATAGTTTTTGTAAGGGAATTACTGAATTAATATCATTGTATAACTAGATGCGGTAGAGCAATTGGAATATTTTCGCTCCTGGCGTGTACATAATACATATATCAAAATCATATGCCAGATGTACAAGTAATGTCAATAGCTATTTATGTAGTGTCAAAAGTGTTAACCCTCTGGTTTTAAAAGAAAAATAATGGATAGAAAATTTATTTAATTTAGATTATTTTAATAATTGTAATAATTAAAAAATATTTACAAATTGTTGTAATACACAACCAGGGGGTTAATATGATATTAATATGTATATTTTCTTATTTTTCATATCAATCAGCTGTTTTTTTGGCCTTTCTTCTTCATCCTTATTTCAATACGAGATCGTAAAAATTCCTCTCTAGGACTGTTCTACCTGTTCTACCATATACATTTATTCCCTTACCATCATAAATTGTTAGTTGTATATTCTAAATATTCTGATAGGGGTAAATTTAATTTCCTTTAGATACGATACGTTATTTGTAAACTACTGAGGCACATACACAATTATATATATAAGGTTTATACAAAAGAGACTCGTTTGCAAAAGTATATTTTCTCGATTTGATATAAAATGCGGTTTTTAATTATTATTCCAAAAAAAAAAAATCTCCTTACAGTCGGCTAGGGCCGACCAAACTATACCCTGCATATGTAGATTTATATATAAAAAGTTTACTCGAATATCCAACTTTTCTTTTATTTCCACTTTTCGAGAAACAATTTTTGCATATACTACTAATTTACACCCGAAATATGGTTGACTTTGACGAAGTAAAAGGATTTTAAGATAATTCCGAGGCTTAGTATGGGAGCTATATAAAAAGTGGGCGTGGCTTACCACTTTCTAGTAAATCCAATTAATTTTTCAATGTTAATCCACACCTTAAATTTGGTGTCCTACGTTGAATAGTTTCTAAGTTATGGTGGTTAACATTTTTGTTTAATTTCCTCAACTTTGTATGGGAGCCCCAATAAGAAGTGGGCGTGGTACGCTGATTTTTCGCCAGATTATTTCCGACTACCATATTAACGTAAGTGTTAATTATGATTGTTCTAGACAGAAGGATGCAGAAGTTACAGCTATTTCAATTTAAAAGAAATTCGGTCATTTTGTATGGGAGCAACTATAAACAGTGGGGGTGGCCAGTCCATTTCCTGTGAGTCTAGTTACTCTTAAAATACTAAACTATATCTTAAATCTGGTTGTTCTGCGCTGAATAGTTTGCAAGTTATGATGGTTAACTTTTTTTTTAATTTCCGTAACTTTGCATGGGAACCCCAAGAAAGAGTACGCGTGGCACACTGATTTTTTTGCAGGTTATTTCCGACTACCATATTAATCTAAACGTCAATTATAGTTATTCTAGCCAGAAGATTGCAGAAGTTACAGTTGTTTCAATTTAAAAGAAATTCGGTCATTTTGTATGGCGGCTACTATCAACAGTGGGCGTGGCGCGTCCATTTCCTGTGAGTCTAGTTGCTCCTACAATACTAATCCATACCTTAAATCTCGTTCTTTTACGCTAAATGGTTTATAAGTTATGGCGCTTAAAAGTTTTAGTTTAATTCCCTTGACTTTGTATGGTAGACCCGTGAAGGAGTGGGCGTGGCACACTGATTTTCTGCCATATTATTTCTCGCTACCATGTTAATCCAAGTGTCAATTATGGTTATTGTAGACAGAAGATTGCCGAAGTTACAGCTGTTTCAATTTAAAATTTGTATGGGGGCTACGATAAACAGTGGGCGTGGTGCGCCCATTTTCTGTGAGCCTAGTTGCTCGTACAATACTAATCCACACCTTAAATCTCGTTATTCTACGCTGAATAGTTTGCAAGTTATAACCGGTAACATTTTTTTAATTTCCGCAACTTTGTATGGGAGACCCAAAAAGCAGTAGGCGAGGCACACTGATTTTCTGCCATATTATTAAGGACTACGATATTATTCTAAGTGTCAATTATGGTTATTCTGGGCAGAAGATTGTAGAAGTTACAGCTGTTTCAATTTAAAAGAAGTACAGACACTTTGTATGAGAGCTACGCTAAAACGTAGGCGTGGCTCAACCACTTTTGGCGAGGTTATATAGTAGTATAATATAAGTCTATGTGCCAAATATTGTTGTCCCAAGTGGTATATTATGTGAGTTATAGCAAGTTAAAGATTTTGAAAATTTCGAGGTTAGTCGCTTTGAATGCTTGGTGTGGGCGTGGTTATTGACCGATCATGCCCAATATCAATCCCCTCCGTACCCTTGGATCATAGATTACTTATGCCAAATTTCATCGAAATAGCTCAATATTTACTCAAGTTATCGTGCGAACCAGCCAGGTGACAGACAGACGGACGGACGGACGGACGGACGGACGGACGGACATCGTTAAATCGAAAATTTAATCGACGCTGATCACGAATATATATCCATGTCTATATCTCCGGAGATTCCTTCAAGTGGACACAAACATCTGACCGAAATGAATATACCATGCATATTGCATTATGCAGGGTATAAAAATATGTCTGAAACGATTATCGCTTTAACTGTATTTCTTCCATAATATTGATTTTTTTTTTTTGGTCTTAGGGCAATACTAATAAAAGAAATTAAATTTAATTTAATTTTAAACAATCTGAAATTACGTTTATTTATAAATAGAAGAAAAAAAAATTATTGTATTTTATAAAAGAAAATTAGAAAATTTTCATCCTTCAAAAATTGAACAAATTTATTTAAAGAAAAGGCTCATGAAAACTTCATCCATAGAAAAGAAGTTATCGTCTACAAAAGTTTCATTTAGATTATCAACGGAAAATTCAATTAAAACAATACAGGTTCCCAATATTTTTTTACCTAAATTTTCATATACGGGCAAAAAAAATATATATAAAAAGATAAAAAGTTAAATTAAATAATAATTATAACAAAGTCAATCAACTCAATAAGTTTTTATCAAATTTAAACATTTGATTATTTAGTTTTACTACAATATTATTAGAAAGTATAACCATCATTCAATATGCCATTCTCTTGAACGCAGTAATTATAGTGAATTTTGAATCGAATTTTATCTAAATTGTTGTTCACTTTATGTGTATGTATTCTGTTTTACTACAAACTGCTGATTATAGGTTAAAACTATATTGATGTATGCAAGTAAATATTTCTGTATTAATATCGTATGCAAGTTTACGCTCAAATGTATAAATTTATGTATGTTTTATCAAAGGTTTTATACGTTTTTACATATTTATATATTATGTATGTAGGAATATGCTTTTAGATAATTCTCGTTTCACGATTAAGCAGGGAATATGTATGCATGTATTTATGGTATTATTGTGTATTAGGTTGAGCAATTCAGATTTCTTTTTTTAATAACATCATTATTACTATTATTGATTCGTAATTAGTCATTAGCTTTAAAAACTAAATTTAGGCAAATTTAGAACATTGGAAAAATAATCGTAATAAAAATCACTACTACATATCATTATTATTACTAATATCATTTCATTATTACGTTTGTCAATTTTTTTTTTCTTTTGTTAAATGCCAGCCTCATTAGTAAATGTATATGCATTTAGTTATTAATATTTAATAATTATCATACTATGAGAGAAACCACAACTTGTTCGCGAGATCTTCACTGCATCGACTATCAACAGCGAAACTACCACTATTTATGATATTCTTAATCAATTATCAAATACCGTAAACGTTTACGTGCCGACGATTCACGTGGTAATGATAATGCCCACTTCTTCAGAGCAGTCAGTATAACAGAGCTTACAACTAGTAGTGCGCCAAGTAGTGAATACCCTGTGGGTGTTTCGCCAAAGAACATTATTTGCCATATGAATGCAAATACAATATCCGCACAACGAGCTATTGCCACTGGGCCGGCTTGTTCCACTTGCAATGACAGCGTGAGTAATATTTGCCCCAAAAAGCTGAATATGCCCAGTATGACGACCAACCAGCGATCCCGTCCACACGATGGCCAACATATCGCTCCGATGGAAGCGCACACTATCATTGTATATACAAGTGCAAATGCACCAAAATTCGTCATTATGACGGAGAAATGCAAACCCTTAAGAGCTCGTAGTAGTATATAAACATTGGCACCAAAGAGAGTCGATGATATGGCAGCAACTGGACCCCAAATATCATAGCTTTTACCCGAAAAACGTTCAGAATCGAGTGATGGCGCTGCATCGCCAAATACAAATGGTGGACGTGTAATTAGCACAACGCCGATAAGTGTTAGAATAATGGTAATAATATTGAAGAAACTGCATTGCTCTTTGAGAAAGACTCGTGCAAAGATTGCAACAAATACGGGTGTTGAGAATATAATGACACTGGCATCAGCTAGCGGCATATGACGGAAGGCATAGAAGCTGAGCATTAAACCAGTGGTGCCCATAAAGCAACGCAATAAAAGAATAACACGTTTGCCCTCTGGAAATATTGGCTGCCTTGTGTATATTACAATCGGTATTGCGGGCAAAAGAACACCAATGAATCTGAAAGTAAAGGGCCATAATGTAATTAATAAATTTCATATCAAATATTGTACATGAAGAGAGCATACCTAAATGATGCCAATTCCATAGGATTAACATCAACTAAACCTTTGACAATCACTGAGCATAGCGAGAAAAATAATGACGATAATGTTGCTAATATAATACCCAAGTATGGACAGTTAAGTTTCGCCCGCATACGTGTTAACCAACGATTTGAGGTTTCCCCATGCCGAAAGCCATCAACAAATTGATGCAGCTCCAAATTCTCTGGCATCGCGTTTCGCTTGCTCTATGTGTGTGTGTGTGTGTGTGTGTGTAGAAGTATTTGCTTTCAAAGCGTAGTAATTATAATACGAAAACGCAAATGGAAAGAACCGCTTGTTTTTACCTTAAGCTAAATTCGATGTTTATAAACAAAGATTGGCATACATAACATTATAGAGCACTGGAGCAAAGCATTTGTAAATCTATATTATTGAAGGCGATGGAAAAATACATTTTATTAGATATATGTAGGTATATTAACTAACGTAGAAATTTAAAATAAATAAAAATATCATAATTAATCAGTACTGACCTATGCAATCGTTTTTGTCGTCTTGTAATAAATTTTCGAAAAATCGATTTCACTACACACTTCCTTCCGCCTGCCAATGTCTGATAGTCAAATTTTTTTCTGTATTTCAGTTATGAGCAATCATTAGGTTTTGTCCTCTTAAATCACAATTCACAAAATCTCATCCATTGTACCCGACAACATATACCTAATATTTTGAATATTTTTTCAACATTATGTATTTTATACATTTAAAATATAATCATTTATTTATTATACACGCTTTGACTTCCGCATCCTTCACTGTATTTCCCGTCTGACATAAGCATGATGTCAATATTCACTTTCTTCAAATTCTCATATTATCTTTCTTCTTTAGCTACAGTTTGAAGTACGCTGGAATATTGGGAACATTTCAAATTCTTAATTAGCGATCCTATTATTATTTATTTCTTATTGTTTATACGATTTTACACGAATTTCCATATTATTTATTTAGATGTACATAGCTGAATTATGATTTTAATAATAATCAACTAATCTGAAATACAGTAATAGTTAATACATGGTTTTACTTTTATATAGCGTCTCAGATTGAGACAATTGATTCGAAACAAGGAAGATAAAAATAACATGTATATGTAAGAAAAACGTCGCAAAAAATATACAATTTAGTGTATTTAGATATTTTGTCGAAAATCCTTTAGGTTTCGTGATCGGTGCACTGAGATCACATACCATGGTTCCTTCACACTTTCAAACATGTTGTCTAAATTCATAATATTTTTTCTACTAGAGGCATTTTTAACATTTTTCATAGATGTTCGAAGGGATTGAAGACAGGACTTTGCCGGTCAAGTACTCTCATGGCGTTTCGTTCAAATTACTGTTTCGTATGTGCTTGTCCACATTGTCTTGCCCATGAGCGTCCTGTCCATGAACGTCGTGTCCACATTAGTGCAATTGCACCGGTTTTATTTGATTTTATTATTTTTTGTTTTTATTAATTTTTGTATATTTGTTTACAACTAAAAACCTTTGACTTTGGCGTATAACTCAGATTTTATCGTGGTTTCACCAAGCTTGCTATACCTGATTTTTAGATCCTATAAAGAATAAAAAACCTCTGGTTACACTATTCACCTCATATACCCGGCTGGCAGTTCAACATGCCGATGTAACAGCTGATCTCACCATGACTACCGTCACAGTTTGAGCAGCACTCAAGCTGTCAAAATTTGAAAACAAAATTCAAAACAAACTTTTCCTAGAAAGAAGACAATTAAAATGCAAAGTGATACTCAATTCGGAACGTAGGAAGTGCACTTAAATTAAATCGAAAATATTATTAGAATAACTGTGTTTTTGCATATAAGTTGTAATGCAATAAACACATAAAAGTAAAGGCTACCATATAAATACAATTAAAATTCGGTGTGTGTGTTCTCAGACATCCTTGGTGGTGAAACTAATTGGTATTTGTCATTTGATCCATATCAAATATACAACAAACAAGAAGAAAACAAAAGCAGCGACTATAATATTGACAAGTGGTAAGTTATTAAAAAAAAATTTGTATCGTTTTATTTATTTAATTGATTTTCTTTCAATTTAATGCCACTATAATTGAACAAATAAAAAATACAAGGATAAATACCTACAAGATTAGCAGAAAAATGTATGTAAATTTTAGTAGTAAATTCAACGACGTGATACCACATTCTCATTGGGACAGTAATATGCTTATGTACTTAATTATGTTGGGTTTTCTAAAAACCCAAATCTGCCAATACAGCATCCAGTTCAGATTGTAGATTTGCCGCCTTTGAGCGTATTTTTGTGATTTCATCCTGCAAATTATCGACATTAGCCTGTAGCAATACATTGCATTTTTTCATCGCCGATAAGCGTGTTTCATGTTTCTTTACACGTGGTTCTAAATTGTTCTTTTTATTCGTATTGGAAGCATCCTTTAATATGGAAATTTATTAATTAAGCTTGCAATTAAAGAATTATGTATGATTATGTTTATTTACCTCCGGTTCGGATTCACTCTCGGTTTCTGCTTCGCTTGCTTCAGATTCTGATTCCTCAGACTCCTCTGATTCTTCTTCCTCCTCTTGTGGCTCTTCTTGTGCATCTTCTTCATCTTCTTTTTCCTCATCGCCATCTTCATCTTCGTCTTCCTTCATTGAAGCAGCCATTTTATGTACCTCTTTCTCGAGTTTTTTGAACTTCTTATTTTCCTCCCTATTGTATTTGTAATTGAGTTAACGATAACTTACACCATATACATACTTCATGAAAAATTTGCATACTTAAGTATAACATGATTCTTCTTCATGGCTTGTTTTAATGCAAGCTTTTCCTTTTTGGCTGCTTCTTGTTTAACCTTCACTTTGGTTAGTTTGCTGCGCAGCACTTTCACCTCCTTGACTAATCGACGTTCACGACGTTCCGCCTTCTTCTCCTCCGGCTCATCTGGATCACTTTCACTTAGTTGAAGATCGAATTCCGGTGAACTATCACGTCCAGTATGTGCATCACTAGTACGTCTTGAACCATTCGCAGAGCCACCCTAATTGTGTATGAAGGGACATAATTTCTTTGATTAATATTTTATTTCTGATGATTTTATTCGTATCTGTTATTAATTTAATGCAGTTTGCGTTAGTGCTTTTTACCTCAATATGATTTGCGTTGCTATCCATTGGATAATATATGTTTAAGTCATTTGGGTCTTCGTAAGAGTAGCAAAAATTAAATTGTGGTCTTTTAGTATTGGATGATATGCAGGGTGTAATGTCACCCTTTTGTCAGTTAAATTAGCAATGGTGCAATTAAGCGGTTGCAGTTTAACGAGAAATTACAATATTAAGCAAAGCACATTATAATTAGTACGTATAAGCTTGGCAATGCCAATGTCAGCATTTAGAAAATCGTTCATACAAAATTACCTGCAACACTTGAGCGAGTTTCCGTTCCAGCATTTGTATTTGTCGTTTTTGTTCTTCAAGTTCAGTTTTCGCTTGATCCAATTGCTCACTAGCAAAATGATATTTCTTCTCTAAATCCTTCGATATAGTGCGTGCATCCTCCGCCTCTCTCTTTAGCGTTCGCACGAAAACTTCTTCCTTACCGATGGTTGGGTCCATTGTGGCAACAATGACATTAGAGCCGTATTCCAAGTTCTTTTCACGCGACTTTTCACGTTCCAGCTCAGCTTCGAGTATATCAATTTTAGCCAATAGTTTCTTATTTTCGCGCTCTTGTGCCTCACGATTACGCAATTCAAGTGCCAACATTTGTTTTGTACTCTGCAGATCATCGCGTATCTTATCAATATCATCTAATTCGTCGCCGCTAGGATCTTCAATGGAGAGTGCGGCAACAATGCTATTTGTGGCAGTAGCGCCATCAGTAGTTGCAGCAGCATCACCATCACCAGCGCCGCCAGCCTGTATACAAATAGATAATGATAATGAGAAAAAAGGTAAAGTCTCTTTAAAAGTTCTTCTGTTTTGTTTCTGTTACCTCAGCGAGCATATTGATCTTTGACTGCGACTTTTGTAATTGCTCCTCGATCGTCATTTGTTTTCGGAATTTTCTCAGACCTTCTATGAATGGTTTACTACGATCATTTGTCTGTGTTGGCTTCAAGCGAATACCGGATTGAATCTGTTTTAAAAGCTTATTGTGTGAAGTACCCTTTTCTGTCTCGTATATAAATTTATCATCCACTTTCGTCATCGATTTGCAATGGAGAACTGGTTGAGATCTGCATTTGTACAAATATTATGAAATATCTTAGTTTCCCGCTTTCCCGAAATGAACAATCGAAGCATCATTCATTTCCACTTACCTATCATTACAATCTACATGTCGTAATTTCATTCCACTTTCGACTTCCTTCATCATTTCGGACCAATCGGGACGTCTTCTTGGTCGTGTTCTTTCGAGAATGACAAAAATTATGAAAATGAGGACAAAATATTACAAATTTTCTTATTTCGTTATTGTGCATGCCACGAATTGAATTGAAAATCATAATTTATATAAATTAATGTGTCGTCCGTTGACAAAAACGAACTTACTTGAGTCGGTCCAAAGCTTTCTTTTGTGATTCCGTTAGTTCTTGCTTCTCGCCTGATGGACCCGGTGGTGGTGGCGGTGGTGGTACTTTTGGTACCAGTGATGGTAACGGTGGCGGCGCTGGAACTGTAAAATGAAATAAATTAAAATTAAAATATATATAGTAAATGAAGTGCTACTGTTTTTGTAGTTGTGGCTGCGATTTTAGCATTTAGCATTAATGTGCGTAAATATGTTAGTGTATATATACTCGTATATCTCTAATAATGTACATGCATTTAGTAGGTAGGTACAATTTATGTTATCATGACCCATGTAAAACCTCAAAAATATGACCGGATAGCTTTAGTTTTGTAAAAAAAAAAAAAAAATTAAAAAATAAGGAAAAAGAAAAAAAAAAAAATAACCAATAACAAAGTCCAAATGAACAACAAGTTATAACACAAATTATTTAATTGCAATGTTTAATTGTAAAAATAGTAACTAAATAAATAAATAAGTAAATACCTAATAAACCAAAAGACACATAAATGATTCTTGTTTTTTATTTAGGAGCGCTTTACTCATATGTTTGAGCTCCTAAAAAAGTGCAACACAGTGGTTTTCCTTCCTGGGTGGACCCTCCCCATGAGTCCTAGTTATGAACCACGCTGTGACACTTAAATATGAATCATGAGTCTTAAATATGCATCATAGAAGGTTCATAAAATGGCTGAATTATGACTCCTTTCTGGATGAATTTATGAACCTTTTAAATTAACTCATTTATGAACGTTTTACTGAATGATTTTATGACCATTTTGGTACTAACATATCTAACATATATGTGTCTTAAATTAGCTCATATTTGAGTGATTTATGAATTATTAATTTTGTAATTATAATTCTATTTTCAATTTTATTTTTTTATAAAAACATAGATACAAATTCGAGATATATTTTAATTCAAATATTGCGAAATATATAAAAATAAAAATTGCCGGGAAACCCTAATTTGCAGTGCATTGTTGTTCATCATATATTTACATTTCGCTCAGGTCAAAAAAAAAAAAACAAATTATAAAAAAAATTGTTTGCGGCTAAATCTGGAGAGTAAGGAAGATGCCCAAACAGTTCAAACCGTATTTTTTGGATTATTGCTGTGACGTCTTGGCGCAACAAAGCAGTCATTGCTTTCATGTTCATTTGAACATGAACGTGAGCAAACGCAGCACCCAATGCCCGGACAGCTTTCTCATTCCTAAATTTTTATTCAATATGAGACAAACACGTTCTTTGGTCATATTCGTAGTTTCTGCTATCTCTTTCTTTTTAATTCGATAGTTGCAGTTGTGTTGCACCGATATATTACGGTGATCAATGATGATTAAATTATTTTCCTTCTCAGCTTTTAATTTAATATTGTGTAATATTTGCTTAAATTATGTTTTACGTTAATGATTTCATAAATACTCGCATTAGTCTCATACAGTTCAGTTCAAGTCAAGTTGACTAACTCATTTACTATTCGTACGTTCATATTTTGCCAACTTTGTATACTTACACTAACCGGTTGTTGCTTCTGGGCTCATTTGCGTTTTCTCAAAACACAAATGGCCAAAGAGACAGGAAGACAAAATGCTAATTATGTTTCGGCTTTAAGTTTCATCATACTCCTCTGACTGAGTTTCGCTTTTCCTTCGGGTATTATTTTATTTGTATTTAATAATTAATTTTAAGGCAGTCAGCCAGCAATTCAGTAAAAATTCAATCAATATTTTTAAAGTAAATACTCGGAATGTATGCTGTTAGTTTGGCTGTTTTAGATATCCGCTAATGGATTGTAGTGGACAAGTTTTTCAATAATTCAGATTGTAACAATTTGAGTTGAACAAGCTTCGATTTAAATATATACATATATATAAAGTCACTATAAATAGTGATATAATAGGTGTACAAATAAATTCTCTCATGTGAAGTTGGTTGCATTAAAACTTATGCATAAAAGCATCCATTTCGCCCGCCATTTTGGGTATTTGTAGCTAAACCATTGTTGTTTATATGACATCAGTTTCAGTCGTCCTCAGCTGTCCTCAATTTTAAAAGAGCTATATGTCGATAAGCAACATGCACGCCATTTCAAATGAAAGAAAGTACTGCTGAAGGTGTGAAATTGATTAATTCGACTTTGGGTGAAAATTATATGAATCTTGGAACAGTACAAATAATTTTTGCCTTAAGGATGATTCACGTACCGGTACCGTACAACAAAATCAAATTAGGAACTCATCTTCTCCATAGGATGTAAAGTTCTCCTGCATGCGCCGTATTCTCCAGACTTGGCTCCTTCCGACTACCATGTATTCAGATCAATAAAGTCTTATTTAGCTAACCAGCGTTTATCCAAAATTTAAGATGTGCAAAAATTGCTCGATGACTATTTTGCCTCAAAACCATCAAGTTTCTATCGCGAGGGGATCCTTCATCTACCCGATAGATAGCAAAAGGCCATAGGTGGTAATGGCGAATATTTCGATTATTAATTCATAAAAATCGTGACAGAATTTATCTGTACACATATTATTTTAGTTGTTTTTAATGCAAAGGGCTTCACACATACATATTCACTACACCAAACGTAAAGTATGTATATTCTACAGGGTGATTTTTTAAGAGCCTTCGGATTTGATTAAAAAAAAAAAAAGAACGATATATATAATTCAATGTTTAAAGAAGATTTGATGTAAATGTTAATCGCGGCCTGGTCTCAAATGGTTCATACGCTGGGTCCAATTATGGCATACTCTCTCCAACATATCAGCCAGTACCTCACGAATAAATTCTTCAATATTGGCTTCCAGTGCGTCAACCGTTGCGGGGTTGGCGCTATAGACATGAACCTTAACAAAGCCCCACAAAAAATAGTCTAAAGGCGTTAAATCGCACGATCTAGGCGGCCAATTGACCGGCCCCAAACGACAAATAAACTGTTCACCGCACTCGCCTCTCAATTGGGCTATTGTTTCGCGTGCTGTGTGGCATGTGGCACCGTCTTGTTGAAATCACATTTTAGCCAAGTCCAGCTCTTCCATTTTGGGGAAAAAAAAGCTTATAATTATCGCCATTAACAGTAACGTTCCTGCCTTCGTCGTCGTAGAAAAAGTACGGTCCAATGATGCCATCGGCCCATAATCCACACCAAACAGTGCATTTTTCGGGATGCATTGGTAGTGCTTGCAATGCTTCTGGCTGCCCTTCATACCAAATACGGCAATTTTGATTGTTCACGTATCCATTCAACCAGAAATGAGCTTCGTCGCTGAATGGAGAAGTGCATGATGCACTTTCTTAACTGAGCATGAATTTTCATAATAAAATTCAAGCGTTGTTCGTTTGTAAGTCGATTCATGGTTAAATTATAGACCAAACTGAACATGTTTGACAGTAACATGTTGCACGAAAACAGCTGAGCTGCCAAAAACAGTGTTGCCAAAAAGAAACTTGCTAAAAAATCACCCTGCATATAATACGTACTAAAATATCGTATATTGTAGTTGAGTTTCTTTTTTTCCATTGCATTGTGCCTTCTTAAAATACAGTAAAACAAAGAAAACTGAGTAATTAAAAAGCATATAATTATTCTATTAGGCATATATTGTATTAACTTGGTAGCTTGGTGTTAATATAAAAGTCAATTCTGTATAATTTCATCTTCTGTCAACGTGTATATACACTTATATGAGGGCTGCTGGTGCCTAACAAGCTACTAATTAGCTTTATTTGATGAATATGTTCATTTCGACAGCGTCAATGGAAGGACTAAGATATTTTGTGCTCACTATTTAATAGGAATTGAATTTGACAAAGTGAGTGTATGAGTGACAAAAAATGGTAAAGGGAAAAGCATACAAGTTTATCTTTTGTTAAACACAGCCATAGGCCATACGGCACGCACACACTCTACATAACATTTTGTTACTAATTTCAATAACACACTTTGCTACCACATCATTTTTTACCAACGCCATATGACACCCAACATAAATTAATAAGGCACAGTACAGTGACTGCCGTGTGTTGAGTTTGATATAATTTACATGAAGGCATACAGATGCTTGATCTGCTTGTTTGGTTTTCACCTCCTCACCTATGTCAAACAAATTATCATTTTTGTGTTTTTCTTTTCATTTTGTATGCATATCACCGTGTAAATAATTTTTTTTTTTTGAAACTTCTTGTCTTTTCATGCATTAACATGAAAAATCTGCTTGAAAAATCCTTGGATTAGCATGAATCGCGGGATTTCCGGCATTAAAAAAAAATTAATGACACGAAAAATTGCATTAACGCCATTTAAATATTAAAAATTTGAAGAGCAAATTAAAAATCATTTTTCTTATTAATTTTTACAAGCATTTAAAAATTTTTTTTTTGGCAGAAAAAAATATAAAATAGAAAATTAATGACTAAGAAACGCTTTTTGTTAAAGATTTTCAGTACAAGTGATATGATCCTTTTCGTCATAAATTGTAATCGATTTTCACAAGTGTGAACAATTAAGATTTCAGCAAAAGGGTACTCACAGTTGTGGTACACTGATGGGTCTAAGATGGAGATGGCAGTGCGGGGGCGGGAATTATTGGACCAAGATTTCGAAAAGCAATTGCAATGGGCAAAACAGCTTCCATCTTTCAGGAGGAGGTGCATACCTTAGAATTCATACGTAGGGGCACCCGTGGTATCAAAATATGCATTCTCTCGGATAGCCAGGCGGTTCTGGCAGCAAAGAATCCTGTCACCCTCATATAGGTGCCGCGTCATAAGGGCCACAAGGGAAACGAAAGGGCTGACTCCCTTGCAAATTAGGGCGCATGCACTCGTTTCATTGGACCAGAGCCCTTCTGCGGGGTTACAACCAGTTTCATAAAAAAACTTGATATGTGAAAGGGAAAAACGGGATCTACTCGACTACTGGATAGTCCAAACGGGCATGCGGCTGTCGAAGGAACTTCTTGATCCCACACATGTTAGGGTAGACGCTGTCCTCAGCAGAAATGACCTAAAACTCTACACAGAACTACTGCTCACTGGACACTGTAGACTCAATTACCATATGAAGAAAATAGGTATAGTAGTAGAAAACGACTCTGTCATGAGGAGCAGGAAACATCGGAATATATTCTATGCAATTGCATAGCGGTGGCAAGACGTAGACTTGGTTACCTAGGTAATGGAATCTTGACTTCGAAATTAATTCGAAATTAATGCTATTAATTAATTTAAATGACTTATGCGAAGGTGAATTTTTTTTTATTCGACTTAATTAATTTAGATTATATAAGTATTTTATAAAATTCCTTAATTTGGGATTTAATTTCGTAAGCCGGGAACAGCAAGTGATAAAAAAGTGGGATGCCTACTACTTACAAATGGATATAGAGAAAAAGCAAGATAAAAATAATAAAAAGAACAATTTTTTAAAATAAATTTAAAGATTAACAATTTATTTAGAGACATTTTTATCGTTCTCTAGAGTTACATAATAATGCCATAGTATGCTGGGCTTCTGTTTTTTTTTTCATATATGCAAATAAAAGGATTAATGTACGTGCATATTTGATTTCTATGCTAAGTTAACTTTCTTTCGACAAGCGAACGAAAAATGAAAAAAGAAATAAAATCAAATTGGAAAATATACATAAAAACTCGAAGAAAGGAGACACGGGGTTGAAGATGGATGCATTTTCTATATCTACATTATATTTAAAATTCAATGATAGATGTATAACGGAAGTCGGCCAGACCGACTATAAGGCAATACTTTGTAAATTTGTGACAAAAAATTCATTAAGATTGTTATCGGATTATTTAAAAGATTGTCAGCTTTCGTTTGTTCCTATTTCAAAGAAATACTATCAGTATTTTCAACAAAATAACAAAGATTGCCAATCGGCTTGAAAAATACTCCCAATTGTTCAATGTCAATTCATTCAAAATTCAAATAAGAATATTTGTGTTTGTTTTTTTTTTGCGAATATTTATGTTTATATTTCTAAATATACAAATATCTAAAGACATATCACCACCATCATCACCACCAATGACCATCAAATTATCTATAATTCTATACAACACCTACCTACAAATTTATATTATTTATAATACACGTACAAGTGATTTTGTGTATATGTACTCGTACCATATTTCTTCCATTCATTCATAATACGTAATATTATAACGATATTAAGAGGAATGAAAATAATAATAAAAAAAAAAAAATAAAATGAAAAAACAATAATTTCTTATAATAGCATTGATGATGATCATCATGATGAGAAAAAAGGCGAAATGAAGATAATGATTTCTAAGAATATACATAACATATATATCATAATATTGAAAATACTCTATGCAATTTACAAAAGTGTCTAATGGTGTAAGTGTATACATCATCACAAGTTTATTGATATTAAGGAATTTTTAAGACTTTATTTAAGAAACAACATGAATTTGTACATTCTTCAAAGTATTGTCCATCGTTAGCTATGCATTTTTCCCACCTTAGCGTACGGATTCAGCGTCGGAAGAAGTTGACATCTTTTGAGGCAATCAACCAATGAATCGGTCCAATTTTTGGCTTCTTCGTAAGAATGGAAGCGCTGTTTTTTCAGGCTGTGTGTCATCGATCGGAACAAGTAATCGTAAGAAGTAATGTCTGGGCTATACGGGGGGTTGAGTTCCTAAGTATGTTCGAAAGACTTCAGCAACATGTGAACGGAGGATTAACATGTTGCAAAATTACTTTGTCGTGTCTTTCGATGTATTGTGGCCAACGCATCAATTGTGTTCGATAAAGGCCACTGGTTTGATAGTTTAATTCGATTTTAGCAGTTCTTAATAAACAACACCAAGCTCGTTCCACCAAATACAGAGCAGAAGCTTGTCACCATGAATATTCCGCTTTGCTGTTGAGGGCAAAGGGCTGGCCAAGCATAACTTATAATTTTGTTCGCTTCGGGTTTAATGCAATTTCGATCAATTTTTCATCATTAGTGACGATACGATGCAAAAAACCCTTTCTATTTTGCCGAGAAAGCAAACGCACGTGTGACGCACGTGAACAAATCGGCATACAAGATCTCACGACTGTATTGTGGCTATACGTCTAGCCCAGCACTTGATGCGGTGGTGAACCTCACACACTTGATCTACTCATCCAAGGAGAGACCACTAATGTTATCTGCCTGTGGTACGGCTCACCTCCTGTATTGGATAACTGCGGCACTGACGTGAATTCCGTAGTTCTGTCTATGCCCTATGATTCTACACCGTCCAGGATCGTACTAGAAAAGTACTAATGACAGAGGCCAGATCTTGCTTTGATCTTGCGGCTGAGCTCGGTACTCTTGTTTCTGTATTTTCACGGATGGCTTCAGCACCGAACATGGATTTGCTACGATTTCTTCAAAAATCAGGCAGATTTAGAGCAAATTGAAATTGGACTCCAAGCGCAGTACAATGGACATACAACGTTCAAGTATTGCGCTTGCTTCGACGTCCGACAAAATAAATTATAATTGTATCGAAGCAAGATAGTGATTTTTCTTTGGGCATGCAACATATGTATTGGATTTGAGTGTGTACTATATCAGTTGTTAGTTGCGTTGGAACAGTAGTGAATACGGGATTCAAAGGTGGTGTCATCCGTCTGATGGAAGAAGAACTAAGTAAAGCATTACATTGATTTCAAATTACGTAACTATTATTGTGGTATATTGTTTCCTTTGGATTGGAAAACTAATGGGACTTGATGATTTTCGAGTTCAATAGGCCTAAACTAAACCTGGATCTCTTAATCATGCCATATGACTAATTACAACAAATGGAATCTTAAAGCTGCACGTTGCTACAACTGATCTCGAAGTAATATTAGCCACTTTTGTGATAGTTGTGATAAACACCGTAATGAAGACATTACGGCAAAGAATTACTCTGCGTCGCTACTTGAATGATAATATTGGGTTTGTGAATTAGTAACCGGCTTTTTACGTTACATGGCGCCACCCGTAAGCACGATGTCGTACATCATTGTCTGAAATGTCATTTAAAATGCCTATTCACTTGCTGTCAAAATCAATTTGGTTGTGCGCATCATATTTTTTTCACGATGGAAAATTTTAAGAATTATGCGCGAAAACAAAATTTGCGGGAATCCTTGTTAAGTTACTTTTTTGCAAATAAAACTGCGGCTGAAAGTCATCGTTTGCTTGTGGAATTGTATGGTGACAATTCTCTATCCAATACACAGTGTAAGGAGTTGTTTGTGCTCTTCAAAAACAGTGGTTTTGATACCAAAGACAAAGAACTCTCTGGACAGCCGAACAAGTTTAAAGACGACGATTTGGTGGCATTACTCGGCCAAGAACTGGTCGAACCATTATTAGAGAGCTGTACCGACAACAATTGAGGCGGTTGAAGAGCGTAAAGATCGAGATATGGCCGAAATATGTGACCAGCACCAGTCGGTAATTTTTCACCATGACAACGCCACGCATTGCTATTCCGGGAAGTCTTACCCCACCCGCTCAGATCTGGCGCTTTCAGCTTACCACTTGTTCCGGTCCATGTAGAACGCACTTAATGGAATACGCTTCACTTCGGTCACCAGAATCAAACATTCGCTTAATTCATATTTGGTCGCCAACCCGGGGAAGTTCTCTTGAGATGGAATCCATAAATTGCCAGAAAGATGGGGAATACTTCGAATGACATTGCTTTTTACAGAATTCTTAAAACTAAATGATTTTTGAGCACTAAAAAAGACTGGTTACTAATTCACACACCTAATAATTTGAAGTAATTGATACAGTGATCTAATGATGGTTATTATCGGTCACTCAGATTTATGAAAATTATTTGAAGATTTTGTTCCATGTTCATCTCATCTCAAAAAATGTGCGATTTGAACTGGTCTCCGCTTTACCTGATTTGACACGGCCGTTTTGCTTTTTGCTCTCAGGCTACTTAAAGTTGAATGTTTATATTAACAAGCTTACAAACCTAGACGATCTTATGGCCAACACCATTCGATCTGATGACTACCATTTGCATTTGTTTCCAAAAGATGGGGAATACTTCGAATGACATTGCTTTTTACAGAATTCTTAAAACTAAATGATTTTTGAGCACTAAAAAAGACTGGTTACTAATTCACACACCTAATAATTTGAAGTAATTGATACAGTGATCTAATGATGGTTATTATCGGTCACTCAGATTTATGAAAATTATTTGAAGATTTTGTTCCATGTTCATCTCATCTCAAAAAATGTGCGATTTGAACTGGTCTCCGCTTTACCTGATTTGACACGGCCGTTTTGCTTTTTGCTCTCAGGCTACTTAAAGTTGAATGTTTATATTAACAAGCTTACAAACCTAGACGATCTTATGGCCAGCACCATTCGATCTGATGACGACCACTTGCATTTGTTTCCAAAAGATATATAGGCAAATATACTTGAACCCATTTAAATGCATTTTCACTTGAACAGTAAAAATTTTGGATTTTGTTTTTTTAATATATTAAATGGGTCCACCTAATCCTTTAAAATCGTGTTTCGTTAACATTTTCCACATTACATACTATATAATATAAGAAAGAAGCCAATTCAAAAGATGTATCAAAAGCTCTTTTATTATAATAGAAGTTTTGACTAACAAAAGCAAAATTTATAGTTTTTCTTTGGCGGCTATGGTCGACATTGCTATACATGCATATAGAGCGACAATATGAACACTAATACAACAACAATTTTTACACATACCTAAACATTCTACATAGCTTTCATAACAATGTACATATTTATAATATGAAGAATGTAAGCGAATGTATGACTGAATGAATGAAAAGCAATATCCCTTGATAACGCGCCAAAAAGTATAGTATAAAATCGTATATGTATATATTGTATATGTAGATCGACAAATATATATATAGTTGCATTATATTAAAGGCTAAAGGCGTATTATGAAGTACTCTTTGGAAAATATTGGAATTTACTCTTTAACTTAATATTGTGCAGTATTTCAATTTATAATAGAAATAGCAGAAATAATAAAATAAATAATAATAATAATAAAATATATGTAAATTTGAAAACGCTTCAATTTACTTTACACATAATCTAGCATTACTTTTACTACCCGATGCCCGATGCCCGATGATTGGAGTCTCAGTGTTCTCTGCCCCATACATATGAAAGGAGACCACACAATTTGCGCCAACTACCGTGGCATAAGTCTCCTGAGCATCGCATACAAGGTCTTATCGTGCGTATTGTGTGGAAAATTGAAGCCTATGCTCAGCAACCTGATTGGATCTTATCAGTGTGGCTTCAGACCGAATAAATCCACTATCGATCAAATTTTCACATCACGCCAAATCCTGGAAAAGACCTAAGAAAAACAGATCGACACACATCACCTATTCGTTGATTATAAAGCCGCTTTCGACAGTCCGAGAAGGGATTTCGTCTACACAACTGTGTCTGAATTTGGTATACCTGCAAAACTCATTCGACTTTGCAGAATGACAATGCTTAACTCTCGTTGTGCAGCGAAAATTGGGAAGGACCTCGCCCCTCTGTTTAATACCGAACGAGGTTTCAGACAAGGTGATTCGTTATCGTGTGACTTCTTCAGCAAAAGTGTCATGCTGCTGCCGTGTGCCGACGTATTGACATAATCGGTATCAACTCGCGAGCAATCAATGTAGCATTCTCTGATTCGAAACAAGAGCCACGTCGAATGGGTCTTACGGTGAACGAGAGCAAGACGAAGTACCTAGTGTCTACAAACAAAGAGTCACGGCGTCTTGGGCAACACGTCACTGTTCACAATTACACTTTCGAGGTGGTGAAGGACTTCGTTTATCTTGGAACCAGCATCAACAACTGTAATGACGTCAGCCTGGAGATCATGCGTAGGATAACTCTTGCTAACAGGTGTTTCTTTAGGCTCAGTAAGCAATTGAGTAGTCGAGCCCTCTCTCGTAGATCGAAAATCACACTCTGCAAGTCTCTCATTATTTCTGTCCTAACATATGGCGCAGAAGCCTGGACAATTTCCATCACGGATGAGCGGATGCTTAGAGTTTTCGAGAGAAAAGTTATGCGAACGATCTTCGGACCTGTTTGCACTGATAGCGAGTATCGAATAAGGTACAACTATGAGCTGTATGAGCTATACGCTGATATGGACATAGTCAGGCGAATCAAATCCAGCGGCTGCGCTGGCTGGGCCATGTCGAGCGAATGGAAGAAGACGCTCCAGCGAAGAGGGTATTTAATTCGGCACCCACTGTAGAACGCTGAAGAAGAGGAAGACTAAACCTCCGTTGGAAGGACCAAGTGTTGGGTAACCTGGCAAGCGAAGAACAGAGAAGACTGGCGCCGCATTATATGTTCGGCCTAATTCGATCATTGGTTGTTATGGCCAAATAAGAAGAAGAAGAAGAAAAAGGATATCGTATCACATCCCGTTGGATTCTAAAAAAATTTCAAAATCCTGTATGTGCAAATTTATACATTTGCCACAGGCGTCCAAATGATTCATCACGGCTCTGTGTACGACATACAGTCTGTGCTTTGAAACGAGTAATTTCATTGATTTTCTTCAGTTTTTTATAAAATCTAATGTACAACGCAAAAGAATTGCATTCAATGAAGAAATGAACTCATTTACAAAACACTTGCTATTGCTATGTCTGCATACATAAATGATGCTATTACAGTTTTTGCCAAGAAAACAAAAAATAATCAAATAAAATAAAATATAATAATATTTATAATGGACGAGTTGAATATAATTATTCGCGAACACAACAAACACGAATACATTTAAAATATTGAAGAAAACAACTAAAAAAAAAACCATCATAACAATAAGGCGTAGGAGTTGAATTTTAATATAATTTTTTTTTTCTTTCTCGTTTCCTTCATAAAAGATATATATTATGCATACTCATGTGCAATTAGGTATATCTACATATCAATATATATTCGGATGTGTACGTAAGTATATACCTACTTATATGTTTTTTTTTTTTACTATTTGTTAATATTTTTTATATTCAAATTGTCATACATCGTACACCTACGAGAATGTATTGGATTTTGTTTGTTCTGTATTTTTGGAGGTGATGGTCAACAGCCCAGAGGCCAACATTTTCATATGTCTCATATGTAAATATTATATTGTAGCGCTGAATGTGTTTTCCCACAAATCGTAAATCAAAAAAAGAGTCGACGAGTAATTCTAAGTAGATTCGCCAAAAAGAAAAAAGTATGTCTGAAATCAATTCTTGACAAGTAAGATATGATTGAGGAAACAAACTATAATGGCCATTTCAAATAGCTCGAAAACCTAACTTTCGAAAAACTGACTCCGGATTCGGAATCATATCTAGCAGTCTTTTTTGTCATAAATATTGGTACACAGAAAAATCGACGCCAAATGAAAACGAATTCATACCGTTTTTTTCTTTTTATTGCGTTATTCAATGGCTACAAACCTTAGAACAACTTATTCGAAATGACTTGAGACGATCTGGCCACTCATCGATCGCGAGACGCATTTCATTCATGTTCATATGAAGTACGGAATGTTGTTTTTTAGCCACAGTTGAGTCGTTTTTGCCTTGTGTGCTGAAGCAGAGGCCTCTTTGGATTCTCGGGATGAGTTGGGATGCTTCTCTGTTTATTGAATGATTCTTTTACGGTGAAGATTTTCTCGTCAGAAAACAGAATTTGTCTGTGAGCGTACCGACTGCGTAACGCTTTCGATTTTTGTCTGCGTTTTCCCTCCAATACGGCCGTGAGCAGGTGTCCAGTGTGTCGCTTGTACGCGCTGAGTCCCAAATCTGCATGGACATGGATTTTTGCGAAATTTGCATTTTCCGCGACAAGATTTTCTGTTTTCGCAGCGATTTTCGGTCGATTCGATTTCGTCACGGCTTTGATCGCTTTCGGAATTCTCACAAAATGCGGACGGCCGGATTTTTGACGATCCCGTACTCCACCAGTATCCTCAAACAACTTCACAGCACGATACACAAAATTGCGAGTGATTTCAAGCGGTCGCAACGTCCGAAAGATATTGCTTTTTCCCCTTGTTGCATTTTAGTAGGCCAACTACAACAATACGATTTTTGATGTCGCCCCATTCCATGATTGTAAACAATTGATGCCAACAACTTTTTACATGGCAATGAATCATAAATATCAAGTGTCAAATCGCAGTCAAGATGAAATGGATGCGCCCAATATTGCAAACGTAATGAATGCATTTCGTTGTGTATCAATATTTATGACTTGACTAGGTAGTGTGAGTGTATCTTTTCTAAAATATATTGTATTTTTCTTGCTTTTCAATATTATACATATTTATTTCATTTATTTGTATTTTGATGAACAACATTATTTTACGTAATTTTACTCTATCGTATCGTATTTAGCGGTACAGGGTGTAGTTGGTAAATATTATTAATAACTTTGTTATTTATACAATATTTTATACATTTCGTCACTAACGATATTTTAGTATATGTACGAGTATTTTCAACTGACATTTGCAATTTACAAAGCATTTTCATACTTTTTTCACATTTATCCTTCCTTTCTCCGTTGGTTTTGCTCTTTATTTTGATTTTTTTTGCCATTGCAATGCAATGAAAAATATATTTTTTCCGGCAATCATGCACGCGCACATCCATACAGATGCATTCACATTGTTGTTATTCATTTCACTTGGCCTGGCCCTGAATGAATGCCATGTTTGCATCGTATATACTTGTTCTCGTTCTTGTAGTTGTCGGCGTAGTTGATGTTGTTGTTGCACGCTCCTTTTCTTTTCTTTATATACATATATACAGTATATATGTATTATACATATATACATATATAACCTATGTATGTTTATTTGATGTTTTTTTATTTTCACGAAATTAAAATATTTTCCACCAATTTGGCCTTTTTACTTGTTAATGAAAAATATTTTACTTTGTTTATGATTTCATATTCTGTTCGCTCGTTATTTTTATTTATTCATTTTTTTTTCTGCATTTGCTCATGCATTTGTTTACTTATCGTCTTTTATATATTTACAATTTTAAAGCAAATATTTCATATTTGATTTTGTAGTCTTCTTCTTTGTTGGTTGTGTTTCTTACAAAACTCTCAAATTTTCAAAAACGGTCCTATTACGTTATTGTATTAGAATACATCTAAAACCATGCCATCACCAACTGAAATTTTTTGTTTGTATTATTAATATGAATTTAAATAGGTCCCCATTAGAGAACACGAGCCAGAAATATATTTATTCAATTTATAGAGTAATTTAAATGCCAGTCATCTGGTGCGAACTTGAAATAATATTATATTGTGTTAAAAACACGATTCTAACTTTAAGAAGATTCGAACTTGGACTATGACTACGGGCACCTCGCATATGCTGAAATTGTCTCCCGTTTATCACTTAAACTATAAGTAGTTCGATTAGCTCAATTTTTATTAATTCTCATAAGTTGTTCTATAGATTTGATGTTTCATTTTTATACTCTGCATGAGTGCATGGATTTTGGTCAGATTTTTGTAACCACTTGATGGAAGCTCCGGAGTTATAAAAAAGTATATATAGTCTTGATTAGGGGCGCCTAAATAGTCTATTTAACGATGTCTGTTCGTCTACCTATTTGTCTGTCTGACTGCCACATGGCTGGTTCGAAAATTAGACGCAATTTGGTATGAGGAACCTGTTGCACAAGGGTACTCATGGGATTGATGATAGCCATGAGAGGTCAACTGTGACGCCTATACGGGGCAATCAAGGTGTTAACATCGAAATTTTTAAAATGTTAAACTTCCTATAACTCATTTAGCTCATTTAATATACCATATAGGAGAACAATATTAGAATTATGTCGGCTAGATAATCTTGTAAGATGTGGGCGAGCCACGCGTACTGTTTATAGTAGCACCCATATAAAATCGTCGGAATTTCTTTTAAATTTCTTTTAAAAACCACTGTAACTTTGGCAATGTTCTGTCTAGAACAACCACATTTAATATTTAGATTAATAATGTAGTCATAAAATCATAAAATCTTCTTTACTTCTGGCTTTCATACGAAGTCGCGGAAATTAAAAAAAAAAAGTATACCACCATAACTTACGAAGTATTTAGTATAGAACATTTATATATGAGGTGTGGATTAGTTTTCCAAAGAGAACTAGATTTACAGGGTGAATTTTTAGCAAACTTTCTTTTTGGCAACACTGTTTTTGGCAGCTCAGCTGTTTTCGTGTAACATGTTACTGTCAAACATGTTCAGTTTGGACTTACAAACGAACAATGCTTACAGATTATTGAATTTTATTATCAAAATTCATACTCGGTTAAGAAAGTGCATCGTGCACTTCTTCCATTTTATGGTCAGTTTAAGCGACCTTTTGAGGCGGCTATTCGGAGTGTTGTGACTAAATTTCGCACCAAATTTACATTATTGAACATTATATCACCAACACGCATACGTAAAGTGCGGACAGAGAAAAATATCGCACCTGTATCCGCCAGTGTTGTTGATGACCGTGAATTATCGATTCGGCGTCGTCGGATTTGAGTGTAAAACCTTTTCAAATACAGCTGGTGCAAGAATTAAAGCAACAAGACCTACCACAATGGCTAACTTTTGGTGAATGGACGCTGGCAAAGTTGGATGAAGATCCACTTTTTTATCGGAAAATTGTGTTCATCGACGTAACTCATTTTTGGTTGAATCGATACGTGAACAATCAAAATTGCCGTATTTGGTGTGAAGAGCAGCCAGAAGCATTACAGGAACTGCCAATGCATCCCGAAAAATGCACTCTTTGGTGTGGATTATGGGCCGGTGGCATCATTAGACCGTACTTTTTCAAAGACGTCGAAGACAGGAACGTTACTGTAAATGGCGAGCGCTACCGTGCGATGATTACAAACTTTTTTTTTGGCCAAAATGGAAGAGCTGGACTTGGCTGACATGTGGTTTCAACAAGACGGTGTCACAGGCCACACAGCACGCGAACCAATGGCCCAATTAAGAGGCGAGTTCGGTGAACAGTTTATTTCACGTTTGGGGCCGGTCACTTGGACGCCTAGAACGTACGATTTAATGCCTTCAGACAATTTTTTTGTGGGGCTATGCTAAGGCTATGATATGATATAGCGACAAGCCCGCAACGGTTGACGCACTGGAAGCCGATATGTTGGAGAGAGTATGCCAAAATTGGACCCAGAGTATGAACCATCTTAGGCGCAGCCGCGTTCAACATTTACATAAAATCATCGACTCTATCGACTCAAATAGAGATTTCATACATTTCTCTAAATTTTAAAAATCAAATCCGAGGGCTCTTAAAAAATCACCCTGTATATATGTATGTATATATTGTATTTACATGCAAAGAGAGATGCAAAGGATTAGTGTATTAATCTCACAAATCAAAGCCAATTAAATAGCAATACGTAACAATAACAACAAATTTTTTGCAAGCCAAATGAAAGTTTTTACATAAAATCTTTATAACACATTTCTTTTCAATATATGTAGTATTGGTAAAAATACGCGAAATCATACAAGTGTAAAAACACAATTCAACCAAACATGATGCCATCCACAAACTTGGAAGTGTCTTAAGTGGGTGGTCAAAAACAAATAAATAAAAATATAAATATGTATAACAGTACATTGGCATACTTGAATGTTTGTGTATGTGAACAGAAAGAAATGAAATGGAAAGAAAAACAAAATTTTGATGATTTATGATAATAAACCTTTGAAGGATAAACATAAATGTTTAAATAATTTCCATTTGTTCAATAAAATGTAAAATTGTTTTAAATTGTTTGTCTCTTTAGTAGATAAATAAAATAAATTGACCTCATAAATTTGTACCGATATTTGATGTAAGCTCTATATCCTTGATCTTGTCGAGGGTCATACGTAATGTTGTCAACAAATGATTTTCACATTGAAATTACAAAAAAAAAAAAAAAAATTTTACTAATATTGAAACGACCTCATGTAATGCGTATATTTCAAAATGTATCTAAGCTCCTTAGAATTGAAAATTCTTAACATGGGATTATTATTATTTTGTAAGGATCCTAGTTAGAAGCATTTATTTATAGCATTTGCTTGTAAGTACATAAGAATAGAGATAAGATAAGATAAGATATGCAAAAAAAATAAGCCTTTTTCGTTCCATTTAGTTGATTTTGCCAAAATTCTATACGAGTATTGAGAAAGCGAACAAGGTAGAAAGGAAAATAGTAAGCTAGGCTTTGCCTTTGGTTAAAGGTAGCGGCGCATAACTTTATTTTCAGTCTTCAGGCAATTGATTAAGATTATTTTTTTATTTTTCTTCAAAAAAAAATTGTCTTTATATTCTTATGTACATTGGTACACGGAAAACTCACCATCCTTTAAGCTTTGTTCACGTTTTATTGAGGGAGTTTTTCGTAGGGTTTTCGTTTTGAACTCAGGCTTTGGCTCCTCTTTGGGTTCTTTAAGGATCTCATCGACTTTGGGTACTTTTTTCAACACCGGACGTATTTTCAAAACATTCTCACTACTCTTACTGGGTATGGGTTTCTCTTCACGTTTTACGTGACGTAATTTTGGTTTCTCTAACTTAAAACGTCGCCTACGTTCACGTTCCTCTTCCGTTTCATCTTCCTCAGCCTCGCTATCTTCTTCGACCTTTTTCAACGATTTATCGCGCTTTATTACGACCGGTCGTAATTTGGGTTTCTCAAAACGTGTTGCTGACTCACTTTCTTTTTTCTCATCTTCCTTCTTCTTCGGCACCGGCTTAAGAACTTTCTTAAACTGTTGAGTGATTGACTCTGATTCTTCGTCTTCCTCCTCCTCATCTTCTTCCTCGGATTCCTCCTCCTCGGTTTCTTCTTCTTCTTCTTCTTCGGTTTCTTCTTCAGTTTCTTCCTCTTCAGTTTCTTCCTCCTCTTCGGTTTCTTCCTCTTCTGATGATGAGGGGGTTGGCTCTTTCTTTTTTGACGCCGCGATATTTGCTAACGCTCCTACAGTTGTTGCTGGTTTTTTTGTTGCTGGTGCTGTTGTTGTTGTTGTTTTCTTTGCAATTGGCTCTGGAGTCTTCTTTGCAGGCGTTGCCACTTTTTTAGCTGGTTCGATTATTTTCTTTGCTGGTTCAACCGTCTTCTTTGCAGGTTCTGTTGTTTTCTTTGTAGTCGAAGTTGGTTCTGTTGGCTTTGCTTTCGCTGCCACCGTTGTCTTTGTTGTAGCTGGTGTTGTAGTTTTCTTCAGCGCACTTGTCGGTGTCGTTTTTTCGCTAGGTTTTTCACCATTTTCCTTATCGGCCGTCGCCGCCGCTCCAGTCTTCTTAGCCCATGGTACGGTAGTCTTCGCAGTCGATTTAAGAGCATTTACACCGCCGTCTTCCTTAACCCATGGCGGACGAAAAGTGGTACGTCCGGCTGCATTCGTTGAATTCGTAGTGGAACTAGTTCCTCTTGGCGTGACAAATGGCATTGTGCTTTCTTTGTGTTTGTGATTTTTTTTTCCCAAATAAATAGCTCTATTGAATTGTGTATGGAATTCTTAATTTTGTTACCCAACACTTGTTGGTTAGAACATGTTTTATTGCAACACTTTTAATTTTAATATTGTTTTTTTCAAATCACCTGTTCACCATCAATTTAAAATTTCAATTTTCAAACATTCACTCATAAAATATTGTATTGTTATTATTCGCTATTTTGCTCGTCGTTTGTTTTCGATCGTTACTGTTTTGGCGTTTGATTTCTTTTTTTTCCTTTCAGACTCGCTCTTTCTTCGATTGCTTACTGTGAAAATAAACAATTACAACAATAATACGTTTTCAAATTATAATCATCATGATGATGAGACCATTTTCACTTTTAAATTTTATTTAATATTAGTATATTAATTTATTATTCAATTTGTTCAGTTTCAATATATTTTCCGCTTCTTTATACCATCACACACAACAGCTGTTTTCGAAATGTTTTTGAATTCTGGCCGAATATAAATATACATATTTACATTTTGTTTTGTCTCTTATTATTATTTTTATAGACGCTCTATAGAGAGCAAAAAATAAATTTATATCTATATGACTTGTAGTAAGAAAATCATGTACGAGTTTTGTATATAGGCTAAGTGGCGAACAAAGAATACTATAGACACACATTTAATTTCTATCTGTTGTTGTTGTTGTTGTTGCTAGTTTTTTTGTGCTTATAAAAATAGGCTTTTAAAAAGAACAGCAATAACAACAACATTCAACAGAAACAATATTGCCGGGTTTCCATCTACGATGCATTGATATTGTTGCAAAGAAACAATCGTCATTCAGCGCACATGTTGGCTACATACTATGTTTATATACATGTATAAATGTATATACATATTGTTTATGTGTGTATACAATTGTATATTTAAATCATGACTAAATATTGTAGGGACAAATAATATTTGCACAAATTTTTTACAAATTTTCAATTTGATTTAATTTCGTACTTAATTATTTATCAAACACTTGTAATATTTTTGTTGTGAAGATGACTAATTATTATGATGTACGTACAGCGAATGATGCTATTTTTAATTTAATATTCGTAACTATTTGCTATGCACTGCATTGTCACCAAAGCACCGTGAAATTGATTAGGTTATGATTTATAAATAAATCAATTTAATTTATAAAAAAGTGGATATCTACCTTATACGTTATATCTATACAACCATGTTACATAGAGAGTATACCCATAATTTTTCATGGAAGTATTTTTGAACGGAACGATTAATTAAGCAATGATTGAAGTACTAAAGGTCTGCAGAGTATGTCTGCAGTAGGATAGGATAAATTCGGACGTCTCGTACAAGTTACTCATGTAAAGATTTAAACTCGTGCACGTCTGGCTAGGTCAACTGAAAATATCGCAGCTGTTGCTGAGAGTGTGGCTGAAAACCCCGCTTTCCAGACGATCACAGGAATTGGGCCTATCCAAAGACATTTTGCACCTTAGCCTACTTGCTTATAAGGTGTCGTTGACACAAGAATTGAAGCCTTTAGACCATGGAGAACGCCGCACATTCGCTGATTGTGCATGAACAAGATCATGATTTCTCAAACAAACATATTTTGAGTGATGAGGCTCATTTTTATCTGTCTAGGTACGTGAATAAGCAAAACTGTTGCATCTGGTACTCCGAAAACCTTAGAGAAACAGTCGAACGACCTCTCCATGCACAAAGAGTAAAATGTGGGTGCGGTTTTTGGAGTCGCCATGTAATTGGGCCATATTATTTTTGAAAATTATGCTGCTGCGACCGAATGAATTCCGTTACCGAACGATGTTGACTTACTTTTTTTGGCATGAAATTGATGCTGAAGCAATGGCTCTATTGCGTGAAAAATTTTCTCGACTTTAGATTTCTCTAAATGGAGACTTTTGAGTGGCCGCCGAGATCGTGCGATTTAATACCATTTGACTTTTTTCTCTGGTGCTACATTAAAGACAAAGTCTACGCCAATGATCCAGCAAATATTAAAGCACTATTCGCTAGATGCCATGCGCCACATCCCATACAGCTGAGAAAACAATGGCTCTATTGCATGAAAAATTTCCTCGACTTTTGATTTCTCTAAATGGAGACTTTGAGTTGATGCCGAGATCGTGCGACAACACCATTGAACTTTATTCTTTGGGGCTATGTTAAAGATAAAATCTATGCCAATGCTTCAGCAAATATTGAAGCACTATTTGCGAGATACAAGCGCAACTATTCGAAAATGTGATGAAAAATTGCACCAAAAGCATGGCCATATGCAAGAAGGATCGCGGGGGACATTTGGCAGACATTGTGTTCCATTACTAACCGCGGAGATTGTACTTTGAATTAAAATAAAATTATCAGCTCTACACAAAATTATTGGGTTTTTTTTTCTTTATTTAAAATGACACCTCTCGTTGAAAGAATCTGTAGTTCGTATTAAATTTCATATATCTAGGGGATTGTTGACTTCTGCATTTGATCAATCATCCACTATTACTATTACTATTAAACTAAAGTGTTGAAGATCTGCTTATGTGCTAAGGTGCTGCAGTCAAAATGTGTTACTCTTTCGAAATTGTCTTTTTTTAATCTCATTGACAATTGCAATTTGCAATTTTGTAATTGGCAGATAACAAATATTTAAGTACGCTTTTAAAATATAATTTTTTTTTTTAACTAAGGAAATATGACCGATTTTCGATCTCCTATTGAATTTGAAATTGGCAGTCTTCACATTTTTATCGCAGCTCATGGAATTCCTTTAATTTCATTGCATTTTCATCTTTGAATTACAAAAATTTGCTAAGCTCTTATCGGCAAGAGAAATAAAATTATATGTCGCACTATGACTTTTGGATGGACCTTCTTCTAAATCATATCAGTTAGTGTGAAAAGGTATCAATACTATCACTGGAAATAATGTAAAGAATTTTGAATTCTTTAATTGGGACTTCTAAATATAAATAAATGTATAAATGGCGTATAAAATGTATGAGCTTCGGAGCAATCAGTTGCTCTACTTGGAGCAAAGATTAAAATGTGAAAGTAATCGTTTTTTGCTGGACAACAGCATACTCATGCATTCACCCTATACTATATTGCATTTGTATACTATGTATTAATATATATCTGCACATATGTATCCAGATATACAAATGCACGTACTAAAGACATTTCAATATTAGCTACAAATAAACAAATCAACCTTCAAAACACGTACATTTGAGTTCGTGCATAAATAGGAGCATGTACTTTGGTTTAATCAAACTCGAATTCAAATCTACAAATCCATATGATATACATATAATATATTGTAGTTGGTATGTATCATAGAGTCAGTATGCATGTATATGCAGGCACCTACAAACTGAACGAATAAGAACAAATGTTTCAATATTTTTTATTCTAAATGAAATTAATTTTATTTTGTTTTCTTTGTCATTGTTTTTTTTTTCCCTTGTCTATTTATGTGCGAAATTCGTTTTTAATAACATTTTTATTTTTTTTCAATTTTTTTGCTGTTCGAAAAAAAAAATTTACATGGACTTTTGTATTTATATGCAATATTCATATATATATGTATTCGTTTGAAGCTCTATGTACTGTGTGTGGTGAAACGTTAAAATCACACATATTTAATTATAGCCTTTTTAATTCTTTTTTTTTTTTGTTTGTTTGCGAGTGTAAGTGATGCTGATTTTCCTCAGAGAATACGCGTGTATGCAAGTAGCGCTTCCATACAATAATTTTTACACACTCCCACACACAAATAAAAATATTCACTCTTTTTTCAGCTTATTGCGTTCTTTTGCCATTAAAATTATACTTTCTTCTTTTAGTTATATTATTCTTTTCGTATTTATTTTGCATTATTTTATTTTTTTTCTCATATTTCTTTCGATTAATTTTTCGGACTGTGTACAGCATTTCGTATGTATTTCGTATTTTTCATATTTTCTTTTGAACAAAAATAAATTCTTATGGAGGCGTTGATTAAGCATTAACCGAAGAAAATGAAACAGAGAAAATACATTTACGTTTGTTCGTATCGCGAGTATGTATCGTACATACAAACATATGTCGAATGCTATGTACACTATTTTGTCTGTTCTTTTGTTCAGTGAATTAATAAACATATTTGATGATTTTTGTTGAAATTATATTTAAAAATTCTCTATTTAGTATTTTAAAATTTTTATTCCTCTTCACAATTTTTGCTTTCTTTTTGTGACTTGATTGATATACAGCATTTCTTTTAATAATTCCAAATTTTTAGATTAGCTTGAATAATTTGCTTTAAAATTCCTTAATTAAAGTGATAATTATTTTGATAAATTATAGCAAAAAAAAAAAATATGTGGCTTTTATTCTTATATCAAATCATTACATTAAACTCGAAGTATAATATTTTAGCATAATGCTTTAATTTTGATAATTATTATTACAATAAAATATTGCAATATTTTTGAATAAATTTAATTATAAAATTTATAACGAACAACTGTAGTGTGTGATGATCATAGTATATTTTTTTATTTATCCAATCATCCAAGTTCTTAAATAAATCATAACAAATATTCACTTTTTATCTATAAAATTCTTATAGATTTAATTTTTTTTTGCAAACCACTTAAAAAAAAAAGCGTACGAGCAATTTTTATGAAGGAATTCAATTGAAATTGTTGACGAGACGGTTTTCAATAAACTGAATAATGAAAATTTTGTCCCGTTTTCGAAATATGTAGGAAATTGCCACAAGATGAAATTTGTTTTGCTTTGTTTCTTGTGTATTTGTATTGTTTTCGTTAAATTCTGTTCTCTATATGGACTGCTCATCTTTGATCTGCTTCATTTACACATAGGAGGAGAGTACCATATGTACCACATTATATGTTTCCACTTTAGTGAAAAATTTAGCGCGAAATTTGTTGTCGATTTTTCTTCATTTTTTTTCGCTCTTGTGCATTTTTTGTGTATTTTTAGGTGATCATATACCATAGATAATGTGGAAAATGATCATCAGCAAAAGTGGAGCTAAGAAAAATGTTCATTTCATTGAGAAAATCTTTTCGAACATCTACGAGTATACGATCAAAAGTAGCGTGAACATGTTGTTGCAAAAGAGAAATAAAAGAAATTCTTGTTCCATGAAAGTGTTTTATATTATTTTCTTAGATTAAATATATATAAAGGATGCTTTATTAAACACTTGTGGGGTTTTTAATTTATATTTCTTCTTTTTTATATTAATTTTTTTTTTTCCCAGTTTTAATATAAACAAAGAGTTCAACTTCGACAATTTTTAAAGTTTTGAACAATCATAAATTATTCATTAAGTACAACAATTTTTAGTTTGTGAAAAATATTTTAGTAAGAATGTGTCATTCCCATCATTTACATCAGAGTAAATCGCTTCCCGATATGCAAGCGAAGGCGAAGAACTTAGTCGCGCTGTCGGACTAGAGATAAATATTGCAAAGACCAAAGCCAAAGATATTTAATCACTCCAATACAAGCCATATAATGATTGACAGCTGTGCGATTGATTTCGTCGAAAGATTCTGCTACCTCGGCTGCACAATATCAGCAGACGGAGGAGCCGAAGTGGATGCCAACTGCAGGTTTAACAAACCAAGGGCGACGTTTGGCCGGCTTAAATCAGAATGGGCAAATTTCCAAATCTCCAGATGCACGAAATTGCATGAAATCGACGCTACTGTATGGTTGATCTCGAACTCCATCCCGCAGAGACTTCAACCTTTCGTCAACAAGTGTTTGAGAATCATATGTAGAATATTCTGGCCTAACATTATTTCCAACGAGGCTCTATGGGGTCTAACGAACGAGGAGCCTATAGTGAAACAGATTTAGCGTAGGAAGTGACGCTGGATTGGCCACACGCTAGGGTAGCAGCCAGAAAGCATCACGAGAATGTCGCTCGAATGGAACCCGAAAGGGAGCAGAAGCCGCGGTCGGCCAAATAATACTTGGAAAAGGTCAACCCTGCGGGAACTAGCTGATGTTAGCATCACATGGGATGGTGATAGAATAACAGTTTGCGATGGAGAAACCTTGTGGAGGCCCTAAGGAGAGAAAAAAAAAGCTTACGCTGGCTACATAACTATTTATGTATATTGTTATTGTACTATATACATAATTTACTTACATTTTATTTTATATCATAATTGTGAAATGTTCATTTCTAATCATCACATAGAACTCATCCATATTGTCTATGAAACGTTTACGTTTGTTTAATTTGTTCACATTTTCTTTTAAACTCAAAAACTTTGACAGTTTTATATGAAATGAGCAAAATTAAATATTTTATTTATTTAATTACTTGCTAAAAAAAAAAAAAAAAAGCTGTTGCTATTACAATTAGTGAAAATACAAACTGTATTGTTTAAACAAAATAAAACTGTCAAAGTAAAGAACTACAATACGCGTATACTCACAATTACTTTCAGATACTGTTGTTGTTGTTCTTGTGATGCTGCGAATGTCATGCTAATTAAAAATGAAAATTACAACCAAGTGTTATATATATACTAAGGTGTGTCAAATATTGAAACGGCCTAATTAAATAAAAAAAAACCAAATTTTGGAAAAAAGCAAAAAAAAAAAAAAATTTAAATAAACTAAAGACTGGGAGCTGCCTAATTTATGAATTTTTACAATAATTTTTACAAAATTGACGTATTTTATGAAATTCGCTACCATCGTTTCAAGAGTGCCCTTACAGGGGTAGTCTAACGCGCATGTAGTTTTATTTCGTAAAATTTTTCTTGAAAATACTTGCTTCCTGACTATGAGAACGTCATCACAGTATTGCTCTATGGATGTGAGACCTGGCTTGTAACCGACTTTCTTACTGGAAAAATTCAAAGTTTCGTCAACAGATGTCTCCGACGTATTCTCAAGGTGTGGTGGCCAAATGTCATCAGTAACTCCAACTTATATGAAAAATGTAAATTGGAGCCAATGGCCAATTACATAAAACTACGAAAGTGGCGGTGGCTAGGTCACACATTGCGAAACGACAAGTTCTTGATTGGAACCCTCAAGGCAGCCGCAAGAGGGGACGTCCTAAAAACATATGGAGAAGAACATTGCAAAAAGAAATCGAGGTGTCCCTAAAAACGTGGAACGAGCTAAAGATTTTGGCGAAAAACTGAACCAGGTGGAAGTTCATTATTGAGGCCCTATGTTCCAGTGGATGATATAGGAACTGATGATGATGATACTTGTTTCCTAAAGAAATAAATATGTGGCACTTAAAGCCCCGAAGGTGTCATTGGCCGTGCTTCTCTTCCATTACTGTTGTGCGTGTTAAATTTTGGACAGTATTAGAAAGGACCTACTTATTTTAGCCGGTTCTGAACGGCAGAACTCTTGTTACATCACTTTTTCTGAGCTTTTTCACGGAGTTCTCAGAGTCACAGTTTTCACTGAGCTACGGCACCCAGTTGTTTCGTACTTTAACGTTTTATGGGGGCTCCGAAAAAAATTACTTTTGTATCCGCAATATTTTCTGAGAACATACTTAACCCCTACCTTTATCCCTTAGGGAGGCATATAAAGGTTGTAAAAACTTAAAAATACTAGATCCATTTTATTATTTATTTTTATAAGTCAGATTGTTAAAATTCTGCTTTATACCATTTTGACTCACCCTAATATGCACACTAAAATGCATATATACATACATATGTAAGTATCCACCTATACATACATATATACAGATTGTATATATAGGTAGTATAATGCAAATTGTGAGAATGGCAAAAGGGTCGGTCTGAAATTTATGTGTGCGTGTGTGTTTGTGTGTAGGTGTAAAAAGAAGAAGTGTAAAATACGATTAATTGAAATTACGCAAGTGCAAATTTTGTGAAAATCTACATAAAAGGGTTGGCATTTTGCTTGATTTGTGAGTTTCTTAATGAACATAGTGAGAATACATACTGGAAACTTAAACAGGTAAATAGTAATGACTATGCTGAATGGACAACAAAGCCAATAATATGACATGATTTAAATTAATTTTGGAGTCACTTTTTCTTATTATATTTATATTCATATTATTTACATTATTTGTATTTTAACTTCTTGTATGCTTATACTGTAAAATGTTATGACACATGATTACCTTGTGATAAGAACCATTCATCTAAAAAATCTAATCCCATTATCACCTTATTGAGCACTTTTACAATATTTTTCGCTGAATTAGCAACTATATTTATGTATATACTAGTTTTTATATTTTATTATTATAATTTTTTTTTATTATTATATTATTTTTATTGATTAAACTTGTGAACTTTCACGTCTTCATTATACATATGTTTTTAAATGCACCACCGTTTCTTTACAACTTGTTATATATTCTATATGCATCACGTTGGCATTTATTTCAACAACCTCTTGCTATATTTTCGGTTCTTTTTCACATATCTCTTGACAATAGACATCTTTATAATTGCTTCAATTCGAATTGTTTCGATATAATGCTATACGTGTGTGCTTTCGATAAGAAAAATTAAGCAACGTTACACTATTTCTAATTTCGATAAATTCAGGTATAAGATTTCTAAAGTACTTTCATTTACTAGCTTGTACTATATATCTAGTTTCAGCCTAATTCGTATTTACTTGTCAAAATGGGAAAATTAGCACATTTATGCGAATTGTAAAACAGTACAACATCAACTTACTTGGCAAATATTGTTCTAGATGGTACAGTTAGCAAGTTATAACAAGTTACAAATTTGTTTAAATTCCGGTGTTAATCAATTTGATTGCTACGTGTGGCCGTGGCAGTTGATCGATTATGCAAATTTGATTTTTGCCCTAACCAGGCAGGTGTCAAATAGTCGAATTGACGGACGGACATTACTAAATCGACTATTTAGTCGACGCTGATCATGAATATATATACTTTACTATATCTTTGTTGTGTCCTTCACGTGGTAACAAACACTTGATTGAAATGAATATACGAGAGCAGTCCCAGAACTATCCGACCTAACAAAGAAAACACAACAAATTTGGGAAAAATTTGTTTTATTTCTCAACATAATCTTCTTTTAGCTCTATACATATTTCCCAGCTATAGAATATAGCTTCGATACCATTTTTATAGTATGAACTGTCTAGCTCATTAAAATAGCCATCTACCGCAGACTTCACCTCTTCATTGTTTGCAAATCTTCTACCACCAAGCCATTTTTTTCAAATTTGGAAATAGAGAATAATCCGAAGAAGCTAAATCTGGCGAACAAGGTGCGTGCTGAAGCAGTTCGAGCTTTAACTCATTGATTTTGACCATCACAATAGCGGAAGTGTGAACTGGTGCATTGTCTTGATGAAACAACACTTGCTTTTTCGCCAAATGCGGCCTTTTTTCTTTAATTTCATCACTTAAACGCTGCAAGAAATTGGCATAATACTCTACGTTGATTGCTTTTCCTTTTTGAAGATAATCAATCAAAATTTTCCCACGTGCATGCCAAAAAAACAGACGTCATAACCTTGCTTTGGACACGATTCTCTCCTTTCAGTCCACTGTTTGGACTGCTCCTTTGTCTCAGGTGTGCAGTGGTGGAGCCATGTCTCATCCATGGTTACAAATCGACGCAAAAATTCGGCTTTATTACTGTGAAACATCGCCAAACACTCTTTAAAAATATGTTCACGACTTTGTCACGCGTCACCCATCTGGCACACAGTTTTTTCATCTCCAAATTTTCAGTCAATATACGATGTACAGCACTTTTTGAAGTGCCTGTAATTTCATCTTGCTCACGCACCTTCAGCTGGCGATCATCCAATAACATTTTGTAGATTTTCTTAACCCTTTCTGGCGTGGCCACCTCAATTGGTCGACCACTATGGTGTTCGTATTGGAAGCTCGTACGACCTCATTTAAACTTTGCCACCCAATATTTTATAGTCGTAAACGAAGAAGCAGACTCCCACAGAGTAGAATCGAGTTCGGCTTTAGTATTCGTTGGACCTTTCAAATGAAAGTATTGAATTACATAACGGTGACCAATTTTTTCCATATTTACAAATAGGCTCCAAAAAAAAAAATACTAAACAACGTGGCGCCTTGAAACTTAAATCATATGTTTTATAACGTTTCACTAAAGTAATTTTTTTCAAACTACTGCTGCCATCTATATGTCAGGTCGGGTAGTTCTGGGACCGCCCTCGTATTATGTACTCATGCAGGGTATAAAAATATACAGAATCCATTATTGTAATGATCATTGTGGACACTTGCAGTTATGACAATCATTTTCGATAATTTTGTTTTCTATCAGACTGACAAAATTAAATTGACAATTTTCCAAACAAACGTATTTACACATATGTACTCCTATGTAGATATTGTTTCCAATGCTCAAATAAAAACATCACCAACTTCATCAGCAACGATGTACATAGTATTAACGAACGATTGGCAGACGGACGAAAAGACACTGCTGCATTGTGACAGTAACAGTGAATGAGTCAAATTGTGAAACAAAATGATAAACAATTTATATTTGTAATTTGGAAAAAGCGAAAAAGTAGAAAAACGAATATCAAAAACCAAGCAAAGAAGCTCAAACAATTTGAAATTTTTGTTGACAATTTCCATTTGTAATACGAAATAAGCGACAATAACGTGAATTGTAATGGCAACGACAACAACTATTATCGTACATTAAATGTGCAGTTCAATTGAAATCATTCAACAACAGCTCGTTCGTTTCTCTGCACAACTCCCTTCGGACTCTCTACATTCTGACGTTTCTCATTACTACATACATCCATATGTACGAGTATATGTATAACTATAGTACGAAAATAGTGTTATGAGGATTCTTTTGAATTGTTTGAATAATAGTTTTCGATTATCAAGCAGAGATACAATAATGATATTGTAGCAACAACAACAACAACAACAACAACAACTACAATGACAATTGTAACGAACATCGTTTGAAATATACCTCAGCAGTCACAATTGGCATTGCTATATCATCAACAATTAATGGACACTCTAGTTCGCTTGATGTTGGTTGGTCATTTGTAATTGTAAGTATTTTATAGTAATGAATAATCGTTTTTGAGGAAACTTAATAATCGTTGAGAAAATTGGTATTTAATAATTTTGATATATAAATACAGTGCAGGACAATAAGTTGCACACGCCTTATTGAATACTTGATCAATGTGTTTTGATAGATTTAAAAAAAAAATCAAGACGACTTACTTAAAAACTATGGAAAAAGTACAGCGCCTCGTGGCACTGAGTATAACCGGGGCGTTAAAGACAACTCCCACGGCTGCGCTAAATAACATACTCATTTGGCTACCTATTGATCTCTATGCAGAGAACCTGGTTGCAAAATCAGCTGAAAGGTTGAAGGCTATAGGGCAAGAAGATTATATGGACACCACAGCACCGAAATCAGATTACATGATTTCGCAGTTAAGGTTCGACAAGAAGATACAACACTATATAGAAGAGGAGGGCTGGCGTAAAGATCTAGTATCAAGACGTAATACCTTTAACTTCTTCACAGATGGATCAACAATAATGGAGGGGGTTGGTGCTGTCCAGAATTGGACATAACCCAGTCGTAGAAGCTCTCAGAATACTGCACGGTCGTCCAAGCAAAAGTCTTTGCAGCAAGAATGGCAGCTGAGCTAGCTCTGACTGGAACAGCTGCCGGATTAAAACTTCATTTCTACGTAGACAGTTAAGCGGCACTATAGTACCACATCCAAGAATGTACTGACGTGTCAAGAAACTGTAGAACGATTATCCGAAGGCACAAGGCTACGGATATATTGGATACCGCACAAGGGAATACAGGGAAATGAGACTGCCGATCAAATTGCTAAAGAATTGCGTTCATCTCCTCGATACCCAAACGCGTAACATACCAATGCTACTATGCACGACTCACAACAATCTAAACTCAAGCATGATAAGGAAAGCAGCAGGGAGGTGGAGAAGTATAGGGCACCTATAGGACCGCCAAAAGAACGCTTGGGTTACATAACGACAACTGCTTCAAGCTGATTCTGTCTCTTAACAGAGTTGAGTGCAGAACTATAGTTGGCGTAATCACGGAAAACTGCCTCACAGCATCCCACGCTCCCAAGATGGGTCTCATAGAGAACGACGAATGCAGCAGATGCAAAGAGTCAGGTGTAAAGGAGACTATGGAGCATCTGCTTTGCAGCAGTTAAGCAAAAGAGCACTCTTAAAATTCGCAATGAAAATCGAAATATTTAAAGATTTTTACAGCTCGTAACTAGGTCTAGACGTTTTGGTATCACTAAGGCCCCATATAGGGTCTATCTGTGACCTCTTCGCGGAGGTCTGCCAGTATAACCTAACCTAATTTAATCTTTAGTGTTGGCGCGCTCTAGATGAAACACCCTATATGTTCTTTCAAATGTACAATATACACATACACACATACAATTTGTACATATGAGTGTACATATGATTGGATTACTTGTATTGTAGTTGCTTAAATAAAAAGAGCAATTATAACGAATATAAAGAAGTAACGAGTAATTTAGATTACTTTTTTATGGTTTTATGTTATTACTTATACAATACATTTCAGATGCATAATTGCACATTGCTCTATTGCATTTGCTATTTGCGGTAATTACAAAAATTTACAAAAATTTCTACACAACAAATAGTTGGAAGTACATTTTAGAAATTGTATTGAAAAGTTATTTAGCTTTTAAAAGTTGAGAAAATACCGCCGAAAATGTTCTACATGAAATATGCTAAATCAATTGCGCACATATACGTCACACATTTCCGGATGTATGAGTATTAAAAATGAATGGCAAATCATCACAGTTATAAACCAACATATAAATTATGTTGCGTTTAGCGACTTACACTCATACAGCATCATTTCAAATCTCAATACGAACGTACAACGTACATGCTAATGTGTACCTAAGTATATGCATTTGCGCTTATTGTTGTGTTCCAAACATCATATATGCACATAAATAATTGAACGGTTAGTTTAGTTGAAGTATTGTAGTTACTTTTGGTACGACTTTATGTTTTGATTTTCATTTCGCATGTTTAGTAAAAGTGCTTTTAAAGCATATGTATATACATCAGATCAGTCCATAAGTTCGTGCGCTATTTTTTCAATAGTTTCGCAGTAGGCGGTTTTTACGTACAAAAAATGATTCGTGGAAGATAAAGGAACTATTTTTATTTTCTCTGATGTACTGTGCATTCAACAAGTGATTTTAATCGTGGATAGAAGTACGCATTGTTAAAAAATAAAATGGAATCTTCGAATGAGTATAAGAGGCATATTTTGTAATTTTTTTATAAAATGCTGCAAAAATAAACGCAACTCATGGGGAGAATACCGCGAGTGTAAGGACTGCGCAAATGTGATTTTCCAAATTCCGAAGTCTGGTCGTCCTGTGATGTTTAACTTCGACGCCTTGCTGGAACTCGTGGAAGCTGATTCAAGTTTGATAGTCGATATGATGGCTGGAAGGTTAAATTCATCACATGGAACAGTTTACAGGCACCTGGTTCGATTGAGCAAGGTTCCAAAGCTGGGAAAATGGGTTCCGCATAAACTTTCCATCGTAAACCTGCAGCAGAGAGTGAATTTGTGTTCTCAGTTTGAAAATGAGAGTTTTTTGAACCGTATTGTTACTGGGAACGAAAAATGGGTCCTTTACAATAATCCTGTTCACAAACGCCAGTGGTTAGATAAAGATCAAACATCAGAACCAACCCCCAGAGATGGCCTCCTGTTGGTGGGATATGGCCGGTATAATTTATTCTGATCTGCTGGAACCAAACCAGACGATCATCCATACTGAATGAAGTACTTGAAACAAATCGTCCGTCCGTAGTCAATAGACGCAAAGTTTTGTTTCGCCACGACAACGCAAGACCGCATACTGCAAGACAGACCTTAGGCAAGCTGAACGAGCTCGTATGGGAACTAATGCCGCATCCACCATACTCTCCGGATATCGCACCTCGCACCATTATCACCTTTTCCGCAGACTTCAGACCCATTTAAGTAATAAGAACTACGCCTCAAAAGAAGCTATTAAATGGGATATCGACGCGTATTTTAGCTCCAAGGACAAAAAATTTTTTGAGCAGGAAATTAAAAATTTGCCTAAACGTTTGGAAGACATTGTAAATAATGCAGGAAAATATATTATTGATTAATAAATGCCGAAAACCTCTTTTTTATTTATTTTAAAACCACAAAAAAAAAAAAAACGCACGAACTTATGGACTGACCTGATATATATAGTATACTAAGCGATGAGATGTGTGTTACCATGTGTATTTCACTGGAAACCTGTATGAAAAGTTGATATTTGTTATTGTTGCAATATGGTGAATTTTTAATTGTTGACATATTTTTGCTTCAGATGATTGTTTGTTGTTGTTACGCTGTTTAGTTTTAATACATTTTTAATTACTGAAAAACTAAAATAACTCGAAAGTTCAGATATAAGCAAACATTTGCTTATGCACATATATTTACAATTATGTGCACGTAATACGGAAAAACTTTTTGTTATTTTTGTTATTTGGTCATTACAACTGTAGATTGATTTAGGATACACACGGGATATTTCAAGAGCCATCTCCATTTTTGGCGCCTTTCTACCTCTTTGTCAGTGTTCACCACTGGGCATCGAATACAACACCTCCTTGGATGGATTTTGTTTTTCCATTAGTATCTTAAGATATCTGGGTGCTGTAGCTCAGTGATTAGTGTGTCGGCCTTCTGATATATAGGTCGTGGATACAATCATCGGCTGAAGCATAACAAATTTAATATCGCAAAAATTTTTCTTTCGAACGGTACCCACCTGTCAGTAAGGAATTCGCAATTCTACCGACAGTAACAATTTGCCACAAATGCTTTTTAAAAGAGCTCTGTGACAAAACTAAGTTAAAGTGATGTCACAAGGGTTCTGCTGTTCGGAACCGGCTAATATAAGTGGGTCCCTTCTAATGCTGTCCAAATTTAACACGCACAACAGTATTGGAATAGAAGCTCGCTGGTATCACAATGGACCTTTCTAGCCTAACTGTGTCCTCTCAAAGAGAGGGCAGCCACATAACCTAACCTAACATATGAGCTTTAATATAATATAAAATATATAATAAAAAATCAAGCGATCATCACTTTTACTCAAATTTTCTTTCTATGCAGGCGTCATACTTACTGTTGTTATAGTAAGATATGCATTTTCATTTTCGGCTATCACTCTGAATCGTTGAAGCTACCTAGAACATTTTGAATATAATTTAAATCAAATGTAGTTGCATAATTAATTTTTTAAATTGTAGTATTTACATAAATGCAATATCATGTAAAATACATTTCCATATATATATGAAACATACTTACTATGTTTATGAGTAAAAACATATATGTCTGAACGTGAATAAACTGAAATTTAAACAAAAAACTCGCAGTATGAATGAGTTAATGCTGTAAAAAAAAAATAATACTTCCGGTTTCCTGATGAGAGTACAACAAACGCCTTTTTTTTAATCCATTTACTCACTATGCGAATAACTGCATAAATATACAGTGTCGAGCAAAAAGAAAGTACATGGTAATTTTTTTACAATTGTACAGATTAAATTGTAAACAAGTTGTTATGTTGTAAAATCCTAAATTGTGCTTTATTTATTTAATATTGGTCACATGAAAAATACTTAGCTCTTACAGCGTAATAGATATAATTGTTTTAGGTGCTCGACATATACCGCCATTTACATACAATCTGCATTTGAATAAAAATGTAAGCTTTGTTTTTGAGCTATTTAAATCAACAACTTTGTATAGGTATGCCTAAGTCGTACTAACGAAAAAAAAAAAAAATGGAGATTCACTTCACCCTAATACTGCTGTATATATTTGTATGTACATCATTTATAATTGTGCGTGGTATTTGTTTTTTTGTTTTCTTTTGTTTCATTTTTTATACATTCCCTTTGTTTTTTCCACTTTCTCTCTCTCTCTCTTTCTCTCTTAATATTTCCGCTCAAATATTTTAATTTGCGCATAGTACATATATATGCATATTATGAAGTATTATTAGTAAAAACATATTCAGCTGTACCAACAAAAACAACAACGATAACAATATCATATAGGACTCATACCGCACCACAGGCGGAAATGAATTTCTAAAAAATACGATAAAGTGAAAATGAAATTGTAATAAATAATAATACTTAGGTATGCAGCTATATTATATGTACAATAAATGTGTGTGTGTGTGTGTGTGTGTATATGTAAAGTGTATGAATAAAATAGTGAAGCCAACAACAAAATAACTGCATCACTAAAATAATATTAAAAAACAAATTTTTATGCAATATCATCACCATATACAATAAATAAACAATGCAAAAAGAAAAAAATAGAAATTTGCGTAAAAAATGTCAACGAACTTTCTATCAAATATCTCGCGAAAGAAACAGGCACAGTCACCTATTTAATGTTGTTGTTGCTGTTTTTGGTGCATTTATTACGGCATGTTGGGCTAAGTTGGCACTCATTAATTTCATATAGTAACTGTTGTTATTCGAAATTTATGTTACAGTTTTCTCTAGCTGCATATTTTAGGCTTTTAGGCCACTGCATAAGTTCTCCTGTACTGTACAGAGATGTTACTGAGCGATAGATAAGCGTCCTCTTCCCTGCAGAACCTTTGCGAACGTTTTAGGTTGTTTGTCCCTAGCGCTAGTTTAGAGTGTGATAACCCCGGTATGTTTTCCCAGTATAATCTTCTTCCCAGATAATACGGTAGATGTTACCCGACTCTAATCCACAGAATGGTTCGGGCTCTACAAATGGAGTTGATGCTTTCCGGCAGTAACAATTTGCCAAAAATGCTTCTTAAAAGAGCTCTGTGACAAAACTAAGTTAAAGTGATGTCACAAGATTCTGCCGTTCGGAACCGGCTAATATAAGTAGGTCCCTTCTAAAGCTGTCCAAATTTAACACGCACAACAGTATTGGCAGAAAAACTCGATAGTATCACAATGGCAATGGGCCTTTCTGGCTTAAGTGTGACCTCTCAGAGAGAGGTCAGCCACATAACCTAACCTAACCTAAGAGAAAAGGGAAGAAGCTTGCGGCAAAATTATTTTACTATTTTACAATTTTCAACATTTTAATTTATTAAATAATTAGAATACGTTCTATTTTGAAATTTTGAAAAATAAAAAAACAAAGCAACTCTGTTTAGGAAACTTAGAATCTATATCGTTTTATTGACATAAAGATAGCGAGTTATCGAATAAAACGCGCTTTTATAAAACCATATGCATGTTAATTTTGTGAGAAAAATATCCAATTTGGCCTCTCTTTTTTCTTCGTTTGTCATATCTATTTATAGAGTTATAACGTTTCCTTTCCTGTTTGCGAATGAGTACTTCAAATTATGCGGCAGGGGCATTTCAAAACGTCAACATAAGGAGATCATTTTTTGCAAGGACATTAATTTATTACAAAAAAAAAAAAAAAATTAAATTAAAAATCTCATCCCATAATTTTATAAATCTTACAGCATTAGGAAAAATGAATATTTTGTGATTTTATGCAGATTTCAAAAAGTCGGTCGGAAGGATATGAAGCTATTTTTCATGCGCCTTTGTGCTATTAAACTTCATTCGAGCGCATACAAAACTTTCATAATCACTAAGCAAAATATCTTGAAAAACAATAAATGACGCTTAATATTAATTTTTATTTGTTGCTAGAAATATTCTTGTGTATATTAAAAAACAACCCCTTTTGAAATCTTTTCTATACATTATTCTACAATAATAGTTTTAACAATCGTGTTATTCCTCACGTTATATATAATGCTTAAATCCATCATTTTAGTAGAAACAAACAAATAAAGTTAAAAAAAAAAAATACTATAAGAATCTTTTCATAAATCCTTCAAAATCTCTCTCGATAATAAGAAAATGCTCAAAAAGTTTTTCACAGCACAATTGCAACATTAAATGTATTTAATAAATCCCATTCACATTGTGTTACAACACTAAGTAACAATAAGATAAAAGAAAACACTACCAAATAGTAGCTAAGTAAATGATAAACAAACAAAAATATGGCAACAAACTGTGTAATAATTTCATTTTTATACAGCTGCCAAAAAGTATGCAATAATATAAAATTGATTCTCCCAGTGCTGGTGCTGCCCGCATTTAGTATTGTCGTATTTATACTCGTGCTTATAAAAACTTTAATGTGTTTGAACTTTTACGTGCACAAGTATATAAGTACACATACAATACCTTGTATACTAAAAATACTCAGAAATTTTGCAATTGTTGTTATTATTTCATTTCGAGTTGAAATTAAATTTGCGTATATGTATTTGACAAGTTTAAAGTTGCACGATTTCTTTTTAAGTCATGTATGATATTTACCTACAATCTCTGTGCATATTCCATATTTTAATTTTCCTATGTGAGCAAAAAACAACAAAAAAAAAAAGAAAGAAATGTTATCTTCTATGGCTATTGGTTATCGACGAGCTTTTACAAACTCTCGATGACCTCGTATATAAAGTCCAGGGCTTTGCGGATGATTTGGTAATAATGGTTAGAGGCAAAACATTAACCGATCGAATGCAACTAGCTCTTGACATCACTCATGACTGGTGACAGAAGAAATGACTCTCGATTAATCCGAATAAATCAAATGTGGTACCCTTCACCAGAAGAAGGAAATTGAGTATAGCAACCCTAATACTAGGGGACACAGACTTAATTCTATCCGAGGAAATGAAATATCTAGGAGTAATCGTAAATAAAACCCTGACTTGGAATAACCAGTGGCAAGCTATGCGTGCGAGAGACTACACGGCAAAAGATGGGGTCTGCTATCTATGTCTTGTGGTCTTCGTGGACCTAGAGTTTATCTCTTAGCCCAATTCCCTCGATGAATTGTAGTATTGGTTCTACTTCATAGAGTCTAAGTTCGTCCCTGGGTATGATGAAATATCCCAGATGTTTCCTTCTCTTGTGCATCGGGTCGGAACAAATTCCGCTGTCTCGTCTTCTTCCCTGCAGAACCTGCAAAGAGCATCTGAGTGCTGATTTCCAGTTTTGTAAGGTGATAGATCATCCTACAATGCGCCGTTAATAATCCCGTAATGATTCTCAAGTTGTTCTTCGTTAGATTCATACAGTCCTCGTAGCGTTTTGCATTGTTTGTCCCTAGCGCTAGTTTGGAGTGTGATATCCCCGGTATGTTTTCCCAGTATAATCTTCTTTGTCTATTCTCTTCTTCCCAGATAATACGGGAGATGTTACCCGATCCTAATCCACAGAATGGTCGGGCTCTACAAATGGAGTTGATGCTTTCAGGCAGTAACAATTTGCCAAAAATGCTTCTTAAAAGAGCTCTGTGACAAAACTAAGTTAAAGTGATGTCACAAGTGTTCTGCCGTTCGGAACTGGCTAATATATGTAGATCCCTTCTAATGTTGTCCAAATTTAACACGCACAACAGTATTGGCTCTCTATGTCTTGTGGTCTTCTATAAGGTGGATAGAAAGCTAGTCTTCTCCAACCACTTGCGATATGATCCCAAAAGGCTACTCACAGTTGTGGTACACTGATGGGTCTAATATGGAAGATTGCTGTGCGGGGGCTGGAATTGTTGGACCAAGATTTCGGAAAGTAATCGCAATGGGGAAAATAGTTTCCATCTTTCAGAAGGAGGTCCATGCCTTAGACGTATGTGCGAGAGATGCATACGTAGGGCACCCGTGGTACTAAAATATGCAAAATATGAAACGGGATCTATCCGACTACTGGAGAGCCCACGCGAGCATGCGGCAGTCGAGGGGACTTATTGATCCCACACATGTTAAGGTGGATGCTGTTCTTAACCTCAGCAGAAATGACATAAAACTTTACACTGAGCTGGGCACTGTAGACTCAACTACCATATGAAGAAAATAGGTGTGGTAGAAAACGATACCTGCTGACCCTGTCATGATTATGTATGTCGTAAGCCTGGTTGAATTTGTTAACAATCCATTTGTGTTGAAGTGGGAAAATTGAGGAAGAATGGGAAATTCATCTCACAAGATTTGTAAATGCAACAGATTTCCAAGCAGTGAGCTTTTGGGGTCGCATTGGTAGTTGATGAGACACCCGTGGATCAGTGTTATTCCAATTGTGAGAATTTTGCATATGCATAAAGTCACTGAACCAAAAGTGCGCCTCATCACTAAACACAATTGGACGTTCAATCTCATTTTACTGAACACTGATTTTGGAAGTAAATGTCCACAGGTTTCACATGTAAGTCTTTACTTGATGAAATTTTAAACAATACTGAATAAAAAGTGATGTAATTAACTGAATATGTCATTAACTGTCAGATTTATTTACTCTCTATTGAAAAAACAAAAATTGTTGGGACACACTGTTTGTGCAAATTGCTATTTGCGGTTTTACACTTACCAAAAAAAAAAAATATATTCTTCCCCAGATCTCCCATGCATAACATTACTGGAAGGGAAAGGTTCTTCGATGCCTCTGGCGCCAACTAGTTACTTACTTATTAAAAATTTGAATGAAAAATAAAACTTGGAGGCACATTTGTATTATGACCATCTATTATTTCTGTATTAAAAAGCAACATTGTCAAATGTTACATATGGTATAGTACAAATAATTTATTTATATTAATTAAAAGTAAGGAAAAAAAAAATTTACTATAGAAAATTCTCAGCTTATAAATAGATTAGCTTCTTTTAAATACATTTTTGCCTAATAATAATGACGTCTATTAATAATTTTAATTAATTTCTATTATATGATATTGCCACATGTTGCTTCACTCTATGCACATACGAACATCGTTCTACTTGATTTCATTTTCTGTTGAATTTGGTGATGGTGCAAAATGAAGCCACGTTGAAATTTCACTAAATAAACGATCTCCCGGACATTCAGTATCTCTGACTTGTCTATGGCCGAGCAGTTTGAATTCGGGATGTATATAACCCTTAGCAACGCCAAATGCAATGAGATCACGTGTAGCTTGTAACATTTGAGTTGGTGGTAATTCAGCTTTAAGTAAAGAGAATATTTGTTATATATTCGTTTTGAAAATCACATAAAGGTTTGTTTGCTTTTGAACTTACTTCTCCAATCGCCTATCAGACAGATGCCGACACTTTTATCATTGTAACGTGGCGCATGAGCACCGATCACATTAAATCCACGTCCTGTATAAATATTACCATCACCGCCAATTCCAAAACTGTAACCAATATCATTCCAGCCATGATCAAGTTGATGAAAATCTTGCATTGAACGCATTGCTTGGTCACATTCCGCACGTGTAAAACACGCCTTTGGCAAATACGAATGATGTATGATCACATAAGGTATGGGTCCCGGAAACTGTTCAACCAGCTTTGGCTCACGAGCACCCCAATCGCTACGAGATATTAATTGTGAATGTCCGGCAGGCATTTGGTAATGACCTAAACCTACAAAGAGATAATGGTAGAAAAAATAAAAATTATTTTATGCACACATTTTGAAATATTTAAAAGCTTTTGAATACGTAAAATATACTCTTTTGATAGAACTATATCTGGAAAATTCATCAAAAAACGGTATAATATTTTTAAAATCGAGTTTTTTTCTATAACATTAACATATTGATCCCCATTCATTTTTTCTACTCTGATTATAATAAATCCTCATTTTTTATTAAAATCAAACTGAGGTCCATTCACTTTAATCCCTAAAGTTTTCACTTGCGGAGGCGGTCCCAGAACTACCCGATCTGATATATAGATGGCGGCAGTAGTTTGAAAAAAATTACTTTTTAAGTTTCAAGTATTTTTTGTTTGTTATTGAGCCATCGAAAGTTAACGACCTCAGTGAATTTGTAAACATGGGACAAATTGGTCACCGCTATGTAATTCAATACTTTCATTTGAAAGGTCTCAGTCCAATTACATTCTTCTCTGGGGGAGTCTGCTCCTTCATTTACGACCATAAAATATTGGGTGGCAGAGTTTAAACGAGGTCGCACGAGCCAAGACGAACATCGTAGTGGTCGACCAATAGAGCTGGCCACGCCAGAAATGAAAGAAAATGAAGAAAAATTTTCCCAAATTTGTTGTTGTTGTTGTTGGGTAGTTCTGGGACCCTCCTCGTATACACGCTCAAACATCTGCGATGATATTGAATGTTAATTTAAGCCTTAAATTTTAAGGTATTAATTTGTATTATTTGCATTAATTCGGTATTTAATTTTGCACAGCCACATCAATCGTTATTGAGCAAATATAACATTATTTACCTTGTACATATAATATGTTGATGTTGTTGTGGAAGCAAAAACGTATTTCGTATGACAAAATGATGCAAGTTGCTCGAATACAAGTATGTGCAGGTGCTTACAGAAAATATCTTAATATTGTTATTTTATGTCTATTTTACTTTTTTAGACTTCATTAAAATTTTTCCACTTTCTGGTAATAAATTCCTCAAATATGTGTTGTTTAGTTTTTTTTAGTAACAAATAATCATTCTTATTAATGTTGTTGATATACGCGCGCTTAAATAACTGAATGAATTACAAAAATTACTGAATGAATGAATTCTTCAAAAACTATGCACGAATGACGGACCAACAAATAATAAGTAAACAACTTGTTGAATGAATTTTGTTGAATGCCAGATGATCACTGATATGAATTCTTACGAATATTGCTCATTTCCTTTTGTATTTGTGTTTTTGTTTTTTGTCTCTCAAAACTATGTTATTCATATATGCAAAGTACTAAGAGCACAAGAAAAAAAATCCCCATTATTTTAGTCAATTTCAATAATTTTATTGGAAGTATACAATAACATCAATGCCAACAACAACAGCTCCATTATAGGTACTCGTAATAATATCATTTTGATAACACGTTTCAATTATTGCGTATAGTATTGGGGAGCGAGCACGAGAGTTAAAGAGAGTGTGAGTGTATTTATGTTTTTTATTATACTTGTATTAGTAGCAACACAATTGTAATAAATGATCAATATGTATTTAATACTGATTTTGTTCAGAACATTATTCTATAATATAAACACACTATCAATGAGAGAGTAAATCAATAATATAGATTGAAAATATGTGTAAACAGGGGGAAGACAAGCTCATATTTGATTTTATACCAGATTATTTACTTTGATATTATTTTATATTATTTTTTGTTTTGCTTCTATAACCTGTTATACTTCGAAACGTGATAATATGAATTAAATAAATAAATAACAGCACAATCAAAATCACTACACCCATACCTGTGAAACGAAAAGCCGTAAAGAGAGTCAATTATTTCAAGAAAGTGTGAAATGCTAGGGTGTACCATAAATTGATATATGTCTTTGAGTGGCTAGCAATTTTTTTTTCAATGGTGCAACAGCACAATTTTTATAATTTACTTAAAAATTTAGTTGTCTTTTGTGGCGAGCTTTTGACATGAGGATCTGAAGCCACTGATCTAGCAGCCAAACCATAGCTTGAAACTAATAAATCTAAAAGAATTTTTTGCATTTATTGCTGTTTTATTTCGACCGCTATACATTTTTTTCAAATATTTTGGAAATGTTCATGAATAAGCAGGCGTATACTGTATTTAGTATGTCCCAATGGAAAATACGGTAATTCGCTGCGAAGCCATTTCAATATTCTTTCATGGTGGTTCATATAAACGTTTTTTTTTAATGAACAAAAATAAAACTTTCAGTATATTATTGGTTTATTCGAATTCTCATTATTTATGTAATTTGATTTAATTCAAGTGACTGTCTCAGCTGGCTTCGCAGTAGTGCCACATCTTGTCAACCCAGTTTTCCAAGACCTTGGTGACGGTTTCTGGCTCTATTTCACGAATCGTCGCCTTAATCGTTAATGCATGGTTTGCATAAATCGATCCTTCACGACACCTCACAAATATGTAACGTGTAAGGGCGTCAAATCGCAGCTCCGAGCTGTCTAATTGACATCGCCGAGACGTCTGATAACACCATTTACCTAACTTGGTGCACAAAAGATCGATTGTGGCATGAGCTGTGTGGCATTGCGCGTCATCCTGTTGAAATCAAAGATCGTCCAAGTCCATGTCTTCAATTTCCTTGTACAAAAAATCATTTATCATGCCTCTGCAGTGCTTACAGTTGACCGAAATGGCATTTCCAGAGCATTTTCAAGGAAAAATGAGTCAATAATGCCACAATGTAACTCTATGAGGATTGGCTTCCCGATGATAACGTGCGGGTTTTTCGATCCCCAGATGCGGCAGTTTTGCTTATTAACATAGCCGAGATGAAAATGTGCTTCGTCAGAGAAGATGAAAGAAACTTCTTTTCAACAAATGCACTGTTTGGGCACGTACAGCGTTTTATTTCGTTCTGTGGAGATGTCATACTGACTTTATATTTCCTGTGATTTTACAATGTTAAATTTCATCAAAACGATAAGCATTGGTGACATGTACCAACTGGGGTATATTGTCACATTGTCATTATTCTTATTATTGTTATTATTGTTATTATTGTTTTTACATACGTACACACAAATTCTCATTTGTACAATGTGCTTTTTGCGCGTTTTCATTCTGTTTCTTTCTCTTCATTCTACTCCTATCACTCTCATGCTGCAATCAAAATGATACTGCGTTGTCAATGTGACGTTCACTGTGTGATAATTGATGAGGCTCTTGGTGTTTTTTGTTTCTGCCTGCTATTAACGCTGTGATTTTTTTATCGTTGTTGTTTTTGCATGGTGCTACACTTGTTGTTATTATAAATTTTTCAGCATGTATGTACAATTTACTTAAAATGATTGCATGGCATCACATTTTGTTGTTTTGACTTTTGATTGCGTGCTGTTGCACATGCAATATTATGAGCTTGCAATTTGCATGTAGCAGTGAAAGTTATATATAACGGAGCACGAGGTGTTAGTCGGAATATTTTATTGAAGGCAGTAACAAGTTGTAATGGAAAAGCTTCTAAAAGAACTCTGTGACAAAGAGATATCGCAAGAGTTCTACTGTTCGGAACCGGCTAAAATAAGTAGGTCCATTTTAATACTGTCCAAAATTTAACAGGCACAACAGTAATGGAAGAGAAGCTTGGCCATAGAGCCCTTTCGGGCTTATAATTGTCACATATTTTTTTTTAGTTACACATTTTTTTTGTACTGCTCTCGATTAGCCTTCATTTATGTACTTTGTTGATTGCCCTTGTTACTATTGAAGTTAGTCGAGGAATTGATTTATATTCAGACTATATAAAATATATTTTAATTTATGAAAGTATTTACAAGATTCGGATTTTTTTTTAAAGCTTCATATTTCAGTTCAATACAAAAATTGTTGTTATTGTTTACTTTTAATATTTCTAGTGACTTAGTGACTCCCTCTCAGATTGAGAGGGATTTTTGTATATCTTCCTTTTTTTTTTTTTTGTTTTGACACTTTGTCATTGCCATTTGGTGTAGATTTTACACAGAATTTGCTACTAATATTGTTTTTGTGCTCAAAATGAATATTTTATATGACACATTTATGCGGAAATATGATTGAAGTTGTCAGTTTAATAAAAAAAAAAAACGACGCACAATAATTTATGTCAGACATAATAGGGTAATCTACATTTTTTATGTATTTTGTTTTCAAAAATTATTTATTTCACTATATGTTTTTGTTTTTTGTTTATAGTACACATGTAAGTACATATTCACGCTGTTAACAAGTTAGCTACTTTTTTTTTTCAAAGAGCTGTATGAATTTATTGTTTTTACTGTAGTTACAAAAACAAAAAACATTGTAAATTATTATGATATATCAATTGGTCAATTAGTAATTAATTGAATATCATTTAAATTATGTAGTATACCATTTAAATATTGATGTAGTTATATTAAATATATTTGCGGTCTAATTTTTGTTTTTTCGATTATACATGCAAATCGCACGAATGTATTTTTATAAATAAAATATGTAGCAAATAAAAATAAAAATCAATACTTTTTGCTATATTATTGGTTTCTCAGAAACAGCAAATATTCCCATTATATATGAAATATGATTGTTTCATTCGCTGCCACAGCTGGCTCTCCAGTAGCGCATCCTATCAATTCAATGTTGCAATACCTTATTGACGATTTCTGGCTTTATGCTACTAATGACTTGGACGATATTCGCCTTAAGGGCCTAAATCGTTTTGGGATTGTCCGTATGAAATTGAACTTACACGGCACCCCACAAAAAAGTATTATGGGCTCAAGGTTTAGCTCCTTCCAGCTGGAAATCAAATGAGCGATGTTTATATTATTTTTAATATCATTATTATGATTATTATGTTTACTATTATTCATATTATTGCTTTTTTGCTGTTCAACAATTTTTTGTATTGTGGGGAATACCATCAGAACTTGTTTTTTTTTCAAGACTACAAGTGAACATTTTTTAAATTTGTATTGATGGGCAAAGAATGTGATGTATTGAGGCAGTGATTATTTTCTTCTTGTTCCCACATTCGTTGGAACGTTTTTGGGCAGAAATGTATACTAACAACTAGTTAATTACTAAAATACAATGAATGTTTAAAACCACAACTTTTTGTCGTTCTTTAACATAAAGTAAATACTCGTAGTATTGGTAGTATACATATATATATATTTATATTTATATATATATATATATATATATATATATATATATATATATATATATACATATATATATATATATATATATACATATATAAATAAATATATATATATATATATATATATATACATATATAAATATATATATATATATATATATATATATATATATATATACATATATAAATATATATATATATATATATATATATATACATATATAAATATATATATATATATATATATATATTTATATATATAAAAAAAAATATATATATACATATATACATACATATATATATATACATTTAAAAAAAATTTTTTTTTGTGTTTGTTAGCAAACAAAAAAATTGATTAACATATAAAAATAGAAACAAAATCAATAATACATTTATGACAAACGAGTAATTTATTAGAAAAAAAACAATAGCAATAAAGTAAAATGTGATGAATTAATGATATATGAATTATATATATATATATATACGTTTTTATAGCTGTTTCTGTTGCCATGAAGGCTCATAAGTCATTGACATGTATACAAAATGACGCAATCGAACTGTTAACCACATCTATAAAACCATTGATATCTCTATATTATGTTGTTTATGAGCGTTTAGAAGCCGGTATTTTCTGCAGATACAAATCCCATTGACTCTTCTATCTGCGAAATTTTAAAGGATAAGGTATGTACTTGTATGTACTAAGAAATTACAAAATGGCAATTATCTAAAGCAAGCACGTCGTTGAGAATAGGCCAATATGACATAGTATCACATTCGGGCAGCGTACGATGCGTCTTATGGGCATAATCTAAAACCACATTTGTAACAAACATTCAATAGATAATAAATAAAAAAATGTTAAACAGTTCAATTGCCTCATTCTGTATGTGAGTCCATACGTAATTATGTTATAATGTATAACACATTAAAAAAAATATATAAAATACTTTACTTGCACACACACACAATAAAATTACACAGATTCTGCAGCATGAATAAAATAAAATAAATCAAAAAAAGAGTGTTGTTCCGGAACCATGTTCGTTCATGCAAACATATATTAATTGTTTGTCTGATTGTGATATTTAAGGTATTTAAATAAATAAATAATTAAATATGTGGCACTTAAAGCCCCAAAGGGCTCATTGGCCGAGCTTCTCTTCCATTACTGTTGTGCGTCTTAAATTTTTGGACAGTATTAGAATGGACCTACTTATTTTAGCCGGTAGGTATTTAGTATACATAATTAAGATGATCTTAATTACATAAAATTGTGTATTTCAGTTTTTTATATATTTTTTGTAGTGTTACTGGATTATATTTAATTCTGTTGAATTATGGTCATTTTCTGAGAATATCAATTATATTTTTATAAAAATTGTGCTGTATTTTTTTTTTAGGTTCAAAATTTTTTTTAAAATCATTTAAATAGCTACTATTGTAGTGAGAACAGTTGTTGCCATATTAATATATTTTGATTATCTCATTCTAAAACAGGTTTTTTGACGTTATCTCTCACAAAATCATTTCTTACAATCTATACTATACTCGTAATTTGTGTGCTAAGTATTAGTAATTTATTTTAATAATATTCTAATACATACATACGTAAGTCAGTTAAAGAAATGAAGAGTAAAAAAAAAAAAGATATATAACCTTTACTTGGATACTTGTTTACTTGTATTCTTCTGCGAATATGTTCATATATTAACTAAATGATATTGAATTGCGATAGAAAAAAATTAATATTTGATGGTTTCTAAAATAATATTAATATGAATATGATTTGAAGATGTGACATACTATAAATAATACCACTTGAAATGTATGAAAATGAATCTTGAATCTTGAAATTTTCAAATGAATAAATGAATGAAATACGATAATTTAGATTTATCGAAATTGCAAATGCTTTTATTCTAAATCTATAAGACACTTTCATTGAAACAAAAAATACTTTCGATACGAGGAATAGCTTTTCAGCCATGATTGCTTGCGAACGACTGCTACGAAGCATCATCGAAGCACTAATTCTCAATATTAAAAAAAATTGTATGCTGTCTAAATACAATAATCGACATTTTACAAAAATTTGACTTAAACTAAGGAAAGTTATGGTAGATAAAAACATGTGGAAGGTATGTTTCCTGTGGAACTTCCTTCTCCAAGCAATTATTTTAATGTTGTGGGAGCTATGACATAAGCTGTAGCGGTGTTTTCCTTTTCAGCCTTGAAAAGATGATGTCATCAGATTAGCGGCAAGCTCATTTGGGTGTGATTGTACTCGTTTTCGATATTTTGTAGCTTTCTCTTTGATTTCGTCCTTCACTAGGGGAATTTTAGAATTTATTGTTACATCTCAACTGATCTGTATTTCTTCAGATTTCAATGTATAATGTTCAAAATCATAAGACCGAATTATATAAGTCATTCATATGTTTGTATTTTACATGCTAATTATTATGGTGTTTCGTTGTCTAAATTTATAACACAGATATTTACATATATTACCAATTAATTTGGTCAATGGACAACGAAAAGTAATTTTTATGTTCGCTACAGTGAAATATAATTCTATGTATATGATAATCATGGTAGAATGTATATAAATTATATGTTAAAAATTTCCATGACGAAATATACTCATAGTAAATAATAGAATTTGAATGTATTCATTTCTCTCTCTCTGTTCGTTCATTTAGAGAAATTATAAAATCCCTGTATGCAAACATGTTAAAAGAGTCTACATTGTGTATTGGGTGCACTTTAATCAAAATTTACGAATCCATATCAAAAAGAGATTGTATTTAACACGTGTTTTTTCTTTTACTCATGCTATAAATTTTATAACTAATATACGTACTTATCGACAGTTATTTACTTAGTTAGCTTCCACCAAATTTTACTTTTGTTTATGCATTCTTTACAGAAAGTATAAAGTATGAAGAGAAATCTATTACTATTGACTGTATATCGTTTCCTATTTCTATTCGTCACAATATTATTTTCATTTAATAATGCTTTAGGAATGCACCATATGTGTTATACATTTGTATTTGTATATCAACAGTCTTTTATTTGACAACTCACTGTCTTTGTGCCAATAAAAAAATTAGTAAAAAAAATGTTTTTAATATAATGATTGAATGAAATAATTTTGTTGTTCTTTTTCTTCCTAGTTATAATATTTTTGGTTACCTAAGTACGAGTATGGAATAAAACACGACCATTATTGTGACAATGATGACTATTCTAATATTAACGAATTGTTCTTGTACGATAAATAAATGCTAACCCGCATTTAAGCAAGTTCGACTAATAGCTTTTAATAGCTTTTAATAACTCTAATAGTTTTTATTTCAGTTGTAAATATATCTTGCACTCAAGTTAGATGGTTGTAAATGTCAGCGTCATCTCCTTAGTCGATGTAAAAATGCTTTTTTATCTTTCTGCTGGCTGGTTTACAAAAGAACATGAAGAACATAAATGTTTGTATGTCGGTTCATTCGCTTAATTTTACTCATACGAAGGCGGTCCCAGAACTACTACTAAAGAAAACAACAAATTTGGGAAAATTTTTCTTTGTTCCTCAACATAATCTTCTTTTAGCTCTATACACTTTTCCCAGCGATATTCTATAGCTTCGATATCCTGTTTATAGTATGAACTGTCTAGCACATTAAAACAGCAATCTACCTCTTCATTGTTTTTCAAATCTTCTACCGCCAAGCCATTTTTTCAAATTTGGAAATAGAAAATAATCCGAAGGAGCTAAATCTGGCGAATAAGGTGCGTGCTGAAGTGATTCGATCTTTTTATTTTGAGCAAACTACTGCCGCCATCTATATGGTCGGGTAGTTCTGGGACTGCCCTCGTACATACATATATGTCTATAGGACGTTTCACTCGCTTAATTTGACTCAACTCCGACTGTTAGATAAATATCTTAATTATTTACTATTACTTAATCACAAATGTGCAGTTGGTCTACAAAAGATCCTTCGCATATCTTCAAGGAGGACCTTTGGGAGTAGGGTGCAACTAGGTTGGTCTAGACCGACATAAGCTAACTCAATTGTTAATGATAATATTTGTAAATGAAATAATGTGACGATGACGCAGTTTGTTGGCGGTAATTGTATTTGTGTGCTAATTGTACCGGTACGGTTTCAATAATATTAAAAGTTATTATAATAATGACTATTAACTTCCTACGGAAATGAATTTTTAATTTAATATTCTGGCCTTGTTTGTATGTAGAAATATATGCGGGTATGATTCTCTTTCATAATTTCATAAAACTTAATTATTGGTTGCATTATCTTAGTGATTATCCCATTGGCTATTCGATTATAAAGTCGCCGAATCTACGTCTGGTTCATACACCTCAATCGTATGTTATCTATGACGAAATCTATTTTGTACTTTATTTAACCATTAAAGAAAAATATGTCTATTTATCTATTAATCTAGCCATAATATACGTACATTACGAAGTACGTACGTACACAATTTTTATTAAGCGTATTTTTTTTTTTTTGCTGCAGTAAGCCTTTGAACTGGTTCAGTGGTATTAAGAAATAAAATTAGCAGTCCTACATACATATACATATGTGTACTTTGTTAAACAGATTATACAATTGTATTAAAAGTTTTATTAAAATTTTCAATTAGTATAATTACGTCAAATACAATTTTTGTCATACGTTCGGTTTTTTTTTTTTGGCATTGAATAATTGAAATAATATTATTTCAATTTTGCATTTATGATTTTAATACATACATTAAAAAAAAAAAAATAAAATAAATAAATATGTGGCACTATAAACCCCGAAGGGCTCTTTGGTTGAGATTCTCTTCCATTACCAAGGGACCTACTTATTTTAACCCGTTCCGAATGGCAGAACTCTTGCGATATCACTTTTTCTGAGCTTTGTATCACAGAGTTCTTTTAGAAGCTTTTCCATGGAAAATTGTTACTGCCGGAAGAATTGCCAAATGGTTGCCGAGAGGTGGGTACCGTTCGAAAGAAAAATCTTTTCGACCTACACATCAGAAGGTCAACACACTAACCCCTGAGCTATGGCACCCATAATGCATACATTTTATTGTATTTAAAATATCATCAAGCAAATGTACTAATAAAAAAATGTATATATACATATGTATGTATTAATTCAGTTAGTAAAATTAATTAATGAGCAGAAGTAATACAATTCAAGTGTATTTGCTGGTAGTTATGTAGTTATATACACTCGGAATATAGCGTCGGAATATAACAAAACCCATTCAAATGAATTTGATCAATTTAAGTGACACATTCATATTTCTTGGACATTAATTGCGATGGGAAAAATGACATATAAATAATAAAATCACATATTATTATATACATTTTTTTATTTAAGCATCTCTTGCATAATATTGTGATTAACTCGATTTAATCATTATTATTATTCGAGCGCACGCTAAAACCAATTGTTTGCCTAATTGCATTAATTATATTGTTTATTCATATGTAACATACAGAGAACAAAACTAATAGAATTCGTTATACAATTATAAAATCACACTATACAATATTATCGCATTTATTTTCAATACATATCGTGCAAGACGTGTCATCGCATTTATTTATATTTGAAGAAAAACAAAAAAAAAAAAAGAAAAACACAAAAGTTGAAAACAAACGTGCACCCCTATGAAATTTAGTTTTGTTTTTTTTTTTACCTTACCGCTTCTTGTGGCGGGTAAGGTAAAGGTATAAAGTGTATGATCAACTCCCATTAATTTTATCTTTTAACCATTATCCCAAAAAAAAAAACCTATCGCCTACCTTCACCTCTTAAGGCGGCTGTCCTACAAAATTGACATTTTTGTAAATTGCGATCCCAGCAATCCAATGTTACCACTAGATGGATGAAATATGAACGACTCTCAATAGTGTTTATCATATTTCCTGCAAAGGGTAACCGCTGTCTACATTCCTTACGGGAGCTACCATGCAATATGATTTTAAGAATGCCTGAAAATCGACAAAATCTCCATAGTTGCCCAGAAATCGCCTCTACATGGGTAAAATCTAACTAGCTTTTAGTATTAACCCTTCAATATTTTTCTTTAAAAAATGGTTTTTCATATCATGGTTTATAACTTTGTTGGTATTGCATTCACAAGCATCGCAAATGCAACTATCCTAACTAAAAACACATAAGTGTGGTATACCCTGCCGTGTAACTAAAAACTTGACCCAAAAAAGTACTAATTTTGCGATTGGAAGAAAATAACTAGTTCGGTCTATTTAAAAAGAAATACGTACAGATTCCTTCAAGTGATTTCGAAATAGTTCAAAATCTGATGTAAATTTGCCAAATAAAAATTAGTAGGCCAATATTTTTGTTAGTACTCGTATACTGGCTAAATAAATTGCTGCTATTTTCGAATGTTACTTCTAATCGCATTCTTTCATATGATATAACTACCATTCTATGCAAGAAAGATCTGTATAGGACTTTAAATTATTTGATGCTACGATGTCTATGGATATAAAGTGGAAACTGTTTATTTTTAAATATCCGCGGGTCAATCACACATGCTCTTTGCTCATTTCACGATCTTATAAATATCATATAAAGTCGGTCGTAGTAGTATTAAACTCAAAATGCTCTTAACTTATGAAATAACAGTCAAAGTTTTAACAACGTTAAGATAAAATTTAATTTAAGCAAATGATGTCCTATCTTTCTTACAAATAGCAGACAGTGTTATACCTTAATAGGGTTAATTTTAGCTAATTTTAATAATGTTAAATTTAGCATCTTTCTTAAGGATAGTAGACAGTGTTATACCTCAATAGGGTTAATTTTAGTACAAAAGAGTTTTTCAGGTATCAGGTGCTCGTCTTTTGTAATAAAAAAAAAAACGATAAAAATTATAAATGTTCTACAAAGTTATCCTATGTACAGGGTGATTTTTTAGCAACTTTCTTTTTGACAGCTCTGTTTTCGTGTAACATGTTCTGCCTCGAAAACTCTTAAAAAAGCATCCTATATATTTATAAGTGCGTATACTAATGTGTATATGTATGAGTTATAAATAAAGAATGCCATTTTGGCATACTCATATAGCAAATATATTATTTATTATTAAATAAAAATAATAAATAAAAAATAATAGCAAATATATTATTATTATCTATTATCTATCAATAATATCATATTTACTTACCCAACGTTGATAACATAAATAAGCCAAAGCCTGTCATGTTGTTTTATAAGTAAATTGTTGCTATTTGTAATTTCAATTAAATAGATAAACAATACGTTTACAGTGTTGTTTTTTTGTTTTATGTTTACTGTCGTAATTGAAGTTGTTTTTCAAAATTTTTTGATACTTGTTTGAAAAGTTGAATTTTTACGATATCAATTTTTTACAATTTACAATTTATATAGATTTATTGGCAAGAATTAATCACTATTAATATTTATTAGTTCACATATCCTTATTGTAATAATATACTTTTCAAATGAAAGTTACGCATGTGCTGTTTATTTATTGTACCTTGCAGTCGTAAGTCGCTTTTCGCGCTTCAATGATTAAATACGTAAATGTTAACAAGATGAATTGACAATAAAAATACAAAGAATAAATTAAATAATTAACTACGCTAAAATTAAATACATCTGCTTAATATGTAAACACTTGCACGAACGAGAAAGAAAAATACGAGCGCGAGTGTTGCTGCTGCAGTGAAGTTAGTAGTAACACCTTCAACGGTACGTGTTCACTAGTCAAGTGTTTGCCGAATTGCGACAGAACGTATGTTTATAGAAAATATACCATAAAAAAATATATATATATCGTACTCCCCATATACATATGTACGAGTAATGTGTATGTGTATGAAGCTATGTGTGCGCGCGCTTAATATAAATTAATACTATTAACTCTAATACAAGCTACGAGAGTAAATATTTATTTGAACATTGATATTATGAATTTAATCAAATATGCACGCACATATGTACATATATCGTTTTCAATCCTTTTGTTTTTGTTTTGATCATGTAATTCACAGCAAAAATGTCATCAATGAAAAGTCTATTACTTAATTCTTTCATTCTCTATTCTTTTAGTCTATCACATTTTGATATAAACAATTAATCTACTATTAATACTACATTCACGCTCTTTGTGGAATTAGTGGAATTAATTTAATTATAATTATATATAAGTAAATTAGAGCAAATAATTTACTCAATGAAACTTCCTATCTAAATTTTGTTTTTGGTTAAACTGCTCCCTCTCTCTCTAGTTTTTTCTCCCATCCTCTCTGCGCTCTATTTCTTGCTAGTTGTGCTAATACATGTTGATTTATACAAAAACTGCCAAATACGTGTTGGTGTTTTTTTTTTTAGTTGTAATAATTATACGTTTCTATTAATGTTTGCTAGACCATTTAAAATATTAGAATAGCATATACTATTGTGGGGACTTTTTCTCTATAGTAAATCACTAAATTAATAAACCCTATTTCTTTTGTTTATTTGCTGTTATTTCAATAGTGGCAGAACTAAGTGTCTTAAGCTAGCCTAAATTACTCTTTTGGTATTGAACATACACATACATACATGAGTACTTGGTATGCTCTAATCAAAATACCCGCGCTATGGACAAAGGGGAATTTTTGATATGCCATCATCTTGTACTGTTAAATGCATAAATTTAAATATCAATGATGATAAGAGGTATTCATTTGTGTAGATTTTCTATAGAAATTCCTTTAATTCATTTATTAGTACATTGATTTTAATAGAATTTCTTTAAAATTTATTGGAATTTAGGCTTTTTGGGTTTGAAACGGCATAGTTTTACATTTTTAAAAATATTGAAACCATTTTGAATGAAACTTTTTGTTTTTGGCGAGTTGATATATAGTTTATCATAAACCGATATTTGATGATTTCGATATTAATCGCTTATTATGTAATTTAAATCAACTAATCATTGCAGCAGTGATGAGATTAAAGGGAAATCACCAAATTAATGATTATACGCAGACTATATTCAATTGTTATATATACAGGGTTGAATTTTTAAGAGCCTTCGGATTTGATTAAAAAAAAAACACTAAAATTTATAGAAATGTATGAAATCTTTATTTGAATCGATAGAACGATCTATATAATTAAATGTTTAAAGATGATTTCATATAAATGTTCACCGCGGCTGCGCCTCAAATGGTTCATACGTTGGTTTGGCAATTTTGGCATACTCTCTTCAACATATCGGCCGGTATCTCATGAATAAATTCTTCAATATTGACTGCCACCGCGCGTCAACTGTTGCGGGCTTGTCGCTATAGACATGATCTTTAACATAGCTAAAAAAAAAATAGTCTAAAAGTGTAATTGACCGGCCCAAACGTGAAATAAACTGTTCACCAAACTTCCCGCTCAATTGGGCTATTGTTTCGCGTGCTGTGTGGCATGTGACACCGTTTTATTGAAGGCACTTGTCAGCCAAGTCCAGCTCTTTCAAGTTTGTAATTATCGCACGGTAGCGCTTGCCATTCACAGTGACGTTCCTGCCTTCGTCGCCTTTGAAAAACTACGGTCCATAATCCACACCAAATAGTGCATTTTTCGAGATGCATTGGTAGTTTTTGCAATGCTTGTGGCTGCGTTTGTTCACGTATCAATTCAACCAGAAATGAGCTTCGTCGCTGAACATAATTTTCCAATAGAAAAGTTGATCTTCATTCAACTTTGCCAGCGCTCATTCACCAAAAGTTAGCCGTTTTGGTAGGTTGTGTGTCTTCAATTCCTACACCAGCTGTATTTTTAAAGGTTTTTCATCCAAATCCATCAGCAAAATTTTGCACGTAGTGGAGTAACAGAGGCCCAATTGCTGTCGGAACGGAACCGAATCGATAATTCACGGTCATCAACAACACTGGCGGATACAGCTGCGATATTTTTCTCTGTCCACGCTCTACGTATGCGTGTTGGTGGTTTAATTTGGTGTGAAATTTAGTCACAGGATTCCGAATAGACGCACTTTCTTAACCGAGCATGAATTTTAATATTAAAATTCAATAATTTGCAAGCGTTTTTCGTTTGTAAGTCGATTCATGGCAAAATTATAGACCAAACTGAACATGTTTGACAGTAACATGTTACACGAAAACAGCTGAGCTGTCAAAAACAGTGTTTACCAAAAAGAAAGTTGCTAAAAAATCACCATGTAGTATTGTGAAAAAATGCGTCCAGAGTGCTTTTTTTATTGCGCATTTCCGTCATTAATTTTTAAATTAATTTTAGTTAATTTTAATTTCTGTAATTGATTTGTTATGATTGTAATTTCAATATATTTGTAAATTTTTTGTGATGATGTATAGTAATTATATTAATTGGCGGGTACATGTGATTTTTGTTTTGCTATATATTGACTTAATATTTATTGGCTTCTTTTAGTAAATTTTAGCACATCATCTATCTATCTATGTTTGCTATATCTTCTTCTATTAATGCTTTAGGGTATACAAAAAAAAAAAAAAAAAATTTAAATTGCTTAAATTTTTCTTATTTGGGGGATTTTTTTTTCGTTGTCATTGTTTATTTGCTTATTTATGTATGGTATAAATGTGTGTGTGTGTGTGTGTGTGTATGAAAACTTTACACATGTACCACAAAATAAACATATAAAATAGTTGTAAAATGTAAACATTTGATGACAAATATTTTTTGACCCTTCTGGAATCCCACAAAATAGCTACACGTATACTATAATGTTGATCATTTTTGTTCTTCAACTTTAGTACATAAATGGAAAAATTTCTGTTCAAGAGTCGAACATATTTAGGGGCATTTTATGTTCGACTCGGACTGAATATGTTTATTATTATGATTGGTTTCTTATTCTTAAACGTTTTACTCGTATCCAGTGCCCTTAAATATTAGCGCTTCTGTGTATCATCCATTATCAAAATATATATGTCCAGCTTATAAAAGTAGTTTTTGTTAATGTGTGTGTACAATGGTATGAGTAGCATGTTATATTTTTTGTTTTTTGTCTAGGACGAAAATATCATCAATACTATTTCAAATATGTCAACTATGTATAGGTAGGCATCCGCTATGGATGATTTTTACGTTCTGTCAATATATGGAATATATCAGGTCAGTCCATAAGTTCGTGCATTATTTTTTCAATAGTTTCACAGTAGGCTCTTTTTGCGTACAAAAAATGATTCGTGGAAGATAAAGGAGCTATTTTTATTTTCTCTGATGTACTGTGCATTCAACAAGTGATTTTAATCGCGGATAGAAGTACGCATTGTTAAAAAATAAAATGGAATCTTTGAATGAGTATAAGAGGCATATTTTGTAATTTTTTTATAAAATGCTGCAAAAATAAACGCAACTCATGGGGAGAATACTGTGAGTGTAAGGACTGTGCAAATGTGATTTTCCAAATTCCGAAGTCTGGTCGTCCTGAGATCTTTAACTTCGACGCCTTGCTGGAACTCGTGGAAGCTGATTCAAGTTTGACAGTCGATATGATGGCTGGAAGGTTAAATTCATCACATGGAACAGTTTACAGGCACCTGGTTCGATTGAGCAAGGTTCCAAAGCTGGGAAAATGGGTTCCGCATAAACTTTCCATCGTAAACCTTCAGCAGAGAGTTAATTTGTGTTCTCAGATTGAAAATGAGAGTTTTTTGAACCGTATTGTTACTGGGGACGAAAAATATGACCTTTACAATAATCATGTTCGCAAACGCCAGTGGTTAGATAAGATGAAATATCAGAACCAACACCCAGAGATGGCCTCCTATTGATGGGATATGGCCGGTATAAGTTATTTTGATCTGCTGGAACCAAACCAGACGATCACAGCTGATTATTATTGCCATCAACTATCCAAATTAAATGAAGCACTTGAAAAAAACCGCCCGTCTTTAGTCAATAGACGCAAAGTTTTGTTTCAGCACGACAACGCAAGACCGCATACCACAAGACAGACCTTAGACAAGATGAAAGAGCTCGGATGGGAGCTAATGCCGCATCCATCATACTCTCCGGATTTTGCACCTTGCTATTATCACCTCTTCCGGGGACTTCAGTCCCATTGAAGTAATAAGAACTACACCTCAAAAGAGGCTATAACAAGGGATATCGACGTGTACTTTGGTTCCAAGGACAAACAATTTTTTGAGCAGGGAATTAAAAATTTGCCTAAACGTTGGAAAGACATTGTAAATAATACAGGAAAATATATTATTGAAAAGCGCATAAACTTATGGACTGACCTGATACAATAGTTTATACTTTTCAACTTACCACTACATCTGCTGCTGTTGCATTCGTATAAATTCTCAGTATCCCTAAACACTTTTGTCATATTTGTGAATTTGCAAAATGACATTTTAATTTGTAATATTTATCAAATTGGTATTTTTAATGGAGATCCCCCTTGCGAAATGAAAACCACTCAAGATCGTCATTTGTAACTTTGATGAATTTCAATTGATTTGAATCGAAATTGTTGATAAAATATTTAATTTATACTTAACAAAGTACTATTATATATTAGTATACATACATTTTTCTTTTCAATTTGTTCTTATCATTTAGACATACACATATATAAACTTCAAATGTTTTATATCTTATCAATGTTCTATATTAATTATTTGATTTTTATATAAATATACATATATAGGTATAGTCTCTAAACTTCAAGTCCATTGTCACCAAAAAAAAAAAAACACAAAAATTACCCTTTGAGGTTATTAATCAAATACCAGTAATTAATGAAATTTTGTTTGTAGGTATTAATTTCCCATCATTGATTTTCACTTCGATTATGGCTAAACTTGTTTTATTACCTTAAGGGGGTTTCCTAAATTATATGCGATACTACATACAAGCAAGCCACTTAAATTTTGTATATATGCTGTGTATGTTTGTTTTGAATGATGATATTGATTTTGATGTGTTCAGTTATTATGTATTAACATTTTTGTAAATTTCATTTATTTTTGGGTCATGACATTTTCAACACACGATTAATACGAAGATATCGATCAATATTGTCTGTCATTGACTCAATTTGTGAGTCCCCTTTATATTCGTGCTTATATGTTTGGCTGCTTTTCTGCAAATAGTTGCGGGAAATTTAGTGCTTTTAACCGAAAACTAGCAAGGAGAGTCGAAAACAAGAAACCAAAATAGTATTATTTGCGGAAAACCTTCTCTTAATTTATATAATATGTATAAGATTAAATGCCAGAGCTTTATCTAATGTAAAAATCAGAAAATAATCAAAAATCAAAGCTTCCCTAGTATAAAATATAACTATTTTCACTTAAACCTCTTAACATTTTGTAAGTAAATATACAATTCAATGTGAAGTCAAATATTTAGTACATGTACGTATTAATGTTTATAAAATTCGCTTCATTGTCACATCAGCAATAGCAGATAACTGGTTTAGTTGCTTCACTTGGTGACTTGTATCACGAATATAAAAACAAAACAAAAAATTGAGCAAAAAGTAAAGGGAATAAAAAGCTGAGATTAAATATTAGTAAAAAAAAAGAACAATTTGCTAGAGATAAATCTTAATCTCTCAACTAAGGGGAAATGTTAAAAATTTAATAAATATAATATGTTAAATTATTGTATTATTAATTAACATAAAAGAAACAAAGTAATTTAGAAGTATAAGGTGTAGTAAAAAGAAATCCACTATTTTTCCATCGGTTTACGCTAGATGGCGTTAGAAAGATAGGATTTCGTACTAAATAAACTTTTCAGGCAGTTTTGTGATTGCTCGACTCAGTATTGTTTGAGTACGCGTCAAAGATGGACACCAGTAAAGAGAAAATACGCTATATTTTACGGTTTTTCTTCGATAAAGGCGAAAACGCAAGCCTGGCGGCTGGTACTGATACTGTAAAAGCCAATTACGTGCAATTTTGGTTTCGTTGATTCCGTTCCGGTAATTTTGATGTCTCAAGATCCACGAGACTCTGGAAGGACAATTGTCGAAAATATCGACAAAATAATGGAAATCATCGAGTCTGACCGTCATGTAAGCACTGTTTCTATTGCCCAGGAGCTAAATATTGCACAAAAACGGTTTGGAACCATTTAAATAAGGCTGGATACAAAAAGGAGCTCGATGTATGGGTGCCACACGAGTTAACGCATCCCTTTCTGAAACGGATGGTTACTGGTGATGAAAAGTGGGTCACTTACGACAATGGCAAGCGGAAACGGTCGTGGTCGAATTGCGGTAAGCCGGCGCAAGCGGTGGCCAAGCCAGGATTGACGGTCAGGAAGGTTTTGCTATGTGTTTGGTGGGATTGGCAGGGAATCATCTACTATGAGCTGCTCCCCTACGGTCAGACTCTGGATTCGGACCTGTGCTGTCAACAATTGGACCGTCTGAAAGAAGCAATCGCCCAGAAGCGGCCAGATTTGGCCAATAGGAGAGGAATTGTGTTCCATCAGGACAACGCCAGGTCACACTCTTCGATAGTGACTCGCCAGAAGCTTCGGGAGCTTGGTTGGGAGGGTCTTATGCATCCACCTTATAGTCCGGACCTTGCACCTAGTGATTACTACCTGTTCCTGTCTATGGCGAATGATTTTGCTGGTGAAAAATTCGCCTCAAGAGAAGCTTGTGAAAATCGACTGTTCCAGTTTTTTGCCAATAGGGACGAGAGTTTCTATGAGAGTGGCATTATGAAATTACCTTCAAAATGGCAACAAGTTATCGAACAAAACGGTGTATATTTGACCTAAATCGGATCATTTTAACTATGATAAATAAAACCTTCAATTTAATGCAAAAATAATGGATTTATTTCTACTAGGCCTTATATAATGATTCTGATATAATTTAAGATATTCTTTTTATTGGATTAGTTTATATTTAACTTTAATTTTAATTTGTTTTCAGACTTCAAAGGAAACATGCTTTGTTCAATAATTTGGTATAATCGTAAATTGTGCTTCCTTTGGAAGATACCCTCCATTACTATCTTACAGAACTACGGGGTGATTTTTTTGTAGTATCCTATGTTTTTTTTTTCGAATGAAATGACTTCTCGATATCAGAGTGATAAATGCCAACACACGTTAGAAATGCCAAACCAATACAATTTTAACCATGGAGCATTACCCACCACAAAAAAAAACTGAAATTGTGAAATGTTATTTTCAAATTTTAGGAGTCGTGTGATCGATTTATTGAAGGTAATGTTCTCTGCTCGAATGATTTCGAAACAAGGTGATTTTGATTAGCCACCACGCTCACCTGATTTGATTCCGCCTGACTCTTTCTTCCGGACATACTTAAAAAGCAAGCAAAGCAAACAACTTAAGGCCAACATTGAACCAGAAACACTCAAAGACAGTGATGGAAATCACCGAAAAAAGGGCCGATCTTTGCGTGGCTGCAGGTGGTGGACATTTAAAAATAAAAAAAATAAAAAAAAATTTTCAAAAAATAATCAAACAAATTGTAAAGGTTCAAATTTAAATAAAATAAAAAACGAAAAATGTGTTGTTTTTTTTTAATTTATTCAAAAAAAAAAAAAAAAAATAGGATACCACAAAACAAAAATCACCCTGTAGTTTATTGATTTCTTTTTTTTTTTGAGAGAATTTTTTATCGAAGTCACATGTAAGTGTGTGTGTGTGAGTGTATAAATTTATTTAAAATTCTATGGCAGAATATGATTTAGCTAAATTTATATCACAGCTTCTATCCAATGCAACCACTTTTTTATATCATTATATAAAACATCACCAGGACATTTAGTCTCACGCACTTGACGATGTCCATAGAGTATATAATCATCGCGCAAGTGACCATTTTCCACTGAGAACTTTAAAAAATCTTGTGCTATCGCCAACATTGGTGCTGGTGGTGATTTTTCTATTAAAAAAAAAAAGTATTTTAAAATGAAATACACAAATCAAAATCAAGCTACTCTTTGTTTACCCATAAAATTTCCAATAAATAATAATCCAATACTCCGATTATTATAATCGGGTGCATGTGCACCCACCACATTATAGCCACGCCCTTCATATACGTTACCATCACCACCAATTGCGAAATTATAACCGATGTCAGGCCAATGGTGACCGTCCATATGATAATTTTGTATTGAACGCATTGCTGCTTTGCAGGCATCCTGTGTATGGCATACACCAGGTTGATATGAATGATGTATTATGACATATGGTGCGGGTCCATTGAATCGATCAATTTTATCATTCGGTTTACGGGCATGCCATTCTTGACGTGTAACTAAACGCCATGCATGTTGTGGACAGGATGTTGTTGACGTTAATAGTGTTGATGTTGTCGTCGTTGTTGCTGCTGTTGTTATAGTTGTTAACGTATGATTTACACCCTCTGTTGTACTTGCCGAAGGTGTTGTTGTTACTATTGTTGACACTGATGCAGCCACTGCAATAAAATATATGCACTTATGTACCTGCTTTACATTTAGTAAAAGAGAATAGAGGACATATTTGTTTTGTGGACGCATTTCAATTGTACTAAATATTTGATCTACTATACATTTACATTTAGTATGCAATTAAATTGCAAATTAACTTACAACAACAAGAGCTGCTGCTGCTAGACCATACTAACTGGTTGATTATCAACATTGCACACATAAATACAAATAATTGTTGTACCATCGCTGATATTGGCTGTAAGCAACCAATTGCTACTTTTGTCATGAACATTTTTGCTATTACTGTTGTTGTTGCTGCCAGTGCTATAAGGTATATGATTGTGCTTATGTATTTGGTCCTCCCCCGTGCTTATTATTGTGATGGGCCAATAACACTTTCAACTGGTTTTCCTATGCTATGGTTTTCGTAGCTGCCCGCTGTTGTATGGTAATTACTGACACTAGCTCATCCATATGTGGTGCATTGTTTAAATATTAACCATTTTATACATACTGATGCGATGACTGCAAAGTGTTATCAATAAAATATAATAATTCCTATCATTATTTGAGCTTCGCATTGGATGAGCTTCGATGGGATTATTCTTAATATTGTGATTACTTCTCAGGCTGTTGTTGTTGTTATTTCTGTTTCATAATAATCATTGCTGTTATTATTTCCATATCTGTTGTTGTTCTGTTCACAATATTGGAATTGTTGTTGTTGTTGTTATCTGTATTATATTAATTAAAAATAATCTTTTTCGACTCTTAATGTTTATACTCACTTGAGTATGACGATGAGTTAACGATTCACCGGTACTTCAAGAATGCTCAGCATCTTCAAAATTTTTACTAAACATCTGAAAATTGTTTTATATATTGAATTAATAATAATGAAAAAAAAGCAAGCCAAATAAAGATAGATTAAACAAAACTGAATAAAAAAAATCTAAATGTTTTTTTTGGTTGTTGTTGTTTTTTATTATTATATTATCATTATTAATTTTTGTTTGTTGATAAATAATAAATATTTCTTTACTTATTTAAAAATAAATAAATAAATATGTGGCACTTATAAATCCCGAAGGGCTTTTTGGCCTAGCATCTCTTTCATTACTGTTGAATGAATGAATATGTGGCACTTAAAGCTCCGAAGGGCTCTTTGGCCGAGTTTCTCCTCCATTACTGGGTTGCATGTTAAATTTTAGACAGTATTAAAAGGGACCTACTTATTTTAGCCGGTTCCGAACAGTAGAACTCTTGGGACATCAATTTTTCTGAGTTTTGTCACAGAGTTCTTTAGAAGTTTTTTTTCATGACAAATTGTTACTGCCGGAAGAATTGTCAGTTATTACTACTAGTAATATTCTGAACTAAAAATTGTCTTTATTGGAAGGCTAATTTTATGGAATATGATTTCAGACATATGACGGCCGCGGCTGGCTCGAACGAAGCTTAATCTGGAAACCCAATTTTCGGTTACTTTTCCAACCAATTTGGGTCTTATCTCGGCAATAGTTCACTCAATGCTGGCTGGAAATTTATCCAAAGTTGCTCGTTTATCAGCATCAACTAACCCTTTCACATTTCCCCACAAAAAAATAATCCAGAGGCTTTAAATCGCAAGATCTTGCAGAATAGTTCACAGGTCCATTTCGAGAGATTATGTTGTCGCCTAATGTTTTCTTCGATGTTAGGCATGTAGCGCCACCACATCTCTTCCACATTCATACCACACAATTAGGGAATTTAAGAGTCAGTTATCATGGTCCTGTAGCGATCACTATTGACGATTACATTGTTGCCTGCCGGGTTTTTAAAGAATTATGGAACAATGATTCCACCGGAAGTTTAACGGAAGAGAAGCTCGGCCAAAGCACCCTTTTCGGGGCTTTAAGTGCCACATATTTATTTCTGGTTATAACTAACGAATTAACAAACTAAAAAGATCGGTGTGAATGCAGTTTGTGTAACAAATAAATTAGATTTAATAATGCGTATATTTACTAAAATTGTTTGTAGAGCTAAGCAATTATCACCAACATCTCTGCATTATTTCAGTTTTAAATTTAAAGTAATTTTATGGTTGCACAGACAACTCTTTATCCCTGTCTATTTACGGAAATGCTAGTTAGACGAGTACATTTACGATACAATATACATATATATGGCTGTGCTTTATTGTACGGGGACTTACATTCGATTTTTTTGCTATGTGAATTTAAATTTGTTCGAATATGGTACGAGTATGTAAGTGGTTTAATTCACAAGTACGCATTTGTTTATGTTGTCATAATTAATGTTATTAGCTATTTTTTGCTGATGTTATTTATTTAGCATGTGCTTTTAATTATCGTTATTGACATTGTTCAGCTTCATTTGTTATAAGTTACATTAACCCACAATGGGGAATTTCATGTATGTACATATATTCATTTTGGTGAGATGTCTGCAGCCCTTTAATGAAGCCCTCGGGGATATAGAAAATTATATACATTACAGCGAAGTAATTTATATAAGCTTAAAATTTTGTCGCTTAAATGTAATTAATTATATTGTGTGCAATTATACTTTCTTATTAATATCTTATTATGTAAGTTAAAAAAAAGAGTTTAACCAAACAATTCCATAAGTAAATTTAATTTTACTTCCTGTTTACAAATTTGACGAAAGATTTATTTGATTCCATTCTAGAAAGTACTTTTCTACTTTCAGTGGTTACATTCAATGATTCCTCACGATAATACATATATTATAGCCTATACAGACGGCAGCGTTAATCCGGATTACCGGCGCACTTAACCCGAATAAAATATTAACTTGACAAACGGCAGTCTTGCGGATTAACAAAACGGCTGATTGCTGTTTTATTAGGTCTGCTCACTTACATTACTATCACTATCATTTCTGTCATCTGTCACTCTCGATATGAGAAAATATATAAGAAGTACGTGAACTGAAAACTATCAGAAACTTGTAAATTGACACTCACAGTTCGTAATTGACAGCTGGATTTATTTTTTCGCCAACGCCTTTCATGTCTAAAACTGTCAACAATTGTTGAATGTTTTTTTATAAGCGAACACACTTATTGTTTTGTAAGTTGGATAGAGAAAAATTCACAATAGAAAATTTTCTGCAGTGTTGCGATCGCAAATTGCTTCTCCTCTTTTATTTTCAGAATTAACTCATAGAGTTAATGCGGATTAGCTGCAGTTAATGCCCGAGTTAATCCGAATTGTTAATCCTGATTAACGCTGCCGTCTGCCAGGGCTATTATACTACCACATAATATCCCCAGTGGATTAAAAAAGTAATAAAGTTGTTATGCCAAATGCCCAAATCGTTCTAAGTAGCATAAATAGGAGTACGATAATATGGAAAATGAATTTGCTAATTATATTATTTTTGAGTCTCTGAATCCGAATCAGTAGCTAATTTAATTAGATTTTTTCTCTTAATAGTTAAAACATATTACATAAATTACGAATATGTGCAAAGGTTTATTATCCACTACATCATCTCGATATGTTGTAGAGGATTGAATCATTGATGATTGAATTTAGTAATAAATCTAATAAAATCTAATAAATCTAATAAAAATTCTGATTTTTTGAATTTAAATGTTTAAGTCAGTATTCATTACGATTTGAAAAAAAAAAACTGTATAGTGTATAATGATTGATTTAAATAGCATATAATTTTCAATAAAATGTCTTGAATATTATTTTATAATGTAATCACCTTAAGTCAATTTAAAATTAAATTGACATTTTTTTCTTACAAATATTGTAGCATTCATTGACTTAAAACTGAAACTGATTTAAGCCTTTTAAGTTCAAATTAATTGATATAAAACTGAAATTGATTTGTTTTATTAGTAAAATAACAATTATGAAATTAGAATTAAAATTTGTCTCGTAAAATTGGTTGTTTATAAAAGTATAAATATTTATTATATAGAAAATTGGACTAATGATCAACAAAATCAATATTTTTGTATGATGTATATTTACATATACTTGTATAATATGTTGTAAAACTAATTTAATTTATGTCAAAATGTTATATTTATAAATTGTGGGAAAGAAAAACATTGCATTTATGTTGAAATACATATGGTCGTATTTTGCATGCGAAGGAGGGTGGTAATGTGAGCTGGTGTTGGAAGGGTGAGATGGATTGTTTTTGACATTCCACTTGGGAATGGATTTTAAATTTAATTAAATAGACGTATATAATTTATTATATTGGTTTGTCTAACTAATGCGTATCTCTGCCCTAATAATGTCTATACCTATAGCTTGACACCCATATTACTGCATGGTAGAGAGTAACCTTTCTAGAATAATTTATATATACTGAATTCAAAAATGGCCGTCATTTAGCATCATTATAAAATATGGTAAAGGACTTCGTCTATCTTGGAACCATCATCAACAACTGTAAGGAGATCATGCGTAGTATAACTCTTGCTATCAGATGTTACTTTGGGCTGAGTAAGCAATTGAGTAGTAGATCCCTCTTTCAAAGATCTAAAATCACACTCTACAAGTCCCTCATTATTCCTGTTCAAACATATGGCGCAGAAGCCTGGACAATTTCCACCACGGATGAGAGGATGCTTGGAGTTTTTGAGAGAAAAGTTCTGCGCAAGATCTTCGGACCTATTTGCGTTGATGGCAAGTATCAAATAAGGTACAACGATGAGCTGTATGAGCTGTATGCTGACATTGACATAGTCAAATCAAAATCCAGCGGCTGCTTTGGCTAGGTCATGTCGAGCGAATGGAAGAAGACGCTCTAGCGAAGGGGGCATTTAATTCGGCACCCGGTGGAGGACGGAGAAGAAGAGTAAGACTAAACCTCTGTTGGAAGGACCAAATGTTGGGTAATTTGGCGGCGCTTGGAATTCCCAATTGGCGCCAGCAAGCGAAGAACAGAGAAGACTGGTGCCGCATTTGACATATGTTGTTATGCCAAATTATTTGGTCGACGAATATTTTGTTATGAAGCTAGGAGGTCTAATTAAATTTAAAAATCTCAAATCATTCACATTTAAAAATGTATTCTCTTCGAAGACCATATTTTACTTGAACAAAATTGAATTTTTTAGCCTCTGTTTTTATTTGTCTACAAGTTGACAATTTTTCTCATGTCGAGAAATAAAGATTTCATATACAACTTTCAACATTTGCATTCACCAGTTACAGGTATAGGAATTTTAACTATACTTTTCCTAAACTCAGATGAAAAATTTAGAAGACAGGAAGCACTAAGTGAAGATAGGTAAAATCAGATTTTGGAGACAAACTCATTTGTATATACAATGTAAGTGTATATGGGATGAGATTTGTATGGGAGATATCCTGAAGAGTCGATATAGCGAATAAGTACGATCCAGAGAAATATTAGAGGAGAAAATTAAGTCATTGATATATTTCCTCCCTCTATGGGCGATTCATAGAAACGTAGGGAATGAATTCTATAAAAGTATCAAATTTAGAGGGTAGTTCCCTTAGGGGCCCTCATTTTAAAAAATTTCGATCTCGATGAGGCATCATGGACCCTCAATCTATCCGTAACATTTTTAGGCTTGTGCATTTTTGAGGGAACCCCTCACACAATAAGAAATCAAAACATTTTGCTGTATGCCGGAACTAATTAATATACATGCTTATGTTGTAGATAATGAAAAACTTTTTCTCTATAAGCAAAGCTTTGTAAACAATGGATATTCATAACAAAATGTCGAAGGTTGTATTTTATTAAGTCTGTCATTTTTCAATAAATTAAACACATTGTTTTTTTTTTATAAAGAAAAATATATTTCTTGGAATCCTAAGTAAATTGTTGATTTCAAGATTGAAATAACAAGGGGATTCTCCTTTGGTAAATTTTCTTATTTTGCTTCGTATTGTAGTTGAGTGACTCCATTGTGATCTGTCTTAATACTCGTATGGGTTCTTTTATGATTGTTGTGGTTAATATTTTATGCTAAAATATTTAATTAGTTATTAATTTAATTTCTTTAATGAATTGATTTTTATTTAGTAAATATTTGTTATTGCTTTGTTCCATTGTAATATCAAAGACTAGTTTGGCTTATAACATACAAGTAGTATGTCAATTTGATTCACTTACTTTGGTAAAATATTTTTAATTGCTTTCATTCGACATTTCAATTATGTTCATTTGTATTTTCTAAATCAATTTCTTTTAATTGCCCTATAAGCTCTTAAGTTTGTGACTTTTATTCTCTTTTTCACAATCCATATTGATGGTGACATTTATCTGATAGAATTGAGATTGAAATTTTATAATTGGGGAAAAAACCTATTGTTCTTGTACAAAAGTTTTCACACATTAGAATTTGTTTTTTTTTTATCAAATTTACACTTGTATTATTGTGTGTCTGTTTTCATTTACTCTGACAACTTCATCGAATGTTGAATCAATTCAATATTGGCACATTGCTGTATTTAGTGCGTACCTATATTTGTCATCTTTATCCAATCTTTTGTCATTCTTTCTCACCGTAGATCTTTTCGATATAAACATCGTATGTACAATTGTTCTCTTCGTTGTTCAAAACATGTTAGAGGCACGTAATTAATATAGATACAAATGCATACAGTAAATATATGTATATTAGGGTGTGTCTTTTATAGGTGATATTTCAAGAAAGACTTCTTGGTACGGTTTCCAGCAAGTGTCGAATGGAGAAAGGGACAGGTCATAGGAGGTTTTGATTGGAAGATCTACACTGATGATTCAAAGATGGCCTGCGCGGTGGTGGCGGGCATCTTTTCGGGACTCCTTCATATATCCAAATAATTTCGTCTTCCTAATGAGGCCAGCGTGTTTTAGGTAGAAATTCTGGCTACAAAAGAGACATGTACATCCCTTTTAAGTGATAGAGTCTCATGGTTAAAGATAGCTATCTTTACAGACAACAACTGAACACTGTTTATCGTGAGCACCTGCCATAGTGGCCTTATCTATGTATCGAATTGAAGCGTTGATATGAGCCCCGCAGGATTGGAAAATCGGAAACCAACCTCCAGGTTCCTACGATACCAATTGGGGCACATTGAATGGACTTACTACCCTCCTTGGTGGGGATTGAGGCCTAGCTAAACCTCTTCTGATCTAAGAGGTCAGTACCCTGGTTGCAATGCAATTCCACATCAAGTACCCCACGCCTTTGACCTGGAATACTCTACCCGCGTGTTGTTTGAGTTACCACAACAGCAACGAAAACCTCCCTGAAGGGTCGTTTCTAAGGATCAGGTTGGAATCCCTCCAACCCGTGGTACCAATTTTGAAGTATTTTGGTAAGACCTCTTAGCCGAAGCTACTACCGGTTTCAGCCCCATTCGGCTCCGGACTGGTGGCCGGGAATCTTTACCGACAGTCAAGCTGCTATCAAAGCCCTAGATTCTGATACAATATCTTCAAGATTGGTCTTACAATGCACACAACAACTCACAGAACTCAGCGAACGGCTCCAAGTTACACTTGTTTGGGTTGCAAGTCATAGGAACATTGAGGGGAACTTACGAGCAGACGGATTAGCTAGGGCATATTTTGGACAGACAGATGGAAGCGACTGACAACTTGTACCGTGTCAAGACAGACATGGCCAAGGTATAAAATTCAAAATACGAATCAACTGCTAAATTGCTCCCGTGCAAACATCACACACATCACTAGGTCCTGACAGGTCATTGGAAGGTAGGGAAACATACAGAGAGACTGAATCTTCTCTTCAATCCTGTCTGTCGCAGCTGTCAGGATGAGAATGAGTCAAAAAGTCTCTCTCATTATTTATGCGAATGTCCTGGTTTGGCAAGAGCCAGAATCTGATCTTTTGGCAAACAAATTTTTGGGAAAAATTTTTACGGTTTCAATTATATTTTTCGATACCAAAAAATTTTCTTTTGGGAAAAATGAGTGTAAAGTTTTTGTAGGGCATGTCATTTGCTTAGAATTTTTTTTTATTTCCTATAAAGCATCAGATATTTCATTTTCCTTTTCCTTTTTTCCTTTTTTCTATAGATTCTTAAATTCTGTTTCTTTGCTCTTCGGCATTCAGGTGATGCCTTGGATTTCGTATGACTCATTTATTATTGCAACATCCTTTATGATATATGGTACTGTAGATTTTCAGCTTCTCTTTGATGTGTAAATCACTGGATTATACATTTTTGCTATATGCTTTATCATCTCTTGCAATTGTACTGATTTGGGTGATTATTTTCTTTATAATAGGTAATAGATTAAAAGGAACTATTATGATGGTATTATGATGATGGCCCTATCTGATGTTTGACAATTGAAATTCCAAGTGACATAGCTATCATTGCTCGCAATTGAGAAATTGAAGGAAGCTCTGAACGTATAGAAAAGTATATATAAGGTGTAGTAAAAAGAAATCCATTATTTTTCCAATAGATGGCTTTAGTAATCTGTATCACGCAGTGTATAAGTGCGATCGGGTTACGCTAAATGGCGTTAGAAAGATAGAATTTCGTACTAAATAAACTTTTCAGACCTGTACTGTCAACAAGTGGACCGTCTGAAGGAAGCAATCGCCAAGAAGCGGCCAGCTTTGATCAATAGGAGAGGAATTGTGTTCCATCAGGAGAACGCCAAGTCACACACATCGATAGTGACTCGCCAGAAGCTCCAGGAACTTGGTTGGGAGGTTCTTATGCATCCACCTTATAGTTCGGTCCTGACACCAAGTGATTATTACCTGTTCCTGTCTATGGCGAATGATTTTGCTCGTGAAAAATTGTGAAAATCCACTGTCCCATTTTTTGCCAATAGGGACGTGGGTTTCTATGAGAGTGTCATTATGAAATTACCTTCAAAATGGCAACAAGTTATCGAACAAAACGGTGCATATTTGACCTAAATCGGATCATTCTAACTATGCTAAATAAAACCTTCAATTTAATGCAAAAATAATGAACTTATTTGTAGTAGACCTTATACAAGTATATTCTAGATCAGCGTCGTCTAAATACATAGTTCGTCCGCCTGTCTGTCAACTAGATGGTTCGGACAATATCTTGAACAAATATTCATCTATTTGAACGAAATTTAGTATGAGTGACCTATAGTCCAATGACGGGATTGATAATGAACATAAAAGGTCGGTTAAATCGAAAACATATAAAGTTGCTGTTATAACCAAAACTCAAATCGTTACCTTCAAATTATACTTTGCTGGTCGGCATATCTATCGGAGTTCTCTCTTCTATCAACTAGCTTTAAGGGCATATTTAGATTCTTAATGTCGATGAAGTTGCGGTTTGATCGCAACTTATTTGAAAGAGAATGAGACAACTAAAAAACATCTGCTACTTATGTCAACGAATTATTGTATATAGAACTCTATACAAAGATAGCTGCCTAGATTTAAATATGATTCGAATTTGCTATTAAAAAAGTTCATTAATGATGAGCATATTGACACTATGAAGAAAAGTGAAAAGAAAAGAATAAATGCAGAACTAAAGCAGTTATGTCAAATAATCGAGGGAATATCGATGAGCCGACTTGGATTCTTTCCTTCTTTTATTGTGATATTAAAGTTAACAACTTTCTTTCATATTGGTTTTTATTTATTTTATTTCTTTACACTTCGTAATACATGATACTGTTACAACGACTTCACATAGACATTGTATGTATGTATGTATGTGTACTCGTACGTAAGTATAATGTTGCCAAAGCTTTGTATCTTGTTATGGTTAAAAGTTTTGTTATTTCACAGCAAAAGTGTCAAAGAAAGTTTCACCTTATTTTGCTCAACGCCTTCTGGGCTACATTGCTATCATTATTCCCTCTTCACTGATGGCCGTGTGAAAAGAATAATACTTTTGCCTTGTTTCTGTCATGCTATCTCTTTTTATGTATTGCTTCAACACAATAGTTGATTGTGTTAAATTTGAGAATAGGATAGAAATAGGCGTTTATACATATATGTACGTATGTGTATGTGAGTGAAGTTCGAGACGAACTTTTTGTCGGCAAAAGTATTCAAATTAAGATTTCAATTAAGAGAGTGAATTTGATGGGTGTACATGAAGTGAGAAAGGCGAAAATGTGAAGAGAGTTCATTTAACGTGTTAAACGTCCTGCCCCTTTTCCTACTGATTATTTTATTCAGTTTGAATTAATTGTATTTTTTAATTCATATACTCGATAATTTTACTGATCGTCTCAATTTATTGAGTCATTTCTTGTCGAACTCAACAAAAGACAATTTACTGCCATTAGCATAGTTAATTTGGTTTGATATGGATACTTTAGTGGATGTTCTTTTCGAAGCAACCGCCGACTAGTGATATTGACTGTAGACGACTGTAGATGTGAGGACGCGCACCTATATTAACCATAAACTAAATGAAAATTGCCACTAAATGAAAATTGCCTCGAGCCATTCTTCAGGCGATGCACTGGATGAGACATGTGTAACAGAGCAAAAAGTACAAGTTGGGATGTAGATATTTAAGATACTGGCATTTTATCACTAGGCTTACATGGAAAATGAATGCATTTCACGATAGCAAAATATTTTAAAATCAACCGAATCTGTTTTCATTCGTTGTTGAATAAGAAAGATGATGTGAATAAGATGCGAAAAGATTGCTGCCTTGGCCACGACAAAATTCACTCTCCATGAAATACTCCATGAGAATGCTTCCGATAACGGAATAAGATTGATAGACTTCGCCATAGAAAAGTTTCATAAGAAAAGTTATTTCACTAGCTACAGCTGCGTTTTCGACAGAAGATGTGTTTGCGATGCAGTGTCTTCTATTTAACTTTAACATTTTATTCGATTAGTATATTAGAGGGTCTATTAAAATGATTGAATTCCTAACTTAAGAGCATAATATTGATAATTATGTTTTCCTTTATTAAAGTTGCTGTTTTTAATAGCAAAACGAGGGATTTGGTTTATTACTATGAGGGCTGTCCCAGAACTACCCGATCTGACATATATATGGCGGCAGTAGTTTGAAAAAAATCACTTTGGTGAAAAGTAGCAACCTTATAAAACATATGTTTTAAGTTTCAAGGCGCCACGTTGTTTAGCATTTTTTTTTTTGGATCGAAAGTTAACGAGTTCAGTGAATTTGTAAACATGGAAAAAATTGGTCACCGTTATGTAATTCAATACTTTTATTTGAAAGGTCTCAGTCCAACGAATATTAAAGCCGTATTAGATTCCACTCTGGGGGAGTCCTTCGTTTACGACCATAAAATATTGGGTGGCAGAGTTTCAACGAGGTCATGCGAGCTGCCAGACGAACACCGTAGTTAACCAATTGAGGTGGCCACCCCAGAAACGGTTAAGAAAATCTACAAAAAGGTATTTTATGATCGCCGGCTGAAAGTGCTATAGATCGTATATTGACCGAAAATTTGGAGATGAAAAAGCTGTGTGCAAGATGGGTGCCGCGTTTGCTCACAATAGAACAAAAACAACGTCGTGAAGATGTTTTTATAGAGTGTTTGGCGATGTTTCACAGTAATAGAGCCGAGTTTTTGCGTCGATTCGTAACCATTGATGAGACATGGGTCCACAACTTCACACCTGAGACAAAGGAGCAATCAAAACAGTGGATTGAAAGGGGAGAATCGTGTCCAAAGAAGGCGAAGACAGTTCCATCTGCAGGCAAGGTTATGGCGTCTTTTTTTTTGGGATGCACTTGGGATAATTTTTATTGATTACCTTCAAAAAGGAAAAACAATCAACGGCGAGTATTATGCTAATTTGTTGCAGCATTTAAGTGATGAAATTAGAGAAAAAAGGCCGCATTTTGAGAAAACGAACGTGTTGTTTCATCAAGACAAAGCACCAGTTCACACATCCACTATTGCTATGGCCAAAATCAATAAGTTAAAGCTCGAATTACTTCAGCACGCACCTTATTCGCCAGATTTAGCTTATTATTATCTATTTCCAAATTTGAAAAAGTGGCCTGGTGGTAGAAGATTTGCAAACAATGAACAGGTGGAGTCTGCATTAGATGGCTATTTTAATGAGCTAGACAGTTCACACTATAAACAGGGTATCGAAGCTATAGAATATCACTGGGAAAAGTGTATAGAGCTAAAAGGAGATTATGTTGAGGAATAAAGAAAAATGTTCCCAAATTTGTTGTTTTCTTTGTTAGGTCGGGTAGTTCTGGGACCGCCCTCGTTGCACCGTATATGGCATTGACCTAGTAGAAACTCATTCGTGAGTGGAACCGTCGTCTAAATAATTACAGTAATATCGTAGATAAGATATACTATTTTGAGTAACACAGATACCTAAAAATGATTCTGTACTAAGTTGAATATTTTTTTTTTTAATTTAATAATTTTATTTGTACATTATTATATTAGAAAACTACAATAAATGTAGTCTTGATCAAAATATATTAGCTGAATAACAGAGCTGTTGTAGAGCACTATGCTTAAGTCCATTTTAAGTTCGCTTTTGAGATTCGTGGAGTCAATCATAGTACTCTGGAAACGTTTGCTATCCAACAAATATATTTTGAAAATTATGAAAATTATGTACATTTATATGTATTTACAATGATTCCATTTTGCCATTCATTCATTCATTCACATTCATTCAACTACGTATTTATTTATTATCTTAAGTATGTGTAGTGTAAAATAGTCTCTTTAGCTCTTTGTAATATGCTCCTCAAAGTGTGGCCAATGTTTGATTTCATTGAATAGCTTTGCTCCAGGACATTCGGTTGCCTTCACTTGTCGATGACCAAGCAGAGTGTAATTCTTTTGTATAAAACCCTTTTGTATGCCATAATTTATGAGTTGTTTAACTTTATCGAGCATGCTATGAGATGGTAGTGCATCTAAGTTGAATAAATGAAAAGAAACAATAATTATATATATACATACTTATTTATATAAATAGAAAATGAGAGAATAAAGTAAAAACAAGTTGAAAAGCGAAAAGACAAAATATGAAAAACTTCCAAATAATTTATGAATGTAACGTATCCTATAACCACCCATGTAAACCTTTTAAAAATGAATTTGTTATGCTTTGTGTGTAATTTCAAGATAAGCACACTTTGACATTGTTGTTGTTATTCTAGCTCACTATTATTGTTATGTACCATATGTACGTATGTGCATTTGGTCCTAATAAATGATTTCAATTTGTAAGCATACTTTTAGGTGTACTTGTATATTTTGTTTACTATCAGAAATATTATGTATAAATTCTGATAGCATTTTTGTAGGCATTTTTTTATTTCGCGTTTTATTAATCTCACCTTTAAAATTTATTTAGAATATTTTCATTAAGTGTTATTTAATACGCTAAATTAGATTCCAATGAACATTTATGTGTGAAAAATATGAGAAAAAACATAAAAATTAACAAATAATAATAATATAGTATGATATTTACTTCTATTATTATTTATTATTATTATTATTATTATTATATATTACAGGGTTAGGCGATTGAAGTGTTACCTCTTCAAGCGACCATATCTCCTTTGTGTGAAATTATTTTTTATTGATTCAAAACACAAAAATTTTGGAAATAATCAAAATTTCAAAATCCATTCACTCTAGCCCGATGTGGCCACCTTGTGCCTTGACTATGGTTTTTAAACGGTTAAAAAAAATGAGGTGCATGCTTCACGAATGTGATTTTCCGGTATTTTGGTCCATTCCGGAACAATGGTTTTCTTCAGCGCATCCATACTGGTATATTTTTTAGTCCTCGTGTTGCTCTCCAAAATGGCCCAGATGGAATAGTCCATCGGATTTGTGTGGAAGTGTGGAATATGATTTTTTAATCATTCTTGGTTCACACGAGTTTTATGAGACGGTGCCGAGTTTTGTTGAAACGTTTATGGTCTACGACCGAAATGTTTGCGTGCCTACGGCTCTAAAGCAACTTCCTAAATATTTTCCCGATAATAAGTCGCATTTACTTCAGGCTCGATGAAAACGATTGTAGGGCTTCCATCGGCGCTCACTGCTGCCCATGACATTACTTGAGATGGAAAATTACTTTGGGTGGCCATTCGTAGTCTCAAATTTTTGGAAGTGCGTTCATTTGAGAGTTTATGAACTGCTCAATGCGGAAATTTTTCTGATCAAAGAACACAATGTTTGAAAATTCGTCACGTTCGTGCAAGCGTAACAACTTTGCTTTGCTCTTTCGAGTCTAACGTTTTGTTGCTTTGGTGTAAGATCGTGAGCCTTTTGGAGCTTGTAACGCTTTACCTTGAGCTCATTTTGTAATATGCTCGAATGCTTTGATGGGGGTATTTTCAGTTCTTGGGCCATTTGCCAAGTCGAGCCTTCACTTTCGGAATCATTTTAGGTGATCTTGCTATTTTTTTTTTTTGTCGTCCACCATCATAACGTTTGGCAATGCTGCCTGTATCATTGTAAGGATTTATGGTACGATACACAAACATTTTATTCACTTTGAAGTGTTTGCGCTCACGAACAATAGCTGGTTGTGATTTTTCGGTCAAATATAACGGAATCACATTATTACGTTTGAATTTCATTTCGAAGAACTTTTGTTCTTTAAGACTTAGACGCAAATGCTTGTGGTAGTTTGTAAAAATAATAAACAGCTGTTATTGGTATGAATTTCACATAGTTGGCAATATCGGTTTGACAGATATACCTGTGTGTAGTTGGTAACACTTCAATCGCCTAACCTTGTAGATCATTCTATTTCTCTAATTTTTATGTGTTTTTTTTGTAAATAAAATCCGAAGGCTCTTAAAAAATCACCCTGTACATACATACATGTATACATATCAAGATCTATAACAATCAGTCAAATTTTGCGCACTACTATACTACAATGGCTGATTAATATTATTATTGTTGTAGCTTATTTGATGCGACCAAGAGATCTATCAATGACTGAAATCTATATTATTATTAAATTTAGATTTTTTTTTTTGCATTACAGAGGTTATGTTTGCTATGTATTATGAAGGTTCATATATTAGAGTACACAATTAAAAAGCACAAAAAAAAAACCAATGCAACCAACTCAAAATGAAAATGTGTGCGCATAGTACGTGCGCTCATTAATCATCAAATTTCACAGAGTTGAGCCTTTTTGTATTACAATTGTACATTGAACCATCTGTTCGTCCCATAAACCTCCCTCTATTCCTCCCAATTATGCTTTGTTTTTTGTTTTTGTTCTATTTTCCTCCTACTCTAAAGAAATATTTTGTTGTTCTTGTAATGTTGTGCTTACCTGACCAATCACCAATTAAAGCAATACCTAAACTACGTGCATTGTAGCCAGGAGCATGGGCACCGCCAACATTGAAGCCACGCCCTTCATAAATCTCTGCATCACCAGCAGCAGCAACAGCACTACCACCACCACCGATTAGAAAATTATAACCAATATCATCCCAACCGCGATCCTCTTGATGTGAACGTTGCATTGAACGTACAACGGACTGGCAGGTGTGTGCCGTATGACAGGCGCCTGGATTGACGGTGTGATGAATGATCACATAGGGTACACCACCAGCATTATTGTATGCGTTATTAATTGGCGTTATGTGACGGGCTGGTGCTGCTTGCCACACGCTACGTGGTGTCCATTTCAAATTGTTTATGATTATCGTTGCATCGGCCATGCTACTGGTTGTAGGTGGGACGTTAGACGATTGTGGCGTATTCACCATTGTTGTTGTAGATTTTTTTGTTGCTGGCGCTGTCAAAAAAGAATGATGAAATGTGTGTAAAGTTTATGTGTATAGTTAGAAGATATATGTTTGAATTTGAATTGAATTTAAAATTCACTTTGGCATGGTGGTGGTTGCCTACACACAGTATGTCTCACTATCTATTTTTGGCATTTCTCTATGCTGTTGCTTCTTTTGCTCTGTGCGTATGCATATGCATGCGTGCGTATGGGCGTGTGTATGTATGCGAGATTGTTTAGAGAAGATTGATGAATCCACTTTGACATTTGGTGAAATTGTGCGCGAAATTCATTCAGTTTCATGGAAATTGATGTCTACAGGCGATTCGTCCGGAGTTTACTTTCAAAACTAATTTTAGTCGACACTTTCATTCCTTGCGGCCATATATTGTATGAGGATAAACTTATGTGTTTAGTTTAGTTTGCATAGCTCTGTATATTTTGTCTTCGTCTCTTGCATATTACATATAAGTGTGTGTATGTACATAGACATCAATATATAAGGTAACATATATACTCGTTGCCCCGAAAAGATCGACACTTTTTGATAAAGTGTGTGGTTAGGTGTGTGACAGGTGAACGTTACGTTTAAAATTAATGATACTCATATGCTAATATCATATTGTGCTATGACTAAATGTGTGAGTATGTGTTGTTTACAGTTAGTTTGAATTGATTACACAAAACTTTAGGGTTAGTGAAAATAGTCTTGAAGTCGATTTAGGTAAATTTTATTTAAAACGAAATACGAAATAGGTTAGGTTAGGTTAAGTGGCTGCCCTTTCTCTCTGAGAGGACACACTTAGGTCAGAAAGGCCCATTGTGATACCACCGAGCCTTCTTTCGAATACTGTTGTGCGTGTTAAATTTGGACAGCATCAGAGGGGACCTACTTATATTAACCGTTTCCGAACGGCAGAACCCTTGTGGCATCACTTTAACTTAGTTTTTGTCACTGAGCTCCGTTCGAAAGAAAAATCTTTTCGATACTCTACAATATATTTAGTATCCATTGTCTTTCGATACGTAGTTGGAACTGATTTCGAACTCAAGATTTAAGAGTGATGTTAATGATAATTTTGATTCTTGCATAAAATTCCGAACAAATCATGCCAAGCGCACAAAGGTTTGTAGAGAGACCAATCTGCATAGACTTTTGGCATATATTTTTACGAAAATTAATTAATTGCTTCAATTTTAATTGAATTTTGAATAATTTGAAAATTTGAATAATTAAAAAACTTGTATTGAAGTCTCCAAAAATCGATTTTTTAATATGTTTAGTCTCACCTGCATGTGTATTAAGTACTAGTATTAGAGTTACAGTAGCTATAAAACGGCTTTTATTAATTTTGTACATTTTTTTTTAGTTTTCTTTTTTTTAAATTTCACTAATTTTGAATAAATTTAGCTACTTTTTTATTATATTTTTTTTTAAGTCTTCTTATTACGTTTTAAACACAATAGTGTTGCAACACTTAAGCTTGCTATTATGTTACTGACCTCCATGCTATATATTTCAAAGCATTTTATATGTACTTAATCTGACTGTGAGTGTGCTCATTAAAAGAATATCATTACGGTTAATGAGAGAGATCAGAGTAACAAAAACAACAACAACAATGAATCACTATGTATTTTTCTCTGTCCATTCATAAAAATGGAAAAAACACAATTTTTGGCTAAGGGGGAATATTTGAAAATTTTACATAAAAAGAAAAATACTTTTTTACACTTTTATGAAAAAAGAAATGAATTGTTTATCAACAAATCCACAAAGGAATCTTTGAAATAATTGATATACATAAACATATATCAGGGCTGCAGTCAAGTGGGGTTTTAAGAATGCATGAAATCTGTCTTAATTAAAACAAAATACATAGCTTGAGTTTGTCCCTTTATAAATTCGTAAGTATTTTAATATTATAAATTGCTGTATGTACAGGGTGATTTTTTCAGAGCCTTTGATTTGATTAAAAACAAAACATGATGATTTCATGGAAATGTTGACAGCGCCTGCGCCTCAAATGGTTCATACGCTGCGTCGAATTTTGACATACTCTCTCCAATATATCGGCCGGTATCTCACGAATAAATTCTTCAATATCGACTTCCAGTGCGTCAACCGTTGTGGGCTTGTCGCTATAGACATGAGCCTTAGCATAGCCCCACATAAAATAGTCTAAAGGCGTTAAATCGCGGTCTAAAGGCGTTAGGCGGCCCATTGCCCGGACTAAACCGTGAAATAAACTATTCACCGCACTCGCCGCTCAATTGGGCCATTGTTTCGCGTGCTGTGTGGCATGTGGCACCGACATGTTAGCCAAGTCCACCGCTTCCATTTTGGGCAGAAAAAAGTTTGCAATTATCGCACGGTAGCGCTTGCCATTAACAGTAACGTTCCTGCTTTCGTTCTCTATGAAAAAGTACGGTCCAATGATGCCACCGGCCCATAATCCACACCAAACAGTGCATTTTTCGGTATGCATTGGCAGTTCTTGCAATACTTCTGACTGCTCTTCACACCAAATACGGCAATTTTGATTGTTCGCGTATCCATTCAACCAGAAATGAGCTTCGTCGCTGAACACAAGAAAGTGCACGATGTACTCTCTTAACCGAACATGAATTTTTGGTAAAAAAATTCAATAATCTGCAAGCGTTGTTCGTTTGTAAGTCGATTCATGGTTAAATTGTAGACCAAACTGAACATGTTTGACAGTAACATGTTACACGAATACAGCTGTGCTGCCAAAGACAGTCTTTCTAAAAAGAAAGTTGACAAAAAATCACCCTGTATATACGATTTCTTGGTTGTTTTTCCGTCTGAGCTTAAAACTGCATAAGTATGTAGTTTTAACGTTGTAGTGGATCGAAACCCCTAATTAGCTAATTTATGGCTGTGGCTCTGCACGTAAATATACATGTGCTTATCAGTAATCTCATAGTAAATATTTGTGTACTTTCATATTTCTAATCTCCTTCGTATAGTATGCTAATTTTCTCATTGTAATGTACTGACAACTAGGTATGTAATGAAGCTGAGTCTTATCACGTCTCATGTCTGTCGTGTGACACATTCAAGCAGCATCGGTTTACTGATGCCATGTTATAATGTGTTTCCCCATATTGTCTGCTCGTATTCTGTTGCTTCTTCGGTATTATCCCACTTTGTAGGTCACTAGTTACATGAGCATTTTCAGAGGTGACTCAATTAAAATGTTTTACAAAAATTGTCGCATGCTTAGTGATTTTCTTATTTTGTTTCTTTCTTTTTTTTTTCTATGTAAAAATTCAAATTGATTCCCATGAGTAAGTAAAATGTTCCCTCGATAAAAAAGAGCTTGTTGTTGTTGATAGTATCAACTTTTCACAAATTTACACCGAATGCACAAGAATGATTTCAATAATTCACCTACACAACACATATATATATATATATGTATGTACATTTGAAATTCTGAAGATATCCACTGAAGCATTCACTGAAGCAATTACTAGTAGTGAGGCAAAGAATATTTTACAATTTTTTTCTGTGAACGATTAGAATTACGTTTATTTGTAACATGCATACACGCGTACACTTGGTGTTTGTTTTAAACTTGTCCTTTTGTTTTTTGTGGTTGAGCTCCAGATGGCTTCAGTGGTAAACAGTGCTTATTCACAATTATCATTTCGTTTAGATTTATTTTTCATTATTCTTTTTGCTTTCTTCATTGCGGTATTTGTTTCTTTTTGATTGTTTTTGATATTTTCTTTTGCTTTCATTCATTCGCCTCCACATCCAACAGAAAGATTGTAAAGTTTTTGGTTATGCAATTTTCTATATGGCGGATTTGGCATTTATGCTTAGCATTTCATTCATATTATTTGCTCTTGTTGTTACACAAAATTGTTAATTGTTAGTCAAAATTGAATTAACGTAACAGTTGAACAAATTGACTGTGACTCATTTAGTTCCTTGTAAATTTCTTCATTTTGAAGATTTCGATGAAATTATGCAACTTAGTGTAAACGTCTTAATGTAGGGCTTTCTGTTTTTTTACAGTTACGAGGACGGTCCCAGAACTACCCGACCTAACAAAGAAATTTGGGACCAATTTTTCTTTATTTCTCAACATAATCTCCTTTTAGCCTTATACACTGTATCCGCCTTCTTTGGACACGATTCTACACTTTCAGTCAACTGTTTTGACTGCTCCTTTGTCTCAGGTGTGAAGTGGTGGACCCATGTCTCATTCATAGTTATGAATCGACGCAAAAACTCGGCTTTATTACTGTGAAACATCGCCAAACACTCTATAGAAACATCTTCACGACGTTGTTTTTGTTCTATTGTGAGCAAACGCGACACCAATCTTGGACGCAGCTTTTTCATCTCCAAATTATCGGTCAATATACGATGTATAGCACTTTTTGAAATGCCTGTAATTTCACCTAGCTCACACACCTTCAGTCGGCGATCATCCAATACCATTTTGTGGATTTTCTTAACCCTTTCTGGCGTGGCCACCTCAATTGCTCGACCACTACGGTGTTCGTCTTGGCGGCTCGTACGACTTCGTTTAAACTCTGCCACCCTATATTTTATAGTCAGTCGTAAGCGAAGGAGCAGACTCTCCCAGAGTAGAATCTAGTTCGACTTTAATATTCGTTGGACTGAGACCTTTCAAATGAATGTATTGAATTACATAACGGTGACTGATTTTTTCCATGTTTACAACTTCACTGAGGTCGTTAACTTTCGATGGCTCACAAAATAAATTCTAAACAACGTGGTGCCTTGAAACATATGTGTTATAAGGTTGCCACTTTTCAACAAAGAAATTGTTTTTCAAACTACTGCTGCCATCTATATGCCAGGTCGGGTAGTTCTGGGACCGTCCTCGTATATCTTTAAAACTTAATTTCAGAGATAAAAATTATTTTGATTGAATTTGAAATGATTTTAATGCTTTTCAAAGTTTTCCATTATTCGTTTTTCAACAAAAAAAAATAGAATATAATCTAAATCGTTATCTAAGCTTTCATTTGTATAGCCATATGCAACCATATGCCATCATTCCTATATAAATCGCAAGAAAAAGAGTTGTAAAAAAACAAATCAATTGATTGTATCCTAAGGTTCCATAAAAAAGTCCTCATTAAATAAAATACATATAAAATTATCCACAGGAATACGTGGCAAATGAATCTAAATGATCTCTGTGATAGTGTGTACTTATATATGCATCACATTGTATGTGTATGTTGTTCTACAATTAAAATAGCACCTAGCAATCATTATGACAGGGATGTTAAAAGATGAACATTTAAATTGAACCTCTGTAATAAAATCGGATTGACATCAACGTTGAATATCCGCTCATAGAAATAGTGCGAGAGGGAGGTAGTTAATACGGCATACCCATAAATATAAAACCATCAGAGCAAATGAAAATAATTAGTGTGAATAACATTTGGTTATTGTACTTTTATAACACCTGTTAGATGAGAACGACACCTTTACATAGATGTAATTATGATTCAAACACGGAAGCCACTTAATAAGATTAACACACGCAAAGTATGCTTCTGTGAAGTTTGTTCAAGGAAACGATAAAGTCGATAGACGATAGTAAAGCAAACAACTGAGTATGGAAATCGTTATATACCCACTTATTTACTGATACAATTTTTACTCATTACAACCAACACTCGTGAAAAAGTAATCTAATATAAAAATCAACTAACAGCATTAACCTCCTGAGTTCTACAACCACAATACAAACAATAGCGACAATAGGAGCATTATCTTCACTTTCATCCTGATATTCGACCAAACCATTTTACTTTATTCTTCGTGGTTGGTTGTCCTTTGCTTTCACACTTCATCCGTAAGTGTCAAGCAGTTCTATTATTTTAATTCCTCTCCTATTAATTTTTGCTTCAGCAGTATCGATTTTAATGTGAACTGGGAAACGGGAAACGAAGAATAAAAATAACGACGATATAGATAGCACTTACCAATAAATTAATTATACATAAATAGTATTAACGAGAATCACGCGTTGAAAGCGCGAGTGATGGTATGAAAAATTATTGAGTTGGCATTGGAGGGCAATATGGTAACGATTGTTGTAAATTTTGAAAGCAGTTGCTGTACAAATTAAAATGGTAAGACAAAAATTCAATGAAAAGATAAGACCGTAAGCAAACATACTATGCCGATTCTCAACTTTAATTTTATTGGGCGCCTTCATATGGTAAAGAGATAGAGAGTAAATATGTTCGGAGGTAAAGTCGCGGAGAGGAAAATGAATGGGGTCAATCATAAATCTCACACTTTTAGTAATCACTCTGTAAGCGGTGGGAGCGAATTCTATAAAGACCTAAATTTTGTAGAAAAGTCTCCCTAAGAGGTAAATATATAATTCACTCGTCTGAATATTCTCGTTCCTTGTCTATTTATTATAAAAATAAAAATGAATAAGTGTCACTTAAAGCCCCGAATGTCGAACTTTTCTTCCATTACTGGTGTGCGTGTTAAATTTTGGACAGTTTTAGAAGGGACCTAATTATATTTTAGCCGGTTTCGGATGGCAGTACTCTTGGAACATCACTTTTTCTGAGCTTTGTGATAGAGTTCTTTTAGAAGCTCTTCCATGGCAAATTGTTACTGCCGGAAGAATTGCCAATTGCTTGCCGACAGATGGATTCCGTTCGAAAGAAAAATCTTTTCGATATCAAATTTGTTATGCTTTTTTCACGGTGGAAAATTTTAAGAATTGTGCGAAAAAACAGCTTTTGTTGTGGGAAGTTTTGTTAAGCTACTTTTTTGCAAAGAAAAGTGCGGCTGAAAGTCATCGTTTATTTGTGGAAGTGTATAGCGACAATTCTCTTCAAAAACGGTGATTTTGATATCAAAGGCAAAGAACGCTCTGGACGCAAACAGCCGAACAAGTTTGAAGACGAGTATTTGGAGACATTAATCAACCAAGAGTTGGTCGAACCATTACGGGAGAGCTGTACCGACAACAATTGATGCTGTTTAAGAGAGCAATGATCGAAAAAAGGCCGGAATATGCGACCAGACACGAGTCGGTAATTTTTCACCATTACAAGGCACGGCCATACATTGCTATTCCGGTCAAAAACTATCTCGCTAATAGCGGATAGGAAGTTCTACCCCACCTGCCTTATAGCGCAGACCTGGCGCCTTCAGATTACCACTTGTTCTGGTCTATGCAGATCGCCCTTAATGGAATACGCCTCACTTCGGTCACCGGAATCAAAAATTCGCTCGATTCGTTTGTGGCCGCCAACCCGGCGAAGTTCTTCTGGAATGGAATCCACAAATTTCCAAGGAGATGGGCAAATATCATAGTTTCTGATGGACAATGCTTTCAATGAGATGTTTTTTAAAGAATTCTTAAATAATTTTTGAGCACTAAAAAAGGCCTGTTACTGATTCACATACCCAATATAAATAGTACAATTTATTTTGATCTTGTCCATAGTATGATCAAAGATTCCATTGATAAAAAACTCAATAAACTAATAAACTAATTAAAATAATAATCATATTTTTCTGCTTCTTTGTGTTGATTTGCATAGCTGTGATTAACTGTATAAACCTTTAGCTTTAAAATTGAAAACTTTATGCGTTAATTAAAAAAATAATCATTTTTTTCTTTGCCCCTTTAGATTGATTTGATTTGTGAGAGAAAATGTCCTTGAAGACGCATCAATTACAGGCGCATTTTGCGCGTCGTCGTGAAATGGAACACATGCGCATTGAACGAACGGAGGCTCTAAATCGCTATTATGATCATTGGGGTAAAGTGAACAGTCGATTTGAGAGTTGGTCTACACCCGAATACTATCAACAAGCTGAAGACAAATTCAAACAGCGCAGCGAAAAGAAAGAAAAGGAAAGGAAACTACACGATCGGCAAGAGAAGCTTCGAAATTTATTTGCTATGGAGAAAAGCACTTACGATGAAGAACTGCGTGAAAGAGGTAAACCAAGATCGCGTAAAATAACAGCCAGTACAGAAACACTCAAGAAAGTTGATGAAAATCTCAAAGAACGTGAGCACATACGCAAGAAACTTGACTTGGAAGCTAAACTATATGGCAAATGGCGTCATGGTGTCGATGATGAGAATGTAATTTTCGAATCAAAATCAGATAATGAAGTTTTGGCCAAACTGAATTGGTTAGACAAACAGATCGAAGATCAACTCCAACGTGAAAAGGATGAAGCTTTAGCGCAAGAGCGAAATCTTCGTATGCAAGAGGAACTCAATAAATCGGAAGAAGTCAATAAAGAACGCCAAAAAATACGAGAACAAGAAATAAAGGAGATCCGAGCGCTACAAGAGAAACATATGGAGCAGCTGCAACAGCGGCAACGCGAAAGTGAAGCTCTTAAGGTTGAGGAGAAGCAATTACGCTTGATGATTGATGAGTTGACAAAAGAGCTTGAGCTGTTGACTGAAAGCTCAGCAATGTTGCTGGAACCAGCTGAACTGACGCAAGCTTATAATTTGAAAAAAATCAAAATTCTTATACGCAAACGTTCCGAAGAGTTTCGCAATCAAATCAAGTACTCAATTAGCATATTGGAACGTATGCAAATATATGCAGGTAAACGGGAAACATGGGATGCATTGTTGAAAAAGTATCGCGAACAGTTGGAAGCCGAAACTTATACAATTTCTCAAATCGAAGCTATGTATGAGTCTGAAGCAAAATATAATTTGCAACGTTGTGAGGAAATGTGGCAATCACAGCATTTAGAACGTTATCAAGAGATGAAAAAACTGTTAAAGGATGAACAGAGTTTGGCATCGTCGAATCTCAATGAGAATCTGCAACGTCAGAATGAATTAATTGAGATACGTTCCACTCATATTGCCTCAATTGAAAATTCCAATGATAAACTAAAACAACTTATTAAGGAACAACAAGACTCACCACGTCTGGCTATTACTCCGTCGTCTGCTACTACAAATACCTCATCAGCTGCTGCCACTTACAGTAGAACATCATATTCGCCACGCTTTCCTTCTGATACTACTTTGAACGCACGCAGACATCGCAGCGATTTGTTGCCGGTGCAAGTAGCATCACAGAGTTCACTGCCCAAAGTCACAAACTCGTTTACTAACTTGAATTTAGACGTTTGGCAAGATTTGCCATCGGCACGTGGTGGTATCGATTCACCACGTTTGCAAAGTCAACGTTCCATGCAGGTGGTCACACCGGACACAGCTGAAAGGCCACGATTTGCACGTAAACGTGTTGCTTGGACATGATGTTTTTATTTGCACAAACTTTCGTGCTCGCATATATGTATGTTTTTTTTTTACAATGTTTTATTATATATGTATTTGGAAAACTTTATATTTTTGGAAATAATTTTTAATGAAAATCATATTCGTAATTGTGTTTTATTTGATACAATTAATTTGTAATTAATTATAAACGCGGCTATTAAGTATTTAATTTCTAAATCCGAGAGAATTATAACGATTTTATAAATACATAAATGTGGATATTACCAGAAGGTTGTTTTTATTATTTATATCATGTGTAGTAAAAAGAAATCCATTATTTTTCCAATCGATGGCTTTAGTAATCCGTATCGAGCGTTGTATAAGTGCGATTGGGTTATGCTAGATGGCGTTAGAAAGATATGATTTCGTACTAAATAAACTTTTCAGACAGTTTTGTGATTGCTTGACTCAGTATTGCTTGAGCACGCGTCAAAGATGGACACCAGTAGAGAGAAAATACGCCACATTTTACAGTTTTTCTTCGATAAAGACGAAAACGCAATCAGACGGCTAAAAATGTGAATAGTGTCTATGGTCCTGATACTGTAACAGCCAATCATGTGCAATTTTGGTTTCGTGGATTCCGTTCCGGTCATTTTGATGTCAATGATGCACCACGCTCTGGAAGGCCAATTGTCGAAAATATCTACAAAATAATGGAAATCGTCGATTCTGACCCTCATGTAAGCACTGTTTGTATTATCCAGGAGCTAAACATTGCACAAAAAATCGTTTGGAACCATTTAAATAAGGCTGGATACAAAAAGAAACTCGATGTATGGGTGCCACACGAGTTAACGCAAAAAAACCTCATGGACCGAATTTCCATCTGCGAATCGCTGCTGAATTGCAACAAAATCGATCCATTTCTGAAGCGGATGGTTACTGGTGATAAAAAGTGGGTCATTTATGATAACTTCAAGTGAAAACGGTTGAGGTTGTATCGCGGCGAGCCGGCGCAAACGGTGGCAAAGCCAGAATGGACGGTCAGGAAGGTTTTGCTATGTGTTTGATGGGATTGGTAGGTAATCATTTACTATGAGCTGCTCCCCTACGGCCAAACTCTTAATTCGGACCTATACTGTCAACAATTGGACCGTCTGAAAGAAGCAATCACCCAGAAGCGGCCAGCTTTGGCCAATAGGAGAGGAATTGTGTTCCATCAGGACAACGCCAGGCCACACACATCGATAGTGACTCGCCAGAAGCTACGGGAGCTTCTTATGCATCCACCTTATAGTCCGGACCTGGCACCAAGTGATTACTACCTATTCCCGTCTATGGCGAAGGATTTTGCTGGTGTAAAATTCGCCTCAGGAGAAGCTTGTGAAAATCGACTATCCCAGTTTCTATTAGAGTGGCATTATGAAATTACCTTGTCAAAATGAGAACAAGTTATCGAACAAAACGGTGCATATTTGACCTAAATTGGATCATTCTAACTAAATAAAATCTTCAATTTAATGCACAAATAATGAATTTCTTTTTACTAGACTTTATATATTGCATGTGGAAATGGGACATATGATATATCTCAGTGGTTACTTACTTATTTCAATTGTCGTTCGCATATTTGTCCAATTGATCATTGTTATTTATTTTCAATTAAATATTTGATCATTAAGTATTTCAACTATGTACTATGAGTTTTATTTCAGACTATAGCATATTTATAAGTGTTTTAAGTGAATTAAAAATTCATTAAAACTTCATTATAATTATACTTGATAAACTTTAACGTAGACTTATGTAAATACACATACGATACCATGGATGCATACGTAGACTGAAAACTATGTATGCTGGCATTCTACCACATACTGCCATCCATATCCTTTTAAAGCAATAACTATTTGCATTGCGTTTAAAATCTCTTTTACTTACAAGCATGCATGATGCATCAACGAAATCCCATAGAGTTTAAATGAGTTTTAAATTAATTCATCTCATTGCATAAAAATAAGTAATTTCATGTTAATACCATACATACATGGAGAATCATAAGCACACATGCTGCATACGTGTATAAAAATGCACATGCATATAGAAGCCATAAAATTGCAATTAAAATAATATAAGCATGTAACGTTGACGACGATGACAACAAAGTGGTTGGCCACTTTTAAAATGATACAAATTAAAAATGCATACAATACATTATATTCACATGTTAGGAGCTAGCGGGGAGCACACACACACACTGCGAGATTCTCTTTCGTTCCTCTTTTGGTATTGCTGTGCGAATTAAATTTGTACAGCATTGAAAGGGAACTTCAGTCGATCGTGAACGGCAGAACCATAATTTCTTAGCTTTGTCGGAAATTTTTCAACGAAAGGTGAGCTTAATATGAAATAAAAAATTGTTTGGCTTCCTTCGAAGAGAGGAAAACTCACATTTTTCACGTTTATATAATTCCTTTGCAATTAGCTATCATATTGCTGGTATTTTGTATTTTTTTAAGCCCATCCCTAACTTTCAATGAAACTCATATTTCACATGTGAGCATTGGTGTATACCAACTACGAGCATATTACATATTATATTCGTAGATTTGTACGGGTGAAAGAACAATAAACTGAACAAGTGTGTGAGAGTGCTTGAGCTGGTATAATCACGTGCTTAAATTGGTGCAAGCAATAATGTTAAACTTCATTTTATGCTGCATTATTATTATTTTATTTATTTAGCCACGCCATTCTTTTTTTTAGCCATTTGCCACACTTAAAAGAACATAAGCATGTAACTACTTATTAGCGGTTTATTTTATGGCGGTCACAATAACATAGTTTACCAGTTTGTGCGTGTGGTATGACCGGTGAAAGTGTGCGTATGAGTGTGTGTGTATTCATATTATGTTTAGTGGTTAGTAACACGCTGTTGCTTGGTTAGTAAATCTTTTCATTCTATATATCGTATGCCTTCACTGCTTAGTTTGGATGGCGCCATAACAACGGTCCAATTTTTTTTCACTAACGAGTCGTGTGTAACAAATGGTATAGTGGTAAACTTCCATCTGTTTTGAATTGCCTTAGTTGGCCAATATGAACGATTTGACATACAGACACGGTAACGGTGGCCTGCCACTGATTCTATACGTGCATAAGCCAAATGAAGAAAACACAGGAAAGAGGAAGAGGAGGCCATAGTGAGATATAGGGAATGAAATGAGAAAAATGGCACTGCCAATAATCTGGTTCTTCCGTTTCCTATTTCCTGATATTGCAATTTTGTGTTCCTTCACGTGTTTATTGTATAATTCATGCGCGTGTCCTTTACCTTTACGTAACTATATATTAGTATTTATGTACCTATGAGTGTGGCTGCGTATATTTGATGAAAAAAGAAAAGAAAACTTTTATAACTCCATTAAATCGACGGAAGAACAACAGCAGAGGAAGAGGGAGAGCTATCATTAGAAAACGGATATTTCGTTTGTATAAATGTAATATACAATATGTATGTTTATATGCAATGATGTAGCCAAGGGTATTAGGGGGATAGATCCACCTCTTGACCGGCGAATTAATTTTATACATATAACATGATACGTAAAGATCTAAAAATTTATTCATTGTTGATGCTACTTGAAATAAAAGCTTAAACTGATTTTGTACTTTTAAAACTGTAAACATAATTGGATCTACTGGCGGTATTCGCCTTGTCGAATTCGCGCTGTCAAAATTAACATAAACTACGAATTGAAAAGGAAGTCTGTCTCTCAGCCTTAAGGCTGCAAGGTATCTCCAGATACAAAAGTGAAGATCTAATCGGGCGCTTAAGTTTTAGACAACTTTGCCCATTTTGTTTAACGAGGACACGCTGGCCTCAAAAATATCATAATTCCGGCACTTCGAAATTGATATAAGAGAAAGAGAAGCATGGAGGAAAGATTCAATCATCTTCAAGCAAGGCTACAAGTCTGGTACACGGACGGGTCGAAGCTGGAAGATGGTGGAACCGGGGCGGATATTTATGGCTTCAAATTCAGAGGATCAATCCCAATGGGTTTTTACCTGACAATTTTCCAAGCGGAATTACATGCCATTGATATATGCGTGCAGGAGTGTCTTCGAAGAAAGATGCAAGGATTCCACATTTATGTATTATCAGCTTTAAAAGCTCTTCAATCTTTCACAATCACCTCTAAATTATTAGATGAATGTCTCAACCTTCTAACTGAATTAGGAAACCTAAATACTGTAGTATTAAGGTCGATACCTGGTCATGAAGGACACGAGGGGAACGAAATAGCTGATAAACTAGTTAAAACGGGCGCTGAAAAGCCCCTGATCAGCCCTCAACCCTTCTGTGGTTTGGCTAGATGCCACGCCAAGTATGTTATCAGGAAATGGGAGGAAAAGAAATTTGCAGAACACTGGCTCAATATTACAGGGCAGCGTCAAGCAAAACAGTTCCTAATCCCAAATAAAGGAATATATAAAAAGATACTCACGTTTGGTAGAGCTGACCTACGTATTTTTTGTGATTATTTTACAGGCCACTGCAGCCTCAGATACCACTTAAAGAAGTTACATCTATCTGACACTGATGTCTGCAGATTCTGCAACCTAGATATCGAAAGCTGGGAGCACATTCTCTGTGAATGTTAAGCCCTTGGCAGACAAAAACTAAACCACTTTGGTGATAGTACAGTGCCTCCATATAGATTGTGTAATAATGATCCCAACAAAGTGCTGAAATTTATTAAAAGCCTAAAATTGTAGGGTCACCCAAAGGCTGCACAATAGATCAAGTCTGGTTGCAGTGCATAAGGGTCTGTTAACCCTCAGGGTACTAACTGGGTTAGCGCTAATTATATGAATCAAGGAGCGAATAATTGGCAGAACAATATTGGTACTACAGCTAAAAAATTCATTGACGAGATGTGTGCAAAACCATGAAGATAAAATTTTATAATTTGACAATTTTTTTGTTGCAAAAATTAAACGTTTATAATGCGATTTATTTGTGTAAAGGAAAATTGTTTTCCCCTTCAGAAAATCCTGGTCACGCCAATGTTCATATGTATATCTGTGTGTGTGTGTGTGCGTATATTTTTATATAGTTGCTATTCCTGTTTGCATGATATAATTGTTGCAATTAGCGCAGCATTTTAGTGAATAATAAAAGCTCATACACCTAACCTGTTATATATGTGCGTACGTAATAAGTGAATGAGTATGTGAGAAATACGGTTGCCTGCTTTTGTATAACCCAAAAACGGAATCGTTTCTTTATACGGAAATATGCGTTACATTTGGTTCTTTGAGAAAATCGACTTTTTTCCACAATCATATGACTAAGGTGTTCGATGATTCAAGTTTTTTTTTTATTTTTATTTTTAATTTGCCGCACTACATACGAACGTGTGTCTTGAAAAGAGTATATCTTTTGACGTAGAAGCCCTTGATTCATTAGAGCGCCAATGATATTGTGTAGTAGATAATATAAACATTTTTTTTTTTTATTATCAAACGCTTAAAAGGAGCGAGCAAAGTAAAAAAAAAAATAACCAACAATTTTCGAATCATGTCACAATTTTGTGGGAATTCCCAATTGATTTATATATATACGAATTCGTATTTTTAACTACTCAATCTTAAAAAAGCTATGTAACTTTATATAATGACAGGTGATACCTTCATTATAACTTTTACTTATGTGTAATGGGAACTCGAAAATGATGCATTATAATTTCAGTCTCTCCATATGAGACTGAACCACTATAATAATATATACATACACACAACAATATGTTATTTCTTATTTCCAATGTACTATAACTATATAGTAATAGTAACGACGTCAAATGCAACATTTATATGATATTGTATAGTAAATGTTTCTTATTGTTATTACTAAGCATGTACACATTAGTATGTAGTTTATATATGTATATAATTTATACTCTAAAGTTAGAGCTAAGTGCATATTTTGTTGACCTAAAAAGCAACAATGCATGTGGCGACGATGATGATGATGATGGAGATGGTTGCGCTATGGTCTCACCTCCAAGCAAGCAAATGGTCTCTTGAGCGAATGAGCAGCAAAAACAACAAATAAATAAGCAGGAGAATAGAGTCGCTTAAGCGCAATTAACATTTACATTTTAAGAAAATTAAAATGAAAATCTTTGCTTATTACATCATAGCAGCAGAAGAATTCACATATTCTTAGAATGTTGCTTTTACCTAAATTAAATTTTCGCTTGCTTCTATGCTTACTCTACATCTTATTGCTGCTCTCTAACTAACTACATAGTACATACAAAATTTCTAGAATGAAAATAATAAAAAGGAATAAAAACAATTTCTGTATTAACAAATGAGAAAAGGAGTGTTGCAAAATGAGGATAACAAAATAGTAGGATTACGAAAATCGCACATTTCGCTTAACAGTGGTTGCATAATTTGTGTACTCAACGTACTTTTACTTTTATTTTTTACTCCCCGCCATAAGCGTACATGCATATATTTATGTATTCATACTTACGTACATATATGCATGAAATTCGACGTAGCGTATGTACCACTTTCACTATGCAACATCGAAGTTAACTTCACTTTTAACCATCCTTTTCGTTTTTATTTGGTGTTGTTCTGATTGTTGTTGCTTCAATTGTTTTGGGACCAATAACGATATTGGTAGCTGCGTTACAATAATTCTACCAATAGTGAAATTTGTGTTCTCATTTTTGCTCCGAGTGTGTGTGTTTTTTGCAAATGCAAGCTCGTATTTCAGAGTTCCATAAGAGTTTCTCATAAATACATATTTACATTTTATACTCATATATGTATTGCATATTTTCTAGCAGTCTCAATAATACAACTGAAAGTAGTGAAAGTTTGAAACCCTTCACATTTCACCGAAGTTCATTTCTAGCTGGTCAAAAATTTTAAATTTGATTCATTTGCACATGGCGCTATTTACAATCTTAATCAAAGTCGACAAAATTTGATAAAAATTCGTGATACGCGGGCGGTCTCAGAACTACCCGACCTAACAAAGAAAACAACAAATTTGGGAAAAATTTTCTTTATTTCTCAACATAATATCCATTTTGCTTTATACACTTGTTCCAGCTATATTCTATTTTTCGGTCGTAAACGAAGGAGCAGACTCCTCCAGAGTAGAATTTAGTTCGGAAAGTATTGAATTACATAACGGTGACCACTTTTTTCCATGTTTACAAATTCACTGAGATCGTTACGTGGCCAACGTGGCGTTTTGAAATTTAAAATCTATGTTTTATAAAGTTGCCACCAAAGTAATTTTTTTCAAGCAACTGCCGCCATATATATGTCAGGTCGGGTAATTCTGGGACCGCCCTCGTAGCATTTCAAGGCTTGAAAAAAGAAATAAAAATGTTTTTAAATATACCTAGTCATTTAGTCGTTTGCTGTTTCTTGTTCGAAATTCAATGTGACCATTCCTCGAAACTGCTTTAGTACCTGATTACCCACCGCTTAAAAAACGTTGATTTGTTAACGTTTTCAAATATGGCTAATTACAAAAATACTAAGTCTATTTAAGTAACAATTTTAGATTTTAGTTCAGTGACAAAATCTGACTACTGTAAGTCTATTAACAGATGGTAATTGATGGTGGCAGAGTTGCATTTTAAATTACTGACACTGACTTATCTAGCAGTACTCTATGTGGGTACATGCATGAAAGCGTTTTCCTTGAGATTATGTTTATTATGATGTTTTCAATGTAACATCATTGTATCATACAATTGTTATTTAAGTAATATGCATAATTTTCTCCTATTGTTGCCCTGCTTTCACTTAGTCTAATAGGGATATTAAATGAAAGCCAATAATGTTGCTTGTGTACGATTTAGAGTGAGACAGCATAACAAATAGAAAGAGAAACAATATTCAACAGTTTAAACAGTTTTTTTTATGAATTCTAAAACCTTAAATTCAACTCTTATAGTTGATATATAGTGGAAAAGTTGCGTGAACGACAGTGGCGTAGCCAAAGAAGTAAAAGTGAGTTTTTACATGGTTCCGCGAAAAAATTACTATTCTATGAAAAATATTTTATATCTCAATATGTTACGATAAAAAGACGCTGAAAATGTATTCTAGTTCAACAAAATTCAAGACGTTTTATTTCCACTGGTCGATGCAATGCGATGGTGTCGGGTAAATTTAGCCTATTGGACCTTAAAAAATAGGGCCGACTTTAAAGAAAGTACTAGAACTTAAAAAATAATTTATTTTTGAATTTGGTGCCTACCTCTCATACAAAATACACTGAAGAAAGTTTTGGCTACGCCACTGGTGAGTGCTCTTTTGCATGAAATCATTTCGGTCAAAGTAAAATTACAGAACAAACACATTAGCAGAACGGAGAACTAGTAAATTGTGTAAACAAAAAGGAAAACATTGATGCTCAATTGTTTGCAAAAAAAAGTTCAACAAACAGACGATGTAAGTGAGAGTGCAATATAAATTATTTTACTTATAGAAAGTGCTCTCACGTCATGTTTTTTTTCTATAAAGGTTTACTCAAAGGTATACGTACGAGAGAAAGGACTATCAGAGTGTTTATGCGAGTAAAACGCTTTCATAATTTGCATCATGAATGTACATTGATTTCTTGTTTTTTTTTTTAAATAAAAATATTTGCGAGCTTTTAATAGCTAACTAATTAAAGTGTGCTAATGAATGGAAGTTCAAAATAGGCACAATTTCCTTAGTTTTGGTGTTTAAAGAAAGAAATAACATTAAAATAAAGGAAATAATTGAAAAAGATGATCGAGGAAACAGTTATGAGATTAATCATAGAAAATTGTTATGTGATATGAGATTTTGAGCTTACGAGATATGTGATAATTTTTTACACACTAAACAGTGTCACTGTTAACATATTAGTTTTTTTGAATACATTGTTTCTTTCTATCCATGTTTCCAATTATCAACACATGCACACAATTTTACTATGTTATCACATTGTGATATGCGTATTTCTATTATACGAGTATAGCTTACACAATTTGCTAAGCCAATTTAACCATAGCACAAATTCACAAGGCAAATTTTTGGATCAGGACTACAAAAAATAGTTTCCCTCGCACTCTCATTTGCATCGTCTGTATGTAGCTTAATACATAGAACATTGGGAGTACATACACGAGAGGGCGGTCCCAGAACTACCCGACCTAACAAAGCAAACAACAAATTTGATTTCTTTATTTTTCTGTTTATACTATGAACTGTCTAGCTCATTCAAATAGCCATCTACCGCAGACTCCACCTCATCATTGTTTGCAAATCTTTTACCACCAAGCTATTTTTTCAAATTTGAAAATAGAAAATAATCCGAAGCAGCTAAATCTGGCGAATATGGTGAGTGCTGAAGCAATTCGAGCTTTAACTCATTGATTTTGGCCATTGCAATGGCGGATGTGTGAACTGGTGCATTGTCCTGATGAAACAACACTTTCTTTTTCGCCAAATGCAGCCTTTTTTCTTTAATTTCATTACTTAAATGCTGCAACAAATTAGCATAATCAATCAAAATTATCCCACGTATATCTTAAAAAAGAGACGCCATAACCTTGCCTGCAGGTAGAACTGTCTTCCTCTTCTTCGGACACAATTCTCCCCTTTCAGTCCACTGTTTTGATTGCTCCTTTGTCTCAGGTGTGAAGTGGTGGACCCATGTCTCATCCATGGCTACGAATCGACGCGAAAATTCATCTTCATTACTGCAAAACATCGCCAAACATTCAATAGAAACATCTTCACGACGTTGTTTTTGTTCTATTGTGAGTAAACGCGGCATCCACCTTGCACTCGTCTTTTTCATCTACAAATTTTCGGTCAATATACGATGTATAGCACTTTTTGAAATGCCTGTAATTTCACCTAGCTCACGACGCACCTTCAACCGGCGATCATCCAATACCATTTTGTGGATTTTCTTAACCGTTTCTGGCGTGGCCACCTCAATTGGTCGACCAGTATGGTGTTCGTCTTGGCAACTCGTATGACCTCGTTCAAAACTCTGCCACCCAATATTTTATGATCGTAAACGAAGGAGTAGACTCCCCCAGAGTAGAATCTAGTTCGGTTTTAATATTCGTTGGACTGAGACCTTTCAAATGAAAGTATTGAGTTACGTAACGGTGACCAATTTTTTCCACATTTACAAATTCACTGAGGTCGTTAACTTTCGATGGCTCCAAAAAAAAAAAAAAAAAAAAAAAAATATACTAAACAACGACATCTATATGACAGGTCGGGTAGTTGTGGGACCGCCCTCGGATGTACGTGAAAGTACATCCTGTTGAGGATTTGCAACTACAAGTACGTACAAGCGCATTGATTTGCCGTAAATATAAAAGAGAAGGGAATAATTGGTGTGCAAATAGTGTACATTTATTTCTATTGCACTTCAGCAAATTGATAACTAAATACAAAAGCGAAAAAATTGAAGATAAAAAGCATAGATTTTCATTTTATCAGTGTTTCTAGGTATACTGCAATAATGTCTAAATATTTTGGCAGTTATGTCGAAATTGCTATTACATATATGATGAGCTTCCATGACGTTTATGTTTGTTCGTTCATTTTTAGACCATGGTTCAGAAATATCTGTGATGAGTGTCCATAAGCAGCTCATGCCATTAATGATGGTGATGCTTATGTACGATCGAAAGAATATTTTCGTATGAATACTTGGTTAAGCAGACACGAACGTTTTGAGGATTCATTTTTTGTTCGCTAACGAAGTTTTTTTTCCGTTTGGGAAAATAAAATTTGGCAAAAGACCATGTTTGTTCAAGTCAGCCAACAATTTTGCTCTTTTGAAGCAAACTTTGATTTGCCTCAGTGTAAATTCTTACCTTTTTTATTCTGTTCTGTTCGTTAACCTTTGTATATAACCTTATGTAGTGCATGAATCTATCATAGAATAAATGTATATTAGCTACTGAATATATAAAATGAATCTTTCTAAAAATCATAATTAACATTTGCTTCATTGAGTTTTTGCATGAATTTGCAGTCATTATATTTATGTTGACCCTATTTAATAAAAAAATAATAATAATAATAATATTATGAAGAACAGTAGAAAGCTTCAGGAAAACCGACAATGACTATACTTGTGTAATATTAAGTATAAAATTAAAAAATATTAAAAGGAATATAGTAAACAAACTGGTACTAGATTATACTGAATAAGCGCTTATAGGAAGATATAAATATAAATACTTAAGAGCACAACAGACCAAGTACTACATACCACAATATAAATATTTATGATTATTTTGCTTGCGAAGGAGTTTGTGCCAGGATAAATTATTGTGTAACTATTTATCGCATATTCTCGTACGTAAAAGGGTAAGTAAACACATTCATAAATGGGTAAGAGTGTTTGAGTTGAGTTTTTGGAGACGACGTGAAGTAGGTACGTAGCATGGGAATATGTATTTATCTCTTTTAGAAGTAATCTTTCTTATAAATTGAAGTACACTTATATACTTCATAGTTTATCATCTTTCCTTGTTTTTTTTGGTTTTTTTTTTAATGATTTATAGTATAGTCTATGGGAATTTTGGTGATATTTGTTAGTGGTTTTATTGAAATTGTTTCTATGATGCAGCATTTTGCAGTGATTATATTTATGTGTTGTAGCAAAAACCAATGGATTTCTACTGTTCACCATTCTCTCACGGATGCGGAGACACTACATATCATCAATTTAAGTCGATTTAAAACTGTTTTCTGGAATAGGCATTCATTGAAATTCATAAATTATATAATTCATTTTATATGACTTCTGCAGAGAAGGAAGTCTTGCACTTGATGTGTATCTGTTCATAATCTTGACGCATTATTATTATATTAACATACCCTTATGCACTTGCGACCAGACTTGATCTATTGTGCAGTTTTGGGTAACCCTAAATTTTTAGGCTTTTAATAAATTTCAGCACTTTGTTGGGTTCATTATTCCACAATCTATATGGAGGTACCGTACTATCACCAAAGTGGTTTAGTCTTTGTCTGGCAAGAGCTTGATATTCACAGAGATTGTGCTTCGAGCAGACATCAGTGTCAGATAGATCTAACTTCTTTAAGTGGTATCTGAGGCTGCAGTAGCCTGTAAAATAACCACAAGGAATACGTATGACAACTCTACCAAACAGTGGTAGAGACAGAAATTTGCAGACAGTGTTCTGCAAATTTCTTGTTCTTTCATTTCCTGATAACCTTCTTGGCGTGGAATCTTGCCAAACCACAGAAGGGTTCAGAGCCGATCAGCGGCTTTTCAGCGCCCATTTTGGCTAATTTATCAGCTAGTTTGTTCCTCTTGTATCCTTCATGGCCAGATATCCACCTTAGTACTAGAGTATTTAGGTTTCCTAGCTCATTTATATGGCTGAGACATTCATCCATTAATTTAGAGGTGATTGTGAAAGATTGAAGAGCTTTTAAAACTGTTTGGCTATCTGATAATACATAAATGTAGGGTCCTTGCATCTATCTTCGAAGATACTCCCGCACGTATATTTCAATGGCATGAACTTCCGTTTGAAAAATTATTGGATAAAAACCCATTGGGATTGTTCGTCTAAATTTGGGGTCATAAATACCCGCCCCGGTTCCAGCATCTTCCAGTACCAGACGTGTGAGCCATGCTTGAAGGTGACTGAATATTTCCTCCATTCTTCTCTTTTGTTTATAATGATTTCGAAGTGCCGGAAGTATGATATTTTTGAAGTCAGTGTGTCTTCGTTAAACAAAATGGGGCTATTTTTGTCTCCATTTTTGTATTTGGAGATACCTGGCAGCCTTAAGGCTGACAGACAGGCTTCCTTTTCAATTTAGATAGGAAGTGTAGGGATGTGAAGAAGTACTTCCACAGCGTCGGTAGGACAAGTTTTTATTGCCCCCGTGATACTAACACAAGTGAGACAAAGCAGCTTATTAAGTTCTATTGCTGCCTTTTTTTGTCTAACTTTTGGCTACCATGCGAGACTTTCATAAGTGACAATGGGTTTTATGACCGTAGTGAAAGTCCAGTATGTCATTTTGGGATTTAAACCCCATGTTTTTCCAAAAAAGCCTTGAATAGGCCAAAAATGACCTGGTAGCCTTGGTTGTGACTTTGTTTAAATGCAAGTTCCATGTTAGTGTTTTGTCTAGGCTTAGTCCTAGATAGTTCGCTTCATTGGAGAATTGTAAAGTAAAAAAAAAAAATAAATATGTGGCACTTAAAGCCCCAAAGGGCTCATTGGCCGAGCTTCTCTTCCATTACTGTTGTGCATCTTAAATTTCGGACAGTATTAGAATGTACCTACTTATTTTAGCCGATTCCGAACGGCAGAACACTTGTGACATCACTTTTTCTGAGCTTTGTCACAGAGTTCTGTTTAGAAGCTTTTTCATGGCAAGTTGTTACTGTCGGAAGAATTGCCAATTGCTTGCCGACAGGTGGGTAACGTTCGAAAGAAAAATCTTTTCGATATTAAATTTGTTATGCATCAGCCGGGTATGATCAGAAGGCGAACACACTAACCACTGAGCTACGGCACCCAGAATTGTAAAGTAGTACCATTTAATGTTGAACCCAATAAGTTAATATTCGTTTTTCTTGTAAATGGCACTAGTGTAGTTTTCAGTGGATTGATAGTGAGTCCCTTTTCTTTGCTAATATATGTTAGGGCCTGTTGCATGCGTTCCGATAATGTTTGTTCATGTTAGTCCACTATATATACTACGAGGTCATCTGCGTAGCCTTGAGTAGTAAGTCCTAAATTGTTTAGTTTGTGGAGGAGTTCATCTATAACTAAAGTCCATAGAAGAGGAGAGATGACACCCCCTTGAGGGCACCACCAAGTTCGACACTAATTGTTCTAGATTTTAGCAAGGATTGATAAGATCCGTCTGATTATAAGTGGCGATACTTCTTTTAGACAGTCGGTGCTATTAATGGCCTCGTAAGAAGTGTTGTCAAAAGCTCTGGAGGTATCAATGAATACACACAGAGCTATTTGTTTGGATTCAATAGCCTCTTCAATAGCCAGCGTAAGATTGTGAATTGAATTGAATTAACGAGGTTATTTTCCCTAATGTGCTGATCCAATATCTTTTCCATCGTTTTAAGGAAAAATGAGCTGAGACTAATAGCTCTGTAGGATTTAGGCAATTATTCGGGTTTGTTCCCTGCCTTTGGAATAAACACCACCTTGACCTCCGCCCATCTTTTAGGTATATGGGCGGAGGTCAAGGTTACATTGGATACATTTGAGTTTTTATAGGTCAAACAGTTTGACTTATCCTCAGTCGATATAAAATACTTTACATTGTCGATATTGAATTTAAATTGGAAATGGAGTGCAATCACAAGCATCCTATTTCACCTATACATGTACATAAGAAAAACTTATTTTTAATACTTTTGTTGGTGTACAGTTTCAGTTTTAAATCTGATCTAAGATATCAAATATATGTTAGTTTTCTTAGTCCTATCCCTTACGTCTTGCTTAAGAGCTTCGTTGTTTCGCACCAAAAAGTATTCCTCTTAATACGATTATGTGATAAAATCGAATACCACAGTTTCGTTTTAAAGTAATTGAAATTACCTAACCTAAGCTAAAAAAAAAATGAAAATTACTTTGTGCACCGCTATGACCAACATTCTTTCGGATGCTTTTCATATTGTTACGATAAATTGAAGTGTAAAATAAATATACATATGCTTGTGTTAAAATAAATTTACACTTCTTCCTTCTTATATATGTACCACATAAATGCAAAGAAACAAAATGTGCATATGGTGTATGTGTATGTATGTATAGACGAATACTATGCATACACATAAATAGGGTTTTCTATTAAGCCAGATGGCAGTTGGGAAAAGAGTAACCAAAATATATATGCACATATGTGCATGTGTGTGTATTTATATACCAGCAGTAGATAAAGGTAAACATGCTCACACTCAGAGTCGAGTACTAAATTGAGTTTACAAATACAAATAACAAATGCACATATGCAAATATTGTATCTACTCCTCTATATATATGTTGGCGTTTTCGAAAAGATAACACAAGTCAACTTCATTCTTTGTATTTGCATTTTTTGTTCTTGTGATGTGTGTGTGTATGCATGATTTTTTTTTTATGCTTCAGTGTATGTGTAAAGTGAAATAAATGCATTTTCAATGGGCCCATGATAACTTTTATGGAGCGGGGGAAGATAGATTGGCATACATATGTATGGCTGATGACGACAGTGATGGAGTTGTTACAATATTGACGCATTGAAAGTGAGAAAAACGAAAAGGGAATCCACTTGAACTGATGCATATGAAGAAACGAACATGCACTCATACGACCACGTTCACCTTTAGACTAGAATATATTTACAATACATGCTCGAGTACTGTTGTTTTTTAGCCATACATGTCTGGCCGACTGATAAGACCTTTGACGTTGTTCCATTGAATGGATGTGTGTGTGCGTGCACTTTTGGCTTTAGCAAAAATTATTACTCTATTATAATTGTATATACGCATCGCATAAACAACGAGCAGTATAGAGAAGAGAGAAAGAATAATACTTTTCAGTTTGCTCAATAAAATTACCTGCTTCTATCTATATACGTATATACCTCTATACATATATTTTGAGTGAAGGTTATAAATGTGGCGCCATTGCGTAGCAAAATATATTTTCCTTATTTGTGCTATCATTTTTTTTGCGATATGCTGCACTTGCTGGTTTCGAGTATGTAATATGGGTAAAGTGTATTTGCTAACACGTAAGCAATTTTGTGTTGTTTGTGTCTTCGTTGCTATTTTTGTATTACGTATTATTATTATTATATTCTCTTCGAAAGTCGCCTTTCACTTGATTCACTCTCTTTTTCTCTCTTGCACTGTAAATTATGTATGTCTGCATTCAATGGTACCTGCTTCCTTTTTGTATTTGTAATTTATCACATACAAATGCAACGAGGTTGGTGAGTCAATAATTGTTCGTATGTAGCATGGTAGCTTAAAAAATTAATTCGAAAAAAATATGTATAGAATATTGAGTGTTTGGTGCTTGCAATAAATAAATCATCTCGCTCTCTCCCACTCTCTCTCTCTCCCTTGCCACCTTTCTTTTTTTACAGTAGAATAAAAAAAAAAACACACAATTAATTTTGTACCGGCTCAATAGTTTTATGGTTCTTCGTTGCTGTTACGGTGTTTTTTTTTTTAAAAACATTCACTTTATAGGTGTAAATTGATTTTATCAATAGATTGTTGTTGTTGTTGTTGTTGTTTGTATTATATTTATGTGTTTGTTTAGGTTTTTTTGTATTATCTGTGTGATTTACTATCAAAGTGTTTATTTTTTCCAATGGTTTCGCTGTGTGTGTGCTTTTGGGAGTTTTCAAATAGTCAAGAAACAACTGTTTGATTGCAATCGATTGGAAATTTTTTATGGTTTTTAATTGTTTAATTTTTATTGGAATTATTTTTAAGTTATATATACTTTATATATATTTTAGTATTTAATGATTTATTTGCTAGAATTTGTATAAAGTCGATTGGTCGATAGTTGGTGCAGAGAATAAACAAAAAAAAAAATATAAAAAAATTAAAACGAGAAAAAAGGCATATTAAGAAACATTTATTTTCACCATTTAATGGGCTCATTTTATTAAATAATTTTAGTAAAATTATCGTATCAGCGATGATGGTAATAGTAATGGTTGTACGGGTTAGGTTAAGGCCTTTATGCACTGCGACCAACTTTAACAATTGTGCACCCTAATTGTGCTAATTAGATATTTAGCATATTTAATATCTCGAGGAATCGAACCAGCACCTTCGAGGGTAGCATTTAAAGGTTTTCATCTTCTAGTAAGTTTGAACCTAGGATTTTATGCCTCCTCTGGCCTAGTGTATCACAGGTTGTGATTAAATGTTCCATCGACTCTTCCTCATTACAGCAAAATCTGCAAGTACAAGTTTTAGATATTCCTATTTTGTGTAAGTGTTTATTGCATATGAAGTGGCTCGTTAGTGCTCCGGAGAGTAATCTGAGACTCTTCTTGTTTAAAGTTAGAGCGGTGTTTGCTCTTTTGGCATCAAAGCTTAGGAATTTTTTGGAGTGGTTGAGACCGCCAATGTCATTTCAATATTCTCTGATTTTGTGTTGGATCCATTTCTTGGTATCCTGTGTTATGTTGTTTTTATCGAAGCCAAAGAAGGGGGTTAGACCATCAGTGATGATACCTAAAATTTAGTTTCGCCGATCGCCGATTTCGTTTGGCTAATGTCAAACTAATACAAAACAGATAAATACGTGTGAAGATTCATTCACTTGGCAACTCATAATACCACCCATAATGGTATTCGTGTTATCTTATTTTGAAATGATTCGGTGCGAACATTTGTTTGCCATTTGTCATTACATTTAGTTGTCTGATTGACTCGAAAAAATATACAGCACAGTTTTTTTCCACATTCTTCTAAAAATTTCAAATATCAAACAAATAGTGCACGAAATTGGATTTTCGATAATATTCGTGCAAAAATGGTTTAAAATTTATTCACGTAGAACTAACTCAATTTTTGCACAAAACTTTTTTTACACTCATTTTTAATTGACATAATCGATTAATTTCTAATAAATTTTTTTTTTGCTGGTTTTCGAATTTGAAGCATATTCTAAAATTAGTCATTTTGATATGACACAATCGATCAATTTCTATCAAACAATTTTTTTATGTTGGTTTTCGAATTCGAATCATATTCTAAAATTAGTACCAACCGTCCGTTTTCTTGCGTAACCTTGATAGTAAGAGTTCCTTTTACGGTTAAAACGATTTAGCACACATGCTATACCAATTAATCATCCCTGGATTAGACAAAAGAATGTTATAATCATCGATTTTAAAAATATTTACTATATCAAGCTCTTTTGTGGTCTTTTAAGTACATATTGCAAATGATCCTTTTGCTGCTGCTAGCTTATAAATTTTAGATTACTGAACTTAAATCGACATTAGATGTAGACTATTTGACTCAAATTTTGTGAAAACTGTAGCTCAAAAATATTCTTGTATTAGTTCAAACAAATGAATCGTTATATGCTTCACATTTTATGAAGAAATTAATAATCATTAATAAGAGACTTCTGAAAATTCATTTTCTTACTTTATATAGAGGTATTTTAAAGTCATATTGAACACAAAATCAATCTTTTTCATATTGCGAACAAAGAGTGTCTTTCTTTCATAGCTACACATACTCGTATATGGATGAAGTGAACTATATCTATTCATTCAAGTAGAAGAGTCAAATGATGTAACTATTGCAATAATGGTACGATTTTTATTAAGTAGTAAATACGAGCAAATAAAATCGCTTACATGGAAACAGACAGACAGATATCCATAGTATCTACAATTGCTTATGGCCAAAGCCAAAGATAATAAGTAATACAATAAATATAACATTTATATTTCGGCTATAATTTACAACTGCATTATTCATACTTATCCTGACTCACAATCTCGAACTCTAGACAACCATAGTTACACGTAGCGCAAGCATAAGTAGAAAAAATATTGGTAACAAAAAAAAAAAAAAAAAAATACAAGTAAACTGCTTAAAGATTATCTCTGGAAATAAACAAAACGAAACGAGACAGAAGAGTAATAACAATGAGAAGTATTTACAAAAATTATTAATGAATAGCTGAAAGTGTGTATGTGTTTGAGAGAGAGAGAGAGAGAGAGAGAGAGAGAGATGTAGTAAATAATAGAATATAGTAAATAATAGAATATGTATACTTAACCCTATGTTGTCTAGCATACTTTTGTAATATAAGGTCTAGTAGAAATCCATTATTTTTGCACTAAATTGAAGGTTTTAGTTAGCATAGTTACACGATCCGATTTAGATCAAATATGCACCTTTTTCTTAGATAACTTGTTGCCATTTTTTAAGGTAATTTCATAATGCCACTCTCAAAGAAATCTTCATTCCTATTCGCAAAAAACTGGGACAGTCGATTTTCACAAGCTTCTCTTGAGGCGAATTTTTCGCCAGTAAAATCATTCGCCATAGACAGGAACAGGTAGTAATCACTTGGTGCCAGGTCCGGACTATAAGGTGGATGCATAACAACCTCCCAACCAAGCTCCTGGAGCTTCTGGCGAGCCACTATCGAAGTGTGTGACACAATTCCTATCCTATTGGCCAAAGCTGGTCGCTTCTGGGCGTTTGCTTCGTCCAGACTGTCCAATTGTTGACAGTACAAGCCCGAGTTAGACCGTAGGGGAGCAGCTCATAGTAGATGATCCCAACAAACACATAGCAAAACCTTCCTGACCGTCAATACTGGCTTGGCCACCGTTTGCGCCGGCTCTCCGCAATTCAATCACGACCATTTTCGCTTGACGTTATCGTAGGTGACCCACTTTTCATCGCCAGTAACCATCCGCTTCAGAAATGGATCGATTTTGTTGCAACTCAGCAGCGATTTGCAGATGGAAATTCGGTCCATGAGGTTTTTTCGCGTTAACTCGTGTGGCACCCATACATCGAGCTTCTTTTTGTATCCAGCCTTATTTAAATGATTCCAAATGGTTTTTTGTTCAATGTTTAGCACCTGGGCAATAGAAACAGTGCAAAAAAAAAGACTCGACGATTTCCATTCTTTTATCGATATTTTCGACAATTGGCCTTCCAGAGCGTGGTGCATCTTTGATATCAAAATTACCGGAACGGAATCGACGAAACCAAAATTGGCTGTTAAAGTATCAGAACCAAAAACACTATTCACAGCCGTCTGGCTGACGTTTTCGCCTTTATCAAAGAAATCTGTAAAATATGGCGTATTTTCTCTTGGACACAAGCATCATTGACGCGTGCTCAAATAATACTGAGTCAAGCAATCACAAAACTGCCTGAAAAGTTTATTTAGTACGAAATCCTATCTTTCTAACGCCATCTAGCGTAACCCGATCGCACTTATACAACGCAAGATACAGATTACTAAAGCCATCTATTGGAAAAATAATGGATTACTGATATAAGTATCATATTTCCATAATATGTAAAACAAACATCTGAACAAATCTGAAAATTCTAAAAAACTCGAAGTGAGGTATAGGGAAGGAATGAGAGTGTCAACAGTTCGATCGTGCCTTCTGTAAGAATGACAAACTGCTCAGTACGGCTTCGACAATACTTATGCGTAGATTTATGAAGCAATTATATTTTACTTACAGTACGAACTGTAGCCATAGAATGATGGAATAAAATGAAATATACATTTTCATGTACAAGTATATGTGACGAATTACTTACTATTCGCATTTCTATAGTTATTGCTTATGATATAAAGCATGAGCTGAAAATAGCATCACAGCAGGGGAGTCCTTTATGAATTTTTAGTGGCTTGGCAAGCAACTTAGCATTCTATATGAACTATTAGCTGTACTTAATGCACATTAATTACGGCGCCTACAGTTTACTTCGTCCATCATACACACACACACACATCTTCAAATAGTTATTGTTAATATCTAGGAGTACTATATGTACGAGTACCTTGATGTGTGAATAGAAAATTAATAATTTGCACATGGTGTATGCAATGTGTGCTTTGTAAGTGATATCCATTACATGTGAATATGTGTAGATGTGTATATTAAAGTGGTTTCCCCACACTGAGGAGGGGACGTTTGGATATGATGATGTTTCACTGTTTTATTTACTTGTGTTTCTGCTATTCTACATATGTAGATACTTGTATATGTGTTGTATGAATGTTTATTCATACTTATCAATATTCGCTTTTATTTTCTACAAAATAATATCACACGCTGTAACAAATAGAAATTAGAATCCTTACATAAGTGTATCACACCATTATGCACGCATGCAATTAAAGAAAATTGAATATGATTTACGTGACTCAAGGTATAGATCATTATCATAATTTATCATATATGAAAATGATACTTATGTGCACGAATTTATGTTACTTAGAAATTAGCATTGTTTTCATAACTGTTTACAACTACATATGAGCTTATTTCAGCACTTTGTTTGAATCATTTTAGCACATTTTAGCACGGTATCAACTCGCGAGCAGTGCAGCACTCTCTGAATTGGAACGAGAGTCACTTCGAATGGGTCTTACGGTGAACGATGGCAAGACGAAGTAGCTAGTGTCTACAAACACAGAGTCCCAGCGTCTTGGGCAACACGTCACTGTTGACAATTACACTTTTGAGGTGGTGAAGAACTTCGTTTATCTTGGAACCAGCATGAACAACTGTAATGACGTCAGCCTGGAGATCATGCGTAGGATAACTCTTGCCAACAGGTGTTACTTTGGGCTGAGTTAGCAATTGAATAGTCAAGCCCTCTCTCGAATATCGAAAAATCACACTCTACAAGACCCTCATTATTCCTGTCCGAACATATGGCGTAAAAGTCTGGATAAATTTCACCACGGATGGGAGGATGCTTGGAGTTTTTGAGAGAAAAGTTCTGCGCAGGATCTTCAGACCTATTTGCGTTGATGGTGAGTATCGAATAAGGTACAACGATGAGCTGTATGAGCTGTACGCTAACATTGACATAGTCAAGCGAATCAACATCCAGCGGCTGGGTCATGGCTGGAATGTCAAGTGAATGGAAGAAGACACTCCAGCGAAGAGAGTATTTAATTCCGTACCCGCTGGAGGACGCAGAAGAAGAGGAAGACCAAACCTCCGTTGGAAGTACAAAGTGTTGGGTAACTTGACGGTGCTTGGAATATCCAATTAGTGCCAGCAAGCGTAGAACAGAGAAGACTGGTGCCGCATTATATGTTCGGCCTAAATCGATCATCGTTTGTTATGGCCACATGAGAAGAAGAAGTATATGAAGGCAGCCCGTAAATATTCGGTAAAAGAATACTTTTTGCGGGTTTTTGGAGAGAAAAGTTCTAAGTAAGATCTTCAGATCCATCTGACATGGTATGGCCGATATTAACGTGGTAAAGTGCAAACAAATCCAGCGACTGTGCTGACTAGGTCATGACGAGTGAATAGTAGAGCATGCTGCAGCTAAGAAGGTCGTATAATCGGAATCTGCTGGAGCATGACGCAGAAGAGGGATCTTCTTCCGGAGAAAAGGGGAAATACTGGAGAATTTGTTAGCGTTTGAAATAACAGGAATGGGTGGTGGAGCTGAAATTGATTTTCTGATGTAATGCCAACATAAATGCAAATATTTAGCCATAAAATACTTATCTGAAAGATATATATTTTTTGAAACGGCCTATAGCCAAGCCAAAAACATTTTATGATTTGATGTTTTGTGTACTGTTTTCTGTATAAAACCGTTTAAAATTTAATTATTTCTATTATTGTTTTGATATTTATTTTGATTGATTATATTTGAAATAAAATATGACAAAAATGTAAAAACGAAAGCACGCGCTGTAAATTTTGCCGAAACAAACATTTAAGCTACCAAAACCAATCTATCGCCATTATTTAGAAAAATCCTTTGCATTCATTTAGTTATTCATTCATTCATCTTAATTCATAGTGAATATTTTTGCAAAATTCCAAATTTGTTCATTCACTTGCATAAATCAACTTCATATAATCTGGCATGTCATCAAAATGTTTGAAACACATTCGTTTTGCGTATTCGCAGTGCTTGTATCATACAATCTTTCTATGCAACATCATGCATGATGTGATGTAGAAGGAAATGACATATAAAATAATAATAACAACAACAAATATAAACACACACACACATTGGCATAGAGACACATCACATAGATTTATCCAACGTTGTTAAGCCTTCTTTTTTTAAATGGGTCGTCATAAGCTAAATATATACAAACTTATATATACATCCACCCGTTTATATGTATGTAAATCCGGCAATGTTTTGATAATTTCATATCACTCATTCGTATTTTTGTTATTTTGGTTGTGCTGATAATGTTGTTGTTGTTGCTGTTGTTAAAGTTGATATTTTGTCGTTGGTATGTTGTGTAGCATTTTAGGTTGGTTTGCTGATTGTAATGGTTGCATTATTTCTCCTGCTACCGTTACTGTTGTGTTTTTTTATACTTGTGGTTCATTGTTGGTTGGTTGCCATTTTTGAAGTATTCACGTCACAGCTATATCACATAAAAGCTCAACGAGAAAACCGAAAAGAGCACGCAACATCAACAACATCCACATATATCCGTCAACATTTCCTTATTTTTTGGTACATACACATACTAACATACAATTATATGCATACAAATTCTATTATGCGATACAAACTATAGCAAAAAAAAATATACAAAAGTTATGAAAAAGAGAAAACAACCATCAGAGGGTGAATACAAAAGTAATTGTCACGCTTTTATTGCCACTCAGTTGCCAATTGTTTGTTAAATTGTCTAACGTTAAATGTAACTCATACGCATACGATTGCAACTGACTGGCTGGTTGCTGAGGCTTTGTGGTTGATGCGTTGTTTTCCTCCTCCTCTTACGGTGGACGTGTTGAAATCATTGCTTTGAATGCATAAAAACTACAAAAAGAAAAAGATTTACAATACATAATACTATGAGTTACCACAGTAGTTGTATGTTACATATAAAGTTGTTTGTTATTATTATTATTATTATTATTATTATATTATATTTTCGTACTATACGTTCCGCTGTTGTGTGACATTTGTGTAAAACACGTACTTGCAGTTATTGTTAGTTAAAAGACTTGAAATTGTTTTGAAAATTTCCAAGTTTTCCTTCATTGTTGTTGTTGTTGGCTATGTGCTATTGCAACAAAAGAAATTTATGAATTATCCTTTTATTAACGGTATCGTATACGTGTTGTTTATTATTATACGTACATGTTATGTATGTGTGAATTTGTATATGTAATAAAGCTGAATGATTTGCTTGAATATTATGATGATCCGCTTTTTTATTTTTTATTTTTGCAAATGTAAATTGTATATATTTGTCTCTAATAGTAAAAGTGCGCTAAATATCAACCGTAGAAATAAGAGCTCAAGACATTTAGACAATGGAATCATTTACAATGCAATTATCTGATTAGTGTCAAACTCATGACCTCATGCACAGGAATCCAACATTACATATATATCAGGTGTAGTAAAATGAAATCCATTATTTTTCCAATAGATGGCTTTAGTAATCTATATCTCGTGTTGTATAAGTGCGATCGGGTTACGCTAGATGGCGTTAGAAAGATAGCATTTCGTAGTAAATAAACTCTTCAGGCAGTTTTGTGATTACTTGACTCAGTATTGTTTGAGCACGCACCAAAGATGAACACCATTAAAGAGAAAAACGCCATATTTTACAGTTTTTCTTCGATAAAAACGAAAACGCAATCAGACAGCTAAAAATGTGAATAGTGTTTATGGTCCTATAACAGCCAATCATGTGCAATTTTGGTTTCGTCGGTTGCGTTCCGGTAATTTTGATATCAAAAATGCACCACGCTCTGGAAGGCCAATTGTCGAAAATATCGATAAAATAATGGAAATCTTCGAGTCTGACCATCATGTAAGCTTTGTTTCTATTGTCCAGGAGCTAAATATTGCACAAAAAACGGTTTGGAACCATTTAAATAAGGCTGGATAGAAAAAGAAGCTCGATGTATGGGTGCCACATGAGTTAACGCAAAAAAACTTCATGGACCAAATTTCCATCTGCGAATCGCGGCTGAATAGCAACAAAATCGATCCATTTCTGAAGCGGATGGTTACTGGTGATGCAAAGTGGGTCAATTTTACAACGTCAAACGAAAATGGTCGTGGTCGAATCGCGGCTAGCCGGCTCAAACGGTGGCCAAGCCAGGATTGACGGTCAGGAAGGTTTTGCTATGTGTTTGGAGGAATTGGCAGGGAATCATCTATTATGAGCTGCTTCCCTACCGCCAAACTCTTAATTCGGACTTGTACTGTCAAGAAAGCAATCGCCCAGAAGCGGCCAGCTTTGGCCAATAGGAGAGGAATTGTCTTCCATCAGGACAACGCCAGGCTGCACACATCGATAGATACTCGCCAGAAGCTCCGGGAGCTTGGTTGGGAGGTTCTTATGCATCCACCTTATGGTCCGTACTTGCCACTAAGTGATTACTACCTGTTCCTGTCTATGGCGAATGATTTTGTTGGTGAAAAATTCGCCTCAAGAGAAGCTTGTGAAAATCGATTGTCCCAGTTTTTTTTGTCAATCTGGGACAAGGGTTTCTATGAGAGTGGCATTGTGAAATTACCTTGTCAAAATGACAACAAGTTATCGAACAAAACGATGCATATTTGACCTAAATCGGATTATTATAACTATGCTAAATAAAATCTTGAATTGAATGCAAAAATAATGGATTTCTTTTTACTAGATCTTATATATTTATATGAGAATATTTTCAAAGGTTATACGAATTTTCGAAATTCGAGCTTAAATGAAATGTTTTCTGGAAAAACAACAATTTATGAACGGTTTCTTGTTTCTCTTGCTCAAACCAAAATGCAATACGTTCATAAAAAAAAAAATTGCATAATTTTTTGGAATTTGTACAAATAAAAATACCTACTAAAAAGGGTTCGTTCATGTGTAAATTAGACTTTTCAACAAATTTAACATTTTTTATACCCTGCATAATGCAATATGCATGGTATATTCATTTCGGTCAGATGTTTGTGTCCACTTGAAGGAATCTCCGGAGATATAGACATGGATATATATTCGTGATCAGCGTCGATTAAATTTTCGATTTAACGATGTCCGTCCGTCCGTCCGTCCGTCCGTCCGTCCGTCCGTCCGTCTGTCTGTCACCTGGCTGGTTCGCACGATAACTTGAGTAAATATTGAGCTATTTCGATGAAATTTGGCATAAATAATCTATGATCCAAGGGTACGGAGGGGATTGATATTGGGCATGATCGGTCAATAACCACGCCTACACCAAGCATTCAAAGCGACTAACCTCGAAATTTTCAAAATCTTTAACTTGCTATAACTCACATAATATACTACTTGGGACAACAATATTTTGCACATAGAGTTATATTATACTACTATATAACCTCGCCAAAAGTGGGTGAGCCACGCCTACTTTCTAGCGTAGCTCCCATACAAAGTGTCTGTACTTCTTTTAAATTGAAACTGCTGTAACTTCTACAATCTTCTGTCTAGAATAACCATAATTAACACTTAAATTAACACCGCAGTCAGAAATAATATAGCAGAAAATCAATGTGCCACGCCCACTCCTTTTTGGGTCTCCCATACAAAGTTGCGGAAATTAAAAAAAATGTTACCGGTTATAACTTGCAAACTTTTCAGCGTAGAATAACGAGATTTAAGGTGTGAATTAGTATTGTACGAGCAACTAGGCTCACAGAAAATGGGCGCACCACGACCAGTGTTTATCGTAGCCCCCATACAAATTTTAAATTGAAACAGCTGTAACTTCGGCAATCTTCTGTCTAGAATAACCACAATTGACACTTAAATTAATATCGTAGTCGGAAATAATCTGGCGAAAAATCAGCGTACCACGCCCACTTCTTATTGGGGCTCCCATACAAAGTTGAGGAAATTAAACAAAAATGTTAACCACCATAACTTAGAAACTATTCAACGTAGGACACCAAATTTAAGGTGTGGATTAACATTGAAAAATTAATTGATTTACTAGAAAGTGGTAAGCCACGCCCACTTTTTTTATAGCTCCCATACTAAGCCTCGGAATTATCTTAAAATCCTTTTATTTCGTCAAAGTCAACCATATTTCGGTTGTAAATTAGTAGTATATGCAAAAATTGTTTCTCGAAAAGTGGAAATAAAAGAAAAGTTGGATATTCGAGTAAACTTTTTATATATAAATCTACATATGCAGGGTATAGTTTGGTCGGCCCCAGCCGACTGTAAGGAGATTTTTACTTCTTTTTTTAACGAATTTATTTTTGTTCTTTTTTTTTGTTGTTTTTGTTCTTTTCCATATCGCAATTTCTACTTTCAACTTATCATTTCTTTTTGAACAGCATTTTCATATCAATATACAAGTTGTTTTAATTCGATTTAACACTGCTTTTTATACCCTGCATAATGCAATATGCATGGTATATTCATTTCGGTCAGATGTTTGTGTCCACTTGAAGGAATCTCCGGAGATATAGACATGGATATATATTCGTGATCAGCGTCGATTAAATTTTCGATTTAACGATGTCCGTCCGTCCGTCCGTCCGTCCGTCCGTCCGTCTGTCTGTCACCTGGCTGGTTCGCACGATAACTTGAGTAAATATTGAGCTATTTCGATGAAATTTGGCATAAGTAATCTATGATCCAAGGGTACGGAGGGGATTGATATTGGGCATGATCGGTCAATAATCACGCCCACACCAAGCATTCAAAGCGACTAACCTCGAAATTTTCAAAATCTTTAACTTGCTATAACTCACATAATATACCACTTGGGACAACAATATTTGGCTCATAGACTTATATTATACTACTATATAACGTCGCCAAAAGTGGTTGATCCACGCCTACTTTTTAGCGTAGCTCCCATACAAAGTGTCTGTACTTCTTTTAAATTGAAACTGCTGTAACTTCTACAATCTTCTGTCTAGAATAACCATAATTGACACTTAGATTAACACGATAGTTGGAAATGATATGGCAGAAAATCAATGTGCCACGCCCACTCCTTTTTGGGTCTCCCATACAAAGTTGCGGAAATTAAAAAAAATGTTACCGGTTATAACTTGCAAACTATTCAGCGTAGAATAACGAGATTTAAGGTGTGGATTAGTATTGTACGAGCAACTAGGCTCACAGAAAATGGGCGCACCACGCCCAGTGTTTATCGTAGCCCCCATACAAATTTTAAATTGAAACAGCTGTAACTTCGGCAATCTTCTGTCTAGAATAACCATAATTGACACTTAAATTAATATCGTAGTCAGCAAAAATCTGGCAGAAAATCAGTGTGCCACGCCCACTCCTTCATGGGTCTCCCATACAAAGTCGAGTGAATTAAACTAAAATTTTAAGCTCCATAGCTTACAAACCATTTAGCCTAGGACAACGAGACTTAGGGTATGGATTAGTATTGTACGAGCAACTAGGCTCACAGAAAATGGGCGCACCACGCCCAGTGTTTATCGTATCCCCCATACAAATTTTAAATTGAAACAGCTGTAACTTAGGCAATCTTATGTCTACAATAACCATAATTGACACTTAAATTAATATCGTAGTCGGAAATAATCTGGCGAAAAATCTGCGTACCACGCCCACTTCTTATTGGGGCTCCCATACAAAGTTGAGGAAATTAAACAAAAATGTTAACCACCATAACTTAGAAACTATTCAACGTAGGACACCAAATTTAAGGTGTGGATTAACATTGAAAAATTAATTGGATTTACTAGAAAGTGGTAAGCCACGCCCATTTTTTATATAGCTCCCATACTAAGCCTCGGAATTATCTTAAAATCCTTTTACTTCGTCAAAGTCAACCATATTTCGGATGTAAATTAGTAGTATATGCAAAAATTGTTTCTCGAAAAGTGGAAATAAAAGAAAAGTTGGATATTCGAGTAAACTTTTTATATACAAATCTACATATGCAGGGTATAGTTTGGTCGGCCCCAGCCGACTGTAAGGAGATTTTTTTTAGTCTGTTTTTTATCCTTATTGTTCATTGTGTGTCTTGTGTATACTTGATTGCATAGATGTATGATTTTGCATTAAAAAAAAACAAACAAAAAAAAAATGATGTTACATCACTCATAAATATAAATTACATATAATGATAGGTCTGCTTAAAAATTTGTTAACTTGTGTTCCGACATGTGTATTATTAACTTTATTATTACTGTTATTATTAGGCTCGAGGACAATTCAATAAATTATATATAAACAAAACGATTAATTGAAAGTACATCAATAGTTCAATTTATGTACTTCAAGTTGTAAAATTACTCTGCCTAAAAATATACTATAATTAAAGACAATTCTCTAACGATGGTAGAGAAATTTATTTTCATGGAAAAAAAAATAATATACTTTTTAATCTATCTGTTATTGTATTATAGTTTTTAAAATTAGTCGCTGACCCTCTGGCTAGGCCATTGCTAAGGAGTAACCTCTTATTCAGCGTACCAGCACTAGTGGCTGTGCCATGAATTTACTTTTTCTTGATTCATTAAAACTACATTACAAACTATAAAATAAACTCACCTAATGCATGTACATATGTATCTATATACTAACTTGATGTGTTATATATAAATAAAAAATTGTTGAAAAAGTATATGAAAGCATTATATATTTGTATGTAGCTATATATGTATACAGATACTATATGTGTAAGATTCTCTATATGTGTAACTAGGTTGTTACCAGTACAAGTTCCAAACAATACGATGACAATGGGTTTGAGAAAAAATGAAAAAAAAAAAATAAAAATAAATTCTAAGCCCAGCAATTTCGAAGAATAACAAAACAACACCTGCAGCTAAAATTACGTTTTTTTCCCCTCCCATATAAGTATCTCATATTTCTCAGCTTAATTAAAAACTTTTACTACAATACAACATGAAATTGGTTGATACTTACAAATGATAATATGCTGCAGTGTTGGCAACATTATTTACAATTCATAGCTCATTTACTGAAGGTTAAAGTGCATACGAATTGTTATATATGTGAAAAAAGAAAAAGAAGACAACTCATTATTGCTGAAGGTTACCATAGCTCTGGTTGGAAGTGTTCTTCATTTACATACGAGTGTATATGCATTTAATAATATACACTATGATATTTGTCCAGAATAAAAATTATATTTGTGACAAAAGGAGAGTTACTTATTTGTTTTTTTTTTTATTCAAAACTCTGCTAACGTTTACATGCTAATGCTTGTCTGAAACATATAATTACCATGTATACGAAAAAGGCCAAAAAGTTATTTCTTTGATCACGTTCTCCTATGGTCTTCATATATATTTATCTGTTGGTACAATTTATTAACTAATATACATTGTCTTCTGTTTGATTTTCTGACGGAAACAAATTAACTTTGTCCAAATACACATAGTTACAGACATATGTACGGGGCGATCCCAGAACTACCCGACCTGACATATAGATGGAGGCAGTAGTTTGAAAAAAATTACTTTGGTGAAAAGTGGCAACCTTATAAAATATATGTTTTAAGTTTAAGTCGAGTTTTTTCATCGATTCGTAACCATGGATGAGACATGGGTCCACCACCACTTCACACCTGAGACAAAGGAGCAGTCAAAACAGTGGACTGAAAGGGGAGAATCGTGTCCAAAGAAGGCGAAGACAGTTCCATCTGCAGTCAAGATTATGGCTTCTGGTTTTTGGGAAGCACGTGGGATAATTTTTATTGATTACCTTCAAAAAGGAAAAACAATCAAGGGCGAGTATTACGCTAATTTGTTGCAGCGTATAAACGATGAAATTAAAGCAAAAAGGCCGCATTTGGCGAAAAAGAAAGTATTGTTTCATGAAGACAATCAACATCAGTTCACGCATCCGCTATTGCGATGGCCAAAATCAATGAGTTGAAGCTCGTAGTGCTTCAGCACACACATTATTCGCCAGATTTAGCTTCTTCGGATTATTTTCTATTTCCAAATTTGAAAAAATGGCTTGGTGGTAGAAGATTTGCAAACAATGAAGAGGTGGAGTGTGCGGTAGATGGCTATTTTAATGAGCTAGACAGTTCATGCTATAAATAGGTTATTGAAGCTATAGAATATCGCTGGAAAAAGTGTATAGAGCTAGAAGGAGATTATGTTGAGGAATAAAGAGACATTTTTCCAAATTTATTGTGTTTTCTTTGTTAGGTCGGATAGTTCTGGGACCGCCCTCGTATGCGAAAGAAAATTGTATGATAAATTCTCGCCTATTTTACTCATTTTCGATAGCCCAGAAATGGAAATAGTAGGTAAATTTTTTCAACATTGTTCAATACTATGTATGTACTTATATACTGAGCCTCAGTATAGCCATTCAATTGAATCCAAACATCAGATTGTAAATATATTCAGTACTCGTATTTATGGTGCAAGAAGGGCTAATTTCCTAGAGGGTATACACTCTTAGTATCCAAAAAGATGTAAGCAAATATCATAATGTTAAATATTGTAGACGTATGCTAGTATAATTGTATTCGTTCAAACTAACTTATTCATATTGGTCTATTTGGTTCGACACTTTTCAGCTGTTCATCAATATGCTCCTACGTAAGCATTGCTTAGAAAATATTGCATGTAGTTTGCCCCTTAACCAGCAAATGATAGAAAATGACAGAAAATGAAATAAACAATTCTCATAGTTTTTGCTTTATATTCTCTTCTAGTAGCAGCAATAGCACAAGTAGTAACATTGTAGTCATATATATTGTATATTCGTTATACAATATACATATACAATATAAATATATTCAGTTTAATAATGTGTACATATATGTATAAGGATGTGACATTTTTGACGATATAAGTTGTTCTATTGCCATAAACGTACGTGCATATGTATCAATGTATGGTATGTTCTTACTTGTGGAACGTTTCCACACAATAAAATTGTCACTTCATCAATGCCTATTTTCCAAACAGGGCATTTATACATGCAAACAGAAATGTATGTTTACTATATTCTCATATGTAATCTAATATAACAATTTGATTTTTCTATTATGCGTATTGCATGCTCACATCAATCTACATACATACATATAATATGTACTATGTATGTATTGTATGTTAGATATTTGCTTCGGTATATTGACTGGTTACTTGGTTATTTGATGTGATATGATGATGACACCATGTTGTTGTACTATCAACTGAAGCAATTCTAATACAACTATGATTGTACATGTATGAACATATGTATATGTTTGTGTGTAATTGCATGTTTGGAATTATTTCTAGTGATTCGACAAAAAGACAACAACAAGAAAATTGAATTATTTTTCTAGAATTTATGGAAGTTGTAAGAAAGTACCTAAAAATAGCATATCATAAGAATATTTCTCTGATTTTACATACAATTACTATGTGCACATAAATATTGCTTGAAAATATTAAAAAAAATATTTTTAATATTGTGGAATTGTGATGAGTAAATTATAGAACAATTTTGCCAATTTTAAAATATTTTAATATATATAGGTATGCTCTATAATCTTGTAGAAATAAATAAGTAATAAATTTAAATTAAAAAACATTTTAATGTGTGAGATCATGTTCAACTTGATAGAACATTATCTCCTTTCACGCTGAGACTTGGCATTGCTTGTGCATTAGTGTGTCCTCGTATACATAAAGTTGTATGAGGTTTTTCTTTTTTTTTTTGGTAAGTACAAGTGCAACAGAAAACGCGATGCTCCTATTACAATATTGTACATCGAAACAATGAAGGAACAAATGAACAATTCCAAATTAAAATGGTTTGGCAACAGCAACTATGACATTACTTTCAGATTCAGCCGTAAGCATCATTGCTATTACCGCTGTGGTTGCGGTTGTAGAGGAGTAAAAAGTGAAATTAACATTATCAGCAACAATGCAACAGCAAGCATTTGTGTAATGTGTGTGTGTGACTAGAAATAATCACAAAATGCCATCACATCTATGGCGGTATAGTTTTCAATTTGCTGTCATGCAAAAGTATCAACATTATCGAAGGAAAACTATAATCACAAAAATACTTTCTAGCAGCTAAGGGTAACGACTTGTGTCGTTAAGCGAATTCAAGTAGAATGCGGCGATCAGCAAAACTCCTGTTTGCTATTGTGTTAGTTGTTGTTAGTGGTACTTATAATGAAATGTGAAATTAATGACAATTGAAATGGGTTGAAACTTTTATAGATCTTAATATCTATGAGATTGAGAGATGTAAATGTATTACATATTACAAAACATAATTTATTACTTATTTTATTCCCTAAAACAATATTAATTATAAGTATCGTCAAACTGGGTAATTAGTGATCAAACCTTTTGTATAGATGATAGCATTGGCAGTGAGACGCAACGGTATCAGGCTAATGCTTTCAGTTCCATATACAGTTTGATATAAATTTTTTTTTTTTGAGGCTAAGACTTTTTTTGAAAAGTTAAATAGCAAAAATCATTCAAATAATCATTTTATTTCATATTTATTTCCTGAATCTCCCACTGGAGCATAGGGCCTTAATAAAGCATTTCCATCTAGTCCTGTTTTTTGCTAATATCTTTAGTTCATTCCACATTTTTTTTGTAGTGTTCGCCTCCACGTGATCTTCGGGCGACCCCTCTTACGGCTTCCTTGGGGGTTCTAATAAAGAGCCTGTCGACAGACCTCAGTAGTATCTTTTCGCAGTGTGTGGCCGGCCTATCCACCTCCATTTCCGTTATTTGATATAATTGGCCATTGGTTCTCATTTGCATTTTTTATATAGCTCATCATTCCTAATGATATTTTGCTACCACACCTTAGGAATACGCCGTAGGCATCTGTTAACAAAACTTTGGATTTTTTCGGTTAGGTAGTTGGTTACAAGCAATGTCTTGCATTCGTAGAGTAGCACCGGGATAACGTTGGGTTTAAAAAGTCTCATTTTTGTTTGGAAGGATATTTGTGTCGAATTCCAAATGTTGCTTTGTTAATTCTGGCCAGAATATCCTTTCCTACACTATTATCCGCAGATATTATACTACCCAGGTGGGTGAAATCATCAACTTCTCAATATCCCAGCCACATAGTGATACATTTTTGTCGTTTTTGGTGTTCATTTTTATTGATTTCGTTTTGCCGAAGTTGATTTTCAGGCCAACCTTACCCGACTCAGTGCACAGATCATTAAGCTTTGCTTGCATTTCAGAGTGCTTCACAGATAATAAGCAGATATCGTCCGCATAAGAGAGATCTTCAAGATGTTCGGTGAAGTTTCAGTAGATGCCTCAACGTTTACCTCCTATGGATTTTTGTAGGATGTCATCAATAACAATAAGAAAGAGGATCGGTGAGAGTAAACATCCTTGGCGAACACCAGCGCTGCTTGTGATGCTGTCTGAGAGCTCGCCCTTGTGGAGTACTCTGCACTTGAAGTCTGTATATTGCGCTCTAATTAAAGCAGTCAGCTTCTCAGGAACTCCTCTAAATCTGAGCGCCTCCCAGATGCTTCCACGGTGTATGCTGCCAAACGCCGTGCTGTAATCAATGAAAACAAGTTGTAGAGTCGACTGGCATTTATTCATTAGCTCGACTATGATGCGCCGGGTGTTAATCTGATCAATACACGAACAATTTGGACGAAAACCAGCTTATTGTTTCCTCAGTGATTGGTCGAGTTTCGATTTAATGCGGCTTAAAAGTATACTGGACAATACTTTGGACGTGATCGATAGGAGCATAATTCCCCGGTAGTTTTTACATTGAGAAAGATCGCCTTTAACCAGTCCCCAGGGATCTTTTCTTCGATCCAAATAGAACTGAATATTTGAAGCAGGAGTTTCGCCGTGTGTTCTGGACACACTTTCAGAGTTTCAGCCTGGATCCTATCGTAACCTGGCGAAAAACAAATAAAAATATAGTTGTTCAAAGCATTGATTAATTTATTTTGGACAATACTTTAAAGAAAAGTGATGAATGGCATAGACAATCGACTAAAGTCGTTTAGAGCTATTGCGCTTATTGGTAAAATGTTTATACTGAAGTGGAAAGATGAGAAGTTTGAACTCTACATGCCATGTATACACTTTTTATCTCACATATAATCACCAATTGATAGGGATAACTTGATGTTTGTAATTGATATGCAATAAATAATTGTGTGGTGTTTGGAAATATTATCGGTAGGTTGAGGACTGGAGTTAACAAGAAAAATACGATAATAAAATTCAAATTTCTGATGAGTGTCTTTCTTTGGCTTACTAAATGTTGTGAGATAAGCTTCGGGACTTCTTCAATACTCTCAACTGCTTTTTATTTGGAATTGCCAATCATAGAACTGACAATCATAGTCTTGTGAATTGTTGGTGGTTTTTTTTAATGATAATTTTAAGTGGCATTTAATTGTCACTATACCCTATCGTATTAAGATTTCGTTTGTCACAGAAGCATTTCTCTTGTACATGTATACTTACATAGATATGTAGTAATTTGAATGCCTCTAAAAGTACAAGCGATTAAATTTAATATTTATAAATGTTATTTTATACATTTTAAGGCATAATAAATATTGCAAAAATGTTTGTCACTTTTGTAAAGTACGAATAATGCAACTACAATTATTCGTTTCATTACTGGAGGGAGTGTGGCCGCTATTTTATGCGTAAATACATCTAATTGTTTTAAATTGTCCATACTAATGGTGCTGGTGGTTGTGGCTTGGGGTGGTGTGTGTGTGTGTGTGTGTGTACTTGTGTGTGTGAGAGTACTTGTAATGATATTATTGTTAAGCCTCAGAAATTAACATTAAAATAGCGAAACACGATGGAGAAACTACAAGAAGAATGATTCTAACAGAATCTCATTCTTGTTTATTTCACACAAAATTATTGGCAATTAATCAAGGCCAACGCCAAGGCGAGAAAACCGCCGTTATTTTGTTTGTTACTATTGTTACTTGTTGTCAGCAATATTCATGAATTCACAACCAACGACAACAGCAACATCGCCTCCAACACCAGCAGTACTCCTACACTATTATCATGTAAATATAATTAAATGTTATCAACAACAACAACAGCAATATTTCGAATTACTCGTATATTGTAAGCGATGTTTTCTAACCCGAAAAAATTGTCTGTTGTTGTTGTTGTTGTTCTTGTTGTTGCCATCATCATTGCTTTCATTTTGGTTACAAGCTATTATTATAGTAATCTCTTGTTCTCAATGTGGTGTCGTTGTTATCATTGCTATTACATATTATTGTTGTAGTCGCAATCGGTGGCATGTTTTGTCTTGTTAAGATATTCGACTGCAATTCTATTGTGCGTTTACTATACTATACATCGTGTACGGAAACATGACAATTACCAACAAAAATACCAATACAATAATGTGAAATATGATGCTGCTAAAATTTTCGCCATCGGCTTAACAGGCTTGTTATCAACATTCTCATCATCATTGTAAATTGTAATACAAGTGTACGCATACATACATATATTGTACAATACGTAGGTACAATACATACATAATAGTAGCCTACAGTTGGTGTAGTTATGTATGTTTTCTTTTGTTTATATGTATACGAGTAAGTACCTTCATGTATGAGAGAACATTAGTGTTTAGGTATGAATATTTTGTACATGTATGGAGTAGTATATATTGTCTATCGTCAGCAAGCGTTAATTGTTTCTAATTAGTTGTCGCTCTTATTCGTGTTGTTGTTCTTGGAGATGGAACAAATTTAATTAGCCATTTTAAATAAGAAAGATGAAGATGAAGATTAAGAAGGAGAAAGTGCGATTACATCAAAACACGTTTGCGTAATGTAAGTATGTAAGTATTAGCAATTAGGCATTTACGTATGATATGCGTAAATTTAATAGTTGCAAATATTTTAAACCTCCACTGCGAAAATAAAGTTACAACATTATTTTTGCTATTTAGATATAATTGTATAATTTTTTTTTATATAATAATTTAGGTATTTTTAGTAGAGAAATTTAGAAAGAATTATCTAAAATTTTTGCGAAGATTTCTAAACAAAAAGTGCCGCTGCGAGCGTTCTGTTAAGGGTAAAACACAATATTTGTAATTTAAAACAGAGCTTCACTTGGCGAAGAGGATTTAAGCTGGATCTCTGCAGCAAGCATTTCAGTCGTTGCGGCTATGGGCGTTGAAGTCTGAAAATATGATTTAGTGCAATTGTACGAAAGCTGCTCCACAACCGAAGTCTGAAAAGTCTGAAAAGCCTGAAAGTTGCCATATTTCGAACTTGTTTCAAGCATTGCAGACGTCGTCCGACAGTTGAATCATTCGAACATCAGGGTTGAAATTATTAGTGTACAATAATGATACTAATAAGATAATATTGGTACTGTAGTTTAATTTTATCTATTAATACGTACGAGATCCATAAAATCGTTTAACTCTTTTAACGCCTCCAAATTTTTAGCCATTTTTATAAAATTCAATATCTAAGGACAATGTTGCTTGTTAGAAGACATTGGGTTAGATTTGAAATTGTTACCACATAAAACTAATTGATGTAAGATGTGTCGAACTCATAAAAAAAAAGAATGCACAGTCGATAATAGCTCAATATGATCACTAACGCCATCTACGAGCAAACAGCGGATTTAAGCTTTTACACCTGGTAGATTATTTTGTTGTGGAGTTGCTCGCCTGAAATTTTTGAGAAGTCTGAAAAGTCCGAAAGACTTCGAAAGGCGCAACATCTGAAATGCTTGGGGTGGAGCTTCGGGTTTATACAAGCTATATCTGTGCCGAATGTTGCGCCACACTGTGCTTCGATCTCATACTATGTGTGGATAAAAATCAAAGAAGTAGCTGTACCCCAAATTTCAGGTCAGCGATTTTTAATCTGAAATCGTGATTTTGTGCGCTTTTGATATTAATGTGATATTAATTGTTTTTTTTTCATTACATGCAATCCTAAAAGTATGCCATCTTTCTTTAACATATGGGCTGAATTTTCTGCGACTGAAAGAAGTACTATAATCAGGCGGTATTGTGAATGTATTTTCCGCGTTGTATATGATATCTTTCGTCTTAAATATTAAAGAAAACTATATATAGGTGGGTCACTTAAAAACTACATTTATTCGGTGCATTTGTTCCAAAAGTACTGAACCGATTTTGTAATTTTTAGTTTGTTTTAAAGCTTATTTTCGTTGTTATGCCAAGTTTTTCATTTTATTTAGCTTCAAAAAACGTTATTGCGTGCACATTAATGCAATTATCTTGACCAAAAGTTGCCCATATTATAAACATTATTCACATTTTCAGCCGCCTGGCTTGCGTTTTAGCCTTTATCGAAGAAAAACTGTGAAATGTGGCGTATTTTCTCTTTGTTGGTGTCCATCTTTGACGCGTGCTCAAACAATACTGGGTCAAGCAATCACAAAACTGCCTGAAAGGTTTATTTAGTATGAAATCCTATCTTTCTGATGCCAACTAGCATAACCCGATCGCACTTATATAACGCGCGATACAGATTACTAAAGTCATCTATTGGAAAAGTAGTGGATTTCATCTAATATAATATTATATAATGGAAAGTATTGTGGCAAAATTAAAATAAAACAAAATAAATTAATATTTTAAAAATAAAAACCTTTTTAAAGTCATTAAACATTTAAAGTGTCTTATGATTTTCATATTTCATATTTCATATTATTTTGTAAAGCATATTATATTATTTCAGCTAAGGTAATTTTATTGTTTTTATCTAAAACAATTTTTTTTTTCATCATACTTCTTTTCATACTTCTTCTCTTATTGTATTTTATCCTTTAATTGTAGCTATTGTTTTGCGTTAAGTGCATATTTATTTATACCACTTACGTACTTATGGTTAGAGAATATTTTATAGTTCAATTTGGTTTATTCTATAGTAATTGGCTGTTAGTATTCTACTTAACTTTGGGTTTCAAGTTACATTATACCGAATTATATATATATTATTTATTAAAAAGATATTCAAGATTGAAGTTATCTATCTCCGGCATTTTTGTGACATTTGGGTTTCTGTTTGACTGAATCTCTTCACCAAGATTCCTAATTTTATGATAAAATCTCTTAAAATGAGAGTATTAATTTTTATTATTAAAGTTGCGATTTTTTAAGAAGCAATCTTACATATTCCTTTAAATTCAAGATATCAGTACCACTGTATGGCAAAGCATTGCAATAGAGATCATTTTCAGTTTTCATTTTTATGAATGGGGCTCTGTAAATTCCTTTATTTATGAAAGTTCGGGCTGTTTATACACAAATAATTTCTCATTCTTTCATAAAAATACAATAAATTACAAATTTTTTTATTTTAATTTTTTTTTAAGGCTCGTTCATGACCATAGGACATTTACAACTGCACATAAAAGAACAAAGACGATTCAAATTGCTAATTTCGAAAAACTAAGAAATTTATTTTCTATAAATCACGGCTGACGTAGCTATATGAAATGAAAAATTTAAATTCTGCAAATGCCAAAGTGGAATATATCAAAATGACATAGTGCAATAATAATAGCTATGTAGAATAAAATCAAATAATTACCAAAAAAAAAAAAAAAAAACGTGACAGTCAATCCTAGCCATTACAATATAAGAGATTTGATTGAGATATTTAGACTAATCTTAAATACAAAAGGGAATAAAAATGGGTAAACTTAATCAATTGTCACACCCATAATTTAACATACACCACAATATTTTACATATTATTATTACTTTAAATTAATATAAACAATTTTAATTAAATGTACACACAAGGGTTGCTTCCCAATAGCAAATGCTGAAATAAAGATACTGATGTAAGTGCTTATAATATGTATGAAAATAGGACAATGATTTTAAATTCAAACAGAGTACCACAAAAATGTATAGAATGGAAAAAAAAAGAAAATAATAATAAATAAGTAGATTACACACGGATACATACACACACACACCCACACACACAATAAAATTACAACGATAAATAAAAAAAGCGAAAAGCACACCAAAATAAAATAAAAATAAATACACTCACTACAGAAATAAATCACAGAGCTTTATGTTGTGCAAACAAATTACATCTGTACACGAATGCAACCATATATATATGCAAATATATATAGCATCATGCACCCATGCATATATTTGCAAATATACGCATATACGTGCAAACGTAAACAAATTTACTGTCAGCATATGCATTGACTGACAAATACTCTTATACGCATCATCATCAATACACTCATGCTTAAGAGAATGCTCCTTGAAAACAGCAGCCACTACACAAACATGTGCATGATTCTGGTTTTCATTTGCCATCATATCTTATAATATTACCTTAAGATAGTTAAGGATAAACCAAAATCTCAGTTAAAAACATTGATGACACACACACACACACACACACACACACATATACATATGTCACTGAACTACAATTGTTGTGTTGTGTTGTGTTGTATGTTTTTATTTATTATTATTATCACATCTATGATATGTACATAGTAGAACAAACATACAAGTATATATTCACTTCCAAAGTGTTGTAATTTTAAAACAGGAAAAATTCATTTGCTTAATTTGAGAATGACAGTTGTGGAGGGTAGACGAAAATTTATGCATATCCAAGTGCGACTACTAACATATATTAGCAAGTATATTTATGTAACAATTTTTTATTATTATTATTTTTTTTGGTGATTTATTTTGCTTATTCCACAAAGAAATTGTAGTTATTTTTCTAGCTCTACAAATACTCGTATATGCAGAGAGAGAGACCATGGCTGTAACCAGAAACAATTATGGTTCGCTTCTGAATCCAATAGAAAATGATTGGATTGGGTTGCTGTTTGAACCTGGGACTGCCTTCTGAGACGAATATTCACTCTGCATATATTTATTATACACATAAGTATTGCTTTCCATAGCAAAATTTTGAGTCCAGGGGGGTTGAACTACCAATATTGCTTCCTCCTTGAATACGGTCTTGGCATGGTAGTATAAATGTACATAAACACATGTTGTGTATAACTATGAATATGTGGATATATATTTCAAATACATACATATATGCGTATATATTTCATGTATGTTATTTGCATGTATGCATAATATGGAGTGAAGTGTTTTTGATTAACATACAATGCAAATTATTTATAACCAAAGGGGTTCTTTACAACTTCATTTCTTCAATTCCATTCAATGACGATGACACACAAACACTTGTTTGTTATATATGCACATCTATTCAGTTGACTCATGCATGTTTTTTTTCTCAAATTCAATTATTTGTCAGTAGAGTAGTATATTCAATCGAATTTTTCATTTGACTTTTATTCATTTTCAATTGGATATTTATGCAATAAGCAATATTTATGCAAGATAAAATATCATTCGATTCAGTAGTGTGCTTCATATAGAAATTAAATTTTTGTGAATTTTCTTTAAAAGTTCGATATATAGAGGTCTGTCCCAGAACTACCCGATCTAACAAAGAGAACGCAACAAATTTTGGGAGCATTTTTCTTTATTTCTCAACATAATCTCGTTTTAGCTCGATACATTTTTCCCAGCGATATTCTATAGCTTCGATACCCTGTTTATAGTATGAATTGTCTAGCTCATTAAAACAGCCATCTACCGCAGACTCCAGCTCTTCATTGTTTGCAAATCTTCTACCACTTCAAAGTCATTTTTTCAAATTTGGAAATAGAAAAGTTTCACCGAATGCGGCATTTTTTTTTTAATTTCATCACTTAAACGCTACAACAAATTAGCATAATCAATAAAAACTATCTTACGTATATCCCAAAAAACAGACGCCATAACCTTGCCTGCAGATGGGACTGTTTTCGCCTTCTTCGGACACGATTATCCCCTTTCAGTCCACTGTTTTGACTGCTCCTTTGTCTCAGGTGTGAAGTGGTGGACCCATGGTTACAAATCGCAGCAAAACACGGCTTTATTATTGTGAAATATCGCCGAACACTCTATAGAAACATCTTCACAACGTTGTTTTTTATTTCTATTGTGAGCAAACGCGGCACACATATTGCACACAGCTTTTTCATCTTCACATTTTCGGTCAATATACGATGTATAGCATTTTTTGAAATGCCTATAATTTCACCTAGCTCACGTACCTTCAGCCGGCGTTCATCCAATACCATTTTGTGCATTTTCTTAACCATTTCTGGCGTGGTCACCTCAATTGGTTGACCACTATGGTGTTCGTCTTGGAAGCTCGTACGACCTCGTTTAAACTCTGCCAGCCGATATTTTATGGTCTTAAATGAAGGAGCAGACTTCCCCAGAGTAGAATCTAGTTCGGTTTTAATATTCGTTGGACTGAAGGCTTTCAAATGAAAGTATTGAATTATATAACGGTGACCAATTTTTTCCATGTTTACAAATTCACTGAGGTCGTTAGCTTTTGGTGGCTCCAAAAAAATACTAAACAACGTGGCGCCTTGAATCATATGTTTTATAAGGTTGCCACTTTTCACCAAAGTAATTTTTTGAAACTACTTCCGCCATCTATATGTCAGGTCGGGTAGTTATGGGACAGCCCTCGTATATACATAGCTTCCTTCAAGTGATTACAAACATCTACCGAAATGAAAATAAAATGTATTAATCAAGCATATAATATTTAATTTTAAAATCATTTTATAGTAAATAACGGTTAATTTCCGTTTTCATTTCTTCCTTTGTTTTAATTCGTTTATTTGTTCATTTCTGTTCTCATTCAATTTTGGTTAAGAAAAAAAAAATTAATTAAATTAATTAATCTGTGTACAGACTATCGTTTCATTTTATTTACATCCTCTGATATCGAAAGTACTTTTCACAAGTAAGACAAATCCATTTGTATGGTGTTTCCGGCAAAAAGTGCATGTGTTTGTGTCCAGCCACAACTAAAATGCATACAATTAGTCGATCGTAACAATAAGAAAAACAACAAAAAATTAAAATTTTTGTTTGTCGAAATTAAGTTCGAGAAAATGTTACATTTGCCTTAAAAATAGTTATTAAAAATTTTTATAAAAACAAAAACTGTTGCAGTTCGAACCACCTTTTCCAACAACCAAGTCAACATGTCGTATGAGTAAAATTAATTGCGTAAAAGTAGAATAAGTAAAAACTTATCAATTTGGTCATATTAAATTATAATTTTACTAACTTTATTAAAATCTTTATTAAAGTACACATATGACTCTTTTGTATGCTAATTAAGATTTTCCGATAAAATTGAGTTAAGCACATTAAAAAAATTTTTTTTAATAAAAGAAGGATTTCTAATTGAATCTTCCTATAGGTGGAACAAAGTTACTGTACATACCCATGCTATTTGATTATAAATTCATATCCGTAACAATTATATTACAACAATAGAACAAAATATTAATTCGGTGTCGTAAATATATTTTAAGTACTAGAGTTGTTTGGTGCTTGCTTCTAGGTGCGTTTTGTAATTTAAAGATTTCAATATTAGTGAGACAGATCAAGTTTCAATGAAATACCAAGTATCAAAATGAAATAAAATGTGATTATAATTGAATAAAAAAAAAAGATTAAGTTGAAAAACAAAAAAAAAAAACGTTTTGCAAATAAGCAATTGTTTGGAATAACTTTCTTACCTTACGTTTATCAAATTCTTTTATTTCACCAATTGTTACAATTTTATTCGTTTATTTTTTTTTTTTTTGTAGAATTTTGTTTCCACTGTTGTTCGAATTTGTTTCCATTTGGAAATTCGTTTGGTGGTTGAAGTTTTCCTTTAAATTTAAATATTCTATCAATTTACCAGTATTGAAACATTCAAGTAAACAATGTAGAACTTGTTTGATATCCTCTTCTATACACAAATACAAATACCTCTTACTTCTTGAAAAAGCGGCAAAATTCTTTGAAAAGTATTATGTAGTACTTACCTATACCTAAGTACTACATAACCTTTTTCTATTTTGTTTTATTCATCTTGAATTTTTAACCCTAGAAGTTGTTGTTTTTGTGTTGAAGTAAACTTTATTTGATAATGTGCTATATCGCTTGATTTTTCTTCTTTGTTTATATTGATTTGCTTCTGTGTCCGAGCATCATAACAAAGACGTCAGAAAACCAATTTGACATTGGTTAACTTTTGAGGCACATAATATGTTACGGATCAAGTGGAATTTCAATGAAAAATATATAAGTAGGTTTATTTTTACATTTAGATGAATATTTTCAACATTATTTTTTGTTTTTTTTTTTTGTTTATAGAATTTACGTAAATACTTTTATGTTCCAAAAATTATATTTATCAAAGTAGAAAATCAATATAAATATTTATGCAAACATTATTCATATTTTCACCGAAGTGATGATTGAATAAGAAAAGTTATATGTGAAGTGCTCTTTTTTTTGGGTAAACCTTAGCATTAATGCATAATAGTTGAAAAAAATAATAAAAATAATGACTTGTGGTTTTTGAGCAATGGGTAATGAATGACTGAATGTTACCTAGTGTCCAGAAGCACAATAACAACTTTCCACATATAATTTGGTCCAAAATATTAATTCACGAACCTTATTCGCCAGATTTAGCTCTTTTAGATTATTTTCTATTTCCAAATTTGAAAAAATGGTTTGGTGGTAGAAGATTTGCAAACAATGAAGAGGTGGATGGTCTGCGGTAGATGGCTATTTTAATGAGCTAGACAGTTCATACTATAAACGAGGTATTGAAGCTATAGAATATCGCTAGGAACAGCCTAAAGGAGATTATGTTGAGGAATAAAGAAACATTTTCCCAAATTTGTTATGTTTCCTTTGTTAAGTCGGGTACTTCTGGCACCGCCCTCGTATATACTATGTACCTAGTTGTTGCAAAGTTAAGGGCAACGGCGTTAAAACTCCTATTGTAGCCGCATGAGGGTTGAGATAAATAGCTGATTGTGGTTGTAAAACTATTTGGAATATGATATGCTTTGTTATTTCATTTTCGTTTTGCATGTGATTAAAAGCAACCATAAGTAAAAAAGGACAAAATGTATGTAAACATATGGTAGATACCCAATTTAAAATGATCGTTCTGCAAACATCTGTGAGCGCTAATATAACATTGGAGCGAGTCACTTCTTTTGTGCAAATTCTGACAATACACCAAATCACCAATATCAATTTCGCCATTAGGTCAGTATACCACTGACTAATCTAGTGCAGGGTATAAAAACTTTGAGAAAATTGAAATTACAAATAATGTTTTGAAAATAATGAGTACTCTTCTTATACTCTATTTGCTTCCTATTGGGATACTAATATGTATACATAAACATTCAGATGTGTTTCAAGAAAAATACAAAAAATGCATGAACATGTCTTTTCATCAAGTCCAAATGGTGTTCGTTTTTTTTGTAGCCCTCAAATTAGTATGTAGTCGTTTATTGTGGGAGAATACATATTGTGTTTATAAATAAGTGAATATAACGATATGTACATGAATTTGTTCCTTTTGTTTCTATGAAGATTTTAATCATCATGCAACACAAATGAAGGATTTGGATGGAGCTAGCATGATTCTGTTAGAAGAACAAATTTTCTGAGAATCTAATAATAGCATTTCAGTAGTGGAACCAGTGAAGTCTGTGCAGAATTTCAACTCTTCTGAAAAATATGTTCTCGGTTTGAACCCTGCTTCTTATACATGGTGCGACAAATATGTATTAAGACTCGAACCATATCTCAGTAACCAAGAGCGCCATCTATGTGTGAGCACATGCGTTTTGAAGCTTCAACCTTCCTCTACTAACTGTTAAAATTTCATGGCATTTGGTTGACATTTAATGTTTATTGACATTCATTTTACAAAACACGTGTTCGTTTGATGTTGAAATTTTAACATGAAATTTAACATGAAATTTATCACACAGCACTCATTGTGGCTCGAAATCAGGTCTGTTGGTTGAATCACCCGCCGTATTCACCTGATTTGGTACCGTGCGATTTTTTTTTGTTCTCAAAACTGAAATTGAAGTTGAAAGGATGCTTTTTTGATGACATTGAGACCATATCGGGGGCAATTCCGAAAAATGAGCTGGAGCACGCGTTTGAATCATTATTAAATCGATGTAACAAGTGTATTGAGTCAGAAGGATAATATTTCCAATAAATATACCGTAAAATTAGCAGATATGGTGTTTTCTAGAGGCATTCTTAATACATAATTGTCGCACCGTGTATGGAGCATTTGCGTGCTAACCATAAATGCGTCCTCGGATTTATTTCACAATATAAAGAGTTTCAGTGGGTGGACGCCGACGTAATGGAATACTTATTTCTTATACATATATGCGCTTTATTGCTTATATTATTCTAATATGAATTTATCTTGTTTTGAAGTAGTGATTTTATATTGAATTTGTCAAAGGAAACAAATTTTTTTTGTAATTTTTCAGTGTAATGGATTTTAGTCTGGAGAATAACGAATGGCAAAAATAGTTTATCATGTTTTGTTAAGTTACTTCCCATATTATATATATTATCAAGTCGGACAAATGATCATATTCTATCTATTATGTTATATTATAGCAGATTTCATAAGGTTCATTATAACTTTACATCATACAAATATATCACAAAATATAATTTTTCTATGATTTTGTGTCAACAGTCTAATAAAAAAATTAGTTTTTTTTTTTTATAAATATATCATAACCTTATTAAGATAAATATTCTGATTTTTATAATATTTTTTTAAGATAATGTTAAAAATCCCGAAATTATCGGGAGTAACAATAAGCCTGAAAATTAGTATCCATAATACGCATATCTACGTATTATGGTAAGCAAAATAGAAAAAGAGAACGAAAGACAGACAGACAAAGAGAGAGAGAGAGAGAGAGAGAGAGAGAGCTATGCATATTAATTACTATTTTTTTTTCATTATCACTTGCTTACTTTTATTGTTGTTTTAATTTTTTATATACACATCTCGTACTATATATTCATTTCTACCCGTATGCTGAGCTATTCAGAGAGACTCTTTTCAACTGCTTGTCATGCTTTCTGTTGCTTGATTTTCTTCTGTCGTCATATTAGTAATATTTGTAGTAGTATTCGTAGTAGTATTTCATATGTACATATTCGAGTGAATGTGCTTATAGTACTTAGATGCAAGAACAGTATATTGGTGTTTATAAATTTGCCTCATTCTCTATGAAATACATGTACAGGTGCATATGAATTGTATATGTCATTTACACAATTACTTTATTCTTGCACATTTTGCTAATGTTGTTGATATTTATTTTGTGCGAGTGCTGGGTATTTAGCCTTTAAATATTCATTTACTGATATAAATATTATAGTGTTTGACAAATGTGAAATACAACAAGGATTTAGAAGTGTAAATACATATATGATATAAAAGAATATACGCGTTCATGTGTGCTAAGCCAAATTGTCAGTGCAAAAAAATTATCATAGATATGTTAAAATAAATAAGAATCACAATTATTTATACAAAACTAATAAAGTCATCGTTATAGAGTAAAATCAATTAAACAAAAATTTATCATCAACTGTTTATAATGAACGTCATTAATTTAAAGCTACAATTATAATATAATAATATGTAATATTTGCACGAAAGCCTATTATAACTGTCAACATTAGAAAGAGGGGAAAATGGAATTAAATATGAAATAAACCTGAATCTATTGAATATACTAACATACCAATATAAATACATTTTGTTCAAATTTAACACGCACAACAGTAGTGGAAGAGAAGCTTGGCCAAAGAGCCGTTTGAGGCTTATAAGTGCTACATATTTATTTTTTTTTATACTTAGTATAGTATGTTTTGTATGATTGTGTACATATAGGATCACAATAATTGCGACTGTACCACTGTTTGTTCTTAACAAGCGACAATTTGATAATCAAAATTCTAACACAGTGAAGCGGAATTTATCGGGAGTGAATCAAACCAGTCTCAAAGGATTTTTTTACATTCGTTTAAAATTTGGCTTTTTTCGGTAAAACTTTGTTTCAGTGAATTTGAAAAATCATATTTAAAATTACATTTTGGATACTCGTTGCCTTCGGAGACTTATTTCATTCATTTCAGCATTTGAACCATATAGTTGCCAAGCGTATAGCTCATTCTGGGTGTTTTTCCAAATAATCTCGTAAAAGTCAACATTTGGAGGGGAAGATCAAGGGTTAAAATCTTCCACAAATATATTCTCTGAAAAATCATATCTCAAATTACATTTTGAATAGTTCTTGTCTTCGGAGACTATGCTAAAATTTTCCGAAGAATATTTTCTCGGAACATTTTAACCCTATAGCTACTAAGAATATAGGTAATTCTGGGTATTTTTTCCGAAAATTCCAATAAAAGTCAATATTTGGGGGTGGAGGAAATAAAGGGTTAAAGTCTTCGACAAAAATATTCTCCAAAAAATTTCACTAAGGGTGTAGGGGAATAGGATTAATTCGTGTAATAAAACACATTTTTGTGAATTTTTTTTTTTTTAACTGTTAAAATCTATTTATTAAAACCAATGGTATATTATAGTAACACAATTGAAAAATATTGTGTAAAATATGCTTGGAGAAATATTAAAAAATACGCCAATGGCAGCAATTTTTCTAGAGCATCTCAGAAAAAATTTGAATTGCGGTGTCCCTAATAAATCGGTGCTTTTCAAAATTTAAATTTTTCACTTTTTGGGAACACTTTGAAGCAAAAAACGCGATTTTTTTTGTGAAAAAATCGGTTAATTTGTTATTGTAAAATGAAAAATATTAACAAATCTGTAAAAACGCGTTACCTTGTAAATTATGTACAGAAATAGTGTTCAAAATTTCAAAACGATCGGTGCAGTAGTTTTGAAGTTATGAGGGACACCGTCTTTGAAAACGTGAGTTGTGGGAAAAACATTAAAAAAATTGGGATGAAATGTATTCATTAAAAAAAAAAAAAAAAAAAACAGAAAAAAAATATTTTAAAACCCTATTCTCCTTTTAATTTAAACGAAAGGAATTGAATCCTAGGTATTGTCACGTTAACCAACCAACTAACCAATTATCAATTTTTAAGTAAACACGTGTGCACATATAGGAATCTATTATGAGTCTGCAAATTTAATAATAATAAAAAATGTTTGTCTTTTTTTATTATATGTCTGTTTGACTTGATTTACTTTCAGGCATGAAAACTCCAATAAGTGTTACATGTACATATGCACCTAACATACATTGAAGAAAACAGCAAAAGCAACATTGACAAATTATACCTACATTATACCTACGAACATATGCATTTATTTGTTGTTGTTGTTGTTGCTTCTTTCAACAATAACAATAATTTATAGTGTAAACAATTTGTCTTCTTCTATATCCTGTTCTACTTACATTATATCTAAGTATGTATGTATGTATGTATGTATGTAGGATACTTGGACCTCATTTCTGAAGGAAGTAATGAAATATGACTTTTATTAAAAAAATGAAGGCTAAAAAAAAAAATATGTATATGAAATAAAATGATAAGAATAGGTATTTATGCTTCACATCAGCGCGTCAGCTTCATGTAATCAGATTTTATATTTTTATAGTGATATAGCAACAAAATCAGCAACAAGGAACAACAGCAACGGTGAAAGTAAAGCCCATATATTCCAATGTGTGCATGAAGATTTATGTAAAAACGTGTGACGCTGAGATATGGAGCAATAACAACAAACTAAAGTCGACAATTCACAGTGATCAATATCGTTAATACAATGGAATTATTTCGCATGACGATCCTAAACCGCTAATAGGTAGAATGACAACATATCTAAGATGAAAAGGACTACGTAGAAATATATAGGTGAGTTGAGCATTTCCAATGTAACTTAAAATTGAAATAAAATACAGAAATTTCATTCCAAGTCTCGAAAAAATATCCATTACAATTTTATTGTATTTATTTTGAATAACCCTACAAATGACTAATCCATAGTTGGACGTACAGTTGTGAAGTTCTTATTTACAGAATATTGTTTAATAAAAATGATACAAGAATTGTACAAATTTTATGCGATTATTGCGGCAAATTCGATCACTGTGCAACGATGACACATGAATATATACTATGAGATGATAGTGCTGTCAGACTAACAAGAAGAAGCGAGAAAAACTTTAATATTGCACAACTTGTAGAACGGCAAACTTGCTGATAGTATTGTGATGCTGTAAAAGGGTGCAAAATTGTATTTTTCTGTAGAAAATTTATCATAATGCCAGGTTACTTCCAACAACACCAATACAACAATGTATACGTAACATATGAACTTCATATGAGTGAGTTACGGTTATACGAACTAGAGTATAATCATTAGAATGCATATGTATATGTACATGCATGTATGCATGTATGTATGCATGCATGTATGTATGGATGAGTAAAATGTATTTAGGCTAAATTCAACAATATGAACAGGTTGTAGTTTATATGCATACGAGTATCTATCAATCTATCTTATATGCTTGCATGTGACAACAAAATTCTTGCATTCGACAAAATCAACGATAATAAATACAACACAAATTTACTTGCACGCACTCATGATTTTCTGCAATGTTATGGTCGTTTTTTTTTTGACCTGCTTCTTGTGTGTGTGTATAAAAAATATTTTTTTTTTCATGCTTGAATTGCCCAGGATATTCAAATATTAGCATTTATTCTTTAGTGACAGGATATACCTGGATATCTATGTATACGGTCATATACATATATGAAACTCTTTTTCGCAAAGACAAAAAATTGTGATTTCCCAGCTGTTCGCTGCTGTTGGCAAATAATTTCACCATTTTCTGACAGTATGAAATTATCAATAAAAGTTGATGACTGATGAAAGAGCTTACTGACAGGGCTATGCAAATTTATAGCGTGTCTTGGAGTTATTGCCATATCCAATTGTAAATGAAGAATGACATATAAATAGGGCTAATTCAAAATGAACATAGGAATAACTCATAAAAATAATCAGCTAATTCACAGACACTTTATTAAGAGTAGACTAGTAACGCCTATAATTCTTTAAGAAAATACACTTTCGCATATAATTAAAAACATAACTTTGTAAGCAATACTAAAATTTGAAGCAATGAAAAAAAAACTTAAATGATTTTTTGATTCAGCTCCTATTTGAATATATCAGGTGTAGTAAAATGAAATCCATTATTTTTCCAATAGATGGCTTTATATGTATCCTGTATCTCGCGTTGTGTAAATGCTATCGGATTACGCTAGATGGCGTTAGAAAGATACGATTTCGTACTAAATAATCCTTTCAGGCAGTTTTGTGATTGCTTAACTCAGTATTGTTTGAGTACGCGTCAAGCATGGACACCAGTAAATAGAAGATACGCCATATTTTACAATTGTTTTTCGATAAAGGCAAAAATTCAAGCCAGACGACTGAAACTATGATTAGTGTTTATGGTTCTGATACAGTAACAGCCAATCACGTGCAATTTTGATTTCGTCAATTCCGTGCCGATAATTTTGATGTCAAACATGCACCACACTCTGGAAGGCCAATTGTCGAAAATATCGATAAAATAATGAAAATCGTCGAGTCTGACCGTCATGTAAACACTGTTTCTATTGTCCAGGAGCTAAACATTGCACAAAAAACCGTTTGCAACTATTTAAATAAAGCTGGATACTAAAAGAAGCTCGATGTATGGATGCCACACGAGTTAACGCAAAAAACTTCATGGAATCGCTGCTGAATCGCAACAAAATCGATCCATTACTGAAGCAGATGGTTACTGGTGATGAAAAGTGGGTCACTAACGACAATGTCAAGTGAAAACCGTTGTGGTCGAATCGTGGTGAGCCGGCGCAAACGGTGGCCAAGCCAGCATTGACGGTCAGGAAGGTTTTGCTATGTGTTTGGTGGGATTAGCAGGGAATCATCTACTATGAGCTGCTCCCCTACGGTCAAACTTTTCATTCGGACCTGTGCTGTCAATAATTGGCCCTTCTGAAGGAAGCAATCTCCCAGAAGCGGCCAGCTTTAGCCAATAGGAGAGGAATTGTGTTTCATCAGGACAATGCCAGGCCACACACATCAATAGTGACTCGCCAGAAGCTCCGGGAGCTTGGTTGGGAGGTTCTTATGCATCCACGTGGCACCAAGTGATTACTACATGTTCCTGTCTATAGCGATTGATTTTGCTGGTGAAAAATTCACCTCAAGAGAAGTTTGTGAAAATCTACTGTCCCAGGTTTTTTGCCAATAGGGACGAGGGTTTCTATAAGAGTGGCATTATGAAATTACCTTCAAAATGACAACAAGTTATCGAACAAAACGGTGCATATTTGACCTAAATCGAATGATTCTAACTATGCTAAATAAAACCTTCATTTTAATGCAAAAATAATGGATTTCTTTATCTTTTTCTTGTATGTATTTTCAGTTTAATTTTGGAAAATTCCAAAAAATCCATAAATATAATATAAACAAATTCTACAAAATCTCCAATTCGATAAATGTTTTCTTCATTTTTATATTCCATAACGAATTTAACATTATTTGCAATTTGTTGTTATTGGTCAAACGTGAGACAATTACTTGAAATGTTCCAGCCACTTGCAAGTTTATTGTAATACACAGTTGCAAGTAGTGTGCAATTGAAATATGTTACATTTTTTTTTTAAACTAAATACATTTTCGCTTTTATTTACCACTACATACTACTTATTACCACTATGTAATACTGTTACTATTATTAGGTTTACTACTACATACTTATTAGTATGAATGCACTGTATGATATAACGTATATCTTTTAGTATTTCTTTGCTTACTCTTATGATTTCTCCTTTCTACACCATCTCCTATATATATGCGCATTTGTATGTTGCTAGCTGTGCTATTCAAGTTACTCACCACCTTTTGGCATGAATATTATCGAAACGTGAGCCAATTTGTGCAAAAGTTGCATAAGGTGGAAAAACTATGCGATGAAAAGTAGAGTAACAAGAAAAAACAATTAATTCAGATTTCTTTCATACTTTCTGTCGTTTTTCAACTATCCAAAGACACCCTCAAGAAATTGGATAAAATTAAAAAAACAAAAAACAAATATTGGCGGCAGTGTCAGGTTGGTTGGTTGGTTGGTTGGTTGGTTGGTTGGCTGGTTGCCTGGCTCATTGGTTGATTGCATTGTAAGGTATGTATGTATATAATTAAATGGCAACTTGACCTACTTTTCTGTGCATTGTCTGTTTTTCACAAGTGCTCATTGCATTAATTTTTATTTGCTCATTGCAGTTGTTGTTCATATTACAGCAACCATTATTCCGGCAAAAGAGTATCATCACACAAACTCATAAAGATGTGCATAGAAATAATCCAGCTCCTGTGGTTAATGTTGAATGAAAAACATTAATTTTGTTACTATGTTTTAAATAAATTCCTTTGCTTATCCCCCTGCATGTTTGCTGTTTGTTCACATAGATTTCCATATACATATATAATGTACATTTATGGTGGTCCAACATGTCCTATATGTAAGAAGAGCCTGTTTTACTTACTATAGAGCAAGATTTAATTGCAAGCAAGTACAATACTATTTGGAGAGTACACTAAGATGTTGTATATTTTTTCCTAGAGAGTACAAAGATGCCAAAATATGATACAACAAAACTGAAGATCAAATATATGAATGCATTTACTTTGAATAAAAAATGACCAAACATCTCACTTTAGTCTTAAGTACTGAAATTTCATATTTTATTAATTATTTGGCATCCATTTTATACACAAGTGCTGGAATAATTTGAACTTTGATATTATATTTTGTGTTTTCCAATAGTATTTAATTATAACTAATTCATTTTTCATAAGAGAGCTCATATTCTAGCACGCAATTTTTGGTGATTAGAAGTCAAAACTCATACGGTCAAACTATAAGCTAAAGAAAACACCTCTCGGACTAGCCGAGTATTTAGAAAGGACGAATCAAATGCATTAGTATTGCTATCAGTACTCGGACTCGAAAAGCTCATGGAGTATCCGATTGTATAATAATTTCTCAAAGACTTCACTTTACAGCCACTAGTTAAAATGACAAAGGAGGCAAAAAGCTTCCGTATGCAACTTGTATGTGCAAGATTCTAATAGAACCTATAAGTATCAGTAACAGTTCTTGACTTTGCCTCTGAGTCGAGTTATTTTAAACAAGACACCAGTATATTTTCATATTATATACATTTACATATATTAGGGCGGTCCCAGAACTACCCGGCCTGATATATAGATGGCGACAGTAGTTTGAAAAAAATTACTTTGATGAAAAGTGACGACTTTATAAAACATATTTTCCAAGTTTCAAGGTGCCACGTTGTTTAATATTTTTTTTGGAGCAATCGAAAGTTAACGACCTCAGTGAATTTGTAAACATGCAAAAATTGGTCACCATTATGTAATTCAATACTTTCATTTGAAAGATCTCAGTTCAACGAATATTAAAGCCAAACTAGATTCTACTCTCGGGGGGAGTCTGCCCCTACGTTTATGACCATAAAATATTGGGTGGCAAAGTTTTGAACGAGGTCGTATGAGCTGTCAAGATGAACATCGTAAGGGTCGACCAATTGAGGTGGCCACGCCAGAAACGGTTAAAGCGGTTAAGAAAATCCACAAAATGGTATTGGATGATCGTCGGCTGAAGGTGCTTCGTGAGCCAGATGAAATTACAGGCTTTACCTCGTAAATTGACCGAAATTTGGAGATAAAAAAGCTGTGTGCAAGATGGGTGCCGCGTTTGCTCACAATAGAACAAATAGAACGTCGCGAAGGTGTTTCTATAGATTGTTTCGCGATGTTTCACAGTAATAAAGCCGTGTTTTTGCAGCAGTCAAAACAGTGGACTGATCGGGGGAGAATCGTGTCCAAAGAAGGCGAAGACAGTTCCATCTGCAGGCCAGGTTATGGCGTCTGTTTTTTGTGATGCACGTGGGATAATTTTTATTGATTATCTTCAAGAAGGACTCACTTTATTCGCCAGACTAAGCTCCTTCGGATTATTTTCTATTTCCAAATTTGAAAAAATGGATTGGTGGTAGAAGATTTGCAAACAATGATGAGATGAAGTCTGCGGTAGATGACTATTCGAATGAGCTATACAGTTCATACTAGAAACAGGGTACCGAAGCTATAGAATATCGTTGGGAAAAGTGTGTAGAGTTAAAAGGAGATTATGTTGAGAAATAAAGAAAAATTTGCCCAAATTGGTTGTGTTTTCTTTGTTAGGTCGGATAGTTCTGGGACCGCCTTGTAGTCATTTCATTCACTTTTTGTTCATTAATTCAAAGTACTACAAAAGATGTAAACAACATAATCTTTACAATGAATAATGGAATAATATTATAATGTAATGAGTTTCAATTTTTTTGCTTGGAAATGCTATCTAGCTACTAACTAATAAAACTTCTTTATAATTTGTGCGAAATTTCTCATCCTAAACTGTTCAAGTATATGTCTGTTTGATTTGTATATTCAAATAGTTGCTGGCAACACCTCAACAACCTCTCTATTGGTATAATTGTTACTGCACGTGTACGCAGTTATTGCCACTTTTATAAGAAATTGTTCTTTTACATTGTGGCTTCAGATTTGATTGTGCTTTTTCTATGGGTTTTTTTCTTACTCATTTCAATGCCTGTTGATATTTTCTGCTGTCGGTGAGTTTGCAAGTTTTCTTCCTCCTTGTACTATTTTCTTTTAAACTAAATATACTTTGATGCATATGCTACAATATCGAATATGTATGTAGTTCTGTATATGTTCGTTAAGAAGATTACGAGTATTTTGTAAATGTTTTCACATTCATTTCATTCAAATATAATGCAAATGCTTTAAAATCCTCTCAAAATACGCCAATTTAAAAGAGGGTTATTATCTCTATCAGCTCTTCTCTTCATCTCGCTTTATACATTTTAAAGAAGATTTTATTGCTTACAGTGTGGCGCACTCTGAGCCTCTTTTCTACTATATTTCTTTATTTACGTTTACCTAATATTCGTTGCAAACAAGTCAAGCATATAAATGTGTACAACTGGGTCTGTGTGTGTGTGTGTGTGTCGGTGTGTGTGCGCAAGAATGTGAATTTATTTATGAATTATTTATTTTTTTATTGTATTCTATATATTTTCATTGTTTGGTTATGTTGTATTACCCACAAAAATATAATAAATATGTACACATACATAAATGCATGTAGCACGATAAGTATGCCTGTCTGTGTGTGCGTGTTAATAGAACAGCCTCATTGGTTTGGGTATAGATGTGTGCATATATTTGTCCTTTTTTTTCTTTCTTGGATTTATGCCAATATGAATTTCTAAACGGACATGCAATAATTTTTACTATTGCTGCATACGCATTCTGATTCTGATATGATATTATCTCGTATTTGGTAAACAAAGATGAAATTTCGATATGACATTTTTATTTTTATTCATTTATTTCCATTACTATTTTATCTATGAACTTTTGTTTTGTACTCATTCTTATCCTTTTTGATATTCGTTTGTTTATGATGCGTAAGTTTGCACATTTGATTGTTTTTATGAGGATGCGTGCTTGTGTTTTGAATTTATGTGTGTGTGTGTGTGTGTGAATAAGTTTTGGGTCCATGGCATGCATATGAAATTTGCTTCTGTAAAAATTGTGTGTCTTTTATTCCTTTTTTGATATCTTCATACGTAATTCAGAATCAGAAATAGTTTTTTTTCTCATTGCTATTAAAGGGGATATATGAGCTTCTGTAAATGCAAAAAAAGGAACGATAACATTTCACATTTACTTCTAAAAACAAATAATATTATTTAAAGAAAATTAAACATTTTTCTTTTACCAGCTATTTATGTATATTCCTTTTCTTGTAAATATTCTGATATTAAGCAGGCGCAATACAGAAGTAGTTTTTTTCTAATAAAAGGAAAGTGTCAGTGTTAGAAAATCCAGATATTTATTAGAAATGAGCAGGTCAGAACTAAAACTAATGACAGGGATGTTCAGCAGTTACTGTTTGCTAAAGAAGCATAAGAAACGTTTAAAACTCACTGACCTCACTGACAGCGAAATGTGTAGATTTGGCATGGAGGATGAAGAAACTTAAGGGGCACAACTAGTTTGAAATTTTGAAAATTTCGGTTTGATTTTCATTTTTCGATAATTTAAAAATAACATATTAAAATTTAAAGTGATTGGGTTTGGAATAGAAGATTAGCTATAGGTATGACATTGACAAAATTATAACAATGAAATCAGTACTTTTACCTTGAAACGCATTTTTCTCAAAACTAAAATTTTCAAATTTGCTGTAAGTAATTCATACCTTTAAAAATAACATATAAGGTCTAGTAAAAATAAATCCATTATTTTTGCATTAAATTGAAGGTTTTCTTTAGCATAGTTAGAATGATCCGATTTAGGTCAAATATGCACCGTTTTGTTCGATAACTTGTTGCCATTTTGAAGGTGATTTTATAAGGCCACTCCCATAGAAACTCTCGTCCCTATTGGCGAAAAACTGGGATAGTCGATTTTCACAACCTTCTCTTGAGGCGAATTTTTTACCAGTAAAATCATTCGCCATAGACAAGAACAGGTAGTAATCACTTGGTGCCAGGTTTGGACTATAAGATGAATGCATAAGAACCTCCCAATCAAGTTCCCGGAGGGAGTCACTATCGATGTGTGTGGCTTGCCATTGCCCTGATGGAAGACAATTCCTCTCCTATAGGCCAAAGCTGGCCGCTTCTGTGCGATTGCTTCCTTCAGATGATCCAATTGTTGACAGTACAGGTACGAATCAAGAGTTTGGCCGTAGGGGAGCAGCTCATAGTACATGATTCGCTGCCAATCCCACCAAACACATAGCGAAACCCTCCTGAGCATCAATCCTGGCTTGGCCACCGTTTGCGCCGGCTCACCGCGATTCGACCACGACCATTTTCGCTTGACGTTGCCGTAAGTGACCCACTTTTCATCACCAATAACCATCCGCTTCAGAAATGGATAGATTTTGTTGCGATTCAGCAGCGATTCGCAAATGGAAATTCGGTCCATGAGGTTTTTTTGCGTTAACTCGTGTGGCATCCATACATCGCGCTTCTTTTTGTATCCAGCCTTATTTAAAGGGTTCCAAACGATTTTTTGTGCAATAGAAATAGTGCTTACATGACGGTCAGACTCGACGATTTCCATTATTTTATCGATATATCGATATTTTCGGCGTCCTTTCAGAACGTGGTGCATCTTTGACATCAAAATTACCGGAACTGAATCGACGAAACCAAAATTGCACGTGATTGGCTGTTACATTATCAGGACCATTACCACTGACCATTTCAGCCATCTGACTTGCGTTTTCGCCTCTATCGAAGAAAAACTGTAAAATATGGCGTATTTTCTCTTTACTAGTGTCCATCTTTGACGCGTGCTCAAACAATACTGAGTCAAGCAATCACAAAACTGCCTGAAAAGTTTATGTAGTACGAAATCCTATCTTTCTAATGCCATCTAGCGTAACCCGATCGTACTTATACAACGCAAGATACAGAAATATACTAAAGCCATCTACTGGAAAAATAATGGATTACTTTTTACTACACCTGATATTCATATTTCAAGTGAATGGGTCTGGAATAGCAGATTAGGTCTATTGCATGAAAAATGTATGCCAGGCCAAAAATCAACCGATTTTTCATTTAATTTTTTTTTTTCAAAAATCCGCCATTTTGTTGCATTTTAATTTTTTTTTTTACAATCGAGGGTCATTGTATAGAAAATAGAATCTAGTTCAATAAAATTTTTGGTTTTTTTTTTATTTCAGGCATTCTGAAGTCTACAATCACTGCAGCAGTGGGAGAATTTTTATTTTTGAAGACTCAGGAGATGGTGAATAACTTGATGAAAATCGAATATTTGCATTTAAAAAAATTACTTTATGTTCATTATTTATGCACAAATATATCTGTAAAGTTTTAAAACATTAAATGCAATAATTTTTTTAAAAATAATTTTCAAAAATTATGTTTTTTCAGGTGGTCAAACTAGTTGTGCCCCTTAATTTTAGTTTGCTCAGCTTTAACTGAGAACAATAAAGAAGTTCATTGGTAAAATTGCACGAAGCAATATTTTCCAAGAATTCAAGGGTATGGCACCATTCTAAGATAATATTTTGACTTACTCAATGACGTAACTAATGACGTAAACAATCTTTATTTGGAGGCTGAATTTAACTAAGTTAGTCTACATCGGTTTAAGTTTTCTTACTTATTTGATATTAAAATTATTCAATATAGAAAATTATATAGTGCTCATACGACATGTGGTAGATTAAATCAAAAATTTAATAATTTTTCTTTTATAGGAATTTTGGTACTGGCATACGTATGAATACACATGTACACATATGTGTGTCATAAAGTTTAAATTGCAATATAATTGTATTTGTCGGTATCTCCATATGAACATATTTGGAATCGTTTGGTTTTTATTGATTGCAAATTGATGATGTCGATATTGAATGACGCGACTGCTATATATTACTATCTCGGTCTCTCTCACTCTCTCTCTCTCTCTCTCTATTGTTTTCTCATACGGTAGTAATGATGCTCATGTTTGTATTTCAAAAGTAACAATTTATAGAAATGTTGCGTATACTCATAGATACACTATCGGGCAAATTTATGGAAACTCTGAGCAAAATAAAAATTTTCGCTATTGCCGCTATGTTAAATAGACTTGATCAATTTTATTCAAATAACTATTTTAAAAATTTGCTATGATAATTTTTTAAATAATTCAAGCTGCAATAATAGCTTCGTGTTAAAATTATATATCCCAATGAAAAATGTAACTACAAATTCGGACACTTGACACTTATCGAGAAGCACATACAATTGTCACTATTGTCAAACAGAAAATAATTGACGCAAATTGCTAAAAATTTGAAGGCAGTCTCTTAGCAGATGGTTGCTGACAGAAACAATTGCCTTTAAAGTTATTACTTGGGAATATTAAAAGAGGTACTGACTTATCTAACTGCCCTCTATATGAGAGAGAATATATATATTTTTCACTCACATAACTGTACATGCACTACAGTTAGTTTGTTAGAATTCAGCAAAAAAACAAAAAAATATTTGGAAAATGGAAAATGAAAATTTCACAATGTCACAATATTTCAAGGCTTGAGAATGACACTATTTCTTCTGTTTTCGTTTCTTCTTCTTGGTTTGAACTTTTTTTGTTCTTTAAATTTGTGCTTAACAAACTTCAGCAAATGTAAATGCAGGCAGACAATATGCTTGTATGAATGTATCTATGGTACATGGACGTGCTCATTGCAATATTTACAATACCAGTGGGCATGCATATATGTATATAGTGCATATATATATGTACATATATGAGCGTGTCATGAGAAAATTATATAAGCTTATGTGCCTGTATATAAGACTATGTATGGCTGTCTGTGTGATGTATACAAAAAATTTGGGTTAATACATGCGTGCACGTTCGTAGATTCAACAACAACGTTTATGCCAGAGGGAAGAAAACTTACGTTTCTTTTCGTCGTCGTCTTCTTCTACTTCTCTTTCTTTAGTTAGTATTTTTTGTATTGCATCTGTTTAAGCTGAAATTATGTATGTGCCGTGTTGTTTTTATTCTTTACTACTTTAGGCAATATTATGATGCATTTTTGCATCTATAGTACTTCTATAAATTTACAGATGAAATACAAACAAATGCATATTCATACAAAGGTGTAGATACAGGCACCTACATTAACTATATTTCAAAATTTCTATAAAATATTTCATAAATACGATGTAAATTTGAAAAATGCTTTCCATTGGTCTTGTTGGTCAGTTGTTGTCTATACCAACACATTGTATATGCCCAGTGGTAAATCAAGCACTTCAAAACTGCTACGAGCGCATTTCCTTGCCCTAAGTACTTCCTTCTTTGAGTTGAATATTTATAGAAGTGAATTTTGAGGCTTTACGCAAAGAACTATAAAATACAAACTGTCGGCGTTTATACGAGGGTGGTCCCAGAACTACCCGATCTGACATATAGATGGAGGCAACGGTTATAAAAAAATTACTTTGGTAAAAAGTGGCAACCTTATAAAACTTATGTTTTAAGGCGCCACGTTGTTTAGTATTTTTCGAAGCCATTTTTGTTGTTGGTTGTTTGAAACATAATTTTAAATGTATCGTCTTGTATATAGTGTAGTGATGGGAGAGTTGTCATTTAAAGACGTTCCTACAAAATTTCTACTATACAAATTAATACCCTCAATGAACTAAGCAAAATGTCTATTTATTTATAGGTACTATATACGTCTTAGAGCTAAAAAACGCAATAAAAAAAATATATAACCTACTAGCTCCTGCTTTCCATTGACTTTCAATTATTTTCTTAATGATACAAATAATCTGCAAAATAAGGATTTTTTTCTTGTTTGGAAATAATATGTAGTCCCACTGCTTAATAATAGAGGACATGGTGGACAATAATTGGTCCCACAATTATGTAGTTTATCCGTTAAAATTATCGACCTGCCTTGTGTACTAAACGAACGTGTTTTACTTTGATTTCTTCATTTAAATGATGTTATGATTATATAAATAATTGATGAATTATTAATTATTGTTTTTCCGCTTTTTAAGAAAATTAATAAAAAAACGACAAACAGTATCCCAAAAAATTTTTTCAAAACAAAACAAAAATTCATTTTTTCCATGATAGAAAAAAAAAGCACAAAAAATTGTTTTAATTTAATTGACTATAGAATAATTGTGAAATTTTAACAGTAGTCGTATGAAAGATGCAAGCTTATATTACATTTTTCATTCCACTATTTTTCATACCATCAGGTCGACAATCAGTTCTAAGTCGCCATATACGCTCTTTGTGCTTATTTTGGGAGTCAACTACCTTTGGTTCTCATTGGGTGTACTTGTCCATATAAATAAATAGTAATAAGTACATATATTTGCAACAAATAGGTTTTTATTGGTTATTTCTTTCTACACGTACATATATGCATTTATGTATATTTTTTAATTACAAATCTACAACAATTTGTTGTCATTGCGGTTGTTTATGCATGTGGTCAGAATATGAACTGAGGTTTATATAATGTTGCATAGTAACCAATTATATCCACTCTACAGTTATTATTTAGATATGTAACTATGTAACTAGTCCATTTTTTTAAGTATTCGTTTTATGTTTAAATAATAATTTCATCACTGCTCAGCTAGATATATATCACACAGCCATTGTATGCTTAAATTTTTATTATATGGTTAATTATTTTTTGTCTACATGCATTTATGTACATACTTTGGGTGCTTCTATAACGAAATATTGTATATATAAGTCCATATTTTTTAACTGGTTATAGTTGGAAAGTATATAAAATACATGTGTGGTAAGTTAGGTTAAAGTTTTGTATAACAACTTGCCACAAATACCACTAATATTGCGAAAACAATCAAAAGAACTTCATGGTGCAACTATTTATGCTGATGTGTATATAGATACAGCATGTATACCCGTTTACATAATCATAGCAAGACTATACTACTAATGCAACAGTATGGCATATAGTAAAGGTGAAACAACAATATAACATATTTATTGTAATATGTAGGTGCAAGTTCTTATGCAGTCCATATTAGAGAGCTTCTAAAAGGTTTGCTGAATTAGTTTAAAGGAAATTACATAGAAAAATTATGTCGGTATAGCTCCGGGGGAATCAAAGCTATGATTTTTGTTCAGGTGAAATAAATCAACATCACTGTTTCATCATACTTTCTTTAATAATTTTGCAAGAAAATGGGGAGCCATACCCACTATCTTTTATAGTTCAAATACTAAGATCCTGTTACGACCGAATTTTGTGCCCATTGAAATTATACCCTTAAAGTGTATAAAAGAGTTGCACGATATGCTTTTATATTTTAAAATGAGCTTCACTTATTTTATTTTAAGTAGAGGTGTATTTTTGTTGATATCAATATAGATTTTCGTTTGTAATCATTGAATATCGCCTATAAGTATATCGGATCAATTCCCGAAATTCTAATCGAATTGGAAATTCTATAATGAATTTTTCATTCATATGAGAATATTATAAAATAATACACATACAATGATTATAAATGTATATAAATGTATTGTACATAAAATACTAATACATTATTTATTTATCTATGTATATTAAATTCTAATAAATGCCATAAAACTCAGACACATCGATATGCTTTGAGCATGTGTCGATGTGTCTGATGTGTATGTATATGGATATATGTATATATATTTGTATATATATATATATATATATATATATATATATATATATATATATATATATATATATATATATATATGTATATGTATGTATATATATATATATATATATATATATATATATATATATATATATATATATATATATTATTTATTTATTTATTTATTCTTATAAGCATTCATACCAACATATTTATATTCTCCAAACCTACATAAATACTATTGCGGTGTGCGCTTCCGGCGAAATCACAACAAAACTACGGCAACAATGGCATCAGTAGTATCATAAAGCATTCACCACCACCACCACCACCACCACCACCATCACCATCGCCATAATCAAAAGCAGCAACGACAGAAATCATTACACAAAATGACCCACTGCCTTACTGACTGAAAGCGATTTCAATTTTGTTGTCTGTATTTCAGCATTGATACTGCTGCTGCTGCTGTTGCTACCGTTACTACTTTTATTAACTGTGCACTTAAGGAAAATACAACAAAAAGTGACATCAATAGCCAGTACGAGTATGTGCTAACAGCAACTAAATATGTTTACATGCATTCCACACTATTCTCACTGATAATTTTATGAAATAAGTAAGCGTGATATGCGTATGTGTAGCTAAATGGATGAATGAATGAATGAGCGAAGCTGTAAGCGAATGAGTGAGTCCTCCTGATATAATATAATTTGATATGTTGACGTATTTACTTACATATTTGGCTGGTTAACTAATGGTTGTTTGCATTCTGCTTACAAGGAAAGCAGAGAGCACGTAATTCTTATACTGCGAGTATGGTAGAAAAAGAAAGAGAGAAAGAGAGAGAGAGAGTGGGAGTAAGAGAATCAGAGAGAGTGAAAATACAATTTGGAAAAAGCTTTTTTAAATTTTCGGAATGTGGATCTCTGATATAAAAATGACAGAGTATGTTTGGAAACAAACATACATTCATATGTTTATATACATATTGTATATAAACATTCAGCAACTTGTTGCAATAGTACTTTAAATGTTTATAGGTAAAATTGGTGATTATTTGTATATGGTAAGATGGTAAAATTACAGTTTCATGACGATTAAAAAAGTTTTAATAAAATGTTTAAATTATAGAACTATAAATATTAATAAAAAATTTAAAAATTTTAAAAATGGGTGTATATCGTTCCCCAACTAGATAGGGAGATCAACAATAATTAACACAACATCCATAGGAGCAGCATTAATAACAACAACCACAGCAGCAACATCAACATCTTTTTCTGAACTCTTTTGAGTCTTATTACGAATTCTTGGAGTTCCGAACGCACCTCTCCTTCTTTAAAAAAGATTATCACCAGCAAAAGTGCATTCAACAACAAATTGAGCAACTTCAATGCCAACTACATCAGCCTAAAGAATTTTGGTTATTCTTCCATTTGGGCAAATTGTGTGAATGCATGAGCAGTGAAATAAACATTTACATAGACGTCAATTAAAGACGTTCGTGATTAGAAAAGCTCTTGTACTCAGAAATGATATAAACTATGTTCATATGTACATTTGAAAATTGAAAAGTTTTGATTTGAATATTTTCATTGTCGATACTTCATTCTTTTTGTACAATGTTATACATATCTTTCCTTTCGATTTTTCATTCACAGATTTGTCCTATATATAACAGGAACATATGTATACACACACGCAAATGGAGTAAGTGAAACTACAAATGTTTTAAACAAACAAAATTGTACGCTGTTCAAAATTTTGTGTTTTCTGAACTATCAAATAATCATTTCATATTCAGTACATATGCCTACGTACGTACATGAGTTGTGTATTGATGGAATTCGAATATAGTCAAGTGCTTAATAAAAGAACAACAAAGGATAGTAACAAAACAATATATACATACATACAAAATCAGGTGAAATGTCTAAATGCTACAAAATGTGTACATATGTACTCGTATAAGTGTATACTTTCGATTGCTATATGATAAAGGTTGTTTCAATATGCACATATAGGCATTTATTGTCTAGTACGATTATTTATTCACATATTCCTGTACACATACGTACAATATTCTATGTAAAATATATATGTGTGTGTGTGTACGTGTTGTGTGATGTGGGCAATTTTGTGGGTATATCTACTTACAATATTCAAAACAGTACACATATTCTCATACAATATGCATGCTTGTATATAAGTGGCACTTAACATTCCCTTGCTGTTGGCGCTTTTGCTGTAGTTGGCATGTGTTGTAGTGTAAACAATATTATTCGTCCTAGTATATGACTGTGTGTGTAACCATATGTACCAAGCGGATATTTTGTAATGACTTTAGGGTAAAAAGTGTTTAGCTCGTGTATGTTGAATAAGTATATGTTAGGCATTGTTCACTTGAAGTGGTCCATGTATTTTATTTTTACATGTGAAATCTCTGGCCTTGGAATATCTTGTATGAATTCTGAACGCTTTCTTTCTTTTCTTCAATTTAAGTAGATATTCTTGAAAAATATTTCAGAATTGCGTCCCCAAGTAACAATTCGCACCGAGGAATGGTTAAAATTTAAATCAAAGTGAGAAATTCGAAAATATTTTGACACATAAACGCACTGGTTGTGGAATTACGTAAAAATTTCCAACTCAAATGGGATGGTGGCGAGTAGAGGACATAGTTCAACCATCAGCTTAAGAGTATCAAATGCGAGTGGCGATGACGAGAAAGATCTAACGTACGCTAACGCGTCCTTTTGTTTCCAAGCTGGGTTATTACTCAGTCAGCCAGGGTCAAACGAGAGGGCAACGTAAGAATTCTTGTCGCAGCAGGACGAGGACCGAATTCCGCACGATTGTCTATTGGCAATCAATTCATCAATACTAGAAGAGTGTTCGGCTCAGTACTGATGGAACTACTACTACTTTGTTTTATTTTCTTCGTTTTTATTTTCCTTTCTTTCTTTTTACAAATTTCAAGAATACAATTTCAATCTCTAACTCTATGCCTTAATGAAATACTTAACCCTAGCTAACCTTACTTATATAATGAGGATTGACCAGTGTCATCTGTATCTCACAACTAGAAGTGGGAGACCTTTTATAGCAATATATAAGAAGAACCAACGGGGTGGCGGATGGTTGCTCCCGATATATTGGATTGGTCAAAATGACCTCGGGCAGAACTGAGGGCTCGCAGGTGACTACTTTAAGCGGGCGATCGAATACTGACAGCCTCGTTTAAAGCAACAACTACTTATAGCCGCCGGGCAAATTAATGTCAGCGCGACTATAAGAGCACTCGTTGGAGTAGAAAAGCTACTCGAACGGGTCGTTTGAAAAATTCAGCAAGATCGTGTTAAACAATAGGTCGGGTTACGACTTACTCGATCATGCGTCGGTTGTTTTCCATACCATTCGTTGGCAAGTCATGCACCTTTAGTACATATCTATGTATAAAGCATATAGGAATTATACAACGCTGCATTTTATGTTGAGTGAAAATTCATTTGATTGTTTCTTCCTTCTCTGTCGTCATAGCCAGGGACTACACGAGTATGTGTATGTGTGTATACACCTAGTGATATTATTGTATGACGATAATTAGGGGAAGAAAAAGAATCAAATGAACATTTAATTCTTCTTCTTCCATGAACAAATGAACATGGTTTTTATATTGTTGGTATGTTGAATTTTTAATGATTTATGGATTGTTCGTAGGTAGGTATGTAATAAGGTTGTTACAGTCTCAGTTTTAGCCTGTTACAGTATCAAGTACTGGAGATTCTAATTGGCATCAGCGAGTGAAGAAGAGCGATGACTGGCAAAGCATTCTAAATTCGTGTAAAATCGATCAAAATGGTCGATTGGAATGGTCGGACGAGCAAGTAGGCATACTTGTAGGTATAGATTGGATACAATTCATTTCCTAATATATTTCCAGTGCATTATAGATTTTATTCGAGGAGGCAAGGAAACTAATAATTTCTTTGTTAGAAAATTCCATAAAGAGAGTCCACTTGAAGGATAAGCAAATGTATGTCCTTACTCCAAAGTCACGTTTCAACAATTACATAAATTGTAATCATTTATTAAGTATAATATGATTTCCGAATTTAAAAAAAAAAAAGAAAATAATAAGATAATGTTGTATGTATTTATAGAAATAAGTAATCAAAGATAGCATTTTCATAAAAAAAAATACGTACGCACCAATGTCTACACAAAAAGATTCATTCAAACAAATCAAAACTTCACTTTGAGATATTTGCAGTGAATTAGAAAGAGAGAAAAAAATAAACTACAATATATTTCTAAAGAATAGGTTTATAAGTATTAAATGTTAATAAACTGTTACAATACAAATTTATTTCTATGTATATTGACTACATGTCAAGTTGGCATATTACGGACAAAGAAAACATAATAATAATGATAAAATAAAAATAAATAGCAAAGAAACAACAATGTTTAATCAATATATGCATACAAACATATATGTATATATACATGTATACATGTATGTAGAACATTCCCTTGTCAATATTTTATGCCAAACATAATCGGACAATTGATAAGGGATTTACAAAAGATTGAAAAGTAAAGAACAGTGTGTTTTTATCGGCTTCGGTCGCATCGGTTCACATGACGGACAACGGACAAGTGAAGGGAAATGTGTGTGTGTGGCAATGGACAATCTTTTGTGTATAATGCGGGTAATAGGCGTGAAAGACAATATTAAAATATTAAGATGTCTAAAAATAGAAAATCTTTTATGCGATGTTTTCATTTTCTCACTGAAGCATACATTTGGGTTCTTAAATCTTCCAAATTATTAACTTCTTTATCTTGTCTGCCTTTGCCTACCAAGTGCGATAAGTGCGACTATTTTTGTGCGAGTCTTTCAACAAGAGATGGAATTTGAAGAATAACGATTTCACACTTCTTATCCCAGCTAAGCGTTATTATTACGAGTATTTCTTTGCATCACATAGAACATAGCTTTTTCCGCAATCAATTGGATTTTCTTTTTATGTTTATTTATTCTACTTTAACATAATGCCACACATGTCCTTCTATTAAAGCAGATTACATTCATCGTTTTTGGTCGGCATCGTTTTTGTCGTTATAGGTCGTTCATCAATAAATAATCAGATTTCGCATCATTGCTTGTTTCCTTGAGTGTGTCTGACTAAGGTTTATTGGATAGTACATATGTGTGTATGTGTGTGTATATGGAAGATGTATATAGCTTTACGTACTGGCTACACTATACGGTTTCTTCTTGGAAACACTTTGTTTATTGCGTGAAATCGTTTTAATGCAACATACCACTACAAATATAAAGACGATTTTGTTGGCTAAAATATACAAAACTCACTTTTTCACTAATATAATTCATTTGCAATATGCCACTACCACCCCATTGTGTCTCTAGACATTTATTACAATATCCTTGCGGCCTCTTTGGTTGTTCATCTGTCCATTATACAACTATTTCTGTTTGTTGTGGTGTGCTTGCCATTGCTATACTGGTAATTATGATAATTTTCTGGGTAACCAATTTGGTTTCGATGTGTTGTTGCCTACTGCTACTTCGTACTGGTTATAGTTTATTGGCTTATACAGACTTCTACGTACACGTACGTTCAGTAGGTATAATTTAGTTGTTGCCTTTATTTAATATACTTAAACTGATATTCATATGCATTGCAAACCACTGTGTTGTGTGATTTTGTGTTCATCAATTTCTTTGAAAATATTTATTAGCTAGCTTCTGTCCGAAGAAGTTGTTATTGTTCATGAAGCACTCTTATTTCTTTCTATCTTTTTAGTTTAGTTTGTGGTGCGTTTATTGTTGTAACTTTTGTCAATAAATGGAGCGTATAATTGATATATATCACTTTTGTAAAAATTTGTTAAGGATGAATGCGTCCTTACAATTTTCTTGAGAGTTCATTTGAGTTGTCACTTTATAAGGCCGTAGGTATACAAGATGAATGGATAATAAATGTATTTTTGGGACATGCATATAAAGTTAAGGGTGTTTATTATAATCATCAAGAAAAATAACATTTGTTTTAATTAATTCAATTAATTTGGTGTTTTTTGAAAAACTAATTTATTCTCCATCGTAAATTCAATGCCAAAACATTCTTCCTTGGTTGAAAAGTAAATAACTTGAAAACTATAAACATTTCTTTAAAATGCACTAACATAAGGTCTAGTAAAAAGAAATCCATTATTTTTGCAGTAAATTGATGGTTTTATTTAGCATAGTTAGAATGATCCGATTTAGGTCAAATATGCACCGTTTTGTTGCCATTTTGAAGGTAATGCCACTCTCATAGAAACCCTCGTCCCTCCTCTATTGGCAAAAAACTGGGACAGTCGATTTTCACAAGCTTCTCTTGAGGCGAATTTTTCACCAGCAAAATCATTCGCCATAGACAGGAACAGGTAGTAATCACTTGGTGCCAGGTCCGGACTATAAGGTGGATGCATAAGAACCTCCCAACCAAGCTCCCGTAGCTTCTGGCGAATCACTATCGATGTGTGTGGCCTGGCGTTGTCCTGATGGAACACAATTCCTCTCCTATTGGCCAAAGCTGGCCGCTTCTGGGCAATTCCTTCCTTCAGACGGTCCAATTGTTGACAGTATAGGTCCGAATTAAGAGTTTGGCGGTAGGGGAGCAGCTCATAGTAGATGATTCCCTGCCAATCCCACCGAATACATAGCAAAACCTCCTGACCGTCAATCCTGACTTGGCCACAGTTTGCGCCCGCTCACCGCGATTCCACCACGAATGTTTTCACTTGACGTTGTCGTAAGTGACCCACTTTTCATCACCAATAACCATCCGCTTCAGAAATGGATAGATTTTGTTGCGATTCAGCAGCGATTCGCAAATGGAAATTCGGTCCATGAGGTTTTTTTGCGTTAACTCGTGTGGCACTCATACATCGAGCTTCTTTTTGTATCCAGCCTTATTTAAAACGGTTCCAAACGGTCTTCTGTGCAATGTTTAGCTCTTGGACAATAGAAACAGTGCTTACGTGACGGTCAGACTCGACGATTTCCATTACTTTATCGATATTTTTGACAATTGGCCTTCCAGAGCTTGGTACATCTTTGACATCAAAATTACCGGAACGGAATCGACGAAACCAAAATTGAATGTGATTGGCTGTTACAGTATCAGGACCATAAACACTGTTCACATTTTCAGCAGTCTGGCTTGCGTTTTCGCCTTTATCGAAGAAAAACTGGTGTCCATCTTTGACGCGTCCTCAAACAATACTGAGTCAAGCAATCACAAAACTATTTGAAAAGTTTATTTAGTACGAAATCCTACCTTTCTAGCGCCATCTAGAGTAACCTGAACGCACTTATACAACGAGAGATACAGGTTACTAAAGCCATCTATTGGAAAAATAATGGATTTCTTTTTACTACACCTGATATATACAACTAGGTTCTCCCAGACATTAATGCAATTAGTTCTTTTTTTTAATTAAAGTAATTTCAAAAATTGTATAATCTTGTATACAACAGCTTTCATAACCCACCAGATAGAGCGCATTTCTTTCTTACAATGATCATCGCACTTTTACCAGGTCCATAGGGTTGTAGCTATGATTTTTTTGGCTTCAGATTCTCGTAGTAAATCTGCTTCTCATCTTTAGTAACGATTCAATTCTTCTTTTTCGATTCTTCGATTTCTTTTTTGCCATTCAAGTGGACATTGGCATTGAAAAGTGGCAATGGTACCTAAAATTTTCCCATAACTGTAAATTACCAACTACTGTCTTGATTACTCATTAAAACATATTTTGTGCTCCGGGCTGAATGTCTGGATTTGATATTCGGAATACTATCTATTAAAGTTTAGGTCTTTTAAAAATTTTCTACGTTTATGTTCAGAGAAGTTTCGAATATGTCTCGTTTTAATTAGGGTTTTAGTTAGGGTTCGAATTGAGCTCTAATAATTTCAAATCAAAATCATTATTACAAAATTGCTGATTAATTTCGCAGTTGAACTATATGAATTAACACCAATAAACCTCAAACACATGCTATTGGAAGAAAACGCAAAGAGAGTGGGAATCAGTTGGGCCGTGATTGATAAATGAACAATTCCGTTGCCTTTTATGTTAGAGTAGTCATCATCAAAGTGTTATTTCGTATATATTTTTTTATTCATCGTATCTTTGTGCCCTTCTGTTTCATCATAGCCACAAATGCCTCGCACGTATTCAATGGTGGCTTTTTCTGTGATTTTATTTTATACATTCATACATATTTTGCCAAAGCTATGGTGCTATGGCTGTTGTTGTTGCTACTGCTGATGGTGATGCTGTCGATTCGTGCCAATTCAGTTGTAACTGTGATTTATGAGTACTGACCAATTTCCGATTTCTTTCGACAACACGTTTTCCCTGTACTCTGGCTCATATAGAGATTCCTGTCGAACGACGGGTGTGTGTGTGTGTGTACGTATGCATGTGATATTTTGATTACGTGCCGATTGTAAAAGAGCAGTAAATTAAAGTCAAGCAAATTCGTGTAAAAAAAAACACACACACATACACATGTGTGCGTACGATGTTAAATCATACTGCATATGGAAGACATAAGCGTTCATATGCTTCCTTACTTATTCCTTCTCGCATTACAATATTTCAGCATGTCCATGTTGTCATAAACAAAAAAAGATCAATAAATATTTTTGTATTTATTTTTTCTTCATTTCATCATTATGCAATATATCGTATAATAATATAGAGTGTGATTTTCAGATTTTTGTTTTGTTATTTATTATTTTGATTGGTTATGTCTAAAATTTTGCGTTAAATAGGTGAAGTTTATGTCAAAAATGTTAGATTTGGTGGTGAAATACAATTAAGTTGAATTAAAATAAATTTTTTATGGACTATGATACTTGAGTTGTATGTAAAAAGTGTATGAGTTTGTTGTAAAGATAATAAAACTGATAATAATAACAATTTAACTACAGAGTTTTTAATTGGTGCTTATTGCAACATTAATTTAATTCAAACTTCAATAAAATTACGACCTTTTCAGTTTTAGCTGATTTTACTGTAGCTCAGTGGTTAGTGCGTTGGCCTTTTGATCTGTAGATCATGGGTTCAATCTCCGTCTGAAGCATAGCATAGCTATAATCTGGGCTAAAAAAGTGCAGCAAAAGTCGGGCAATAGGAACTTTAACTTAACGCATAAGGAATAAAAAAAAAAGCCACCTCTTACCCTTCCATCCGATTTGGAGTCGTTTGTGTACAATTTACTATTCCATTCTTCTCTGGAGTGAATATGAGTTGAGGATCTATTATCAAAGCATTAGCCTAATTGCTGATGTGAGCGGATCTGCTTGCCATTTAGATCCATAGATCCACAGGGAGTAGATGCAAAAGCGAGTATAAGGCCTTAGACGGACTGGTTCTTAGAGCGCCTCTTGTCAGCACCGCAGACGTCCTTTGAACCTTGTCCAGAATTGATCTGACGACCGCGCCGTATAGTTATGATACGGTTGATGGATTCATGCCCCATCTTTTACGTATGTCGTTCTTACAGGGATGGAATGCTGCTGTTGCAGTACGCACTCGTTCCTCCGTCTTTGGTTTCCAACTAAGTTTTCTATCGAAAGTTATACCCAAATACATTGTCTGTTCAGTAAACTTTAGACTAGTTCTCCCAATTCTAGGTATGGTAAAAACAAGACCAGACCAGAGTTTAAAGCCCTTGTCTTGGGGACATAGCATAGCCTTAGGCATGCAGAGAAGATTACCTCCAAACAAGGTGTTAGAAGATCCTCACATTTCTGCATGTCCGCGGGTATAGTACCAGTACGATCTGGTGACCTGAATGGTTAACAATTATTTGTCGCCCAATTGGTCTTTGTTTTATTGATTTTTTTTTTTGCGACACGTCGCAGATAATTCTACTAGGATTAAGATTAGGAGTTCAGCCAAGGCTGTCCTCCAAATAGCGTGGAGAATGGGTATCAATTAGTTCCCGAAGAGTTTCAAGACTTGAAGAAGCTCATTTACCATCTCTATTCATAATGAAGGTGTGACTGGAACCATTGCGATAATATTTCATATCGGCTTGTCTCTGAAATTCCGCTTATGTTGCTGCAAAAGTCATCCCATGATGATCATTTTACTTTTTTTATCGCCTTTTAAACACTCGTAGGGTGTCCTTATAAGGTTGCCATTGGTGGGTGATTTTGCTTCGGTTAAATTCCTGTCGATACTCCTTCCTTAGTGTGATAATCTCTGCCGATCACCACGGAGGTGTCTTATTCTTAGGAGCCCTACTAATTGGACAGTACGCCATAGTAGCTTTTCTGCAGTCATCCGTTAACCGACCTTTTGGAATCGTACTTTATTATTGTACTGAATTATTGGAGAAACATTGGAATAAATATATTGAAGCTATGAGACCAATATTAATTGTCTCTCATTGCGAATACACAAACACTCGAGATAGAGATGCACGTATAAGAATATCAACCTTGATTCTTATTGTGGCGTAATTAGGCTTATCACTTATGGGTTAACAAATTTAAAATATTCAAAAATCGTATACGAATATTGTCAACATTATACTGCATGCATGTAATATTGTGCCACCCCAACAATAATTTGCAATTAAATGTATGCCATGCTTATTATCGATTGATGTTCATATTAAAATTTAATCTATGCTTTATGAACCCTTTAAAATTATTATGATAACCTGTAGTAAGGTAATGAAAAAATATACGAACCTAACTATATATTGGAAGCACATATAAAGCACGCGGTTGTCTTGCATTCTGCTATCTTTACACTACCATCAAATTCACACGTAGGCTGATGAAGCTGTAAGCTATAAATTCGCAATTTCATATGCGAGTACGTGTAGGAATTTTGTATAAGGTGGAAAATAAATTACATTTATGAAGAGCTCAAAGTCAATGTTATCTTAGCTGGTATTAGAAGAAACGAGAGGAGCAGAAGATATAATGATGGCATGTTTATATTACCATACCAAGTATCATATAATACATGTATATATGTATATATGTATTTGTGCATAGATATGTGTGTAGGCAAATGTTGTGTCAAAGTTCAATAAACTTCAATAGCATCGCAAAATGACGAGAACACCGTCAAAATTGTATTTCTATTGTGTATACCTATGAGAGGCAACAGTCACCAACACCATCTTCATCATCACCATAATTATCAGCATCATCACAAAGGTGTGAACTGAATGTTGCCACAATGTTGCTTTTTAGTTTAAATATTAATGAAGTGTTTTGGGTGTGTGTGTGTGTGTGTACGAATATTATTTTATATATTATGCCGTCTATTGAATGTTGCTTGCTTTTAGGCGCTTTAGAAAAGTTAATATATGAATGAAATATGTTAATATTTATCGTTGCAAATTAAAGTGAATTTCGTCGAAATCAGTATTACCGTAAGCAGATAAAAATTAAAAAAAGAAATTACGTATCATGCTTCATTTCACTTCACTCTCATTCGTATTATAAACTGGTTAGATCGTTTAAAGTTTGGGGTTTTAAATAGACTTGCTTCATTTTGCATTAATGGTATGGTTCATTTCGGTTGGATTTCGTCGTGTTCATCGCCTGTAAACTATTTGGCAATTAAGAGCAAATATTTGCGGAACGTTTCATTGTATTAAGTGAGGTTATGTCCTCTTGGCAACAACAATGTGCGTAGTTTTTATTCTATAACAAATCTACTGGATGCCATTGATGGACTTTTCAGTCATTGTTCGTTGTCGGTGGTGTCATTGTAATTCTATCAAATGGAGTGGAGAATAGTGAACCAAGTATACATGTATTTACATAAGTACTTCAGCACGCGGTTTTTGAGTGTATTAGTAGTGTATACAATTCACTTTTTCATCATGGTCATTACATAGTTTTAGCTCCAAATCATATTGCTTACATTCTTCGCCTTTATCATAACGCACCAAGTAATCATTATCATCCGCACTGAAATTATACGATAAATTGAAATTTAATTAATTGAAAACTGACGTCATCATGTTAAAATATTCTATCATCATTGTGCTTTCGTTCCGTTTACATTTCACACATTCACCATGTATTGGAATTTACGATATGACAACAATGGTAAGCATCTGTTTTTCGAATGCTTTATTTCATTGGATGTTTTTTTTTTTTTTTTTGGGTGTATGTGTGTGTGTGTGTGGAAATGCCCGACATTAAATTTCCTGTATAATTTTTGATATAATCAATCCTGCAATTCTGTTGTCATACTTTACTGAACACTATGAATATTTTCGAAAACTGGATTTTTAATTTAATTGGTGCTTGTTAATTGCATTAGATGTGACATATCAATGTAAATAAGTGTAATGATAAATTGATGGTAAACATTATTGTTATGAATCGTATTGCGTGGTGTTATGAAATTTTTAAACAATATATGAAAGTACTCATATCTATTCATGGTTTTCGTTAAATATTCCAAATTTGTTTTTCTATTTTAGTTTTGATCCATTTGATCTAGGTATAGTAAAAAGAAATCCATTATTTTTCCAATAGATGGGTTTAGTAATCTGTATCTCGCGTTGTATAAGTGCGTTCGGGTTCTGCTAGATGGCGTTAGAAAGATAGGGTTTCGTACCAAATAAACTTTTCAGGCAGTTTTGTGATTGCTTGACTCAGTATTGTTTGAGCACGCGTCAAAGATGGACACCATTAAAGAGAAAAACGCCATATTTTACAGTTTTTCTTCGATAAAGGCGAAAACGCAAGCCAGACGGCTGAAAATGTGAATAGTGTTTATGGTAATGATACTGTAACAGCCAATTACGTGCAATTTTGGTTTCGTCGATTCCGTTCCGGTAATTTTGAAGGCCAATTGTTGAAAATATCGATAAACTAATGTAAATCGTCGAGTCTGATCGTCATGTAAGCACTGTTTCTATTCCCCAGGAGCTAAAAATTGCACAAAAAACCGTTTGGAACCATTTAAATAGGGCTGGACATAAAAAGAAGCTCGATGTGTGGGAACCACACGAGTTAACGCAAAAAAAAAAAAACTCATGGACCGAATTTCCGTCTGAGAATTGCTGCTTACTGGTGATGAAAAGTGGGTCACTTACAACAACGTCAAGTGAAAACGTTCGTGGTGGAATCGCGGTGAGCGGGCGCAAACTGTGGCCAAGTCAGGATTGACGGTCAGGGAGGTTTTGCTATGTATTCGGTGGGATTGGCAGGGAATCATCTACTATAAGCAACTCCCCTGCGGCCTAACTCCAAATTCGGACCTGTACTGTCAACAATTGGACATCATGCCCAGAAGCGGCCAGCTTTGGCCAATAGGAGAGGAATTGTGTTCCATCAGGACAACGCCAGGCCACACACATAGATAGTGTCTCGCCAGAAGCTCCGGGAGCTTGGCTTGGGAGGTTCTTATCCACCTTATAGTCCGGACCTGACACCAAGTGATTACTACCTGTTCGAAATCGAATCGTCCCAGTTTTTTGGAAATAGGGACGAGGGTTTCTATGAGAGTGGCATTATGAAATTACCCTCAAAATGGCAACAAGTTATCGAACAAAACGGTGCATATTTGATCTAAATCGGATAATTCTAACTATGCTAAATAAAAGCTACGATTTAATGCAAAAATAATGGATTAATTTTTACTAGACCTTATATTATGAGAATCCGAACCATAATAAAACTTGGATGAAGCCACTTGGGGCTAGCTCATTACACCCAAAGTGAAATATGACATGCCAAGTTTATGCTCAGCATTTGGTGGGATAAGGAACGTGTCTATGTCTATAAGTGCGGAAATTATCTGAAAGTATCACTGGCAATTTCAATCAATGCGAGCTGTAGAAGAAAAACAACAAAAATGGGTATAAAAAATTAACTTTTCAACATGACAATGCTAGATCACATGTTGTACTACAAGTCGTGAAAACCTATTTACCATATATGCACTGGGAAGGCTGGAAACAAACAAAAATTTCAAATTGACCTTTTGCAAAATAATAGAGAGAATGTTTGCTACATTTGTCCCCTACAGTGTTAATCGTTTTTTTAATGCCTGCAAGCAACCATACGCTGATGCAATAATAATATTAAATTGTATTTGTGTTCACATTGTTTTACAAATATTTGAAATACCTTGATTAAAGAGTGTTCAAAGAGAAAGACATTCTTGCAATTCATATCCAAAATAATTTCACATTTCACTTTTGATTTCAATTGCAAATTCTTTCTGCTATCAATTGTCTATTGAAACAAAATAAACAAATGGCGCAAAGTATTTTTATTTCAAATGGTCTACCAGTACTTCTGTGTATACTTCGTTGTTAGGCATTTAATACTCTCTTCGTTTTGGCATTTGTAAAATAATACTCTCATACAGTTATATTATACATATACTATCTACGGTATATATATATGTATATATATATATACATCAACATATGCAAAGTTGATAAACCACTAACGATGCGTTGAAATAGTTTTCCTCTAGCTAGCGTGTCACATACATAAATCTAATCAATAAATGATGATATTATGCCCCCATAGGGAGACATTCAGAGAACAAAGCACAAACACATATGCTTGTATACAGAGGGAAAATCAGAAACTTCAATAAATACAGTCATATATTTCTACATAGAAAGTGTGAGAAAGAGAGACAGAGTGTGTGTGTGTGTGTGTGACAGAGATGCAGACGCAGCTAGTGTCATAGACTGTAGTTGTACTTAAGTTAAATTGTAGGTGGTAACACATTAAGCAAAAGTGGTGCAACCCTTATGGGAATATGCGTCACGGCAGCAATAATCTCATATATAGTTACGTGCCTCGTACAGACATAAAATCAATGGCTTGAAATGCCGCTCTGTGAATGTGAATATGAATGTTCATTGTACATACTCGTATACCTGACCTTTAAGCGTTGTTATCATTTTGGGGTTTTGCTTTGACTTTTAACTGACTTGCATTTATATGTGTACGAGCAAGTATTTATGTATATAGATGAGTATACAATATGTTATGTACATAAATATGTGGTACTTTACTGCTAAACCAGTAATAGTAGTAGGTACACTTAAGACAATATTTGATTTCAACTTCAAGACAACACGACGACAACAGTAAGCACAACTCAGAAGAAGATTCTGAATGACAATAACAGTAACGACTATTACGTTTACATACATCTAACTATTTAAGTATGTACAAGTATATGTCTAATACTATACGTAGAAGCAAGACATCGTTGTTAATAAAATAAAGAATTTTGCCGATAAAAGGCGCTTATGTATTTGAAGACTGGGTGAAAATATGCTCATATTATGTACCAAACCAACGTATATACTCGTATAGTAGAAATATATTGTATGCTATGTGTGCGGTTCATTGAAATTATATTAACTTCCCCAATGAGCACATATTCATTTGCCTACATAAGCAAATACGGTTGGAATAGCAACATTTATACACATGCACATATAGATATAATAATACTTGCATCGAATTTATTGTGCTGAGGGCGTATGGAAGAATATCAGAATATAGGAATTAGTATAAATATTCGACATTTACTGTGAAAATTGCCTGGTAATAGGGTAAAGATGCCGTTCAACAATGTTGGTTCTTTCGTTAGGATATCATACATACACACATATATTTATATTTATTGTATATTTATAACATATACATATAAACTACATATGATTATATTGTGTATAATGTTTCGAAGTTTATAAAATCATCTATGATAAATTATTTGTATAATAATGAAAATACGAGAACTTCTCGAATTTGAACCATGTTGTGTTCTTTAACTCTCGAAAGCTTTACAACCCAGATACAATCTAGGTACACTCAGTAAATTTTCAATTTCATCATGGATCAAGTACATTGTGATATTTGATGCTTCTGAATTATTTTATTTTGAATATAATACGAAACCATACTTTGAGACGTACATACTAGTGACGCTGGACAATATGAAAGCCATATTGCACTTTATTCGGCCTAATCAACTAAATTAATACCTAATTGAGAGTATAGCAGCAATAGCAGCAATGGCATTGAGCTGCTTATGGATGAAAGAATAGAGTTCAATATAGGACGGTTACTATATTTGGTAATATAATCTGGAAGCTTTTAAGAACTTTAAGATTTTTTCAATATTAGTCGGGGAAGGGTTAGAGAGGAGGTTTAAAGGGTCAGCGCGGCAAAAGGTATGATATCTCAGGTATTGGAATTCTGAACATTCACATAGGTAATGTAATAGCAGGTTATTTTGGAATTCAAGAACGCAATTACATAGGGCATTAGCCTCAATTCTCATCAAATATCTATGGGATATTTTCGTATAGCCTAACCTCAGGCGGATTATTTTGATACTGTTCAATCTGTTTATTATTTGAGGTAAATAGTCGTGAAGATATATGCGGTCTGCATTTCTATCCTTGTACTCAAACTCGAAGTAGTGTTCCAAATTATCTTATTGGACTTAAAATGGTAATGTTTTAGGTAATATTTGATATCAATGAAGTTGTAGTTGAGAGTAGAAATAACAGGAGCAGAATAAGCGTATTTTGCGTCGTGGTTAGCGACCTCGTTACCTTCAATTTGAACATGACCTGGGACCCAAATTAGAATGATTCTTGGGAATTTGTCGTAATTCTAATGTGGGTAGCATAAAAATCATTATTTTGAATATTTGATATGACATTGAGGGAGGAAAGTTATGTTAGTGACGCTGGACAATACGATAGTCATATTGTCATATTGTACGATGTACCATAATACCGTGCCATAAATGCTATGTAAATACCAGCTAATGATATAACATTATCTATCGAAAAGAAATTAAATATTTTTTCAACTAAAGTAATACAACGAGTTTTCGTTTTTTGTTCAGACAGACTTTAACCAGTGCAGAGCAGACGTCAACATGTGAATTAGTTTTGCAAATCGAGTACATATATTGTATCATATATCGAATTTATATATTGCTGCTGGATAGAAGAAATATTTTATTGGACCATCAAAAACATATTTATATGACACACGTTGTACGATATTTCTTTCTCAACTGTATATTCTAACTACGACCTATATATAAACTCTATACACATTTGATTTAAGATATTGTTGAGTTTATACACAACTTACGTATGTTCATAGACATATTTAGACAGCTGGTTATGTACTGCATTCGTTCAACTATTAATAGTTTATGTATTCACATACATATATAACAGGACAGTATCTGTATCTTAATGTCTTCCATTAAACTGAGTATGAAAGGCTATTCTTTAATATATAATACAAGTCTCATCAATGCGGTGGAATAAGATATTCTACAAAGTACAGTATTTGGTTAGGGCTTTGCTGAGAGAACGTTGCACTTTCTTAAAATCGTTAAGCGTTGTTGTACTATATGTTTCAACTTCATTAATAAACTATTTGTTACATTTAATGTGCTGCAAATGAAATTCATTTTATATGTTATAATCGAACGACCAAGGAAAATATATGTACTCACTTCGAGTGATATTATTTGGGGTATTAGACTTTGAAGCATTGACAGTAACAATAGTTGCAGCATATGCATACGTATTACGTTTTAATCAAATATTTCTTATGTAAGATCTTAATATATGCAAATCGTTGACGAAAATATAAAGACATGGATGGATGTTTGAATATGTTTAAGTACTTACTAAGTACTTACATTGTTACAATGGACTGAATCTCTATCCGTTATAAGAAAATTATGTTAGTGTGATGTTGCAGTAAGACTTTAAGAAGAGGCAGATTAAGACTATTATTTTTTAATAGAATTAAATCTTTTTTTGTTACCAGGATTTCAGTGTATAATTTTCGCTTTTATTTTTCTTTCTTTCGAAGATAATCCTACTATTTAAACAATAGCCCGAACAAGACAATGCAAAGCTGATTGTAAAAGTTATCAAATTCCCTGCCTGCTAAAGTGTGCAGTTTGTATTTTTATACAAAATGTTGAAAAGGAAAAACCAAGAACCAACCAAAGTCCTATATTGCACTTTTCTATATCCGATTCCTGTTTATTGGTCAATTTTTAGGTATATTTGGGTATATTTTCCAGCGGACATCCTCTGAGAGGTTTGAAATACGAAGAGAAGCATGTTTGGGCAAAGCGCTAAGTGAAAAAAAAAAATAATTGGGGATCGGTTATATTCTTTACTCCTTTAGAGGTACCCTGGAAGTGATGGAAGCGAATTTTATGTCCGTGTGGAGTTGTCTGTCTGTCTGTCTCTAATTGGACGCGTCTCCAGGTGGAGGATAGGGGAATTTTCGGCACATGCAGGTTAACTGGGAAATAAAATACCAGTCGCGGGCCAAAACAGACAAACAGTTCCCAAGCCAAGGTGTTCTTGGAATCGTGCTGATGGCTGAATGGTGGAGGGAACTGAAAAATGTGCATCGCGAACGGAGTCTACCTCCCTGACACCTGGCCGCCGCAGGGAGTAACTGTGACCTTACCGCGATAAGGGGCGCTGCCGTGGAGGACCAGGTGTTTTCCCCATATGTACTAGAGGTTGCCTTGCTTGACGAAAGTCCGGCGAAGCAACCGTAAGAAAAAAAAAAAAATTATGCCTATTCAAACAGAAACGGAAGTCAATAATCTATTAGATATAAGAGACTTTCAGGTAGTTGTGGATTTATTTATATATATTTTTTAATTTTGACACCGCTACGGCGGTATTTAGCCCACCCCTCCCCTACCATTTATTGGCTTATTGTTTTTTTATGTAACTTCATGCGAAATATGGCGACTGAATGTATTATAGACTCGGTTAAAAATGGCGTGCATTATTAATTTCTCTACTTTCACATTGTTGGATATATTTATCTCTTATGTAGGATATTTGACATCGTATATACACCATGTTGTACAAACAACTCATTTATTTCGAATTGACTAAATTTTCAACTACAATTTAACTAATTTTGTGTTTTATTTTTTTACTTTAGATTTATCACCACAGAATGTCTTAATTTTTTATTTATTTTTTTACTTTACTTCTACCTCGATAAATGTCATTATAAGCATCATCAAAAATGATGTGCCATAACAAATGTCAACAAAAAGAAGAGCAAAAAAAAAAAAAAAGAAAAAAAGAAACAAAAAAATTATAAAGACATAGCTAAAACAGAAAAAGACAATAACGAAATGCTGAACATTTGTGCACATAATCATTAGGTTGGCCCACCCAAGCACATTAGTAGTCTTTCAATTTATTTACATCTTTTTGTGAGAGGGCGGGTGCTGTGTCGTGCATTTTGATCACAGCTCCCTCAAATAAAAAAAGGTTATACAAAATGATCAAAATGGTCAATGAAATGAACATCTGTTTCTTCAGTTCGTGTTTGCGTGTAACTGTCTGCGTATTTGTCTCCTGTCTGTGTTAGTTTGTCTGTCTCAATTTGTGTGTTCTGGCATTGGAGTTTTCGTGCATCAAGCAAATGATGTGGAAATGTAAAATAGATTTGATGCGTATGTCTATTTGTTATTATGTTTCTCATAGTCGTTGAACGAACAATGCCATCAACTGAAATGAAATGATAGCAAACAACAACAAAAACAACAAAAAATAGAAAATTCGAAATTGTCCTCATAACCAAAAGTAGCAAACAAAATGATAATGACTAGAATTTTAAGTGTTATCATTTAAAGTAAAAAAGAAAAATGGAAATACACAGAATTGGGGGTTCAAAATAAAATATAAATTAAACTAATTTAGAAATAAGAACAAAAAAAAAAAGTCATACATCATTCTCGTATGCATGTATGACCTTTAAATAATAATTATTATTACTATCATTATCTGAAATATTGTTTTGATTTCTTTAACTGACCTATTATTGAATCAATCATATCGATGACGCGGAGTCAAAATAATTGTATAATCAAAGATTTAAAGTTACACTAGTCTATTTTTGTAGCTTTAGACAGATTATGCAGCATACATAGTTGTGTACTTTAAATACGTCATCTTTGTAGCGTCTTCCAAGCCGAAATGTATGCCATTGACCAAGCCGCATAGATTATTAAAGCTAGCAAGTTAATTTCGTTGAATATAGCTATACAACAACAATAACAACAAGTTACTTACTTACTTATGTGCTCTTTCCTTCACTAGTTGGAAACAGCTAGAAATTCTAAGCGCTGACAAGTTGTCTAATACTTGATCTTTCCACCGGTGGTTAGGTCTTCCTCTTCCACGTCGTCCATCAGCGAATATTCCGAATATAACACCTTCTTAGCCGGAGCGTGTACTTCCATTCGCTTGACATGACCTAGCCGCGCAGCCGCTGAATTTTAATGCACTTTACTATGCCGATCTCGGCATACAGCTCATACAACTCATGATTGTATCATATTTGATACTCGCGATCATCGCAAATAGGTTCAAAGATCTTTCGTAGGACCTTTCTCTCGAAAACTTCGAGCATTCTCTCATCTGAGGTGGAAATTGTCCAAGCTTCGTCCCCATATGTAAGGACAGGCATGATGAGAGACTTCTAGAGTGTAGTTTTCGTTGCTCGAGAGAATGCCCGACTTCTCAATTGCTTACTTAGCCAAAGTGGCACTTGTTAGCAAGAGCGATACTTCGCAATATCTCCAGGCTGACCTCATTACTGGTGTTAATACTGGTTCCAAGATAGCTAAAGTCCTTCACTATTTCAAAAGCGTAGTTATCAACAGTGATGTACTATCGAAGACGCCGGGACTCTTTGTTTGTTGATACTAGGTACTTCGTCTTGCCCTCGTTCACCGCAAGACCGAGTCGATGCGACTCTCCTTCCAACTCTGAGAATGCTGCACTAACTGTTAGCGTGTTTATGCCGATTGGGTCAATATCATCGGTATATGCCAACAGCATGACACTTTTGTTGAAGATAGTGCCATTATGTCGTAGATCAGCAGCTCCTGTTATTTTCTCCATACAAAGATTGAAGAAGTCGGACGATAACGAATCACCTTGTCTGAAACCCTATTCGGTATTAAACGGCGGTGAGAGGTCCTACCCAATTTTCACTGCACAGCGGGAGTTATGCAGTGTCATTCTACAAAATCGAATGAGCTTTGCAGGAATACCGAACTCAGACATTGTTGTGTAGAGGTAATCCCTTACCGGAATGTCAAAAGCGGCTTTATAATCAATATATAGATGGTGTGTCTCGATCAGTTTTTCTTGGGTCTACTTCAGGATTTGGCGCAGTGTAAAAATCCAATAGGATCCAATCAGGTTGTTAAGGATAGGCTTCAACCTTTTACACAGTACGATCGATAGAACCTTGAATGCGATGCTAGGAAGACCTATTATATGGGAGTTGGTGCAAATTGTGGAGTCTCCTTTCTTATGTACGGGAGAGAGAATACTGAGCCTCCAATCATCGGGCATGCTTTCATCCGACCATATTTTACTTATGAGCTGGTGCATGCTGGTGAGTAGTTCATCTCCTCCGATCTTAAACAATTCGGTAAGCGGGCCACCAGTACGTGCAGCTTTGCTGGTTTTCCGCATAGAAATGGCCGATCTCTGACGTCATCATGGTCGGGTGGTAGAACATCTATACCATCATCCGTGATTGTGGAGTGCGTGTTGGTAGAAATTTTTTTCCATTTTGCTACATTCAAAATTGAGTCGAACATCTCGTAGTATGTGATTAAATCAAAGAATAATAATAATTTTTAATTGTAATAATTTTTTTTTTTGAGTAATTTCATTAGTTTCTACTGGGGAGCCAGAAATTAAGCTTTTATATTGAGTGCTTAGTCAGTCATTACGTTGCTCACTTTTATTGGCACTAGAGTGAGAATGAAGGCCATAATAATAATTATTGTATGGACATAAATGGGTTAATAGCTGATTTCTAATATTGACATACATATCCATGTCATTAAAATTTATATGTTAAATATGGCGTATGAAAATTGCTTAAATGTATATTATTAGATTGTGCCGACATATGTATTCCCTATAATCGAATTTTAATTGCTACAATTATTGGAAAAAAAAAAACGATTTTACAATTAAGATTAAATTGGCGAGAAAAAAAAGAGATTGAAACATTTTACATCTCACGATTATGATAAGTTTTATTTTTTCTTACTGTAACAATTTCCTTTCATAGCTCTTTTCGTTTGTTTGTTTTGTGCTTTCATTTGTCCACAATTACGATGAATGAAAAAAAAAAGAATCTTTGTTCATCATATTCATTGTTGAAACGCTTATAGGCACGCATGTGAAGTATCAGTCTCATTGATGGCCTTCGGCGACGACAGCACAATCATTATTATTATTGTTATCATCATCATCTTATGGTCGTGCGGTCGAATATGAAATTGTCATTGACACGCCCATTTAAAATCGTTTAACTTTAATTGCTGCATACTCTTTTGTGCATGCATGCATACATACATACATACATATTCGTATGTATGTGTAAAACGTTTGGGCAATTAAATCATTGTTTTTCTTCGTTTGCCTAGTACGTACAGTGCTTTTGTCTTCACACTGTGCTGAAATGTTGAAATGTTGAAAACGAAAAGCTATTTAATTTGTAATTGAGTTAATTTGCATTTAATTTAAAACTGAGCATTGAGTGTGCAATACTACTACTGCTAGTTAAAGGATATCATGAAGAAGTAGAAGCATAACAAGAAACCGAATAAGGCATAAAATGCTTTCACTGATGATAGTCATGAAGAAATGATGAAGGATGATGATCATGATGATGATGATGATGATGATGATGATGATGATGATGATGATGATGATGATGATGATGCTGATGGTGATGAAGATGATGGCGGTGATGATGCTAACATTACTCCTACTGATGGAGATTAAGCAAATAGGGCTGGGAGTGAAGTGAGAGCGATTAATAAAAGCAATGGAATTTTTATTTGTTCAGCTTATTGTTTGCGCTGATTTTAATTAAATTTTAATGAAAAAGCAAATTAATTTCAAGTTGAATACATGCCATTATTGGTTAATATCATGTTAAATTATACGATATATATGTATATATCGTGCATATATATATATATATATATATATATATATATATATATATATATATATATATATATATATATTGTGTTATATATGCATACATATTTAGTTACTTTACGAAAAATATATACTATTTCATTTTGTTTACATCGATGTGTATATTTATGTATGAAATTTCAAACGATATTCATAACATAAATATACATTTTCAACCGAAGAATTAGATGACTTACTTTATGAACAGTTGCAGTATATTAAAATTGGAAAACAAGTTACCTTTCCATATAAATAGGCATAAATACCCTAAGGCTTTCATCATCAGTTTTCATTTACATGCCACACCAAAATGTTGAAAGTAAATACTTAAAATGTAATAACTTTAAAATAGACTAATATTGGGGATATATGAAATACAAGAGTAACATCATAAATAAGTGTAGGAAGTTTCATAGAAAATACATTATATATAGATGTATTAGCCAAAAATGTTGATTTGTGTAATATTCATATTTTTTCACCATAATGCGTCCATATCAAAAAATGATAAACCTCAGAAGAAAGTAGTTAGAATATAAATTTGTGAAATTATTCATTCTTTTTAGATATATATAACGTATATATCTTTCCTGTTATAATATATGTTTTCAAATTTCAATGTTCCTCTATTGCTACATATGTCAAAAACAGAACAGAACAGGCGGTCCCAGAACTTTCCGATCTAACAAAGAATTCACAACAAATTTTGGGAAAATTTTTCTTTATTTCTCAACAGAATCTCCTTTTAGCTCTATACACTCTTCCCAGTGATGTTCTATAGCTTCGATACCCTTTATATAGTATGAACTGTCTAGCTCATTCAAATAGCCATCTACCGCAGACTCCACCTCTTCATTAATTGCAAATTTTCTACCACCAAGCCATTTCTTCAACTTTGGAAATCGAAAATAATCCGAAGGAGCTAAATCTGGCGAATGAGGTGCGTGATGAAGCAATTCGAGCTTTGACTCATTGATTTTGGCCAACTTAATAGCGGATGTGTGAAGTGTTGTATTGTCTTGATGAAACAATACTTTTAATTTCATCACTTAAAAGCTGCAACAAATTAGCATAATACTCGACGTTGATTGTTTTCCCTTTTTGAAGATATCCAATAAAAATTATCCCACGTGCATCCCAAAAAAAAAAACGGACGCCATAACCTTGCCTGCGGATGGAACTGTCTTCGCCTTCTTCGGACACGATTCTTCCCTTTCAGTCCACCGTTTTGATTGCTTCTTTGTCTCAGGTCGTTAACTTTCGATGGATCAAAAAAAAAAAAAATAAAAATAATAAACAACGTGACGCCTTGAAACTTGAAACATATATTTTATAAGGTTGCCACTTTGCACCAAAGTAATTTTTTTCAAACTACTGCCTCCATCTATATGTCAGGTTGGGTAGTTCTAGGACCGCCTTCGTATATAGTAAATTAGTCTATTCGGTATAAATGTTTTCAAATATTTGGAATAAAAGACAACTCAACTTAGTCAACGTTGAAAGAAGGAAAATTTGTATGATTAAGTTCATCGAGTTGTGATTTGATCCAGCGATTTCATACATAGAATGCCAACGCGGTAACCATAGAACTATGGTACCACTTCTGTTCTGAAAATAAATATCACTATTAGTATATGTTATAAAAATTTATTACACAAATTAATACGTGGATAATTTTCACAAGAACATACACATACATATGTATGCACTTACGTACATTGCAAAGTATATAACTGCCCGCTGTTATGCTAATAACCTTTCTAATGCGATAATATTGTATTATTAGTACTGTATATTTTTTGCTTGTGTACGAGTATATGCAACATATCTACATTGGAGTGTTCTTATCTAGCGACTTTCGAATTCACTTAAGCCTGATTATTAATAGAAATAAATGCAAAAAAATATTTAAACATAGAAACGATTAGAAACGAATTGAAACATAACGATCTACATAGTTTTTCTTATTCAATGTGACTGGGAAGTAGTTTACTATGTTTACAAATATTTTCTTTTCTTTAGAGCCACCCTGATGTAAGGTATATGTAATATTCTTTTTTTTACTAATGTCTCATTGGATGCGTGGCAATATTACACGTTGCTATGCACAGTGATGGAATTAATAACTTTTGATATTTTGTACATCATCAACACTTTGTGATTGTAATACACACACACACACACACACACACACACACAGTAAACACAGTATGTGTTTAATGATGATAATTTGGAGTCGAGTGTGAGGTATAACAACTATGTTATATGTAACGATGCCAATAACCGCAATATCAACAACAATGTACACTAAGTATATGTTGTATGTACAAGTATGTATGTATTAAGAAAACAAGTTGCATCAAGCAATATGAACCAATGAAATGTGATGTGCTTTATATGCTCAAGGACAATCTGGACTAGTGCACAATATACTAAAGCACATTCATATTTGATATAGATAATGTTATGTGGTCGTATGAGTGTTGGCTTTAATTAAATCAACAAATGACATCACTACATTCACACATACATAGGTGTATATGAGTATGTGCATAAACATATACTAGTTAGAAAGAAGAAAAATGAAACAGCAAATAAAGGAATAAGTAACTTGCGAAATGAATAAGAAACCAAACGATAATAGTAAAGTTGTTGCTAACATATCGTCTCTCCTGCCAACCCAAAACATCTCTGCTATATCATAAACGCGCATATCTTTGTAACATTCTTATCATAAACAGCGCGCTTATGATGTACAATTTCTGCCAACGACTCAATTTTATTACAGTGACAACTGGTAGTATGATTACTTGTGTTGTCGTCGTCATTCTTGTTGTTATACTTCCACATATCATATGTATGTACAATATAACAATTTTTTTCCCTTCTTTCGTTCACTATCTAGCTGGTTATTCATTATCTATCTGTCCCTTTCATTATGGTTATTTGCTTTACTAGCACGCTTATTCTATGAATTACGAACAGACATGTAGTACATGCATATGCGTATATGTATACTTGTCATCGCATTCAATCTTGCCTTTATGTGACATCTTTGCTGGACCATGAAATATCACAATACGCATGATGTGTTAGTATAATTTTAATGATCATAATAATGATGATGATGATGATGATGCGGTAGTGATATGGTGTTGGCCGTGATATGGTTATGGTATGATACCAGTGATTGTCAGTCAGTGTTGTGATATTCGTTTTGATTCTCCTGGATATTATTGTTTTGGTTGCATATCTTCTAACTATAAAATAAATAAAAAAAAAATATATGGCATTTATAAGCCCCGAAGGGCTGTTTGTATTAGGACGGATCCACTTAGTTTAATCGGTTGCGAATGGCAGATACCTCGTGACATCACTTTTTCTGAGCTTTGTCACAGAATTCTTTTAGAAGCTGCCGAAGGAATTGCCAATTACTCTTTTCAATATTAAAGTTGCACTTCAGCCGCGGTTTGAATCCAATGATCTACAGATCAGAAGGCTAACGCACTAATCACTGAACTATGGCACGCATATCTTCTAACTACTACAATACAATACATATATAACTCCTTACATGTATTACAATAATAACTTTTGATTTATTCCACATTTGTCTTTTCCACTGAACACACTGATGATGACAATTATGTTAATATATTTGTTTCTCATAGTGTTAATTTTGAATACATTACAGGGCAATATATAAAACACAGTAAAATGTCATTTTCAAATTATTTCCGCTGTATTTCTTTGGCCTTGGTATATTCATAAAGGCTGTGCTAGTGTTACAACTTTGAACTTGATTTCGTAAGATCTCTGATAAGGTTTCTTTGTACTGTCATCGTCTTTAGATGTTGTCATATATATTGAATTACTGATTGTGTTGATGCAGTGAAAATGTTTGACACTGGAATCAAAAGAAACCAAGAAAACTTTCCAGCTACTCACATAGAGTGGCGTTGATAGCGTATCTTGACGGCTGAAAATGTGAATAGTGTTTATGGTCCTGATACTCTAACAGCCAATCACGTTCAATTTTGGTTTCGTCGGTTCCGTTCTGGCAATTTTGATGTCAAAGATGCAAGGAAAATTGTCGAAAATATCGATAAAATAAAGGAAATCGTCGAGTCTGACCATCATGTAAGCACTGTTTCTATTGCCCAGGAGCTAAACATTGCACAAAAAACCGTTTGGAACCATTTAAATAAGGCTGGATACGAAAAGAAGCTCGATGTATGGGTGCCACATGAGTTAACGCAAAAAAACCTCATGGATCGAATTTCCATCTACTAATCGCTACTGAATCGTAACAAAATCGATTCATTTCTGAAGCGAATGGTTATTGGTGATGAAAAGTGGGTCACTTACGATAACGTCAAGCGAAAACGGTCGTGGTTGAATCGCGATGAACCGGCGCAAACAGTGGAAAAGCCAGGATTGACGGTGAAGAAGGTTTTGCTATATGTTTAGTGGGGTTGACAGAGAATCGTCTATTATGATCTGATCCCCTACGGCCAAACCCTCAATTCGGACCTGTACTGTCAACAATTGAACCGTCTGAAGGAAGCAATCGCCCAGAAGCGGCCAGCTTCTGCCAATAGGAGAGAAATTGTGTTCCATCAGGACAACGCCAGGATTTTGCTGATGAAAAATTCGTCTCAAGAGAAGCTTGTGAAAATCGACTGTCCCAGTTTTTTGCCAATAGGGATGAGGGTTTCTATGAGAGTGGCATTATGAAACTACCTTCAAAATGGCAAAAAGTTAAACAAAACGGTGCATATTTGACCTAAATCGGATCATTCTAACTATACTAAATAAAACCGTCAATTTAATGCAAAAATAATGGATTCCTTTTTACTAGATCTTAGATCATTATATGGATCAAATTGACCACAACAATCTAACAATTTACTTATGATATTATATCAAGCTTGATTTTGATGCTTTAAGCATGCTTGATTATTGACAGCTGAGTGATTTTAAGTGCTGACAATACAGTACACTTTGCAGGTTCTTATAAAATATTTTTCTAAGGATTTGTGTATTTACATATACACATTAAAAGAAAAGAAACAGCAGCAATTGTATTTTTCAACGAAATGCACGCAAGTACATTTTACAGAGTATCACATCTAACTTCATCTTGCCTTATCGCACTGTTGATGACGATAAACATTTTGTTATTATATTTTAATAATGGTTTTTTTTTAATTAGCAAAAAAAAAAAAAAAATAAATTTCATAGTCTTGCATCTTGCTCTTAATTTATTTTGATTGTATTTTCTCAACATCATCATATGACGGTCATATGCCAAAACATCTGTTTTGAAGCAAGTTTAAGTAATTCAATGTTTCAAGGTAAAATGTATGTAGAACGACACTATCTTTCTGAGAGAATAAATGTCTATACCTATACATAGAGACTTATGGTACACAAAAAACAACCGAGTAGCTTCAACTGCATCAGCACTATTCGATTAAAATCAACTTCATCACTTGCAGTATAACTAATATTACCAATAGTCATAACTGCAACATTATATTCATCGTCCGTCATCTGCATACCGCATCGCATATAGCTATACATCGTTTTTGCTCTCCTCTTTCACTTCATCAACATACTAATAATCAGTTTAAAAGTCATGCATCAGTTATTGATATTTTGCAGATGTTTTCCATACCAGTAGTCGATGTTGTACTGGTCTATATCTAAGAATTTTTATTGTTGTTGGAATATATATTTTACTCTTTTTTTTTTATTTCCAATGCATTTTCTTCTACTTTATGATCGGATTATTTCTGCATGAGTCCATTTGAATTTTAATAAATTGCGTTTAAACATGGCCATTCTAATATTTACTCGTTGCATATTCTCCACCCCGCGGTTACTCCTTTTGCAACATTCTGGCATAGTGAAATTTATTTATTCAATAAATTTTAATGCAACACAGTTTCAGAAATTGCAAGGCTTCCAGTTGCGGTTGTAACTGATACACTAACATTAATGATGCGTCGAATGGCAGCAATGTTACTTGGTGATGATGGCTGTGATGATGATGATAATGTTGCTGCTGCTGTTGTTGGTAATGGTGATGATGGGTGAAAAATTTGTCATTTGTCTTACTTGCAGACATTGTATGATACTTATAAGAAAGGAAAGAAGCCAAGAAGAAGGATTAGTTGACAAATTTCGCTTAAGAAGCGTAGAAAGCTATCATCGTTGCCATTGTAATGGGATCAGTTTCGATTTTAATATAAATTCTTTGGATCGCTTATACACATACAAAATATATAGATTTTTTTTTTTTTTGAAGCATATTTCTATGTCATCAAAACTTTTATATTCTTTCACTATGTATTCAATAATTTTATACTTCACTGTTGCTTCATCATCAAAAATTTTAAGCTTCTCGTTTGCTCTTCCTTTAAATCACTTAATCTTCAAATAAAGTATTTACATAAAATCGAAATGAGCAAAAAAAAAAAAAAAACCAATTATATATAACGAGTAAGAGACTTTAATACATATTTAATATTCATTTGTGAATTGTTGAACATTTGATTTTCTCTTTCTGCTGTATTCTGAAAATTAATTTTTGTTTCTCTATTCAAAATTTTTGTTATTGTTTTCTATGTGCTTTGTCTTGAGTAAATGAAATTCTATTTTAGAGAACATTAAGCACTTTGTCCATCAGAGCATCATATGAAAGCTGGGGGGACTTTGGGAAGCATTTGACATGCTGTTTGTAGTTGTGGCAAATAGTGTTGAGAGTTCCTGGTCATCGTTAGAATTTTCTTCTCACAGGGGGTTGGCTCTTCCTTTTCTGTGTCGTTTTGTAATAGGTTCCGAATTTAAGATCTTCTTGGGTAGAGCTAGGTAGGCCGCTATTGTCCAAAACACCAGAACACTTTGTTTTTGAATACCAAGTACTTTATCTTGCCTTCGTTCAACGCAGGACGACTCTTTCCTTTCCAATTTAGAGATTGTTGCACTGAGAGCTGGCGTATCCATGCCTATTATGTCGACATCATTGGCATAGGATGACATGATGACATTTTGGTTCAAAATATGTCATAAATCAGCAGATCCTATTATTTTCATCATCATAGTAAGAATCGAGATGATCTAAAAGCTCTTTTAGTATTAAGTGGATGGGTTCTTCCAAATTTTCACTATACAACGTGAATTATACAATGTCATTCTGCAAAGACGTAGAAGCTTCGCAGGAATACCGAAACCAGACTTCGTTGTGTAGATATAATGCCTTACTGAACTGTTGAAAGTTTTTTCTTGGACCTTCTGCCGGATTCGGCGGAGTGTGAAAATCTGGTCGATGGTAGATTTAATTGGTTTGAAACCGACAATATCTCTTTTAAACAATACTTATGATATGACCTTATATGACCTTGTTTGACCTTATATGACCTTGTTTCACATAAGTCGCCAGACTCTCATTTTCGATACACAGACACAAGATGTTGGAATCTGGTACAACTAGTGACCATGCTTCGTGTTACGATGATCACCCTCTTTCCGTTATCGGAGGTGTTATGGTGGAGATTGAATTTGTTGAGGGTTGGCACAAAGGTACCATCCTTGTCCACCATGGCATTTAAATCGCCAAACACCATTTGGATATCGTAGCATTGGAAGCAAATTTCAAATGAATAATACACTACTTTTCGAATGGGTTAATAGAAGTTTTGTTGTTGCTGGAAATATTCATAATTTTTGTGCGAAGGCACTCGTATTCAAAAGCATGGACGCAAAAAAAAAATATGCAGAGCGAGACAATTGTCTCTACATGAAATAGTAATTATGCACATTTCAAAACAATAATAATAACAACAACAACAACAACAACACCACCAACAACAACACATATGAAGCAATGCGAAAATAAAAGTGAGAAAATTTTCAATTATTTACTCATTTTTTGGTTTTTTTTATATTTTTATAAAAAGAAAATAGCAAAAATAAAACTTGCATATATGAATATGAAATAGAAGAATTTATGAATGCATAAAATATATATAATTCTTATATACATACAAATATGTATGTATGTATTACTTAAGCCAACATGTGGTTGCTGTCATTTACGTTGCTACTGCTCAACAGTAAACATCTGTTGCTGCTGTGAGAAGTAGTAGTTGTTGTTGTTGTTATACTTCTAACACCTCTCATTAGTTTGGTCACAATACAACACCTGTCAAAATTGTCCTTTCTGCCACAGGAATAATTTGAATTTGAACGAATATAATATATGTATGCATGTTTGTATATGGGAATATTCAAACAGTTTATAGTAAAAGTTTTTTTTTGGTACTCATTCCATCAATATGATACTTTTACTATGGTAATTTAACTGCAAAAAATGCGTATAATGATGATTATGCTTTTGTCGGCTTGCATTAGAATGGAAATTATTGTAGTAATGGTAATGGTGTGCAATAATGGTGCTATGTACTGTCACATGGGAGAGAATGTTGGATATTAAAGTTTTATACTTTTATTTCTATCATCTATATATATGTACATATTTGATTGGTCTCTTTTTGTTTTTTAGTTTCGTATTAATTAATGCTTGTTTTATGGCTTTTGTTAAAAGTTTATTGAATAAAATTGAAAATAGTGTTAGGTCATAAAACGAAAGTACCACAAAAAAGGTTTTGATTTTATGAAATAAAAAATATGATATGATATAATTTAACTTAGAATTTTCATAAGCTAATATAATTTTGATTAAGGGAAATTTATGAAATGTGTTTGTCTCATTTTATAAGTAAATCAACATAGCTAAAATTCCCACATAGAAATGTTAACATTTTTTCGGTCGCACTGCACTATGAGTGGACTCTGTTGATCAGTGTGTTGACAACAGCTATTAGCACTTTATTTTTCACAATAATATATTTTTCTTAGAATTTGTAATATTCATTCAGATTTCCAGATTTAGTCTGCTCATAGGTGTAGATTGTGCGTGTGAAAGGTATAGCCATATTTGCCCCGTGTCTCCATAGAGCAATACACATACAATATATGTATATACGTATATAATTTATCTGGCTAACATTTATCAAAATGTACATATGTACATCAATATACCACCTTCATCAAAAAGTTCCCGGAATAACCACCGTGTGGCGCTCCCATGGTTCCAATTTGAGTTCTTTTGTTAAGTTGTTACATCTGTTTTTGATATTCCCTCTAAATCTTAGTGTCATAGCTTGACATTTGCAAAAGTTACGTAGACCGTACTTCCTATCGGCTGCTGAAACGCGTTCCCCGTAATGTTTTTTCAACTCGATTGAACTGAAAGAAGTCACAGGGAGCCAAATCAGGTGAATGTGGTGGCTGTTGGATGATATTTGTTGCATTTTTCGTCAAAAAATTACAAATAATGATGGCACTGTACGACGCTGCGTTATCACAACCACAATTCTGGTCTCTTTCTGTCGTACTCATAAACCCACGACTCGTCCCCAGTAATTATCCTTTTGATGAATGTGCGATCGTATTCAGGTTCGCAAATCATGTCTTTTGCGACGTCAATATGGTCTCTTTTTTGCATGAAATTGATTGAAAATTGTAAAAAATGTTTTTGTTCAATAATTTGTTACCGTTTTGAAGATAATTTCATAATGCCACTCTCATAGAAACCCTCGTCCCTATTGGCAAAAAACTGTGACAGTCGATTTTTACAAGGTTCTCTTGAGGCGAATTTATCACCAGGAAAATCAATCGGCCATAGACAGAAACAGCATAAGAACTTCCCAACCTCCAAGCTCCCGGAGCTTCTGGCGAGTCACTATCGATGTGTGTGGCCTGGCGTTGTCTGGATGGAACACAATTCCTCTCATATTGGCCAAAGCTGGCCGCTTCTGGGCGATTACTTCCTTCAGACGGTCCAACTGTTGACAGTACAGGTCCGAATTAAGAGCTTGGCCGTAGGGAAGCAGCTCATAGTAGATGATTCCCTGCCAATCCCACCAAACACATAGCAAAACCTTGCTGACCGTCAATCCTGGCTTGGCCACCATTTGCGCTGGCTCACTGCGATTCGACCACGACCGTTTTCGCTTGACGTTGTCTTAAGTGACCCACTTTTCATCATCAGTAACCATCCGCTTGAGAAATGGAACGATTTTAATGCGATTCAGAAAAGGTCCATGAGGTTTTTTTGCGTTCACTCATGTGGCACTCATACATCGAGCTTCTAGCCTTATTTAAATTGTTCCATACGGTTTTTTGTGCAATGTGTAGATCCTGGGCAATAGTAACAGCGCTTACATGATGGTCAGACTTGACGATTTACATTATTTTATCGATATTTTCGAAAATTGACCTTCTAGAGCATGGTGCATCTTTGACATCAAAATTTTTGGAACGGAATCGACGAAACCAAAATTGCACGTGATTGGCTGTTACACTATTCACATTTTCAGCCATCTGGCTTGCGTTTCCTCTTATATCGAAGGAAAACTGTAAAATATGACGTATTTTCTCTTTACTGGTGTCCATCATTGGCGCGTGCTCAAACAATATTGAGTCAAGCAATCACAAAACTGCCTGAAAGGTTTATTTACTATGAAATCCGATCTTTCTAACGCCATCTAGCGTAACTCGATCGCACTTATACAACGTCGGATACAGATTACTAAAGCCATCTATTTGGAAAAATAGTGGATTTCTTTTTACTACACCTTATATACCTATTTATAGGAGTTAAATTAAAATTCAGCAATTCATATTATCTTATTTTCCTATAATATGAATAAAATTATACCATAAATATTCTAATTGTTTAACTTGCTTTTACAGGCTTACTTGTATGTATCGTACATAGTATACATTCTGTCAAATAAGTACCCGGAAATCGGAAATTCTCATTTTTTATTTTCCCTTTGAGAATATTTCAAAAAAATTTTTTTCCTAGGTTGGCACAACTGTCAGCCACTATTCTGTGAATTTTTATTGCTATGTGTGATTTAGTTTGGTTACGGCGTCATTAGGAACAAGTCAACCTTTTGTGTGCGTTGCGATTTTTAATATGGATAAAAATATCGAACAAAGAGTTTGTGTGAAATTTTGTGTTTCTAACGAAATTTCTTGTGCCAAAACGTTGGAAATGTTGAAAAAAAAAAAACATTTGGTGATTCAACCATGTCGAAATCTCAAGTTTACGATTGGTATAAATCGTTCAAAGAGGGGCGAGAAGAAATCGCAACGCACACAAAAGGTTGACTTGTTCCTAATGACGCCGTAACCAAACTAAAAGACACATAGCAATAAAAATTCACAGAATAGTGGCTGACAGTTGTGCCAACCAGGGAAAAAAAGTTTTTGAAATATTCTCAGAGGGAAAATAAAAAATGAGAATTTCCGGGTACTTATTTGACAGAATGTATTACGTATTTACCTACACTGTATGAATATGGTTACTTTTCTATTGCGGTAAATGTAAATTTTCATTTGAATGTGTAAACATTTGCATTTGATATTTGCATTTAGTATAGAGTAGGTAGTTATGCAATAAAAGCTGACCTATTGCATTTGAAGACAATTGACCGAATAAAAGTAAATAAAACTTTTCACATATAAGTAGAGGAATGTGAAAAGTGACCATTTTTGTACCAGAGAAATGCTCAGAAGACGTGTTTAAACGCAAGTTTTTGCGAAAAAATCGGTTAATTTGTTATTGTAAAATAAAAAATATTAACAAATTTGAAAAAAATTGAAAATTTTCTAACGTTATCTCGTAAATTATGTACAGAAATAGTGTTCAAAATTTCAAAACGATCGGTGCAGTAGTTTTGAAGTTATGAGGAATACCGACTTTGAAAACGTGAGTTGTGGGAAAAACGCTTTAAAGTTTTGAACACAAAAAAAAAAAATTGTGCATGAAACGGTAAAAACGACAGGTATAAAAATAGTTATAACTTCATCAATTTTGCTCCGATTGACTTGAACAACAACATTCTGGAAATTTTAATCATTCATTAAAAAAAAAATTGGAAATAAAACAAATTTTTTAACCCTATTCCCCCCCTTAAATAGATTCTGAAATTAGACATTTACTGTCTCGGCGATTGAAGCATATCAATTCAGAAAAATCTACTGTATTTTGAAATTTTGGTGGAGCACGAATGCCTTTGAATGGTTACATCGTTATCGATATCAACGATTTTAATGAAATTTCAAAATAAAATTTTCTCGAAATTCTGTCATTCTATGTACAATAAATCGCCGTCACTTATTTCTTCGTATTTTGCCTATTTTTAAAATCTGTTCTACAACATGTTTACAAATGTTGGTAATTTAAAAACATTTTCATTAGAATTTATTGTGAATTTAATGGCAGACTAAAGGCGTAAGGCAAATATTTTTATTTTGCAAAATAGTTACTTCAATATTTGCTTTCAAGTTATAATATTACTGCTTTTGCAAACATACTATAATAAGGGGATGTCCTCCAACAGTAATGAGCTTAAGTGTAAATTCGGCTTTTGCAGAAGAATAATGAAAACATTTTTATATTTGTATGTATTATATGTACAATACATATTTTTTTAATTAACCGGCGAACGGTCAAGGGTGGGATCTATACCCCTAACAATCCCTCTGGTTACACCATTGATGGGTATGCATACCTACACTCATATGACATTGCAAATCGTTTTTACTGTACTAACATGATACGCATAAGTAAACATATGGTAATCTAAACTTATAGCGGATGTAGTACTTAAAAGAAAAGGAAGGAAAGATAGGAAACAGTTAAAAATTTCATACATATTTAGTCACACACTAAAATGCATGATACACACTAACTACATATTACGCACATTCCAAGAGTACTCACTTGCTCTCTAGTACACTGCAGTTGTTGTGAACAATAACAACATTAGAGAGACATAGCAGATAAATAACACAAAGTTTTTATACACTTTTACGTATGATTTGCTGTAGTTTTTTCATTTTTTTTTCTCTTCGTTTTGTGATATTTCGTTCTATTATGCTCTGGCAGATGATTTGTGAACAGGTAAAATATTTTGCAGTTGTTCATTCATTATTTTGTTTGTATTTTTTCTTTCAATTTTCTGTTTGATGTTGTTGCTGTAGCAAAGTTTATTGTGCGTATTTAAATGCTGTTAGTTTTTTTACGTGTATTTTTTAATGCGCCTTTGTATTTTATGTACATTCATATTACTTATACGCCACATTAAGTCGAAGGAATTGTTAAGCTTTTGCTCTTTTGCTGGTATATTGAACCTTCTGAGTAGTGATGTGTAGTTTAAATATAATGTTGAAAAAAATATTTGTGTATATAATATTTTTATTTCTGCAACAAGAGCAAGAAGGAAGGACGGTAGACAATTTGTGGGTATGAATTTGTGTTGGTGAACTTAATATCACAGCATTAAGCTTTTTTTCAGTTTTTATGCACGTCGGATATGAATTAGATTTTCAAAAATCGAGTTCCTCACTATCGAGCTCTGGCTCCCAAATTGTGCCACTCTAGTTATAAATTCCTGTTCAAGCAAAATATTTGTATAATGACGTCTGAAGCCAAGCCTGAAAAAGCATTTTATTGTGTAATTTTATATTGCATATTGAACTCAAAATTATGTTGAAATTGTTTTAAATATGAATGGTAATTACGAGGGCGGTCCCAGAATTACCCGACCTAACCTCTATTTCTCAATATAATCTCCTTTCAGCTCTATACACATTTCCCAGCGATATTCTATAGCTTCGATACCTTGTTTATAGTATGAACTGTCTAGTTCATTAAAATAGCCATCTACCGCAGACTCCATCTCTTTATTGTTTAGAAATCTTCTACCACCAAGACATTTTTAAAAATTTTTGAAAATAGAAAATAATCCGAAAGAACTAAATCTGGCGAATAAAGTTAGTGCTGAAACTATTTGAGCTTTAACTCATTGTTTTTGGCCATCACAATAGCGGATGTGTGAACTGGTGCATTGTCTTGATGAAACAAGATTTTCTTTTTCGCTAAATGCGGCCTTTTTTAATTTCATCACTTAAATGCTGCAACCACACGATTGCACACGATTCTCCCCTTTCAGTCTACTGTTTTGAATGCTCCTTTGCCTCAGGTATGAAGTGGTGTACCCATGGCTTATCCATGGTTACGAATCGATGCAAAAACTCGGCTTTATTACTCTGAAACATCGCCAAACACTCTATAGAAACATATTCACGACGTTGTTTTTGTTCTATCGTGAGCAAACGCGGCACCCATCTTGCACACAGCTTTTTCATCTCCAAATTTTCGGTCAACATACAATGTATAGCACTTTTTGAAATATATACAAGGTGCTACAATTACGTATTAAGACTGCCTCTAGAAAACACAATTAAAATATGATATCTGCTAATTTTTCGGTATGTTTATTCGAAATGTTCTCCTCCTGATTCAATACACTTGTTACATCGATTTAATTGTGATTCAAAAGCGTGTTCCAGTTCATTTTTCGGAATTGCCTCCAGTGCCCTCGTCGAAGCCCGTTGTATGGTCTGAATGTCATCAAAAAAGCATCCTTTCAACTTCAATTTCAGTTTTGGGAACAAAAAGCAGTTGCACAGTGTCAAATCAGGTGTATGCGCCAGGTGATTCAACACACAGACCTGATTCCGAGTCAAAAATTGACGAAAAATTTTTCCTTGGAATTTAATGACCGCTCTTTGCTACATGTTAAAATTTCTACATCAAACAAACACGTGTTTTGTAAAATAAATGTCAATAAACATTAAATGTCAACCAAATGCAATGAAATTTTGACAGTTAGTAGAGGAAGGTTGAAGCTACAAAACGCATGTGCTCACACATAGATGGCGCGCTTGGTTGCTGGTATGAGTCTTAATACATAATTGTCGTGTATAATTTATAATTATATATACTATAATTTCACCTAGCTCACGCACTTTCAGCCGCCGATCATCCAATACCATTTTGTGGATTTTCTTAACCGTTTCTGGAGTGGCCACCTCAATTGATCGACACTATGGTGTTCGTCTTGGCAGCACGTACAACCTCGTTTAAATGATCCCACCCAATATTTTATGGTTCGGCTTTAATATTCGTTGGACTGAGACCTTTCAAATGAAAGTATTGAATTACATAACGGTGACCAATTTTTTCCATGTTTACAAATTCACTGAGGTCGTTAACTTTCGATGGCTTCAAAAAAAAAAAAAATACTAAACAACGTGGCGCCTTGAAACTTAAAACATATGTTTTATAAGGTTGCCACTTTTCACCAAAAGAATTTTTTTTAAACTACTGCCGTCATCTATATGTTAGGTCGGGTAGTTATGGGACCGCCCTCGTATATAGTTTTCAAAAATGTTTAAACTTTAAGTGCTCCGAGGTGCCATAAATAATTTTGGAATCCCTATCTTCACCGTGTCTTTTTGTGATGGTCGGCTCTCCTTGTCCTCTGCCGCCAGACTTTTATCGCCGGCATTTTCGTTTTTTTTTTTTTTTTTTTTGGAGTTGATTATGTCTGAGATCTGAGCTCTCTGAGCATTTGCTATTATTAAAATTGACAACTCACATGTCCTGTAAGTATTTTTCGCGTCTTTCAAATCACGCATTTGTGGTTTTCCTTTAATAGTAAACCATTTTGGATTGATTGTGAGTACGAACTCAGGGAGATTGATGTGTTTTCGCCAGTATATGAAAAATATATGTGAAGTTTATTTGGGCTTTTACTTTTGATGCGTTTTGTATTTTCTTTAATGAGAACCCCAGATATTTTTTTACAAAATCCAGAATATTAAAAAAAAAAAACGGCCTTAAAGGGATTTTTAAAAATTATTGCGAGAAATTATTATTATTTTCTTACTGTTTGTTGATTTTATTGCTTCTTTTTTTTTATGATTTCAATGTTGTTTGGGGGCATAACATAATCACAGTATGAAATTACATGGTAATAAATGATGCAAGAATACGCTTTTATTTAACCACACAATCATAAAAAATTGTAATAATAAATACAATATTCTTTAGTAGTCCTATGAGAAGCCAATATAATCATTTGATTTAAAGCGTTTTTATTTTATTATTATTTCTCTTTAATATCTGATCTTCTTTTATTTGCGCTGAATACTTACATTTGGTTGATGGAGGTTGATGCAGGCAGGATGAGGTAAATATATAAATACACTTTGACGAACTAAAAAAAAGACTATATACTTTGATCACAAATTAATAAAAAGTTTATAACTACAGAAATATATATGTGAGAAGATTTTAACATCATCATTAAAAAGAAAAAAAGTTTTTAATATTTCTTATTTTTGGTCAAACTTTCTTTAACAGCTCATTTCAGTAAACGTTATTTTTTTTTTCGTTTGTTTGTGGAATATTAAAGAAACAAAAAAAAAAAAAAAATTCGGACATACTAAAAGTTAACATTTGTGTAACCCGAAGAGATGGAAGAAGAGTAGTAGGCAACGACAAGTAAAATAATATGAAATTATATTAGCATAATGTAATACATGCTTAAAGTTTGTTGTAAGTGACACTCGGTTTGCAGTGACTTATTGTATGCCATGTGCAATATAATGGTAGTGCTACTACGACAGCAAAAGATGGTCCAACGAAGCAACGAAGTTATTTTTTGTTTAGTTTTGCTACATCTACTGTTGTCACTGGCACCGGAAATTAATGTTGTTGACCGGATTCTTTGTTGATTAACCAACGAACCATCAAAAATGAAGCCATAGCATTTGTTCTATTTTAACACTTATTTCAATTTTTATTCAACTCATTAATAGAAGTAGCTTTTTTTCTTGTTGTTGTTTTCACAAACTTTATATTGTTGTTATTATGTTATTTTTACTCTTCCAACTAAATATATACTTAGTCCTGTTATATAATGGTGTCTTTGCTAATTAGTGCGTTCGTCTCATGCACTGTTACACATTTACATAATGTCTCTCTATTTAATAGCATGAATCACGAGTATTTTTTGTTATTATTTTTATTTTTTTAATTATACTTTTGAATACTTAATTATACTAGTTGAATACTTATATAAAACCAATGAGGAAAAAATTGAAAGGCTATAGTTCATTTAAATCTATAAGATCAACTGCTTCTATGATGTGCTTGAATTCATTAAAAAAAAAGACAACTGCACTAAATCAATTTAAGTATTTTAATTTTATCAATTTTAATTGATTTTTATCGAATGACGATTGCTTCTCCAGTGGGCTTTATCCTTGTCTCCATAGTGTCTATTAGGAATTTGAAGCTCTGACAAGTTCTTCAATAGTAGTTCTTTCTATGTTCTTCCAGTGGCTCAAAATAAGCAAGTCAATGCATCCGCTTGATTTTACCAGAGTATAATATGGTATGTTAATGCTGACATATAACTTGTACAACTCATGGTTGCACCTTAGTAAGTACTATTTGTGGTTTTTGTAAAGAGTGCTTGACTTCGTATGATTTCCATGGCTGACGTCGTCACTAATGTTAATGCTGGTTCCAAGACATACAAGTTCCTTTATTACCTCGAAAGCATACGACCTGGTGCGGTCCCAGAACTACCCGACCTAACAAAGAAAACACACCCAGTTTGGGAAAATTTTTCTTTATTTCTCAACATAGTCTCCTTTTAGCTCTATACACTTTTCCCAGCGATATTCTATCTGCTTCGATACCTTGTTTATACTATGAACTGTCTAGCTCATTGAAATAGCCATCTACCGAGACTCCACCTCTTCATTGTTTGAAAATCTTCTACCACTTCAAAGCCATTTATTCAAATTTGGAAATAGAAAATAATCCGAAGAAGCTAAATCTGTAGAATAAGATGCGTGCTGAAGGAATTCGAGCTTTAACTCATTGATTTTGGCCATCGCAATGGCGTATGTCTGAACTGGTGCATTATCTTGATTGTGAGCAGCTCGTACTCATCTTGGCAGCTCGTACGACGCAGTTTGAACTCTGCCACTCAAAATTTTATGATCGTAAACGAAGGAGCAGACTCCCCCACAGTAGAATCTAGTTCGGCTTTAATATTCGTTGGACTGAGATCGTTCAAATGCAAGTATTGAATTACATAACGGGCTGGGACTGCCCTCGTATTTGTCAACAGGGACGTAATTTCTAAAACGCGGAGACTTTTTGTTTGTGCCATTCTATAAAGACGAATTGGTTTTGCAGGAATACCGAACTGCCGAACTACCGAACTGCTTTGCCGAACTGTCGAAAGTAGTTTCATAATCGACAAATAGGTGGTCTTTGTTGGTCTTTTTTTATTGGATTTTCAGAATTAGACGTGGTGTGTAAATCTGGTCTATGGTGGATTTATTAGGTCCAGTCAGATTATTATCGTTCAGATGGGTCCAATCAGATGAGTGCAGTAGCTCAGTGGTTAGTGTGTTGGCCTTTTGATTTGTAGGTCGTGGGTTCAATCCCCGGCTAAAGCATAACATATTTAATATCGAAAAGATTTCTCTTTCGAACGGATCCACCAGTCGGCAAGCAATTGGCAATTCTTCCGGCAGTAGCAATTTGCTATGGAAAAGCTTCTAAAAGAACTCTGTGACAGAGCTCAGAAAAAGTGATGTCACAAGGGTTCTGCAGTTCGGAACCGGCTAAAATAAGTAGATCCCTTCTAAGAGTGTCCAATATCTAACACGCACAGCAGTACTGTAAGAAAAGCTCGGCCAAAAAGCCCTTCGGGGCCTCTAAGTGCCACATATTAATTTTGTTTAATTCAGATTGTTACATATTCCACGATAGTTGGTGCAAATTGTAATATATTTTTTCTATCAATGGGACTCGATGATGGTTTCGCCGGTCATTTTGACCTAGTCATGGGCGAGTGGTGCAGTATAAATACCATTATTCGAAATTTTGGTATTCGATTAATCAGATCCACTAGTGGAGTTATTCTTAACATAAATTCAAGTAGAAAAAATAAATCAAATTAAATTTAAATCAAACCAAATCAAATGTCGTCATGTAACTAACCCTAAAATTGCATTTTATTTGATCAAAATTTATAGCAAACAGCAGATGTCTTTACATACCAGTAAAATATACACTTTCAACTTGTATGATACGAGTATGTACATAGTCTTTGAGCGACACACAAAAGTACAATTTGAAGTTGTTGTTTTACTCCTCAACGTCATGACTTTCTATGTATATGTACGTATTTACAATCAATTTACATGTAATTAAAAATTTCAACGACTTTAATGCTTGTCAAGTCACAGTATTAAAATATTTTCTTTATGCATACTGCCATAAGAGCAACTAACTACTTGCTCTTGTCTACCTGCTGGTAACTACATACACTATATACATACATGTAAAAGTGTATGAGTAAATATAAAATGCAATAACACCTGCATTTTCATGTGTATTCTCATATAATGTGTTTGTATTTTATATATTTTATGCACTTAGATAGGTATTATATGTGACAGAAATTTCTTGTGTGTGCGCCCCTCGACAGTATGGAGGGCCGTATGAAAAGTTTCAACATTTTCAAATTTCTTCATTTGATCATTTGGTAGCATGATATTTTATATATCAATGATAATGATTATGAAGATATCAAATTGAATAATTTATTGTTGTATTGGTCGATTTTTGTATTGTATTTAATTAGCTATGTCCGCCGAGGTAGCTACAATATAAAGCATATAGTTTTTAAGAAAAAATTAAAATACACATGACAATACATTTTACTCATGGACATAACAAATAAGGATATTTTTCAAAATGTGTACTTATATATTTTTTGGTATACAAATACAACATAAGTTTTGCACACATTAATTCCATTCTTGGAATTGTATGCATGTATTAAACTTCCTAATTGTAAATTGCACAAGTGTATATTTTGAACTGTCTTTGTTTTGCTATTATTGCTTTGACGACTGCTTGTGTTGTTTGTTGAAAACAAAGCATTTATTTACCGATGCTAGTTAATATGGATATGCAAAATGAGCTTTATTTGATTTTCCCACTATGTGCGTTCTATATATTTCAATTCTGCTATAATGAGGAAAAGTCCATGGAACACTTAAACACAACCTGTGATGAACTATGACACTATGATGAAGGAGCTGGTTGGATTCCTTGATATATTAAATATACTAAATATCTAGGTACAAAGGAATGCAAAATAGACCACGTTGGTCGCAGTGCCTAAAGGCCTTAGCCTGATTCGTACTACCATTACCATTACCATATATTACAATAACATCATATTAATTTACACTACTCTACAATATAGAAGTATGATATCAGACAAAGTAATCACATATAGATTCCTGAATCCATGGTCAGATTTCCGGCATTAAGCTCATCATCTAACCTCAAAAAAAAACTAGCAAAAATAGGCGAAAAATCTATGATTTTTTGAGGATAGAAACAAACCCCAGCTTGATTACAGACGTATGACCATATACAAAAAATAGTAATTTTCTATGAGACGTACAGAAAGTAGTAGATGTGGTTCCCCCATCTTGCACTGAACTTTTAAACAATCAAATATTTACCCGAAAACTAAATATAATTGTCTGAGAGTAATTTTTTAAGGAGAATATAACCAAGGCGATAGTCAAAGTAACGGTTATATATGGTATATGAGACTACATTGAATAGTAGCCAATATAGCGAAATTTTTAAGCAGATTGTAATAGTATTTTCCCATGAGAGCTGCTTGAAGTACTTGACCTCGCTTTAGCTGCTTCTTGCAGTGCTGCAGTAACCCTCTTAAAATAATTATGTAAATATCATACGAGGGCGGTCCCAGAACTACCCGACCTGACATATAGATGGCGGCAGTAGTTTGAAAAAAATTACTTACTTACTTATCTGGCCGTAACAACCGAATATCGATTTAGGCCGAATATAACATGCCTCGCCAGTTATCTGTGTTCTTCGTTATCTGGCGCCAGGTAGAAATTCCAAGTTCCGTTAGATTCTCTAGTACTTGGTCTTTCCTCCGAAGGTTAAGTCTACCTCTTCTGCGTCGTCCTCCAGCGGGTTCCGAATATAACACTTTCTTACCTGTAGCGTGTTCTTTCATTCGCTCAACATAACCTAGCCAGCGCAGCCGCTGGATTTTGATGCGCTTTACTATGTCAATATCGGCATACAGCTCGTACAGCTCATGGTTGTACCTTATTCGGTACTCGCCACCAACACAAATAGGTCCAAAGATCCTGCGTAGGACTTTTCTCTCGAAAACTCCAAGCATTCGCTCATCCGAGGTGGAAATTGTCCGGGCTAAAAAAAAAAAATACTTTGATGAAATTCAAAAGTGGCAAGTGGAATTGCTTCAGCACGCACCCTATTTAGCTCCTTCGGATTATTTTCAATTTCCAAATTTGAAAATTTGCCTTGGTGGTAGAAGATTTGCAAACAATGAAGAGGTGGAGTCTGGCTAGATGGTAGATGGTAGATGGCTATTTTAATGAGCTAGACAGTTCATACTATAAACAGAGTCTCGGAGCTATAGAATATCGCTGGGAAAAATATATAGAGCTAAAAGGAGTTTATGTTGAGAAATAATGATAAATTTGTTGTTTTCTTTATTAGGTCGGGTAGTTCTGGGACCGCCCTCGTATATATACAGTTTCTTAGATGCAATATAAACTAATTTATGGCGGTTAAAGTTTTAAAGATAATTCCATGGGTAGCAACTTCGCTTGCTCTATGTGGTTGTGTTAGTTGACCGATCATGGATATTTTTATTATTTGAACTTCTGGACCATATTTTTTCAAGTTATCATGTGACAGAAAGGTAAAGAAAGATAAATGGGCAGAATGATAGATAGATGAACATGTTGAAGTCGATAACGCAGATAGCCAAACCAAATGGCTAAATCAATAAAAAAGTAATCAACATTATAACACCTCCGCACTAGGATGCAGAGTAGAATAAAACATTTCAATTGATATTTCACAAAAATACTTGGAAGCACACTTTATGTATACCTATATGTATATTATTTTATTATTTCAATTTGAATATATACGCTATTTCGCTAAGAATTTTTTTTAAAGCTTGCTCTTGTTTTTTCATACCCGCTTGTTTGTACCAAAATTGTGTATATTTTCGTGTGATTTTGCTATATTTTATACATTAGGTATTATTATGTTTACTGCGAAATTTAATTTTCCATTTCATCGCCTCAGCTTATAATCTAAATGGTATACTATACCCTTTAGTTTTTAAATATTTTTGTTGGTGTTGGTATTTTTTTTTATTCGAAATAAATACATATAACGTGTATAGTTTTGCATTTGCCTTTATATTTGTTTCTACATACGTATGTACATATGTTTGTATACAAATGTATTAATGTGAATGTTTATTTCTGCTTTTGCGCCTTCTATGTTATATTTTTGACTGTCTGTTTATCTGTAGCCTCTATCTAGTGAAATTCCTTATATGTATGCATGCATGGCTTGAGTTTTGTATGAAGGCAATTTCATTTGATGTGTTCTGTCAAAAAAACAAAAAAAAAGTTCCAGGAATGAAAAAATATACTATTCTTCTCCTACTCCTTTGAAGAGTCAGTCATCCACTGACTTCGAATGAAATTTTTATACAAAATAATACATATGCAAGGAAAATTTGATAAGTTCAAGCAAAACATGTATGTATTTGTACAACGTATATTACGTTATAGGTGTATGTATTTATGGACAACTTCATTTGTACTATAAATATTCATACGAAGGTAGCCATTTAGATTTCAGCAACTGACAATACTAGTAGCGCTAAGTGATGTCTGTTAGTTGCAATCTAAAGTTGGAAGTTTTCGGCAGTATGTATACATATATACCTATTTTGATACATGGACTCTATTTGCATTATTTGCAGTGACTTGAAAAATAATTCCAGATAATTTTCGTGAGATGATTTTTCACAATTTTCATTTTGAATTATCTCACCAACAGTTTATTGATGCATTTAATTCTTAATATGGGGATGAGTCTTCTCCAAAAACTACTGTATATACATAGGCTTAGCTTAGTGTGCGTATGGAATTTAATTGTGGTCACTGTTCTCTGAATGAGGAATTCCATGAATTTCGTTCTTAACCAGTTATTGCACCAGAAAGCATCGTCATGTTTTCGCCATGATTAAGATATCTCTTATTTGAAAGGTCAACGATTTTTTTTTTCGCCAGAAGAGGCCTTTTGATGCATTCAAAAACCCTCTTTAAGAGATACCACCTTTACAGTGGCAAAAAAGCTGTACGGTTTGATTAAAAGGCATACAAAACTGTATTGATTCTCGTGGAGAATATTTTAAGAAATAATCAAAACCATTTTTCAATAATAAATATTTACTTTTGGTCTCTTATTGTATTCCCGTAATATAAATATAAATTTCGGTTGCAAAACGAAATAAGCTTGTACTTATCTGGGTTCCTGGACACTGTGGTGTCCAAGGTAACGAAATAGCTGATAAATTTGGGCAACTCCGGTTCAGCGTATACGCCGCTGAGGCCAGAACTAGTTATCGGAATCAGTTCTACAGGTATCAAGCGACCTGGATCAACAATTATATTAGTAACCTTCTTAATTACCGTTGGTCCAGCCTTGAAAGCTGTAAAACTGCAAAGTGTTTTGTGATGAGTCCGAACAGAAAGTTGTCGAACTTTCTTTTGAAACTTGGACGAAAAGATGTTCACTTAATGGTCGGAATCATCACAGAACATAATCCTTTGCTCGTAGATGGCATTAGTGAGCATATTGAGCTATTATCGACTGTGAATTCTTTTTTTTATGAGTTTGACACATGCTTACATCAATTAGTAAACATCATTAGCGATTTCATACAACAACATACATTTTTCCTCGTATAATAATGTCTAGTTTCGTGCCAGAAAAAGAGCATATGCGGGAAGCTCTAATTTTTTGCTTCAATTTAAAGAAATCTGCTGCTGAGTCGCATCGAATGCTTGTGGAGGACTATGGTGACAGTGTGCTATCAGAAACCACTTGTAGAGACTGGTTTCGTCGGTTCAAAGAAGGCCATTTTGACTTGAGTGACAAGAAGCGTGAAAATAGACCCAGAAAAGTCGAGGACCATGATTTGCAGGCTCTTTTGGATGAGGACGACATTCAATCGCAAAAAATGCTTGCCGAACAGTTAGGTGCTACTCAACAAGCCATTTCCACAATTTTTGGCTTTCTATGAAAAAAGAAATGTGTTTTTGCAAAGATTGCGCATCTTTGGCTCTGATATAATGAAAATGGATAAATTCCATTCTCTAGCCCTGGGAGAGATATTCAGATTCGTTAAGAAATCTTGAAAATTTATTTGGAATTATTAAAATCCCCTCTCACTCCTTCCACCCTTTCATGCGATCTTATAACGCGCACCTTCTATCTTTTCTCGAGAGGGTGGAGCTCCTCCTGAAATTCTGGAGAATAGTTCAAGATGCTTCAATGCTTTTGGAATCTCCATGCAACAACTATGAACTTCTGAAACTTCTCAATGTAAAAAGTCAGTATATGAATTGGCACACCTTTTCATAAAATCTGTGCTATTAACCTATTATAGTCGCATGCAGCTTTTAACTAAACATATTTTATAATAATGCCAACACTTAGTCAAATTAAAAACAGAAAAAAAAAATGTTGTTTGACTTCACTTTACCTGCGTGATTTTTACTAATTTCATATTGTAGATTGCCATAACTAGAGCAATATAATAATTTTTATCAATTTAATAAAATATACTACTTTGCCACACCAAAGAAATAACAATAAAATATTTTTCATATGATGTGTAAATTGTTTTTTGTTTTTTTTTTTTATATAAACGTCACATATACACGTTTATAATTGAAATGGTATATTAACAAATAAACAGCTTAACCAGCTTAGATGAATGGTGGAAAAAAATGCGAAGTAGTAATAATAAAATGAATCGTTTCGAAAGTTTCTAAAACTTATTTCGCGACAAATAAAATGCGGACAAAAGAAAGAAAAAAAAAAAAAAGCAAAGCTTGTATATATGCAGGTAGGAATTTTAATAATATTGTTTTCATAACAAATCCTCATGCTTTAATGTGAACAAAGCGTAACTATTTTCTATTCATGAAGATACTTAATAGCGACAAATAGTTTTGCATGTTCATACATATGCATATTGGTGTAATGACGATAACAATGCGCTAATGATTATGATAATGACGGTGAAAATAAAAGAAAAAAATAAGAGAGGAAAAGAAAATGTTTTTATAAAAACATTTTTCCCATTTTCCATCTATTTTCTCTGCATTTTTCTTTTTTTCTGCATTCTATGAACTTTCCAAATTTACATTATCAAAATGATTACATACATAGTTGAATGCATATTTACCATTAAAAAAAAGTATACCTGATATTGTGGTAAGTATTAACAACAATACAAGCATTGTTGATGCAAATAATAACTACAATGATGATGATGATGATAATAAATGTTATAAAGTCAACAAAGAAGAATAAAACATCATTTTCATTACAATAATTGCTGCTATAAATAATAAATAGATATGCAATTTATTTTATACATTCTATACATACCTAATTAAGGTATGTATGAGAATATTATGTTTCGTTAAATGTTTTTAAATGAAATTATTATTATTATTATTATTATGATTGCAATTGAATTGTATTGTATTGTAGTTCATGACGTATGATTAATTTTAATTATAATTAATTGCATTTTTTTGGAAATTAAATCATTTCTCACATAAGCAATTAATTCAATTGTTTCATTGCATTTTTTTAATGCATAATCGAGTATGTTATTGAATAATTAATAAAAAAATACCAAGTTGTTAGCTTAAACATTCCAGCGTGGCATGGTGCATCTGTGAATAATATTGTAAATTGCAGCTGGTAATACTATAAGGTCTAGTAAAAAGAAAACCATGATTATTTTTACATTAAATTGAAGGTTTTACTTAGCATAGTTAGAACCATCGGATTTAGGTTAAATATGCACCGTTTTGTTCAATAACTTGTTGCCATTTTGATGGTAATTTCATAGTGCCACTCTCATAGTGGCCACTCGTACCTATTGGCAAAAAACTGGGACAGTCGATTTTCACAAGCTTCTCTTGTGGCAAATTTTTCGCCATCAAAATCATTCGCCATAGACTGGAACAGTTAGTAATCACTTGGTGCCAGGTCCGGAATATAAGAATCTCCCAACCAAGCTCACGGAGCTTCTGGCGAGTCACTATAGATATGTGTGGCCTGGCGTTGTCCTGATGGAACACAGTACCTCTCCTATTGGCCAAAGCTGGCCGCTTCTGAGCGATTACTTCCTTCAGACGATCCAATTGTTGACAGTACAGGTCCGAATTAAGAGTTTGGCCGTAGGGGAGTAGCTCATAGTAGCGATTCCCTGTCAATCCCACCAAATACATAGCAAAACCTTCATGACCGTCAATCCTGGCTTTGCCACCGTTTGCGCCAGCTCACCACAATTCCACCACGACCCTTTTCGCTTGACGTTGTCTCAAGTGACCCTTTTTTCATCGCCAGTAATCATCCGCTTCAGAAATGGATCGATTTTGTTGCGATTCAGCAGCGATTCGCAGATAGAAATTCGATCCATGAGTTTTTTTTTTGCGTTAACTCGTGTGGCACCCATCAATCAATCAAAAGAAAGCGTGACGTTGGAACAAGGACATAATCCATGTTCATCAAGTGGACCACTCGTAACCAGACCAAGGTCTGTTTGAGGATATGAGCCCTATAGCTGATACCTCTGGGGGCCAACCACAAGTGTTACGTGTACTGCGACCAAACGAGATCTTTTGTACCCAAACGAGATCTTCTGACACCCATACATCGGGCTTCTTTTTGTCTTCAGCCGTTTTAAATGGTACCAAACGGTTTTATGTGCAATATTTAGCTCCTGGGCAATAGAAACAGTGCTTACGGTCAGACTCGATGATTTCCATTATTTTATCGATACTTTCGACAATTGGCCTTCCAGAGTGTGGTGCATCTTTGACATCAAAATTACCGGAACGGTATCGACGAAACCAAAACTGCAAGTGATTGGCTGTTATAGTCTCAGGATCATAAACACTATTCATATTTTCAGGCGTCTGGTTTGCGTTTTCGACTTTATCGAAGAAAAACTGTAAAAAATGGCGTATTTTCTCTTTACTGCATAACCCGAACGCTGATACAACGCGAGATACAGATTACTAAAGCCATCTATTGGAAAAATAATGGATTTCTTTTTACTACACCTTATATTAGGTCTACTGTTTGCAAATATTTGATTTTATACCTACATATATGGCAAGGGAGTGAAGCATATATGCAGTGTCAGGATATGAGACGATAAAGCCTCTCCCCCAACACAAAGTGTTATGCGTTTTCGTACCGACTGAATTCTTTGTATCGTTCATTGTCTATATATTGTATTGTCCGTTGTATACTAGCCCATACATATTGGCAAGTAAGCATATGTATAAATGAATCTAGCTAAAAAGTATGTAGAACTCTGTGTATACGTTATAAATTGGCTATATCGCACAAGTATGGGTAAAGTATATCATGGATATGTAGTCATACACGAAGAAATATATGCGTAAGGCTATAGAGTAATGCCTGTGAAATCATGCTTCATAATAGACCATAGATTTTCTTCTTAAACCATTTCATTTGTTCATTGCCTGTCATAATATGTAGTTACTATTCCGTATATATGATACATACATACATATTGTACATACTCGTATAGTCGTCATATATAGTTTTTGCTTTATTTTAGTTATATTTTATGTTAATAAATGCGTTAATAAATTATGATCATTTCCTTCAGTAAACATTAACATACCAATACATATGTTATTTAAAGGGTAAGCCAATGGTCAAGCCGATTTTTATGTTGGTGTGCCAACAACTCATCCTCTCACTGTTATTCCGAAGAATATTTCCGATAATTGGTAGGAGCTCTTTTGAATAAATGTCTTGCATAGTATTGTGTAAAAACATCTGTATCGTTGCAGGATGGTAGAATTAACCAAAAACAAAAAATAAAATGTAAATGGGTTAGACTAATGCCTTTATGCACTGTGAGCAACCTGGTCTATTGTGCATCCCTTCGTACTTAGATATTTAGTATATTTAATATATCGAGAAATCGAACTAGCTACTTTGGGGGTAGCATTTAAAGGGCTTCATCTTCTAGTAGGTATGAACCTATGATATTGTTCCCCCAGTGGCCGAGTGCATCACAGGTTGTGATTAAGTATTCCATGGACTCTTTTTCACCACAGCAAAATCTGCAAGTACTTGTCTGGAATACTCCTATTTTGTGTAAGTGTTTATTGCATACGAAGTGGCCAGTTAGTGCTCCGGAGAGTAACCTAAGATTCTTTTTGTTTAAGGAGACAGCGATGTTTGCTATTTTTTGGCATCAAAGCTCAGGAATTTGTTGGGAGTAGTTGAGACCGCCAATGTTATTCCAATATTCTCTCATTTTATGTTGGTAGGCTTGGTAGGCTTCCTATTTTATGTTGTTTTTATTGAAGCCAAAGAAGGGGGTGGGACCGATAAATTGCACTTCAGCCTCTTTTTTTTTGGCATGAAGGTCCGCTTTTTCATTACCTTCGTGTTCTTCATGTTCTGGCGCCCAGTTCAGAGAGACCTGATTGTGGGATGGCCAGTTTGTTGAGTGCATTGTTACACTCTTTGTGAGGACTTTTGATGTGAATGTGTAATTTTTAAGAGCTTTGAGGTCTGAGAGTCTGCTTTTAATTTAGACTCTTTGGAGTCCTCTTTTGTTGGATAGAATTTCCACTGTTTCCATTATAGCATAAAGCTCTGCATTGAAAATTGTGGTATACGCCCTTAGTGTTATTGATTTGTGTGTTCCCAGGTCCCATTATTCCTGCTCCTACACCCTGAAGCGTTTTGGATCCATCTGTATACCATTTTTGCGAATCCATGTTATGTATCCATGTTGGGCAAGCATTTCATTCCTCCCTTGAGGGGAAAATGACTTTATATTTCTGACTCTGTATCTCAAAATAATACTCGCCGGAGAAAAAGCGACACCACCTACATCATAATATAGACTATTATATAAAAATATGTCCGTTTGGTTGGAATATGTTATTTTTTTTTGTATTCAAAATCACCGAGAATTGACAATTGAATAGAGCGAATAATCCGAGCTCTTTATGCAGAATTCTCCACAGTAATATGCGCCTTTAGTTTAGTTGCTGAAATATTTTTCGAGTTAATATTATCGGGTATAGAGGAACTATGATGTTGAGTGCAAAAAGATCTCTCAAGTACTTAATCATATACAATGTAATAAGGAGCTAACCAATGGCCGACCTTTTATATGGAAGTATTGCGCATACGGTAATTGTGTGTGTGTGTGTGTGTGTGTGTGAGTAAGTATATAAATAAATGTAATTTGTTAAGAAATTTATTTTTCTAAGCACAAAATTGTACCATAAGATAATGAAAACATAATAGATGTGCTTACAATCATATTCATGCAGTAGTTCGTAGTGCGAGTGTAGGGTGGATTTCTCATAAATTCAACACGCGTGGACATTGCTAATAATAATGATAAATTTAAGCAAATATATGATATGTTTGTTTTTGGATATAACAGCAAACAGATTTAATTTATTTGTGTACGCAATAATAAAATAATCTCTTTTATCTCTGGGTTAAATCAAAGAAGTGTTACTTCAAATAGTATAAGAGTTGCTTTTAAGAATTCAAAAAAGAAAATAGAAAATACTGAGGTAATTCATGTAAGTTTCGTTTACTTTGTATGTTGATTCTTTTCATTTACAATTGCCTTATTCGATAATATAGATATTTAATATTGTACCACAGATACATGCCTAAATTAAATGCTAATTTTAATTTGCGTATTTTATTAGTTACGCAAGGTTAGAGTGAAAACCTTGTTCAATATTAGCTAGCAAATGTAACATTTCAATCCAATTAAATATTTACATTTTAATTATATTTACAATATACATATATGTATAGCTAGTATCTAAGATACTTCTTCTTCTTCTTCGTCTGAACTAAGTATGCTTCAGTTTAATCATTTGTCAATTATGTATCATCAAACAATTTTCAACATTGATATTTGTCTGGGTGTACAAGCAATGTGTACTCGTACATATATGCAATAAAATATATACTCATATGAGTAAGTGTTTATTTTGTGTACAACAACAACAACAACAACAACAAGTAGTCAAAACAATTTATTATTATTGAAGTAGAAGCCTTACTGACTATTCTACAATATTTACTTGCTATGTACATACAATTAAGTGTATGCTATATAGTGTACATATAAGTATGCACAATAAATGGAATTCTAAAATTGTTGACGAGAATGTATGTATGAAATTAATAAATTTACTTCAGAATTGTTTTTATTGCTTCTTCTTCTTTCTTCTTCTTCCGCCACAATCTCAAAGCATTTATTATACTTACATAAATTGAATAATGTTTTCTAATTAAATATTGTACGATATTACTCATACGCTCTATAGACCTATATGTATGTGAGTATGTTATTTTAACTTAATATATATTTGAGCATATACATACATATGTGCAGTATGTATGTGAGTGGATAAAACTGCAGTTTATTATGACATAAATCTTTTTAATTTACTCATCCTTGTACTATATCAATGTGTATTGCATTTGTTAATGCAATATATGTTGCTATTCTGTAGGCACAAATCGTTGTTGATGCATATATATATGGCATAGGATTCAATATCCCAGCAAGCAACAAAGCTCAAAAATATTTTTATCAAATTCTCAGATATGATTCCTTTTACATATATTTTTTCCTAATATAAGGGAACACTAAATTGACTCCTAATTATGACTCTGAAAGCGATTCTAATATGGATGAGTTTTGTGTGGTTGATGGATTTATTTCTATAAACATTATTGGATTTTTAGGGTCTTCGATGAGTAAATTTGTAGATTATTTTAAACTTACATTACCATAACATATTCGGTGGCAGAGTTTAAACGAGGTCGTACGAGCTGCCAAGACGAACACCATAGTGGTCAACCAATTGAGGTGGCCACGCCAGAAACAGTTAAGAAAATCCACAAAATGGTATTGAATGATCGCCGGCTGAAGGTGCTAGGTGAGCTAGATGAAATTACAGGCATTTCAAAAAGTGCTATACATCGTATTTGATCGAAAATTTCGAGATGAAAAAGCTGTGTGCAAGATAGGTGCCCCGTTTGCTCACAATAGAACAAAAACAACGTCGTGAAGATGTTTCTGTAGAGTGTTTGGCGATGTTTCACAGTAATAAAGCCAAGTTTTTGCATCGATTCGTAACCATGGATGAGCCATGGGTGCACCACCACTTCACACCTGAGACAAAGGAGAAAACAGTGGACTGAAAAGGGAGAATCGTGTCCAAAGAAGGCGAAGACAGTTCCATCTGCAGGCAAGGTTATGGCGTCTGTTTTTTTGGGATGCACGTGGGATAATTTTTATTGAAAAAAGGAAAAACAATCAACGGCGAGTATTATGCTAATTTGCAGCAGCGTTTAAGTGATGAAATTAACGAAAAAAGGCCGTATTTGGCGAAAAAGAAGTTATTGTTTCATCAAGATAATGCGCCAGTTCACACATTCGCTATTTCAGTGGCCAAAATCAATTAGTTAAAGCTCGAATTGCTTCAGCATGCACCTTATTCGCCAGATTTAGCTCCTTCGGTTTATTTTCTATTTCCAAATTTGAAAAAATGGCTTGGTTGTAGAAGATTTGGAATCAATGAAGAGGTGGAGTCTGCGGTAGATGGCTATTTTAATGAGCTAGGCAGTTTATACTATAAACAGGGTATCGAAGCCATATAGCTGAAAGGAGATAATGGTGAGAAATAAAGAAAAATTTTCCCAAATTTGTTGTGTTTTCTCTGTTAGGTCGGGTAGTTCTGGGACCCCCCCCTCCCACGTATCATATAACGTAATCTGTATGAAGCAAGACTTTATGCTTGTGTTTCTTTCTTTTCTTCCAGAAATTTGTATTTTACGCTACGAATTTTCTAAAAGTTGTTAGAATTTCATCCGTTTTTTAATAAACATTGAAAGCACACAGAAGAGTTCGAAATTACTTGTGTGTATGATTTGGTTTGATGGGACAATCATTCTCGTAATTGTTGTATATGTAAATATATTTAAGTGGAACGTAATTTTCATTGCAAATTTTGCATTCATTGCATTACATCAAACTTGTCTATTTGTCAGAGTGGTTCTTGGTATGCGTAGTTTTAATTACGATCTTTATTATAATATATTAAAATAGATTGCATTTGTTTATGATTCATTTATTAGCAATGAATATTTAGATATATATGTAGAAGATACTAAGTTATGGAATGTCATGGTTAGATCTAAAAAAAGAAGACCCACATACCTATTAGTATATAAGAGCATACCATGCTCATCTTTTACACAATCTTAGCGTATAATTTGGGAGTATAAATATTTAAAATAACGTAAGTACATAATTTACTGAGTATAAATGTTTCTTGCAATATTACATTTCCATTTAAAATTACCCTTAAATATAGTTAGCCTAGATGAAAGACCATATCAGTTATGGCGGTTTAAAATTGAAAATATTTTGCAATGGACGCTAATGAAATTATGAGCACGGCTTGGCCATTTTTCTGTTAAGAAATATCTAAATATTATTTTACAGAGTTACTATGACCCATCCCATAGTTACCGTAGTTCAAATAACTCTTCCAAATGTAAGATCGACTTCAATTATACTAAAATTTGCTTTTGAAAAATCTAAATAGTACAGATGTGGATAAATACAAGTATTTTGAGAAGTTGTATGTACATTTTGAAGCTCATGGTATGCTTTCAATTATGGCATGAACATTTAAAACATTTTTCATTGACCCATCTTAACGTTCATACAAACAAACTCATTGTAGACTCATATTTTTCTACATTTCTCACAAATACAAAAATATAATGTACATTTTAATGTAATGTATATTAAGTAAGGAAGTAATTTTTAAAATATCAGATCTAGATATACATATGTTGGTATATCGTGTTAAAAGGCAAATCTTTTTATATCAAGATTTGGTAAGAAACTGTTTGGAATAGGCATACACAAACAATTGCTTGTATAATGCCTTTCTTTGTTACTTAGTAGTAGTACACAAACACATACATATATACTGGTGTCATTTACATATCCAAGCATTTATAATTGATATGGGATGCCTGTGTGTGTGTGTGTGTGTGTGTGTGCGTGATAAAAATAAACAAGTAGAAAAGGAGTAAACCAATGTCATGTCATGATGATGCTTTTGCAATTCAACGCCTTATCTTATAGTCTTTTCTTTCAATTTTACCATTTCATCATTTCAAATTTAAGTCTGCGGCAAATGACTTCCTTTCTTTTCTCGTACTCGTACATACTCGTATACTCGTACATACAAATTATTTTCTATTCTTTTTTTTTTTTTTGGCATTTTAATTAAATTACTTACCAGCACACAACAAATACATATATCTATGTACGAAAGTTTGAGAAAAACATGAGCAAAAGAGTTCTTTTAAAAATTCATTTGCATCGTGATGTTGTTCAACTTTGCCGTGTCGTTTAATGAAAAGAAGAAGAAGAAGAAGATAAAACTAATCACTTAAGTTTATACATATCTACTATGTAGAGTATTATTCACAGCAGAATGAGTGGGTGGGTTACAAAACCATACATGCGTTACTCACTGTTTTTGCTATTTAACTATATTCGTATTTTTTTTCTTCATATTTTAGCACACAGTTCACTGTGTGCTGTTCTTGTTCTCTTCCTAAACAAATTTACAGCAAATAATATGCAATAAATCTTATGCCGTTGCTTGTTTATCAGAATAATACATATTGTAAATACACGCTTGAACTATGAACGGATGACTAATGGAAGCAAGAAATTTAAAAAAGTATGCTTCCTAATGTGGGCGTATGTATGTGGCTAGGAGTTTGCGCGTGTAAGTGTGCATTTGACAATTTAACATTACATGCAAACTCTTATTGGGTTAACACAAATGCCGCACTTATATGCTTTCAAAACACATTTATTATAAAATTTTCATAAAATTATCTTCAATATCAAAAAGAAGGTAAACAACATATCGGTAATTGCAACTACTCTTTTGTATATTTTTATTTTAGATTTTTTTTTTTTCACATATTCATATTATATATTGAATCTTCTAATCTATATTCTAAAACTAACAATAAATTTTCATGGATACACATTCCACATTCATTTAGTAACTATATAAATTACCAAAATGCTCATTGCCATTGCTTTGAGCTTACACGGTTTTAACACGAAAAAAAATTTTTTTTTTTAAATTTATATCTTCAAGTCTAATCGGTTTGGGATGCTATATGTAGTACGTCCTTTCTATTCCGGCGGTTGTGTCCTTGGTGCTGCAGTAGGAGCCTAGCTATAGCATTGGGATGCGTTTCATGCTTTGCTAAATAAGTCGGGAGGAAACTTCATCAGTTACATACGGAATATGTAAATCTCTGTGGATATTAGCATTTTTGACGAACCAAGGAGTATTGGTAATCAAGCGTAGGATTTTTTATTGTGCTCTTTGAAGCTTTTCCACGTTTGAAGATGAAGCGATACCCCAGAGTTGGATACCGTAGGTCCATATGGGCCTGATAATGGCTTGATAATGTAGAGAAGAACCTTATAGTCCAGTTTGAGTTTGGAGTGCCTGTTCAAAAACCAGTGTACCTTCCATGTTTTTATTTTTATATGGGTAACAGATGCATTCCTAGATATTTAGTTTCTAAGGCCTAAAGGATCGGCTTAGAGTTAATTTGCACAGGGAGGCAAGAACTCCGCCGTAGAGAGAATGTGATGGGAATGAATTTGGACTCATTGACTTTGATTCTCCGCTCACCAAGCCATTCCTGATGCCTGTTTATATGTACTTGGAAAAGTTTTGACGCTGCGTTCGGCATTGCATGAGTGCTTAATATAGCTGTATCGTCGACGAAAGTATAGGTAATAGTCTTGACGTCGGTTGTCATATCTGCCGTGAACAACGTATGGGATAAGGGGCCTAATACGCTGCCTTGTGGTATTCCAGCTCGAATGGGATACTCAGCTGAGATGAAGCTTTTCTGTTTTACCACAAAGAGCCTACCCGTGAGGTAGCTTACAAGCAATGCGTATATGTTAAGAGCTAACATGCTTTTCAGATTGTACAAAATTCCTTCGTGCCACACCTCATATCAAACGCCTGAGCCTGATATCAAGAAAAACTGTGGAACAATATTGCTTATTTTCGAAAGTTTCTTGTATAGTGTTTACAATTCGATGAATTTGTTCGATGGTACTGTGCTTTTCTCTAAAATCAAACTGATGATTGGGTATGATGTTATTGAGTTTGACGAAACCTTTAATAACTTTTATTATCAGATTTTCAAAGAGTTTCGAAAAGATTGAAAGCAGGCTAATTGATCTGTACGAAGAGACGTTTGTTGGGTCCTTTCCTTTCCGTGTCACTCAGCTCTTTTAAAAGCATTATCATGGAAAGCATTTACTGCTGTTGAATTGATAATCGGTTTGTAAAGGGTTTTCCATTAGGGACATAACAATTTCGTATCTTTATATGAACGCACCCTTAAACTTTTTTAATCAACTGTCAATGTCAAAACGTTAGTTCAAGTCAACATTTTCATCATGGTAAAGTTCACGAACCAGCAACGTTTGGAAATTATTAAAAATTACTACCGAAATTCTGAAAGAGCGAAAAATCATCTTCAACGATGAAGCTCATTTCTGGCTCAATGGCTTTGTCAATAAGCAAAATATGCGTTATTGGTCAGCAACAAACCCACAATTGCATCCGCAAAAAGTTACTGTTTGGTGCGGTTTTCATGCCGGAGGTGTGATTGGGCCGTATTTTTTCGTGGATGAAATCGACTGTCATATTATCGTCAATGGAGAGCGCTATCGTGCTATGTTGGAAGATTAATTGTGGCCAAAATTTGATGAACTTGACATCAGCGATATGTGGCTTCAATAAGACGCTGCCACTAGCCACACAGCACACATCACAATCGATTTATTGCAAGGCAATTTCTGTGAACGTGTTATCTCGCCTCGTTCATGCGATCTAACACCATTGGATTTCTTTTTATGGGGCTTTATCAAATCACTGGTCTATGCCAACAAGCTAGCAACTTTAAACGAGCTCAAAGACAACACCCAACGCGAAATTGCCAACGTTCCGGTCGAAATGTGTGCTAGAGTGGTGGAAAATTGGGTCCAAAGAATCGACCGCTGTAAACGGGCTCGTGGTGGTCATATGACCAAAATCGAATTTCATTCATAAAATGTAATGCTTGTAATATATCCACAATAAATTTGAACTCAATATCTCAAATATTTCTGCGTTTTATTAATAGATAAATTGTTATATGTTAATTGTTAATGGAAAACCCTTTACCTGTACTAGTCAAGATATTTGTAATAGTGTTTGTCGTACTGCTAGTAGCGTAGGTTTTTGGTTTATTACAGATATCATATGGATATTAACCACCAATCTTTATTGTATATTGAAAACTCTCGTATACAGAGAGATTTAAAGTATTCGCTCTAGTCATTTTTGCTCTTTATTCTAAAGATGAAATCACAGGATAAGCCAACGTACTTAATACTGATATATTATGTGTCCCTGTAATTTCTCTTAATTATATTTTTATAAACGAAAAAAGGAAACCAAACTAAGTAACGAACAATATGCAATTTTGGTTATGCATAAATTAGAATATGCTGAATATGTGTTATTTCTAATTTCCATCAACTTTAAGGACAATGTAAAGAAATACATGTAAATGAGAGTAATTTAGAAAAATTTGCTTGTTCTTGTAGGAGGGATATTAATTTCTTGTATATAGTACCACAGCACAGCACAGAGATTACGGTACATAATAATCATGAATCTATTTGTATGCGATTAATCAACTTATAATAAATTTTTATTTGCATTCAATAAATTTAATCCGCTCTTTAGAAAATCCTGTCTACGCTACAATTCACAATATATTGATGATCGAAGACATTTATGAAAATAATCATATGAAAAGGAAGTTGTTTGTGTTGGTTTGTTAGCGTATTACAAAAACTCAACTGTTATTGTAAGTTTTCTTCATGTGTACCTACGAGGGCTGTTTTATAAGGTTGCCACTTTTCACCGAAGTAATTTTTTTCAAACTACTGCCGCCCTCTATATGTCAGGTCGGGTAGTTTTGGGACTGCCCTCTTTATTCTTATAGCAAATATGTTGTGTCATAGTTTAACACAGTAATTTTTTATTTAATTTCAATGCCATTTCAACTACTTCGGTTAGACGATATGTGTAAATATATGTGAGTTGATAACTCTTGCGCTCTACCTATTGGAGCCTCTTCAAGTATCAAACCAATGAAACATCTCATAAAGTCTTGCTACTCAAAATTGGAAGACCTTGTATTAAGTGGGATATACCGAATTATACTTAAATTATTAAGTATAACTTACTTAAATATACAATATTGATTTGTAGATGTATTTAAAATACGTTCTTAGTTATTTTCAACATTACATTGTCCTGCAAATCATGTGAACTTTTACCCCCCAAAAAAAAAACTCAAAATACAAACTGCTAAAAATTAGTGAATTCCATTTCGTTTTTCACATTTATTGACACAATGTGTTGGAGTCGTATATCGAAAGAAAAAGAATAGTCCGAATGCAGTATTCTGCGAATGAAATGATTGAAAGAGCATTTGTACCCACTAGAATAAAAAAAAAGCGAATTTAATTTTTCACGAAAAAGCAATAAATACATTTCGGATTCTCAAAAATTTCATCTCACATTGAGCTTCTTGAAATAGTCAGCATTTTTTTTTAGAAATATATTGAAAGGCTCACAAACAACTCAATGTTTGGAAAAACAAAATTCTTTTCATGATTTGTTACTACAAAGAAGGAAAAGTAAGGAAAAGAAAACAATAGCAGCACAATTCATTGTCAGTATGTTATGTTAAATTCAAACATTTTCTATTTTTAGACCAATTTTAATTACGTTAAGCATAAACGTATGCGTAGAATATCTGACCATTTCGATTTGTTCATTTTTAAATGTCTATAAAATTGAAACAGTAACACAACATTATTAAATTCTTAAATTTAATTATTTTAAATGCTAAATTTATACATACTTTATTGAGGCTATGATTTTTTTTTCTCATTAATTTTGTACAATATACAAATACTTAATATAAATATATGTTTTATAATGACCGTTTCATTATTATCAAATCAATTTTTCTCTCTCTCTCTCTCTCTCTGTTAAGTAGCTTTTGAGGGTAACCACAAAATAAATTAACAATTACTTATTTTAATATTATAATCGTACATATTGTAACTATATTTAATCGGTAACATTATGCTGGTGTTGGCAATTCCTGGTACGCACTCAAGCAGCAAATAATATACGATTTGGTTAAAAACCAATTTTGTGCGTCCATATATTGTAGGTGTGAGAATGTAGGATGGCTGAGTAAATATGAATGTCCCCAACTGGGAAAATAGAATGAGCTACAAGCAACAGCAATGCAAAATCGGCTCTTAAAATATCTAAATGCGTATGTATAACAATTTGGTTATTTCTAAGGATTACCTAATGTTACTGAATATAATATACGACAATCTTATTTTTCAGACAACTACGTAGCTACTGCAATTAATAACAATATTTTAATTCAACGATTTGTGTGTCTGTGCGAATGTATACTAGTCAATCTGTACATAAACATATACACCCTCTTTCCGATTCTCATTCATTGCATCTCAATTAATTGACGCAAATTACAAGTACTCCTGAAGTGTGAAAAAATTTCAAGTATCACCTATTTGCTTCTAAAAGTTATAATTACAAATGTTGAAGTATGTGGTAATGATTAAACTGAAAATCGCGTTTACCCTTGTATGCAACTATACTTATTCGAATAAGTAAATAGGCATAACTATAAGAATATACATAAATATGCTATATGAAAAATTTAATTGAAATCAATGATACTGTTGCACTACTTTGAGATACACTTAAACAAGTGCCAACATTTGTACTTTATAAGTAACCAGGTCACCCAAAAGACCGCGAAAAGCAAGCTAGATAGCTAGCTATCCGGACGACCGTGGTAGAAGAGTTGGAAGTCTTTCTGGGGCTGCTGCCGCTGCCGCTGATGTGTTCGTAGTAATGTGATTACTCTTATGTGGGTGAAGGCACACATTAGTATAGAACAAAATGAAGCTGCAGACGGCTTGGCTAGACAATGATCTGAAGTTGTGTTTTATAGACCAGAACCAGTAGTTGCTCTTAGCAACGGGACGATGAATGTAAAGGTCGAAGAGTAGATAAAGAAACTCCATCTCACGAGTTGGGAGAACTTATCCACTTGTAGACAGCAAAGGTTTCGTTGAGGCTATCAAAGGCAGTGAATTGAGGAGGGCTCTCAGTCTAGGACGGTTAACTCAAAGCTGGTTGACTGCATTAATAACTTGGAATGGCAATTTCAGGTACCACCTCAGCAAGATGGGTCTTGTTGAAGGGGAGGATGCTGACGTGTCCTGCTGTGTCAGTGTCCTGCATTGGCAAGCAGAGGATGTCCACACTGGGTCGCCAAATTATTGATGAACTCGAAATGTGGAACATATCCCACAAAGATATTCTTGAAATAATGCGTGATGTTATTATGAGGAAGGAAGTAGTAGGAGAATTCTTTAACTAAACAAATAATGAACATACGATTTGAGGGACGAAAAGGGACCCATATAAGTGATCTAATTCGGCTATTCCCTAAAATATATATATATTATAAGTAAACATAGTACATATGAACGTTAGGCCGGGTCAGTCCCCATAAGATAGAATAAATTTTAGAATTACCGCCCTAGTTTGAACGCTTACTTTAAGAGAACTTCAGGTTCATACAAATTTTCGTCCTTGGAGAGTTCTAAAAACAGCCAAAATTGAATTTTATTCATAACTCTCTTTACTTATTACTCGATTTCAAAGTGTGTATATTAAAAATCGCAAGGTAAGGTGATTGCGCATTTATTTTCACGACCCAATTTAATGTATGTGCTTATGTAATATGGGTCCATCGATTATGTTAATGAAGGATATTTCTTTAAAAAAATAATGTAAGAATTTTAAATTTTTCGTGAATATAATAAATCAGTTTTAATTATTTTACCCTTAGCAAATTACTCTCATACTGCTTGCATTAACTTTTGTCAAACATAATGTTGACAATAGCTTATTTTTTCTTCGTGACAACCGATTGGAGATGGTATTCCATTACAAGGTTATGTGTATAAATAACTGCCTCAACCTTTCTGTGTTAGGCTAACGTAATAATTTTTGAACATAAGCTAACTCACAGGTCGTCATGTAGTTTGTTCTTCGTGATATGTTATTACTCCAGGTTTTGAATGATACTGTATTGTATAAATATTTCTGTGGATGAAATCCATTAAATAAGAAAGAAGAGAAGAATAAGAAATTTAAATACGAGCTTTAAGTATTCTAATTTTCAAATCATAAACTTGTAGATAGTTTCTAAATATTTAAATATAAGCATTTATGCAATTACACATAATTCGCTTTGTTTCATATACTATGTTAGGTATATCAAAACCAAGTGCATATGTAATTCTCACACATAATTTCAATTTACTCTGATGAACACCAACAAGAATACAATTAAATTGTACCTTGTGTTTGTGTGAATATATGTACATACTCGTATCTATACATATGCTTATATGCACATGAGTATGTTAAACTGTTGTCTTATGCAGAGCTCAAAAGGATTAAAAGCAAATGATTGTGTAAAGCTTGAAAAGCGCTTTACTATTACGATAGTAGTATACTTGTTGCCCTTCGCATACGAATAAAAGAAATAAAATAAAGATAAATAGTGGAATCATACAATACCACTTATATGTATGAGCATTCGCATACACTCCCACACACACACACACACACACACTCAAACACACTCACACAATACAGTGTGTCAAGTGTATGCAGTTAAGAATCCATTATAACAATGAAAGCTAGCAAACAACTCACAGAGAACGAAGAAATGAAAAAGGAGCGATTGAATTACAAACACAATTTTACTAAAGTGAATACATGCGAGTAAATACTCGTACATACATGCAAGCAATACAGTGTGAATGCAGTGTTACAATTTAACCATCTTCAAGTAGAAGAATTGCAACTTTTTAATTAAATATATACAAGTTTGTCATGCTAACACCATTAAATAAGAAAGAATAAATAGTTGTAAGACAAGCAACGTTAGCACAGGGCCGTGTTTAGAATCTAAATTTGTGGTGCGGGCCCTATCTGGGGCGACGAATTGTTTGAAAATTTATCTAAAAAGTCTAAAAGCAGCTTTCTAACGAAAAGCCGAACAAATTAACTTAATTAAATAGGAAATATGGAAATATTTGAGTGCCATGTGACGTATAACCTCCAATATTCTATTGATTTTTTTAATATTATAACATAAAGGCGGTTTTTCATATAAATACGGTCCTGAACAGTAAAAAGAAAATAGGACGAAGACAAAGAAGAATATGATGGTGGCGATGCAAGACAAGTGGAATAGAGCATACAAGCAGAAGGCTAATGAAATAAGTTAATGCTTGTGTATGTACATATGATTATATGTACATACATATTAGGATGGTTTGAAATTTACTATGGGAAATATTTACATATGTCAAATTGTATTGTCAGAAATAATTTTACGAATGATTCTGAATAAAAATGCCAATGAATGTGCCCACAAATGGCAGTTTTACCCAATAAGAAATATATTTACGTTTCACTACTGGTTGTCAGTAAATTTAAAATATTTTTCGTTGATAAAATATGATATTTGTTTCATCCTAATAAATTCATATATATATTCACTTACTCACAAGTGCATGAATATTCAGTTAAGTGAAATAATGGTTATAGTTTGAGGTAAAGTTTCTATATAATCCAAGTGCATTCTCAAGTTTTGCCTATAAAAATATACGTAAAAAAATGTTAGATGCTAAGATATGCTTACTAATTACTACACATATAACGCTTAATGATTATCTAATTCAGATTATTTATAAATATTGGTGTAATTGGAAAACTTTCGAACAAAAACAAATCCAATGATGCTCATTAGTGTAGAATTTATTTACTCGCTCAAATAAGGATATCTCATTAACCATGCAGAAGCTTAATCACAATAATTCACAAAATCTAAAAATATACTATTCTCCTTGAGAGTGAGAAATTTTTTCCAAAGAATCATTAGAAACAGTTTGATGAAAAATTAATGAAATCAGACTTTAATTTTTCGATAAAAAAAAATTGTATAATTGTGCTCTGTGATGAATTCAACAATTTGCAAAAATTTTGCAAATTCAGATAACATTTAAGATTACCTACCTATTGAATTTTTTATTATCTATTGAATTTCTAAAAATTTATGCTATAGTTTCACCAGTTTGATGCTTGCACGTGCATTGGAATATTTCTCGCTCAAAACGAGTTTTTTCTATTAATTAAATGTAAACATCAGTTATGTAGATTACATTAAAAAAATTTTCAACCAAAATTTGCATACGAAACAAAAATATATGAGAAAATTTAAGCCGTATTTTATTCGCTGTGCCTATTACGAGGGTGGTCCCAGAACTACACGACCTGACATATGGATGGTGGCAGTAGTTTGAAAAAAATTACTTTGATGAAAAGTGGCAACCATATAAAACATGTGATTAAGTTTCAATGCGCCACGTTGCTTAGTATTTTTTTTGTGGAGCCATCGAAATTTAACGACCTCAGTGAAATTGTAAACATGGAAAAAATTGGTCACCTTTATGTAAATCAATACTTTCATTTTGAAGCCGAACTAGATTCTACTCTGGGGGAGTCTGCTCCTTCGTTTACGACCATAAAATATTGGGTGGCAGAGTTTAAACGAGTTCGTACGAGCTGCCAAGACGAACACCGTAGTGGTCAACCAATTGAGGTGGCCACGCCAGAAACCGTTAAGAAATTAAACAAAATGATATTGGATGATCGCCGGCTGAAGGTGCTAGGTGAGCTACGTGAAATTACAGGTTTTTCAAAAAATGGTATACATCGTGTATTGACCGAAAATTTAGAGATGAAAAAGCTGTGAGCAAGATGGGTGCCGCTTTTACTCGCAATAGAACAAAAACACCAGTTCACACATCCGCTATTGCGATGGGCAAAATCAATGAGTTAAAGCTCGAATTGTTTCAGCACGCACCTTATTCGCCAGATTTAGCTCCTTCCGATTATTTTCTATTTCCAAATTTGAAAAAATGGCTTCGTGGTAGAAGATTTGCAAACAATGAAGAGGTAGAGTCTGCGGTAGATGGTTATTTATAATGTTGAAAAATAAAGAAACATTTTCCCAAATTTGTTCTGTTTTCTTTCCTAGGTCGGGTAGTTCTGGGACCACCCTCGTATTATACCCTAAACTCAAAGAGGCAATGTTATATTGAGTTCATTCTGCCATTTGTAATATCCATGGGAAGAGGTGACATTTGAGAGTGTCTATTGGTGCATTATTTTCAGGAACGAACAGATGAGTTTGTGAATGGGCAAAATCCATACAAAGTACGTATGTTCTTGAATGTGTTTTCCTCACCTTATGCACGCAAAGTTAAGCCATCGAATTAAAACTTGGCATAAAAAGTTATTAAATGGACATATTGAAAAATAGAGTGGAGTATCTAAGCTTCGGTATTACCGAAGTATTTCCCAAGTTTTTTTTCAATACACTTCAGAACTAGTACAGGAAAGTGGTTAAAAAATATTTTTGATTCTACAATAGTGTTTGCATTTATTTTCTCAATGCTAGCGCAATTTTTTATCGATTGCAATTTGTACTACGTTAGATATGGCGTTTCTTTTTTTTTTTTCAAATATCATATTTTTATGAATACTTGTGCAAACATGTTTGTTGTGTACGAGTATGTGTGTCGTATGCTAGTATGCTAGTTGAAAATATTGAACAGTTTTTGCCAAGTACTAGTGTCAGCAAAAATTATTCATTGTTTTTTTATTTTTTTATTTTATTTTTATATTCGCAGATTTAAGTGGACATATGCAATATGATGGTGAATTGCTGGCGATGTACCTGTTATTCCAAAAAAGTCGAATCGGTAAACAAAAATAAACGAAATTGTTTAGAACGAAAAAGGTTTTATACACACACACATTTATAACTAACACGTGTGTAATGGATATAGTTTTGGTGTCTTTTTTTGGGAATTACATAAGAGTGATACATGCCAATTTGTCTATTGTGAATATTAAATCATATTTTTGGAGCAATCAAGTTTTGTATGTACTTATGGTGAATTGAATAATCAAGTTTAAAAATATTTCGATTCTATATCTATGTAGTGGAGGGCTTTATGAACACATATTTATCAATATCAAACCAAAAAACTCGTATTTATATACTTGCTACCCCGCCATATATATATATAGAACGGAAACGAATCTATGATGCTTCATTTCCTTTGAAGAAATTCAGGCTGAAAAATAAAATTCAAAATTTTCTTTAGAGAATATAAATTATGACAAATTGTTATTTTTATTTTTCACGTTTTCAATTTTTCTTTGAAAATGCTATTCTACCTATCCCTCACATTGGTTCTTTTGCTAATAGCAACATAAGACTAGTACACATAAAGTGAAATTTTCTCATTAATTTTCTTATTGCATTAGTTTAATATCCAGGCATATGTATATGTATACACGCACACTACACAGCAATCTTGTAGTTAGGAGGGTCAAAAGGATAGAGTCCCCTTTGGCTATAGATAAATAGAAGACACGTTTTACTTGTATATTTGCGATTGTGTAATTCTTTATTTTTAAAGTCAAAAATTAAGCAAACTAAACTAATATTTACTAAATTTTAAAACATTTCTAGAAAATTGAAGAAATAATATTGTGAAATAAAATATTTTGGACTAATTTGGCATTTTACATTCAATTCTCATAACAACATTTGTTATTCTGATTTGTGCTGATAGTCAATATTTCGGAAAATTTAAACTATTAAAATTAATTGAAATTTTCTATGTCCTTGACCAGTTTAGTCAGTTTTTAATATGCTAAAATCTATTTTAAATTTAAATTCATTCCAATTGACTAAATATAGGCAACATCACAGTGCGCAACATTGTGTCGCAACATTGATGAATGAGATGTCATTTGGCGTTAATATTGTATCACATTCAATTCTTCTAACAACATTTGTTATTCTGATTTGTGGTGATAGTCAATATTTCGGAAAATTTAAACTATTAAAATTAATTGAAATTTTCTATGTCCTTGACCAGTTTAGTCCGTTTTTAATATACTAAAATCTATTTTAAATTTAAATTCATTCCAATTGACTAAATATTAGCAACATCACAGTACGCAACATTGTGTCGCAACATTGTGTCGCAACATTGATGAACGAGATGTCATTTTATAGGAGTAAGACTAACTAGAAGAAAATTTAAGAAAATTATAAACAAAGCACATTACCTTGTTCTTCAAAGTCATTCAATTTAAATTTTTAGCAAAATCCAGGAGGAGAGTGTTAAAACAAAGGTTAAAGAAAAAATATTGTACTAAAAATGATTTTTAAACAGTCTTATTCTTTGAGCAAGGAATAAAACAAAAACATGTGTTTGAGTGTACATAAATTATAACATTTTGCAGGATTTTATAAGAGCGTGTCTCAATAGCATTTCAAAAAATAAAATAAAATACAAGTTTCAGAGAAGAGATGACAAGATTACCACAACTATATGACTATAACTTCTAAAATACTAGTCGATGAAATATGCACAACATCATTAAGATAAAATTCATTGTAAAAATGACACTGCTCGTACGCCACTGCTACACCCAAACACACCACACACACACACACACACACACATAGATACATACACACACGAATTATTGTTTAGTTCACTAGAATATCTTACGCCAATAACAATGTAATATTAGCAGCAATAACAGCAGCAGCAGCAGCAGCACAAGAATATTTCATGCACGTATTAACCATAATAAATGTATCGATAATAAGCACACGCGCATATTTATTTATCATACTGTAGCATACCATAATATAGTATACAAAAGGTACCTAAACGCAAATATATGTATGTATATGATTATACATATATTTGCGAGCATACATATATGCGTATGCGTATGCCTAGCCAGGTATTTGATAGTATGTCACACATGAATACATATTTCCACCTACTTCATCATCATTAACATTAGATGACAGTGAGCCAACAAATTAACAACAACAACAATAACAACAATAATAATAAGAACAGCAGCAGCAATGTTGATGACGATGACGAGAGAAACATTAATAACAACATTGCAATGTCAACAACAAAGATAACGACGATACCAACAATAACAATAACAAAAACAACAAGTGAAATAATATGAAAATACACACACAAACATGTTAGTATTGTATATATAAAATCATAATAAATTCGCGTTCCTACATACACACTCATGTATGAACACATGAGAGAATTTATTGAGTAAATTGTACGTATTTCAGGTGGCAAGGTAGCAAATTATAGGAAAATAAAATTGAGATCTATAAAACACAATAATGTAATCTATATGTAGGTTATATTTTTATTACAAATAGATTTTAATCTGATTAACTAAATATATAAATGTTACTTGTGTTAAAACTTCTCCCTTCTTCTCACATGTGCTGACTCATTATGGGAGATTTCCCTCACATTCAATTACTACAAACTGTTCTCGTGAACAGTTAAACCGTTTGCAATGAAAACTAAAATTTTTTCCTTTGTATTATTGTAATACTCACTGCAAATAGATTTCGAAAGATGTAATTGTGCAAATACTTATCTGGACTAATGATCTAAAATTAACGCATTAAGAGAATCCGAACCTCGAAAAAATATTTCTTTCGAACTACACTAAGATACTCGAACATGTGTTACTTTGTATTTAATATTTCTATGCTATCGTATATAGTAATCGCATTGAACTAATGCTGCTGATGGATTTAAGTAGGAATGCTACATAATTTAGAAAAATAATTCTAATAATACACATGATATGTACTCGTTCATTTTCCATTGGGAGCAGCAATTTATTATATGATATAATTTTTTAAGCCCTATTCGTTTGTACATATTATTTACACAGATTTAATTTCAATTTGACGCTAACGTACCAAAATATATATACGAGGGCGGTCCCAGAACTACCCGGCCTAATAAAGAAAACATAAAAAAATTTGGGAAAATTGTTCTTTCTTTCTCAACATAATCTCCTTTTTAGCTCCACACACTTTTCCCAGCGATATTCTATAGCTTCGATATCCTGTTTATAGTATGAACTGTCTAGCTCATTAAAATAGCCATCTACCGCAGAATCCACCTCTTCATTGCTTGCAAATCTTCTACCACCAAAGCCATTTTTTTCAAATTTGAAAATTGAAAATAATTCGAAGGAGCTAAATATGGCGAATAAAGTGCGTGCTGAAGCAACTCGAGCCATAACTCATTGATTTTGGCCATTGCAATAGCGAATGTGTGAACTTTTAATTTCATCACTTAAAAGCTGCAACCAATTAGCATAATACTCGACGTTGATTATTTTCCCTTTTTGAAGATATCCAATAAAAATTATCCCACGTGCATCCCAAAAAACAGAAGACTTAACCTTGCCTGCAAATGGAACTGTCTTCCCCTTCTTTGGACACGATTCTGCCCTTTCAGTCCACTTTTTCAACTGCTCCTTTGTCTAAGGTGTGAAGTGGTGGACCCATGTCTCATGCAAGGTAACGAATCGACGCAAAAACTCGGCTTTATTACTGTGAAACATCGCCAAAAACTCTATAGAAACACGACGTTCACGACGTTGTTTTTGTTCTATTGCGAATAAATGCGGCACCCATTTTGCAAACAGCTTTTTCATCTCAAAATTTTCGGTAAATATACGATGTATATCACTTTTTCAAATGCCGGCGATCATCCAATACCATTTTGTAGATTTTCATAACCGTTTCAGGAGTGGCCACCTCAATTGGTTGACCACTGCGGTGTTCATCTTGGCAGCTCGTACAACCTCGTTTAAACTCTGCCATACAATATTTTATGGTCGTAAACGAAGAAGCAGACTCTTCCAGAGTAGAATCTAGTTCGGCTTTAATATTCGTTGGACCTTTCAAATGAAAGTATTGAATTACATAACGGTGACCAATTTTTTCCATGTTTACAAATTCGCTGAGGTAGTTAACTTTCGATGGCTCAAAAAAAATAAGAAATACTAAACAACGTGGCGTCTTGAAACTTCAAACATATGTTTTCTAAGGTTGCCACTTTTCACTAAAGTAATTTTTTTTCAAACTACTGCCGCTATCTATATGTCAGGTCGGTTAGTTCTGGGACGGCCCTCGTATGTATGCTTGATTAGGTTGACAAAAAAATTTACTTTCAATGAATATAACTGTACGAGAATGGAATAATATTCAATTATTTTTGCTTAAAAATTTAATATATTCTTGCTGTTTAACAAAATTCTTTTAATTTGTTCTACCTGAGGTTTATAATTCAAATTTTTGGCACAACTTTTTATGAGCTTCACCGCGTCGGTAATTGTTCAGAGATGAATCGAGGTAGGTTATATAATCTGTTGCCTATTCCATGGGGTATTTGCGAGAACTGTGGTGTCAAAATTGATCAGTGTTTTACATATGCTCAATAAGTAATGTAGGGAAAAGATTTTGGTTTCGTAGCTCATGTGCAATGACAATTTCCAAATATGGTATAAATTATGCCTATATACAATTCAACATACTACACCCGTATATATTTTAAACTCTGTTAGTTTAATTATAATTACATTTGTATTTAGCTAAATAAAATGTACTTGTTGTTTAGGAAGCTATGCAGTAATAATCAAACTTTGTTTTGACTATGTATGTGGTAATCATAAAAATTAGTCAATTTTGATTATCACAGCATTTTGGCTTCTATAACTATGTATACAAAATGTACATTACTAGATGTAATTGGTTAATATTACTCAATTTAAATACAAATTTCCTCTAATCTTCGGTAATTAAACCAATTCATAATTTTACCCAGCTATGAGATTCAAGTCAGCATTTAATGGTAAATCCATTGCATTTTCCATTACTAACTATAATTTTTGACAGACAGAAACTTTACACGTGAATAAAAGTCGTTATTGTAAATAAGTTTTAATATCATTATAGTTGATTTTTTTTTTTGTTCAAAATGTATATAATAAAAGCAACTGTATGGAGAGTGTGATTTAACATCCAAAAAATAAATGTTAACTTAATTACCAACTACAATAAAATAATTATATTTCACACTTTTCATGTTGCTATTTTATTTTTTTTTTGCCTTTTCATTTTCATTTTACGCAATTGCATACATGTGAAATACCGCAAATATTTTTATCATCATCGTCATCATCAACATCATCAACATATTGCACATACACGAATGCAAATACATATGATTATTCGGTACATACAACATATGAAGGTGGAAAGGTATCAGCAATGGCATGTGAGCATTGGTGTGAGGCTTTGTATGTAAAGAGCTTTTACTGTAGTTATGCAATTACTGTCAGTGTGTGGTTTAATTTTGGTATGCAACCAAATGGTGCATCTTCAACATTCACGCAACGCACGATACATACGGAACAATATTTGTATGAAGGGAATGTTTGGAACGTTATGCCATGAATGGGCACATGTGTGTGTGTGTGAGATATTGAAAAGGAAAGAATACAGAATAACGTAAAATTGTTGACTCTTCCCTTGGCCGCAATACATACTTAAGCATAAGTTTAATTTTGTTTAAATTGCACCAAACATACTAACCCATCAAGTTTCATCCTTCGAGCATTGAGTGTCTTCCAAATGTACTGTATGCATCTATTGATGTTATACTTACATTTATGTATGTATTTACACTTTTCTGTATATAAGTATGTATGTGGGTAAACACAATGTTTCCGTTTAGCACATTCAGCAGCGACCAACCAGCATTGCTTCGCTTGCAGCTGCTATGTTTTGCTATGGTTGCTGTTGTTCTTGGATCTTGCTAGTAAAATAAGTTTTATCTGTTTGACTTTGCATACTTTTTGGCACAAATAACTAAATTAACCGCAAAACATGTGCTGCTGCGTCGACGATTACGAACTGCCATTACGACTGCGTTGCATAAACTGCATTGTGTTGCAAATACTTATATTATCAATGGCAGAAGCAAAAGACAACAATAATACAATAGCGCAAAAGCAGCTTTCCTTCTACATACTATGACTGCATATGTACATAGTAAATACATACTATACGTACCCCCTAAAAACACGCAACAAAAAATAAACGATACAAACAAACCAAACATTGTGGTTGGATTTTATGAGCGCTGCTTTCTTGCACTTTTCCATTTACGTTGTGTTCATTCATATTTTTATGGCGTCTTTATGTGTGCAATTTTGGTTGGTTTTTTTTTTTATTTTTTATTTTTTTTTTTTTGCAAAAATTGCACAAAGAGTAACATCAATAGCAGCAGCAGTGGCAGTAGTTGTAGCAACTTAAGCATTTTTTTAATTTAAAATAACTAACTTTTTAAATATAGACATCATAATTGTTTTGTTGTGTTAGTGAAATATTTTAGCTATTCCTAGTACTGATATAATTTATAAAATTTCATTATAGCAACCCTGTCACCAGGTATACTATAGCTAAGCAAATCTAAAATATGTATCTATTTTTATAGAGTAAGAGAGTTTATATAAATTCTAGTTTATTTCAGCTGCAACTGACAAGTGTTATGTCAGATTTTGTGGTATTTCAGTGGGGAAGGTACTGAAAGGAGTTTCGCTTAAGGACCTCTAATAAGCACATTGTCGGAAACTTATGTTTTCTATGCCACTAATCAGAAACTTAGATATCACTATTTACAAACTACGAAGGCGGTCCCAGAACTACCCGACCTAACATACAGATGGCGGCAGTAGTTTGAAAAAAAAAATTACTTTGATGTAAAGTGGCAACCTTATAAAATATATGTTTTAAGTTGTTTAGAATTTTTTTTTTGTAGCCATCGAAAGTTAACGACCTCAGTGAATTTGTAAACATGGAAAAAATTGGTCACGGTTATGTAATTCAATACTTTCATTTGAATCAGTCTCAGTCCAACGAATATTAAAGCCGAGCTAGATTCTACTCTGGGCGAGTCTGCTCCTTCGTTTACGACCATGAAATATTGGGTGGCAGAGTTTTGAACGAGGTCGTACGAGCTGCCAAGACGAACACCGTAGTGGTCAACCAATTGAGGTGGGCACGCCAGAAACTGTTAAGAAAATCCACAAAATGGTATTGGATGATCGCCGGAAGAAGGTGTGTGAGCTATGTTGACCGAAAATTTGGAGGGAGAATCGTCTCCTAAGAAGGCAAAGACAGTTCCATCTGCAGTCAAGATTATGGCTTCTGTTTTTTGGGAAGCACGTGGGATAATTTTTATTGATTACCTTCAAAAAGGAAAAACAATCAAGGGCGAGTATTACGCTAATTTGTTGCAGCGTATAAACGATGAAATTAAAGCAAAAAGGCCGCATTTGGCGAAAAAGAAAGTATTGTTTCATGAAGACAATCAACATCAGTTCACGCATCCGCTATTGCGATGGCCAAAATCAATGAGTTGAAGCTCGAATTGCTTCAGTACGCACTTTATTCGCCAGATTTAACTCCTTCGGATTATTTTCTATTTCCAATTTGGCGAAAAAAAGGCTTGGTGGTTTGAAGAAGATTTGCAGACAATGAAGAAGTGGAGTCTGCGGTAGACGGCTATTTTAATGAGGTAGACAGTTCATACTATAAACAGGGTATTGAAGCTATAGAATATCGCTGGGAAAAGTATATAGAGCTAAAAGGAGATTATGTTGAGGAATAAAAAAAAATTTTCCCAAATTTGTTAAGTTTCCATTGTTAGGTCGAGTAGTTCTGGGACCGTTCTCGCAATATTCATTGTCACTTGCAAATATACCTAATCATGCATGATTATATTTTTATTAGGTCTGTATGAGTAATAATTGGCGTATTTATTCAATTTTCATAATTATACCGTTGCTATGCCGTCTTATTAGCAAGATTTTATTTATTTAAACAATTTATTGTTTGTTTGCTTTATTTTCATTTTTATTAGAGTATTTATTTTTTACATCTTCTCTCTGGTATATGCTTTATTTTTCTTTGTTTTCTCTATTTCTTTTAATGTGTGTTTAACATTTTAACGATATCATACGAAATTTGCCTCATACTGCAATATATATATTGTATTACGTAATATGGTTCTTGTCTTTTTATCATTTCCAGATGTAGGTATGAGCATTAAGGTGGAGTGATTAGCTATGAAGATTTTTTTATTTTTATTTGAATGGAATACAAATCAAACGTAGCCTTTACATCAGTTAAATAGGTCATACAAAATGTGTATAAATAGATGATTTGGTGGATTTCTATTAAACTCAGTAACCTTGTGGTTACTACGACGTAACATACGACGATACAAATAATATTATATGCCTTTATAGCAACTTTTACTGCTATTCCCAAATCATTATAAAAAAAAACGCGTCTTTCCCACCACCTTAATGAGCATATTTATATTTAGTATGATCCACTCTCGTGCAATATCCTTATGACTCGAAGCACAATTGTATTCATTACTTTCTGCATGATTTGCTTTAGATTGTGTTTATACAAGTATGTAGGTAGGTACGATATGTATACTGAAAATGTAAATTTTCTTATATATTTTTCTTATTCCCACCATATTTTATTATTTTGCTTCCGTATTTTTTCTTCGTTTTTGTTTATTTTAATGATTTATTTCTTTTTATATTAAGAAAATAAAAAAAAAAAGAACAGCATCGAAAATGATTCTTTTAAACAGCTAATACATATTTCAAAAGCGTATATTTAGGTGATTTGTGATTTTTAAGCTGATCCATAGCAGACATTTTTCAAGTATAATGTTTCATACTCATAATTTTATTTTAGTGAGGTTATCACCATCATCCTCTTCTCAAATATTGGACGTGTGGTATATTTGCTCTTCATAATACCTGAAAAAAAAAAAATTACCTGAAATATAATTCACAATAAACATATGATTTTGTTACACAAATTCTATAAAAAATTTCGCGGTACATTTTCGAAATGATTTCGATAGTTTTTTTTATTTTTTGAAATATTTTCTTAAAATATGGACATTCCCCATAAAAAGTCAACAAAAGTTTGAATAACTAAAAATATCCCAAATATTTTTATTAATCTTAGTAATCTCGACAAAAAAAAAAAACAAAAAAAAAAAACTGAAGACGATCGTCCCATAAGATGGTTATATTATGTATTACAATTAGACTTATTTAACTTAATTGAGCGAGTTGTGTCAATTTTGACATGTATCTCAAAATGTACTTTCATTGTTGCATAGTTTTCGCTTTATATAAGCTCTTTTCGTGAAATCAAGAACTCAGAAATACGAAACACTAACCAATAAAAAAACAACAGAAATAAATATGTGGTACTTAAAGCCCCGAGGGGCTCTCTGGCCAAGCTTCTCTTTCATTACGGTTGTGTGTGTTAAATTTTTGGACAGTATTAGAAGGGACCTACTTATTTTAGCCGGTTCCGAACGGCAGAACCCTTGTGACATCACTTTTCTGAGCTTTGTCACAGAGTTCTTTTAGAAGCTTTTTCATGGGAAGTTGTTAGTGTCGGAAGAATTGCCAATTACTTGCCGACAGGTGGGTACCGTTCGAAAGAAAAATCTTTTCGATATTAAATTTGTTATGCATGAGCCACTTACCAATTTCTTGCTTAATTTTAATAATCGCCTTGTGGTGCCATATCTACTTTGGCCTTTTTACTTTTGGTAAAACGTAAATCGTTGCGGATGGTTATTCTTCCAAGGACATTTTGAAATTTTCAGGACAATTGAAAAATAATTCATCCAAGTGGCTATCAAAACTTTTACTCGCTACGAAATTGACCGATTTTGACTTGATCAATGGATCTTGAGTTTCGTTCTTTGCAAATTTTTATAAAATCATTTTCTGTTTTATTTTTTCATAAATTATAACTTATGTATATACTGCATACAGTGGCTCAAATATTGTTTTATTATCAACAATACTACAAGGGCTATGGATATAACGGTAAAATGTAGTTTTATTTATGCTTTTTAGAAACGATATTAATTTCTATGGCTACCATATGTACACATATACTCATATATTTTGTATGACCTGTGGAATAATCAGCTTTGTGTTTATCCATTATTTGACCTAAGGTAAAATAGTATATATGTATAAACTATTTGTTGTACAACAGAATATAGTGAAAATAAAAAACAAATTTATGAACTTTGCTATAATCTGTGTTAATGTTTTTATTTCAATCAGATACAGCGAAACGGAAAAACAATTGATGAGTTCAAATATTGGCCTTGCTGATAAAGCGTTATTTCAAACTGAGTGCAGCCTAGGATAACATTTTGAGCTTTGAGAGATCAAATGTCTGAAGTAAGAGATATGTATGTGAGAATTAACCTATTGCATAGGGATTTTTGATTTTTTTGAACAATAAAAACTAAGTATATCTTAATTGATGCTTTCACCAAATGTTCGGATCTACTTAGGAATATTTACTACATTGTAGGATGTAGTATAAAAAGGCACAAGTTTTTTGTAGACAAAAATTTATGCAAATAATAATTGTTATAAACACGATTTTTTCATTTTAAACATCATAAGCTAAACCGAATAAGATATAGTGTCGGCAAAGTCCATCCATAAGAAATCTAATTTTTAATATTAAATAATACTACATAAAGTGGAAGCGTCAAAATTTGTTATACATGTAAATATTACAAATAATTCATGAATACATTTACGTTCACCAACAAACTGTTATGATGGATAATCGATGATTAATTGTGAATAAATATTACGGTAGAAAAGATTTGAAAAAAAAAATAAAGAAAAGAAAAAGAAAATACAAACAACAATAAAATCAAATGAAAAAAAAAAAATAATGCAGTTTTTGAATACTTTCAATTTAATTTGTGTGCCAAAATCTACTTAAGCATACTACATACTACAACACTACATATATGCCACATAGAATAACCGGAATCACAATATTGATTCATTCCTGTTGCAAATGATGCAGTTTCTTGTTACTTATTGTAAAAAATATATATACACACACACATTCACATACATTCTTGCTGTATGTGCATATGGGTTGCCAAAACTATGTACAATCAAAATATTGCTTCAATAGAGAAACTAAAAAAAAACAACAAGAAAAGAAAAAATTAAATAAATCAAAAAAATATATATATCCCATAAAAATATAGAAATAAAAATAAAATAATAATAAAATGAACTACTTCGAGCATATGACAATTTTCTACTTGAATTGCAACGTAAAGTTCATACGAACGAGATCCAAAAATGTCTATAATAGTAATAGTAGAATAAAAAATTTAACAAATGTTGGGTAAGAAAAACTTACATACGAGTATATCCATATGCTTTTGAATACAAATACGTATGTATGCGGTACATATAAAGGAGATCTATGTATGTATGCATGTAAGTACATATCCAAGTGTGCGTGTCAATTCCAATTATATTGCATATAATTGATATTCTTATATTAACAAAATGTATATAGAGCATTGCGTGGATGTTATCTAAATACAAAAATGATATCTTAATCCAAAATTAAGCAAATTCACAGCTCTGATTGAAAATATGTACAAAATATGTAAAAATGTTTGAATCGATAGAAGGCATAATTTTGTACCATATAATAAAAAAACAAAAATAATTTCATCAGAATTATATTGGTATTCAGCATATTGTTTGTGGGTATATGAATGAAATATGCAGCTTGAGGGAGTTATATATGTACTATATGCCCGTTGTGTATACGTTCTCAAATAAAATAGTTACTGGCTCTATTATTAACTAGTACTATTACTCATACATTTATTTCTACCACTTTAATAAGTTCCATATATATCTGAACTATGAGTTCGAACGATTTACTGTTATTACTTACTGTATTCCCTTTCTGTTGTCAAAAAATTCGAGAATTCAGTGCCATAACTACGCATACATACGAGTGATTACATACATACATACACATACAAACATATATAAATTGTTATAAAAAATTGAGCAATTTTCTATTGAAATGCATGTATGGATGTAATTTTCATGGTTGGTTACATATTGTTATTGTAGCCACACAAGTACTACACACACACACACACACACACATACTTAAGTAAGTACAAGTACGTTGAGTGGATGGGATTTGAGCAACTAAATTGATTGAATTCATTTTTTTTTACCTTTCTTCCTCCATTTTTTCTATGAGTACCTATTTTCAAATATGATTTGTCTTGCTACATCTTTTTTTTTTTTAGTCATTTTGCCTTTGATCATTGATTGTATATGGATGGTTTGTGGTAGCTCTTTTCATCGAATCTTACAATTTGTCAAGTTGAAGCAATCAAGTTTATCGTTTGTTATATAGTATACATAAGCGTGCCATTGTTGTATTATGAAGAAAATTATTTTTTGTCCTACCCGTTATCCTTTATATGTATGTATCTATTCTGCTTCAAAAGATCGACTTTATAGTTTGGACTATCATGTGTTTTATTTCAAGTATCTGGTCAATGATTTTGGTGACATTTCCTTTAGTTTTTTAATTCACTTCTAAAGTTTCTTATAATTATTACCAACTATATGGCCTATTAAATCTTAAAGGTATAAAAAGTATGCTTCATACGAACGAGGGTGGTCCCAGAATTACCCGACCTAACAAAGAAAACAAAAAATTTGGGAACAGTTTTCTTTATTGCTCAACATAATTTCCTTTTCCCAGCGATATTCTATAGCTTCGATACCCTATTTATAGTATAAACTGTCTAGCTCATTAAAATAGCCATCTACCACAGACTCCATCTATTCATTGTTTGCAAATCTTCTACCACCAAACAATGTTTTGAAATTTGGAAATAGAAAATAATCCGAAGGATCCAAATCTGGCGAATAAGGTGCGTGCTAAAGCAATACGAGCTTTAACTCATTGATTTTGGCCATCGCAATAGCGGATGTGTGAACTGTTTCATTGTCTTAATGAATCAACACTTTCAACACAGAACAAATGCGGCCTTTTTTCTTTAATTTCATCACTTAAACGCTGCAACAAATTAGCATAATACTCGCCCTTGATTGTTTTTCCTTTTTGAAGGTAATCAATAAAAATTATCCCACGTGCATCCCAAAAAAAAAGACGCCATAACCTTGCCTGCAGATGGAACTGTCTTCGCCTTCTTTGGACACGATTCTCCCCTCTCAGTCCACTGTTTTGACTGCTCCTTTGTCTCAGGTGTGAAGTGGTAGACCCATGTCTTATCCATGGTTACGGATCGATGCAATTACGGCACACACTTACCGTGAAACATCGCCAAACACTTTATAGGAACATCTTCACGACGTTGTTTTTGTTCTATTGTGAGCAAATTCGGCACCCATCTTGCACACAGCTTTTCATCTCCAAATTTTCGGTCAATATAATTTCGCTTAGTTCACGCACTTCGAGCCGGCGATCAACCAATACCATTTTGTGGATATTCTTAACCGTTTCTGGCGTGACCACCTCAATTGGTCGACCACTACGGTGTTCGTCTTGGCAGCTCGTACAACCTCGTTCAAAACTCTGCCATCCAATATTTTATGGTTGTAAACGAACGAGCAGATTCCACCAAAGTAGGAGCTAGTTCGTCTTTAATATTTGTTGGACTGAGACCTTTCAAATGAAAGTATTGAATTACATAACGGTGACCAATTTTTTCCATGTTTACAAATTCACTGAGGTCGTAACTTTCGATGACTCCAAAAAAAAAATAAAAATACTAAACAACGTGGCGCCTTGAAACTTAAAACATATTGTAACGAGTATCGATAGTTGATTACTCATCACTATTGTGACTGACTCTATTGGCAGCATCGAAACGAATGTCAACAAAAAGAAATAAGCGATAACCAGAACAAGCCAACGAGAAAGGAAGAGAAGAATCTCGATAAAGGAAGATTCTGGGGTGTTGCCAACAGAGTATAAATAGAGCCAGTGTTGAGGATTGACAATCAATCTAATTCCAAACGTGATTGCGAAAACATTGATACAGAGGCAAAAGTTGCAAGTACATTTAAGTGTTATAGTAAATAGTTGATTGCAAACAGAGTTGATTGTAAATAGAGATTATTAAATAAATTGTTGCTGTATATAGTTGTATAAAATAAGTGTTGCAGTTATCATTAACAGAATCCAGTGATCGAACAAGGTAATTCAAATAGAATTAAACGTTCACAGAATAAAAACGTAACAATATGTTTTATAAGGTTGTCACCAAAGTAATTTTTTTTCAAACTACTGCCGCAATCTATATGTTAGGTCGGGTAGTTCTGGGACCGCCCTCGTACGTGTAATTTAAATACAAATAATGATTGAATAAACCGTTCACATTAAACTATAGTTTTACAATAGTTCGCAGTTAATACATAAAAACAAACCAAAAACTGATTTAATATATTCCGAAGTCAATTCTTGCAAATACAATAAAAAGTTTGAGCATGCAAAAAATGAAAAAACGGCCATGTTAAAAATATACATTGTAGTATATTTATAAAAAAAAACCTTGTAATCGAACACCTGCTGCATACGCGATACACTTGTATGCATTAGCATATTTAATATAAAACAGATTTTCACTTACAAATGCTAAGCTATTTTCGAAGACCATCTCTATGTACGAGTACGTTCACAGCCGTTACATGCTATAGTTACACGTATAAACTTCATTTATCGTTAAATATAGGTACATACACGCCATTGCCCAAATATATAAACATACATATCTTCATCTGTCATCTTAGGTTTGCTGTTTCACGCGAATATCTTGCCTTTAATGCCTTTAACATGTTGTCTGTTCTGTTCTATTCTTATGTGTATACAATATAAGTATAGCTTCTGGTATTTATTATAAAAAAAAATTATGTGAATTTACATTTTTCCTTCTGTAAAATAAAAAATATATATCTTTATTTAACTTGCGTGCTTGATTACTTACCTAATTTACATGCGTACTTGACAGTCAAGTTTACTTTCCCTCCATTCCTTTATGTTAGTACATGTATATGATTCTGTCTGTTCGACTGTTTCATCAACATGATTGATGATTTTCTATTACGGCAATTTTTACATCGCATATTTGTGTTTTAAAGAAAACTATTTGAGAAATATACAAAACAATATTAATATGATTGAAATTTTAAAACTTCTCTTTAAAGTGAATGAAAGGCATACTTGTTATGTACATATAGTATTTTATTTGCTCTGAGTAACATTATCTTCTCAATATAATCATTATAAATGAGATCGTTAAGAAAGCTTATCACAGAAAAGTAATGAGCTAATTGATTGACATCCATTATGACATCATCAGATTTTTCATAAATTATGACGAAGAATGCCACGAAGAATGACATATTTTGTAGTGATGCATAAACGTAAAACGATATTTCCTTCATTGTTCAATATTGATTAAATCCACTTAAAATTATTTTAAATTATGCCAATGACATTGAGGAAGGCTTAAAGGCTGGTATGGGTTTTGTTTTGACGCCATACAATTTGTATTATAATTTCGATTTCGACTTGACAAGCTCAGGTTCAGGCTACGTGTAACTTTTCCAGAGTAATTTGGCCACTCTCAATCTGAGAATGACCATTATTTTGCTCAATCAGCTTCTGTATAGCACACATGTATCGTCAATTTCATCATAATTGGACATAAATTGTTTGCGTAACAGAGCTTCGATTTTCGAAAATCTACCTAGTCAAATCATAAATATTGATACACAGAAAAATCGATGCCAAATGAAAATGAATTAATATTTTTTTTCTTTTTATTGGGTTATTCAATGGCTACAAATGTTAGAACAACTTATTCGAAATTAATTCCATTTGTCTTCCAGTGCGATCTGGAGACTCATCGATCGCGAGACGCATTTCATGCATGGGCAAATCATCCACTGCACAGACAAGGGCTCGCTTCAATGACTCAATATTTGAGTGTCGAGTAGAACAAGCCCTTTAATACGGACCACAACTTGTGATCCAATGGATTGAGGTCTGCACTACTAGCTGACAAATCATCCGTTGATATGAAGTCCGGAATGTGGTTTTTAAGCAACAGTTGAGTTGAGTTTTTGCCTTGTGAGCTGGAGCAGAGACCTCTTTTTGGATCCTCGGGATGAGTTGGATGCTTCTGTTATTGAACGATTTTTCTACGGTGAAGATTTTCTCGCCAGTAAACAAAATTTATCTGTGAGCGTACCGGCTGCGTAACGCTTTCGATTTTTGCTTCCGTTTTCCCTCCAATGTGGCCGTGAGCAGGTGTCCAGTCTGTCGCTTGTACACGCTGAGTCCAAAATCTTCATGGACATGGATTTATGAAAAATTTGCATTTCCCGCGACAAGATTTTCTGTTTTTGCAGCGGTTTTCGGTCGATTCGTTTCTTCACGGCTTTGATCGCTTTCGAAGTTCCCACAGTGCGCGGACAACCGGATCTTTGACGGTCTCGTACTCCACGAGTATCCTCAAAAAACTTCACAGTACGATACACAAAATTTCGAGTGATTCCAAGCGGTCGCAATGTCCGAAAGATATTGCCTTTTCCGCAGGTTACATTTTAGTAGGCCAACTAGAACAATTTTCGATATCGCCTCATTCCATGATTGTAAACAATTGACGTGGCAATGAAGCATGAATGTCACGCCCAATATTGGGATGCGCCCAATATTGGATTCGTAATGAATGCATTTAGTTGTGTATCAATATTTATGACTTGACGATTTCTTGAAGAAAAATATGATTTTCAAAGGAAATACTGTATTTATTACGTATGATTTAAAGATTTTAGTTAAATTGGGATCAATGCTTACATAACCTAATAATCATCGTTTTTAAATGATTTCTGCTACTCCTTTTTTTCGCAATATCGCAGCAACATATTATCATTTTTGAATTTAGCATATACAAAATACCATTAGTGAGTTTAGAATAAAATAGTTTCTCTCTACCGTGCACGAAAATTACTTTGGAGCTATGAAACCAACTTCAACGGTTATTACTTGTTGCCACCAGTGTATTTAAATTTGAAATGCCCACAAAGAAAACAAAATTAACTTCGAAATGCCGCTGTGACATTATAATATCAACAAAAATTACTATTTATTGCGTTTTTATTATTATTTTTTATTTTTTTATTTATATACTTTTAACTTTTACTTGCATTGGCATTAAACGTAGCAACACTCTATTAAAAAAATGACTTCACCGTCGACATTGCTTTTGTATGAAGTTAATGCGGAAAGTGAGTCGCAAAATGTCATGGCGCTGTTGGCTGTTGTTTCCTTTGAGACATGGATTTTGGCTTTGTGCTGTTCGTTAATGTTGATTTCATTTTCTTTTCCATTTACTTTCAATACTTATTTTTTCTTTCTTTAATTGGCACTTTGCCCAAAACTATTACAGCACAGTGCTAAGCTTTGGACGTTGAGCCAAATAAGTCTATATTTGTAGATTAGAGGTGTTCAAACAGCAGATGAATTTTTTTCAAGTTATTTTTTTTGTACAAGTTGTTTAAAGTTGTATCTAATGAGTTTTTGAAGAGAAAAATTGTTATGCCACAAAAGTGCTTGGTTCTAAAAAAAATATTTTACGAACAATTTTGATTAATATTTTCATATTTTCATACCTAGAAGAACCTGTGAAGAATCTTATACTTAGAAACTGAAACCTTATCTACACAAAAATAGTGGAATAACACAGAAAAACGTTTTCAGTTTTTTTTTTGTCAATTCCTACTTTGCTTTCCAAACACTTTCAGATAAACTTTGAAGCCCATTGAAAAAGTCATCTTTTGAAAATATGGATATCTCTAATATATTAAATATGTTTGTATGTAACTTTTTGCTTTTTATCCTTTACTATTGTATTATTATTACCGTAGCTTCTGTTGAACTACTTCTTGATTGTGTCGTGCAACGACATAGAAAACAGAGACAGGAAATATTAAGTCGCACTGCATATATGATTTATTTCTTCATTTTTCCTTTCAAATTGTTGGCTCTAGACATTGACTATGTCAACACATGTTCATTATGAACCATAGGACCGTCAAAGATAGGACAAAAAAAAAATCGAAACAAACAACTGAACAAGAATTACCTTCCTACTAAAGTTCCATTTATGAAACTTTATTTGTTATAAGGTATTAGTATTTTTTTTTTTTATTGATCTTTAATTTTTTTTTTGGCACAAAACATTGTAAGCATTTTTGATGTGAACGTCGCTCAGTCGCTCAGATGTTCATTGAAGATTTATATAATAAGTGCTGTAGCTTAGTGGTTATTGTGTTGGCTTTCTGATCTGTAGGTCGTGCGTTCATTCCTAGGCTGAAAAAGATATTATAATTGAGATATTATTATTTCGAACGCTACCCAGCTATAGGCAAGCAATTGACAATTTTTCTAGATCGTGCTCCCTTCGCGGAGCTAGAGTATGTCTTTCAGACCAGTTCCCTCGACGAAGTTTAGTTTTGGTCCTATTTCACAAAGTCTAAGTTCATCCTCGGGTATGATGAAATCTCCCAGGTGTTTTCTTCTCTTGTGCACCAGTGCGGAACAAGTTCCTATCACATGTTTTGCAGTCTCGTCCTCTTCCTTGCTGAACCAGCAAAGAGCATCAGAGAAAATTTACAGTTTTGTTAGGTGATAGTTCAACCTACAATGTACTGTTAATAATCCCGTAATGATTCTCAAGTTGTTCTTTGTTAAATTCATGCAGTCCTCGTAGCGTTTTAGATTGTATGTCCCTAACGCTAGTTTGGAGTGTGATAACCCCGGTAAGTTTTTCCAGTGTAAGCCTCTTTGTCTATACTCTTCTTTCCAAATGATATGGGAGATGTTGTCAGATCCTAATCTACGAGATGGTTCGGGCCCTACAAATGGAGTTGATGCTCCTTTCCTGGCAAGTTTTCTGCCATTTCGTTTCCATTGAACCCTACATGCCCCGGAACCCATAGAATCCACACCTGATTGAGTTTGGTCCAGAATGTTCAGCTTTTCAATGCACTCCATCACCAGTTATGATGTAACTTGGTGAGATTTGAGTGCTTTGATAGTTGCCTGGCTATCACTCAATATTGCTATTCTACGGTCTCGGTAATTCCGTTTTCGCTTGAAAGATAGCGTTGTTCTTACCTAATGGTTCAAAGTAGCTTTTCCCTGGTTCGAATACACCCGCCCTGGCTCTATCGTGAGTGAGGGAGCCGTCGATGTATCATGTCATCATGTACTGGTTTACCTAGTATTTTTCTAATATACCTTTCCAATATTTTTTATTACTAAGTTCAGTTTTGTGGGTGCCGTAGCTCAGTGGTTAGTGCGTTGGGCTTCTGATCTGTAGATCGTGGGTTCAATCCCCGGCTGAAGCATAACAAAATTTAACATTGAAAAGATTTTTCTTTCGAACGGTACCCACCTGCCGGGAGGAATTGGCAATTTTTCCGGCAGTAAAAATTTGACAAAAATGCTTCTTAAAAGAGCTCTGTGATGAATCTAACTTAAAGTGATGTCACAAGGGTTCTGCCGTTCGGAACCGGCTAATATAAGTAGGTCCCTTTTAATGCTGTCCAATTTTAACACGCACAACAATATTGGAAGAGAAGCTCGGTGGCATTACAATGGGCCTTTCTGGCCTAAGTGTGTCCTCTCAGAGAGTGAGGGCAGCCACATAACCTAACCTAACCTAAGCTCAGTTTTAAAATGTTTCTTGAAACGGAACGTTGGGAGTGTGAAGTCCCTTGGCATCGAGATTTCAGGAAGTAGCTCGGGGCGAAGTTTTATCTTCCTTCAATTTGAGATAACTACCTGTGCTGACGTTGTTCCCAGCTACCCTCAAAATCGCTCTCCTCGCTTGGGACTGGATGTAAATATGAAGGGAAGTAAGACATGGAGATATTCTTGTAACTTAAGAGTATATCCATTGATGCCGTTGGACATGTTCGCTTGGCTCCCAATATCACGGTTTAGAAAAAATTTACCTATAAAAAAAGATTCTTTGCAATATCGCAGAAACAAAAGTTGTTTGAGTAAAACGATCGGATTCAACAATCCCAAATTACCCTAGAAAAGTCACTTTCTGGAGTCCAGTAAATAAAAAGGCTTTTTGTTTGTGTTGATTTGTGATATTTATTATATATTATCATACAGAGTGAAATCATGAAATCGTTTCACAAATTTCGGTTAACCTCTTTCTCTTGTATGCGCGTTTTTTAATTTCATATATGGTATGCACTATTTTAGCTTACAAAATATGAGTCAAAGTACTACCTTTAAGTAAGTGCATTAAACGCTATGCACTTTTGAAGTGTTATTTTAACTTTACGTATACATGCAAACGTTTCTGTATACTCATATTGAAGGTAGGATGTGCAAACAACCATATTTCATTTGAGTTTAATTCTTTGTGTAAATCGTTACTAAGTAATAGTTGCTCTCTGACAGCCACCGATCCATCTAGTAGTTGTAACTACTACACATAATGAGTATAAAGTAGTAAATGGAACAACACTAAAGTAAAGAGGTCCAAAATGGTAGACGAATTAACAAAAACGAAATACTAACTGACTGACTGAGGCAAACGACTGACTGACTGACGAATGGACGAAGTAAATCTGTACAAAATATTGTGCACCAATTCAATACGGTTGAGCCCGGTGTTTTGATGATGGTTACAGTGATGAAAGCAGGTGTATACACTACACTACATGTGCATCTTTCTCTTAGAATTGATGGTCGTAGCTTACCATCGAATAAATGAACTAACAATATATAAATGTGTATGTATGTACATTTGTACAACCACATGAATTGTAATATAAGTGATAAGTACAATTTTACAACTACTTAAGTGTTGCTTTTTCAACTAGCGCTGAGATTTTATAGTTGGTACAAGTAGGGGAATGTCTCCGGTTGTGAATCAGTCGAGTTTTTATGTTAAGTTGAAACGGTAACCCTTATATTAGTACTGTCAAAAGCAATACGGATGGAGTAAAGGTGTTGCTTCGCTTTAAAAAAAATATCGTGACAAAAAACACAAGGTAAGGTAAAACACAAGATATTAAGTTTTTTTCAATCGGATAGATTTGTTAGTAATTCGTTGAAAAAACATAAGTATTATTGCTAAATTTTTATGTTAGAACATATAACTGAAAATAATAAAATCTCTGATCGAAAATAAATATTATGCTCTCCAGAGCTGATTATAAGACACTCAAGTACCCGGTTGTGAGCCAGATTACAAAAATGAGATTTATCATTTTTATGGTGACTTATTGTTTCTTGAATGAAATTGTAGAGTATTCACTGCATTATATGTGTATGTTTTACATTTTAGTGATAAAGTTCCAACATTTACCATATCAACAAAATTTGGTGGCATCCAGCATGTTTCTAATGAAAATATTGTAACGAGTATCGATGGTTGGTTACTCATCACTGTTGTGAATGACACTATTGTGAGTGACACGAATATTGGCAGCATCGAAACGAATGTCAACAAAAAGAAATAGGCGATAACCAGAACAAGCCAACGAGAAAGAAAGAGAAGAATCTCTACCAAGGGAAATTCTAGAGTGTTGCCACAGAGTATAAATAATGCCAGTTGTTGACAAATGAATTTAATTGAATCCCGAACGTGATTGCGCAAACATTGGTACAGTATCAGAGGCAAAAGTTGCAAGTGCATTAAAGTGTTACTGTAAATAGTTGATTGTAAATACAGTTGATTAAGTAAATTGTAGCTGTAAATAGTTGTACTAATATGTTAAATTTCGTTAAATTTCGTTAATCATCAATCTACGATATTTACCAACATTTTGCTTAAAATTTAATTTTTTGAAAACTTAGATTTAAATTAGTTAATTGATTCAATCTTCTGGTTCTTAAAACTAAATTTTCAAAGTAGGAAAAGTGAAATAGTACCGTCAAAGAAGTTGAAGTGAAATTTTTTAGAATTAAAGTTTTGCTAAATATTTTAAATATATGTTCTTTATTCCACTAAAATGAATAAAAATATTAAATTCATACATTTTAAATTTATGTTGATTTCATACTAAATTTTTCAATTTTAAACAGATTTTTTGGCATGGCTCACAATAGAGGACAAATTTTCGTCTTTAGGAAAAAATAAGGACTTGGGAAATTCCTCAACAGTTTTTTTTTTTTTATTTTTCAATGAATCGATAGAGTGTCTGTAGCAAAAAGTAAGCTAAAAGAGTTAGTTTTCGTATGAAACAAAAACTATCGAAAAATATTTAGCACACAAAATTTGATGTCTATTTACGAAAACATGGCTCATAACCGGTGACCTTCCCCTACTACTACATACTACACATGTATACTTAGGTATAGAAATAAAACGTAGTTAATAAAAAAATCCACTTTGTAGAAGAGTCAAAATGGAAACTGCAATAAACTAAAGTGAGTAAAATAAAAAAAAAAAAAAATATACACACTGAATGTATGTTTTCGATTTTAATAGATCCCCAACTAAGGGATTGCAAATTCTCATTTACCGCGAGAGGACAATTTATTGCTTTCATTTTATATGCACCAATAAAATATAGAATATCAGAGAAATAATTAAAAATTTTTTAACTTAATTATGAACATGTGTTAATATACGAATATATTTTTGGGTACATATTAGCTTGGTTCGAAAATTATTTTTTTTTGGCGTTCGAATTCAATTCAAAAGTAACACCTGTGTAAAGTGTCAGATCGATTGATAAATTCTTCGATTTTAGGCAGAACTGTCAACTATATAAGCCAGCAATAATTCAAGGATTGCATACAACTTATATTTTTTTTTTGTAAGAAAATTGCATTAGTGGTTCCCTCATAATGGTATTCACAAAAATTGTATCAGTGAATTACATATAACATATATTTAGGAAGTTATAGGCATACCACTTTCGGTATGACACCTCAAAACATTAACTATTTAAAAAAGCTAACATATTTCCTAAGTTCTTAACTAAAAGGTTAATTTATTTAGTGCTTACTCAGCGTTTATTAAATTTGAAATACAAAAAAAAAAATTATATTCCAATCCAGCCTAATTTGTATACATAATTTAATGTAACAATAAATTTAATTTAACATTTGTGCTGGTGACATTTTCGTTCAAGATGAAGGCAAATATTATGTGTTCAATGTCGCAAAGCCCACAAAGTGCTTATGCTTATGAGTGTTCAATATCTACATATATGTATGTATTTATGTATGTCAACCGAAATTTCTAATTAACCCTTATTACACACGTACGATTTTCATAAAAAAAATTAACTGTTTTCTTTTTTGGTTTTATGTGATAAATAAAATATCATAAAATAAATAAAATAAATAAAATATTTTATAATACATATTTATTTACTATAAGTGGTAGTGCCATCTGAAGTAAATACATTTTTAATGCTTAGCATTAAAATGTGCAAAAAGCACACATGGAAATCTAAATTACATAGAAGGCACTCAGTATTTTATTGTCATATATTTTATGTATTTTACTTATAAGTGACTGAGTGCCTTGTCAGTTGGCAAAAACAATATAAATTATGTCTTTAAAATGTTGGGGTAATTTAAAAGGTAATCGAGTAAAGGCAAAGAAAGCAAAGTTGTTATTTGAATATTTGAAGTTTGGACAATTAATTAGGGTTTGATATATATATATATTTTATTTTCGAATATTATCTTCCAGAATTACAATGCACTTATTTTAACGTTTCTCTATCAATTTAATACAATATTTAAAGTATGATTCCAAAATTTCCGCTTTATAGCTTCATCATTTCTTCTAATGGCGAAAACAAACATTTATCAATGACATTAGTGATACAATTTAATTTTCCAGCTTACGTTTCACGGAATCATTTCACTAAAACGTGTAACTATAAGAATTTTTCATATTTTCAATATGGTAATTATTGCAAGCATTTTTGAATTCACATTTTACTGAAGATATTACGTGATTCAGTAGTAAATTCAGAGTAAATAATGCAAATAAGAACAAATATTATAAAATGTTTTCAAACAAATTTTACATACATAAATTACACATTATATACGATACATTCATATAATGATTACCACAAACAGTTCGGTATAAACTAATTTAACATACACCACGCCACACATAAATTTTGAAAGACTTAATCAATTATGCTTTCAATAATGTTGTGATATTCACAAAAACACAAGCCAAAAAAAAAAAAAACCTAAACAAGAAACAAACACGAAAAAATTTCAGTCGTTTTCATTTGCTCGTTAAATAAACTTTACCGTTGTGCGGATTTATTAAAAAAGTTTTTTTTTTTGATTTAATATTGATCAAACTTTACTCCAAAAAACAAAAACCCATGCATAGTAGTAGTCTCACTGCTAACATTAAAACTGCACGTGTGTTAGTAACGTTAGCTCATGAGTACCAGTGAACAAAAAAAAAAAAAGGGAACTTTACTGATTATAATAAGCAGTTATGTACTTGTATTCTTTCATTCTCATCCATCTATGTAGCTCTGTTCTTACTCGTATAATGTAGTTTAAAAAAACAAATTTACATACGTACGTATGTTATATCATATACTACTGTTATATCTCTCGGCCGAATCTAAATCTTATAATCTGCTGAACTTACGAGGACGGTCCCAGAACTACCCAACCTAAATTTAGGAAATTTTTCTTTATTTCTTAACATAATCACTTTTTAGCTCTATACACTTTTCTCAGCGATATTCTTCGATAGCTTCGATACCCTGTTTATAGTATGAACTGTCTAGCTCATTAAAATTGTCATCTACCGCAGACTCCACCTCTTCATTGTTTGCAAATCTTCTACCACTTCAAAGCCATTTTTTCAAATTTGGAAATAGAAAATAATCCGAAAGAGCTAAATCTGGCGAATAAAGTGCGTGCTGCAGCAATTCAAGCTCTAACTCAATAGTTTTGGCCATCGCAATAGCGGATGTGTGAACTGGTGCATTGTCTTGATGAAACAACACTTTCTTTTTCGCCAAATGCGGCCTTTTTTCGTTAATTTCATCACTTAAACGCTGCTGCAAATTAGCATAATACTCGCCGTTGATTGTTTTTCTTTTTTGATGATAATCAATAAAAATTATCCACGTGCATCCCAAAAAAACAGACCGCATAACCTTGCCTGCAGATGGAACTGTCTTCGCCTTCTTTGAACACGATTCTCCCCTTTTAGTCCACTGTTTTGACTACTCCTTTGTCTCAGGTGTGAAGTGGTAGACCCATGTCTCATCCATGGTTACGAATTGATGCAAAAACTAGGGTTTATTACTGTAAAACATCGCCAAACACTGTATAGAAACATCTTTACGACGTTATTTTTGTTCTATTGTGAGCAAACGCGGCACCCATCTTGCACACAGCATTTTCATCTCCAAATTTTTGGTCAATATACGATGTATAGCACTTTTTGAAATGGCTGTAATTTCACCTAGCGCACGTATCTTCAGCTGGCGATCATCCAATACCATTTTGTGAATTTTCTTAACCGTTTCTGACGTGGCCACCTCAATTGGTTGACCACTACGGTTTTCGTCTTCTCGTACGACTTCGTTTAAACTCTGCCACCCAATATTTTATGGTCGTAAACGAAGGAGCGGACTCCCCCATAGTAGAATCTAGTTCATAGACCATTCAAATCAAAATATTGAATTACATAGCGGTGACCAATTTTTTCCACGTTTACAAATTCACTGAGGTCGTTAACTTTCGATGGTTCAGAGAAAAAAAAAAAAAATACTAAACAATGTGGCTCCTTGAAACCTTATAAAACATATGTTTTATAAGGTTGCCACTTTTCACCAAAGTAATTTTTTTCAAACTACTGCCGCCATTTGTATATCAGGTCGGGTAGTTTTGGGACCGCCCTCGTAACAGCCATTTATCGCACAGCGAAGTAGTTGTTATATTCTAATGACACTGGCTACATTAATAAATCTGAAATTCTGATCTGATCTGATTTTTGACATTTTTAGTAGCGGTAAAATGCATGGGGCCACTTATAATTTTGAAAGTATGCCCTCTATCTTGGTATTGGCGCTGAATTTTTAATGAAAATCTAATTTTTTGTCATAATTTTTAACGTGCTGAAAGACAAAGGTGTTTTCGTCAGCATATATTTAAAAAGAATTTTAGAACTCTTCGCATGCTTCGCTGTACCTACGATTTTGGTATATACCGAACTTGATGGCAATTCAAAATTTTTTACACTACAATCAGGTTTCCACTTTAATATCATCATTATCTAAAATCGACTAGTTATTCCATTTCGTAATATGATAACAGCTAAAATTGCCTTACTGCAATTGCTACCATTGTTGTGTGTCATATTTATGCGCATGCATATATCATATTTAGTAGGTGGTTGTGTGTATGTCCATTAAAGGTGCTGCCTGCCTGTGACCTGTGTTCAGCAATACTTATTTAGTACATTCTTCGTTCACTTTTTAAAAGAAAATTTTATGAACTTTGATGCATATTGTTATGTTGCTTTAGTCATGGCGTAATAAGAACGTTGCAGCAAGCAAAGAAAATCTTTTGTTGCTCACAAATGAGAAAGGCGTTTCAAGGCTTTATACATGTATGTATGTATTTATGTGCAATGAGCTTCAACAATCAAATGGCTATAACGAACAATGAACATTGACTCATGACTGCATACCAGACTGCATAGAATGGTCGGCAATAGAAATGAAAAAGCTGGCTATACTATATTGTCATTGCCATCAGCATCGATATTTTCAATCACAACAACAACAACAACGGCTAGGGTTCGGCATGGTGAGCAATTTTCAACACTTTGGAATTGACCTATTATATATTATGTAGGTAGTCGTTGCTAAATTGAGCTCACCGTCAGCTCAACTCGGTTGAACTCAATTTAATTTAACACCTTTTGATTCATGCCCCAAATGTGCGTTCAATGTGTGATGCAATGGTTTGTTGCTGTTGCTGCTGCTGCTGCTGCTGCATCTAATGGTTTGGAATTTTTGTTATTCGTATTCTTGCTATGCTAGGCAATGTGTACATATGTAGTAGTACATATTGTTGTTATTTTGTTGTTATTGCGTCCATTGTAAGTTTTTCTCCTGTTGTTGCGATATTCATTGCTTTTATTGCTGTACTAATACGGGATTTGCCGTTTACGATTTGTTTTTCTTAACACATTTAATCCTGAAATAATTCTTCAATATGTACTAGCCATGAGCCATGAATACATACGATTATATATAAAAATTAATCAAAAATTGATATTAGCAATTCACCAAAAAATATCATCCAATTTAAGAATGTTCACAGGTGCTATGTAAGCTTTCATGTATACTACATACAATATGTGGTACTTATGTTCACAGTAATGGTAATTCAAATTCGCATCAAATACAACACTTTGTTTGTGAAACATGCCAACACATTTCAACAGAAACAGGTGCATCAGATGTAAGTTGTATATTAGTACTTAGGAGTATTTTGGATTCATCTTCCCTGTGTATTAGTGCAATTTTTTATCGTCAGTTGATCACCGTCATTTAATTCCCAGCAAACGTACTCACAATCGTTTTCACTATCGTTTTCGCTATGTGGAAATTGCTTTTTGAAAATTTTTAGATAATTTTAAACCCATTTCTTCTACATATGTAATATTTTAACTTAATGTTGTTCAAAATAGTCAATTTACTCGACTATACGGTAATTACTTTAGTATTCACAGACGTATGATCATGTGAGTAGAGTAGAGTAGAACAGTTGTTAGTGAGTGCATTAGATGAAATGTTTGTTCTATTGAGCCATTAGCATCAAATAGATATTAGTTTATACTTAAAGGAACTTAGAAATCAGAATGTTGATTTAAATGCACATGTCATCAAAGCTGAACTTTGTAGAGCACCAATTGCTTAATATTGATACAATTGCTGCTGCTGCAAACACCCATTTCGATGTTAAATTTGTGTAGTAAATATATATTTTCTCTTCTTTCTTTGCTGATGATAGGTAGAAGACTTGCTCAAGAGGTTTTCCTGGTTTTGGTATAAGAATACGAGGGGCAAATAACCTCTCCTAGTAATTGCATTAAACAGCCTCGTTATAAATCTAAATCCAATTTCTGGTAGTTTCTGCAATATTTTGGCAGTGATAAGCTCAAAGCCAGGAGCCTTATTTTGCTTGAGTTTTGCACATTCTCTCTTTACTTCGTCCCTTTTTATTGTTGGAATCGGAAAATCCATTTGACCAGGAGATTCAAGGAAATATTCTATTTCATTTACATCCATATTTGATGCATTTTGGTTGGCTATGGCTGAAACACGTATGAAAGGTTGTGTGCAAAGGTGGTAGTTTTTCTTTATCTATTTTGGACCAATCTCCATTAGGCATTTTAATGTGATGTATTCTGGCTACTGGTTTATTAAGTTTTTTAGTAGCTTTCCAAAGTGAATAATCGGACGCTTCAGTGGCAGATAAACGTTGCCTTCAAATATTCTTGAATTTTTCGATTACAGTCGTCTTTCAAAAGTTGCTTGACATGCTTCATTGCTGCATTAAGTCGTCTCTTGTCATCTGGATGCCTGGTAGTCTGCCATTTTTTTTCCTTAGTTTACGTTTGTCCTTCAATTTTCGTTTATTTCAATGGACAATGATGACCCAGTGTTTACAGATATTTGGGGTGTTGAAGACCATGCAGCACTTTGAGTTGCTTAAGTAAATAACTACGCAGCGTATTCTATGTCTTCGTCGTTCTTCAGTGGAATATTTAGAATAAGTGATTCAGTTAAAATATTTTTAAATATTGACCTGTTGGTTCTTTTATTGTGCAAACTGGGCAAATTCTTTTTTAGATGAATTTTACAATTCAATGTGAATAAAATGGGAGAATGATCTGAAGAAAGATCAAAGCATGAGGCTGCATTCACAAGGTCAAGATGTATTCATATTAACACCTCAAAGTCAATTAAATCTGGTAGCTTGTTTTTGTCTGATAACCAGTATGTTGGTTCACCGGTAGACATGTATGAAAGCTTATTTTTTCCATTGCTTTAAGGAGTTCTCTACCTTTTGCAGTGTTTAAGTACGGCCCCCAGGTTGTATGTTTTGCGTTGTAGTTTCTCACTGCAATAAACTTATCACCTAGACTTCGGAAGAAGTCTACAAACTCGTTTTTCTTGATAGTACAAGCTTAAATCCGCTGTTTTTCGGTAAAAAAAAAAACACATTTTTTTCATAGAAAGCCAAAATTATTTTATTTAAAGTATTTGCCCTCATTAGCTACACATTTTTCCCATCTCTCTGGCAATTTGTGGATTCCACACCAAAGGAACTGCGCCGGCTTGGCGGCCAAGAATGAATCAAGCCAATTTTTAATACACTGTTCTGATGTGAACCTTATTTCAGTGAGGGCGTTCTGCATCGACCGGAATAAATGGTAGTTGGACGGGGCAAGGTCTGGGCTATAAGGCGGATGAGTCAAAACTTCAAACCGCTGTTTTACAAATAGTTTTTGACCGGTGTTGCAACGTGAGGACGAACGTTGTCACAATGGAAAATTATGGACTCATGTCTGGTCGCATATTCTGGGCGTTTTTCGACTATTGCTCTCTTCAAATGGATTAATTGTGCTCGGTAGCGTTCTCCATTGATGGTTTCACCCGATTTTAGCAGCTCATAATACAGCACACTCTTCTGATCCCACCAACTAAAGAGCATTACCTTCGTGCCATGGATATTTGGCGTTGCCGTTGATTTGGCTGGTTGGCCGGGATCGTCCCACGATTTTTTTTCGTTTAGGATTCTCAAAGTATATCCACTTTTCATCGCAAGTCACTACAAGATGCAGGAACGACTTTCTTTTTTGTCTAGCAAGCAAGATTTCGCATGTGTTTTGGCGTGGCTCCATCTGCCTATCGTTCAATTCATGGGATACCAATTTTCCAATTTTTTGAACCTTCCCCATGGCTCGTAAACGTATGGCAATGGCTTGTTGAGTAACACCTAACTGTTCAGCAAGCATTTTTTGCGATTGGGTGTCGTCCTGTACGTCGTCCTGTCGTCCTGTCGTCCTGTCGTCACGTACGAGCAAAAGCGGATTTAAGTTTGTATACCTGGTACATGAAGGAGGGCAATAAATTGAAGCCACTGTTAGCGAACCATTAAAACTGTTTATTTTAATGCTTGTGCTTTGAATATTCGATTTTTGAAAATGATTATTGATTTCATGTTTAATATTATCCTTAATTATAATAGCTGTACCCCCTTTAGTGGTTCCAGCTGGATAGTATAATAAATATAAATATATATAATTGTGTACTGCAACAATGTTATGCGCGATGTAGTTTTAAAAACTTTTACATTACATATATAATCCATTTAGATAGAACAGTATTAGATGCCAAGAGACACCACATAGTACTGATATCGTTGGGGTATAGCTGGTGTTGTTTAGATATTTCATTACTTTGTAAATGCTTTAAAAAAAACTAAATGAAAACGATATTAAAAGCAAAAATAATCCTTTGTTAAGAGTACCCCGCTAATATGCACTCTCTAGCCCTATTTGTACAATATCCCACACAAAATGTAAATGATTATAAATGTACACGAACGTGTGAATATGCATATGGTCAATCATGTGACGGAAATAGTTTGCTTTGCATTATCGACACATAATATGCTTCAATGATATTGTTAATTTGATTTTTTCCACATCAGTTCGATATATGTATATACGTACATGTTTTACTGGTACCTACTTTTGTTAATTTGATTCTATTTAATTTGTGCTCTTTCAACTTTTCAAGTTGTTGTCTGTGTGTGTGTGTATTTGTACGCACTAGTGCGTATGATATAATGTATATTAGATGATCGTTTTCAGAAAATTTCTTATTAGAAGTAGGCTCATTTTCATATAATGGAAGGGAGCACAAATAGTGCGTGACATGGCATGCTTGAGCGTTTATCCCTAATATGTACTTACACGATAAAAGAAAAAAAAAATACATTTTTCGAAATACAACACATCCTTTTTTCTTTTCTGTGGCAATAACATATGTATGTATACATTGCAAAAAGGGACCTACTTGCTTTGAAAGTAATCGAATACGAGTTCACTATAAAGTTGTAGCATTTGCTGTGTAAAAATGTTTATAAACATGTTCATATTTTCATATTTCTGAAATCAATGTAATTTCCACTAAATTACCTCAACATTTAGATAGTCAATTTCAATCATTAGCACTCATTATTAATTACATTATTTCATCGGTAATTAGCTTAATTTATGTGCATGTTTATCATTTGTTTTTTTTTTTTTTTTTTTTGGCTAATACTTTACGCAGTGACACCTTATCTCTAACACACTACTTAACAATGTCAATTGTCGTTCCAATAGCCGAAAGACTGCGTTATGTGAATGGAATTAGAATGGAGTAAAAGTTAATTATTTCTGCATGATATTGATAGTTCAGTTAGCCAATATATGTATATGGATGCAGTGCTAAACAAAAATTCTGTTCGATTTTCATTTACTGTGTATCCCTACAGGATCTTTTGCAGTATTTTTAGATATTCAGCAAAAGATTTATATATGCATACATATATACATACTGAATGATTTATGGCAAAAGTTGCTAATGTTCGAGCACATTTTGATTTCGATATGCGTACGACTATATATTCAATGGGGTTTTTCTTCTGCCTCGTCTGCATACGTAAGAACATTTTCCGTCTGGTTGCTTCATTGGTTGCTTGGATGACTATTAAAATGGTGCTTTGTCAGTGATTTCCCTTTTGGTTATGTGCATTACTCAAAAATTATATTCAACATGAGCATGAGTATTCTCAAGGAGTTCTTTTTCGCACACACTTACTCACTCACTCACTCACTCACTCACTGCTTTCCTTTTTGCTTAACATTTACATGCACATAATGTTTGGATTACTCAAAGGCAAACGCATAAACCCATGAACAACTAAGCAAGCACATTGGATGATGTTGCAAAGCCATTAGCCAGAAAGAAAAAAAAAAAAAAAAATTCATATATAATTTTTTCTTGATTTTAGCACATTCAAAATGAAATGATTCGGATTGCATTGCATTGCATTGAATTGAATTGAATCAAATGAATGCGCTTTGATGATTTTCATTTTTTACAACAATCTCTACGATAATACCTACCATATCATCCATACATGCTCTTACAAGCAGACTCATATGTGCTGCACTAAGGATGCTTATCAAATGTAAAAAGTTTAAACTTGAAAAAAATTGCATAAACGATTTAAAATGATTTTGTTGTTATTTTGTTTTGTGAAATACTACACACTTTAAATGAGTATATTGAATATGTTGAGTAGGTTAACTAGAAATACTCACAGTAATAAATATGCTAGTAAGAGCAAAGTATACTTGCGTTTCAATTGATTGTTTCTCAATGTCGACAATCTCAAGATAAGAGTGATTCCTCGAAAATTCTTGTTCCAACACGGTCTTGTAGCTTTTCGATGTTTTCAGAAAAATACTATTCCTTAGTTTTGGGGCGGATCTTTTCTATTCGACTCAAATCTCTCCCCTAGAACCATCTGATCAAATTTGGAAACAAATAATAATCAATTTATTAGTGCAGCAAAAACAGCAAAATTCACTCATTCGTTGTTCTGGAAGCGTGATGTTGTTAGTGCTTTTGCAATTTCATTAAAACTCGGCAAAGTTGTTTTCGACTATTCGCTTCAATGGAACAGATTCTTCATATGTGGAACTTGGATAATGTGTCACTGGATCATTTTCATTTCATTTGCACAATTTTTGGACAATGGTGAGTACTTTGAATAAAATATTTAGTATAATTCCTTTTAAATAAGCATTTTATTTAAACTTTTAATATTTCTAAAACAGGGCTCACAGCATATGGTACACTGATGGATCCAAAATGGAAGATGGTATTGCTCGAGCGGGAATTGTAGGGCCAAATTTCCGGAAAGTAATCGCAATGGGAAAAATAGCTACCATTTTTCAGGCGCAGGTCCACGCCTTAGAGCTATCTGTCAGAGAATGTCTACGTAGGGGCACTCGAGGAACCAACATATGCATTCTTTCGACAGTCAGGCAGCTCTAAAATCACTAATGAACTTCTCATTCCAATCTAAGTTGGTCTGGGAATGTGTTGAACTTCTCAATACCTTAACAAAGAGGAACTCTGTGACTTTATTATGGGTACCGGGACACGAGCGGCATGCTGGCAATGAAATGGCAGATTCACTGGCCAAAAAGGGCGCGGACATTCTTTTCATAGGCCCAGAACCCTTCTGTGGGATGAACAGTAGCTTCATGAATAACTTAATATGTGAAGAGGAAAAAAGTAATTTAATTGATTACTGGAGAGCCCAAACAGGCATGCGGAAGTAGAAAATATTCATTGACCCTGAACACATTAAGGCAGATGCTATTTTGAACCTCAGCAGAGAAGACATCAAACTCTACACTAAACTATTAACAGGTCATTGTAAACCTAATTATCACATGATGAAAATGGGTGTGGTTAACAACGATCTCTGTCGACGTTGTCTTGAAGAGCAGACAACGTTCTTCGTAATTGCCCAGCTGTGGCTAGATGCAGAATAAACTACCTAGGCAATGGTTTCATAGTCCCCAGGGACCTAGCTAAAATCAATCCCACAGCAGTGACAAGATTTATAAATAGTCTTGAGATCTGCTAGTTAGGGCATAAGGCTGCACAAAAGATCTTCAGGTCGCGGTGCTTTATAGCCTTAATAGTAATAATAACAATATTAATAAACTTTCAATGGAAACTTACATCTTTTTGTCATTTTTAAGATATACATATATGGTAAATATATGTTTATTTATTGATATGTTGGTATAATAAATAAATTTGCGATAATACTGAAGGTAGCGCTTGTTTATCAAATCGAAGGATTATTATTATTGGTTGGAGAAGAATAGGTTGATGAAGTTATGAAAGTATTGAACAAATATAATGCCATTATTCTTACTTTGTTTTTTTTTTTTTTTACAAATATTTTCAAAATTATTATAAATGAGCTCTCTCTCTCTCTCTGTTTTTGTGCCGCCCCACCATTATGTTGTCTAATGAAGTGTATAGAAATGTGATAAGTAATATTGAATTGAAAATGAAGAAAACTTTATTTAAAGAAATCTAAATTGTAATTATTTCATTCCTGATTTTCACCACGTTAAAAAGTACATGACAAGAGAAAATACATATAGGGTAAATGTGTTGTTCCGGAACAGTGAAGGAATGAAGGGGGGTACACTTTAACTACGTTTTGAAAAGTTTCAGTCAATTAGAATTGATCCAAATATGATGGTGAAAACACTTTTATAGCATTGTGAATTTCTTGTTTATTTTGAAAAAGATACAAACAATTTTTTGTTAAGGAACAACAATTGCCAACCAATGCTGGGCTGGGTGTAAATGCAGAAACAACGGAGTTGCTACTTTTTACCAGAAAGTACAAGGTTCCAGCATGGAGGCTGCCTTATCTAAATAATATTCTTCTGCTAAATACACATACCAAAAACCTAGTAGTAATCGTGGACAACAAATTGACGCGGAGGGACATTTGACGTGGAGGGACAATTGACGTGAGGGAGCGGGTGAAGAAGGCAACTAATGCTCTATACGCATGTAAAAGGATGCTGGGAAGCACTTGGGGTCTCTCAGCCGCTCTAATGCATTGGTGTGACACGGCTATCAGTAGACCCTTATTGCTATATGGTTTTCTGGTATGGTGGACTGTGATGAAGAAGAAGACATAAGTAAAGCCGCTGGAAAGAGCTGAATGACCCTCAGCGCTATGTATCACTGGGGCTATCAAAACAACTGATTGACCTTTACACAAGGAATCGGGCAGCATACTCAGCTGAAAGGCTACATGTCACTGGACAGCTTACTCGAAGAACCTTCGCAAACAGCTCTATTAACTGAAATGCATCGGTTAGCTCAGACTACATGATTCCAACGGGGAGCTTTGGGAAAGAATTAAAAACTGTTATTAAGGGGGGTTGAGTGGCGAAGAGGCGTGGTAACGAAGCGCAACATTTTCAACTTCTATACAGATGGTTTTAAAATGGAGGAGGGAGTTGGTGCAGGTGTATAATGTGCGGAACTTTGCATGAGACCCTCATTTAAGTTTCCTGACTACTGCAGCGTGTTCCATGCGGAGGTTTTTGCCGTCAAGAAAGCGCTGGAGCTTGATTGTGTCGACGCTACTACCAACTGCGAAGTAAATTTTTTTTTGTGAATAGCCAAGCAGCTATTAAGGCAATCAAATGATGCTATTCATCATCCAAAAATGTCCAAGAGTGCTAGGGAGCTTTAGACAGACTGGCCTGCAATAGTAGGCTGTGTGTTTATTGGGTTCCTGGCCACAAGGACATGATATGGTTGATGACATTGCTAAAATCGGTGTAAGACTTGCACTTAGCGGGGTACTTAGGTCTCTACAAGTGATACACAAATAACTAGATGACGACATGAGAAGAATAGCGAGGGACAGGTGGTGCAATCTGACTACCTGTAGAGTCGCAAGGTACACATTCGATAAAAAGTACACCGAATCTGTTATATCGTTCGACAGAAAGAACTGCAGAACATTAGTTGGTGTACTAACAGGTCAGTGCCACAACAGCGATGCTTGTAGGACATGTAATGAGTCGGATACAAAAGAAACCCTGCAGCATCTGCTGTGTTTTTGTCCGGCTCTCTCGAGTAATGAGGATTGAGTAATATTCCTGAGGTTGGACTTGAGTCCCTTCTAAGATATGCAAATGAACTAGGATTCTGATCTGGTATCGCTATGAACCTCTGATCTCTGCGTGGCTTCGGTCAGCCAGTATAACCTAATATAACCTTGAATTAAGATATAATTCAAAATTAAGAGCTTGTATTATTCATTTCGTCAAATAACCAATACAGAGCGGATTCATAAAAAATTGCATCTCTTGATATTAATTCTACATAGTTTTTTTTTACATTATTCGAAGATGAAAATTCCTTAAGATGTCCCATAATCGCACATTTATCCAATAGTTTCTTGTATTCATTGGTATGAGTATACTTTTATTGCAGTAGTTAGATAATATTGCAAGTACATACGAGTACATGCTTATATGTAAGTAAATTTTCATAAAAAAAAAACCAAATTAAATAAAATATTACAAACATTTTTGCTGACAAAACGCCCGTTCTTGTTGGTGTTTTTTTTTTCTGTTTTTTTTTTATTTGTTTTTTTTTTTGTTGTTTGTTTTTATCTGAGGCACTTTAAATATGTGAATGTAAATAAATTGTCAAAGTTGATTTTTATATTGCTTCATTTGTTTATGTATGACACGTATGCGTACATAATGATGATGATGATGGGCGTTGGGTGTACATGGGCGTGTACTGGATTCTCACAAATAACTTTTAACTAAAACTAATCTGAAACTAATAACAATTTTGATTTCAAATGTTTTTGTTTCTCTGATGAAATCGTATCTTCTGCATTTGTGGGTAGTTCCTTTCAAGTTTTATTTACAATTTCAAAAGAAAATTATTATCATACTCATAAGAGAGCAGAGTCAAATCAAAATGAACACACATACGATTGTAAGCACACACATACATACATGTGTATGTGTGGCTAAGTAACATTAATATGGGGCGTATACGTAGTATCAACTTTGCTGGTATGGTTGTTGTTGTTGTTGTTGGACGTCGACAATGTACAACGACGGTACGCAATGAAAATAAAGTAAACGAAAGAATACAATAACAACAACAAGCACTACATAATAATGCTACTAGTACCAGCTACAACTTCAATTGCTACTACAAGTAGTAAGTAAGTAATGTCATATATACTTATGGTATTCTTACATATGTACATGTAATACGAGTATTGCTGGTAATATTAGAATAGAGAAAAACAAAGAAAAACAAACCAAAAAAAAAAAAAAAATAAAAATAAAAAAAAATATAGAAAACAGTTGAACGTGCTTTTGGGAAAAGTTTTCAAATTTATAAGCAAAACACAAATATTTAGCAATAAGAAAAAATGGCAACATTTTTCTGGTTTTTGTTGTTGTTTTGCTTATTTATTTATTTGATCAATTTTTTTGCTACTTCTTTACATTTTGGTTATTGACACAATAGTGTCATTTTGTTAAAACGTCACATAGAAAAAAAAGCACAAAGAAAAAGAAACACAAAAATGCTGAGCGATGAAATAATATCGAGAAGAAAATGCTTTTATTGGCGAAACGTGCTGAAACTTTTTGCTATTTGCTTAAATCCGTTGTAATGCCCCTTTGAAAATAACAACAACAACAGCAACAACAACAACAACAACAAATGTAGTAGAAAATAGTTATAATAAAAATTGAATGAAAAATTGAAATTAAATTGCAAATTGTTTACATACACTTCAATTGAAATCTTATATTCAATGTTGCGTCAACAATGAGTACATGTCAATAGAGCAAAATACTTTGAAATTTGAAACATTTTCAATGATGGCATTATGATTGAGCGTGTCTGATAGTTACAAAAAAAAAAAATTCAATTCATAAACAATCAAAAATAATTTGTCAATTTAATTGAGTGACGACTATATGCATTGTATACCGACACACGAACGCTTTTTAGAGATGCTGAAATTCCCCTAAAGCTATCTGTGAAACTAGGTAGGTAGAAGGTAGGTAGGTAGGGTGACTGTCCTGCCTTCAGTGTCCTGTGATACCACTAAAGCTTATCCTTATCCCACTGGGTCCTCTCTAAACCATCCTGTGGATTTAACGAACGAAATAATCTTTCTTAGTTTTATATATGCAACTTCCCTGATGCTGTCAAGAGAGTCGATTCCGAGTGTATTGAACCTCCTTCCGCACAGAGGCTGTTCTACGGTTTCTTTCACTTCAACATGCTGCCAGCTTCTACAATAGTCGTAAAAAGGTGCCCATAGTGTAATTGCTTGCCGACCGATAAGGCCAGTTAGAATTCCAATTGTTCTTCTGGTGTCCAGCCTATTACATTTCAAAAGTAGCTTTCCATCGACTTAAGCTCCATTCCGGCCATGTTAACCTGCCGGTTAAACAATTAGGGATTTGTCTTCAACGCGACATCGATGGTAAACCTATCTATTAGTAACTTGTAAGTTGTCAGTGGCATTGTGACTAACGCTTTGTCCTGGTGGAGCGGCATTATCATACCTTGCCTTGCCAATTCATCCGCCTTGCAATTACCCTCAATATTGCTATGGTAACCGGGTAACCAAGACAGAGTTATGCTAAAATATTCCGAAAGCTCAGTTAATAGTTCATGACATTCAATCACTGTCTTGGATGAATGTCTTGCTGATTGTAATGATCTCAGAGCAAACTGACTGTCAGAGTAGATATTTATTTCTTTTGTGGTTAGAACATATTTCTTGATGATTAATAGCGCTTCTTTGATGGCTAAGTATTCAGCTTGAAATACACTACAATGGTCTGGCAAACGGAATTTATGCCTTAGTATACTTAATGAGGCAGCCGTTCGTAAAAAAATCAAATTGTTGTTGCAATACTATCATCGCAATACAACTATCGCATCAGACATAATTTTAGGGTCAACCTTTTTACGAGTACCTTAATACAGCCAATGGGGTAAACGCCACAGTCCACAGGTGATTAATAAAAACTGCTAAAGATGATGAATAAAAATATGTTTAGTCACATGTTTTCCTACGTTTCCAAGTCCAATTTTTTCCAAACTGTAAGTGAATGAATAATCTTAAGAAAATTATCTCTCCATTAGCTAATGAGATCATATGATTTTGGTTCCTTTTGTGAGTACACATGGACGTGAACTAAGTTAAGCCGTAAGTGTTATTTAGATCGGTTTATCCATTTCCTTCATTAATTTTTTTTTAAAAAGAGCTCTGTGACAAACAAGGGTTCTGCGGTTCGGAATCGGCTAATATAAGTAGGTCCCTTCTAATTGCTGTCCAAATTTAATACGCACAACAGTATTGGAAGAGAAGCTCGATGGTATAACAATGGGCCTTTCTGGTCTAAGTGTGTCCTCTCAGAGAGAGGGCAGCCACATAACCTAACCTAACCTAAGGTTGGATTAACTACGGTACATATTCTAATACGTGTGTATGTAAAATAACAGTTTCGAATAAATCAAAAATTTTCTTAAATGACAATTGTTGGCAAATAAGGTAGAAAATCTCAGTAAATTGTTGAAACCGGAAAAGTGAGAGAGTGGGAGTGAAGTGTAAAATCTAAGCGAAACCTTTTATCTATGAACGCTTGTTAATGTCAAATGAACAAATTCAAAAAGGTTTCATTTTACACTAGCAATTTAGTGCTGCAGTAATGACAATACAGAATAACAAAAACTCATTGTGACAGTTAGAAAAGGAGGTAATGCCAAGCATAGCTAAGAGGAAGAGAAAGAAAAGGAGAGAGTGAGAAGGCGGCAGAAGTAGAAGTAGCATATTCAAAAGAAAAAAAAACGCAACGTCAGCATTAAAATTAACTTATGACATGTGAAGAGCCAATGATAACAACAACCATTAGGTATGGGAATACTATGCAGGCAAGTTGCTGATATACGCACACACACACACACACACATACATAAGAAATACACAATGATACGAGTGGTATTGGCAATGCCATATAAGTATATAGTGTATATATTTATATATACAGAGAGTACTGTTATATTGGCAATCGGTAATACGTGACTGTGTTCAATCAACACTACTACCATTGGCATCATCTCAACACAGAAGCAGAAGCAACAACCCATCTCTATGCCGCATCAATATGAATCAGGCAAATTCTCATGTGTCGAAAATGAACAAATTTTTGACGTTCGAATCGTTAATGTTACTATTGCTGTTGCGTTGTTGCGTTAGTACCTACCTAACCCAAGGCTTTATTTATTGCTATATTGCTATGCTGTTGAGGCAAACAACTGATTTTAGTGCAAAATTTCTTGATTTCACATGACTTCAGCAAAACATTTATTGATTTGTACCATGTATTGGTTTGAAAGTATCTGCATAAGTACTCAGAGCATATTGACAATATTATCGACATCATTCTTGTAGATATTTTTTTTTTTGGGGGAATTATCTTGATGCACATACAACACATGAGCGTCGAAGCGACAAGGCGGTGGAGTTGAATTTGCCAAGCATTGCACAATATCTCCTTTTTCTGTTGTTGTTGTTTAATTTTGATGGAGAAGGAACTCGATTGCTGATGTATATTATTTTATAAGTTTGTCAGTATAGAATGTATTGGATTGCATATACTTATAGATATGTATTCTTGCAGGTAATATGAACGGAAAATGCTATTAATATTTGTATTTGGTTTAACATTGCTTATACTTTGAAAGGATATGCGTCTATATATGTTGCAAATATTGAAAGTAGCGACTTTGTACTATTGATATTCGACGTTACAATATTGTTATAGTCTATTAAGGAGAGGATAATTGGTTTATCTATTAATAGTTGATTGTATACTCTTAAAAATTGAGAAGATTTTTTAACAATCGCTGGCTGTGGATTTGAAATACCGACACTCGATCCACGTAAATACCTTAGACATCTTAAAAATTTGTCTTAAAGTATGTATTCAATGACTAACATTATCCTTTTACACTGACAGCTCTTTCCCATGCGAAGTCTTAATAAAAAATCATTATCACATCTTCGCGGAATGCAATGAGTCGCTATACGTGTGAACAACGTTGTGTAGCCCAAGCAGTTTGTTTATTGAAACGAAGTTTCTTTTCTGAGGAAGCGCAATTTCATCCCGTTGGCTATGGTTACAAGCAAAAATGCCGCATTCGGAGGTTGAAAAACCTGCACGTGATTGTCGGAAAGCATTGAGTGACAGTGAGTGACATTTTGGAGCGGTAGCATCATTGCGCCATCATCAACGATGAGCACTACAGAGGCATGATAACAGGTTTTTTTTTTTGGTTGGAAATTGAAGACATGGACTTGGACGATCTTTGGTTTCAGCAGGATGGCGCTCCATGCTATACAGCCAATGCCACAATCGATCTTTGCGGTAATCGTGTTATCAGTCGTCAATTGGCTGCCTCGGAGCTACAATTTGACGCCGCTATCTTTTTTTTGTTTGTTTTTTGAACAACCGATGGTATGCAAATAATCCATTTACGATTTAGACCCTTAAGGTGAATATCAAGCAAGCCATTCGTCAGATGGAGCCAGAAGCCATCACCAAGGTCTTGGAAAATTGGATTGAGAGGATGTGCTACTATGAAGCCAGTCGAGACAGCCACATTAATGAAGTTGTGTACCATAAATCAGTTTGATCTTTCAAATAAAGCACTAAAATACCGACAAAATTTTTTTTTAATTTTATTGATCTGGGAGTCACGGGGTCCTCCATCGAATTATCACCAATCTTTACGGACGGCTCTAAGCTCGAAGGAAAGGTAGGTGGTGCTGGGTACCCGGACACAGGCGCATACGAGGAAACTACAGAGCGGACGAGCTCACTAGCCAGGGTATAAACGAAGCTTTAACTGAAGAAAATCTCCACTTGGGGATCCCCATTACCACAAGTAAACACAAATTGGATGTATTCACAATTTATTGAATTAAAAAGAAAAAATACTTGTATCACGTGCATCACCCTTTATTTCAATATATCACAATGTATTTATATCATGATAAGCTGTGACATTTTTTGTTGTTGTTGTTCTTTTGCACATATATACGTGAGGATGCGTTTTGGCTAAATTGAATCAAACACATTGCACGTATTCAGAAATTGCAATACATAACAAACTTGTACTAATATTTGTCGTTATTCAATATTGAAAAACTATAAATGTAGTATCAGATGTTTTGTCTGTGGGATTTTCTTTAATTTTTGGTTTCATTCAAAAAAAAAAAAAAAAAAAATGACAATGCGGCAAATACTAAATTATATGACTAAATTTATTGGATGGTACTCGATTTTTGCGAGTCGTAACGTTTTGCTTGATCGCCTGTAGAAACTGAAAGAGGAAGTTTTACAGTGGAAATGGTACGCGTTTTAATATCTAATGTCCATGACAGCTGATGTTCGAAGCAGCTGATTTTCATGACAGCTGATGTTCGAAACAGCTGATGTTTGGAACTTGCTAGTATAAATATGTTGGCGATGACCAATAGTTGTGGGTTGCCACATTCATAAGAAGTAATGGCTACTATTTTCCTACGATAGCTGTTTTACGACAGAAAAGTAGAGGTTTTTTGAAACATTTCGTAAATAGCAGCAAAAATTGAATTAGACTACTTTAGAGACTTTACTCTAGAGTGCTCGTCTAGAGTAATACAATTCTAAAAAGGTTTATTTAGTAATTTATATATGAAACCCGTATTACATTATTAATATTTCTTTCACTATATTCAAAAAATTTTCCTTAAAAATGGACGATAACAATGTGTATATTTATATACTATAATTTAAGCAAGCCATTGTATTATTTTTTTCTACTAAGAGTTGCACAAGCTCAACAATTCGTTTAATAATAACTATGATTTTTTGTTTTTATTTTGTTACACCTTTAAATTCTTTTAATATTTTACGAAAAGTTCTGCGTGAGGTCATAATTGATATTACGGTTAGTGATAGCGAGATAACAAAGAGATATAATTCTTTAGGAATTATGATCATTATTATTATTTTAATAAACATTTTTTTTTTGGACAACAATGGAAATATATTTTTTACTTTTACAATTTTTTAATTAATTTTAGTGGACCATGTGGAAAAAAAATATTGCAGACAAAGTACTGAAGTTTTGTTTTCTTTCTTTTCCATGTGTCATATTGTAAAAAAAGAAAAATTGCATTGTATTTTTTCATTTTATTCAATATATTTTCAATTAAATTTTTTAAATTTATTCTCATGTCCAACATAGACAAATTTACTACTTCATTTATTGTTATACTTTTTTTACCTACATATATGAAGTCTCATACATTATATTATTCTGTATATATATATTTTTCATCCATTATGCTTCGTTTTACTAAAGCTCAGTTTTTTATAATTTATGATTGAACACGCTCACGCAATGATATTGCCAATAAATTGAATTGGCATGCAACAGATTGTTTATGTGTGAGTATGAGTGTGCCAATCGGTGTGTTTGGCAAATGAGTCTGTGTACACAGACACACTGCATATTAATTTATTTCCCTTTATGAATAATTCATTATTTTAAATTATTTATTTACTTTGGTTGACATTGACTTGATATACTTGTATGTATGACGTACATGTGTATATGTATGTACATGTGTATGTACATAAATGCTTTTGTTCGGCATAATATCAATAATACTCAATTAAAAAAGTTAAGTTGTTTAACATTTTTAATTTCATTTAAACAAAAATATACGTATGTATGTACAATATTGTATTGAAAGCATTGCTCTACAATCATTATACTTGCTGCTTTCGTTTTTTGTCCTCAGTTGATTTTAAATCAGCAATCGTGTTATAGCCAATATTTTCAAATAAACGACGCCAGATAGATATCAATAAAATGAGAATAGCATAAAGGATTTCTTTCTTACTTATTTCCCCCCTTTTTTTTTTGGTTTTTGATGTTGATGGCGTTTTATCTAAATCGATAAGCATTGTAGCAAATCGCTTCAACATACATACACATATATGTATTATATCTACAAAACTAACCAGCACATCTCAAATAATACCAGCATGAGTTGTGAAACAGAATAAAGCCAAAAAATCAGCAAAGCAAAAAAAAAGCAGAATTTTTGCTTCTGGTGCTCTCGGTACTCAGACAATTGAATAGTTGTTGTTGTAATGTTTTGGTTTTGTTTTTCTATTCATTCCAATTGCTGATTGCTGGTAAGTATGTGTGATCGACTTTACTAACCACCAAGCCGATTTTTGTTGTTATTGGGAAAATAGGGTATTTTGTCTAAGTTGATGATATCCGTCTAACTGCCTTCATTCATGCAGTAGTTTACAATCAATTGTTTTCAAACGTTTCTTCTTTGTTTTGCAGCATTTTATCTATTATTTTTCAACAATATTTGTTTTTACAATGCAGCAGACTTGTAGGACATACGAGTACATACATGTCACACATATATGTACTAGTACCAGATGAGAGGAAATGTAATAGAAATTTTTTTGGGAAATGATAGAAAGGCAAACGAATGTGTGCAGACACTGTTGGCAGTAATGGTTGCCAAAATAATTATAATAAGCATCGTCGGAAAATTGTTTAACCTATAAATGACTTGTATGAGCTATATGAAGTAGGGGGTAGACAGTCAATTTTATGATATTTAATACAATACGAGGGCGGTCCCAGAACTAGCCGACCTAACAAAGAAAACACAACAAATTTGGGCAAATTTTTCTTTATTTCTTAACATAATCTCCTTTTAGTTCTACACACTTTTCCTAGCGATATTCTATAGTTTCGATACCCTGTTTATAGTATGAACTGTCTAGCTCATTAAAATAGCCATCTACCGCAGACTCCACCTCTTCATTGTTTGCAAATCTTCTACTACCAAAGTCATTTTTTCAAATTTTGAAATAGAAAATAATCATAGAAAATAAACTTGCCTGCAGATGAAGCCTTCTTGCCTTCTTTGGACACGATTCTTCCCTTGCAGTCCACTGTTTTGATTGCTCCTCAGGTGTGAAGTGGTGGTGGACCCATGTTTCACCCATGGTTACGAATCGACGCAAAAACTAGGCTTTATTACTGTGAAACATCGCCAAACACTCTATAGAAACATCTTCACGACGTTGTTTTTGTTCTATTGTGAGCAAATGCGGCACCTATCTTGCACACAGTTTTTTCATCTCCAAAATTTCGGTCAATATACAAAATATAGCATTTTTTGAAATACCTAGCTCACGCACCTTCAGCCGGCGATCATCCAATATCATTTTGTGGATTTTCCTAACCGTTTCTGGTGTGGCCAACTCAATTGGTCGACCAATCGTTCGGTGTTCGTCTTGACAGCTCGTACGACCTCGTTCAAAACTCTGCCACCCAATATTTTATGGTCGTAAACGAAGGAGCAGACTCCCCCAGAGTAGAATATAGTTCGACTTTAATATTTGTTGAACTGAGACCTTTCAACGCGAAAGTATTGAATTACATAACGGTGACCAATTTTTTCCATGTTTACAAATTTACTGAGGTCGTTAACTTTCGATGGCTCCAAAAAATACTAAACAACGTGGCGCCTTCTAACATAAAACATATGTTTTATAAGGTTGCCATTTTTCACCAAAATAATTTTTTTCAAACTACTGCCACCATCATTATATTTCGTATCAACATGTTTCGTATCATAATGTTGCGTATCATAATGTTTCGTATCATTATATTTCGTATCAACATGTTTCGTATCATCATGTTTCGTATCATCATGTTTCGTTTCATCATGTTTCGCATCATCATGTTTCGTATCATCTTGTTTCGTATCATCATGTTTCGCATCATCATGTTTCGTGTCATCATGTTTCGTATCATCATGTTTCGTATCATAGTGTTTCTTAACATCATATTTCGCAACAAGTTGCTATTAAAACATTCTCAATTGTTGGATGTGATTCTCAGATTTCCAATCAAATTGTTAACTGCACTGCTGATTGTTATATACAAAATAAAATTCATTAATTTTTTTAATTACAATTGCATGATTGTCATATTATGTAAGATTTCGTTGGATATTTGCTTCGCTATACCAACTTGAATGACAATAGCACACATAAATAATTATAATCTTTAACTCTAACTTTATCTTTGAATCGTTCGCTGTTTTTTTTTTTCAAATTAACCAATATTGAATTATAATAGCTATTAAAAAAAGGTAATAATAATAAATAATACAGAAGAAAATGATTTATTTGCGGTATTTGTTTTAATTCATTATGGACATCTTCTATGTAATAATAAATTACATAAAGAATTCTAATGAAATAATTTCACTTCTATATCCAACATATAACTAATCTAATATTTTATTTGTTTTTCTTACATTTTCATAGCTATTTGTAATAACAGATTATATTCGAAAATGTGTGGCGCCTTGGTGTGCTGCCATAGTTGATGATATGGGTTTGACTTTTTCGGATTTTAATTAAAGAAAATACAGGTAAGTATACATATGCATACATACATACATACATACTCGTACATCGACAAATACATATGGTGTGGTGTGGTTTGAGTGAAACTGAAATATCGTATATATATATATATATATATATATATATATATATATATATATATATATATATATATATATATATATATATATATATATATATATATATATATATATATATATATATATATATATATATATATATATATATATATATATATATATATATATATATATATATATATATATATATATATATATGAATCGAAATGATAATATATTAGATATATCTGCTGGTTGAACTTAATAAATTTTATTTCCACTTATCAGTTGACAGTTTGCATTGAAAATATTTCAATATAAATTCTATAAGTGATGATCTCGTTCATGTAGTGTACGTTATATACACCATGTAAGTGGTTTTATTTTCAATTTAACAATTTCTTATGTTTTTATTTTTAATTATTTCCATGAAGGCTATATATCTATATGTTATGGCTTGTTATATAAGATCTCAAACGATAATTATCGCATACTTTGTTAATAATAGAATACGATTATATTGATATCGCTATACTCGAATATAAATTTAATTACATTTTGGCAGAGACATACAATCATATAAGATATACACATCTAGGGTAAGTATCATATTTGAAGCAAATAGACTGCAATGAAGTGTACCTTGTATATTTGACTGTATTTGTTAGTTCTATTTATTCTATAAATTGCTATAAACCTCTACATAGTTAGTTGATGGTGCTTCGAGGCGTATGAGTAATATTAATTACTTCAATTTTGGCATATCTTTTTATAACCGAGTAGGAGGATGTGTTTTTAAATATTAATAAATTCTTTAATGAAGCCTATAAATTTAAAATTACGAGTTATAACGATTCAGAGAAAATAAATATATATTGAACGTATGTATTGTTTTCCTACCATCATGCAAACACTAACTGGTTGTTTGCCGCCAAACGATACACATATTCTGTTTTGCCACCAATCCCACATGTACCACATATGATTAATGTATGGTTTACATACCTATACATGCAAAAATACACGTTTTAAATAGATATTTGTATATATGTTTTCTGGATGGAAATCACCTGCCCTACTGTTTGTCGTGATGCTGCAGCACTGCAGCAACTGTGGTTGTTGTGATGTACGTACCTATAATATTTTTTTTTTTGTTTGAACACAAATTTTTGTTTACAAAATATTTCATAATTTGCCAGCTTTTGTTAGCAATGTCGCTCTTCTCGTTCTACATACTATTCTTTCTCATGCTACCTTCTTTTTCTTCTTCTGTTTTGGCATTGATGTGGTTATACGTATGTTTGAGTAGGTATTTACATATATATGTACATACATACCTTATATATTGTACTTTATATGTATATAGGTATGTGGTTTTATTACTCATGTATAGTAGTCTCCCTCCCCCATCTATTTGTGAACAGTTGACTTTTGTCCTTTATGTTAAAGCATCACATAACGTGAGTATGAATAAATTGAAATTAGTAATAAATTATGTTTCATTTTATTGTTCATTCTTAAATTTTGTTTACAAACTGAGACTCTTCAATATGTATGATTGCGTCCATATTTTTTTTTGCCCCAAACATATGGAAATTTCACACTTTACCGGTCAGAGGATCGCATACGCATAAAATATAGATAAAACTAAAAATTAATATGATAAATGTGATACAAATATTGGTTGTTTCATAAAACTAAATAAAAAAATTAATAAAATGATAACTGGACGGAATAACACTGCCGACGCTTGACTTTTGAACTACCTAAGCTATGATACTATCACTACTAGGTTTTGTAACTTGTTAATATTAGTCTATATGTTGGTTTCATTATTGAAGATTAAAACAAATGATCGAAATTTCATATTTAAACAATTTTTAAAATTTTCTTTGACCTCTACTGGGGGATGTCCATATGTGCACAGCAATCGATTTTGGACGATCTCCACGGAATTCGTCGGCGACCGAACTACGACCACGATTGAATTCACAATACCAGTGATATACTGTCGGTTTTGACACATTCTTGTTGAGATAATCCACGTCGCAAGTTGCGATAAATTATCCAACCTTCTCTTGAAATTTCCATTTTTTGGCTAAATTGATTTTCATAACTCACTGTAAACGAAACAAATAGCATTTGTACATCAAAATGTTGTGAGCACGTTTCTGCTAAAAAATGTCAGACTTTCTTATGATGTTGCTAGATTTTAGCTATTGACATTAGTGTTGCCAGATCCCGAAATATAAATAGTAGCCTCGTATTAATATTTTTAGGAAAGGCACCCTATTAAGAAATATACAGCAGTAGAGTTTACTGAATAGAGTTTACTGAGTGTGGCAAATTGGAAGGATATTCAAAATTAAATTGACATAATATTGAAAGAAAACTTTGAGTGACATTTGAACAAGAAAATGGTAACTAAATATAGTCCACAACTGTTGTACAGCGAAAGGAAAAATTAAATTACGAAAACTACTAAAAACTTGCATAAATTATATACAATAAAATCCATGTCTTACTAGAGTAATTAATAAAGAAAATTTAAGTGAAAACAATTGTCTATAATTGACATGAACTATGTATATAAAATGTGAGACCTTTTCTACTGAAGTATATACATTATACAAGTAGTCATACTAACAAGTTTTTTCATCCTATCCGTCTGATATATTTTTACGATCGATATTTTCAATAAATAGTTACTTTAAGTGGGTGCCGTAGCTCAGTGGTTAGTGTGTTCGCCTTCTGATCTGTAGGTCGTGGTTCAATCACCGGCTGATGCATAACAAATTTAATATCGATAAGATTTTTCTTTCGAATGGTACCCACCTGTCGACAAGCAATTGGCAATTCTTCCGACAGTAACAACTTGCCATGAAAAAGCTTCTTAAAGAATTCTGCGACAAAGCTCAGAAAAAGTGATGTCACAAGTGTTCTGCCGTTCGGAACCGGCTAAAATAAGTAGGTCCCTTCTAATACTGTCCAAATTTAAGACGCACAACAGTAATGGAAGAGAAGCTCGGCCAATGAGCCCTTTGGGGCTGTAAGTGCCACATATTTATTTTTTTTAGTTACTTTAAGTAAGTGCACAGCAATATCAAAACAATACAACACTTGTAAATATTTAATTGCAAATGATCAATGCATTCCAACAAATTTTAGATTCGCTGACTTAATTTCTGTTGTGTTTATCTAAACACTTGCAATTTTTAATTGAACATCACAACAGTGACTAACTTTTTACAACAATACTATTTTTTACACTTCAAGTACCATGTTATAAAATACTTGAAGTACTGTCATCTACAAACAATTAACTTACCTTTAGTGTTGTCTTCTCTTACAAGAATTTTTTTTTTTTAATTTACTTTATTGTACTTTTTTGTGTATTTCATTTGCCTTTTATCCGGCGCTTTAGATATTTTCTTCAAGTTCTTCGTTACATATTTTTGAGTTCTTGTCTATGATGGGTTCTGTTTGAGTTTTTCTCTGGCATCAAGGCAATTCAAACTTCTATTTGCTACCATGTATAGTACACAAACGAATGAATAATACAACAGAATAGAACAACTAGCGCAAGGATAAAAGAAAAAAGAAAAAAGAAAAAAATACTTAAGTTCAATACCAAAAGTTTGAATTGTATGTTTAAGCGATTAATTAAACTAAATGAAAAGCACATCTGAAAGTAGCTGTCGATTTTTAGTTCTTTGCTTTTATTTTGGGTTTTTTGGTTTTTCACATCTTTTTATGCAGTTTGCAATAAATATATTTTTCACCAATTTCAACTTACACTGGCAGCATTTTATATCAAATAAATGTCATTTAAATGGCAATGTTCGATAGGAATGATCTGCGAGAAAGCAAAGATTTCGAACATATCAAATAATATATGTGGACAATTTGAGGTGACCAGTGTAATTTGTATTAATTTGTGTCAAATTAAGAAATATGGCTTCTTTCTTAACTATTCATGTTGAAATGTCAAAAATTGTGCAATATTTTGTGGTCTTATTAGATTGTAGGTATTCGAAGCGATTTAACTTCCCTTAACTATGTCTAAGGGGAAGATGATACTACCTTTAATGGAAAGAGTCATGATTGAACAACAAAAAAAAAAATTTGAAGTTACAACTGACTGTATTTGACAAAATAGTTTGTTTCGTATCAATTGGTAGTATTGGAGGTGCCACAATTCCCTATTAGGCAACCAGCAGTCACTATTTTTAGTATTTTTGTTTGCTTTTGTTAAGAAAATGAAACAAATGAAAAACTAAAACTTTCTCTTTATCCTAAAAAGCTAACTTTACAACTGTTACATATGCACGTACATACAATACCATGCAGTAAATGCATGCATGCATTTATTATTGCATTGCTCTCTACATTGCCTTCTCGATTCATCGATTTGCCAGTTCTTTGTGAACATCTATTTAGCTGTCTTTCTATTCCATCCAATGCGTATTGATGAGAAATTAATTATGGTTAAAAGTTTTACTAAAAGCAAACGACAGACATGCCTTACATAGTTGTTGTGTAGGTGGATACGAACACAGTGCGTATGTGCATGAATGTATTTATAGCTACCCAATAAACAATAAAAATAATTCTAAATATTGTATGGTTTTGAGAGATTTTTAGATTTTTTTCTTCTCCTTTACCACTCCAATTAGGAATTAGGATGTGGATTTTTGGTCAGCAAGAGACTACGACATCTTGTCTCACAGTTCACGCCTGTGAACGAACGGCTGGCCACAATCCGCATCAAGGCAAAATTTTTCAACATCAGCCTTATATGTGCCCACGCTCCGACGGATGAGAAGGACAATGTGACCAAGGAGAGCTTCTTTCAGCGCCTCGAAGAAGCTTATGACCGCTGCCCCCGCCACGATATCAAAATCGTGCTTGGCGACTTTAATGCCAGGGTGGGCAAGGAAGGTACCTTTGGTCCAACTGTCGGAAAATTCAGCCTCCACCAAAACACCTCCGATAACGGAATGAGGCTGATCGACTTCGCCGCAGCACGAAACATGGTAATTGGTGGTACCAGATTCCAGCATCTCGACATCCACAAAGCGACATGGCTGTCTCCAGATCATCGTACAAGAAACCAAATTGATCATGTGGTGATTGACGGAAGGCATGCTTCCAGTGTGATGGACGTGAAATCGATCCGTGGTGCCAACATCGACTCGGATCACTACCTTGTTGCAGCTAAGGTGCGCACACGCTTATGTGTCGCAAATAACAAGAGAAGTCCCACACAGAGAAAGCTCGACGTCAGTAAGCTGCGATCACCAGAGACAGCAGATGCATTTTCCACTCGACTATCGGATCTGCTTATGCAGAACACTCCCCAACTTGATGATACATGCGCACGGTGGACACATATATCCCACTCCATGACTACTGCTGCCGAGGAGGTAATCGGTTACTACCGGCCTCTGAGGAATGAGTGGTATGATCAGGAGTGTCGCGACGCTACCGCAGAGAAAGACGCCGCCTACAGAAGAACCCTGCGTGCAGGCGCAACGCGAGCTGTTAAGGAGCGGTATAGAGAGAAAAGGAGTGCAGAGAGACGTCTTTTCAGGCGCAAGAAGAGGGAGTTGGAAAGACGTGAGTGTGAGGAAATAGAGATGTGTACCGACAAGAATGAGACTCGAAAATTCTTCGAAAAGATCAAGCGCCTAAGTGGAGGTTTAAATCCCGGAGCCTCTTCTTGTCGTGATGGAAATGGGAATCTGGTTACAGATGTCCAGAGTGTACTGAGCCTATGGAGGGAACACTTCTCCACGTTACTGAATGGCGATGCTACGAACAATTCCGCCAGTGGAGGAGATTGCCCGATAACCCCAATTACAGATGATGGTGTTGATGTTCCACCACCCGACTATGACGAGGTTGAAACGGCCATTTTAAGGCTGAAGAACAACAAAGCTGCAGGTGCTGATGGCCTGCCTGCCGAGTTGTTTAAGACCGGAGGCGATGAGCTGCTCACCCGCATGCACCAGCTCATAAGCAGAATATGGTCGGATGAAAGCATGCCTGATGATTGGAGGCTCAGTGTTCTCTGTCCTGTACATAAAAAAGGAGACCCCACAATTTGCGCCAACTACCGTGGAATAAGTCTCCTGAGCATCGCATACAAGGTTCTATCGAGCGTACTGTGTGAAAGGTTGAAGCCTATGCTCAGCAACCTGATTGGACCTTATCAATGTGGCTTCAGACCTGGTAAATCCACCATCGACCAGATTTTCACACTGCGCCAAATCCTGGAGAAGACCCAAGAAAAACAGATCGACACACACCACCTATTTGTTGATTATAAAGCCGCTTTCGACAGTCCGGTAAGGGATTACCTCTACGCAACAATGTCTGAGTTCGGTATTCCTGCAAAGCTCATTCGACTTTGTAGAATGACACTGCATAACTCTCGTTGTGCAGTGAAAATTGGGAAGGACCTCTCCGCACCGTTTAATACCGAACGGGGTTTCAGACAAGGTGATTCGTTATCGTGCGACTTCTTCAATCTTATTATGGAGAAAATAATACGAGCTGCTGATCTACGACATAATGGCACTATCTTCAACAAAAGTGTCATGCTGTTAGCGTATGCCGACGATATTGACATAATCGGCATGAACACGCGAGCAGTCAGTGCAGCATTCTCAGAGTTGGAAAGAGAGTCGCGTCGGATGGGTCTCACGGTGAACGAGGGCAAGACGAAGTATCTAGTGTCAACAAACAAAGAGTCCCGGCGTCTTGGACAGCACGTCACTGTTGACAACTACGCTTTTGAAGTAGTAAGTGACTTTGTCTATCTTGGAACCAGCATTAACAGCAGTAATGACGTCAGCTTGGAGATCATGCGTAGGATAACTCTTGCTAACAGGTGTTACTTTGGGCTGAGTAAGCAATTGAAAAGTCGAGCCCTCTCTCGAAGAACGAAAACTACACTCTACAAGTCTCTCATCATGCCTGTCCTAACATATGGCGCTGAAGCCTGGACAATTTCCATCTCGGATGAGCGAATGCTTGGAGTTTTCGAGAGAAAGGTCCTACGCAGGATCTTTGGACCTATTTGCGTTGGTGGAGAGTACCGAATAAGGTACAACCATGAGCTGTACGAGCTATATGCCGATATTGACATAGTAAAGCGCATCAAAATCCAGCGGCTGCGCTGGCTAGGTCATGTCGAGCGAATGGAAGAACACGCTCCAGCTAAGAAGGTGTTATATTCGGAACCCGCTGGAGGACGACGCAGAAGAGGAAGACCAAACCTCCGGTGGAAAGACCAAGTACTGGAGAACCTGACGGCACTTGGAATTTCTAACTGGCGCCAGCTAGCGAAGAACAGAGATGGCTGGCGAAGCATGTTATTTTCGGCCTAAATCGATATTCGGTTGTTATGGCCACATAAGTAAGTAAGTAAGTTACCACTCCAAATTGGAGCTTAGGGCCTCCACAAGGCATCTCCATCGCACACGATTCTGGACTGTGATATTGACATCAGCTAGTTCCCGCAGGGTTGACCTTCTCTAAGTGTTTGTTGGCAGTCCGCGGCTTCTGCTCCCTTGTGGGTTCCATTCAAGCGACATTCTCGTGTTGCTTTCTAATTGCATTCTTAGCGTGTGGCCAATCCAGCGCCACTTCCTACACTTAATCTGGTTCAGTATAGGTTCCTCGTTCGTTAGATGCCATAGAGCCTCGTTGGAAATAGTGTTAGGCCAGAATATTCTAACCTCAAACACTTGTTGACGAAAGCTTGAAGTCTCTGCGTGATGGAGTTCGAGATCAGCCATGTTTCGTTTCCGTCTGGAGATTTGAAAATTAGCCAATACTGATTTTAGCCAGCCAAATGCCGCACTTGTTTTGCTCAACCTACATTTAGCATCAGCTTCGGCTCCTTCGTCTGTTGATATTGTGCAACAACCGAGGTAGCAAAACCTTTCAACGAAATCAATCGCACAGCCGTCAATCTCATTATATGGCTTGTCTTGGAGTGATTGATTCTCATGGCTTTGGTCGTTGCAACATTTATCTCTAGTCCGACGCTGCGTGCCAGCGCGACTATGTTGTTCGCCTACGCTTGCATATCAAAGAATTTGTGCAAGAAGAGACAAATGTCATCGGTTTTCGTTTTCGATTTTCAGATAATATCCATGTATTCGATTAATTTTTGTATTTATAAAACATTTAGATTTAAGACTCATAAAAGAGTTAATGCTTGCTGGGGGGAATTCATATAGAAAAAGGGTCATAAATAAGCCATCCAAATACGAATCTTCTATGACCCATACTGAGAAATCTTTTATAACACATATTTACGAATTTGTTATAGCTTATATTTACGATTTTTTTTAAGAATGATTGGTTGGTTGAAGTGGTGACTCGTCTATAAGTCCAAATAGCGCTTACGCACCGTTTTGTTACCACATCTTCGCTTCCAACTGTTCATTATTTTATTTGTATGAGCAACACGGTTAGATCCAGTTCGTACTGTTTAGAAACCTCAGGAGGTCGCTGATGCTTATTTCCGCCAATTCCTCGGTGTTATTGAAGAGTGTTTTAACTAGGATGTTTATTCTCTACCTTCGAAAGGGCAGGACATTTACACAGCAAATAGAAAACCGTTTCCTTTTATTTCACTTGGTTATAACTGTGACAGAAATCGTCGTGGGACATCCTCATTTTGGCAACCTGTTCTCCGATGAGCCAGAAGCCAGTAATGGCTGACGTCAGTCTGGACACATCTTTTCGGTTCCTGTTTCTCAGTAATGTTGTTTGTTTAGGATTGTATCTAGTAGTGACCTACTAGTCTTACACTTCGTGAGACTTTTCTACGGATAAAATTAGAACTTATAAATAGAGTCCACTAAATAAATACTAAAAGGTACAGTGGTTCAAATCTGGAATTTCTTTTGGATAATTTCGGAAAAATTCTTTAGGTTAGATTTTTTCACTGAGTCAAATTTTTAAAATTTTGCTACATTCAATATGATCTACTTTTATGTAAATACAAATATGTTTCTATTCATATGTTTCTATTCATATATGGTACATATATTCTGGCTTCATGTTGCAATTCTCATTTGAATGGTATAAGTACTAGAATGATATTAGCGGTGCATTTGTAATTTATAACTCGTAGACTAAAAGTTGACAACTTTTTAAGCTCTAGCTTATTGGGCTACATGTGATCACATTGTACAAAAATACATATATGTCACAAAAACTTGGAGCAAATATAATTACCACAATGTATGAGTATTGTATTCTGTATATTTGTATTTAACAATCGATTTGTTATAAAAAAACAAGAAGAAACAGAAAATTCATGAATGAAAAAAATTTTTTGTATATAATTTTCTTTTATTTTTATCTTATCACGGTGTACGATTGAAAAAGGAATGTTTAGTTGTTGTTAGAATGTTGTCAATAAAAAAAAAAATAAAAAAACTACAAATATAAAAAATTAGTATAAATTCAACGAATGAGGAGAAAATTTTAGCACTAAAGCACTAATGAGGGGTAATAATATTTTTATAATTTTTTTTTACGTCAAAAACGTTTACTTTTATATGAAAATGTTCCTTTTTGTTATCGCAACATCAACATGTAATATGTTTCTAGAATTTTTTTTTGTGTTTGAATAAGCTATAAAATCCCCAAAAAATACAAATTTCATGTCACAAGGAATTACATAGTACAATAGTTCAAATTTGTGAATATCTTAAATTTTTTTGGTGAAATGTTAACTTTAAAAAAACTGGTTGTTTTTACAAATATCTTGAATATATATATTTTAACATACATATGTATGTAAAGTAGTATCTAAAAAATATTTGTTGTTCTCTCACAACAATGGTTCAAATGAAGAAATAAGGTGTGTTCCACAAATTTTCAGAATTTATGTACATAAATACAAATTATGTACGCTCTGCTCTGCATAGAGTCATAAATATGTATATAAATATATAACGTAAACATTTAACGCATAAACATAATTGAAAAGAGCTCAAAAGCAAAAGCTATATATATACACACATACATATGTATACATGTGTGTTGATTCGCATACATCATTGGAATGTACATTCACATGCAATTTTATGTAAAGACATAAATTTTACATTCGTCTGGCTCAGACCTTTAACATGTAGTCAGTCAGGTAGGCAAGTTGGCACGCAAACAGATGTACACCAACACAAGATTGCTCAGTAAGTAAGTACCTACACTATAGACCTGCACGAGTGAGTGAGTGGTATCGTATCACATGGTAGCGTTTGCTGTAGGAACTCGTGTAATGTTTTACCGATTTATGAGCAAATTGTGTTATTTTCAACGGTATTGCCACTAAACGAATTTTATAAAAAAAGAAATATAAAAAATAAAATAAAATAAAATACATTTTTCATTGGAAAAAATCCCGCCAGAGGCAGTTTGTTTGTTATTTTGAAAGTAATTGCGATTTTACTTCATTTAATTCGCTGCTACTTTTTAGTTGGATATACTGAGGTTATGCATTAATATCTTCCTAGTGCAATGAAAAATTTTAAATGCGTTCTTAAATAACTATGGAGATTTCCCAGTGTTGTGGTTCTATAGAGTTTCAATAATGCGCAATTTTCTAAAAGAACGATATTAATACAACCTTGGTCCGGATGATTATTCAAATTACTCCTTATGGAAAGCCACTAAGAGCTTTAAACATCCGATAGCATCGGAAACGCTACCTGATGGTAACTGGTCCAGAAGTGATGAAGAGAAGATTTTTACACCAAATAAGTCTACATCGAATATGCTACTGCCGTCGCTGCCACCTGAACTTGAAATCCGTAAAATCGTATTTAAATTGAACAACGTAATGAATACTATCAAAAAAATCCCCAGGCCCCGACCAAATTACACCAAAAATGTTAAAAGAACTGCCGTAAGTTGCAGTCATTGAACAGGTTGTTATCCCAGTAATTGGGAGTTGTCACAGATTATAATGATCCCCAAGTCAGGAAAAGACAGCACTCAAGTTAACTCTTACAGACCAATAAGTCTACTACCGGTCCTTTTAAAATTATTTGAAAAGCTGCTCTCAACACTATCCAATAATCAAATAATACTGCATTACCAATTTGGATTTAGAGCAAAACATAGCACCATTAAATAAGTACATCGCATAGTAAGCCAAATCAGAAGTACGTTTGAAAATAAACAATACTGCACCGCCATTTTCTTAGACATCTCTCCAGCGTCCGTCAAAGTTTGCCACGAAGGGTTGACCCATAAAATCAAGCAAATATTGCCATCAAATACTCACTTTGTATTACAAAATTACCTCCTTCACAGAAGATTCGTAATTAAATACAAATACTTTATGTCATCTCCTTTTAACATACAAGCTGGTGTTCCTAAAGGCAGCTTGTCGGGGTCACTTCTACATCTTTTGTATGCGAATGACACGGCTATTTTAAGCACACACGGAAATCTGACTACAGCTGCAACGAACCTGCAAGCACATCTTGACATTCTGAGTAACTGGCTTTCGTATTGGAAAATAATGTAAAGCTCATTTACATTTTTCCAAGAAAAGATGCGCTTCGGCAAGCTCGAATGCATTGATCTTCATATGGAAGTACAAATAATGGGCATTACGCAATGGTTCTGGTGGTGCAAGAATACTACCGTGCAAAATTTACATTAATGAGTTCGACTTTGCCCATATTGTACTCCGAGAAGTTTCAGCCATCACATTATTACTTACTCGTGCAGATCTCCACTAAGTACATAGCACGCATACATTTCTATAGAATAGCACTAGTATGTATACGGCCAGCAGTGAGCGATAACATTTAAAAAGGAAGGAAAGAACTAAAAGGATATGCGTGTGGTTTTTGAAGTAGGGGTCTTCTTTTATTTTATTTATTTATTTATTTTTATTTTTTTGTTCCTTCTGCAGAGTATAATAAATCTATCATCTGAAGGATTTCAGAAATCATGCAACCAAAAAATGAATGAATATATATAATACATGTATATATATGTGTGTGCGTGTGTGTATAACACATACTTGACCAATAAATTGTCAGTAATGTAGTGTAAATGTGTATGCATATGTGTGTGTGAAACTAAGGGAAAATGAAACAGACAAAGAATTATATACACAATAGTCTACGCTATACAGAGTACGATGAAAGGTGAAAGAGAAAAAGTGAGATAGACAGACAGACAGACAGAGAGAGAGAGAGAGAGAGATATCAAGTAAAAGTTACTGTTAAAGGTTGCACAATAATAATGAAGGTGCTGTTGTTAGGATTCATGTACATACACCTTCTGGCACGATATATGAAATGGAAAAGAAATAATATTTTTTTTCAACATTCTGCCATTGCTGGTCAACAGTTGAGTGCACACAAATGAGTTTTACGCTGCTTGATAATGGTATCCATCACCTTCGGCTTTTCTATATAATGTTTCGCGAATGTAAACGTATACGAGTATAGTTGTCTACATATATAACTTATATAACTTAAATATATTAGAGAATTCAATTTACTATAATGGCCCGGATTTTATAAATCACGATCGTACATCGTCTTATGTAATTTCAAACGTATGCTGCAAACTTTAATAATTCGTAAATAATATTTAATACAGGCGCAAATTGTATTCAACAAACTAATATCTTGTGTATGGAATAAAAGAAACTTAAAGGATATATATTTAAGAACTACGATATTACAAGGTTTTCAACTATGCAAGTGATTACGTAATAAACTAAACGCAATTTGATACATCGTGCGTTTCAAATAATCATTTTGGGCACACGTGTTGATATTGTTTTCATCTCATGGTGATTCATAAAATCTGGCTTTTATATTAGTATACACCTACGCTAGAAATTTTGACATACGTGCAATTCAGTGTGCGTGTGTATGCGTATGGACATAGATTAAATATAAAATTGTGACGATAAATCTTCAAGAGAATACCAAACAATTAAATGTACTCATATATGGCTGCCTGTGTATATACATGAAATTTTTATGCTTTATATCAACCTAAGTATGCCAACGCATACTTCTTGATATTTATTGTGTTTCTTTTTATATTCTGCACCCACAGAGTCAATGGTACATTGTGTTTCTTGTTCTCTTCATAATGCCCAAAATTAAAAGAGACAGGTAAGGCAATGTATATATTTTATTGATGAGAATCATCCTCCGATTGAATTTACTTCTTCTTGTCTGGCCGTCAGTCTACGAGGACGGTCCCAGAACTACCCGACCTAACAAGGAAAACAACAAATTTGTGAAAGTTTTTCTTTATTCCTCAACATAATCTTCTTTTAGCTCTATACACTTTTCCCAGCGATATTCTATAGTCTCGATACCCTCGTTATAGTATGAACTGTCTAGCTCACTAAAATAGCCTTCTATCGCAGACTCCACCTCTTCATTCGAGCAATTCGAGCTTTAACTCATTGATTTTGGAAATCGCAATAGCGGATGTGTGAGCTGGTGTTCTATTGTGAGCAAATGCGGCACCCATCTTGCACACAGCTTTTTCATCTCCAAATTTTCGGTCAACAAACGTTGTATAGCACTTTTTGAAATGCCTGTAATTTCACCTAGCTCACGCACCTTCAGCCGGCAATCATCCAGTACCATTTTGTAGATTTTCTTAACTGTTTCTGGCGTGGCCACCTCAATAGGTCGACCACTAAGGTATTCGTCTTGACAGCTTGGATGACCTCGTTTAAACTCTGTCATCCAATATTTTATGGTCATAAACGAAGGAGCAGACTCCCCCAGAGTAGAATCTAGTTCTAATATTCGTTGGACTGAGACCTTTCAAATGAAATTATTGAATTACATAACGGTAACCAATTTTTTCTATGTTTCAAAATTCATCGAGTTCGTTAACTTTTGATGGCTCCAAAAAAAAAAAAAAAAAAATACTAAACAACGTGGCGCCTCGAAACTTAAAACATATATTTAATAAGGTTGCCACTTTTCACCAAAGTAATTTTTTTCAAACTACTGTCGTGATCTATATATCAGGTCGGGTAGTTCTGGGACCATGCTCGTATTTAACATATTTAACATATTTTTGTCTGACTCTCTATTTGTCTGGCCTGTCTGTATGCGTGCACAATGATTTCCGTAATTATTGGGCAATTCTGACGAAAATTAGTATCTATATCGTTACTACCGGACGAATGACCAAGATCGGTACCGTCCGTTTGAAAGAAAAAAAGAAAGCATTTTTTGATATTAAAGTTACTTCGTCCTAGAATAGAATTTACATATTTTATATTTACTTTAGAAAACTGTTTCATGCATTTTTGTATTTGTGTGTGATTATATTTTTCTCATGTATTTTCTTCCATTCAAAATTGCATAAGTATGGATTGAATAAGAGTATGAATTGATACGATTGATTTTTTCAAACATTTTTATGTTTGTATTTTCGAATACTTTCGCAATCACATCTAAAATTTCATAAAATACACTTATGTACATATGTATGTTATTTAGTGCTATATTTTTGTGATACAATTTACAAATGTTCCATATATCGCTATAGGTTAAATACGAGTATGAAAACCCTTTCCAAAGTTAAACACATTTCGTTTCAGTGGCTTAGCCAGGAGTCTGCGAAGGGTAGGGCTCTGGTGAAGAAAAAAAAAAAAATATTTGTAAAAAGTAATATAATTAAATTCTCAAGAAAAGTTGCTTTAAAATACAATCAATAAGAGCTTAATTGTATACCAGCATTGCTTAAAAAGCAATTGCTTTAAGCAATTGCTATTTTATTTCATATTTGACATTCTGGTTCTAAAATCATGACGCATTCATAATTGTTTTTAGGAGAGGACCTCTAAGGATAGCAAACATGAACACAAATTGTATTTATGTATAGAAAAATTTATGAATTTTTAGATCACTTTATATAAAAATTTATTTATTTGAATTAATCCATCGGCTACGCTACTGTACCATTACATACTTTTCATAAGCTAAATTCACATTCGAAATTTAGAGCTACATAATTAAATATGTTGTGGACATTTGTGTGTTGATCACCCATAGATGACACAGTACTACAAAAAAAAAAATACGAAATTCATTAACTTTTTAAGTGACCCATTGTAGGTTGTAAGCCTGGGAAATTACAGTATAAAATCATGTTTAAAATAGTTAAAGTTTCCCTTCAAAAAATTTGTTCCTGTTTGCATTTCTCTTGACCAGATCTACCATCTCCACTTGGTTACATAAAAGGTTCATAATGACTGTAACACTGTGTAGTTTTTGTTAAAAATATATGCTTGTAATTCATTCATATGCAAATTGCTGCAACAGTTTAAAATATGTTTTGTGATGACTTCAAATATTTGACACACATAATTGTAAACATAAAATTATTTAGAACTTTACAGTTATTGAAACATTTTGCATAATTTCATATATGGTACATATGTAGTATTTTCAATCTGATATGAAACCAATCAAATTTTTGAGGATTAGAATGATGATGAATTGTAATACAGAATTTATCAAATATTTTTGTCATCATGCAAATTTATATTTTCCACCATATCCATGAAATGAGCTATTGGAATAAACTAGTATTTCATATATTGCAAAAAAAAAAAAAATTATTAATTAGAAGAGCTCGTATGAATTATTATTTCAAATTATTTAGATCAATTATTTGACAGAATAGTGAATAAATGTGAACATTTTATATAATAGGTATTGTATAATACTATAATAACAAATTTGTTACACTCACATTCTATATTTAAATATTTAATTAGAAATATACAAATTATCCAATGCAGGAGTTGCGAAGTAGTGCTTGATGCTCAGCTTCGAATTTTATATTTTAGTTTTCTGTAAATTGTAGCAATACTAGTAGTTCGAGAAATCAAGAACTTCACAATAAATACCCTATGAATTCTTGTGCTACATCAATTTTCCAATGGCTGGCGATCAGCCTTAGTGTTCAGTTCAAGTTCAGTTTAGAATTCTATAGTACATAACTTCTGGGTGTAACAATACAACTGTCTTTCAAGCGGAAATATACGCGATTGACAGGTGTGCCCACTTTAACATCATGCACCAATACCGGAATAGAAGGATTGCAATCCTGACAGACAGTCAGACTGCCATCAAGTCACTGAACTCCAACCAGGTGAAATCAAAACTGGTGTGGGAATGTCTTGACAAGCTGAATAAACTTGATGAAAATAACCAATTATGGATCCTTTGAGTTCTAGGATATATTGGAGTTCGAGGCACTTAGAGAAATATTCTCGTCCATGATGAGGTGCACAATAGACCTAGGGTCGCAGTGCAATACAACCCTCTAATAATAATAATAATAATAATACTAACTTCTGGGTACCCTGAGGGGGTAAAAATTTATAACATAACTCCCATCTAGATCTAATTCCTATATATAAATATGTATGGTAAATATATAAATAGAAAATACGTAAATACATCTAGTAAAATATTATCCCTTTTTACGATGCTCTGACGTACATTTAACTAACATTGCATCTATATAAATATGTTTCTATCATTTAAAGCATACATCTTCTAATTTACATGAAATATAAACATTTTTATTTGCTTTCTTCTATTTTCTTCAACAATAGGAATCTATAAAATATTGTTTTGTTAAAAAAGTTCGTTCGAATTCTAATTTCATACAACAAGCGGTAAACTTTTTACAGTAAGATCTTCAGTAAAGAAGAGAAAAACTGATTAAAGTGTGATTTTATCACATCCTTTGTTCGAAACGTTTTACCATTCAATGAGTTTTGCTGTAACCAGAAAAAAATGCCAGTCGTAATAGAACAGGTGAGCTAAAGCATCCCAGTTAGGTTCGATCATTTACTGGTAAGTTTTGAAATTTGTGGCAGCCAGTTGTCTTCCTATTTTCCTCTTCTGGCAACTCTTTACGAATTGTTGGACCCAAATCGTTGCGTTGTCGGCAGTAAACAACGAAATTAGTCTTTTGAATCCTTGGTAGAAATTCTAACTTTCTTCCGATGTATATTTGCTTTGACTTTCATTGAAAGAGAGCTGTGCTTAAGAGAGGAGTTAGAAAGAGGAACATTAAATTGTTACATTTATATTCACTCTGATAGTAAAGCTGCATTCCTAGCGTTTAGTACTTTCGAAATTAGTTTGGGATTGTCTAATACTTCTAAAAAGGTTAGCATCTACTAACAGAGTTCATCTGATATGGATGCCAGGTCATAGTGGACACTTTGAAAACGAAAAGTCAGATGAGCTTGCAAGAAATGGCGCAGCCAGTAAATTTTTTGGACCAGAACCATTCTGCGGGCTGCCTGGAGCTCCACCAAATATAAAATTAATACTTGGCTAGAAAGATAATCGCACCAATATTGCATGGAAACAAAAGATATTAGAGTTGCGAAAACCGTTCTTACAAGAGAACTGCTGAAGTACTGAGCTTGTCTCGGACTGGTATTCGTATTGTCACGGGATTCTTGACCGGACATTGGAGAGTAATGAATCACCTACACAATATGAGGATAAGTCAAAACTACCTCTGTAGGTTATGTAACGAAGACGAAGAAACCGCTGAACATCTACTTTGTCACCGTAATGGTCTGATATGGACCAGGCTTCGTTACTAAGGTAGTTATTACCTAGAACCGTCAGACATAGCTGACAAGTCTCCTAAAGATGCCTTTGAATTCCTAGTGAATACTAGACTTAAGGAGTACTTGTAAATTTTCAGAGTGTGTCACAATAGGTCTATCTTTGCCGTAGTGACAAGGTGACTGAGTCCCGCTCTACAATCAATCTATCATCAATCTATCATTGAAAGTTACTAATAGGGCTGTGACCACATTTTCGAGCATACCCAGTGATTAACACATTAACACGGTGGATCTAATCCGTGTCGTAGCCTTTAAATTCTTGCCATCAAACTCCATAGTTCGATCAGAGCGGTTGCATTGTCCACACTGAAATCACCAGAATGAAGTTTGACAAAATACAAAATATGTCATTTTTTTCAAATGGAGATTTCTTGGCAAAAGACCGAACAAACTTTTTTATCGAACCAATACGGATGCACACACACACACACATATGCATATCTAATGAATATCAAATATGTATAAAAATTACCATTAAAAACTTTTCAATAGGCATTTTATCCTCGAAGAAAAGAAAAAAGTGAAATAAATATAAATCCTATAAAAACTAAATATCAACTTTCGAGTAGGCAATTGATTACGATAAGATTGAGTGAAGCGAAACCGAAATTCTACATACATTTGCATATGAATACATTTCCGGGTAAGCAGTTCACATGCCAATTCAAAAAGCACCCAGCCACACAATCAACAACAACAACAACAACAAGAAGAATAATAAATAAAACGGAAAAATATAAAGGGGATTCTCGCTGCCACTTTGTGTGAAAGTTTTAATGTAAATTTAAGTGGCTTTTGTCTAAAAAAGTGTTTTATAGGTTATTCAATTGTATTTGCTATGTAAGGTATATGTACACATACGATATGAACATACATACTTATTCAGACATGCGACTTAGTTAGTGTTACCTCTTTATTTTTCTGTATTTTCGTTTTCATCTTTTTCCATTTTCATCCTAAACGTCTTCACTTATTATACCACATTTGAACTAATGTTTGTCGAATGTGTGTGTGTGTGTGTGTATAAGTATGCGGAAATGCCTAAAAAGCTTTCGTACAGCCACTTTTGCATTCGACTTCGTCATATATACTAGTACTTACCTGTTTTTTCTTCTTGTAATATTTCATTGAATTTCTTTTTTCTTCGTTTTTCATTCAAATAATTCACCATACCGTCGAGAACTTAGTTCCAAGAATATTCATGTGTGAATGTGCTTGTTCCAATGACGTAACATATACATATATCCTTTCGAAAATCCTATTCATACCCATTCATTTTCATGTGAACTTAAATCTTACTTTGATTTGTTGCAAACTTTATAGGTGTTGCACATACACAGCATGCTTGCATATGCATTGCATATATATGCATGGCCATATATTACGTGTGTACGTAAATGCACACTAATGTATGTGCACTGAGTTGACTTAGGCAGCTTTTCAAAGCGGTCATATCAATGTTTTCACTAAGTATGTTGATGTATAAAGCGCTTGCATCCGAATTCTGCCACACACACACACACACACACACACACACTCCCTCATCCACACTAGAAGGCCGTTTAAAAACTTTTGCATCTCCTTATGCTATGCTCTCTGTTAATAAAGATAAATGTGATAGAGACTTTTTGTTCAATATTTCAACGGAAAATCTCATTATATTCATACACGGTCATTAAGAGGGTATTTATGGGGCAAACTGTGAGTGAATTAGGTTCATATCTAAGTCAGGTATTTATTATAAGAAATATATATTCCTAGGTGGCGGAATGACACTATATAGCCTAGACTATAGTCGTTGCCATGTTTCATATATTGTATTTAGAGGGGCTGCAGTATGCGATCTACTATTTCCACTGCCATAGATCCACAGTTTCTGCAATCAATGACATCTGAGATACCCATTCTTTTTTTTTGAGATGGTATCTGAAATCGCATACAAGATTGAAGCCTATGCTAAGCAACCTGATTGCACTTTATCAGTGTGGCTTCAGACCGAATAAATCTGCCATCGATCAAATCAAAAGACCCAAAGAAAAACAGATCGACATACATCACCTATTCGTCGATTATAAAGCCACTTCCGACAGTCCGATAAGGGATTGCCTCTACACAATTATGTCTGAATTTGGTATACTTGCAAAACTCATTCGACTTTGCAGAATGACACTGCTTAACACTCGTTGTGCTGTGAAAATTGGGAAGGACCTCTCTCCTTCGTTTAATACCGAACGAGGTTTGAGATTAGGTGATTCGTTATTGTAGCTGCTGATCTACGACATAATGGCACTATCTTCGACAAAAGTGTCATGCTGCTGGCGTATGCCGATGATATTGACATAATCGGCGTGAACACGCGAGCGGTCAGTGCAGCATTCTCTGAATTGGAACGAGAGTCACGTCGAATGGGTCTTACGATGAACGAAGGCAAGACGAAGTACCTTGTGTCTACAAACAAAGAGTTCTGGCGTCTTGGACAGCACGTCACTGTTGATAACTACGCTTTTGAAGTAGTGAAGGACTTCGTCTATCTTGGAAGCAGCATTAACACCAGTAATGACGTCCGTCTGGAGATCATGCGTAGGATAACTCTTGCTATCCGGTGTTACTTTGGGCTGAGTGAGCAATTGAGTAGTCCAGCCCTCTTTCGAAGAATGAAAACTACACTCTAGAAGTCTCTCATCATGCCTGTCCTTACATATGGCGCTGAAGCCTGGACAATTTCCACCACAGATGAGAGGATGCTTGGAGTGTTCTGCGCAGGTTCTTCGGAAGAAAGGAAGAGGAAAACCAAACCTCCGTTAGAACGACCAAGTGTTGGGTAACCAGGCGGCGCTTGTAATATCTAATTAGCGCATTGTGCGAAAAACAGAGAAGACTGTCGCCGCATTATATGTTCGGTCTAAATCGATCATCGATGGCCATACCACATAAGAAGAAGAAGAAGAATCTGAAATTGCAGTGTGTAGGATCTTTTCAGCGATACCATTTGACGGTGTTGGAAATCTTTTTTGCTTGCCGCTGGTCCTTCGAGTTTTTTCTGTTGGAAGATATTCTGCATTGCTGCCACTTTCTTAATAGTGCTGCTGCGGCATGCTCTTTGGATAGTCCATAGAAAGGTTCCGGTACTATTAAAAGGCTATGAGCTCTTCTGTTAGAGCCTCAGTCAGCCTGGAAACCCAACATGGTGTTTCTGTGTTGTGTTCACAGAGCTGATTGAGAAGTTCTACATGGCAGTTGTCGGTTAGTCGATTTTCGGCACAAAATATCTATTAGGTTGTAGTTAAAAAAGGAAATAAATAAATAAATATATGTCACTTAAAGCTCCGAAGTGCTCTTTGGCCGAGCTTCTCCTTCATTACTGTTGTGCGTGTTAAATTTTTCGACAGTATTAGAAGGGACCTACTTATTTTAGTCGGTTCCGCACGGCAGAACTCTTGCAACATCACTTTTGCTGAGCTTTGTCACAGAGTTCTTTTAGAAGCTTTTTCATGGCAAATTGTTGCTACCCGAAGAATTGCCAATTGCTTGCCGACAGGTGGGTATCGTTCGAAAGAAAAATCTTCTCGATATTAAATTTGTTATGCATCAGTCGGGGATTGAACCCACGACCGACGACCACGACCGAGAGGCGAAGCCTATTACGAAAAGTTAAAGGCTCATGTGCTGATTGGCAAAGATTGATACAAATATAGATAAGTTTACGTAAAAGTAACTTTAAAAATTTATTTCATATGAGTACTTAGATAATTTGTTTGGAATATTTCCAAATATATTTCAATTTGTACTTGTATTTTATTTAAAATTTAAAATTTTGTTTGATTATATTATAAAATCTTTTTTTTTTAATTAATGGTGTGTACAATTCTTACAACATTGCAACATATTTGCACTTAAATATTTTTGTATTGGAGGTATATGCTTTTTAAAGATGATGGTATGTACATACATATATTATAACCATACTAAATACAAATGAACATCTTATAGATGTAGTCACTGGACTACCATAATATATTATATACGTATGTAGTTTTCCCACAACTTCTTTGTGGTAGTCGCCAGACCATGCTACCATACATTCGCATATACAGCATATAGTGTATACAAATATTATGATTGTATTTCAAAAATTACATACATATGAACATATGAAAAACACTAAAAGTAGTCCACTAAAACCAAAATAAACACATGCTAGCTCATTGAAAATCTGTGTATGCATGGCACACATATGTACCCGTATATACATATTTACCCACATAGGACATACACAAGTAAATTGTGTTTCAATAGGGACAACGTATTTGATACTAAAGACATTTCATAGCGCCGGTTTGTTTTCACATCTAAACTCCATAATGTCTATCATTTAAAACGTATGTACTTTTATTTGAAATTAACATTGGATCAGTGTCTTGTATAAAAGTATTTTTATTTAAAAATATCCGTTGCCCTTAATGAAGAACCTTTTATATAAAAACATGTAACATTTTAGCTAAGCGTTCGTACATATTTATACATTCATATGAAAATTGTACTCACAAGGACATAAGCTTGACAACACTAAAATTAGACTAACCAAACCGGTACGACCAAATATACAAGCAACAAAACATCAAAATAAAAAAATAAAATAAAAATAAAAAAAAAAACACGAAACCAAATTGAAAATGAATAAAGTAGAAGAAGAAATAAATAATTGAAAAATACCAGAAAAATTGTAGCATGTTTTTTCCGGAACATATTCTTCGACTTAATTGAGTATGTAGGCAAATGAATAAATAAAACAAAAAACAAAATATGAAATATTTAAATAAATAGAAAAATAACAACAAAATAATAAAAGTTCAGAAGAACAGAAAACAAACAAATGGACAATGTGTTTGTATGAGAGAATCAGATTTTTATCAAAGATTTTATAAATAACATAAAATAAGAGGATTTATTAAATTATGTATTATTCGAAAATGAAATATTCTATGATATTTTGTATTTTTCTTTTGTTTTGTATTTTATTTTTTTTTGTATTTACGTATATATAAATTTTTTCAAACAAACAATTATAATTCTCAATAAATTATGAAATATTTATGACATAATTATGACAAATAAGAAATGAGAAAATATATCTACAGACTAAATCTGTCCACAACTTAAATTTCTAATTCGCATCAACGAGCGAATAGCAAATAAGTAAAAAAAGTATCCATCCGGTTTGGCGGTTCTTTAATTAAAAATTTTTAATATAAAAGTACAGCGACTCGCGCCACTTAGTATAGCCGGAGCACGAAATACAACTCTCACGGCCGCGCTAAATTAAATACTCAATTGGCCAAAAAGTTATCTCTATGCAGAGAACCTGGGTGCAAAATCAGCTGAAACGTTGTAGGCTATAGGGCAATGGGTAAGAAGATCATATGGACACTGTTCTATTTGTCGACCCATAACACCGGAATCAGACTACATTATTTCGTAGTTAAGGTTCGGCAAGAAGATACAACGCTGCATAGAAGAGGAGGAGGTAAAGGCCTAGAACAAAGACGCAATACCTTTAACTTCTTTACAGATGGCTCGAAAATGATGGAGGGAGTTGGAGCTGGTGTTCGTTGTCCAGAACTGGACATAACCCAGTCGTACAAGCTCCCAGGTTACTGTACGGCCTTCCAAGCAGAAGTCTTTGTGGCAAGAATGACAGCTGAGCTAGCTCTGACTAAAGATGCCGAATCAAAAATTAATTTCTACGTAGACAGTTAAGATGAAAGCAATAATCGCGCACTGTAGCACCACATCCAAGAATGTACTGTCATGTCAAGAAACACTTGAACGATTATCCGAAGGCAGAAGGCTACGGATATATTGGATACCGAGACACACGGGGTATACAGGGAAACGAGGCTGCTGATCGAATTGCCAAAGAAGATGTTCATATCCCCGATACCCAAGCGTAACATACCAATGCCACTATGCACGACTCACAACAATGTAAACTCAAGTATGATAAGGAAAGCAGCAGGGAGGTGGAAAAGTATAGGACACCTTATGGACCACCAAAATAATGCTTGGGTTACATAACGACAACTGCTCCAAGCTGATTCTGTCTCATAACAGAGTAGAGTGCAGAACTATGATTGGCGCAGTCACGGGACACTGCCTCACAGCATTCCAAGTTCATAAGATGGGTCTCGTGGAGAATGACGGATGCAGGAGATGCAAAGAGCTGTCCAGCACTCTGTAGAACTCGCTTAAATTGCTTTGGATGCCCGGCAAAAGAGCAATTTTAAAATTTGCAATGAAAATCGAAATATCTAAAGATCTTTACAGCTCGTAACTAGGCCTAGACGTTTTGGTATCACTAAGGACCCATATAAGGTCTATGTGTGACCTCTTCGCGGAGGTCTGCCAGTATAACATAACCCAACCTTATATATATAAAAGCGCTAATTTTTTATTAATAGCAAAAAACAACAACAACAACAAAAAGTAGAATAAATTACCTTTTGAATTGCATATATATTATAAATATTATTTATTATTATATCATCATCATTGTTATTATTATTATTATTACGAGTATTTTTAATACAATATTTTTGTACTGCATAGATTTTATAGGCAAATTGATTTTTTATATGCGCCATATGCTATTAAGGCAACCAACAACAACAAAGAAATATCATCACAGTCTGACATGTTGCATAAAAGACAAAAATGTAATTATATAAAGGAAATTACCTTATTGTACACATATGAGCAGTAACATTTTATATTGATGCCATGCATCGAACAAGTAATGTAATATACATGCGGCTACATTAATGGTAAATAATTGGCCACATGCGTATATATGTACGAGTACGTGCTGGAACGTGTATTCTTTTGCTTATACACACTGTGTAAGCGTATATGAATCAATGTGTCTGTGATGCTGTTTAATTAACCAACCACAAATCTGTCATGATTCCAAGCAATTAATTTCTGGTGAGTATTAATTGAAAAAAAAAAAATAAAAATAAAAATAAAATAAAATAAAAAATGAATATATAAATAAAATAAAATAAAAATAAATAAAATAATAATAATAATAATAATAATAATAATAGCAGCAGTTCAGCCACATAATCACTGTGACACACACACAGAGTGCATACCATATCAATTATCATCATAACATGTGTGCATTATACACAGAATGAAGATGATGCACAAAAAAAAAATAATAATAATACAATGTACAGCATATCAGTTCTACATAAATAAAATAATAAACAAAAAAATAGAGTATTGTATGTCAAGTTGGCAATCTTCCTATACGCCATAGGTTGTGACGTAGCTATTAAACTGATTAAACTGGTCAAAGAACAAGAAAATTTAAATTTTTCGAAATCAAAAAATCTGACAAATTTGTGATTTTAATATCAGAATAAGGTTTTAATTTCAATATATTTTATTTCACAATATTACTTCTTCTTCTTGACAATATGCCTTTATTTGTTCTATGGTTTGTTTCAGTGGTTGATCAATAGAAATCTTAGTGTGCCGCCATCCCATTGGTTTGATAAAATGTGTATTGTTATACCGAAGAATCCTTCTCAACAGTCAGACATATTGTCCAGAGAGAGTACTTTCCTCAGAAGAAAGTTGTAGGTGAGTTATCTTTTCATCTAAGTTCTAAAATTTTTACAGAGAATTTCACTGAACTTTAGTTGTGCTTGTGTGTGTTTAGTCTGGGTTCCAAATACTGAGGTTAATCAGGGTCCTCCGTATAATATCGTTAGTAATATTAGGGACATCATTAGCTCTAGTTTCAACATATCATCCGCATATGCCACCACTTTCACACTCATTTTGTCTATGTCACAAGGATTGTTGTCCATGACTAAGAGCCACAATGATGGGGTGATAACTACCCCTTTTAATGTACATCTAGTGACATGCTTAGTTAGAGTTGTGCTACCTAACTAGTTGAGAAGTTGTATTAGCCCTTCCATCGTCTTTAGTAAACTTCTCCATCTTAAATTATTAGCTAACTCATGCCCAATTTTTCCCGTTTTTTTTTTTTTTCCTATATAACACTTATTTTCTAATACTTTCTAATACCAAATCGACAAAAAAAAAATCTTATAGTGAATTAGTTATTCGTTGCTGCATTTTATATGAAAATTAGATAATTTAATGGAATATATAAATTGTCATTACAAACAACTTACTCCACAATCTCCTAAATAAATAATTGAGTTCAATACGAAAATGAAATCGAACAATGGTACGAGTTACAAGGGTGTATGCTCTTTAGGAAATGAGTTGTGGTATACGGAAGTACGTTTGTACGAGTATATGTTATGCGTCTATGGTCCCAGAACTACCCGACCCAACAAAGAATTTGGGAAGAATTTGTCTTTATTTCTCAACATAATCACCATTTAGCTCTATACATTTTTCCCATTTTTTCTATTGTGAACAAACGTGGCACCCATCTTGAACACTGGTTTTTCATCTCCAAATTTTCGGTCAATCTACGATGTATAGCACTTTTTGAAATGTCTGTAATTTCACCTAGCTCATGCACCTTCACCCGGCGATCATCCGAAATCATTTTGTGGATTTTCTTAACCATTTCTGGCGTGGCCACCTCAATTGGTCGACCACTACGGTGCTTGTCTTGGCAGCTCGTATAACTTCGTTCAAAACTCTGCCACGCAATATTTTATGGTCGTAGAAGCAGACTCCCCCAGAGTAGAATCTAGTTCGGCTTTAATATTCGTTGGACTGAAACCTTTTTAAATGAAAGTATTGAATTACATAATGGTGACCAATTTTTTCCATGTTTACAAATTCACTGAGATCATTAACTTTCGATGGCTCGAAAAAAAAAAATACTAAACAACGTGCCGCCTTGAAACTTAAAGCATATGTGTTATAAGGTTACCACTTGTCACCAAAGTAATTTTTTTCCACCTACTGCCACCATCTATATATCAGGTCAGGTAGTTCTGGGACAGCCCTCGTAAATAAATAGTTGAAAATTACGTAGCAATTTGACTGTTGACATACTTTCAGTAGATTTTCCTAGGTGAAATTTGAAGTTAGATCTATACATCCACAGCACCAATTCAGTAAAAAAAGAAGAGAACAGTGATTGCTTTTGCTGTGATCTAACAATTTCCTTCGAGACCCATCGTTAACGCACAGTGACTAACTCAAGCGTCATAATACGACTTTAGGTCCAATGTACGAGTATATGTACAAGTATATTGCATATGTACTGCCATGTGATGCCTTCACTTTAATAACAAACGAACACATTCATTAAGTCTACAATCACCTCTGACACCATTGACATCTGTATCACCACCACCACCACCACCACCATTCACATCACAATCATTAACATCGTACAAAACAACAACACATATCATCATAAATAAAGTTATCATTATTTTTGATGCGCATTATGAAATTTATGACAGTCTGTTGTGCATATTTGTGTGTGTTTGTATTCACGATGTCTCTGTGTGTGTGTGTGTGTGCGTATAGTCATTTTGATTTTTATAGTCTTCTTCTGAAATGCACACAAATACAGCAGATCTGACGTTTGTCGAGTTGATGTTGATGTGTGGTGATGGAATTATTGTTATTGATGTTGTTTATACATATGTATATGTATAATAAAGGCCAAAACAAGCATAGAGCATTACTGGCAATTTGGTTGTACGCTTGGCTGAGTCGTTGTTTGGCCCATCGATTGTTCAGTTACCTATTTAATGGTTTGCTTGTTGTTAGTTATTTAGTTATAGCTTGAATCATCGATTTTAACAAGACAAGACGATAACATTTTACGGTAAATGAGATCGAAAGTGGTAAGTGAACCGACAACATTTATGTGACCGTGTGTGTGTTTGTATGGATTTTCATTATTTTGCTATTACTTTTGTGTATTAGTACAATGAGGGAGCAAGAAACATATCAGCAACATCAAAATAAGAAGGAAAATATTTTCTGGCTTATTTGAAGCTTATTAGCCTTGTGCTTTATTACTTTGCTGATGCTTGGCATAGAATATCAATTGTAGCATGTTTGGTTGCCTCTTTGTCACTACTGATAAGCCATTTGTTATTTTATTACTCATTTGACTCTGTGTGATGAATGTGTAAGTGACTTTTGCTATACTATGCTTATATTTATGGATGTATATAAAAAAAGATTATATATATATATTCCAATCTATTCTACCGTTTAATGCTCTAATTGAATAAATCAAAGTAGCATAGTAAATAATTGTACAAATAATTCATTTATTTATCAATGTGTATGATTGATAGTTATGTGATATGAGAAACTATGAAAAATGAATGACTATAAAATGAATGACTATAGGTAAGCCGGCTAAAGCAGTACAGTTTCAAACTGTTATTTATTTAGTTTCAGTCAAAAATATTTCACATATCAAAAACTTAGCTATGTGACCATTTTGACCCAATTTCGACAGTGTTATTATTCTGCTATCAAAATGTTTTTATTTTATTGCAATCCGATTTTTTTAACTTAGAAATGGTTGACTCAAAAACCAAAGCACTGGGATCTATAAAATATTTTGTGCTAAAATAACCTATTTGAATGTGAATTATCCTAATGAAATATAACATATCCTTTGCTGAAAAGGTCCCTTCGAATGCTGTCAAAATTTAACACGCACAACAGTATTGGAAGAGAAGCTCGGTAATATCACAATGAGCCTTTCTGGCGTAAGTGGTGTGTCCTTTCAGAGAGATATTAAATGGACTGAAGAAGGCCATACTAAAATTTATTGTTCTACTATGAGCTAAAGCGAAAAATTCACAAAGAATATGCTTAGACGTTTCGTCATTTTCAGTAAGAGTCCCAAGAGCTCAACTCTAGATCGGTCGGAGGACCATCGATTGCCAATAAATTCGTTAAAAAATTGAATATATGGACGTGAACGATATGTGGTTCTCACAGGATAGTGCTACATCTGACAAAACAGCACCCAATTCGCGTTTATATTTCCATGATGTATAATTTCACAAATTTAGTGGTGTAAATGTGTTCACCCAGATCATGTGATTTGTTGCCGTTGAATTTCTTCTCATGGAGTTATCCAAAGAATCCATTGGTCCAAGAGAGCTACTATTTATAATAGCAAATAATAACAAACATTTTTAAATGAAAATGGCTTTATTGTTTTTCAAAATATTCACCATGATGATCAATGCACTTTTGCATTCCTTTCAAACCATTTGTCATAGCAGTTTTTCCATTCCTCTGGAGACACTCTAAAAATATGATTTTTGAACGCTTCAACTGCTTCTTGGCGCTCGTAAATCTGTTTACCTTTGATATTCGGGAACAATAAGAAGCCATTGGGTACCCCAAATCAAGACTGTATGGAGGATGAGTCATCAATTCGATGTTTTCAATGCTCAAAAATTCACCCGTTTGACGAGATGTGTGAGAAGTCGCATTGTCATTGTCATGGAGAATGATTCGTCTTTGGTTGCGATTGGTTTTGCAAATTTCTCTGAAGTCTTCCGGCAAACAAATGGTCGTGTACCAGTCAGAATTGATCGTCCTACGTTGCTCAAGCAGAACAGTGGCCACATGACCCATTCAGCCCACAAAACAGGCCACCATTTGCTTCGATGTGCTTCGGGCCCGAAGAACTTTTGTTGGATTTGGCTAGATTGGAACTAGATTCTACTCTGCTCCTTCGTTTAAGACAATAAAATATTGGGTGGTAGAGTTTAAACGTGGTTGTATGAGCTGCCAAAACGAACACCGTAGTGGTCAACCAATTGAGATTTTAGCCATTGACATTAGTGTTGCCAGATCCCGAAATATAAATAATAGCCCCGTACAATACACTATGTGGTCCTATCCTATAAAAATCACTTTGTACTAATTCCCATATACAAATCCACAATAGAAGAACATTCGAATATACTATGTATGCGTATAATACCAGTAGTCTATAATAATGCACCAACACATATGTATGCGTAATATGTTAGTATGTATATTTTATTCATTTGTCAAAGTTGAAATGATCAAAGTTGTCATATTTATTGAATAAGTTTGATAAGATGGCACCATTCCACCGCTTTTAGCTATTTCTTCTACATATATGTTGAGTCAGATGATAAGCACTTTATTCCTTAATAGCCATTATGACACTACTTAAATAGCTTATTTGAGTATATAAACGATTTTTCTTTATTCTTCTTACTTATCGCATTGTTGTTAGTTATTCGTATTAGTATATGTGATACTTACATATATAATCTGAAGTGTTGAAGTTAAGTTTTGTTGTCTATGCGGTCAATTAAGCAGCGAATTTCAACTGTTTGACACTGTCAACGTGATACGTGTGTATGTGTTTGCGTGGATGTTCATATGTGTCAAATGTACAAAGTATCCCTTCACAAGTTACTTATTTCAAAGCATTAGTATAACTTAAGTAATATACCATTAGTAATAATATAAACAATATAAAATATCGTAAATACCAATCCAATATACCTTAAATAAAAACATATCCAAGACTATATGAATTTGTTTTGAATTAACCTATTGGCAAAAGTGAATCTATATAACTCACCCTCTGTTGGTGCCACTGCTCATACATCATATACGAGTATTTATATTAAGTAGTCACGCTATAATTTTTATAGGATACTTTCACGTACTGCAAATATTAAGAAAATGCTTGCTAGCTATTAACATTTTGTATTTTTATATGTTATTATTAAAATACTCACGAATACATTAAACATTAGTAATGTTTAATGACAACCAATCATCATTTAAAATATAAATTATAATCATATTCATAAAAATTTGTAAATATCTATCTATATAATCAGCATCAGTATTAGCATCAGCATCAACATCATCGTATATGAACTTTGTTTTATTTTACATAACATCTACAGAGTATGTGTAACTACAATACAAATCAACACATTTAGTCATTCTATAGATGTGAACAAAAGAGCAAAATCAAGTCACGTTGGCATATAAAATATTATTACATTTATTTTATGACTATAATTTCGTTAGTGTTAACTGTTGTAAGGTGTAATATCAATTGCTAACAATATAATGTTGCAACACATTTATATAGTAGGTAACCACATATTATATTCATAATATGCGTATGTATTTACATCTAACGGCAAAAGTGTTGGTACCACACAAATATTGCAAAGAATAATAATAATAATTTCCTCGGGTTTCCGGCATCACCCTCAGGTTTCTTTCTAACAGTTTTTTGAAGTTACATATTGAGAGTAAGGCTGGAATGAAGGTCAAAAGAAAGAGTCTGTCTGGTAGACGGAAGCTTACGGCTAAAATAATTGATAAATTGACGGTTTGGCTATTAGACGACACTATGATTCCATGGAAAATATGAGGAATGCTATCTGGGCAACTTTCTTCCGCTATAGTTTCGACGGACGAGAGTCCACGGCATGAAAAATGCCCGAGCGACGCGGACTTCTCGTGCGACTGGCATAAAGCTGCAGCTGCTTGCTGCATTGGATTCGTTTAAACATACGTACAGTGCTCTTCCCAAGGGTGTTTTGGATGCCATCAAGCCCATCTATGAAGATCTGAGCAAAGATGCCCTCCGGGAGCGATGTATCGGAGAACAACAATGAGAGTTTGAAGCAGCTTATTTGTAAAATCTCACCAAAACACTCGGGTGGAACCTCAGTCATCGTTGAGAATGCAGCTTATGTGACAGCCTGTGTCTTCAATGAATGTGTTTTTGCTTATCTAACTTTCATGCAAGACATGAGAATCAATAGTGGACCAAACACTCAGTTGACATGGTGTCAGTTGACACCATATGTATAGGCCGATCAAAGCAAACAAAAGAACGCAGGATTCATCGTAGACGAGGGAAAAAAGAAGCTTTAGACATCATTTAGATGATTACAACATTTTTTATGGACCTGGCATCGATGATTCAGTGTGTGGTAAGCCGATAGAATTCGCTTATGAACGTTTCATTCCAAATTTTTTAGTGTTCAAAACTTTAAAGCGTTTTTCCCATAACCGACGTTTTCAAAGTCGGTCTCCCTCATAACTTCAAAACTACTTTTGAACACTATTTCTGTACATTTATTTACGAGGTAACGCTAGAAAGTTTTTTTTTTTTTTAAATTTGTTAATATTTTTCATTCAACAATAACAACTTAACCGATTTTTCGCGTTTTTTCCTTCAAAATGTTCCCAAAAAGTGAATAATTGAAATTTCGAGAAACCCCCGATTTATGAGGGACAACACAGCAATTCAACTTTTCACTTCAACTTTTTTCCGAGATGCTCCAGAATAATTACTGCCATGACAGTATTTTCTTATATTTCTCCATGAAAATTTTACACAATATTCTTCAAATGTCATAGTATAATGTACCATTGGTTTTAATAAATAGATTTTAACTGTTTCACAAAAAAAAAATCACAAAAATGTGCCTATTTTACAGGAATTAACCCTATTCGCCCCTTAATTGATCTCAAACGCAATAATGGAAAATCGTATATTGAAATTCGAAGAGAGAGTAACCATCTCATGAATTTGAATCGAACGATAGATTATATTGAATATTATTACCTGTATAATTCTAATTACATGAATGTTTTGAATTCCAATTGAAATTGTAAATTAAACCAATCGAACTGGTAGCATTCCTTTGGCAATGAGTGTATCGAAATATTAACTTGTATCATAGAAGATGATTAAATTAGTTTGATAACGTACAAATTTTTACAAATACAAAATTAGATATTCAACTCAAACTACATAGTTATTAACTATCATTTGTATGTAATAATAATTTTATGAATTTACTATTAACACAATCCATATCTTCTGAATTGATCGCTATTAAATGTAAATTTGAGAGCAAAAGAAATTCATTATTTTCAGTTGTAATAATGTAAATTTTGAAATAAATATGAATGATAATTTTTTGTAATATGTCGATAAAGTTTCAAATTAATAAGCAGAATCATTAATATGAATAATATCACTGGCAATATACGAATTTTTAGTACAGTTGCTTCCATTTTTCATTACAACGAAATTTGAAGAATTTATAAAATCTATTATTTATGATCTCATTGCTTGTAATGAAATTCAAATAACTCCCAATTCAATGAACTCATAATGATGTTCTTTTTTGGTCTTTTGTCACATCAAATCCTTCGAATCGAAGAACTTCATTTAAAAGATGTGTATTAACCTTGAAATTATTTCGTTCATTATCTTCATCAAGCATGCCCAAGAAAATAATATTCAGAGCCAAACAACAACAATAAGCTGAATATAATTTCTAACGTTTACATACCAATCATTTAAACGAAAATATTTCAGAAATTCTGTATTAGGAAGGAGCTTAAGTAATCTGCCCTTCTCCTACCCAATCACATAATATATCTTACAGGGCATACATTGAATCGATGGTTGGATAATTATGAATCGATTTACAAAAATATTTCGTGGTTATATTGTATAAAGCGGCAAGAGCCAATTGACCTTCTGACAGAGCATCCATGTGATTTACGATATTAAAGAGCAAATTCTATTATATCAGAATTATATTATCACGTTATTAAAAATCAAAAAGTAAATAGCAAAAATATTTTCAACCATAATAAATAAAAAAAGACAACAACAACAACAACAACCGAATAACATTATCTTGTCATTGAATGGAATTGAAGGGGAAAAAACGGAAGAGAATTATATTTCTTCAATTGAACAAGACATGTGAAATTGTTTACAAGTAATTACAGTAAGATGAACTAGAAATACACAGACAAGCTGACGTCCTAATATAAATAAGGACTGTTGCAGAAAAAATTTACTCTTCTATCATTCTGCTTGTTAAAATTCTTTCCACGTCAGAATTATTCAAGTATCCAAAGTGATAGATAAATCAAATAGCAATTATTCAATTGATGTCTCTACTTAAACATGTCATTGCAACAAGTAAAGACCCACAAGGAAATTATTGTCATATCGTAATACGTCGTCTTCTTCTTCTTCTTCTTCTTCTTCTTCATGTTTATTTTAGTATAATATCTTGTCCATACAAGAAGAAATCGATTGATAAATTCTTTAAAATAAATAAGAGAAGGGGTCGAAAAATAATCCGATAGGACAAGACCAGCAATCTATCCAATTGAAATCAAAATATGCTCATAGAACAACAATTGCCTCGGATAAATCATAATACGTCGTACTCTAAAATTGTAAATTATACAGAAATATCGCTTAGCATCCTTAGGCTGACAATTTTGCAAAGTACCAAATCGCAGTCTTATAATTTTTCTTACAAAAAATATCTCAAAATTAATCAAATATAATATAACATTTAAAACAATTGTAGTTATTTTTGATGAAATTCCATATAAAGAAGCATAATTTCTCTTTCTGGAATAGTCCTTATATACAATACATAGGCATCTGAAATGATTACAACAAATATGTATTACTCATAATAAGAAATTCAATGGAGCAAATGAATAGTTTATGAACGTTATTAAATATAATTTATAGAAAAAAGAAAGAATTAAAAACAAACTTGTACAAAAATATTATAGACATATATATAAGATATGTAAGATACATAGATATATGCGATAAGCATTACAATCTTGTGTGTGCTTCATACCCAAATATTGTATTTAATGTGATTTTGGATGTAATTTTGACACTAAGTGAATTCTAACTATTATATTGTACGAAAAACAAATTGGTAGTACGGTAGGATAGTAGTTAGCGCGTTTAGCGCGGTTGTACGTGCTGTACCTGTAGACACGTAATTATACTTTCTTTGGATAAGAAAGTAATAAAAGAGCATTACAAAATGATTTCCAAATACTTTTATAAATAAAATTGGTTGCTATATAAGTATGTCAATTTATGATGAAAGTCCGATATCAAGGATTCTATTTCTCTTGGACTATTTTAACTTAAAAATTAAAGTACATTTCATGAAGAAAAGACCAAGTATGTGGTTCTCTCCAGAAGTGCAGAGCGAAGAAGACCGCGCTCACTAAGAATAAGGGAAGACGCATTTCAGGGTGTGGAAAAGTTTACATATCTGGGTGTACTTTTAACAAATGACAACTGCGGAAGAGAGTGTATTCAGGATCGCCTTCCAGCCACTTAATCTGCTTAGGTCAAGACTACTCTCCAAAACCTGCAAACTGACCATATACAAAACATTAGTAAGTGACTACTTATGGCTCTGAAATATGGAATATGACGGGCGCAGAGGAAGAGACCCTGCGAATCTTTGAGAGGAAGATTCTGAGGAAAATATTTGGCCCAAAATGCATAGCAGATGGGGAATATGCAATCAGAAATAATGCTGAGCTACTACAAATCATCCAAGGGGAAGACATAGTCAAATTTATAAAATCACAGCGCCTTGGATGGATCGGGCATGTCTTACGAAGGAACAACAGAAACAAATAGAAACATAGGTCGACCACGGAAACGAATAGTTGACGGAATAGAAGAGGATGCTATAGCAATTGGTGCAAGAAACTGGAGAACCTTAGCGAAAAACCAACAAAAGAATGGAGGACTTCAGTAGAGAAAGCCAAAACCCACCCTGGGTTGTTGAGCTGAACGATGATGATGATGATGATGATGATGACATTTTATGAAGGTGGCTTACCTAAACGCTACCAATATTCAGGAGCAATTATTTATTCTGCGGTTTATTTCTACATTAAGCGAAACTTTGTGTTAACTATTGAGACAAGTTATTTGTATAAGAACAATACACCGATATGTTTCTTAATGCTATATACAGGGTGGGTGACGAATATTGCTACAATAAGAAACTCAAATAACTTTTTCTGAAATTCATTTAATTCACATTTTTTTTTTTTTTTTTTTTTTTTTTGTTTGAAAGATAATACATTTTTATTATAGGTTAATTAGTTTTCAAAATAATTGAGTTTAAATGGCCTCCACGTTCAGTGATGCATGTGCGGCATCTTATTAAAAAGTTATTCATTACTGGCTGGAGGGTTGTAGCAGGAATTGTCTCAATTATCGTTCGATTGCTGGATTGCTTCAAATCATTCGAATTTGTTGGTTTGGTTTTGTCAACTTCAGGTTTGCAATATCCCCACAAGAAAAAATCAGGTGGAGTAAGGTCAGGAGGCCTTGAGGGCCAACGGAAGGTTAAGTTTCTTGAAATCAGCTTATTGGGGAATTTTCGCTCCAATTCTATCATAACAGGGGTGGCTATGTGAGGAGTTGCACCATCTTGTTGAAACCACAAAGAGTTGAAATTCTTTTTCAGCGTAGTTCTAAAAAGAAAAACTCTTTCAACATCTTTAGGTAACGGTCTCTGTAACAGTAACGCCGTTTTCTTCGAAAAATTAATGGCATAACTCCGTCTCACGGAGTATCTGTGGTTTAGAATCACTCCATATCTGACAATTTTGTTGGTTAACATTGCCGTTTAAATCAAAATGGGCCTCATCAGACATCAAAATGCAGTTCAAGAAGTTTTCGTCCTCTTCTTCGAACTAATTGGCAGCTCTGCTGTGTTCAGTTGGCTTGTTAGTTAAATTTTATACGGGAATAAGTTTAAATCTTTATGCAAAATCGTCTGCAGTGACTGTCTGCTGATATTCACTTGAGCAGATAAGCTCCTTATCAAAACTGTAGGATTGGATTGTATGGTAGCAGCTAGAGCAGCTATTGTTTCCTGCGTCCGAACTAAGGGTTCGCGATGATAAGGTCTTATTGCGATTGTCCCACGCTCGGGAAAATTATTCACGAGCCTCATTATAGTCCATCTGCTATGAGAAGGAGTGCCGCCAAATGTGCGCCTATATTCTCTTCGGACGCAAACTACGTATTCCAACACGTGATAGCAGTGCACAATCCAAATTCTTGTTTCATTATCCCAATCTTCCGTATTCGTTAAATCTAAAAATGAATCTATTAAGTAACGAGAAAATGGAACAGATATGTTATATAGGAAAAGTAACTCTTTTACGTTTTCTTTTGGTAGCAGTTTTCATCAGCCACCCTATATTTCTTTAACCTAAGAAGAAGGGGTAGAATTTTGCAATAAAATTTTTAATTATTTTTGAAACAATTTATCAGTTAAATCATCAGAATTTGTTCTAAACGATTTTTATAATAGAATAAAAAATTAAAAAGTGCTGTCTCGTCAGTGTTTCAGAAAATATGCATCTTATTCGTTTTATTGTCACAAAGATAACGAGTTGGACAATAAAATACACTTCATAAATATACAAATTTTCAAACTTATCTAATCGTTGATCATTTAATTGCATGAATATACAGAAAAATTTGTCACAATATCATTGCTAAGCGATAAAATTTTAAGTACACCACTACATGCGTACATACTGATATTATTTATATATACGAGTACATACAATTTTGTTAAAAATTTTCAAAACTATAACAAAGGATATCGCATGTACTTGATTATAAAATTTTATTTTTTTAATTGCCTCTGCATTCTTTATACGTAATGTGATTGTGTGCTGAATAAGCTTATTTGTGTTTATTTGCTCTTTACAATATATCATACAACAACAACAACAATACAGGTTACATCCGAGCAAGTACCTATCCTTAATTAGGTGATGTATTGAGTATGCCAACATATAAACTAAACCATATATAATGTATATAGTAGATATATATATGAATTCGTGTTGCCTTTTAACACATCGACTGCCGTTTTCTCTAAGTATCTGCATTACATGTGTTTTATTGCATCTGTAATATTGTACCATTTACAAGCTAATTATTCCTTAAATGAATGACGGAAATATGGATCTTTTCATCAGATCATGTGATCAGGAGAAGCAATTTTCTAGTGTTTAAGTTATAAGTGAAGATGTTATCGGATTGTCAGTAGACATGTGGTTAGTGATCATACTAGTACCTATTTGCAAATAAAACTCAGTTATATTGGTTTAATTTTATACAAAATTTAATACAAAAATAATCAAGAAATACAATAATTCACCGATTTTTTCTTTTTTGAACAACAACAAATCAAGTGCAGCACTCAGACATTTATTGGTCCATTGTACTGCGTTCGAAGTTCGATTTTATTGTGTTTTAAATCTACTCATTCTCCGAAGAAATCGGAATAGATCCTGTGGTGCTAAAGACCCAAGAGTTTCGGCTCTCAGCACGTCGGTGCCAAAAACCTCAAAGCTGATTCGAGCGTAAGCAGGGCAGACATATAAAAAATGGTCCGCCATATCATCTTTTTCTTCTTCTGCTTTGTCCATAGAAAGTGGCCTGTTACCAAGCCGGCTAGCATTCTGCAATCACCTCTACCAAGAGATAGGAGGAAATGCGATCATTTACCCGATATGTTAGGTAACATGGATTTCATCCTTCTGCATCCTCTCTGTGCCTTTATCAGAGTAGATCCTGTGGTGCTAAAGACCCAAGAGTTTCGGCTCTCAGCACGTCAATGCCAAAGACCTCAAACCTGATTGTAGCGTAAGCAGGGCAGACACATAAAAAGTGGTCCCTCATCTCATATTCTTCTTCACAGGCTGGGTAAAGTGCACTGCCTCCTAGTCCTACCTTTTCCCTTGTGCTTTGTCCATAGAAAGTGGCATGTTACCATACCGGGAAATGGTACAATTTACGCGATATGTTAGGTAACATGAATTTCGTCCATCTGCAGCCTCTCACTGCTTGCCAGGTCGCCTTATAGACTAGCCCTGGCAACGAAGGCTCGGCGCCGATTAAATCAGCCGCAGAACCTTCTCTCGCTAATGTATCAGAGGTCTCATTGCCTACGATTCTCACGTGGCCAGGGATCCACATCAGCTATAAACTATTATGTCTTCCGACATAATTTAGCCTTGATATGCAGAACGCCACTATCTTGGAAGTGATGATAGGGCTGTCAAAGGCCAGCAGCGCAGCCTGATTGTCACTGCAGACACCAATAGACTTGCCTTTCAACCTCTTGTTCACGATATAATCCGATATTTACTTTTATGGTTAAGCTAGCCCAAAAAATTTAACGAAATTTTAATTAAATACCTTTTATGGGTTAAATATTCTTTTCCCACAAATTAAATAGCTCGTAAAGTAGATTTTAGAAATTTCGAAATTCGACTTTACGGGTCATTGGTGTATGAAGAAGATTTATGAAAAATTGTCTTGGCTGTGAAAGTGTTAAAATAATGCCCTTTTATATTTACTATCTATTATTATTATAGCAGTTCTACAATTAATTACTATTAGTTGGAATTTTCAATTGGTTTCATTGTATGTATAAAATACATATATACACATACACATACACCTATAAACACAATATACAGATAGATATGTATTGTAAGTAGTACTAGCACGAGTAATTGTCTATACGAATGCTCTATGCATTTGGTCATTATCCTTTTGCTGTTCTCGCAATACAGTTATTGTCCTTTACCATCCATTTATTGTGTTTGGCCACACTTAATACTATTGATGATGATGTTCATATGCTGCTTTTCGTTGTTTTTTTTTTTTTTTTTTTTTTTGAGGGGCAAAATCTGTACGAAATCTTTTAGATTTTGCTGATCCACACTAGTACGTATATATGCTCGTATTGTTAGCGGTGTTGCTTTGGCGTTGTCAGCAAACGGAATACGGATACGGAAACAGCGCCGTTACAGTCATTGTACTACCGTCAATGGTATAGTGTGGCGTTATTAGAATCGCAAATGCAACGTTCATGTGAGTGTTTTATACGTAATTCGAATTCACATATGTACTATTGTATTCACACACATACACACACATACACACATACACGTACAACGAAACCATATGCTACTATTTTATTGTGCTTTTTGTTTTGTTTTTTTTTTTTTGTATTTATTTTTGAATTTCTCTTTTCATTGTACTTATTATTTTGCAACATGTACATGTATGAGTACAACATACGTATTGTTGAATGCAAGCATGTAACATACAGACGTAAGTACGTAAGTACAATGGATGCAGCGCTTAACTAAAGCCAAAGTACTGCAGCGTAAAGAAAAGAAATCAGCAGCGAGCCAGTTAAAAATTTGTAACAAAGTTAAAAGCTAAAATACTTTTATTGTCGACCGCAGCGGTATATCTATCGTATAATATGTAGCTACTATGATATTATATACTGAATATACTCGGCTCTTATGTATACTCACTTACTTGCTACTCAGCAGTGTGCAACCGCATTAATGTTGAATGCAATAAGGATACAATTTCGAATTGGTTTAATTTCTTCTTTCATGTTTTCTTTTATTTTTTATTTTTATTTTATTTTACTTTTTTTTTTTTGATATCCTCTCTTTTCACAGTTGTTTCTCGTTATTGTTATAAATGCCGTGGTAACAGTGTGTTGCATTAAATTGTATTATTTTGCTGTTCATATGTGGCAATTGGAAGAGAAAATTCATATGAACTTATCACCGACTTTATTTGTGCTAACTTGTAGTTAAAATTTTCACCACACAAAATTAAGACGCAGCTCAGAGATATATTTATTTGGGAAATGGCGAAATGGCGATAAAACGTAATAGATATGTATCTTATAGTTATTAAAAATCAGATGATGATAATCCAACATTAATGTTAATTTTAATGAATAAATGAAGATGAAGAATAAATTTTGCACAATTTGCATCTTTTGAAATGGACAATTTTATCACCTTGATCAAAAAGTTCCGGGAATATCCACCGTGTGATGCTCCCATCGTTCCGATTTGAGTTCTGTTTTTTTTTTGTTATGTTCGGGCATCTGTTGTTGATATTCCCTCTAAATCTTAGAGTCATAGCTTGACATTTGCAAAAGTTACGTAGCCAAGAGTACATCTATCCGGGAACTTTTGAACAAGGTGTTATATTGTCTTCAATTCGTTTTATCCAAAACTCAAAATTTGGGTTTACATAGAGTGTGTATGATGGCTATATATACTTTTGAATAAAATTTCAGTCGCTAAAATATGCATTTACTTATCATATATGGCATGGGTGCCATAGCTCAGTAGTTAGTGCATTGGCCTTCTGATCTGTAGGTCATGGGTTCAATCGACGGCTGAAGCATAACAAAATTTAATATCGAAAAGATTTTTCTTTCGAACGGTAGCCACATGTCGGCAAGAATTGGCGATTTTTCCGGTTGTAACAATTTGCAAAAAATGCTTCTTAAAAAAGTCAAAATGATGTCACAAGGGTTCTGTCATTCGGAATCGGCTAATATAAGTAACAAAAAAAAAAACTGAGTAAGTTTTTATTTACAAATTTTCGCAACCAAATGTTATTTCAACAGTACAATGTCATATTTTATAATATTTTTCCAAACTTTTTCCACTAGATCTTAATGTTAGTTAGTAGCTAATATTGCTTCGTTTATGTTTTGCATAAGTAAAGTTGTTGGGAAAAAGTGTAAGAAATCGTATTTCATTATTAACTTTACTTACTTTACTCATGTGACCATTACAGTAGAAAATCGATTTGGGCCGAATCTAGTATGCTCCGCCAGCCAGCTCTTTCCTTCGCTAGGTGGCGCCAGTTAGAAATTCCAAGCGCTGACAAATTCTCCAGTACTTGATCTTGCCACCGGAGGTTAGATCTTCCTTTTATGCGTCGTGCACCAGCGGGTTCCGAATATAACACCTTCTTAGCCGGAGTGTGTTCTTTCATTCGTTCGATATGACCCGACATGACTCGACATGACATGTTGGTGTCGGCACACAGCTCATATAGCTCATGGTTGTACCTTATTCGATACTCGCCACCAACGCAAATAAGTCCAAAGATCTTTTGTAGGACTTTTCTCTCGAAAACTCCTAGCATTCTCTCATCTGTGGTGGAAATTGTCCAAGCTTCGGCGCCATATCTAAGGACAGTCATGATGAGTGACTTGCAGAGTATGGTTTTCGTTTCTCGAGAGAGAGGGCCCGACTTCTCAGTTGCTTACTTAGCCCAAAGTAGCATCTGTTAGCAAGAATGATCCTTCGCAATATCTCCAGTCAGTTGTTGATGCTGGTTCCAAGATAGAAGAAGTCTTTCACCACCTCGACAGTGTAATTGTCAATAGTGACGTGTTGTCCAAGACGCCGGAACTCTTTGTTTGTAGACACTAGGTACTTCATCTTGGCCTCATTCACCGTGAGACCCATTCGATGTGATTCTCGTTCCAATTCAGAGAATGCTGCACTGACTGCTCGCGTGTTCATGCCGATTATGTCAATATCATCAGCATGACACTTTTGTTCGAAGATAGTGCCATTATGTCGTAGATCGTAGCAGGTCGTATTATTTTCTCCTTAATAAAATTGAAGAAGTCGCACGATAACAAATTACCTTGTCTGAAACTTCGTTCGTTATTAAACGGCGGAGAGAGTTTCTTCACATTTTCTGACATTTCATTATTAAACATCATAAAATTATTTAACATGCATTGTATTATGATTTGGTAAACTGTGTTTGGAATAATTGCCTCATATACTCATAGGATAGGTATCTTTGTGTGCGATGCTCAAGTTCGTAATATTTTCAATATCATCTGTTGTCAACAAAGAAAGCCGGAAAACTATCGAATTTGATAATTTTCCTTTAATTCTACGTTCATCGTTGTCTTTATTTCTGACTCTCTCTCTCTCTGTCTCTCTCTCTCTTTCACTCTTTTAAATAGGTGCTGGAGCTGTTTAACCCTTTTTGGTAAAGCTTAAATACCAATATGCTTTTATCAATTATATTACTCAGACGACACATGGTTTGAGAGTATATGAAATGTATCTTCCTTGTCTCTTTTTAACTTTTCCCCCTGAGAATGAAGATTAGTAAAGCAACAAATTTAATGCCAAAATAATGATTGCTGCTCATCTTTTGCAATATTTGACTTTCATTGTCGTCATTTTACAACATTGTGGATATATTGTGTATGGCAACACATTTATGTATATATTCACCTATTTTTTTTTTTTTTTGTACGTGGTGTCCTTTTGTTCATCATGTATTGCATTCATATGAACTAAATATGTATAAAAATGTGATATGAACCTTCTGATGAAATTCAACCACTTTCCACTTCCGTCATCTTATCTGTTAACTCATGTTTGATTTCTGCTTGATTTTGTGTTTTGCTCTATTTTTATAGCATTCACCACTAATACTGCTACTAAGTATAGTCATCGTCGTCGCCGTCGTCGTCGTTGTCAAAGTTGATATTTTGTTGCTGATTTTGTTATGATTGTTTTTGTAGCTCTTTTTATAGACCATATCTATCTTTCGCCTGTTGTAATATGATGGAGCTATGTATATAGTCGTAGAGTAAAGAAAGGCTCTGGTATTCCAAGGATGACAACCCCAATATTTTGTGATTGTACGACTGGTGCGTGGTGTATATGGTGTTGTGTTTGTGTTTTGTTCTTAGTGTTGTTTTTATTGTATCATACATGCATATTTACATAGACAAGATAGAACATAACTATGTATGGCATGGTAGGGAAAAATTGTGAAATCATAGAAAATATAATAGTTTCATGCACATGTAAACACATACACACATCGCACACACACTTAATACGATTTACGTTATTTTATTTTGAAATTTATTATTTTTGTTATTTTGTATGGCAGTAGTTTCGATGTATGCGAAAAAAAGTAGACAACACTAAACTGTTCACAATAAAAATGAATTTCAAATAGCCAAACCAGGAAGGTATTCGTTTTTAATTTTAAAGATTGAAGGAATCTTCTTTTTGCCAGACGTCAACAATGCAGAGAAAATGCAAATATGCAACACATATTTATTGTGGCTATATAAAATCGCTACATATTAGGGCGGTACCAGAACTACCCGACCTGACATATAGATGGCGGCAGTAGTTTGAAATAAAATACTGTGGTGAATATTGGCAACCTTATAGAACATATGTTTTAAGTTTTAAAGCGCCATGTTGTATAGTAATTTATTTTTTTTTTTTGTAGCCATCGAAAGTTAACGACCTCAGTGAATTTGTAAACATGGAAAAAATTGGTCACCTCTATGTAATTTAATACTTTCATTTGAAAGGTCTCAGTCCAACGAATATTAAAGACGAACTATGTTCAACTCTGAGGGAGTCTGCTTCTTCGTTTACGACTATAAAATATTCAGGCAGGTGGTACGAGCTGCTAAGACGAACGCCGTAGTGGTCGACCAATTGAGGTGGCCACGCCAGAAAAGCTTAAGAAAATCCACAAAATGGTTTCGGATGATCGCTAGCTGAAGGTGCGTGAGCTAGGTGAAATTACAGGCATTTCAAAAAGTGGTATACATCGTATGTTGATCGAAAATTTCGAGATGAAAAAGCGGAGTGCCCCGTTTGCTCACAATAGAACAAAAACAACGTCGTGAAGATGTTTCTATAGAGTGTTTGGCGATGTTTCGCAGTAATAAAGCCGAGTTTTTGCGTCGATTCGTAACCATGGATGAGACATGGGTCCACTACTTCACACCCGAGAAAAAGGAGCAGTCAAAACAGTGGACTGAAAGGCGAGAATCGTGTCCAAAGAAGGCGAAGACAGTTCCGTCTGTTTTTTAGGATGCATGTGGAATAATTTTTGTTGATTATCTTCAAAAAGGAAAAATAATCAACGGCGAGTATTATGCTGATTTGCTGCAGCGTTTTAGTGATGAAATTAAAGAAAAAAAGACCCATTTGGCGAAAAAGGAAGTGTTGTTTCGTCAAGACAATGCACCAGTTCACACATCCGCTATTGCGATGGCCAAAATCAATGAGTGAAGACTCGAATTGCTTTAGCACGCACCTTAATCGCCAGATTTAGCTCCTTCGGATTATTTTCTGTTCCAAATGTGAAAAAATGGCTTGGTAGTAGAAGATTTGCAAACAATGAAAACGTGGAGTCTGCGGTAGCTGGCTATTTTAATGAGCTAGACAGTTAATGCTATAAACAGGGTATCGAAGCTATAGAATACCGCTGGGAAAAGTGTATAGAGCTAAAAGGAGATTGTGTTGAGAAATAAAGAAACATTTCCCCAAATTTTCTTTGTTGGGCCATTTAGTGTTGGGACCGCCCTCGTAGCTGCTGCAAAAGGTTGCTCTTAGAATAACATAAGCCTACCCCACGATATCATTTATAGCGTTGCCGGCGAAAGCTGAAAACGAACTAAAGGAACAAACAATCCAAACCTGGCATGAATTGACCACATATTATTTACTAAAATTAAAAAATTTTAATATGTGGCACTTGAAGCCCCGAAGGGATCTTTGGCCGAGCTTCTCCTCCATTACTGGTATGTGTGTTAGATTTTGGTCAGTATTAGAAGAGACCTACTTATTTTAGCTGCTTCCGAACGGCAGAACTCTTGCGACAACACTTTTTTGAGTCCTTTTAAAAGCTTTTCATGGAAAATTGTTACTGCCGGAATAATTGCCAATTGCTTGCCGGCAGGTGGGTACCGTTTGAAAGAAAAATCTTTTCGATTTTAAATTTATTATTAATACATTTACTGGTTATGCTTAAAATCAGCTTTAGTATATACATTCTTCTAAACAGAGTTGTCGCTAAAACAATATGAATGTTAAGATTGAAGAGAGAAAACCCAATTCAAACTAATTTACAATTTATGAATTTAGCATGTAAAATAAATATTTCAGAAATAGATATTTGTTAGCATGTATGTATGCATGAATAGTGTGGTGTATGTAGGTATATACCACATTGTCATATAACATAGGCTGAATAAAATCGAATTTTTATTGTAGTCACTATGTTTGCTACAAACATTCTTTATCCTTTATTCTTTATATTATTGTGTTTTCTTCTTTTTTTATGTATTATAATGTTGAACATTTAATTTTGAAATATTTTCGAGAAAAAATACCAATATACATTTCTTCACAAACACATGCTCACCATAACTCACCTACACACACATTATCAGAGTGGTAAACAAGAAAACGGAATACAATAAGGTTGATGCAAAAATAGAAAAAAATTTGATGAATTTTATACACGTACCAACGTAAAATTGATTGGAATCTTATTGGCAGCGATAACATGCTCACACATAGTCACAACATAGAAATACACAAATGTTAATGCTTGTACATTAGAGTTGGTCAGTAAAATGTTTGAAATATTCAACTCTCAACGAAAAATTTACTTCTCTAAAAAACGCTAATATTCGTGTTATTATTCCAACTTTGGCAATTTATTACAAATTTTTTGAAATAATATTTTTTGTGTATATCTCGATGAGCAGTACATCCCAAAGACCTCCGATGTTATATTCGGCTGCTAAATTCAGTTTTCACTTCCAATTGCCATTATTTTTATTATAATTAAAATCCTTAAAAATTCATCGAGAGATGCTTTCATGACAGATTCTCATGTATGTGTATTCTGTATGTGCTGGTCCTGACCTAGCTTAATGAACACGTGTACATATACGTGTCGTTATCAATTTTGTATGCAAACACCGTCCCAAAAAAAAAAAAAAAAAAAAACAAAAAAATTGGAAAACATTGAAGATGTAAACATTATTCGGTGGAAAGGATATTCCGTAAAAACAACAAAATCATTATTACATGCGTACATTAATACGAAAGTAGGTGTTTACAATTTCATAGTTTCTCTATACAACCGATTGAAGCTAAATGACAATTGATGCCGCCAAATGGAAAATAATTTCTAACTAGTGCAATAATAAGTAAAATATAAATACTCATAATATATATGATAAATTTTTCCAAAGGTAACAAATTTGTATTAATTACACTGTGCATCAATTTCAAAACAAATGTCGATCAATGAAGTTTAAGGTGTCCCAATGGGATATCATTAAGAAAATGTCATTAAGTACATTATTTATAAATGCAACAGTTAAGTTAGATTAGGTTTGAAGGGCGTGTGTGAATATATATTCGCCTTTTTAACAACTATTTCTTCCATACACCTAAACAGTTCGCAAAGCGCAATTTGTACTGAGTAGTAGTTGTTGTTGTAGCAACTTCAATTTGTGTCGTCGTCGTCAGCATGTCCAAGCTATTGTTCATTCGTGTCCTCGTAGAGGTCAAATCCTAGAAATGTAGCCATCTCAAGTGGGTGTGTCCAGAGCTGTACGGATGTAAAATTTGTGTGGTGTAAGGGACAATTGAATAGGTGGACTGTGTCGTGCGGTCGGGGCATTCGTCCGGTATATCGGGATTAATTCTCCATAGATAATTAGAGTACATCTTGTTTTCCTGGGTAATTGTTTTTCCACGTTGGAAACAGGTGGGAGTCTTCCGTTCAGTCCGTTCCAGCGGACTGTTGTTTGTTAGTCTGTCAATGTCGTCATTCTAAATTGTCAAATCGTTCCTGATCCGCCTCGTGGGTGGCGGCGCAATATCACCTTCAATATCACTATCTCCACGAACCCAGCAAAGAGACACCCTGAGGTTTCTTATTTCAGCACGATTTTCGACTTGACTATTCTGAATTCAATTGCCTTCAGTGATATTCGAAGGCGCACATGTACGTATATTTCTACCTGAAAAACACTACAAACATCAAGGAGTCGAAATGACACCACACAGTGCAGGTTTTCTGGAAAAATTCCCGCTCACGTCCCTCAGTTACTTCATTGTGCCGATTTCCACATTTCGGTCTCCCTTAAACTGAGAGCCCATTTTGCAGTACAGCATTTAACAAACAGATGTAGCGGTAATACATGAAATATAATATTTAAAGCTTTTTGGGGCGAACTTCTGACTGCCGCTAGTCCTTTCTTAGGAGGACGACGCCCAAGTACTTGGCCTCAGAGGAGAGTCTCAAAACCTCTCCAATTAATTTTGGCCGGTTGAATTTAGATATTTTAGTTTTCTTTGTGAACAGTACAAGCTCGGTTTTAGCAGGGTTAACCGCTAGTCAGGTCTTGGTTGCCCATTTAGAAATGTCGCTTAACGCCAACTCCATGAGTTCTTCGATCGTCGACAAAAACTTGCCTACGATCAGAATAGCCACGCCATCAGCGTAAGCAACCACCCTTTGTCCGTTTAATTCAACAGTTGCGACCATGTAATTCTGCACATAATTGCATTGAAAAATTATTAATCTCCCTGCCAGATAAAATATGTTTGAAATAATTCAATTGTTTATAAATAATATTGTATAAATTAAGCATTCTAAAATATTTGTAGGTACGCGTATGTGTATGTTGTTGTTGTATATTATTCTACCAGTTAAGCATTTTGGGCATAATTGAGGGCTTTACTTAAATCGCACACATGTATATGCTCTCGTATATGCAACCACTCTGTATAGATATGCAATACTCGTATTTAGTATTCAGTAGTTATAATAATTGTTATAGCTGTTTGGCTGGATGAACTTAAATTGATTAAATTCATTCAAATTCATTTACATTTTCCAATGAAATTGCAGTTGCTGTTCTTTTTATTGATGCTTTATTATTATTTTTATGGACTGTAAATTAGAAAATTCAAACAAATAGTACATATAGATTCAAAGCTTATGTAAATATCTATAAATGCAATACTATAAGTATGCATGTTGTAAGCGTTTCAATCGAATGATGCATATAACATACAATCAAGAATCAACTATGGTACAAATACGTATAATCAATGTTTTAACATTTTGTTGGTTCATTTATTCATATTTCATGTAAAAACTGTATGATGATTGTGCAATATTATTCTTGTTCTAGCTTTTACTATTGTTTAATTTAAATTAAATCAAACGGCCTTTACTATTGTTCATAGATTGAATTTTATATGGAATTGAATATCGTGTCTGTTGTGCAAATTTTAAAACAAAGAGAGCAATATTCGCGAAATTAATATTTCTATATGAAATTGGCTTGTGATTATATTTAGTACATACCGTCATAAATAGAACAATAAACTAGGGTATTACTTAAGTGTTTTGGCCATAATATGCGTACAAGCCGCTTTTTAAAAATTCAAAAATATGTAATTTGCGTGAACAATTTTTAGGTCCGAATTTTTGGAATTTGGACTTATTTAATACACCATTTAGTACAGCAATGGTCAATAAATATTAATAAATATTGTTGAGTGTAATATAAAGAGTATTGAAGGTTTTGCTTCGTTTCTAGGTTAAGCTGTAAAGTAATATCGATAATAAAATAGAACCAAATTGAGTATTGATTTCGCCTCTCCTTGGAAAATAAATCGAGTGAAATCAGTCCAATGGTAGCAATTGTGATGTCTCCAATTGTGATGTGATTGTGATTTTAAAAACAATTAATGCACCAATCTTGAATATCCTTCTTCTTTTTCTTCCCTCTCTTCTTCTTGTTCTTCTTCTTCTTCTTCTTCTTCCTATGTGACCATAACAACCGATAATCGATTTAGGTCGAACATATAATGCGGCGCCAGTCTTCTCTGTTCTTCGCTTGCTGGCGCCAATTGGATATTTCGAGCGCCGCCAGGTTACCCAAAACTTAGTACTTCCAATGGAGGTTTGGTCTTCCTCTTCTTCTGCGTCCTCCAGCGGATGCCGGATTAAATACCCTCTTCACTAGAACGTCTTCTTCCATTCGCTCGACATGAGCCAGTCAGCGCAGCCGATGGATTTTGATTCGATTGACTATGTTAATGTCAGCGTACAGCGTATACAGCTCATCGTTGTACCTTATTCGGTACTCGCCATCAACGCAAATAGGTCCGAAGATCCTACGCAGAACTATTCTCTCGAAAACTCCAAACATCCTCTCATCCGTGGTGTAAATTTTCCAGGCTTCTGCATGAGGGACTTCTAGAGTGTGATTTTCGAATTTCGAGTGAGAGCTCGACTACTTAAGTGATTACTCAGTCCAAAGTAATACATACGACTACGCATGATCTTCAGGTTGACGTCATTACAGTTTTTGGTGCTGATTCCAAGATAGACGAAGTCCTTCACCACCTCGAAAGTGTAATTGTCAACAGTGACGTGCTGTCCAAGATGCCGGGACTCTCTTTATTTGTAGACACTAGGTACTTCGTCTGCCCTTATTCACCGTAAGATCCATTCGAATTGACTCTCGTTCCAATTCAGATAATGCTACACTAACTGCTCGCGAGTTGATACCGATTAAGTCAATATAGTCGGCAGCATGACACTTTTGTTGAAGATAGTACCATTATGTCGTAAATCTGCAGCTCGTATAATTACCTCCATAATAAAGTTGAAGAAATCACACGATAACGAATCACCTTGTCTGAGACCTCGTTCGGAATTAAACGGAGGGGAGAGGTCCTTCCCAATTTTCACTGCACAACGAAGGTTAAGCAGTGTAATTCTGCAAAATTGAATGAGTTTTGCAGGTATACCAAATTCACACATAGGTGTGTAGGGGCATGCTTTCGTCCGACCATATTCTACATATGAGCTGGTGCATGCAGGTGAGCAGCTAATCGCCGCCGGTGGTGAAACGTCAACACGATCGTCCGTAATTGGGATGTTTGGGCAATCTTCTCCACTGGCGGAATTGTTCGTAGCATCGCCATTCAGTAACTTGGAGAAGTGTTCCCTCCATAGCATCAGTACGCTCTGGACATCCATAACCAGATAAGAGGCTTCTCTCTATGCAGCTTTAATCTGATAAGCAATTATGTACGTAATTATATAAATACATATGCATGTACATTTATTTGAGCACGATGAAAGAGTTTCACAAACTATTAGTTGAAAAAAAAATTTATTTTTAACTTCAAATGCAAATCTGCACCAGAACAAACGTCTGAACATGTCTGTAAGTATGTTTTTATGATAAACAAGCATATGCGTATTAAGTATACACAACATTTGTGCATGTATACGTACATGTATAACGTAGCCAGGCAATACTTATATGGATATGTATTCCAGTGTAACAGAAATTAAAGCAAAAGCATATGTACGATTATATATTAGCATACGAATGAATAAACGAGAAAAACACACACACACACACACACGAAATAGACATTTTGTTCTTAACGCTCAATAAGATTGCATTAAGTGTAATGCGAAGCGATTTATGTTGACATAAGTCTTGTATTTGGTTAACCCAGAGCAGTAAAAATAAAAAGATTCTTCGTGAAAAGGTATATATAATATAATTTTCTTTTCGCTTGTTTTTTGTGTTTTTTTTTTTTTTGTTTGTTTTTTTACAAAGCTTATTTCAGTTGTTTATGTTTGGTTTTTATATGTATATGTATACATGTTGGTACAATACATATATAGCTATAATACCATTTAGAAGGATGTAGAGGCAGAGTGCTTCTTATTAAATTCAATTGCAGCAGTAAATAAGGAGAGTATATTTTTATTACAAAGTGCCAATAAAAATTCGATAAATATAAAATATTTTGTTGACTCTCGTTAAAAACGGGGCATCACAATGAGCTAGCATTTTTCACTGCTTACATAATAACAATAATAATAATAATGAAACATAATAAAACAAATGTTTAAGAACATGAAATATATGTATGATATAATTTTAATTGAGCGTGATTAGAAAACATGAATCAGTCAAAAATTGTGACTCCAAAAATAAACTTTAAAACCGATTAGAAAATGAATTTATGAGCTGACGACACTTAGTTGACAAGTAATTTCAAAACAATTTTCCAAATTTGCAGTGATTTAATAATCGTTTTAAATATTTCAGTAATTCAGTAAATGCAGTAATTTATTTTCAGCTTATTTAAACTTGATGAGTATTTCTATTAAATTAACTGTTTAAAGACTCATATAATGGCACCGAATCATTAAATTATAAGCTATTGCGTTAAACGACACATGCTTCAAATTCGGCAAGAAGTTATTCAAAAACAATAAAACAAATCAAACTACTTAGAAATTATAAAATACGAAAAGGGATGAAGTTTGCAACCAGTAATTCGGAAAATTTTAATCCAAATTCCAATTCCAGTCATGATATATATAACTTGTTGCCATTTTGTAGGTAATTTCATAATGCCATTCTCATAGAAATCCTCGTCCCTATTGGCAAAAAACTGGGATAGTCGATTTTCAAAAGATTCTCTTGAAGCGAATTTTTCATCAGCAAAATCATTCGCCATAGACAGGAACAGGTAGTAATCACTTGGTGTCAGGTCCGGACTATAAGGTGGATGCATGTGAACCTCCCAATCAAGCTCCCGGATCTTCTGGCGAGTCACTATCGATGTGTGTGGCCTGGCGTTGTCCTGATGGAACACAATTCCTCTTCTATTGGCCAAAGCTGGCCGCTTCTGGGCGACTACTTCCTTCAGATAGTCCAATTGTTGACAGTATAGGTCCGAATTAAGTGTTTGGCCGTAGGAGATCAGCTCATAGTAGTTGATTCCCTGCCAAGCCCACCAAACATATAGCAAAACCTTCCTGACCGTCAATCCTGGCATGGCCACCGTTTGCGCAGGCTCACCGCAATTCGACCACGACCGTTTTCGCTTGACGTTGTCTTAAGTGACCCACTTTTCATCACCAGTAACCATCCGCTTCAGAAATGGATTGATTTTGTTGCGATTCAGCAGCGATTCGCAGATGGAAATTCGGTCCATGAGGTTTTTTTACGTTAACTCGTGTGGCACCCATACATCGAGCTTCTTTTTGTATCCAGCCTCATTTAAATGGTTTCAAACGGTCTTCTGTGCAATGTTTAGCTCCTGGGCAATAGAAACAGTGCCTACATGATGGTCAGACTCGACAATTTCTATTATTTTATCGATATTTTCGACGATTGGCCTACCAGAGCGTGGTGCATCTTTGACATCAAAATTACCGGACGTGCACATGATTGGCCGTTACAGTATCAGGACCATAAACAGTATTCACATTTTCAGCTGACTGGCTTGCGTTTTCGCTTTTATCGAAGAAAAATTGTAAAATATGGCATATTTTCTTTTTACTGGTGTCTGTCTTTGACGCGTGCTCAAGCAATACTGAGTCCAGCAATCACAGAACAGCCTGAAAAGTTTATTTAGTACGAAATCCTATCTTTCTAACGCCTTCTAGCGAGATACAGATTACTAAAGCCTTCTATTGGAAAAATAATGGATTTCTGGAGGAGAAGCTCGGCCAGAGAGCCCTTCGGGGTTATAAGTGCCACTTAGGGGACTTAGGGAGCTGTTTTCATTGCTTTCTGTTGGGTTGTATACAACAACATGTATACAAAAAAATGTATTTTGTTTTGTTTCTAATTACACAATGTTAATTATTTTCTTCTCACAACGTATTTTCATTTTGTATTTTATAATTTCATTTATTTCTAATTTTAAATCTGGGGAAAACAACAATAATAGAAAAATAAAAGAGACCATCTACATATATATATTTTGCAAAAACTTTTAATGAAACAAAAAAACAACTTTATATGCTTGCATCCATCATCGAATGTTTTGTACTGGTTCCTATGGATTTCTATCTGTTTGCTTACATACTCGTATTTATACAACAAATATGTGTATGTTTTTGTAGCACCATTATTGCGTATTTTGGGTTTTATTATTTGTGTATGCATTATTTGAATATGCATGTGTGTGTGTGTGTGTGTGTGTTAGTGTGTGTGTATGTGGCATGTACTTTGAAAACTTCTTGCATAAGTTTAAAGAAGTTTTTAATAAATCAAATCAAAATATAATAATAAATAATACGAAACAATAACAAATGAAGAAGAAGTCTTAAATGTTGTGTGTATGTTTGAGCAAAAATATATACACCCGTGCGTATAGTAAGTGTATTTGTGTTGCATGTAGTTAGGTGTATGTAAGCTCACACAAATTGCACCAAACTATATAAACTATACGGTGATACAGGCACCAGTCGTCGCACATTTTTAGCGTTAAAGTACCGCACAAAACCACTTTTAAGAAATATTTAATATTCTCAAATTTTCGGTTAATTATTTATTAAAAGTCGAAACACTTTCTCGTGATAAGAATGATATTAAAAACTTACTTACGTTATTAAATAACCTTATTGTTGTGAAAACGGGGCTTATCGGTGGATCAAAAAACCTGAGGGCTATAAAAACTTATTATTTTCATTTGGCAATTGATCCCATTGAAAAACTACAACAAAAACAATAAACAGAAATAGAAGACGACTGAAAATCGTATAAACTGAGAATTTTATGAAAAATATGTCAGACTTATTACTACGAGGGTGCCGTAGCTCAGTGGTTAGTGTGTTCGCCTTCTGATCTGTAGGTCGGTGGTTCAATCCCCGGCTGATGCATAACAAATTTAATATCGATAAGATTTTTCTATCGAACGGTACCCACCTGTCGGCAAGCAATTGGCAATTCTTCCGACAGTAACAACTTGCCATGAAAAAGCTTCTTAAAGAACTCTGTGACAAAGCTCAGAAAAAGTGATGTCACAAGTGTTCTGCCGTTCGGAACCGGCTAAAATAAGTAGGTCCCTTCTAATATTGTCCAAAATTTAAGACGCACAACAGTAATGGAAGAGAAGCTCGGCCAATGAGCCCTTTGGGGCTTTATGTGGCCACATATTTATTTTTTTAATTTTTTTTATTACTACGAGGGCGGTCCCGGAACTATCCGACCTAACAAAGAAAACACAACAAATTTGGGAAAATTCTTCTTTATTTCTCAACATAATCTTCTTTTAAGAAAGTAAGTAACTTTTCCCAGCGATATTCTGTAGCTTCGATACCCTGTTTATAGTATGAACTGTCTAGCTCATTAAAATGGTCATCTACCGCAGACCATCCACCTCTTCATTGTTTGCAAATCTTCTACCACCAAGCCATTTTTTCAAATTTGGAAATAGAAAATAATCCGAACGAGCTAAAAACAACGCTTTCTTTTTCACCAAATGCGGCCTTTTTTCTATAATTTCATCACTTAAACGCTGCAACATAATACTCGCCGTTGATTGTTTTTCCTTTTTGAAGTCAATCAATAAAAATTATCCTACGTGCATCCCAAAAAACAGACGCCATAAACTTGCCTGCCTGTCTTCGCCTTCTTTGGACACGATTCTCTCTTTTAGTCCACTGTTTTGACTGCTCCTTTGTCCCAGGTGTGAAGTGGTGGTGGACCCATGTCTCATCCATGGTTACGAATCGACGCAAAAACTCAGTTTTATTGCTGTGAAGGATCGCTAAACACTCTATAGAAACATCTTCACGACGTTGTTTTTATGCTATTGTGAGCAAACGCGGTAACCATCTTGTACACAGCTTTTTCATCTCGAAATTTTCGGTCAACAAACGATGTAAAGGACTTTTTGAAATGCCTGTAATTTCACCTAGCTCACGCACCTTCAGCTAGCGATCATCCGAAACCATTTTGTGGATTTTCTTAACCGTTTCTGGCGTGGCCACCTCAATTGGTCGACCACTACGGTGTTCGTCTTGGCAGCTCGTACGACCTCGTTTAAACTCTGCTACCCAGTATTTTATACTCCCCCAGAGTAGAATCTAGTTCGACTTTAGTATTCGTTGGATTGAGACCTTTCAAATGAAAGTCTTGAATTACATAATTGTGACCAATTTTTTCCATGCTTACAAATTCACTGAGGTCGATTTCGATGGCTCCAAAAATAAAAAAACATTCTAAACAACGTGGCGCCTTGCATTTTAAAATATATGTTTCATAAGGTTGTCACTTTTCATCAAAATAATTTTTTTCAAACTAGTGCCGCCATCTACATGTCAGGTCGGGTAGTTCTGGGACCGCCCCCGTAGTGTTAGATATCATTTTTTTTAGGGCAAAGTGAATAATCACAAATTAGTATCAATGAATTAAAATTAAGTTTAAAAAATAAAATGTATTATAAACATTGTCGAAACACTCACAGCAGTAACAACAACAGCGGCAGATACATACTCCCACCACCTGGATTCGGAACTGACATGAAAGACCCATTGGCACAAAAACTCCCTCACACAGTCAAATATTTTGGTGTATTTGAATGCAATGAATTAGCTCTTTTAAATTTACATCCTCTCTCTCTCTCTCTCTCTTGTCTCTCCTACAAAATGTATGAAAAACCTCTGGCGTTCAAGTTGTATGTTTATCGCTGAGTTCTGAGTCTGGTAATCAATAGTTTGCATATGATTTTCAATTAAATCCACATATATTCTTATTTACTGAAAGAAGTTGCAGCTTCAGCAAAAGTGCCAACTAAATCGACAAAATCATTGTGTAGCAAAACAATCCTTCAAGTTGTTTTCCAATTCTTCGCTTTGACTTTTATCATTTCGAACGCATGTGTGGGGCTACAAGTTTTCGCATCGGAAATATCAATAATATATATTAAAATGTATGTATGTACAATGTACATTTATACTACTAAATCCACATCGCATGCACACCACGTAACTCAAGTTAGCTATATGTTGTTGATGCGTGTAATAAATAGAACTAAAAAACTATCGATTTTAGAAAATACTTCCTGTTGTTAAACTCAAATGTGAGGATTCTCACATTCAGTACTTGTTGTCATATCCGCAGCAAAATAATTCACGTACACTATGTATTGCACTACAACTACAAAAAAACAGTGAGTTGTACTATTCTACTCTAGAGAGATATACATATATGGCATGAGTACGTGAAGGCTCTTGTAGAAATGTAGCATGGTACTATGAATGTTGTTTTCACTACTTTTTCACTTAAATGCATTGCAAATATTCGCACATGTATAAAGTCGCGACTACGAACTGTGTGACACATATTCATTGACACATTTATTTTGGTGTACGAATACGTGCATTTACACAAATCCACACACACACACACAACATACTACACACGTATACTATTTTATAGATATGCATACTTATATCGTACTACGCCTAGTTGAACAGGAAAGCAACAAATAATGCGTGGTTTACATTTGGGAATTTCGGATAGCGGCAAACATATGTATCAGAGTGATCTAGGAAGGGAGGTATGAGTGTAGATCATTCGTTTAAAATATCATCCAACGCATTATTATTGTTGAACTAGGAGCTACGCTGAGCGAATGCTGTTTATTCATTTTCAAAAATAATTTGTTCAGAAAGATTTGTTCTCATTGGAACCCGCATAATTTAATAATCACTCAAAAACAAAAAGGCTCGTGTCGATTAGTGAAAAGAAATGATGAAAAAATTCGATTGCGATGCTTCGAAAGACGCGTATAAGATCGTGATAGCTGACAAATCATGGATGTATGCGTATGAGCCCGAAACAAAACATCAATCGACCGTGCGGGTCTTGCAAGACGAGCGAAACCCCCAAAAAAAAACCATATTTTGAAGGTATCTCAGTCGTAGTGCCAAAAATGCTTTGACAATTGATTTTAGCGCCTGCAAGAGTATATAAACCTTCATAGAGAATACTTTGAAAAACAATAAAACCATTTTTTGGTGTTAATCAAATGCATTTTCATGCTTTTTAAATAAATATAAAAGGCAACCCTCGTCATATACCAAATCATGGTATACTATACCAATGATGATCAGATTGAGGAGCTAATTCGATTTTGTCTACCTATTCACTTCTTCTGTTTCTGATTCTAGTAATGAAATCACAGATATAAAACTATTCTATACGATTTCAATTGTTTCGCTTCAATTTCTTGTTCGAACTTGACCGAACTTAGTACATACATTCGTATTTTTCAATTTCTTTTGTATTTTTTACTCTTGCCAATATTTTATTTATTACTATTGTTGTTGTTGTTGTTGTTGGAATAACTGCTGCCAATTTTCGTTATTGGTGTTATGTATTGTTTGCAACTCAATTGCGTAGCACGACGGCTTTGTTTCACAACAACAACAACAAGAACAACAAATTGTATGGAAAAATGTTAGGTTAAGACCATCACCTTTCCCACAGCTAGCTAGCTGGCATGTGATTTTAAAAACATGCTATATAATAATTTGTGTACGTGCGATGTAATGTATACATTAAGGTGGAGTGATTTTGGATAGAGATTTAAGCTATAACATAGTATGTGGACAAGCATTTCTTGTATTCTTTAAAATTTACTTTTTGAAAAGTAATAAAGGAAATTATATAATTATATAATTAATAAACATATGAGGTTTGCTATTACATTTAAAAAATTGGGTTTTCCAAATAAAAAAAAAAAACACCCTGTTTCACTCCACCCTAGTATATATGTATAGTTTTCCCTGCTGTATCAATTTTACTATTTATCTTTACTATTTATCTAATATGCGTACCTTTTTATATTAGGCATGTTGAAGAAAAGGGCTTTTTGAATCGGTGAACATTACAAATATTTCTTTATAATTTTTTTCTTGGTTTATGAAAGAAAACTTTACTTAAAACCAAAGGCAGGACACAAAAAGTGCTTAAAAAAAAGAAAGAATAAAAGTGGCCGATAAAAAATCCCAATCATCAATTATGTTTTTTATATACAATATAATCAAATATTCTTTGCATTAGATCTTATTTTTTGAATCAAGAAAGCTGATGCTATTTGAATTTTGAGTATAATTCTTAGCTAAAATCAAAAGTAATTGGAATTTATAAAAAAAAAAATAAAATAAATAAATAATAAATAGATTGTCAGATTTACCCCAAAAGAGCTACAAAAATGTATTTGATTTTCGAATGATTCTCTTCTCCTCTCAAAACATGTACAATATTTGCATAGCATATCTAAATAGAATGAGAATGAATGAGAGTAAAATATAAGTCAAATAGAATACTCCACTCATTTCTTGTACGAAAAATATTCCATACATTTGTTTTTCTCTTCAAATAAACGAATATTTGAGAGTACTACGAGAGTTTGAGAATACTACGAGTATGTTGTATGTTATAATTGTTGTTGCTTTTCATGACAGGCACTGATGATTTGTATTACCGCGTATGTTGTCTTATCTATTGTATTTTTTTGCTTATATGTATTGTAATGTAATTGTAATGTAACATAGAAAAACAAAACGAATGTTTCGGGTACTCTGAAATGCTTTACTTCCATTTGCAAATGTTGATATTCTACTCATTCTATGAAAACGAAACGTTCCACTCAATTCCATTCTATTTCTATTTCATTCATTCTAATTCGTATTTGCTTAGAGAGCATGAATGAGAGATTCTATTCTAATATCAATCGAGTGTTTTGAAGATGTAGCACTGTAATTTACCCTCGACTTTAAAAGAGACTGATTCTATTTATATTCTAAACGATCTAGTTCTTTGAAAATGTTTACAGTTTTATCTCTTTTTATGTAAATGAATACCATGAAAACAGAATGAATATTTGCTAAAAATAAGAATGATGAGTTGAAGATAATAACTCATCATTCATAATTATAGCAAATATTCATTATGTTTTCAAAGAACTAGATCGTTTAGAATATAAATAAAACCATATTCTAAAGAACCGAAATATTTTTTTTTTGGGCAGGTTTGATATGTAACATGCCTACACACATTTTTATACATACATAGTTATGTACAATATATACACATGCATACATATATGGGTGTGTGTGTGTGTAGTGCGCGAAAATATGTAATCGTATGTATATGTACATTCCCATATGCGTCACTTGTTGTGACACTAGAAAAATATGTATCCAACAGAGCATTGTTCTTGTCACTATTATTGTTGTATTGAATTGAAACTTAAATAAAAAGTGGCCTATCGTACAAATTTCTACCATTTTTTTTTTAAATATATAAATACAATATGTGTGTGTTGCTTAAATTCCGCTTGAATGTGTGTTGTGTTCGCTGTTATATGCATGTATATTAAAAATAAGCTTGTTGTAAAACAGCCGGCTATAGTTAAAATAACAATATACTTTTACGTTTTTTGTTTTGTATCATGTATTTGATTTTACCATTTGTCAGTTTAAATTTCACATATACGTAGCTATTTTGTTCGCTCCATTTTGCAATAAGTCGAGCTGCAATATATATATATAAAATTTATTTAAAATCGGTCGTTGTTTTGATTTGACGCCACCTAAAAGATGCTGTTAAATATATTTCCACATGATTTGTTGCATATGTTGGGGTTAACATTACAATATCAGCTATTGAATTTTTTAAATTTTGGTATGTTATTTTTGAAATTACAATTCTTTACTGGAGATTATTCGCGATGATTCGAAAAAATTTTCAACATATGTGCGTTCCCTTGATTCCAATTTAATATCACAAATGCTCTCTATTGACATGTTTAACACAACACGAAGGAAATAGTTGTGTGATTTAAGGGGTAGACTGTTATTTCCTGATTATATAAATATGTACATATACGTATGTGTTAGTAGGTATGCGATACTATATTTAAGAATTTCTTAATATAAGCATAACAAAGGGTTTAAAAAAGTTTTAAAAAATATATACATAGATATTTTATTGATTATATTTAAAAATTGTTATTATGAAATGATCGTTTGAGGCATCAAAACTTTTTTTTTTTATCAGCAATTATTCTTGTGTTGTAATTTTCAATGAGTTTCTGAAGGCTTTTTTTATATCGAGTATTGGTGTTAAGGTGCATTATTTATGTGAACACTACTATTTTAATATTTTAAGTATACCACACACTCCACCACCCCTCTAGCCGCCAAAATGAAGTCCAATGGAGTTAAAACATACGAATACAGTGGCCAATTGCTTATGGATTTTTTATATTGTCATATGTTCTTGAACATTATGAATTAGATGTATCAATTTTTTAAACTATGCATAAAATTTCTTTATCATTCGAATATAATGTTCTTTTATTCACCTTAATGGCTTCATCATTTTGAAGCCAATGATTCCTTGACAACAAAATCCACACATCAAACAGTAATTATTTGAATGGGATTGTTCTTGAATTACTTCAAGATTTTCTTCTCCTCACAAAGGATAAATTTGTTTAGTTACTTGGCTATGCTAAGAAATGTTCTTCAATACAAAAAAAAATTATGTTCTTTGAAGGCACACCAAAAAGCGTTGCTGGCGTACTATTCTATCCGTCCTTAACATTGTTCAGACTTCTAGCAGCAATTTAAAGTTTGAATAAGATCTGATTTATATTACATATATTTGAAATTAATCCTAGTACCTAAGTATATATAATAATCTCGTATGTATTGCATAGGATGCATCATAGGATGCATTTTTAATATTCATATTTTTAATTTTATTGTTTGAGAAGCGCCAATTTGAATTCATTTTATTTACCTAACATACTGTGCATTATTATAGTGACTACCTTTACAGGTCTGTTGAGCCTTTATACGATATGTATCACAAATCAAACACTCATCAATTGAACAGACACCAGCAACATGTTGCGGCAACATTCATGTGATATGTATTCAATTTCGTTGTAATCAAATTGGTTTTAGGAGTAAAGCATTATTATACTCATGTATTATAATATAAAGGGTTATCCATTTCGCGGTTTCAAAAGTATAGCGCTAGAATTCGACATCTGTCAAACTGAGTTGTTAAAACAATTTCTTTATTTTTCAGTTCAAAGTCTGACATTTGCGAAAATGGATCGCTTAACTATCGCACAACGCATTAAAATTGTAAAAACCTACTACAAAAATGGTGATTCTGCCACAGCCACATATCGTGCTTTAAGAGGAGATTATGGTTTACATAATCGTCCAACTACGCAAGCAAGTGGCAAAATTGTGAAGAAATATGAAGAGAATGGATCGGTTACAGATATTGTAAGGCCTGTGCATCATCGTTTCGCTCGTACCACCGAAAATATCGCTGCTGTAAGTGAAAGTGTTGCCGAAGACCCGAATGTGTCGATTCCTCGTCGTTCTCAGGAATTAGGACTGTCTTACGGCACATTATGGCGTATTTTGCATTTGGATCTACACCTACATCCATATAAAATCCAGCTCACACAACAACTGAAGCCAGCTGACCATTCACAACGTCGTAGATACGTCGAATGGGTGCTTGAACAACAGGCGGTGGACGGCGATTTTTCGAACAAACAAAATTGTCGTATTTGGGGTTCTGAGAATCCTCTAGTAATTGAAGAGAGGCCACTACATCCACAAAAAGTCACTGCTTGGTGCGCTCTTTGGTCCGGAGGTGTGATTGGACCTTACTTCTTCGAAAACGACGATGGAACGACTGTCACCGTCAATTCGGAGCGTTATGGTCATATGATAACCGACTTTTTTTTGCCTGCTATTGAAGAATACGACTTAGAGAATATGTGGTTTCAACAAGACGGTGCCACATGCCACACAACTCGAGCGAATATGGCTTTATTACAAGAGAAATTTTCTGGCCGCGTAATTTCTCGTCGTGGCGATATCAAGTGGCCACCAAGATCATGCGATTTGACACCGCTTGACTTTTTTTTTGTGGGGCTACGCGAAAGTCCGTGTTTATGCAGATAAACCTTTAACTCTCGAGCACCTAAAAACCAACATTCGTCACGTTATGGCTGAGATACCGCCCAATATGTGTCAAAAAGTGGTCGAAAATTACCTCAAAAGAATCGATGCTTGCAACAATTCGCGTGGTGGTCATTTAAATGATGTAGTATTTCACACATAATGTCAACGTTCAAACTTTATAATAAAAAAGAAATATCATGATAAAAAATATTTTATATGTGTTTTATTTACATTTACTTTTGAAACCGCAAAATGGATAACCCTTTATTATATATGTATATTCTCAAATCGAAAAGCTTTTTTCATATTTTTCAATATTTTTTATATGTATGTACTTGAAGCGCATGCGTCAATAATGCACACTACATTCTCTGTTGTGCTGTTGCCTGTTGTCTGTTGTCTGCTGCTGCTGCCTACTGTTGCTGCTGCTATTACATGTGTGTGTGTGTGTGTGTGTATGTGCTATCAGATGTTCAACATTATACTATGGCACAACTTAAATCCTTTTAGGTGCTCTTAATATATTTAGTTGTTCATTGTACGTGCTTGTAAAAGGACATTCAAGTCAATATATTGCGCTAGGCAACGTGCCGATTTGACATGAGAGTGTCAGTGTGAGTTGAAGCGTGAGTGTGGACACCATTTCGAGTTTACACACTTCTGTATAATACATATCTCACCTAACAGACAACCGATAGATCAGACATTATATATTTTTCTTGCGCGAATCTGAACTAGTTAAACTATAGGCAATGTTGCATAGAGTTGAAAGTCGAAGCGTGTAGTTCACGAAATAAATATGTACGTGCTGAGAACGTGTTCTTTGTAGATTGTACAATAATTAGGTTAGCAGAGCAATGATAATGCCTAAATGTAATATGTTGAAGTGAATAATTTCAATATTGATGTCATCGGTCATCATGATGGGTCTACCATTACGACAATCACACACTAATTGGCTGGAAACGTACAATCATCAGTGCTGTTATTTTGTACTATTTGATGCATTGCAACATCCATTGACAACCGTGTCAGTATAATTCGAATGACTAATACTATTGCTACTATTAATAATACTACTTTTACTACTACTATTACTACTACTACTACTACTACTACTCGTATGTATTGTCATCAGTCTATGGCAGATCAATTGAATGCTATTGAATGAATTGAATGCCAATTGAGTACGATCAAATTTGAAGAAATATTGTGTATTGTGCAAGCTCACCTTTAGTATATATACAAAAGGAAATGGGTGTGATTAGTGAGTGATTTCTGTGAACGAGTGTACGTGTACGGTTTAATAATGAAAATACACTTGAGTGCTTAAATAAATTGTGAAAAACTATCGCTATATGATTGAGAATATAGATTTTAGTTATCAATATTAAATAATTGCCCATATTTAACCCTAACCATTACGCACATGTCAAATACAGATATGTATCAATGAATTTCTTCATTCAATCCAATCGACACAAATGAGTCATTTGACTTGTACTGCCCATCAAAATTATACATTCATATTCGTACGACGATATTAATCGATGCTTGCCATCCATTGCCATTTGCAACAGTTCTCTAGAAGTGTATATGTATGTAAAGTTGTGAAATATATGTGTAAAATTAATATTAATAACAACAATAAGAAATAATAGGAAATATTGTACAAATAGCATATAAAAAGTTACAAAGCTCCAGAAAAAAAAAATAATTATCGAAATCAATCAAATAAACAAGTTTTCATAAAATTAATTAAGAATAATCATAATAAAATAATAATAATAAAAATAACAAAAACAACAACAACAACGACAACGACAACACATTATGAAAAAAATCTATACAAAATCAATTAGAAGAAAGAATTAAAAATAAATACAACAACAACAACAACAACAACAACAACAATCACAACAACTGCTTCAACAATAATAATTTTCATATAAAACAAATTTCGCATGAAATGTTGCTGGAATACGTAATGATGTTGTTTGTGTTTGGATTAACAACAACCATTGAAAGGAGTCGTATTGATGCTTTCGGTAAGCTAATAAACGAGTACATAACTGAATGAATGAATAAGTAGTAACTTTTAGACAACAACAACAACAAAAACAACCTCAAAGCGAGAAAGAGAGCAAGAATGATGTATATCTTTTTTACTATTTTTCACATTACCATAATTAGATAAGGGTTGGTTGGAGTTAAGGCTACTAATTTTTGCTAATTATATTAATGATGATGCTGCTAATAATTACATTACTGCAAACGATAATGAAGGTGGCGGTGGCTTTGGAAATTGGAAATTTTAATTTAATTTCCGTTTTTTTGATGTGTGCGTGTAGATTTCATTGTTCACTTTTTATTGAATTTCCATTGGACATTCTATAGTGTGAAGTTTGCTTCGGCTTTCTCTACCAATTTTAGAGATCAATATATATTCTATAACATCATCATCATCATGTTATCAATATTATCGCCAATTTGTGTTAGCATAATTATATTTATTATCATTAGCATTTATTGGTGATTTCAACAAATTCATATTTTCTAAGTTATATGCGAATATTCTAAGATCATGATGTGTACATCGGCCAGATTCAATACATTTGTAGGAATTGAAAGGGTGGGTGTTCAGTTCACACAACAACCGAAGGTTACTTTGGTGTAAAATTCTACAATCCTACATAATATATATAATAGAAGAATTTTTGCAATTTTATTCGATTTTATTTTTATAATATATATTTTAATATTCAATCGAATCCAGAGTCCATTTTTTACATTTTTTCTTTATATTGGTGCTCGCTCTGACAGTGCTCGTTCCAGACAAAGAACGTTCTAATTCAGCAGCACTCATATGACTGTATTCTTGTTATTCGACAGTTTGAGAGCATTGGTTCGTAGAGGAATAGCAATGGTGGTATTGGGTGGTGACATCGTTCTGTTCGTGCATTGACATTTTTCTGGTCACCGCTCATATTGATACCATTTGTATTTGTAATTGTAGATTGATCTGCATTTAGCCGCTGTTACACTGAAAATTATCATTACTAATATATTTTGTTTATACATACATATCTTCCGATGATTCTGTTTAATCATTTTCATACGAAGAAATTCCTTTTTTTCGTATTATTGTTTCATATGGTTCAATATGGTTCAATATTAGACACAAACGATGAATTTAAATTTTCGCTTCAAGCGGCATTCTGTTCCATATTCTATATTTTAGATTTCGTATCATCCTTACCCTTTTCAATCGCTTCAATATACGATACATAATAATAATGAAATAAGGTGAATAAATTGAACCAATTCAATTATCAATTCAATGCACCTAATTAAAAAATAGGTACATATTTCATTATGTGTGTAATTATTAAGTTATTCTTCACTTTGTAGAACTACTTCTGAAATCGATTGAAAAACATTGCAATTACGTGTGCTTACTATGGAATTCTATTTGTATTGAAAATTGTATAAGATCGATAAGAGAAAATGTACAAAAAATCAAAAGAAGCGAACAATTTATAAGGAAGTCACACACACATATATATATATATATATATATATATATATATATATATATATATATATATATGTATGTATGTATATATATTATATATATTTATATATTATATATATATATATATATATATATATATATATATATATATATATATATATATATATATATGTATATCTATATATATACATATATATGTATATCTATATTATTTAATAATATTGGAATAATTTCCAATCAATTGAAGTTTGCTTATAAATAACACATTCAACAGTAAAATGATCCAACGATTAAGCGATATGTAAGAGCATTGTCTGTAATAAAATATGCATCTATTCGTATACATATGCTTATGTTTCAATGATTGATTTTTGTTGGAAATATTAATTTTAATTTATAATCCTCTCAATGAGATTAAATAAATCACATTAAAAGCTTTATGTGTTACTTATATGAAATTCAGTAGTATGAGTTGTATGATAAGTGGCATGACAAAAAATGCTATCTAGTGAATCATATTTTATAATTATTTCAATATTAATACATATACAATATTTGATTTTTTTGTAAACAGATATACAAATACGTTGAAGAATATTACATAAATTATTTAAATTAATATAATTTTTTCATATTGATTCAAAGCTGACCTGCATTCATTTTAAAGGAAGGAATTCTCACATTTTTACGACAAACATTTGTGACATTTTTTTGTTGAAACAATATTTTTGGATTTCTTAAATTACACTCCAACTTCATATCGATGGTAATAGAGACATCTAACGATGCGAATCTTTTAACAATAATTAAATTAAAAATTAAAAATTTTAATTTTTTTTCGTTTCGTAAAATATACTTTTAGGCACACACAATAAGTTTTTTTTTTAATTGACGAAACTGTTACATATCTTTAGTATATGAAAAGAGCATAACGATTTTCTCGTATCCTGATAAATATGATATATGCAGAACCAGTTACATTGTGCCTATACGTATATCGTTTTACCATCAATATAGCAATATTACATACAAAGTAATATGCATGAAATATTTCCGGTGAAGCATATCAATGTCGAAGTTTTCGAGCAATCGAATTGAAACCAAAAAAATCAAATGACTTTTTTCAATTAAACGAGATATTCAATTTTTCACCAATGCTAATGAGGGATAATGCAATGTGAAGCATTTTTGAAATAGGCTAGAGAATTATTACATAATAAAGATATTATATTCCTTTGTGTACTTAGCCATTAAGGTACCATTAATAGTTAATGGTTGGTGTAGCTAATTTGATAAATAATACATATCTATATGATGGGTTCCAATATATACATACATCTACATCTTCTGTTTCATTGTTGTGTAAATATAGGTCGGTTCATACAATGAAATGTTAACAGACCATTTATATACATATTTGTTTATATAGCCACGTGAATGAATGTCATTATTTACATAATCAAGTATATTTGTTATCGTTGTCCTTACTGTTTTTTTTTTTGCTCGTGCTCGATACGTGTAAATTATCATACATGACTTATTTCCATGCTGTTTAATAACTACACTAACTCACATCACCGTGATATTATTTGGTAGAAAATACAATAAATTAACATATATTGTGTATATTTTGAGGAGATATTTATGTGTTTGTTTTTGTATATTATGAATATGTATGTACTATGGAGCATACACTGTGAAAAATATGTTCTAGTTATGATTTGTGAAAAATACGATCCGACATAAATTTGTCTGTTTATTCATGAATCATTTAGAAGTTAGAAGTATTGTTTAGTGGAACGTTTTTAAATAAACATATTCAAATTGTGAGACAATTTTTACTTTTTGCTCTTCCAGAGTAGAGTAAATTCCCACAAAACTGACTTAAGCACTCATTCAAAAGATATTTAAATTGTGTAAAAAATTACGAAGAAAAGAAGAAAAAGTTTCAAAGTCCAAGTTCAGATTATCTCCGTTTATGCTACATAGTTTTATTTCATTGTACTCCCACATGCCATACCCTGGTCACTGTCATGCATATAGGCAAATTGCAAACAGTCGTATTTATAAAATCGACAAAAGAAATATGGGGTTTGCGTTAAAAGCTTCCGACATTACCGTTATTATTATTATTATTATCGTTGGAGGATGTTACACTGCGACCTATAAGATCTATTGTGCCCTCTTCGTGAACCTAGAGTATGTCTCTTAGCCCAATTCCCTCGATGAATTGTAGTATTGGTCCGGTCCTACTTCGCAGACTCTAAGTTCGTCCGCGGGTATGATGAAATCGCCCAGGTGTTTCCTTCTCTTGTGCATCAGGGCGGATCAAGTTCCTATCACAGGTTATGCAGTCTCGTCCTTTTCCCTGCAGAACCTTCAAAGAGCACCAGAGAAAATTCCCAGTTTTGTTAGGTGATATTAATTCCGTAATAATTTTCAAGTTCGACGTTACCTTAGATTGTCCACAAAATTTATAAACAAATGTTGAGAACCGTGTTTCTCTTTTGGCGTTTGACGATATTTAAATGTGTGCGAGCAGGAACATGTCTGGCCCATTTACGAATGCATTTGTTATTTTTTCATTTAAGCATTTTGGCTGTTTTCACTTTTTTATGGCAAATAACAAAATTGATTTACTTTTGAACATATATTTTTCACACTGTACAATTAAATCTATTAACTTCAGCATTTATGTGCAATCACACACACACACACACACAAAGTAACGAGTTCAGGAAGAAATATAAATATGGCATTAATTAAAATTTCTACACACGTAACTAAATGAACACCCACACTGCACAGTGTGTCGACTAGTGGAAATAAATCGATAAATTTTTGAATCATCGATTTTGATGAATATGATATCATTTTAGAGGGAATCGTCATCATCATTTCCTGTATATCCTACTGGAGCATAGGATCTCTGGAAATCTTGGAATTAGAGATATTGAAATAGTGAATGGATATGATAGGATAGGATAGTGAAATGCCTTTAGATATAAAGGCTAGCTACGAATAATCAATAAGTAGTCCCGGACATCGTTCAGCGGCTAGGAGGGGAGAGTCTCAAAGGAGTTTTCGGGTTACGCCGATTTCATCATAAATCCTGAGTGCCTGTGATCCTTCTAGTGACATGGCGAGTGTTTTGACGCCATTCAATAACCATTCGTGCCAACAATCTATGCTCTGATGCGTAGCTGATGCGTACTGTCGCTATGTGTTTAGTCATAAAAGGACTGTAGTTCCTACTAAGCTCCTGCGGAGAGATGCCAACTCTCTAAAAAATACCCCAAATCTAAGGGAAACAGCATATGACGATAGATGCATCGCCGCGGGGGTGCTCGGTCTTAATATGTGAACTCAGAATATCTGCCGCCCTTCTGTTTTACGCTAGGTTTCCTTGGAAATCTGGCTCTATCAACGGTGACTTCTACTTCCAGACTACTCAGACAGTCAAGCTGCCATCAAATCTCTCTCCACATGGGAGTTCTCTTCCAAACTAGTCACCGAATGCTTCCTTATCCTACAAAAAACTTTCTATGCAAAATAAGGTCACATTATGTTGGGTGTCGGTGTCGGACAACGGAATTGAGGGCAGAATCTTTCTGTGGTATAAGCTGGGCATAGGCCAAAGCTATGATAGAAAATATTACCATGGCAAATACCAAATGCAATGGACAAATTCGACAGGTGTCCTCCAAGGGAAACCCCTCATCAGCTTTGATAAAGTTTTTTACAGAATTAGCCTTAACAGAACAAATCTACTATTTCTATTTCTAGTTCTCAGGACATAACTGGTTAAAGTAACACCTTCACAAAATGGGAATATCCTCTGACACGGAGTGCAGACTCTGTTTGGAGTCGATCCACATCTTTTGCGAATGACCAGCCTTGGCCAGGCTTTGCCTTAAACACTTTCAGCTGCGTTTCCAACATCAGCTTCAATCATCAAGTTCGAAAATATCAATTCTATCTTTTATTAAAAAGGTAGAGGAGATTCTAGTATAGTAGACGGACTTGGGTACAAAAGACCTCATATGGTCGCAGTGCCCATAACACTTGTGGTTGGCCTTCAGAGGTATCAACGATAGGGCTCATATTCTCTAACACTCTTCAGTCTGGTTTTGCGTGGTCCACTTGATGAACAAAAATTTTGTCCTTGCTCCAACGTCACGCTCTCTTTTGATTGATATGTAGAAAAGTAGCTGCCTGCTTTGAGTTATAAATCTCACAATAAAACGGGTAATGGTCTTCGAAGCATAAAATACAAGCCATTTATTTATTGAAAAAATGAATAAAATCTAATTATTCGTTTGGCTCCCATACGTTATAAAAAAATGCCATAAAATCGTATTTTCAAATTTAGTTTACGACAAAGTATAAGGTGTACATAAAAATGTAATAATTTCATATTTAAGTTTAGTAATCTGAGATTTGCTAATACAATATACACAATTTCACTGAAATTCAAACACTCCTTCGATTTTTATCCACATATTGTATGGGATCCACGCACTGTGCGCTGTCAACTATACGTATGAGATTTTGATAGCAAAATTTCACACACACATATGTTCACACTCATAACTGTATATGAACATACATATACTTACATATATAGTGCATAAGCACTCCCACTGAAACTGCTGTGTTGGTGTCGCCGTCGTCACCGCAAAGGAAAACAACGACAACAACTACAACAGCAACGATATAGTAACACAATAATTAGATACTGGCATTAGCTACTGAACGTACAAATTGTAAACATGACTAAACGTATGCTACTGTGTGTTGTTGTATGTATAATGTTATGTTCGGTCACGCAGCTCTAACTAAAATAATAGTAGATAATTTATGTACACATTGTATACGATACGTTACGTATGGTATGGTGTGGTGTACTCAGGTGTAAAACTAGTAGACAAATAAATGAAAAACAAACAAAAAATTTAAAAACACAGAACAATATTTTGTAGAAAAAAAAAGTTATACAAGTGGATAAAGGTGATAACACTTGAGATTACGTAAAACCCATAAGGATACTCTAGAAGCACATGACTAAATGGGGACATAAGCTTTATTATTATACATTTTATTTACTGTTTAATATACAAAGTACAAAAAAAAAAACACCAAAAATTACTTGCAAGTAAATATAATTTATTTTATATGAATCTGAAAATACGTTACATCCACGTACTGGGACTTGACGAAAATGTGTCACACAGATGTGGCATAGGCTAGAGCCTATGAAAAATAAAAGTTTTGTCATGTTTGCACATACTTAATGAGGAAAAACAGCAAATGACTAATAGCACAATATTATGATGAAACCATTGAAATTCTTATCATAAACATTGTGACACGCGAAACATAAAATATCAGCATATTTGCTTGTGGAAAGTTTCAAATTTTTAACAGCAATTGTGTTAGATTTCAATTAATTTTAATAAATTATCCCTTGAGTTTCTTTGGTCATGATACCCGCCCAGCCATAATGTACCGCATAGTATCAAAACAGACGTAAATGGCATACAAAGTGTGAACATAAAATTAAATCAAATAAATTATCTGACATTAATCAATACTATTAATAATAATAATAAAAAAAAAAAAGTCAAAGCAAAAGCAAGCCAATATGACCACATTAAGCAATAAAGTGGAATGTGGCATGATGTAAATATTCATTAGAAGTCTTGAAATTAGATAGCTGGCCCATCCATCTATCTGATTTTTTTTCAAACAACACAATATTACAATGAATAATATATGTTATGTGTCCTTCAAAATCACTTCTACCATCACTTCAAAGTGAAACTCATTTCATTTAATGTTCAATTTTCTTTCAAATAACCAAAGGCCGTTGGTGGTAGCATTGAAGAAATAGCAGCAAAAATGTCATTTAAGAAAATGTGCTCTTACATAATATTCAAATAGAATTAAATGTTGGAAAACAAAAAAAAAAAAAAAAACAATAAAGAGAAATACAAAACATGAGCAAATATATACATAATATTGTACTTTGAAGAAAATATAATCTAAATTTTTTAAAAATAAATAGAAATAGAAAGATAAAAATTTTTCTTTGAAGAGACTAACTGCTGTTAGTCTATAAGGGAAGGAGAAAAACCATTCAATTTCAGCACTAAGTTGATTGTTGTCCAATAGCTCTCGATAAATTACCGAATAATGTGATAATATGAGAATAATTTTGAGAGAAGTTTTATTCGCTGAGGAGAATTGTGTCATTCATCGATATGGATTCGTATTTTGTATTTCAACTTACAATGAAAAATGCCTTAAATCAATTTTTGTCATCAGTTTGAAATTAAATGGAAATAAACGCATCTAACACCGTAAGAAAAATCTAAAAGTTAAGCAATTTTTCCGGTACTAACAATTTGCCAAAAAAAAAATGCTTCTTAAAAGAGCTCTGTGACAAACCTGAAGGTAAAGGTTTGCCGTTTGGAATCGGATAATATAAGTGTGTCCCATCTAATGCTGTCCAAATTTAACACGCACAACAGCTGTTGAAAGAGAAGCTCGGTGGTATCGCCTTTCTGGCCTAAGTGTATCCTCTCAGAGAGAGAGAGAGAGAGAGAGAGAGAGAGCAGCCACAATAACCTAACCTAACCTAGCCTAAATCTGAAAGTTTTCAAATCATAGCGATTGCAAGATAAATTAGGAGAAGATGATGGTGGTGCTGAGTTGCACATAGATTGGAGCTTATCGATTTGTCTACCGAGGGCAGCCTAAATATGAAAGATTTCAAGTCATAGTGATAGGAAGATAAATTCGGAGAAGATGATGGTGCTGTAGAGTTGCACATAGATTGGAGCTTATCGATTTGTCCAAAATTGCATATTAAAGGTATCTATATGAAGAGATGACTGAAAATCACTTAGATTTGACTTCTAGAAATTCAGGCATACATTTAATATACATAGCGGTCGTCTATGGAATTCGCCGTAGCTCCACAACCACACACACACACACACACACACAAAACCCACAGTTTTTTTTTCGATCACGAAAAGAAGACAAATGTTTGGTGGCCATCAATCAGCTGGCGGCAAATAATTATTATGGTTGCCCACAGGACGTTGTACAAAAATCAATTCAAATTCGTCAACATTACTCATTCTATGAAGTGTTTTGAAAATTACAGGAAAACAGAGGCACCAACATCAGCTTTTATACACAAAAAGCTATGGACGGTAGTGAGGAAGAGGTGTAACCTCAGAATTTACCAAAATCTTAACTGGTAATAGTTGCTTCAGTGTTAGTGTTTTACATAAAATTAAAATATTTTTATTTCTAAAAATATTTCAAAATAGATGAAAAATCAAACTAAAAAATTCTCATTGACAATTTGACGGAAATTGCTTTATTACACTAGCTATTTTTTTCATACGTATCAATCAATCAAAAAAGAGCAAGAAGACAAACTCCTTGTTCATCAAATGGACCACGCGATACCAGACAGAAGTCTGTTGAAGGATATGAGCCCTACGGCTTATACTTCTGAGAGCTAACCTCAAGTGTTACGTACATTCGCAAAAGATATGGATCGATGTTTCATCCTCCTTCAGACAGAGTAGAGTGTACACTCCGTGTCAGAGGATAATCCCATTTTGTAGAGGTGTTGCTTTAACCAGTAATGTCCTGAGTGATAGCCGGTTACTAGGCGTACATTATGTTGTGCTAAAACTAATTCAGTCAAAAGCTATATCAAAGCCCTATCGAATTTGTCCATTGTATTTGGTATTTGTCGTGGTAATGTTTTTCTCTTATAGCTTTGGCCGATGCCCAGCTTATACCGCAGCAAGACTCAGGGCCTATCAGTGGAGAAGATGAGCCAGCTCTCGCTAATGTGTCCGACACTTCAATGCCCTCAATTCCGTTGTGTCCAATGTGACCATATTTTGTATATAAAGTTTTTGTAGATTATGGAAGCATTCGGTAACTAGTTTCGAAGAGAATTCCCATGAGGAGAGAGATTTGATGGCAGCTTGGATGTCTGAGTAAATAAGGATGCTTGCCCCTTTGGCGTGTAGGTGACGTGCACCAAGTTCTATGGCGTGTATTTCTGTTTGGAAGACAGTTGGACACGAGTCCATTGCCACGGATATGCGAGTATTAGTACCATACCTTCGTCTATCTTCGATCCATTCGAGTCTGTTTGGGATGATTGTGGAGAAGTGCCTGCGAAAACGTAGTTCTTGAGGCATGGAATCACAGTTAAAACATATTTGGTAATTTTTTGGTGATTGTTGGGTGTCCACTTGAACTCAGTGGTGAACAGTAAAAGTGGTTGATGCGAATGCCACTGATTGCTGCTGATTTGTGAATGTGAATCTTTAACAGTAGGAGTCCTCCCAGAGTCTCTACCTAACTTGTGATACTCAAGAATATTTACGAAAGTGTTTTTTCTTCTTCTTTCAGTGCAGAAGCTCTCAAAGAATTTTGTAATATAAAACGTAAAAGAAAAAAAAATCAATTGCTACACTTTGACTATATAATTGCAGTGTAATAGTCTCAATGGCTACCAAGGCACATCAAAGAAATAAACTTTCTGTTGGTACATATATATAATATACAAATATATTTAGAATAAGAACAACAACTATACCGTTAAGTATAATCAAAGATAGCACATACATATATATATATATATATATATATATATATATATATATATATATATATATATATATATATATATATATATATATATATATATATATATATATATATATACATAAATGCCATAAGCTATCAACACAAAGAAGTATTATTCGAATAGCACGTAGTAGAAAAGAAAAGCCTCCTTTGCCATTTAACTATGCACCCAAACTATGTCCAAAATATTTCTGTGTACACAAGCATCAAAGCGTCAATGCTCATAATGTTCATCGTAATAAATAGAATAGCATCAAATCAAATCATTCGTAGCCGTCGTCGCCGTCGCCATCGTCGTCGTCGTTATTGTCATTGTCATCGTCATAAAATTAAGACAATATTTCCATGGGATGAAAAGTAAATCTTCATAAAATTAATATTTTAAGTGAAAAACTGAAAACGGTTATTCGTGAGTGTGAGTGTGATCATGTTGAACTGTGTATGTACGCGCGTCAAATTAAATGTGAATGTTATTTAAAGAACAATAACTCCCCTTGAATATGGTCACCTATTAACTCACTTGAACTCATAAATATACATAGTATGTAGTAAGTAACTGAGCATCATCATAATACGTAATACACACATACACACACACACACCTACTCTCGTTATTGAATTACATTGTGTACTAATTTTTGATAGACTTTAAGTGAAAAAGAACTTGAAATTTGCGAAATTAAATTCTCTAAATATTTTCATGTGTCTGCTGTCAGTATTTAGTACTGATATGTATGTACCTTTCCTTCCTTCTCCTACATGAAATTTTATAATAAAATTTCTTTATTCTGATGTACTCGTACCATACATACCAAAAAAAGAGAAAAAAAATACAAAAAAATTAAAAAGAAACTTTACAAATATAAATATGCCCAAAAATATGCAACAAGTTAAGAAATGTTATTCAAACAGCAATAATAAAGTTAATAATCAGTGTTGATATGGTCCCAAGGGTAAACATTATAATGGTAGCCATTTATGTATGTATATATGGATGTATATATAAGTGGGCGGCAGTCATGAAGTGTGTGCTTCGTAAACGATGGCGTGTCGCTCAGAAACTGACACAGAAATATGAATGAAAATAAAATTGTCTTCTGGGATAATGCAATTTATGCTTAGGGCATTTAATTTTTTTTTTTTTTTGCTTTGTTTTCGCCTCACTTTCCACAAAAACGATTACCAAAATAACACAAAAAAAAAAGAAAAAAAAAAGAAAGGTTTTTTGGGTTAAAACATAAAATTGGGAGAGCATCATATTTGCGGTCATAACTAAGAGGACCTTTTTCGCTTTTTGTTTGCTGCCACGTAACTTAACTATTTTAAATGTTTTTTAACATCATAAATATTATATATATTTGATAGTATATATGTATTTAGCTGCATAAATATGCATTAAATATATAATTTACCGTTAACTTAGAATTCACCAGTATAGTTAGGTGTTTCAGTTATAATTTACGAAAATTTCGAACTGGCTCTGCTTCATAACGGTAACATCAGCAACCCATTCTCCACCAATGTGGGCGTAAAGCAAGGTTGCCCCTGACGCCCCTTCTCTTCGCCATCGTTCTGGACGACGTCATGAGCCAACTTACACTACACAAGAGAAGCATCATATGGAGTTTTAGCAGGCATCTAGAGCGTTTGGACTTTGCCGATGACATCTGCCTCCTCTCACACAAACTTATCGACATGCAAGCAAAGGCGGTCACCTTAGTCGCGCTGGCATGTACTGTCGGACTGGAGATCAACATCGCAAATGCCAAGGCCATGAGAGTTAATCACAAAAACGCAAGCCATATAATGGTCATGGGATGCCAGGTGGAATTTGTTGAAAGCTGCTGTTACCTCGGCTGTATTATTACGGCAGAAGGCGGGAGATGTAAACTGCAGGTTAAACAAAGCAAGGGCGGCGTTCGGGCGACTGCATGCAGTGTGGACGAGCTCCCGAATCTCCAGACACACAAAACTGCAAATATTCAGCTCATGTGTGTAGAGTCAGTATTGTTGTAAGGAAGTGAAACGTGGCTGATCTCTAACATCACATCACACAAAAGCTACAAACTTTCGTCATTCAGATGTCTCCGCATCATCTGTAGAACAATCTGACCGAACACCATCAGCAACGACGCGCTGTGGAGACTAACGAATGCAGAACCCGTCCGGTTGCAAATAGGCAAAAATAGAAAGTGGCGATGGATAGGTTGTCACACGCTAAGAAAACCTTCAGATAACATTACAAGAATGACACTAGACTTGGACTAGGGAGCAGAGGTCGCGGTCGGCCAAAAAATACTTGGAGTAGGTCGATATTGCGCGAGTTAGCTGATGTCAACACAACATGGGATGGCGCAAAAATAAAACCGTGTACAATGGAAGAGTCTTTTTGAGGTCCTATGCTCCCGAGAGGAGTGAGTAAGGACAAAAGAAAAAAAGTTATGTGGTACCTTCACGAAGTACTTTTGATGTATTGAGGTCGTGGGATATTCCCATCTTAATATGCATTAATAATTATTAATCTCTCAATTTCGATAGAATATCTATATTACAATTAAGTCATTAAATTTCGCTACTCGAATGATTTTGTAAAACATAAATCATAAGTACTTCATCTACAAATCACAACTAAGTATCACAACTAATATTGTTGTTGTGCTATTGCCAGAGTGTCTTCAGAAGTGATTAATCAAATAATCTTCCTCATTCTTTAATTCGACTCGGTTAAAAAGAAGCTTATTTATTTGTTGATATGCTATACGTACAAATGTGTTTGCATTGGTATTGTACATTCAAGTGCGTCCTAAAAATGGGACGATTAATTCGTCCCATTTTTAGGTTTGAAAAAATCTACTTAAGAAGCATCTCAGAAAAGTATGCATCATATCGAATGATATTGAAGATACGAGTATGCTGTCTGGAGAAAACTAAGTTTTCGAAAATTCAAGTCTGATATTCGCACACATTTAAAGTCACAGTGATAACATCCCCTTCCAAATAGTTTTCCATTAAAATTATGTACCTATTTTTATTTTATTATAAAATTATTATAAATTATGTAGAAACACCCTTTCTAATGTATACATGGCTAATCGCATACTTATAATTATTTTAGTAAATATCATTCTTAGTTAACTGACACCCAGCTGATATTTTCACAAGAGCACTTAAATTTACCCTCATCGTTTTGAAAGTGAGACTACAATTATCTCGTCTCTAATGATATGCACATGATTAATGCTAATAATTTCCACTGGGGTAAAATTAATCGCATAGGTACGAGGCGGGTCCCAGAACTACCCGACCTGACATATAGATGGCGGCAGAAGTTTGAAAAAAATTACTTTGGTAAAAAGCGGGCAACCTTATAAAACATATGTTTTACGTTTCAAGGCACCACGTTGTTTAGTGTTTTTTTTTTTTTTTTGAGCTATCGAAAGTTAACGACCTCAGTGAATTTGTAAACATGGAAAAAATTGGTCACCGTTATGTAATTCAATACTTTCATTGGAATGGTCTCAGTCCAACGAATATTAAAGTCGAACTAGATTCTACTCTGGAGGAGTCTGCTCTTTCGTTTACGACCATAAAATATTGGGTGGCAGAGTTTTGAACGAGGTCGTACGATCTGCCAAGACGAACACCGTAGTGGTCAACCAATTGAGGTGCCCACGCCGGAAACGGTTAAGAAAATCCACAAAATGGTATTGAATGATCGCCGGCTGAAGGTGCGTGAGCTAGGTGAATTACAGGCATTTCACATGGTATACATCGTATACTGACCGAAAATTTAGAGATGAAAAAGCTGTGTGCAAGATGGGGGTGCCGCATTTGCTCACAATAGAACAAAAACGACGTCGTGAAGATGTTTCTATAGAGTGTTTGGCGATGTTTCACAGTAATAAAGCCGAGTTTTTGCATCGATTCTTAACCATGGATGAGACATGGGTCGACCATCACTTCACACCTCAGACAAAGGAGCAATCAAAACAGTGGACTGAAAGGGTAGAATCGTGTCCAAAGAAGGCGAAGACAGTTAAATCTGCAGGCAAGGTTATGGCGTCTGTTTTTTGGGATGCACATGGGATAATTTTTATTGATTATCTTCATAAAGGGAAAACAATCATCAATTCAATTTCAGTTTCATTAATTAAGTGATGAAATTAAATATAAAAAAGGCCGGGTATCGAAGCTATGGAATATCGTTGGGAAAAGTGTATAGAGCTAAAAGGAGATTATGTTTTCCAAATTGTTTATGTTTTCTTTGTTAGGTCGGGTAGTTCTGGAACCGACCTTATACGTGATACATATAAAGTATCACAAACTTTTGTACTACTTATATTGAATATTTCAAAAAAATGTCTATCAATATTACAATAATTCATGATTACCACCTAGCACTCCATATCTCATATCGAATTACATACCACGTGTTGTATAAATTTTGAAACAAGTGTACTTGTATCTATTATTTATTGTAATATACTGATGATAATCTAAGCGACTTCACGAATATTCATTCCACTCGACTATGATTGATTTTGATTGATGTCATTCATTGATGTGATTGTTTAGTTATATGAATATGTACGTACACGTACACATACATACATATGTATATGTATGTATGTCTGACTCCATAATTCTTTTACTTCAAGTATTTAGAATACTGTACATTTAAGTCATACACATAACATAAATGACACATGTTCTCAGGAGACATGTGTATGTATAATCGGATAAATATTCTTTTGAGTGATTATTTAATTCCAATATATTTTGCATGACCATCATAAGTTATGAAGAGATGTATATTTGTGTGTGTGTGTGTATGTGATTTAATATTGACATAAATAATAGAACACGTAGGCAGAAAAAATAAATAAATAAATAAATAAACGTTAGCAAAGAAAATATCTTTCTCATTTTGGACACCTTTTAGAAGCCAAATGGATCTTGTGCGTTTGTATACCTACTTATGTACTTATGTTTATTCTGATCTCTCACATTCTAAAAATATATACGTAGGTATAAATCATAATAAATATATTTATCACATATTGTATTATCTTAATTTCATCTATATTGATATAGCTTCATAATTTAATGTGGGCGTTTTCAATTGAATTGAGCATAAGTCGATTGACTTTATTTATATAGCAATTTTCTGTATTTACTTAGCTTTCTGATGAAAATTGGGAAAATGGGGGGAAAAAATACCATGGATAAAATATATAAAAAGCAAATAAAATAAAATTGACTAATATTTATTTAAGGTCAAAACTAAACACTTACACATAGCCCTCCCTACCTGCAGAAACTCTTGGAATTGGCATGACATTGTCATGCCATTATAATTTCTATGAAAATGAAAAGAGAAAGTCTTTAGAATATGAAAATGGAAAAAAAAAAATAAATAAAATTCTCATTTGACACATCGATAAAACTTTGTTTTTCTGCTTTTTTTTTTTTTTTTTGCTTCTGCTTGAATGCATCTGTTCTGTATTTTACTTCTACTATTTCTTCTGGTTTTGATTTAATGTCAATGATAATAGAAAATCCAAAATTTCATCAAAAGCTACACAACAACAACAACAACAGCAACAATGTAAAAAATATAGGTAGCATTTACTTGTAAATAGCTTAAGAAATTGTTTTTGAAGTTTCTTTCAACAATATAACAGTTGGAAGTTTAGTCCAATTTTTCCTATTTTAGACATATTCTTTTTTGTCGCTGTTGTTGTTGTTGTTGTTCGTCTTGCTTAAATATATGTACATACATTTAAATGACTATGACAACTTTTGCCACAACAACTACTAGGAATATATTAATGGTGAATTCATAATGCACAAATAAAACTTCTGATGACATCCTATTTGAAACAGATTTTACAAAATCCAGATAAATTTCAAATAAAATTATAAAAATTAAAAGTTTATTCAGACATGCATGTTCGCATAATAACAAAATATAATATAATTTTCCATTTGAGATTAGAGTTGCTATTTATTTTTGAGCTTTTCACCAAACACCGACTATCGAATATTATTCGTATCATTTGTTCGACAAAATCCCTTTTTATGGGGGTTTTATACTCCAAAATCGCCTATAACAGCAAAATAAACTTCTGTGATTATTTATGTGGAATTGCATAGCATAGTTTTAGGCACTTCATTTAATATCAACATCAACTAAAATTGTATGATATTGCCATAGAATTACAATTCTGAAAGTATGCTATTTTTTAATTTTGATCGAAAATAGAGTTTCTGAATCAATTTTTAAATCGGGTCAGCATTTTTGACAAACTTCTGACAAAAATATTAAAGCGCAATTCCGCGGTACTATTGTTCCTCTTATCTGCAGTTGAACATTTCGATATTTTTCATATTTTAAAATGTTCATTTTTAAATCACTCTTAATTAAGGCTAGCAATAATTATATAAAATATTATGGACTCAAAAATTGTGTGAATTGTGTGATACTATTAAGTAATTTTTTTTTAATAAAATTAAGTCTACTTTGAGGATCAGTAGCACGAACGTGGAAAGATTTCATGCAAATTTTTTCGAATTTGTTTTAGTTGGTGTCTTTGGTGTCTTTCGAATTAACATTAACCAGCTGTCTGTATTCTATATATCAACCAAATTTTTGATTGAAAAATATTCGATTTTTATAAAAACCGCGTATTCGTGTTACAAATACAAACATATTAAAAATTTAATAATAAATAAATTATGAAATGAAAATATAAAAATAATAATAATAATTAAAACTAATAAAAAAAATCCATGTCGCGATCCGGCATCGAACTCGTACACGTAGGCAAAGTCATTTGTTGGGATGCACCCACGGAGCACTTGTACCAAAGTACATCACAACTTCGATACGGATAAGTAAGTTTATATATTTACCTATGCTATCCTTTAATACAATTAATGTAAATAAATTAATTGAATGTAAAAGCATAGGCAAATCAATACAAACACATGGAGCTAACATGAAAATTCTTGTATGGTTTAGCATGCGGCTAATAGATAAAGATCATGCCGAAACAACAAGAATCGAATAAAACAACTTTCGTATATAATCGGACAAGTGACATATCTACATGGGCTTGCCCAGTTGGGATTTCTAATGCGAAGCGTCTTTCTTTAGTTGCAAGAATATTGCAATAACGACCCGTTGAGTAATTTATCATCAACGAGTGCTCTTTTGAAACAGAACCATCTATGGGGCGCGACAATAAGAATACTTGCGCCAAAAGTGAACCCAGCTACGGGTGCTTTGGGTAGTTGACTGCGAGCATTCTGCTCTGCCTGGTAGTCACTTAGACCACTTCCAATCCAGCAGTCACCAGCTCGAGCGTTGTTTCCTCCTTCATTTCATTTCTTGTTTCCCTCTTGCTTGCGTAGGATATGAATAGGATATCTTAATAATTTTGTAGCCTCAATTGCATAATTCTTTTGTACTTAGAATCCACTTTTTCTTTAGCTATTAATGTAAAAACTTCATTTTGTATTAATTAATGAAAATAATAATAAAAAGTAGGAATAGTATCGCGAAAGGTATACCATCTGAGCCGAACACTCTAGTGTCGGTAATATTACTGTCAACTTGACAATAAGTATGTAATTCGTTCTTCCTCCTACAACAAGAGTTTTTCGCTGCCCTCTTGTTTATCATGGCTGGCTGAGTGTTATCCCTGCTGGAAAATAAAGGCACGCGTTACAACTTATTAGAAATATTGACTATATTTAGCTTCTTAGGTGGGTTATTGTGGCTGCGCTCTCTCTCTCTCTCTCTCTCTGAGAGGACACACTTAGGTTAGAAAGGCCCAATGTGATACCACCGAGCTTCTCTTCTAACAGTATTGGACAGTATTGGCGTATTAAATTTGGACAGCATTAGAAGGGACCTATTTATATTATCCGGTTCCGAACGGCGGAACCCTTGTGACATCATTTTAACTTAGGTTTGTCACAGAGGTCTTTAAAGAAGCATTTTTTTTGGCAAATTGTTACTGCCGGAAATATTATTAATTACTTGCTGAGAGGTGGATACCATTCGAAAGAAAAATCCTTTCAATATTAATTTTTATTATACTTCACCCGAAGATTGAACCCACAACCTGCAGATCAAAAGGCCAACGCACTAACCACTAAGCTACGGCACCCATTATATGATTATATTTAGCGTGTAACAAATTTCTGACAGCATTCTGTACATTTAGACGTACAGAATTTTTCACCAGAAATATGCATTATGTATGAAATATTAATGATACATATTTAATTTGAGAAATTAAACTGTAATGTCATTGAACTTGTGTATATAATGGACAAAAGAAAACTACAATAGATTGTATTATATATTTTTAGGCGATGTCAAATTATGCATATAAATTATACTAAATTATTCATTCTACGTAAATAGAAATGCAAATAAACATGGTTCACCTTCAAGATTCAATATTATTTATGTATTTATGCACTTGTAAAATGTTTATAATTTAAATAATGTATTGGCAAATATTTCAGAATTTTATCACCGAATTAAATACTATTTAAGGATCAACAGTTGAATGTTTTGTATTTATATCTACATACTTTAATATAATTTTAAATTAAATTAACACTACATTTCATTAACACAATGCATTACACATTGTTCTATATCCATTTGTATGAACTAAACATTTAATTTAGTTTATAAAAAAAATTATAGTAAATATATAGTATGTTAATGATATTGCAAAAATTAACTAAAAAGATATAAATAAATATACACGATACCTAAAAAATGTGAAAACATATTAATAGGGTTTAATGCTGTATTTTTGCTTACGTTTCTCATCCCCAACGGTAGTTATTAATATATAATATTTTACCCTAAAATTTGCTCAATAAATCAAAATTTACCTTCTTTCAACACTTTTGCTTACGCCTAAATTACCAACTTTCATCGCATTTACATTATACATATAAACATTTATATGATATATAAAGAGCCTAAAAATATGCAATCAATATTGTTGATTTTTTTTTTTCGTTTGTTTGTTTGTTTACTCATATACTCATGCTACTCATGTTTTCATATGTAGATTTTGAAATATTTTCTCATCGAATATGCACATAAATCAAGAAGCTCGCACATAGGCATAGGCACTGTTTAGTTTCGTATGGGTGAAAGACGTAGTTACATACATACGATATGTTGGTATGTACATATTACTTTGGCATTTTTCAACATATATTCCAACTATATTTAGGCTGAAATGTACTATGTACTATGCAAATACTATTGAAAATCTATACATATATATTTAATATGTGCCTCTTGAGCTTACTTGTACTTATACATACTCGTACATATACTTGTTTGCATAAACATAATATTAGTTAGTCATCATCATCATCATTATCTTCATCATCAGCAGTAGTTGTAGTAGCAGCAGCAGTATTATGGATACTTCAAAGTAACAAGCAGCGTACTTTAAGGCTCGAGGCTGCCGAACCGTAACTAACGAACACTTAAAATGAACTTAGTGCACTTGATATAGTACATACATATATAAAGTATGTTATGTACATTGGGCGCCAATCTGATATTTATTTGAGGTTGAGGTTTTTTTTTTAGATTTGTTTATTGAATTTTAGTTTTTAATCTTTCATTCATAAACCTATTTATTCATATTGTACATATTAAATAGTATGCAAATACACATACTCGTACGTGTGCGTATATGCCCCACATATGTATGTGGTTTTTAGGCGCCATTCCAATAAAGTGAAAGAAATATGCAGATATGATGTTTTTAATATTGTGTGTGTGTGTGTGTATTCACGTGCGTGCGCGTATGCGTGTGTGTATTGTGTGTTTAGTTAGATGTTCATTTATTATGGTTTTGCTGTTTACCATTCACTGTCCGTGATTGTCTGTTGCTTATTTGCGTAATATGTAAGCATAGTCTGTGGTTTTTATTGAAATTTTCAATCCATTTTTTTTATTCCAACAATACATGTACACCAATTCCAATTGCTTGTGTATGCATACATTAATACCAAAAATTTCATTCCAGCAACTTGCATTGTTAACCACAGTAAAGCTGATTTTGGTTATGGCTTGTTATGTGTTGTCTGTATTTATTTATAAATTTGATTTTTCAATAATATTACGCAATATAATTCATATATATATATTGCCTACACAATAATTCGGGGCTATTTATAATTCGGGCTCAATTTGAATAACAGTTGAACAACAAATTATCACTAAAATCTCTGAAATGTGAAGATGATTGTTGAAAGTGCATCTACAAGTTGTATATTTTTGTAACATAGTCTCCAATTCCAATCAAGGACAGGCATGATGAGAGACTTGTACAGTGTAGTTTTCGTTCTTCGAGAGAGGGATCTACTTCTCAATTGCTTACTCAGTCCAAAGTAACATCTGTTAGCAACAGTTATCTACGTATGATCTCCAGGCTGACGGCATTACAGTTGTTGATGCTGGTTCCAAGATAGACAAAGTCCCTTACTACTTCAAAAGCGTAGTTTTCAACAGTGACGTGCTGTCCAAGACGGCGGGACTCTCTTTTTGTTGACACTAGATACTTCGTCTTGCGCTCGTTCACCGTAAGATCCATTCGACTTGACTCTGTTTCCAACTCTGAGAATGCTGTACTGACTGCTCGCGTGTTCATGCCGATTATGTCAATATCGTCGGCATACGTCAGCAGCATGACACTTTTGTTGAAGATAGTGCCATTATGTTGTAAATCTGCAGCTCGTATAATTTTTTCCATAATAAGGTTGAAGAAGTCACACAATAATGAATCACCTTGTCTGAAACCTCGGTCGGTATTAAACGGAGGGAAGAGGTCCTTCCTAATTTTCAACGAGAGTTAAGCAGGTTTATTCTACAAAGTCGAATGCGTTTTGCAGGTACACCAAATTCTGACATAATTGTGTAGAGGTAATCCCTTATCGGACTGTCGAAAGCGGCTTTATAATCAACAAATAGGTGGTGTGTGTCGATCTGTTTTTCTTGGGTCTACTCCAGGATTTGGCGCAGTGTGAAAATCTGGATTTACCAGGTCTGAAGCCACATTGATAAGGTCCAATCAGGTTCTTGAGCATAGGCTTCAACCTTTCACACAGTATGCTCGATAGAACCTTGTATGCGGTAGTTGGTGCAAATTGTGGGGTCTCCTTTTTTATGTACAGGATAGAGAACACTGAGCCTCCAATCATCAGGCATGCTTTCATCCGACCATATTCTGCTTATGAGCTGGTGCATGCGGGTAAGCAGCTCATCGCCTCCGGTCTTAAACAGCTCGGCAGTCAGGCCATCTGCACCTGCGGCTTTGTTATTCTTCAGCCTCATTATGGCCTTTTTAACCTCATCATGGTAGGGTGGTGAAACGTCAACACGATCATCCGTAATTGGGGTGTTCTGGCAATCTCCTCCACTGGCGGAATTGTTCGTAGCATCGTCATTCAGTAACTTGAAGAAGTCTTTTCTCCATAGACTCAGTACGCTCTGGCCATCCGTAACCAGATTCCCATTTTTGTAACGTCAGAAAGAGGCCCCGGGATTTAAACCGCCATTCAGGCGCTTGATCTTTTCGAAGAATTTTCGAGTCTCGTTCCTATCGCCGCATATATCTATCTTCTCACAGTTGCGTCTTTCTTGTTCTCTGTTCTTACGCCTGAAAGGACGTCTCTTCGCACTCCTTTTCTCGCTATACCGCTCCTAAACAGCTTGCGTTGTTCCAGTACGCAGGGGTTTTCTGTAGGTGGCGTTTTTCTCTGCGGTAGCGTCGGGACATTCCTGATCGTACCACTCGTTCCTCAGAGGACGATAGTAACCGATGATACCCCTTCGTATTACCTGTATCATCAAGTAGGGGAGTGTTCCACCTAAGCAGATCTGAGAGCCGAGTTCCAAAAGCATCTGCTGTCTCTGGTGATCGCAGCTTACTGACGTCAAGCGTTCTCTGTGTGGGACTTCGTTTATTATTTGCGATACATAAGCGTGTACGCAACCTGGCTGCAACAAGGTAGCGATCCGAGTCGATGTTGGCACCACGGATCGATTTCACATTCATCACACTGGAAGCATTAATTCTGTCATGTTTTTCATATGTGGATGCTTAATTTTATGATGAAATTGTACATTTTGCAATTCAATTTTGGAATCAGCCAATAGGAATACTATCGATATTGATGACGGATAATCTTAGCAAACTTTTGCAATGACCGCCAAGTTAATTTTGAAAAACTGAAGAATGAGACATTTTAACAAATGTTCCCATCGAACTTAACGTTCAAGGCCTTTGAAATATTGTCCATAAAAATCGCAAAAATTGTTATATTAGCGCATATACAATTAGGATAACTGCTAATAAGGTGAATCGTAATAATCATTTAAGAAGAGCTTAAATCCACTTAAGCTCTTTTTTTTATTCTGTGTCGAAACATATACGTGAGCAGTATTGTATGCAATTATAAAATAATTAGATGAAAATAATTCTACATAAATATTCACATGGGTATGTATTACAATTGCTCTGATCATTTCTAATTATTTCGTACATATGTATATTCTTCAAGTTATCACAAACAATATTATCATTGAAAATAGTGCATGAAATACCAAAAATGTATGTATGTACGTCTATCTATTCGTTCGTATATATATGTAAACAATATGTACATATACATATGCAAGTAGATGCTTACCTTCAAAATACACATACACTTACATACAAATTCATTCAGGACTCTTAAATTTAATTATCACAAAAATGTTATTATTTCTGTGCTGGTATTTGGCAAAACAACCAATGCAAATCGAGGAATAATGACTTGGCAATAATAATAAAAATGAGAAAGCATTCAGTCTATCGAAAAATAATCCATATTCCTATTTCAATATCTTGTATGTAAATAATTTGAAATTCTCAGCAATAGATGAAATAAACGTATATGGTATATGGGCATAAAATATTCAACATCAATTTGTTGGTAAACAAAGAAAAAAAAAAAACAAATGAAAAGAATTATCTCAATCAACAAGCTCCGAACTTTTACGAGTATATCGTAGTATATATAGCTAAGGGTATATGTATTATTGTTATATGTTTTAGTATATTATGCCTCCCCTACTATGCACCTAAACAAAAACAATAACAACAACAATGAATTCAGCATAATGAGTTTATTGTAATTTCTATCACATACATAGTGTCATAGCATCACCACCTTTCACCCAATGCATACTAAGTATAGAAGAAATATAATATGTTTTTCTTTAAGTGACTTCCATTCCATCATTTGTTATGGTGTACATATTTGTGCAAAACAAAAGTAAAAAGACAGAAATTCATTGAGAAAGAAAAGAATAAAAAAATCTCCTTACAGTCGGCTGGGGCCGACCAAACTATACCCTGCATATGTAGATTTATATATAAAAAGTTTACTCGAATATCCAACTTTTCTTTTATTTCCACTTTTCGAGAAACAATTTTTGCATATACTACTAATTTACACCCGAAATATGGTCGACTTTGACGAAGTAAAAGGATTTTAAGATAATTCTGAGGCTTAGTATGGGAGCTATATAAAAAGTGGGCGTGGCTTACCACTTTCTAGTAAATTCAATTAATTTTTCAATGTTAATCCACACCTTAAATTTGGTGTCCTACGTTGAATAGTTTCTAAGTTATGGTGGTTAACATTTTTGTTTAATTTCCTCAACTTTGTATGGGAGCCCCAATAAGAAGTAAGCGTGGTACGCTGATTTTTCGCCAGATTATTTCCGACTACCGTGTTAATCTAAATGTCAATTATGGTTATTCTAGACAGAAGATTGTAGAAGTTACAGCAGTTTCAATTTAAAAGAAGTACAGACACTTTGTATGGGAGCTACGCTAGAAAGTAGGCGTGGCTCACCCACTTTTGGCGAGGTTATATAGTAGTATAATATAACTCTATGTGCAAAATATTGTTGTCCCAAGTGGTATATTGTGTGAGTTATAGCAAGTTAAAGATTTTGAAAATTTCGAGGTTAGTCGCTTTGAATGCTTGGTGTGGGCGTGGTTATTGACCGATCATGCCCAATATCAATCCCCTCCGTACCCTTGGATCATAGATTACTTATGCCAAATTTCATCGAAATAGCTCAATATTTACTCAAGTTATCGTGCGAACCAGCCAGGTGACAGACAGACGGACGGACGGACGGACGGACGGACGGACGGACGGACGGACATCGTTAAATCGAAAATGTAATCGACGCTGATCACGAATATATATCCATGTCTATATCTCCGGAGATTCCTTCAAGTGGACACAAACATCTGACCGAAATGAATATACCATGCATATTGCATTATGCAGGGTATAAAAGGGCCGACTTAAAAAAGTACTAAATCTTAATAAACCATTTCTTTTTGAAGTCGGTGCTAAAGAGCTTATTAGCAACGAACCAACCAACAATTTGTTAGCGAATGCTTATTTTTTTGGGGTAAAATTTCTTTAAGTTTTAGTCCTTTCTTATCATTCAGCCCCAGTTCACGGGGAGTGATTCCGCGACGAACTCACTCTAATTAAGTTGAAATAATTCCTATTCAACACTAAATGTAGTACTAGGTAGGTTGGTAGGTAGAGTGGCTTGTCTGCGACGTACTTAGGCCTTTTCAAGACCCATTGTGATGACACTGAAACATATCCTTATCACACTGGGTCCTCTCTAAACCATCCTGTGGATTTAACGAACGAAATAAACTTTGTTACTTTTATATTTGCAACTTCCGTGATGGGCTAAAGTGCCTTACTTAATAGTTTTTTTGCCAAGGACCCCGAATTTGATATTTTTGATGGGGACTAGCCACTAATTTGGCCGCTAGAGGGCACCAATCTTTTGATCCCCAATCATAAAAGTGTTCATAACTTTCGTATCAGTTGACTTTTTTAAAATTTAAAAAACTAAAATGAAGAGCTCGATAAGCTTTATCGACTTTTAAGCAGGGGTGCCCATTTTTTTCAGTAAATAATTCCCCGGAAAAATTTTCTAAAATTTGAAAAAAAAAAAAAAAAAGTTGAATTTTGTGTTTTTTTGGGGGTAAACCACATCGCCCCGAGTCTATTGGCGTGCCTACCAATAAGTCAGTGGCCACTTAGAACCCCAATTGTTCTTCTGATGTCCAGCCTATTACATTTCAAAAGTAGCTTAGTTTGACTTAAGCTCCATTCCAGCCACCTTAGCCTACTAGTTAAAATAGTATAGTACTAATAAAATAATATAGTACTAAATACCAACCGAATATAGTACTCTTTTCAGTCGTGGCTTGATCCGCCACTAGTTTTAGTCATGTCATTAATTTTGAATTATAGCACAACTGATAAGTAGATTGTCAAAAAGAAGACCCATTCAAGATCTCTAAGCCTGACACTTATTGAATATTTTTTTAAACTATTTAGAGTAACATTATTGGAGCACAAGGTATGTTTTTTGCATTGATTAGCTTAAGTCTTAAGCCATCCACTGCGTTGCAGATCTCGGCAACACACTGTTTCAAAGCAACCCAAGTCATCGTCGCATCTGATCATCCTACAGCCACGGAGGATCCCCGCAGAATCGAAGGAAGGAAGAGTACCTCCCTGAGCACCAATCATGTGCTTGCCTAACACGATTTCGGAGAGTTTGGCCTCCATCTCCCTTCAGTTCCGCATTAACCACCCCCCCCCCCCTGTTGGTAATTTCATCAAGCAGTGCGAAGAGAAGGTTATCATTAATCACTTCGCTGAAAGGACATTGTTCAGAAGCACTCTTCGATACCTTAGCTCTCTTTGGCGCCAGTTCGATCTGCTCGTCTTTTTTTTTTGATGCTTCTTTTTTTGTGAGTCTCGTGGCCATGAATTGCTCATATTCTTCTACCACCACCTTTTTGTATTTAATTTTGTCCTGTGCATCGCGCTCGTTTGTCTCTCCAGCAAGTTCATTCTTAGCAATCTTGTTAAAAATAAAGAGAGCCTTCGAGTAACGAGATTTTATCGCCACACCTTCGGACTTGTGTTTCGGTTTAGACGGCTTGCTAATCCTTCGGTTGGTTTTAGCGACCGCCGCGTTTTTTATGTAGTTGGTTTATTGTCACTGTTACTGTCTAGAAAGTTAGTACTGTGACTCGTACTTGCCTTGCTATCTTGGCTGGATGCCAGGAGTTGCTTTTCCTCTTCTTGTGAAGAGGAAATTCTTTCCCATTTTGGAAATAATTTTGGTAAAGTATTTTTGGTTTTTTCTGTCATCATCTCTATCTTACGGTCGCTTCGGCGGACTTTCGTCAAGCTAGGCGACCTCGATCATAAAAGATTGAAATCACGGAGTCCTCCAGGACATCGCCCCTTACTTACAGTTACAGTTACTCCCTGAGGAGGCCATGTATCAGGGAGGGAAACTCCGTTCGCGATGCACATTTTTCAGTTCTGTGAGCCATTCAGCCATCAGCGTCGTTCGAAGAACACCTTGAACACATCCGAATTGTTTGTCTGTTTGGGTCCGCGACTGGTACTTTATTTCCCAGTTACCCTGAATGTGCAGAGCCTTCCCTATCCGCCACCTGGGGACGCGTCCGATAAGAGACAGACAACTCGATCAACCAACCAATCTCATATTTTACATATATTTTCGGATGGATATTGATCGGTTGAAAATGATCAGAACGTAGAAAATTGCAATTCGTTTCAAGTATTTCAATTTGGGTTGTTATTGTTGTGTTTGTAGATTTAAAAATATTACTAATATTATATTTTTCGAAAATTTCCTTAAGGCAGCGCAAACAAATAAATAGTTCACTTACATTAATATTGGTCGTTTGGTCTGTATTCCTTTAATTTTTTCAAGGCGTCCCTAATCAGCAAACGTCAAAAATATGATACTTTCGAAACTAATATTCGGTTTTTAGCTATAGGCAAATTCTGAATATTTTTAGTGAGATTATATGGCAAAAAAAAAAAAAAAAAAACACAACAACACTGCCTAACTCTCCCCTACATTTATAGCCATACTTTTGTGCATAAATATCAATACAGCAATAATGGAAGGTAATGGAAATATACATGATTATCATCATCGCCATCATCATCATCATCAGCAGCAGTAGCAACATCAACGATATCAACATCAACAAGATTATTATTAGTAAACAAAGCACGTTGCATCAAATTGCCAATAGCAAACGAGAAATTATTTTTTTTCCGGTTAATTTGCTAGCAAATGTTACCGTGAACTTTGACAAAAGCATTATAATCATACAATCGATACTTGTGTGACACACAACGCCACAATGCACAAGAAAATAAATAAACAAATAAAGGTTGTCAGTACCCAACACAAAGAATAGTAATAGCAAATACTAAGCCATAGGCAAATAGTCAGTAGTAAAGGAAAGAATATGTTGAATGAAAGTTTCAATTTATACTTCATAATGGCTGTGGTTGGCGTTGATTCAAAATCAAAATTTTTATGGAATTTTTCTATTGGATCTAATTCTCCCATTTAGAACAGAAGTTTACAGTATGCCTATTGAACTTTTAATTTCTACTTTTTATTATTATTCATTTTTTTTTGGGTAATTAAGCATGTCGATTTTAAAAATAGCACTACTTTTTTTTTTTTTGATTAAATACCTAATTTTTAAATCATTTTTAATCCAACAAATTTAATTATGATTACGTGAACTTAAGGACCAATTATCATTACCTTGTGATATGCCTTAAGCAATATCACAGAAGTTTCATGCTGACTAAGCTCGAAGACAATTGTTGACAACGATATGAGGAGGTTTGAATACAGAATCAATTTAGATTAAGGAAGGAAGATTATTTGAACCTTCTCGCAATTGAGTTGCACATACTATGTACTGCATCGCAAACGGCACTCAGACTCAGGGAATCCGGATGTTGGAAGTGCACTCAACTAGGACACAGTAGTATCATTAAACATGTACCTATAGATATAGTTGACAACAGGACGGACTTTTGCCCTTGCAAGCTGGCTTTAGAGAGTGGCATTAAGGTTGTATTTCCAAGTAAGAATGAGTTGAAGGAAGTTGGGATCATGGCCGGTAGGGATACACAAATTTTTACTGATGGTTACAAAAATGGACTCTGGAGTTGGAGCAGGAATCTACTCGGAGTCCTTAGGAATATCAACGTCCCATCTTACTGCAGTGTTTTCCCGGCGGAAGTATATGCGATTTTGCAAGCATGCGACAGCTAGGCAGCTATAAAGGCGCTAGCAGCTCTAGTTATTAGCTCAAAGTTTGTCGGGGCATGTATAAAAATATTAACCTCATTAAATGCCAACCTTGCAATATCAGTTATCGGGGTTTCAGGGCACAAGGGAATCGCAGGTAGCGAAAATGCTGATGAGCTAGCCCGTAGGGGTTCATCTGCAGACAATGAACAACCCATTCCGATGTGGACGTTCGCCTAGCCGAAGCAAAGGGGATTATTCAGCATTTCTTGTGTAAATGTCCGACCTTAGCCAGAAACCGATTAACATCTTTAGGTAGCCCTTTCTTTGATAACCTAGGACAATTATCTAAAATAGAGATCTCCCATATCCTTCAATTTATAATCAACTCTAGCTGGCTGTAACATATCCTTTAACACTCAGTAGTTCTTAGTGAGATTTATGGCTCAAAACAACATTTTGTTTGCTACTTGAGCGACTAGGGTCGCAGCCATTCTACCTATCTACATATATGATTATTTATTTAGAACTTGATTAACATAAATTAACATTTAATATTTTATTTTAACTACTTTCATTTCTTCAATGTGTAGCATTCGAAAGCACAACAACACATAAGCCGCCGCCACCACCACCACCTGCACTTACAACAATGAATTCACATCAACAACAGCAACAACAACAACAACAGCGTCAGCACCATCATCATCACACACAGCATCAGCAGCAGCAACAACAACAGCAGCAGCAGCACCAGCAGCAGCATCAAATGTCACATCGTGAACAACGCGATCAAGAAATGACTAATGTCATATTAGAGAGTTATGAGAGTGCGGAACCACAATTTGAAAATACCACCGAACGTGAAGTGATCGCTGCTGTTGGGACAACAGCACGTCTGCATTGTCGTGTACGTCATTTGGGTGATCGTGCCGTTTCATGGATACGTAAACGTGATCTACACATACTGACCATTGGCATTATGACCTATACGAATGATCAGCGTTTTTTAGCACGTCACATTGACAACACCGATGAGTGGGTGCTGAAAATAGTGTCGGTGCAACCACGTGATGCTGGCATCTATGAGTGTCAGGTATCGACTGAGCCCAAAATAAGCCAAGCTTATAAGCTGATGGTTGTGAGTAAGTATTAAATTTATTTGTATTTCGATATTCATAATGAGAATTACTGTGTGATACTTCCTACATCAGTTTTACAATAGCTACGACTACAAGTGGCATCATTCTCTGGCATGTAATACGAAATTATGTACATATAAATGTTGCCATTACAAATTCCGGTCATCTTGTAGGTATTGCTAAAGGCTTAGCAACTGATTATTTTGTTTCAGACCATCATAGCACATGAACCATTCAAACAACTCTCTCACTCTCTCTACCCAACCGGAATGGGAATGAACTCTATTCATGCATAGAGAGACAATAACGAATGAGAGAATAAGTACCACACTTGTTTGCACTTTAAAATTCACTCAACCGAATATAAATATATATATATATTTTTCAAAGTAGTTCTTAAGCTTAATTAGAAATTTAAAGAATGAACTAAGTACGATGCGGCACAATGGTTCATAGACAGCGAAGTCATAGAAGAAAACAAAAGAAAAAAGAAAAGAGAAGAAAAAAAAACTACTTGTGGTGTTGAGACTTTTTATAAATTCTTTCCCTAAGAAGATTATAAAAGGAATGCCTTTAAATACGCATTTATTTACACATTCCCATACACATTTACCTGCAATATTCAAACATACATACGAATACTATAAATAAGCTTTTCTATGCCTAACTATATTCTATGTTATAAGGTATATAGTAGGTATATAACATTCATATATGAATAGGTAGGTATATTAAATAACCTATAGAGCTAAATTCATGCTCCTTCGCCACACTAGCTTAGAGGGTGTTTGCTTCTTATTTACCACTGATGTCTGAAACTGGAGAAGAGATAATGTAGCCTGCGGCAGCAGTAATGCCACCACCACAACCGCCATCACCATCATAAGTTCATTCGGTATGAGCATAACGAGCCACGTGTATTACAACATGTTCCCCGTCATATATAAGTTCTAGTAAAAAGAAATCCATTATTTTTGCATTAAATTGTAGGTTTTATTTATCATCGTTAGAAGTATTCGACTTAGGTCAAATATGCACCATTTTGTTCGATAACTTGTTGCCATTTTGTTCTCATAGAGACCCTCGTCCCTATTGGGGAGAATTTTTCTTCAGCAAAATCATTCGCCATAGCCAGGAACAGGTAGTAATCACTTGCTGTCAGGTCCGGACTATAAGGTGGATGCATGTGAACCTACCAATCAAGCTCACGGAGCTTCTGACGAGTCACTATCGATGTGTGTGGCCTGGCGCTTCTGGGCGATTGCTTCCAATTGTTGACAGTACAGGTCCGAATTAAGAGTTTGGCCCTAAGGGAGCAGCTCATAGTAGATGATTACCTGCCAATCCCACCAAACACTTAGCCAAGCCTTCCTGACCGTCAATCCTGGCTTGGTCACCGTTTGCGCCGGCTCACCGCTATTCGACCACGACCGTTTTCGCTTGATGTTGTCTTGAGTGACCCACTTTTCATCACCAGTAGCCATCTGCTTCAGAAATGGATCGATTTTGTTGCGATTCAGCAGCGATTCGCAGATGGAAATTCGGTTCATGAGGTTTTTTTTTGCGTTAGCTCATGTGGCACCATGGTTCCAAACAGTTTTTTGTGCAATGTTTAGCTCCTGGGCAATAGAAACAGTGCTTACATGACGGTCAGACTCGACGATTTCCATTATTTTATCGGTATTTTAGACAATTGGCCTTCTTCCAGAGCGTGGTGCATTTTTGACATCGAAATTACCGGAACGGAATTGAGGAAACCAAAATTGCACATGATTGGCTGTTACAGTATAAAGGACCATGAACACTATTCACGTTGTTTCCGTCTGGCTTGCGTTTTTGCCTTAATCGAAGAATAACTGTAGAATATGGCATATTTTTTCCTTACTGGTGTCCATCTTTGACGCGTGCTCAAACAATACTGAGTCAAGCAATCGCAAAACTGCCTGAGAAGTTTATTTAGTACGAAATCCTATCTTTCTAACGCCATCTAGCATATACCGCCGGTCGCACTTATACAACGCGAGCTACAGATTACTAAAGCCATCTATTAGAAATATAATGGATTTCTTTTTACTACACCTGATGCAATAATATTCACCCCAACAATGTCAATGTGGAAATAATAACAATACAAGCAACAGGAACAACTACGCTACATACACAAGCAACAATAATAAATTGTCTTGTTTTATTAAGTACGTACATAAGCATGCCGTTCAACAGTGTGTGTGGCTTAAACCATTTTAATGTGGTGCATACTTACTTACTATACACGCTTATACTCTATATGATGCACAGGTGTGACACTGAGGGTGGGTGTATCAGGCGCGTACGTAGAATTTTATTTTGGGTGGTGATTTACAAAAATTATTATTTACGGTCCTTAACTCCTCCTTACCATTTCAAAATATACTCTACCATAATTCTCGTTTTCTAAAATGGCTGAAGAGTATTATTGAAGAAAAATATTTTTTTGAAATAATTTGCAGTGAGTTTCTAAAATCTAACTATAGCTAGAACTAACCAATTTAAAATTTATATAAAAAAAATTTTTTATTAAATTAAAACTAAACTAATCTCTGATGAGAAGTAAGGGTTGGCTCAATATGAGGATTCATGTTTAAAAAAATCCAAGTCAACAATTGTAAACTCCAATAAATCCCTCCTTTGTTGGCGCTACTGGTGTGTGCGTGTGTGTGTGTGTGTGTGTGTTTGGTTGTAATTTAATATTAAAAAAACAAATATTCGTGGGTATCTCAAATTTAAATTGAATTACAAAACACATGAAGCAAACATTTAAAATTTCTAGAAATCAAAATATATTTAAGGTACATACACAAACGCATTACTTTATATTAGGCTGGTTTATTACGCAATATGAGAATTTTGGTATATTTCAGTTTTGTATATTCACGAACATATTTTTGTTTTTTTTTTTTAACCAAATTATCTTTTTCCGCCCTTTGCATATTTTATAACTTAATAAATTAAAAGTATAACTACGTACAATGCACATGCCAAATTTCAATTATGTGTCTTGATCTAGCTCAATTTAACGAGAGCGTCTCATCCATTCATAGGAATATGGATGGATGGCTGGAACATAGGGCCACAACGAATTTCTTCCATTCGGGTCTATTTTGTGCCAGCTCCTTCACTTCATTCCAGCTAAGGCGCATGGCACGGGTTTCCAACTCTAATAATCGTCTTCAGGTGTTCATTAGTCTTCCTCGTCTACAACTTCCTTGGAGGTTCCAGTCAATCGCAGTCCTCATTAGGTTGCCGCTCTTCCTGCGCAGAACATGGCCGATCCAGCTCCATTTTCTTTTTTGGATCTCGAATTGAACTGGTTTTTGTTGGGTTCTGGCCCATAAGACATCGTTTGATATAGTATTTGGCCAGTATATTTTTAGAATTTTTCGTAGGCAACGGTATACGAAGACTTTTAGTGAGTTTATATCGTCTCAAATGGGACAAAAAAAAAGTTTACTTTCGGTAGTAGCGAAATCTAGATACTCCACAGAATTACTGGCAGAGAGACACACACACTACATTCGAAAATTAAAATTTTTTGAATCATTTCAATTTTCAATTTTATATATTGTGAATTTTCGTGCTCAAAGTCAGCAAACACGCACATTCGAAAATAGGCGAGGTAAGCGTATGGGAGGATCATTTTAATACGATTATCCGATACAATATTTACCTTCCGAATCTTACTTTTATGTACAAATTAGGCGAGACCAGACTAATGTACTTCCACAAAACCACGGCTTTGCTTACTTTATGATTTATTTCGTTTATATTTAGTCTGAATAAAGTTTCTTCTTGAATATCATATCAATAATGTCATTAGCATATATGATAATAGAATAAAAGAAACTTTCTCTTAAATACTTAAATATGTATGCTTCTCAAACTTGCAACACCAAATCGAGAGTTCGAGAGTTTCGAATACTACGAGTTCAAATATCAAGGTTGACAAATTAATTCAGACTCAACAGATTCAACAGACTAAAAAATGATTTACATTAAAATTGTTCAAGTTATTTCAATATAAATGCACATAATAAAATTAGCTGTGACATTACGTGAATATATGATAGATGGATTAGCAGGAATAATATTTTATTATACCCTGCATAATGCGATATGCATGGTATATTCATTTCGGTCAGATGTTTGTGTCCACTTGAAGGAATCTCCGGAGATATAGACATAGACATATATTCGTGATCAGCGTCGATTAAATTTTCGATTTAACGATGTCCGTCCGTCCGTCCGTCCGTCCGTCAGTCCGTCTGTCTGTCACCTGGCTGGTTCGCACGATAACTTGAGTACATATTGAGCTATTTCGACGAAATTTGGCATAAGTAACCTATGATCCAAGAGTACGGAGGGGATTGATATTGGGCATGATCGGTCAATAGCCACGCCCACACCAAGCATTAAAAGCGACTAACCTCGGAATTTTCAAAATCTTTAACTTGCTATAACTCACATAATATACCACTTGGGACAACAATATTCGGCACATAGACTTATATTATACTACTATATAACCTCACCAAAAATGGGTGAGCCACGCCTACTTTCTAGCGTAGCTCCCATACAAAGTGTCTGTACTTCTTTTAAATTGAAACTGCTGTAACTTCTACAATCTTCTGTCTAGAATAACCATAATGGACAATTAGATTAACATGACAGTACGAAATAATATGGCAGAAAGTCAGTGTGCCACGCCCACTCCTTTTTAGGTCTGCCATACAAAGTTGCGGAAATTAAAAAAATGTTACCGGTTATAACTTGCAAACTATTCAGCGTAGAATAACGAAATTTAAGGTGTGGATTAGTATTGTACGAGCAACTAGGCTCACAGATAATGGGCGCACCACGCCCACTGTTTATCGTAGCCCCCATACAAATTTTAAATTGAAACAGCTGTAACTTCGGCAATATTCTGTCTAGAAAAACCGTAATTGACACTTAAATTAATATAGTAGTTGGTAATAATCTGGCAGAAAATCAGTGTGCCACGCGCACTCCTTCATGGGTCTCCCATACAAAGTCGAGGAAATTAAACTAAAACTTTTAAGCTCCATAACTTACAAACCATTTAGCGTAGGACAACCAAATTTAAGGTGTGGATTAATATTGAAAAATTAATTGGATTTACAAGAAAGAGGTAAGCCACGCCCACTTATTATATAGCTCCCCTCATAACATACAAAGTACTTCGTCAAAGTCAACCATATTTCGGGTGTAAATTAGTACTATATGCAAAAATTCTTTCTCAAAAAGTAGAAATAAAAGAAAAAGATGGATATTCGAATAAACTTTCTATATATATATCTACATATGCAGGGTATAATTTGGTCGGCCCTAGACGACTGTAAGGAAATTTTTTTTCATTAAGTCTTCTACCATAATGATCAATTCTAATGAATGTATAAAGTCAGCAGCTAAAGCAGCTAAAGCACAAAGTGCCATGAAAAAGCTTTTAGAAGAGCTCTGTGACAAATCTCTGAAAAGAAAGTGATGTAACTGGGCATAGGTCTCTTCTAATGACTTCCACAAATTGAACACGTATCTCGGCAATGGTTTGCTCAATCTGGTCTTCAAAGACGGTCAAAGTTTCCGATTTGTTATCATAAAATCATATAATCCCAGAGAAAATCATCATACTTACTTATGTGGCCATTACAACCGAAAATCGATTTCGGCCGAATCTAGCATGCTTCGCCAGCCAGTTCTTTCCTTCGCTAGTTGGCGTCAGTTAGAAATTCTAAGCGCTGACAAGTTCTCCAGTACTAGATCTTTCCGCCGGAGGTTAGATCTTCCTCCTCTGTGTCGTCAACAAGTTCAGAATATAACACCTTCTCAGATGGAGCGTGTTCTTCCATTCGCTTGACATGACCTAGCCAGCGCAGCCACTGAATTTTAATGCATTTTACTATGTCGGCGTCGGCGAACAGCTCATACAGCTCATGGTTGTACCTTATTCGATACTCGCCACCAACGCAACTAGGTCCGAAGGTCTTGCGTAAGATTTTTCTTTCGAAAACTCAGAGCATTTTCTCACCGGAGGTGGAAATTGGCGAAGCTTCGGCGAGACATATAAGGAGAGGCATTATGAGAGAATGTGGTTTTTATTTTTCGAGAGAGGGCCCTACTTCTCAATTGCTTACTTAGCCCAAAGTAGCACCTGTTAGCAACACTATCTCCGGGCTGAGAAAATAATCAAGAAGCGCTAAAACAGACGATCGCGATGATCAATGTTGCATGTTGCGCAATCTTGTTGGTCAAACGTGTCTTCAGTAAACACTCAATTCAAGTATGGGGCACGAAATAATCGGCAATCATGGTGCTATAGCGCTCGTTGTTGACGGTAACGTTCTCACCATTCTCATTTGTAAAAACACGTAAGGAACAACGATTCCACCGACCCATAAAGCATACCAAACAGTGAATTTTTGTGGATATAACGGTGCCTCGTGAATACCTTGTGGATTCTCTTCACTCCAAATGGTCTTTAACTTAATTTCCGCCCAAAAAGGCTTAGAAAAAATCATTGGATCGTTCATTGGAAAAAAATTATACTATTTACTTCAATGAAAGTAATTTCCATAACTTTCTACAACTTTTTTCATCTTGCTGGCAAATGAGCGATACCATCTCGATAAAATCCACCCATTTTCGCACTTCTTCAACATTTCGGAAACATGTACCACTCAAGCCGTGCTGCATTGATCTGAACAAGTGGTAATCAGAAGGCGCTATGTCTGGTGAGTACGCTGGGTGTGGGAGAGTTTCCCGTTTCCTGTCAGTGTTTCTCTGACGATATTTCCCAGTGTGTGGCCAAGCCTTATCGTGAAGAAGAATAACTTGTTGCGCCTGTTACTCGCTATTACTGGTCTTTTTCGCAACAACTCATCACTCAGTTTGTTCAATTGACGTTTGTAGACATCAGCAGTAACAGTTTCATTTGCGGTTTCAGCAGCTCGTAGTACACCACTCCTTGCTGATCCCACCAAATGCAGAGCATTACCTTATGACCGTGGATGTTCCGTTTTGGTTGTGATGTTGATGGTTGTCCTGGGTCCATCCATGACTTTTTCCATTTAGGATTGTCGTAATAGATCCACTCTTCATCGCCAGTCACATTACGCCAGAGAAATCTTGTTTCCAAGTTATTCTAACGTTAGAGCTGAGTTCTCATGCAATAATGCTTGCAATTCATCGTCTTCCAATTTTTTCGGCTGTCCTGAGTGTGATTTGTCATTGACATCAAAATCATTTTTTCTGAATCGTCTATACCACTCTTCAAGTAATCGATGAACGTCTGCTACATTTTTTCTCAAATCAAAGTAGTGCAGAAAAGCACATGTCGAAAAAATATTTTATAGAGTTCCATTTTTCACAAAGCAAAAAAATTGTTGTGTACACAAATAATTGTTTGTGGTGACTGAATTTGATCGAGAAATGTCAAAACTAAAAAATAAGTACTAGATGCATGACTAATGATTATTAAAACTGTCTACATCCCCCTCTACCGTTCCGCGGACGGAAATTAAGTTAAGTACCAATAAGTATGATTTTTCTGCGAGTCTAAAAATTATACATTTCTATATGTAAGCTTAAATTTTATATATCGAATGCTACATTAAATGCTATTTATAGCATATAAATTAAGCGATGTATCAACTGTCAGTCAGGTATCAGTCATGACATTGTCAGAAGAGATGCTTCTTGCACAATAAATAGACTGTCTCAAAGCATAAGCATTTATTTCATGATAATGTACCGTTGTATATAATTCTCTCTACTCATTCACATTCTTCTTCTCTCTCTCTCTCTATCTCTCTATCTCTCTGTCTCTCACGTGCATAGCATCGAAAGCGCAAATACTATCAAATCGTGAAATTTTCATCCAAGGTGGCAGTGACATTAATTTGACATGTGTGGCACCACAAGCACCCGGACCCTATACACATATGCTATGGTATAAGGATAGCGAATTAATAAATGATTCAACGCGTGGCGGCATACGTGTTGTCTCTGAACAACAGATGAAAACAAGCAATTTGGTGATATCACGTGTACTGCATAGAGATTCAGGGAATTATACATGTGCGGCTGATAATTCAAGTAAGTCTCTGTTGATATCTCAATTGTATTGTTTGTAATTGTGCGTGAGAATATTGTTTTTGATTTTGTCATTAGAAATTCGTAAAAAAATATATATTTTTTTCGATTTTTTTTTTTTTATTTTACAGATTCCGATAGCGTATTTGTGCATATCATCAAGAGTGAACAACATGCCGCCATGCAACATGAGCTGGGTGTACGTATGCAGATACCAAAAATGTTGCTTGTACTGTTGACGTTTTTTTGTGTAAGTGCATCCAAATGTATCATCGATTGTTATTTTAGAAATCTAGCATTGAACTTAATGCTTTTCCCATTCCTCCGTTTTAAGTGGATAATATCGCTTCCTCTGTCAGACTTTATAAATCACTTAGGAAATTGTATTATCCCTTTTGCTACATATATTATATCCGTGATAATAGCTATTTAATGTATTTACGAGTATTGTCTTCTACTTTCTGTTCTACACTTCTTACTTGCAGCTTTTAGAGAGAGTCATTAAATGAAATCTACTTTAAATTACGCATCATTAAACCGTATACATACCATACATAAGAGGTCTTTGCAAGCATTATACATAGAGACAGTAAAAATGAGAGAAAGACACAAAACAACAAAACCAAAAAAAAAAAAAAGGAATACAAAAAAAAAAAAAAATCAAATAAAACCAAATTTAATGAATCAGTTTATTATCTCTGATTACCGATGCTGTTTGAGCCTTGCCAATACAAATGGAAAAGAAAAAGCTTACACCTTAGTAAAAGGTAATTATTTCACATACACTCAATGGAAGAAGCTCTGTGGATGTGTAAAAGAATTAAAAAAAATAATAATAATAATAATAACAAACCATTTATATTTGTTTCTTTCCAGCTTATTAAGCTACACTAGGATAGTTTAATGGGTTTAATGGCTCTTTTTTGGACTGAAGAATTATCAGCAGCAAATATTCAGTCCATTTACATGATCATATTACATATTCGTTACACGTTTTGCTTATTTCATGGAGCATTTGCCATTCAACATCAACATCAACATCAACATCGAAAGATTAATACCGACGCACATGTAGTTTGCACGGCTACTGCTTTACATATACGAGCATTTACAATATTTGGAATCATTTGTATCGCAAAAATCAATCAATTCGTCTGATTATATACAGATAAAAGTGCATTACACTCATGGTTGTCGTTGTTGTTGTTTAAGATTATTTTTAGGCACATTTATTATGTACATTTTGTCTTTGGCGTTTTCAGTTACAACAACAAACAACATAAGACAAGTGACAATAAACAAACGAGAACAATTGAAATTCCTTCTCTATATAATTGACGATCCATTGCGAGGACAATTTTCTAATCCATACAATTCAAACATCCCAATTGATGGCAAATAGTAATTTTCATCGATTTCATCCATAATTGTCAATAAATAAGTGGAAAGGCCTTAAAGTATTATTAATGGCTAATGGGGACGATTGAGCATTGGGCATTGGGCATTCATTCAAATGGGATTTCAAACCTTGTCATATACACAATTTGTTGTGCCCCATATTATTTGTATCCTTATGATTCCCCTTCCTCCACCAATTCATCATTATGTGCATTTTGTTTTTTTTTAATTCCACTATTTATTGTAAATGTTTGTAATTTTCTATTTTGAAATATTTGTTAAATGTACATTTTCCAAATTACATTACATTGTACATATGATAAACTAATTAAATTAAACTCTTAATTAACTGTAACTAGTAGTGTAATTAATTTGTAAGTATTTTTGTACTTAATATTTAAGCCAAAAAACTAATTTTAATTAGAACAATTAATAAATAATAAATGAATAAAAAAGAAAACGCAAAAAAAATATGAAGTAAATAAAAACAACTAGACAAAATCAATAAAAACAATTGAAAAAAAAAAATAATAACTAAAATAACTGAATTACTATGAGAATCAAAATAAAAAAAAAAAAAACAAATCAAACTAATTATAATAATGATTTAAAATTATTCGGACCAAGTAGGTAAGAGGTAAGTACGAAGGAATCTTTATATCAGTTGTAGTAAAAAGTAATCCATTATTTTTCCAATAGATGGCTTTAGTAATCTGTATCTCGCGTTGTATAAGTGAGATCGGGTTATACTAGGTGGCGTTCGAAAGATAAGATTTCGTACTAAATAAACTTCTCAGGCGGTTTTGTGATTGTTTGACTCAGTATTGTTTGAGCACGCGCTAAAGATGGACACCAGTAAAGAGCAAATACGCCATATTTTACAGTTTTTTCTTCGATAAAGCCGAAAACGCAAGTTCTGATACTGTGACAGCCAATCACGTGCAATTTTGGTTTTATCGATTCCGTTCCAGTAATTTTGATGTCAAAGATGCAAGGCCAATTGTCGAAAATATAGACAAAATAATGGAAATCGTTGAGTCTGACTAACATGTAAGCACTGTTTGTATTGCCCAGGAGATAAACATTGCACAAAAATCGGTTTAGAACCATTTAAATAAATAAAACTTTCAATTTAATGTAAAAATAATAGATTTCTTTTTACTAGACCTTATATTCTTTGACTAAATTATAGCCAGAGACAAAAATACAGATTTTACGTATGATTTGTACTTATTACAGCCAATAGATAGTACTCGATAACCACTTGTATAGGTACAAAATCATTTTAAAATAATATACTGCGATTTTTGTCTGGAAAATGTCGGTTCACAGGTGAAAAAAATTTTGTACAAAATTTCTTATCGGGAAATAGTCGAAATCGTTGAAGTCAAATAGCAAATTAAATGCAATTTTTGACAAAATCCAAGAATAGAGCATTAAGGCATGGCAAAAAAAAAAAGCAAATTCTGAAATTCATTGAAACCACACCTTCTTGCAAAAGCATCTCACATTTTTTCAAATCAATACTAGTAACCGCTTATATTTCGAAAATAAAAAATATATATATTTGTCATTGAAAACGGTCTTGTTTTTTTTCTCAAAATAATCTCTAGGATCGCATAGGATCCCCTGGTATCTCCAGGACAGCTCTCGTACAGCCAGGCGGCTCTAAAGTCCGAGGCTGGTTTGGGAATATTTTAAACTTCTCAATGCCCTGGCAGCAAAGAATTCTGTCACCCTTCTCATGTGGGTGCCGGGACATGAGGGACACAAGGGAAATCAACCGTCACATAGAGACGCTGAATATATTGTGCAATACTCTAATCGTTACTAAGCTCAGCCAGATTAAATTTTTACGACTTGTGTATCAGTGGAATTTTCATAGCATTGAAATCTACATATCGTAATACTCTAGTTTTCATACATCTAATTCGCCAAACTATGTAATACTAACTATCAACTAATCCATCTCTACCGAATTATATATTTTAATTTTAAATATACAAGATTAGCATAATAACTATTTTATTGCTGCAATACTTAAATATTAATTCGAATTATGTTATTTCTAAACACAATCATACTCCTTGTTTCCTTTTTAAACAAAATGTAGCACCGCTTTGCTTTGTCGCAGATAGTATAATACAGGGTCAATTTTTTTAAGAGCCTTCGGATTTGATTTAAAAAAAAAAAACACATAAAATTTAGAGAAATGTATGAAATCTTTATTTGAGTGGATAGAACATACGCTGGGTCCAATTTTGGCATACTCTCTCTAACATATCGGCCGGTATCTCATGAATAAACTCTTCAATATTGGCTTCCAGTGCGTCAACCGTTGCGGGCTTGTCGCTATATACATGAGCCTTAACATAGCCCCACAAAATATAGTCTAAAGGCGTTAAATTGCACGATCTAGGCGCCTAATTGACCGGCCCCAAGCATGAAGTAATCTGTTCACCGAACTCGCCTTTCAATTGGGCCACTGTTTCGCCATTGTGACACCGTCAACAAGACGGTCAGCCAAGTCCAACTCTTCCATTTTGGACAAAAAAAAAGTTTGTAATCATCGCACGGTAGCGCTCGCCATTCATAGTAACGTTCCTGCCTACGTCGTCTTTCAAAAAGTACGGTCCAATATCTGCGAACGACGCCGAATCGATAATTTGCGGTCATCAACAACACTGGCGGATACAGCTGCAATATTTTCCTCTGTCCGCACTCTACGTACGCATGTTGGTGGTTTATTGTCCAATGATGTAGATTTGATGTGAAATTTAGATTCCGAATAACAGCCTCAGAAGGTCGCCCAAACTGACCATAAAATGAATGAATGAATGAACCGAGCATGAATTTTGATAATAAAATCCAATAATTTGCAAGAGTTGTTCATTTGTAAGTCGATGCATGGGTGAATTATAGACTAAACTAAACATGTTTGACAGTAACATGTTACACGAAACAGTGTTGCCAAAAAAAAAGTTGATAAAAAATCACCCTGTACTTAGCAAAGACATAATATTATAAATCTTGTTGGATTACTCATTTTCCAAAGAAAATTAAAATGATAAAATAATAATAATGCGGACGAATAATTTTCAGGCTATATCACTGCAATGCATAGTTTCCATTGTTTATATTTCTCCCTCCCTCTCTCTCTGTCTCGCCCTCTTTCTCTTTCACAGGCTTTGGTTCCTGTTCGTTGCTCATCATTATGACTGTTGTTAAAGCATAATTTTAATTGACTCTGATTATGGGTACATGTTGTCAAGCAGGCAGGTAGACGATGGTACTAAATAATTGTATTTTATGAGCAAGGCCATACGTGTCCTACTGGTACGTGATATACATACAACGACGACGACTAGGCATGTACAGCTTTAAAAGGTCATGTACCATCATGAAGACAATAAAACTATTTATTTGTGTGCAACAAGATATGGTAAAAAATAGGAGCTACAGCAAAACTAGAAAAAAATCATATAGCTATTTCCTGCATCACCTCTTCATCACTACTATGTACTACCCACCCTGAAAGGGTATTCATGTAGGTGCCATCGTCTGCCGCAAAAGTGTCATAACGTTTAATTTTAATGAATGTAAATGACATCGTTTAAGTGAGTGTAACACGAAGCAAATTGAGATACCGTTGCGGTGTTGGTGATGATGATGATGCCGATGCTAAGGTAAGTCACATGTATTCACACATACACTTACACAAAGCTGGTACTCTTGTAGTGATGTCGAAATGCGCTAAAGTGAAAGTTGTCGCTGTGGTTGAATCTTAGGTAAGGCAAAAAAAAAAATGGATATACATATAAAGAAGGTTATGAAGTGGTTTAAGATATTGCATATACAAACACACACACACACACAGAGCCACATTGGAAAATTAACAAATTTAACTGCATAGTAGGTATTGTAGTAAAACGTTCATATTTTTTATTGTTCATGACACACTTATAATAGTACATAATATACATTTATATTTTCATTAAAATAAATTTTTTTTTGTCTTTTATGCGTCTTATATGCCTATATCAGGTCAGTCCATAAGTTCGTGCGTTTTTCTTAGGTGGTTTTAAAATAAATACAAAAGTCGTTTTCAGTGTTTATTAATCAATAATTAATTTTCCTGCATTATTTACAATGTTTTCCCAATGTTTAGGCAAATTTTTAATTCCCTGCTCAAAAAAATTGTTTCTCCTTGGAGCCAATGTACGCGTCGATATCCCATTTTATTTATAAAGTCTTTTGAGGTGTAGTTCTTGTATTGCTTAAATGGGACTGAAGTCCGCAATATCCGGAGAGTATGGTGGAGCTCCCATTCGAGCTCGCTCAGCTTGCCTAAGGTCTGTCTTGCGGTATGCGATCTTGCGTTATCGTGGCGAAACAAAACTTTGCGTCTATTGACTAAAGACGGTCGATTTTATTCAAGTGCTTCATTCAGTTTGGATAGTTGATAGCAATAATAATCAGCTGATCAAAATAAATGATACCGACCATATTCCACCAACAGGAGGCCATCTGTGGGGGTTGGTTCTGATGTTTCATCTTTATTTAACCACTGGCGTTTGCCAACAGGATTATTGTAAAGGACTCATTTGTCGTCCCCAGTAACAATACGATTCAAAAAACTCTCATTTTCAAGCTGAGAACACACATTCACTCTCTGCTGAAGATTTGCAAAGGAAAGTTTATTCGGAATCCATTTTTCCAACTTTGAAATCTTGCTCAATTGAACCAGGTGCCTGTAAACTGTTCCATGTGATGAATTTAACCTTCCAGCCATCATATCGACTGTCAAACTTGGCTCAGCTCCCACAAATTCCAGCTAGACGTCGGAGTATAAGACACTCAGGACGACCAGAGCGTAGGGCATCCTCAACGTCACAATCACCACTTCGGAATTTGGAAAATCACTTTTGCGCAGTCCTTACACTCATGGTAAGGACTCCCCATGAGTTGCGTTTATTTCTGCAGCAGCAGTTGTTGCATTTTTTCCACTTTTATAAAAAAAAATACAAAATATGCCTCTTATACTCATTCGAAGATTCCATTTTATTTTTTAACAACGCGTATTTTAATCCGCTATTAAAATCACTTATTGAATACACAATACATCAGAGAAAATAAAAATAGTTCCTTTATCTCCCATGAATCATTTGGTTAACATAAAATCCCTCTTAGGATTCAATTATGTGCTAGCTCGAAGCTGTTAAAAATCCGAGTAGAAAAAAAAACAGCTTTGTAAATTGTTTAATATGCACGAAAGAATGTATTAAACTTCATGGAGAATATTTTTAAAAAACCAATCAAAGCATTTTCGATTTAAAAAATCGTTGGTTTTTCATTGTTATTTCATTAACTCGTGTATTAAATATTTATGATTTTGCATTTAATATTCATACTATGTATTTCCAACGAATAAAACTGTTATCGTAGGATGATTAAACTTCATGGAATTTTATCTTCAATGATAATGAGAGTGTGTTTATATTTTAGAATACACACATGCCTTCATACATATGCACATACTCACACATACATACGTATGGTTTAATTAGAATCATCTTTATTGCCTATTGGCGTTTTGAGTGAAAACAACAATTAACGATTAATTTATCAAAATTCAAAATTTTGTTTATGTGAATTACTAATTCGTACAATATCTTTCCCCTGTGTTGTATTGAGATACAATCAGATACATAATATACGTTATATTAACATACAAGCATATACGAGAACTTGGCTTATTTCTTTTTCTACGTATAAATTATTTGTTTTTCGCTATTTTAGCATAATTTACATTCAACATTTGCATATATAGCTTACAAGTACCATAAATAGTAGGGGTACATACAACAATATACTTTGAAGAGGTGGTTCACGTCAATATTCATTGCGTAGCATTACTAAAATTCCTGCTCTTTTTTTCAAATATTCAAATAAAATATTTTTAATTTCTTGGAGTCGAAACCTTTTACATTTTTTTGCTCCAATGTATTTCCAAACTACAGTTGAAATTGATAGACAGTATCAAAAAACAAAAGAAATATAATTATAATAGGTGTACAAATAAATATTGTCATGTAAAGTTGATTGCATTAAAAACATTTTATATGACATCGATTTTGTCATTTACAAGCTGTCTGTCATTCAGTGTGTATCAATTTTTGTAAGCGACGGATGGATGGATAAGCAATACTCACGCCGTTGTATGTTATTCTCTTTTCAAATGAAACAAGTATGGCTGAAGCTGTGAAATTGATTAATTTGACTTTGTGTGTCACTCTGTGTCTGGTCGGATGGGAAGGGAGTCATTTTCTGCGCACTTCTGGAGCCTGGTCAAACTGTCACAGCTGAACGTTATCATCAATAAATGATCAAATAAATTAATGTTGTGTATGAAAAAATACCAATTATTCGCCAAGAAAGTCGAAAAATTATGTTGCTACATGACAATGCTCGTCCACAAACAGCAAAATCAACTCATCTTTAGGCTGGGAAGTTCTCCAGCATGCGACGTATTCTCCAGGTTTGGCTCCTTACGACTACCATGTATTTAATTTATTCTATTTAGCTGATCAGCGATTATTCGAAGTTGAAGCTGTGCAATTGGACCTTATCAGTGAGGCTTTAGACCTGACAAGTCCACCATCGACCAGATCCTCTCACTGCGCCAAATTCTGGAAAAAACCCACGAAAAGCAAATCGACACCCATCATCTCTTCGTCGATTATAAAGCTGCGTTCGATAGCCCGATACGAGATTGCCTATATGCCACCATGTCTGAGTTCGGTATCCCTGCGAAGCTGATAAGGCTCTGTAGAATGACGTTGAGGAACACGTGCAGCTTCGTCAAGGTAGGAAATGACCTCTCCGAATCCTTTAATACCTTGCGGGGTTTTAGACAAGGCGATCCCTTATCCCGTGAACTCTTAAATTTTGTGTTGGGAGGGGTATTGCGAAAACCCGGTGTACATCGTAATGGCACCATCTTCTACAAAAGTGTCTAGCTGCTTGCGTATGCTGATGACACTGATATCATAGGATGACGTAAGCGAGATGTTACTGTTGCGTTTTCTGCGATCGAAAAGAATTCAGCCTTCGCTGAATTCTTCTCTCGCCCGACAAAATCGACACTCTACAAGACGCTCATTATAACCGTGCTGCTCTATTGCGCAGAAGCATGGGTTGTGTCGTAGACTGATGCAGTCCCGATTGGGGTGTTCGAAGAAAAATTCTTCGTAAAATTTTCGGTCCTGTTCGCGTCGGTGACGACTATCGTATTCGAATGAACCATGAACTGTACGAGCGAATAGTGATGCGTTGACATAATCCAACGCATCACTATTCAACGTCTGCGGTGGCAAGGCCATGTTGTGCGTATGGATGGAGAAGAGGAAGGCCATGCCTCCGATGGAAGGACTAGGTCTTGGAAAACCTGTCTGCGCATGATGTAACTGATTGGAGAAGGTACTCATAAAGTAGAGACGCCTGGAGACAGCTGCTGCGGTCGGCTGCACCTCGATAACGGGTTGTAATGGCCATATATGATGATAATGATGAACTGTGCGAAAATGCCTCGATAACTATTTTGCCTCAAAACCTCCAAGTAAGGGGATCTATCATCTACGCGATAAATGGCAAAAGACTATAGAGAGTAATGGCGAATATTTTGATAATTAAGCTTTTTTAACAAGTGTGATAATGATATTCTTGAGAAGCATGACACAATTTATTTGTACACCTATTATATGAAAAATAGTATATGCAGATAAGTATAAGCCACATAGATATCTTAGTTCAGCTGGTTAGTCAGTTGGCCTTCTGTCTCTGAAGTCTTGAGTTCGAACAATTCAACAGCATTTCTTCAAAGTTACTATGTCAAAGCCAAAGCTAACGTAGTCAACAATCAGCACCACTGAATTCAGCTTACTCCCGCTGGGTGCTCTACTTGACTTGGAAAAGGAATGTCTTCGATCCGAGCACAGTGTAAGAAATCAATCACATATTCATATAAAAAAAGGGATTTTATATATATTTACAACTCATTTTTGACCTAAATACAGTAGGATGGATATGTTGTAAAATGAGAAATGCAAAAAAAAAACGCTACATTTTCAATGCGATTACTGTCACACTCCCATATACAAAAATATATGCACTTATTGACTTTATTCTTAAATATTATTTTGAAACAAATATGGAAGCAACACGATTACATTGAAATTAAATGTATTTTATAAATGTAATTAGGTATGTATTTGCAAATGCAATGCCAATATAATTATACAACAGATGTTATATATCATTTTTTCAGTATTGAATTGTATAATTATATGCGCCATTAGAATATGTAATAGCAATGTTTAGCATGCACTTCCAATGTGTGCGCATGCATGTGATCAATTCCGAACGAATTTGAATTTTGGTATATACGAATATCATATGTGTAATAAGAGCATGTGTTGTATGGTCATTTTAAACATTTATCGCATAAATTACAGCTTTACGCAACAATAATACTGCTGTTAATGCAAAGCAAAGCAGTGCCAATATCGCTAGCAACTTGTAAATTACTGATAGATGGGTTAACAATCGGTACTGCTAACACGATGTGGAGGCAGGCAGGAATGGAACTTAGTATGATCTATGTTGGTAATAGTAATGGTACTGGTTGGACGGGTTAGGCTAAGACCTTGATGTACCGCGACCAACTTGATCTATTGTGGCCCTTCCATGCGAAGTGGCCTCTTAGTGCTCCAGAGAGTAATCTAAGACTCTTTTTGTTTAAGGTTAGAGCGGTGTTTGCTCTTTTGGTATCAAAGCTCAGGAATTTTTTGGAGTGGTTGAGATCGCCATTATCATTCCAATATTTTTTGATTTTGTGTTGGATCCATTTCTTGGTATCCTGTTTTATGTTGTTTTTATTGAAGCCAACGAACGGGGTTGGACCGATAAATCACCCTTCAGCCCCTTTTTTTGGCATAAAAGTCCGTCTTTTCATTTCCTTCATGTCCTTCATGTCCTGGCACCCAGAGAGATCTGACCTATGTTACTTCTGAAACAAAACAGGCAGAATATAAGAGTAACAATTGAAGTTATAAAAGGTAATTGCCTTTTTGACAGATACGCTAACCTATTAGGGGCACAATTTCGTTGACTACTGCAAAAGCTGACAGTATATGGATGAAGAAGGGACAGCAGAACATCTCCTCTGCAGATGTCAATCTCTAAGCATCTTTTTTGTTTTCGCACTTGGTGGGAAAAAATACATAATTTTCGACTTACGCTTATCAAAATGAGCTGTGTAGGAATTTATTAGCCATAAAAATTGCCTACAAACATCCATCCACCAAAAATGTGTTATTGAATCGCAATTATCAAATGTACGCTTCAGGAAATAATTAGTTGCAAGTGTATATGAACATTACTAATTCACACACACACACACACAGACACAGACACAATAACACAATTGATTTTGAGAGCCGCAATAGAGGAGGGGTATATATTCCATCGTTTGCCTTCTAGTCACAGACAAGAATTGTTCAATTCGTATATATTCGCATATAACGTAGTTATACATTTTTTTTTCAAATATAAACTTTAATATTAACAGGTAGTACGATGGTACGAACAATTCCGACAGTGGAGTGTGTGCCCGATAACCCCAATTACAGATGATGGTGTTGATATTCCACCACCCGACTATGACGAGGCTGAAACGGCCATTTTAAGGCTGAAGAACAACAAAGCTGCAGGTGCAGATGGCCTGCCTGCCGAGTTGTTTAAGACCGGAGGCGATGAGCTGCTCACCCGCATGCACCAGCTCATAAGCAGAATATGGTCGGATGAAAGCATGCCTGATGATTGGAGGCTCAGTGTTCTCTGTCCTGTACATAAAAAAGGAGACCCCACAATTTGCGCCAACTACCGTGGAATAAGTCTCCTGAGCATCGCATACAAGGTTCTATCGAGCGTACTGTGTGAAAGGTTGAAGCCTATGCTCAGCAACCTGATTGGACCTTATCAGTGTGGCTTCAGACCTGGTAAATCCACCATCGACCAGATTTTCACACTGCGCCAAATCCTGGAGGAGACCCAAGAAAAACAGATCGACACACACCACCTATTTGTTGATTATAAAGCCGCTTTCGACAGTCCGGTAAGGGATTACCTCTACGCAACAATGTCTGAGTTCGGTATTCCTGCAAAGCTCATTCGACTTTGTAGAATGACACTGCATAACTCTCGTTGTGCAGTGAAAATTGGGAAGGACCTCTCCGCACCGTTTAATACTGAACGGGGTTTCAGACAAGGTGATTCGTTATCGTGCGACTTCTTCAATCTTATTATGGAGAAAATAATACGAGCTGCTGATCTACGACATAATGGCACTATCTTCAACAAAAGTGTCATGCTGATAGCGTATGCCGACGATATTGACATAATCGGCATGAACACGCGAGCAGTCAGTGCAGCATTCTCAGAGTTGGAAAGAGAGTCGCGTCGGATGGGTCTCACGGTGAACAAGGGCAAGACGAAGTATCTAGTGTCAACAAACAAAGAGTCCCGGCGCCTTGGACAGCACGTCACTGTTGACAACTACGCTTTTGAAGTAGTAAGGGACTTTGTCTATCTTGGAACCAGCATTAACAGCAGTAATGACGTCAGCTTGGAGATCATGCGTAGGATAACTCTTGCTAACAGGTGTTACTTTGGGCTGAGTAGGCAATTGAGAAGTCGAGCCCTCTCTCGAAGAACGAAAACTACACTCTACAAGTCTCTAATCATGTCTGTCCTAACATATGGCGCTGAATCCTGGACAATTTCCACCTCGGATGAGCGAATGCTTGGAGTTTTCGAGAGAAAAGTCCTACGCAAAATCTTTGGACCTATTTGCGTTGGTGGCGAGTACCGAATAAGGTACAACCATGAGCTGTACGAGCTGTATGCCGATATTGACATAGTAAAGCGCATCAAAATCCAGCGGCTGCGCTGGCTAGGTCATGTCGAGCGAATGGAAGAACACGCTCCGGCTAAGAAGGTGTTATATTCGGAACCCGCTGGAGGACGACGCAGAAGAGGAAGACCAAACCTCCGGTGGAAAGACCAAGTACTGGAGAACCTGACGGCGCTTGGAATTTCTAACTGGCGCCAGCTAGCGAAGAACAGAGATGGCTGGCGAAGCATGTTATTTTCGGCCTAAATCGATATTCGGTTGTTATGGCCACATAAGTAAGTAAGTAAGTATATTAACAGATAAATTCAATATTCAATAGAATAATCCCAAAGCAATTTCGGACAATGATATTCGCCTTTTTTCTTCTTTTACTTCTTGATTTGCTTTGAAATTTCAAGTGTAGCCCTGAGCAATATAGAGTTCACCTATGAGCTGCAATTGCTAAATAAAACTTGTCTTTATCCTCCTCTATTATTTCTTTACTCCTATCGCATACACACACACACACCCAATACTTACTTTTATCCACATTTCTATATCAATAATCGTATGTAGTATACATGTGTACAATGCATGCACATTAAGGTGGAGTTTTTTATATGAAGATTTCTTATTTTATTTTTTAATGGAATAGCAATGAAAATTTGACTTTATCTGAGTTAATAAATTTTACCAAATACAATATTACATATTTTCTACCGATTAATTTTTGAGGTTTAGTATGAAAAAACCCAGTTTCACTTCTCCTTAATGTACATGTACACACGAAATTATATTGCTTACTTGAATATTGAAGTAGAAATTATTTAAATGTCAGTGATTGATGATAAATAATGAATAATTTATGTATGATATAAAATCAAAGGGATAGCATAAACAATACGATGAACTATCTTTATAGCTGTAAGAGAAGTAATACTAATTATAATCATCATCATCATCATCATATATAATTACGATTGTACGTGCATCAAGATAACGCTGACAGTATAGAAGCGGCAAAGCAGCTGCATCATTACTATCAGGTATATGAATTATTTCCTACTCGTGTGGGAGGAGCCTACACAAAAACTAAATGAACGTAAGGGCATAGTGGGCCTGGGCTGAACTATTTAAACACTGTACATGAATAAAAAAGTCTAATTATCATGACAATAATTTGCAAACAAATTTTATGTTTTTATGTTTAAACATGAGCGGATCATAGTAGTGATTTTGTATGGGAACTATATAAAATAGTAGCAATATTATTACCAGCTACCAATTTATTGAATGTATTTATCAAATAATCTTCCCCTAGTTACGGCGATATATATATTTTTTTTTTTTTAATTTTGTAACCCTTTTTGAGAGCTACATTCCATGGTAGGCATGGTTCTTCGTCCTTAGGTCCTTAACTTAATTTCCGCCTGCGAACGTTAAAGGGTGATGTAAGCAGTTTTAGTAGTCATTAGTCACATATCTAGTACTTCTTTTCTAGTTTTGACTTTTCTCGATAAAATGACTGTGACTGACAAATAATTATTTGTGTAAACAACATTTTTTTTTTGCTTTGTGAAAAATGGAACGCGATAAAATGTTTTTTCGACATTTGCTTCTGCACTGCTTTGATTTGAGAAAAAGTGTAGCAGAAGTTCATGGATTACTTGAAGAATGTTATTGTGGTCAAGCCCCATCGTAGACGATTCAGAAGTAATGATGATTGATGTCAATGACAAACCACACTGAGGACAGCCGAATAAATTCGAAGACGATGAAGCATTATTGCATGAAAACTCAGCTCGAACGTTAGAAGAACTGGGAAATGAGCTAGGAGTTACTGAAGCAGCTGTTTCCAAATGTTTACACGCCATGGGAAAGGTCCATGGAAAGGAGGAAAAATGGGTACCACATGATTTGTGCGAAAGTGCTATTCACAAAAGTTTCAATATCGCAGTTTCCTTGCTTGTCAGACAGAAAAATGAAGAGTTTTCTCTGGCGTGTATTGTGACTGGCGATGAAAAGTGGATCTACTACGACAATCCCATACGGAAGAAGTCATAGGTGGACCCAGGACAGCCATCAATATCACAGCCAAAACGGAACATCCACGACTCTGCATTTGGTGGGATCAGCAAGACGTGATGTACTACGAGCTGCTAAAACTGAATGAAACTGTTACTGCTGATGTCTGCAAACGACAACTGAACAAATTGAATGATGATCTGTTGCGAAAAAGACCAGTAATAGCGAGCAACAGGCACAACAGGTTATTCACCTTCACGATAACGCTCGGCCACACACTGGGATAAATCGTCAAAGAAACACTGACGCAGCTCGAATGGAAAACTCTTCCGTACGCAGCGTACGCACCAAACATAACGCCTTCGGATTACCACTTATTCAGATCGATGCAGCACGGCTTGAGTGGTACATGTTTCCGAAATGTTGAAGAAGTGCGAAAATGTGCGGATGAATGGATTGCTTCGAAACCGACATCGTTTTATCTAGATGGTATCGCGTATTTGCCAGAAAGATGGAACAAAATTGTAGAAAGTGATGGAAATTACTTTCATTGAAATAAAAAAATTAAAAAAATATGTGGCACTTATAAGCCCCGATGGGCTCTTTGGACGAGCTTCTCTTCCATTACTGCTGTGCGTGTTCAATTTTGGACAGTATTAGAAAGGATCTACTTATTTTAGCCGGCTCTTGCGACATCACTTTTTCTGAGAAGCTTTTTCATGGCAAATCATTACTGCCGGAAGAATAGCCAATTGCTTGCCGACAGGTGGATACCGTTCGAGAGAAAAATCTTTTCGATATCCAGCCGAGGATTGAACCTGCGACCTACAGATCAGAAGGCCAACATATTAACCACTGAGCTACGGCGACCACTAATTATATAATTTTTTCCAATAACTGATTTTTTTCTAAGCCTTTTTGGGTGGAAATTAAGTTAAGGACCTATATATGTCTAGCGAGTAATAATTTATCCGCTAAGTCCACTATGTTTTATTTTTATTTGAATTTTTCAACCTTTACAATCTACTCAATCTTCCGACTAGGAGAACCATGTTTATCTCTTTACTAAATATTATCGTCCTAGATGTAATATGAATTCAATTAAAACGAAAATTTATATAAAATTCATGGTGGAGATAAATTAGGTCGATATACATAGCAATATTTGATCTAGTTATCGTGCAGATCAGACAGATGGCGAAAGATGGAAAAGAAATATGCAGATATACTTTTCTATATATCAAATTTATAAACCCCGTCACCAAAATGAATATGCCCCTGTACATACTGTGCAGAGTATAAAAAATATCTAAAAAAAAAAAATTAAATTTTAATGTATAATTAATTATTATACGTGTACTAAAAGAAACCAAGCCAAGTCCATTTCAAAGCAATCTATAAAAACAATTCGTTGGATCAAAGAAATTTTAATGAAAGAGTCTATATGCATCAATTACATAAAAGGATAAAGCGTAAATATATGAACTACAATATATTTATCATAATTTTCAATCAATTATTTGATAATCAATTTTATTCATTAGTGTAACAAAACAATTGTTCATCTGTGAACAAATGTTTATCCTATCCTTATCATAATAAATACTTTGAAATTATACGAACGAGTACTCAAAATTAAGTTTAATTTCGAAAAAAAAAAATTAAAAATCCATTTACCCCGAGATTCTTCGTGGTTACGCGGATAGATCACAATTTCATTGATAGATGGATGTTAAAAAAATAACAACAAATAATAAATAATACCATTAACTTTTCATTAACACATGAACACATTCATTGTCTTTATTAATGCTCTGTTCAGATTGAGTACCAAAGGTATCATACATAGCACGTGTCACTTGTGTTTGGTTTGTTTTGTTCATGTACTAAGAAAAAAGAGAAGAAAATAGTTCATTTTCTTATTTCGCAGACTTCCCTCATTGTGAAACCACAATGTTAAGTCAGTGATAGCTTTTATTGTTCAAAACTGATGTCCGTGCCTTAAATTTTCCTGAGTAAATTTTACTAAATAACTACGAAGAAAATGGAGAATTTACAATTCCTGAGCCATAAGTTCCAATCGTTAAAATATCATTAAGTATGAGGGCGGTCCCAGAACTAGCCGACCTGACATATAGATGGCAGCAGTAGTTTGAAAAAAATTACTTTGGTGAAAAGTGACAACCGTATAAAACATATGTTTTAAGTTTCAAGGCGCCACGTTGCTTAGTATTTTTTTGGAGCCATCGAAAGTTAATGACCTCAGTGAATTTGTAAACATGGAAAAAATTGGTCACCGTTAGGTAATTCAATACTTTCATTTGAAAGGTCTCAGTCCAACGAATATTAAAGCCGGACTAGATTCTACTCTGCGGGAGTCTGCTCCTTCGTTTACGACCATAAAATATTAACTGGCAGAGTTTAAAAGAGGTGCTATGAGCTACCAAGACGAACACCGTAGTGGTCGACCAATTGAGGTGACCATGCCAGAAACGGTCTGATCGCCGTCTGAAGGTGCGTGAGCTACGTGAAATTACAGGCATTTCAAAAAGTGCTATACATCGTAATACATCTTCTTCTTCTTCTTCTTCTTCTTCTAGACATCGTATATTGAACGAAAATTTGGAGATGAAAAAGCTGCGTGCAAGATGGGTGCCGCGTTTGCTCACGTGAAGATGTTTCTATAGAGTGTTTGGCGGTGTTTCACAGTAATAAAGGGGGGTGTTTGCTTCGATTCATAACCATAGATGAGACATGGGTCCACTACTTCACACGTGAGACAAAGGAGCAGTCAAAACAGTGGACTGAAAGGGGAGAATCGTGTCCAAAGAAGGCGAAGACAGTTTCATCTGCAGCCAAGGTTATAACGTCTGTTTTTTGTTTCAAAAAGAAAAACAACCAACAGCGAGTATTATGCTAATTTGTTGCAGCGTTTAAGTGATGAAGTTAAAGAAAAAAGGCTGCATTTGGCGAAAAAGAAATTGTTGTTTCATCAAGACAATGCACCAGTTCACACATCCGCTATTGCGATTGCCAAAACCAAATCAATGAGTTTAGTCCCTTCGGATTATTTTCGATTTCCAAATTTGAAAAAATGGCTTGGTGGTAGAAGATTTGCAAACAATGAAGAGATGGAGTCTGCGGTAAATGGCTATTTTAATGAGCTAAACAGTTCATACTAAATATAAACAGGGTATCGAAGCTACGAAAAGTGTATACTTAGAGCTGAAAGGAGATTATGTTGTGAAATAAAGGAAAATTTTCCCAAATTTGTTTTCTTTGTTAGGTCGGGTAGTTCTGGGACCGCCCTCATATGTATATAAAATAATACTTTTGAAAAAGAAACCTTTAAAAATATTATCAACTCGCTAGATGAATATCAATATATTGCTTAAATTAAATTTGTAATATTTCTTAGATTGAATCACTTTAGGCATATTTCTATATATTCAAACGAATTGTCAAATTATTCTACTCAAATTAATTACACAAAAAATAAACCAAAAAAAAAAAAAAAAAAACAATTAAAATGTTTATTTTTGTGAATTTTCAAATCAGTGAACATGTAAACGAGTGCTCATTTGAACGATTTGTAGTCATCTCTTAAGGGCACCCCTCAATTTTGGATGTGTATGTATGATACTTCTACTCATCAATGTCGCCATAAATACTAGCAACAGTAACAGTAGCTATAGCAGCATTATTAGAATTTTCAGCACATTCTTCTAGGTACTTGTACATAGTTATACTGTGAGTGAGTGCGGAGGAGCGCCATTACAACGTACAAACAATTTTCCATTATTTTCTTTATTTCGATTGCCTTCACCGCCCATTCTCAAATGCATCATCATTATTCTATCTTCGAACATGTAAATACACAATACAAACAAACGGCAATATACTGAAATATACGTCATTGTGTTGTCTCTACGTCGTCATCATCATCATCATCATCATTATCATCATCATCATTCGTATCATTGTTGTCCTTGTTGTCGGCGGCAGCCTCAGTATTCTCATCGCCATGGTGACGCTCATAAATTGTTCAATGCGAATAAATCATACGCGCTGCTTGTTGCTGATGGCTACGTTTGTTGTTGATGATAGTGTTCAGACAAGTTTCTCACACTGCCTCTGCCTCTACCTCACTCTGTTCGGTAGCTGCAGCAACAAATCACATTGTGTTGAATCTGAAATGCGGATGTTGCTATCATTACAATTGCTAGTATATCTAAGTAGATGTACTTGTTTTCTTTGCAGCGATTGGGTGAAGTTTTGTTCAATATTACTCACTAGCATGTATGGTATATTTCGTAAGTGACTTTGTGAACTAACGTGACCAAAGGACTCGTTGTTGAACTCATATCTTCGAACTCTCCACATAGAAGGTGCTTCTATTTAGAATGCTGATTGATATCCTCCAAAGGTTCACACCTACGAGAGACCGATTGTCTACATTCTACATCACGGCAAAATTATTTAGCATCGGCTGTGTCCATCCTTCGATGGATGGGAATATCGATTAATACCAGGGAAGGTAAGTTCAAACGGTCGTAAAATTCAGCTTCCATGATAAGACCTCCGATAATGAATGAAACTGATCGACTTCGTCGCAATACAAAGTATTGTGGTTCTTGTGTTTTGCCAGCAAAAACCAAACTCCACAACGGGAAAGCTTGACGTCCGGAAATATCAATCACCAGAGATAGCAGGTGCCCTTGACACTCCACTCTTTAATCTGCTTGTGCAATATACTCCCCATCTTGATGATATTCGTGCACAGTGGACACACTTATTCCACTCCGTGATACTGCTACCAAGAAGGTCATCTGTTGCCACCGTCCTCTGCGAAAGAGGCTGAGTATCCAGAATTGCCGCTATGCTACTGCAAAGAAGGACGACACATTTTAATCTGAATTTGAAAGGTAAGGGCGTCACGAGATCGCGATGTGTACAAGTATAAATGCGGCTCGAAAATTCATTGAGAAGATCGGGCGCTTAAGTGAAAGTTTAAATCTCGGAAGCCGGGGTTCTCGCAACAGATGCCTCTGGTGTATATGGCGGGAGCACATTTCGAAGTTAGGGAATGGCGACACACGAACAATTCCGCAAGTGGAGTAAAATTCATTGAGAAGATCTGGAGCTTACGTGAAAGTTTAAGCCTCGGAATCTGGGGTTCTCGCAAGAGATGACTATAGTGTAAATGGAGGGAACACATTTCGAAGTTAGGGAATGACGACACACGAATAATTCCGCAAGTCGAGGATATCGTTCATAAGCAGATTATAGTAGAACGAAAACATGCTCGATAATTTGAGCCTCACTCCGCCCTATTCCAAAAACACAAAAAAAAGTAGACCCTTCTACTTGTGCTACCGTGAAATAAATAACCGCAACATCGCCTATAAAGCACTTATTTTGCAGACTGTGTGTGTGTATGTGTGTTTTACTATCATCCATACTCAACAGCTTGATTAGATCTCATCAGAGTGACTTTAGATGTAATAAACCTCCTGCCAACCAGATTTTCACTGTACGACAAATTCTCGAAAAGACCCAAGAAAAGCAAATCAATACAGAGCATCTGTTTGTCCATCATAAATAGAATAGGACATAATTACATTGAACTCCTTACATTGCTACAATCATTGTGTAGTAAAGATTTTGGACCTATCCCTCCAACTGTTTCGGAACGGCCCTTATGACATTACTTTTTCTGAGCTTTGTCACAGAGCTCTTTTAGAAATATTTTCATGGTAAATTGTTACTGCCGGAAGAATTGCCAATTGCTTGGCGATAGGTCGGTAATGTTCAAAAGAAAATTATTTTCGATATTAAAGTTGTGCTTCAGCCGGGGATTGAACCCGAACCCAAGACCTAGACTGCATAAGGCAACAGTACCGACTCCTCCGGCTCTTTCTCTTTATATGCCACGTTAAAACAAAGACAACTGATGAAATGCTATGCGAGCGTCAAAAATCGATTTTGGTTGCTGTGCCCAAAGAAGAAGTTGAAGAAATCGAATCTCTTTGATAAAAATAGAAACATCTTCAGCGCAGAGTTGTATTTTGAATCCCGTTTAACATTTGTATAGTAAAAGTGTGCTTATCGACAAAATAATATCAGCGTAAAGTATCTCAAAAAAAAAGTAATGTTCTATTACATTGGATTGATGGATGAACGGATGTGAGGGTGAGCCAAGTGGCACCAGTAGAGTGGTATGCACTTAAACACTCAGGCTAAGAAGCCCATTGTATTTAAAGCTCAGGAAAATGGGAGAGTGTAGGAAGGGAAGAGAAGGGAAGATATGGGAAAGTGGGGGAGGTGGGAGGGGATTTTAATCTTCCCGAGAGAATTTTCCAGATTCTTTAACGAATCTGAATATCTTTCCCGGGGCTAGAGAATGGAATTTATCCATTCTCATTACATTAAAGCCAAAGATGCGCAAACACAGAGGAAATACTCTGTTCTGTCCTCCCCCTCCAAACAAGATATACATACTGGATTTGCAATGATATCTATGTTGGGACATATGTTGGCCCCATGCATTATGTCCTGTGATGATTCCAATCATTATGTTACATTACAATGAACCCGAATATAATATAAATAATAAATCCATAAACATTTGCTTTTTCATGGGCTATTTTAAAATACCAGTACGAGTGATATTTTGTGTCCCGAAACTTTTAGTTTGTGCCCATAAGTGTACCTACATACATGGAAGCATCTATTAACTAATACGAGTACCACATCTATGTATTGGCAATGTTTCGGGCTAATCTTCCTGTTTTGCATTGTCCTTGGTGTGGTTGCTATTGTTGTACTCAAGCTGATGTTTCATCTCTGGAGACATGAAAAACAGGAAACCAAAAACCGAAAAGGAGAACATTAAACCGGACATGCTTGTATTCTATCTTCCGTACTATGGATATTTTATGAATTGCTATAGAAGTAGATGTACATACGATATAATGCATGTTGGTATATGAGTATATGAAAGAAATTGTTTGTTTGCACTTTACCATCGCGGAAGGAGGTAATATGTCCTTAAACTTGACAAATTATGGGTGTGTCATATCAATTATGGTCGTACATAGATAGTTACACACACACACACATACACAGAGCATACAAATATAAATATGTAGCATAAAATTCAGTGTAAGATTATAAAGTTATAAATAACAACAACAATGTGGAACACTTTTTCGACTGATATACTAAATTGGGTTTTTTTCTCTTTTTTTGAAAATATTTTTATTGCCTACATCATTATTCATTTTTGTATGGAAATTGAATGAAATATGAAATGATTTGCACGACAAGTTAATAATTTTTGCTTGTATTGCTATTGTTGCCATTGATTAGATGATTCATTTTTCATTAACTACCCAAAAGCGATATGGACGAAAATGTTTCAAAACATAAAATTCAATGAATGTTGTACTTTTTTAATTTTCATTAATTTTTGCCTCGTATAATCGTTAATGATAAATTATAGAATTAAGAATACACATTGGTAAAAAAAAATTTAAAAAAATTTTGAAATGAAAATTAATTGAATCTTACTCTCATGGCAAATCCTTGAATAGGTAAGTATGACGATGACGATGATTATGATGCATCATACTCTCTCTGTTCTTCGTACTTTATACATGACGTACTCGTCGTCATACACATAAAAAAACAAAAAAAAAAGCAAAATTAAAATAAAGAGCTTTAACACTGACTAATGATCTTTTTCCGTTTCCAATGGTAACACTAACACAAACCCCTTTCCATATAATGACAGCATTGGCCCGAGTCTATGTGTATATTTCCTTTAGCAGCTCTAACCATTTCGCAATTTCTTTGTATGAGACAAGTCTCATTTTCATTCATATTTCATTAAGAGTTTGTGCGACATTTTAAGTGTATCATGTGACAGCATACTACATATACTACAACTATATACCTAAACCAAGTATATATGCTAGTATATAGTAAGCCAAAGAAATTCCTCTTTGAGTGTTCATTACAACTCTTTGAAATTTATTTCATTATACCTTATTATTATTTTGTTGTTGTATAAGAAATGATATATTAACCAAGTATATTGCACGCCTAAATGTATGCTCCATAAATATTATAATCGCCTAAGCATACTCATTCGTTCATACGCATATTCTATGTATACATTTTCTGTATAGCAGCTATATTAGGTTGGCCGTTATTTATATAATTCTTCAGATAACTAAAAAATAATAAAATAATAGATTTGAAAAAACGACAAAATGCAAAGCTTCTTCCCGATTAATGAAATTATATATATCGCTTGCGAACTAAACACGAGAACCTTACATGAGAGCTTTAACTACCTAGTCAAGTCATAAATATTGGTGCACAAATGAACGCATTCATTACGAATGCAATATTGGACGCATCCATTTGCATTTTTACTGCGATTTGACTGTTGACATATATGCTTCATTGCCACGTTACAAGTTTTTGGAATCAATTGCTTACAATCATGGAATGGGGCGACATCGAAAATCGTATTGTTGTAGTTGGCCTACTAAAATACAACATGGGAAAAGGCGATATCTTTCGGACGTAGCGAACGCTTGGAATCACTTGCAATTTTGTGTATCGTGCCATTCAGTCGTTTGAAGACGCTGGTGGAGTACGAGACCGTCAAAGATCCGGCCGTCCCTGCATTTTGAGAACTCCGAAAGCGATCAAAGCCGTGAATAAACGAATCGACCGAAAACCGCTGCATAAACAGAAAATCTTGTCGCGGGAAATGCAAATTTCGCAAAAATCTATGTCCATGAAGATTTAGGACTCAGCGCGTAGAAGCGACACACTGAACACCTGCTCAAGGCCGCATTGGAGGGAAAACGCAAGTGAAAATCGAAAGCGTTACGCAGCTGGTAGGCTCACAGATAAATTCTATTTACTAAAGAGAAAATCTTCACCGTAGAAGAATCGTTCAATAAACAGAACAAATCGTGTGTATGCTCGGTTATCCAGAAAAGCATTCCAATTCATCCTGAGGATCCAAAGAGGCCTCTGCTCCAGCTCACAAGGCAAAAACGACTCAACTGTGGCTAAAAAACAACATTCCGGACTTCATATCAATGGATGATTGGCCAGCTGGTAGTCCAGATCTCAACCCGTTGGATTACAAGTTGTGGTCAGTATTAGAGGGTATGGCTTCCTCCACTCGACACTCAAATATTGAACGGTTGAAGCAAGCCCTTGTCTGTGCAATGGACAATTTCCCCATGCGCGAAGTGCGTCTCGCGATCGATGATTGGCCAGATCGTCTTAAGTCGTGCTGGAAGGCAAATGGAAGTCATTTCGAATAAGTTGTTTTAAGATGTGTAGGCATTGAATAACCCAATGAAAAGAAAAAAAAAGTTTTGAAAAATATTAATTCGCTTTCATTTGGCGTCGATTTTTCTGTGTACCAATATTTAAGACTTGACTAGGTAGGTACAAACTTCACCGATTCGGGGTGCATCCCGACTTAAACGCCAGTAAACGCTTCTAGAGATACAAAATACAAGACCAGTTCCCATTAATTTCGTATCTTCAACATTATTCTGAAAAATACTTGCTCCTATTTTCACCCCAATATTTATCTCATATTTTTTTTTTGGCGACCACCTTATTCTAAGGTACATACTCGCATCTACTCAATTATTTAAGAAGTGCGAGAGGACGTTGTGTGTTATTGTACGTCGTATAACGACAAACACGTGAGTCTTAAAATCATATAATTGAAGGATTGAAATATTAATGGTAGAATACAAGAACAACAAAAACAATTAAAACAGCAATAAAATAACTCAGTTCAAGGATAATTAAATTGTACAGAGAACTAACTAGTAGCAAACATAACAATAATATATGCACATTAGAGTGGGTCGGTAAAAAAAAAAACGTTTGAAATGTCAACCGCTTAATTATAAGCATACCATGAAAGCATACCAGCATATTTTTTTCGGGATCTCCCTAAAATCTCCCAAAATTGCACGGAAAATAAGTTCTTGCAGCAGTCAAACATTTATGGCTCCTCACATTATAAATACGAGGGCGGTCCCAGAACTACCCGACCTGACATATAGATGCCGACAATAGTTTGAAAAAAATTACTTTGGTGAGAAGTGGCATCCCTATATAAGTTTTAAGTTTCAAAGCGCGACGTTGTTTAGTATTTTTTTTTTTTTTGAGCCATCGAAAGTTAACGACCTCAGTGAATTTGTAAACATGGAAAAAATTGGTCACCGTTGTTTTCTTTGTTAAGTCAGATAGTTCTGGGACTGCTCTAGAATATTAATTCTAAATTTTCTCCATATGTGGGCGTGATTGAGTCGTTTCTTTTGTTCCTCTAAAGCTTCCATTTTACGAAGAAAAAATTTTACTTTGACTTACTGACGAATGGAGAAGCCTTGTGGAGGCCCTATGCTCCAATTAGGAGTAAAAAGGAGAAAAAAAACTGAAGTCACTAGCCAAATCTGACTTCGGACATTAATGATATCTGCGAAGATAATGTAGTCTGAAATAACTGGCTATTAAACCTCAACGTCAAACGTTAAATGAATAAAGTGCAGTTAGATATTACAATTTTGTTTCTTATATGAGAAACAACCCAACCTAATGTAGAATGTGCATGATTACAATTATTGGCAACATTAATAATAATAATAATGTAATATTTTTATGTGAAATTCAATTTTGAGGAATATCAACAAGAATATAATATTTTCATTTTAATGATTACATTATTATGAGATTGCTTAGATTCGGTTAATTGATAATATATTTAGTATATTGGCAAAGAACAATGATTTTGCAATGAGAATTATAATGTAATAGACTCAAATCTTCTAAATATATGATACAATTTTATCAATTTAATGACAGAGCTGCTTACTAATAGGAGACTTGGTCATTGCACTTCTAGGTGTAACAGCCTATCACTTCACCCCACTACCCACACTAACTGCCATGGCAATAACAGAATTAAAATATGTAAATATTCACATATGTACATCAGCTCAATTGCATTTAATCTGAAAACTCCATTATTTGTACACCAACTCAATTTGCTTTACTAAAAATACATAACATGCAGCCTCATAATTCATATTAATGCAAGACTGCAGACTGCAGTCAGCACATGAACATTTAGGAAGAAAACCAAACTATTCATAATTTCATGTTGATGATGATGATGATGATGATGATGATGATGATGATGATGATGATAGCATTGCATGTTAGTATAGAAGTATATAAGTAGAGCGATTAAATTGGTAGTACCTGAAAGAGCATGCAAAAGCCAACCAACAAGGTGTCATCATCATTAGCCAAAATGAAAAATAACACAACAAATAGGCCATAGCTTATTTTTAACATTTTCTTATTGCATTCATGTTGCCTTGCTATTGTATTGTCCTAGATATTATTTACATAAAATTAAAAGCAATAAATCATTACTCTTGTTGTACCTGCCATTTTCTCTGTGAACAAATTTTTTTTTTTTTTGTATCATTTTCATAATTTCTGCATTCGAATTGTTGCACACACATTGTTGTTGGGGACTATGCTGGTATTGTGTGTTTGCGTGAGAATTCAAACATATGAGTGCACCGTGTCTGTTCACCCTTTTCTTGTACGTCGTATGTATAAAATTTCAATAAATTTTCTTAACTGTTGCAAAAGCCAAAGTATATACTTGCAAGTATATAAGTACGACGTATGTGCAGAATAAAGTCGAACTGAACAAAGGTGCCTGTTTTGCCTCATGCAGTACCATGTTGCCATATATGTGTGCCTATAGTAGCTAGAGGGTAGCCGTTTATATTTCGAGATCGAAAATCACACTCTACATGTCCCTCATTATCCCTGTCTTAACATATGGCGCAGAAGCCTGGACAATTTCCACCACGGATGAGAGGATGCTTGGAGTTTTCGAAAGAAAAGTTCTGCGTTGATGGCGACTACCAAATGAGGTACAACGATGAGCTGTATGAACTGTATGAACTTGATGACATTGACATAGTCAAGCGAATCAAAATCCAGCGGCTGGGCTTACTGGGTCATATCGAGCGAATTCAAGATGATGCTCCAACGAAGAGTGTACTTAATTCTGCAGAAGAAAAGGAAGACCAAACTTCCGTTGGAACAACCAAGTGTTGGATAGCCTGGCGGTGCTTGAAATATCGCCAGCAAGCGAAGAACAGATAAGATTGGCACCGCGTTATATATTCGGCCTAAATTGACCATCGGTTGTTATGGCCACATAAGGAGAAGGAGAAGAAGAAACAAATACAAATATTGATCTTTGAAAAATGTTTTATTACTTCTCCAAATATTCTCCACGATGATCAATACACTTCTGCATGCTTTTTACATTCAATTTGACAAGTATTTTTGCCACGCTTAAGATCTCCAAAATAGTAGAAAATCGTTGACCACGCAGTGGGCTATTCATGTGAGGGAACAGAAAATGATATAATTGAGTGAAAAATCAAAGTTGAAGGGCGATATGTGACAGCTCGCATTGTCATGCTGAAGAATAATCTGTCGGTCCCGGTTTATTTTATTTATTTATATGAAAACTTCCGGCAAGGAAATGAATGTGTACCATTCTGAATTATCCATTCTACGATTTTACGAGTAAATATACTGTCGAAAATGTCAAATTTTTTAATGCAATCATCAAATTGCACTTTGCACTACTACGTAGTGTATTTCCAATTCCCGAAATATAAAGAGCTACCTTCCGTATTTATTGCGATACCATTACAAGACATCGTGCAACTTAATACCACAGTTCAGATTGTTTGTTTGGTTAAAAATAACAACAACAAAAACAATAACAAGCATATAATTTATCATTTGTTTGCCGCTTATTATTGTTGTCGCTGATGCTACTGATGGCTTTGCTCATATTGTATTAGTTAGAAAATAATGCTACAAGATTTAAGGATAGTTATGAAATAATTCATATACGTTCATATATTTGTGAGTTTATGTTAAAATTGCTCATCTAAGCCCACTTGCTATACAATATTATGTGAAACAATTTAATATCGTAATTTAATTTTAATTTCGTAGAACTTTTTGATCACTTATTCAGCCTATTCAATGCACTGCCACCTAAAAGATCTTTTGTGCTCCTATTGCCCAACTAAAACAATTCTAGACTATTTATAAATCTTATAATTGATGTGGGCTTGATTTTACCTATGTGGTTTGGAGTCGAGGTTCCATCCATCTAGGCAACTAAGTCTACGGCTTTCCACCGCCTGGGCAATTGCATACGTTCCGATGTTTCCGGCTCCTCATGACAGAGTCGACAGGTATCGTTTTCTACCATGCCTATTTTCTTCATATGGTAATTGAGTCAGTCTACAGTGCCCAGTGAGGACCTCTGTGTAGAGTTTTATGTCATTTCTACTGAGGTTAAGAACAGCATCCACTGTAACTTGTTCGGGATCAATTAGTCCCTTCGACTTCCGCATCTTCGATTGGACTCTCCAGTAGTTGACTAGATCCCATTTCTCCCTTTCACACATCAAGTTGTATAGGAAACTGTTTGTAACCCCGCAGAAGGGCTCAGGTCCAATGAAATGAGTGCTTGCGCATTCCTTTGCAAGGGAGTCAGCCCTTTCGTTTCCCTCGTGTCTCTCATGTCCCGGCATCCACATAAGGAGGGTGACAGAATTATTTGCTGCCAGGGCATAAATAAAAAATAAATATGTGGCACTTAAAGCCCCAAAGGGCTCATTGGCCGAGCTTCTCTTCCATTACTGTTGTGCGTCTTAAACTTTTGGACAATATTAGAAGGGATTAGAATATTAGCCGGTTCCGAACGGCAGAACACTTGTGACATCACGTTTTTCTGAGCTTTTTCTGAGCTTTGTCACTTTTTAGAAGCTTTTTCATGGCAAGTTGTTACTGTCGAAAGAATTGCCAATTGCTTGCCGACAGGTGGGTACCGTTCGAAAGAAAAATCTTATCGATATTAAATTTGTTAAGTTTCAGCCGGGGATTGAACCACGACCTACAGATCAGGAGGCTAACACACTAACCTCTGAGTTACGGCACCCAATCCTGCCACGGCTGCCAGGGCATTGAGAAGTTTAAAACATTCCCAAACCAGCCTTGATTGAAACGAGAATTTTGCCAGGGACTTTAGAGCCGCCTGGCTCCCCGAGAGGATGCATATTTTGCTACCACGGATGCCTCTACGTATGCATTCTCTCGCACATACCTCTAAGGCATGGACCTCCGCCTGAAGGATGGAAGCTGTTTTCCCCATTGCGATTGCTTTCCGAAATCTTGGTCCAACAATTCCCGCCCCCGCACAGACATCATCCATCTTAGACCCATCAGTGTACCACAACTGTGAGTACCCTTTTGGGATCATATCGCTCCCAAGCCCACAAGACATGGAGAGCCCCAAACGGTGCCCAGGATCTTTGTATGTGCCGTGAGAATTTTTTGAACTACAGGGCCCTTCTGCATATTCCATCATGAAAATGTCATTTATGAAAACATGTTTATTTATGAAATTATTTATCTTCCTCCATATAATCATCAAGAGATACCTTGACATAAATTATAAATAGAAAATGTAAAAGTATATTCACTTCATACGCAGATCATATTGATAACGATTGCTTCTGAAATCAAGAATTGTAATTATAAAAGATAAATAAAAGTCTTTCTGCTTTTATAATAATAATAATAAAAATAACAAATGGCAAAGACAAACAATAGTTGCCAATAAAATCATTGTCGCACAGCAATTGCAACATTTCCTCTCAGCATCCGTTAAGTATGTATACGAATGCAGAATGAAGCTAGAGTGAAAGGAAGTGAAATTGTCAAGGGGAGCAAAGGGAGTGTTCTTTGGAAATACTTATACTCATACTTACATAAATAAATTGCCATAGACAGCAAGTGTCTAGGCCTTCATACACGCATACTGAGTCGTGTTGCTAGCGAAAATGATGCACATTGTCATAACAGTATTGAATTGTATTATTGCAATAGCAATTGCAACATAAATGTAAAGCACACAGTACACACAGAAAATTCCAACTTCCGATTTCCCCATTAATCATTGATTATAAATCGCTCGACGAAGCGACAGCGCTAAACTAAACGAATTCGATTGTTAATGCGTACATCACATCAATATGGGCAATATGGAACTTCGAATGGCAAATGGTTGTTGTTGACATTGAAACCAACATCGGGGTACATCGGTAGGCAGGAGCATTTCTTTTTTGTGTTTTGTTGTGTGTTTGTGGTTAAACATGAGCCGAAGCATATGAAATTTATTTCGCAAAACAAAATTCACCCCATTGTCAAATTGAAAATGGAAAGCTCAACAACAGCAATTCCAGCATCGGCCGCAACAATACCATCATCAGTAATGTATTCCAATCGAGCAATGAAACAAAAACGAGTTAATGATGCGTGTTCATTGGAATATCGGACCAAATTTAAATCGAAGTAACGATGTGCATACATATGTAAGTACAATCGAGTATGCAATTTAACGTTAACGTTCTGCTATTGAGCTCACATATGTATATATTGTGCTTAGTACCACACACACAATAATAGTACGAAAAACAGAAAATCAGTTGGTATCAGCACATTGAGTGAGATACCGTGCTTAGATTCCATCTGGTATATTCCTGTGGTGCTAACAACTGACACCAAAGCGTGAAGATCTCTTGTACCAATGTGTTTCAAATGATACTATACAGTAATTTTTTAATCAGAACTTTAGTATAAATGTATATGTATTGATATAATAAAGTAACCAGGTATAAAATCATAATAAAGGAATCCTTGATTGCCTAATTGTCCACTACTATTCAGAACATCATATTTTATGGTATAAATTCTAAAACATATATTAAAATGTTGACATGTAGTACGGGATTGGTCAATAGACTATATCATAAAAATAGTTAAAGTCATTCCAGTGCCATCGTTTGTTACAATTTGTAGTTGTTGTAATTTGAGCTTATCGGTATAAAGTCCCTTATGCTTCTATTCAATTACATTTATAATATATTCATTTTGGTCGTATGTTTGTAACCAGTTGAATGAACCTGCGCAGCTATAAAAAGTATATATATTCTTGAACCTGATATTCATATATCATATGCCATATTGACTGGTTCGCACGATAATTCGATCAAATGTTGAGATATTACAACAGAATTTGGTGTGAAGCCCGATCGGTCGACTGCCACATCAGAGAGAGAGAGAGCAATCAAAGAGACTAACATCCAAATTTAAAAAATTTTAACACATTATATCTAACACCATCACACAAACTTTCGTCAACAGATGCCTCCGCATCATCTGTAGAATATTCTGGCCGAACACCATCAGCATCGACGCGTTGTGGATTAACCCGTCCTATGGCAAATCAAAAATAGAAAGTGGCGATGGATAGGCCATACGCTAAGATAATCTTCAGATAGCATTACAAGAATGCCACTAGACTGGAACCCGCAAGGTAGCTGAGGTCGCGGTCGGCCAAGAAGTACTTGGAATAGGTCGATATTGCGCGAGCTAGCTGATGTTAACACAATATGGGACGACGCAAAAATCACAGCACAGAACCGTGTGCGATGGAAGAGTCTCGTTGAGACCCTATGCTTCCGAGAGGAGTGAACAAGGAAAAAAATATATATCTCACTTAATAATCCATCACGAAAAATAATACGAATATTAGGCGCGTAAGTAAATGCTTCGCATATTGTGACACTTGATTCTTGTAATGTATTGTAACGAGTATCGATAGTTGATTACTCATCACTATTGTGACTGACTCTATTGGCAGCATCGAAACGAATGTCAAAAAGAAATAAGCGATAACCAGAACAAGCCAACGAGAAAGGAAGAGAAGAATCTCGATAAAGGAAGATTCTGGGGTGTTGCCAACAGAGTATAAATAGAGCCAGTGTTGAGAATTGACAATCAATCGAATTCAGATCGTGACTGCGCAAACATCTATACAGAGGCAAAAGTTGCTAGTACATTAAAGTGTTATTGTAAATAGTTGATTATAAACAGAGTTGATTGTAAATAGTGTTTATTAAATAAATTGTTGCTGTATATATTTGTATAAAATAAGTGTTGCAGTTATCATTAACAGAATCTAGTGATCGAACAAGGTAATTCAAATAGAATTAAGCGCTCACAGAATAAAAACGTAACAGTATTTTAAAGAAAATGCCTTCTGTGTTACTATCCGTATTTTCCTTCTTGTCTTTAATTGCACAAGTACTTATGTACCATATGAATTGAAGTGAAAGCCCCCCACCCTCTTTTTTTTTTTTTAATTGGTTTAGGAATACATATAAAAGGTCGCCGTTATAGCTAAAAAATAAAGGCACAAAATATTATTTAACTTATTTTGACTCATCTGGTGCGACGTTACTAAGTTTAAAAGAAATACACCAAATCATTCATTTTGTCAAAATAAACCAAATCGAATCTATTGAATTCTTTATTTGAGTTAAAGAAAAGTTAAACAAAAATGTCATCATTATTGGAAAAGCCAATTTTATAAAATCCAGAAAAAAGAAGAAAACAACTCTGTTTTTTAATATTATTGAAAATTATATATATGTTTTAATGCTTTAACGCTTCTAAGCAATGCATAAAAAATTGCTATTTTACATATACAAAATCATTCCACCTTAATGTATATATATATATGTAATCTCAAATGACACTAAATTCAAGCAATAGGTCATACCGCTACAAGCGTTCTTCTGCATCATAGTAGAGTCTATCGATAATATACGCAATATTATTTCGTTTCTATATAAGTACACCTATTAGAGGATGATCTTAATACTCTAAAAGTAGCGCAAATTATTTTTGTTTATATGCCCTATAGCAAGAAAATCAACATGTCACTAGTACTTGCATTAACATGTAGCTCGATTCAGTAGCTGCAAGGTGAGTTTAGATTATTCTACAGAATACGCTTTTTATTTTCTATTGCAAAATAATCTAATCAATATCATCGTGACACAAAAGTGAGCAACCGCAATCGCATAGCAAATTCCAGTATGTAATGTTGCTCTAAAAACATCAGAAGTACTTTGGATAATTAATTTATTTTACGGTAAGGCAGGATGAGTTGATGAAAAAGTTTTAAATATCTGTGGTATATTAAGGCTGTGTGCGAGTTCGCTTAATTTGGTGTCTAGATTGTGACTTTTCCTAAATTATCGTAAAATATATCGATAATGCAATGAATAGAAATAATTTAAGAAATTTTCAAGCAACCTTTTCATACCTAAATGTTAGCTGTGAAAAAATGAGAACAGACCATTCAAATTGCTGGTTTTTGTTTGTTTCTCCATTTAGGAAATGTCCAAATTAGAAACGAACTAGCACACTTTTGTTAGTTATCTTTTTCTATTGCGAAGCAGTGTTGTAATATTCCAGTGTCATATCAATCTAAGTTCTAAAATTTAGACGAACTCGCACACACCCTAAATATGTTACAATATCGAGGCATTCAATATTAATGTTGTGTACCGCAACAGCAGCTGAAATTCAAAACCGCTCTTCAACATCGCGTTTCTAGTTTAAGACCCTAATATCTGATCTCTTCCTCTGGTCCCTCAGATTGGAAAGGATGAACATGTTGTGGCTATATGTGTTTACCTTCAAATTGAAGCTATTGGTTCAATTTCTTACATAATTTATACTATAATTTTGCACTGTGTACTTTCAATAGGTTAGATTAGGTTATGTGGTTGCCCTCTCTCTGAGAGGACACACTTAGGCTAGAAAGGCCTATTGTCATACCACCGAGCTTCTTTTCCAATACTGTTGTGCGTGTTAAATTTGGACAGCATTAGAAGGGACCTACTTTGATTAGTCGGTTCCGAGTGGCAGAACCCTTGTGACATCACTTTATCTTAATCACATATCTCTTTTAAGAAGCATTTTTGGCAAATTGTTACTGTCGGAAAAATTACCAATTCTTGCCGGCAGGTGGGTACCGTATGAAAGAAAAATCTTTTCGATATTAAATTTTGTTATGCTTCAGACGGGGATTGAACTTACGACCTACAGGTCAGAAGGCCAACGCACTAACCTCTGAGCTACGGCACCCACCGTTTCTTACTTAATGTATGCTATAATTTTGTACTGTGTACTCTCAATAACATTATGGTAGTCGAAAAATGTATCATCCTACTAGTAAATCCTATCGGTTAGAGACAAGCCTTCTCAGTTGACCGGTACTCACCAGAGTGTAATATCATGCGAAATTTTCGAGAAATCAATTTTCTCAATTTCGCACCTTTTTTTCCACAAAAAAAAAAAGAACGAATCGGAAAAAATATTTATACTTCACGTAGTATAATTATGTTGATATTTCCCATATTTTTTCCCAAATAAAAAAAATAAAATTAAAAAATATTTATACTTCCCGCAGTAAAATGATATTGATATCAAACGAAAGAAGAAATTCATGGCAGTTGAGCGAAAATTCTACTTGAACATTTTTCTAAAGAAAAAATGATAGAAAATAAATTTAAAAATGTATTCTTGAATATCCGTGAAGAAAACCCAACTATTTGCTCCAAGCAGAAGTTCGACCAAAGGGCCCTTCGGGGTATAAAAGTACCACATATTTATTTCTTTAAACTCTTGAATTTTCTTTTTCAGTATAAAAGCAATCGATTTAAAATATATTCAATTGTCTATCAAATGACTGCAATTTCAACACAAAGGTAATCTATTAAGTAACATTCTTCCTCTCATTTCTTTAGCACTACTAAGTCTATTTTATTCTATGTCACGAATATTGTAAATATATTATATTAAATCTACGGGAATAAGAATGAAATTTCGCTATTAAATATATATGTATGTATGTATGTATGAATTTTATATATAAATATACTTTTCCAAATATTCCAAATATTGGCGCTTCATCTTCTTTACCGTAATTTCACGCTACTTGACGGTATTATTTTGGTTCTTTTTTCTTTATTACTGCATGAAATGTTTTACTTATTATTCGCTATTATACGTATTTTTGTTGTTGTATCATTTGCAGTTCCATTTTTATAAATCAGTTGCTAACAATAGCAACATTTGAATGTTGGGCCTTACTTTCGCAACTGATGCTAATAATAATGACGATGACAATGACATCCCTTGTTGATTCTATTGTATTGCAGATAGGTATATTACATGGCTACAAATAAATATATATACAATAGAAAAATATGTTATCAATGTTCATATTATTTTCTCTATTTTCTTGTGTTTGTTTAGTGTAGCAAAAATAAAAAAAAAAAAAAAAAAATACCCTAAATTGGTGGGGAAAAAATGCATACAACAATACACTACGCGTAAGTAGTGGCAATTGAGCAATAAAGCAACAACTAAATTTAGATAGCAAATATTATTGTGTGTGTCAAGTCAGTGGAGAATTGCATAAAAACCCAATGCAAATTTTTATTATTACTGCAGTCAAAATATTATTTTAACAGTAGAAATATTTGAATCCACTTAAATTTTATGCTTTGGTTGTGGTAAAATATTTAATGTAGGGCGGCATCAATAATTTGTACACCACCAACGCAGGAGTACGGCAGAGATGCCCTCTCTCCCCGCTCCTCTTAGCCATTGTGCTGGATGACATCATGAACAGCCTCACCCTGCACAAGAGTACTGGCATCTTGTGGAATCTCACATTGCAACTTGAGGCCTTGGACTTTGGCGATGACATTTGTCTCCTCTCGTACAAGGGATAAATATTGCAAAGACCAAAGCCATGAGAATGAATCACTTCAAGACAAGCCATATAATGAGATTGACGGCTGTGCGATTGAATTCGTCGAAAGCTTCTGCAACCTCAGTTGCATAATAACAACAGACGGAGGGGCTGAAGTGGATGCTAAGTGCAGGTTGAGCAAAGCAAGAGTAGCATTTGGCCGGCTAAAATCAGTATGGGCAAATTCCTAAATCTCCAGACGCATGAAATTGTGTGAAATCGACGCTACTCATGGAAGCAAAACATGGCTGTTCTCGAACTTCATCACACAGAGACTTTAAGCTTTCACCAACAAGTGTTTGAGGATCATATGTGAATATTCTGGCCTAACGCTATTTCCAACGAGGCATTATGGTGACTAACGAACGAGGAAGCTATACTGAACCAGACTAAGAAAGCAGCCAGAAAGCAGCCAGAAAGCATCACGAGAATGTCGTTTGAATGGAACCCGCAAGGGAACAGAAGCCGACAAACACTTGGAGAAGTTCAACCCTGTGGAAACTAGCTGATATCAACATCACATGGGATGAGGCTAGAACAATAGCCCAGAATCGTGTGCGTTGGATAAGCCTTGTGGGGGCCAAATGCTCCAATTAGGAGTGATGTAGGAGAAAAATAAAATAATGTTTACGTTAAGTGTAGGCGCATATTATTCGGTTGACTCTATTATGAATCGAATTCACTTTAGAGATTACAATGTTCAAACGCCCCTCAAGTGGACCCTACCCGTACAGAGTCTAGCTAGTGCATTCAAGCAGGTTTGTCCGGTCAGAGTGTCGTGCTGATTCCTGGAAGAAGATTACAAAATGGATAATTATCCATTCAGGGATAAATTTGTCTCCTACGATAGTTGCCGGTATCTTTAGATTTTGTCAATCATTCCTGTAAACGACAAATTGCATAAATTTTACTTTGATTCATTTTTTATTTCTGATCAAAAGGAAAAAAATTGAAATTAATTTCATTTTCAAAAAAAAATATGCTTAACAAATTATAGATTTTCTGAAATGTTATTCAAATGAAATTGCTTTAGAATTCGTACTATTTATATAATGGGAGATTGCACAAATGATGCACAACAAAAATGCTGCGACCATTGTTGGGAATTTCCACAACTTTTGCACATCAAAAAGGTCAAGGTACAAAATAAAAAATATTGTTGGCTCTATCCGGAACGTGAAAAGAAAATTTTGAAAAAATTAAAACCCAATTTTGATCACTGCAAAACGCTCTATACTAAATGTGATTATCGATTGGAAGCTTGTGTACAAGAGCAAATTTTAAAGGTCGAAGATGAACTTCGAACACATAATGAATTGATGAAAAAGCAGTTGGAATCTCAAAATAAAATTATTGATCGAATGTGGGTATTGTCACAACGGTATCTCTTCCTTACAAGGTAAATCTAATTGAAATTAAATGATTGCTTTGAAAATGTAATGCTTGAGGAACATTTCATTTCAACATTTTCAGCCACGGTGTATGTGTCAAAATGTATCCAGAAATTATTTCAATACCAACAGAGCAGCGAATTGCATGTGAATTTCAGAAACTATTGAAGAAACTCTATGAATCAAAGTAAAACAATTCATACAAATTGTATCTAGTTACCTATTGCCATTTATAATTTCAGTTGCCGTCTGGGAGAATCTTTGGAACATATTCGTACATCGTTAAAAGAGCTCAATCATCGCTGCTCACAATTAGATATGACTGTTGAGAGTTATTTTATTGTTGGCAATTGGTATCAGAGACCTCTGCATCATATACGTAAAATTATTGATGATCTGTTTAAGTATTTTTATGGAGTTCTTTGTAAGCTAAAAACATGGGCTCAACTTTTAGAAATCAACAACTCAGTAGCCATTGAAGATTATATGGCTTTAGTAAAACCATCAGATGATTTTCAGGATTACCTAATGACTGGCATGGAACAATGCAAGTGTCTGAGAACGAATAAACAAGAATGTATTCGAGAACATGTGCCGTGCTAATAGCAGTTGAATGCATACGAGTCTCAGTTTTTTATTTGAAAATATTTTGCAGCATTGAAATTGACATGATTATAAAAAAAAAAAACAATCTTGAACGCGTAGTACCAACTAAGGCGCCTGTTATGTTGAGAATCATATGATTGCCAATCACGACAATATTACGCTCTTTATTTTGTTACCGAACTCTGATCAATAAAGTATTATATATTATGTTCAAGGGTTTTCGATCTCCAATCACACAGATGATTTTTTCCACCTTTTATTACTTTTTAGTACCTTTTTATACCCTGCATAATGCAATATGCATGGTATATTCATTTCGGTCAGATGTTTGTGTCCATTTGAAGGAATCTCCGGAGATATAGACATGGATATATATTCGTGATCAGCGTCGATAAAATTTTCGATTTAACGATGTCCGTCCGTCCGTCCGTCCGTCCGTCCGTCCGTCCGTCCGTCTGTCTGTCACCTGGCTGGTTCGCACGATAACTTGAGTAAATATTGAGCTATTTCGATGAAATTTGGCACAAGTAATCTATGATCCAAGAGTACGGAGGGGATTGATATTGGGCATGATCGGTCAATAACCACGCCCACACCAAGCATTCAAAGCGACTAACCTCGAAATTTTCAAAATCTTTAACTTGCTATAACTCACATAATATACCACTTGGGACAACAATATTTTGCACATAGAATTATATTATACTACTGTATAACCTCACCAAAAGTGGGTGAGCCACGCCTACTTTCTAGCGTAGCTCCCATACAAAGTGTCTGTACTTCTTTTAAATTGAAACTGCTGTAACTTCTACAATCTTCTGTCTAGAATAACCATAATTGACACTTAGATTAACACGGCAGTCAGAAATAATATGGCAGAAAATCAATGTGCCACGCCCACTCCTTTTTGGGTCTCCCATACAAAGTTGCGGAAATTAAAAAAAATGTTACCGGTTATAACTTGCAAACTATTCAGCGTAGAATAATGAGATTTAAGGTGTGAATTAGTATTGTACGAGCAACTAGGCTCACAGAAAATAGGCGCACCACGCCCAGTGTTTATCGTAGCCCCCATACAAATTTTAAATTGAAACAGCTGTAACTTCGGCAATCTTATGTCTACAATAACCATAATTGACACTTAAATTAATATCGTAGTCGGAAATAATCTGGCGAAAAATCAGCGTACCACGCCCACTTCTTATTGGGGCTCCCATACAAAGTTGAGGAAATTAAACAAAAATGTTAACCACCATAACTTAGAAACTATTCAACGTAGGACACCAAATTTAAGGTGTGGATTAACATTGAAAAATTAATTGGATTTACTAGAAAGTGGTAAGCCACGCCCACTTTTTATATAGCTCCCATACTAAGCCTCGGAATTATCTTAAAATCCTTTTACTTCGTCAAAGTCAACCATATTTCGGGTGTAAATTAGTAGTATATGCAAAAATTGTTTCTCGAAAAGTGGAAATAAAAGAAAAGTTGGATATTCGAGTAAACTTTTTATATATAAATCTACATATGCAGGGTATAGTTTGGTCGGCCCCAGCCGACTGTAAGGAGATTTTTTCATTTGACAATTCTTTTACGTCATTTGTGCATTTGTATTTGGAAAATAGTGAAATGTGTTTGAAATTTTTTGAATCTTGTAATGACCCTTGCGGTGATCTCGCTACGCTATTGCTCTCGCCCTCAATTTTTCATTTTACATTGAAAGCAAAAACAACGTGTGACGTGATTGTTACCGAGACCGTCAACATAACAGCCGCCTAATTTATCTTATACGAGGAGGATTGCCTTTTATACTTTTTTAAAAAGTATGATTTAGAACGTTTTCGCAAAATCTGACATTTCCATTGGAAAGTTTGACATTTACACAAATATACTTAGAATATTTTGGTATACAACCGTTATTTGTGTCCTTTACAGTGATTTAAAAAAATTCATCTCGGTCAAAAAATGGATTTAGCTCGTGAAGATTTTCGAGCTATGATTTTTTACGATTTTCGAAGTGAATTATCTCAACAACAGTGCTTCAATCATTCTCAAGCGATATTTGGCGATGGAGCACCAACATCCGACCCAATTTATAACTGGTTTAACGAATTCAAGAGTGGTCGCAGTTCGATATAGGATGAATTTCGTGAAGGTCAGCCAAAATCGATCATTATACCAGATACTATCGTTGCTGTGCGTGAACTAATAATGAAAGACCGTCATGTGACATACCATGAGATAGAGACATCCTTGGGCATTAGTTCCACCGCTCTGCATTCGATATTGCATGAACACTTAGCTGTCAGAAAGATTTGTTCTCGTTGGAGTCCGCATAATTTAACAATCGCTCAAAAAAGGCTCGTGTCGCTGTTGGTGCAAATAAATTATAAAAAAAATTCCTTCGCAATGCTTCGAAAGACGTTTGTAAGATCGTGACATGGATATATGCGTATAAGCCCGAAACAAAACAGCAATCGACCCAACAAAAACCATATTTTGAAGGTGTCTCAGTCGGAGTGGCAAAGTGCTTCGACAATTGTACAAGGTGCGACAATTATGTATTAAACAAACGCATGTTTTGAAGCTTCAAAGCTTCACACATAGGTGGCGCGCTTGGTTGCTGAGATATGGTTCGAGTCTTAATACATAATTGTCGCACCTTGTATAAACGATAATGGAGTATACTTTGAAAAACAATAAAATCATTTTTGATGATAACCACATACATTTTCATACTTAAAAAAATTTCAGAAGGCAACCCTCGTATTATACGTAAAACTTTCTTCTTGTACCCGCAGCTTTGGCAGCGACTCAAAAATGATTGAAACCAGTGTGATATGTTCTCAAACTATAACGCCTTCAGTCGTCGCTTATCGCTGCTTTCATGTTTTCTATGTCTTCGAGAAAGCGAACGGTTGGCACTTTGAAGCATCGTCAAGTACATAAATCTGCTTTTCTGTTGGATGATGGAAGATGGGATTTCTGAATTTCCGAGATCTGGGATCATAGCCCAACAATAATTCCCCACCATATGGGTAATCAAATGCTCGAATTGGAATCAAACATGAACCAAAAGTAATTGCAATACAATAATAACATCATTTTGCTATTGATGATGATGCGTGATGTTGTATTTGTAGTCATTGTAACAGAATTCCTGTTGGTTTTTGTAAGCAACAACTGCTTGTAATTTAGAAATTTTTGTCATTGTTTCAGTATGTTTTTCCCCTTATCACTCATTTATTGACTCATTTAGTTGCAAACGAAGAAACATCCAAAAGTGAATAGGAACACTCAAAAGGCACCAACCAAGTTCACATTCATGTGACAAATAAATAGGATATAATTTATTCATACACATATGCGCTTAGCATATTTTATTACAGAATATTTTCTGTCTGCATGTTATATTTTTATTTATTTTGTATGTGTTTTATCAAATGTATTTACATATATACTCAACGGGGAAATTAGGCAACCCAATAAGCCTATGGGAGTGCTCACATATGTCATTATACTGAAACACAAGCTCAATGTTTTTCCTTAAGGCCTCTGTGAGAGCTTCAATCAAATTCAGAAATGAAGACTGCCTTTACTCCATGGTATGTTGCAATGGAAGAAGACGACTTGAAAATGTGTTAATCAAAGTGAAGCTTAATGTTATTCTAGTCATATTGGTATTTAGTACATATTTCTCATGTAAAACTTTTTCAAAAAACCCATAAGAAATAAAGAAAAATTTTCCAAATTTTGTTGTTTCCTTTTTTAGGTCGGGTTGTTCTAGGACCGCCCTCGTACATATAGCATTTGTGGTTACTTTTTTTTATTAATACGTGCACGTGCTCATATATAGAGTACCTCCAGATATCTGTCCAATTTCTGCTTTTATAAATACCAGAAAATATATAAATGTACATATTAGGGCTGTGCGATTAATCGTTTAGTAGAACAATCTGAGTAGTTAAAATTTTGTATATCAAACTTTCGACTACCCAACAATAGCTTGATATCGGTTTACTTGTATAGGGGAAATTTGAGAAATTTTGAATAAAGCAAACCCTACCTAAATAAGATCAGAACAATTAGGTATTGTGTTATATTACTCTAGCAAGGAAAACTGAAAATTTTATGATTCGTATAATATGCCATTGGATTAATCGGATTGTTTGATTAAACGTTTAATCGTACAGCCCTAATACATACTATATACTTGAATTATTATAAGTAAAATAGAAAAATATTTTATTACTAAGCATACGTAAGGATATTCATAAATACATACGTACATAGGAGTACTTATATGTACAGGTGCATATGCTGAATTCTTGTTTTTTCATATTAAAGGGGAAGGGAAAGAAATTTGTCTTTCTGTTCTGTTTAACATAAACGAAGGTGTTAATTCGTACAAAAAACATTTGTTTTCCGCATTTTCAAAATCCAACATAAATGCTGTTTGTCTTACTAGCTGATGCGCAACAAAGAGCAAAAGGTGTAATTATGCGTTGCGTTCTGCAAGTTAAAGAATATAAAAGTGCTGTGATGCACAACAGATAAACAATAGACTCATCTATGTCTGTCTGTATTTTATTTACTTACACCCGATTTCAGTTGTACTCCTTTGTCGTCATCGAGAGGGTTGGGAGTATAAGACCTTCCTGGATGCAGCGTATTCTTCTATTCCCTCGGCATAACCGAGCCCACATATCGGCATACAAGCAGTATAGATCATGAATATACTCACCGCCACAAAAGAACTTGTTTTCTTGGCTGATGTCATTACTGGTGTTCAAGTTGGTACGAAGATTGATAAAGCCCTTTAATACTTTGAAATCGTGGCCATTAAAAATCAACACATTCGACGCGAAATTATTTTTTGCATGAAGAGATTGATGAAATCAACTGATAAGGGAGCATCTTGTCTTGAATTTCGTTCGCTTTAAGCGAAAGTAAGGTGTTCTTCCTAATTTCCATTAAGTATATATTTTATTTTCTATAGTCACAAATTTTAGTCTAACAAATTTTACTCAATTTTTTCAAACAACCCTTTTTCTATATGTACAATATTCTATACAATATTTCAGAGCATATGTGTAAAATTCATATAAATGTCAATTCGACTTGCAGATTACTCATTTGAGTATTCAAATGCATACAGTCGAATGATGTGCGTATGCGTGTTCACAGGTTAGGTTAGGTACATTTATTTATGTACATACAAGCATACTTAAATTCATAGATAAATTGGTAGAAAAACAAGGAAGCTATGAAACATGGCCGTGCTAATAAATTTCAATTTATTTTTCATATAAATGTCATTTTTCTTGACAGCTCATATACTTGAGTGTAGGCAAATGCTTAATGGAAAATATTCAGCATATTTTTCGGTACTTACTCATTCTCACACACACACACGAATTCCATATATTCTACACATTACATATGTGTATGGTTATGTAATATAAACGCTCATTGAATATTTTACGAACTATACCTATGCATATATCAAATATAGAATACATACATATCTTATTAGTCGACGACAAAGTGGTCTTTTTTTATTTTGCTTCTAATATTATTCTGCATGCAACATTGTATGGTAATAAAAAAAAAAGTCAATAAGTTTTTGTATAAGTGCAATTTGTCATTCATACTGAAGAATTCAGATATTCAAAGAAATATATTAAATAATTGAATTGGCAATCCAAATTACTATTCCTTACTAATGACGAAATAAAAATTGGAGAAAAAATAAAATTTTTGAAACTTTTAAAATAGTATTATTTGGGTTCAATTACAAATGATGAAAGTGGCTGCGGTTTAACCTCTCTTCAACACTGGGTACCTCATACTTTTGTTATATCTTCATTTTGTGGATGCGATCTCTACACCCAGGAGAGCCCTTTAGTCGAGCTTCTATACCAATAATGTTAAACGTCTTACATTGTTGAACAGTATTTGAAGAAATCCATTTATATTCGCCGATTCCGAACCATTGAGCTATGGCACCTATTTATTACGTATATTTTGCAATATTATTGGTAGTAAATAGCTCGGTCATATATGATGGCTATAGCTAAAAAATTTAAATCAATGTTATTCCAAAGTCTCAACGTCTTGGACAGTACATCACTGTTGATAACTACGCATTTGAAGTAGTGAAGGACTTTATCTATCTTGGAAGTAGCATTAATACCAGTAATGATGTCAGCCTGCAGATATTGCGAAGGGTTACTCGCTACTTTGGGCTAAGTAAGCAATTGAGAAGTCGAGTCCTCTCTCGAGAAATGAAAACCACAGGCTACAAGTCTCTTATCATGCCTGTCCTAACATATGGAGCTGAAGTCTGAACAATTTCCACCTCGGATGAGTGAATGCTTGGTGTTCGAGAGAAAAGTCCTACGCAAGATCCTTGGAGCTATTCGCGTTGGTGGTGAGTATCGAATAAGGTACAAACATGAATTGTATGAGTTGTATGAGCTGTATACCGATACCGACATAGTAAAGCGCATTAAAATTCATCGGCTGCGCTGGCTAGGTCATGTCGAGGAAATGGAAGAACACACTCCGACTAAGAAGGTGTTATATTCAGAAAGATCTGTCTGTTAAAGCATGTTAGATTCGGCCTAAATCAATATTCGGTTGTAATGGCCACATAAGTAGGTTAGGTTAGGTTATATGGCTGCGCTCTCTCTCTCTCTCAGAGGACACACTTAGGCCAGAAATGCCCATTGTGATACCACCGAAGCTTCTCAACCAATACTGTTGTGCGTGTTAAATATGGACAGCATTAGAAGGGACCTACTTATATTAGCTGGTTCCGAACGGCAGCACCCTTGTGACATCGTTTTAACTTAGTTTTGTCACAGAGCTCTTTTAAGAAGCATTTTTGGGAAATTGTTACTGTCGGAAAAATTGCCAATTCTTGCTGGCAGGTAGGTACTGTTCGAAAGAAAAATCTTTCTTAAATCGATCTTAAATTTTGTTATACTTCAGTCGGGGATTGAACCCACGTTCTACGGATCAGAATGCCAACACACTAACAACTGAGCTACAGCACCCACAATAGCCACATAAGTAAGCAGGTAAGTTATTTCAAAAATTTGAAAAACATTTAAACTATCGGTGTGACAAATTCAATAGAAACTGCTACAAAAAACTTCTTCCTTTTGTTTTCACTAAGTTTCGTTTGAAAACTTAAAATTCATCAGACTTATCCTGAACAAATTTTCGCGTCAAAGCTTTCATTTGTCAGCAATGCATTAGATTATGTACGTTAGATAGGGCGCTGGATTGTATTGGGAATATTGGAGCTATCCGCACGACTCAGGTAGAAGCATTGGAAATCTTTCTAAGGACTGCCGGTGGACTTGCATATTATAAACTCGGCGTCATTACGTCGGAAGACAATCAATAATTTGTATAGATTCAGCACAGAGTCAGGGCACAGAAGCATTTACTGGTATAGAACAGTATGAAGGAGGCGCAAATGTCAGTGGAAGTAATGAGTAGACCGAAGGTAACTGGAAAGTCACATACGATACGCATTGAAAACGAAAAGGAAGAAGAAAAATGACATCACTATTTTCACTGATGGTTCATTAAAGGATGGCAAGGTGGGTGCTGAATTCTTCTCTAAAGAGTTGGAACTGGCATGCATTCTGAATCTGGGAAGGTATGTATCTGTTTATCAGGCAGAAACGTGTGGTTTAATGCATGCGCTTGATCTTCTACTGTACGACAAGATAATTAAATGCATTCAGTTAAATGAATTGCAAAAAAATTTAATAAAATCTCTAAATCAGAGATAAGAATTAAATGCGCATTGTAAAATTTTTATGAAAATCCTTCATATATGATTGTCTATATTTACTATACATATTGTATTTTGTGTGAAAACGAATTGAAGACAATAAGAAGACTATAAAAGTAAATTCTGCAATGCGCAAAAATATCATTTTATTGTATATCATATATCGTATATATGAGATATGTATAAAATAGAATTTATTACATTTCGAACAACTATGATTTTTTGTTACGCTCTTGCGTATATATTCGCCTTCACTTCGAATTCTGAGAGAGATCAAATACAATAACATAAATTTATTATGACACTGAAATGATGACACTGAATGAACGTGTTTGATGTCCACATTGTTGATATGAACACAAAAGAAATACAGTGGACATACATAAATATCTGATCTGATTCAGTAGTGCAGTCATGTCAATGCATATGTATATGTATATATGGACATCCATGTGATTGGGGTCAAGAACTCAATTTGTTATATGAAATCAACAGGAAAAGTAAAGGAAATATGACAGATATCAACAAAGACCAAGAAGAAAATAATGAAGCAGCAGCAATGTCAAAACTCAAATATCTACAGATACAACGATGATAACTAATAGGGAACAACAAACAAGCCAAAGTGGGTATACATTGGTGCAATGAGATGGTTAGCTCATTCGCTGGGTCTGTACTTAACCGTAGTGGTAGTAAATATCATTTAATTTACTATACATACTCGTATGTATGTACCTACTTGATTGGATGTATCATACAATGTACTTAAAGAAGCCAAACAAGCTTATGAGGGACACTATAAATACGTATATACTATAAATTGATGATTGGATGCTTGAATCACTGATGCAACTAAAGCATCACAAGTTAGTAGCAAAAAAAAAATAGCAATAACATCACTACATATAATAACAACAACAGAAACTAATAAACAATAATAGAAACGAACATGTCAACACAAAAAAAAAAATTGAATAAAGCGAATGAGATCATAATGTATTGAAGAAATTCATATGAAATGAAATAAATTTTAAAGTTCGCATGGGGTTAAATTGAAACGAGTGAAGCCTTGTAACGAACTACTGCAACGAAACTTCAAGTATATGTTATGATTAGACTGATGATAAAGTGGTCTAACTATTGACATTACGACAAAAATGAATTAAAACCAAACAGAGCTCAAAAGAGCTCTTCAAAGATTTTCCTCAAAGACGGAAGTGTATAAGTTCTTAAACTTAAAGTTACTATGATATTTTATGTCTAACTTATATCTAATCACAGATGAATTGTCCTTCGTATATTTTTTTCCTACAGGTCCTCGTCTACATATACACATACTTAAGTGCATGCCACAATGTATTTAACTTGTTCGAACAATCAACGTCCAGTTTTGATCGTGAACAAAATAAATATTTATTTTCATAATGTTGGCGCCAATTGAAATCATCAAATGAAATGACATGTCTAGTTCTTCCATTATTATTATTTGCTACCGCTCCGGATGGAGGCTCAAAGTGATGATACAAATAAATTCCATTGTGGTCGATTTGCAACTTTTAACTTTATCTCCAACCAGGTGAGCGAGTCGTCAGATGTCGTAACTTCGTCATACAGGCTTCGTCTCCACATTCCCTTCGGCCTTTCTCTTCGGCGAGAGCCTTGCGGATTCCAGTCTAGGAACATTCTGCTATTGTCAGTCGCAGGTTTACGGACTATATGGCCTATCCATTTCCACTTTCGTTAGCGTATTTCAATCTCAACCGGTCTTTGTCCGCTTCAAGTAAGGAGCTCGTCAATTGAAATTCAGTTATCTGGCCACCATATGCGTAGTATAGCTCTTAAACAGCGATTTATAGAACTTTGGAGCTTTTTTGTAGTTGGAACCGATACGGACCACATTTTGCAGCTATACAGCAGCACAGACTTCACGTTCGAATTAAAAATCCTTAGTTTTGTCCTGGTGGTTAGCTGCTTAGAGTACCATATGCTTTTAAGCATGGCAGAGAATGATCTGGTTTTCGTAATTCTGTACTCAATGTCGGTATTAGCGCCGCCGTCAGGGGTGAGTTGGCTATCTAAGTAGACAACTTTGTTTACAACTTTGTTGTCCGTACACTGTGAATTCGCCAGGTCGAGTGCCATTAATGGCCATAGGCTTCGTCTTTCCAATGTTATTACATTACGTCTAACTTGCATTGCATATGTCCCTGTTGTTGTGACAGTAAAGCAATGTCATCAGCAGCTTCATCGAGATCATCTAGATGTTCCATACTGATTGGGTTCCAGAGTATGCCTCTGCCAGGCTGATGCGTCAAGGGCATTGCTTAGCACATCGTCGATCATGATTAGAAACAAGAGTGGCAACAGGATGCAACCTTGTCTCACTCCCGCAACTGGTGGAATTGGGCCGGATAGCGCACCAGCATGCAGCACTCTACATTGAAAACCAGTATATTGAGACTATAATAGGTTTACCAATTTATCTGGAACTCCATTACGACGGAGCGCGCTCCATATATTATGATGCTGCAACCGGTCAAAAGCCTGCTCAAAATCAACAAAGTTAAAGTATAGAGTTTCTTGCATTTCAACGATCTGTTCAATGATCCGAAGGGTGGCAATTTGTTCCATACACGATTTTCTCGGTCTAAATCCAACTTGTTGTCTGCGTAAAGTGCCATCAATTTTTTCGCTGATTCGGTTAAGAATGATCTTGCAGAGGACTTTGAGTGAGTGTTACGCATAACAGCATGATCCCCCTTCAGTTACCACATTCAGAGGGTGCACCTTTCTTTGGAATCTTCACTACTATACCCTGCATCCAGTCCAGCGGTAGTGTTTCAGTTTCACAAATGCTTTGGAACAAGCGAAACAGCTTCAGCGCTAAAGCTCTTTGGTTCGGCTTTTAGCATTTACTGCCGTGATGCTGTTCACCCCGCTGCATTTTTCAGATTTCATACTACGAATAGCAATCTCGATCTAGATCTCGAACTCGTAGGTTTAATCAGTTAAAAAAGAAATAGAGTATTCTATTCAAGCTATAAAATAAGAGCTTCCATTTGTTGTTGTTTTTATTCTATTTATTTATTATTAATAATAATTAATATTTCAATTGCAGTATAACTAATCTCTATAACAAAATTATGCAAATTACCCATTTTGGTATTACACAGTTAATGGCACCTTTATTACTACTTACCGGTTAGCGCATAAATGGCGCAATGCGTCTGACTTAATTGTGAAAATTTCAATCAATTTATTTTTGTCTGCAACAACAAATGCTATTTCCAAAAAAACAGGTTCATAAGCATAGACTTACTTAAATATCATTTCATTTGCTCATGTCGTCTTTGATGCCGTATAAGCCACAGTAAAGATCGTTAAAACTTTCTGCTAAATTTACTCAACACACTTACGCGAAATCCCCACGCCAACACAGTAGCAATAGCAAATTACCAAAGTTTTGTAGTTTAATGGTTGTATATTGTTACGTATTACGTAACTATACGTAAATAGACATATTCTATAAGACTTTGCCAACTTTGTCCGCTGTATAAATGTGAATATCAGTGGATCAGGATGTGGCACATATCGATGTATGAGTACATAGCACATCAAAGTGCACATATATTTGTATCTCCGATATGTTCATATTGTACAATATACAATGTGTATATATATTCGTATAAATGAATATTGCAAGTTGTGAATATTGCATTTAGCGATTTTTTGTAGTATTCACAATCATATGATACGTTTAGCAACAATATATAAAAGTTAAATTAGTCATAACTCAGCACGTTCGTGTTATGCTTTTAATGAGATTTAAATGAGCTCATTATAAAAACATAAAAAATGTTTTAAAATAAAATTTGTATTACTTTGTAGGCTTCGCATTAAATTTACTCGTATATTCAATAATTGTTTTTACAGTGTATCTCATAGCAATAACACCTGCAATTATGAGTTTGTATGGTATATTCGTTTATCATGACTACAGTGGCTTAATTATTGTTGAAGCATTATACTAAATATTACAATTATTCGTATTGCGGATTTAGATAAACGTTTTCCCTCGTGTACTGTTTGTGGGTAAAAGTTTGAAATAGAGAAACGTTGTATGTAGAATTTTTTCTCCGATGGACCCATAACTAGAAAATGTTTCCAGAATTTGTTAGAGAAAACGTCAAAGTCAGATACTGTAATGTTTTCAACCGCTCATGAAATTATTTTCTATTTCACTCAAGACCAAGCTAAAAAATCAACCTCCTTGTAAAGCAGGTACTCGTAAATAAACATATGAAAGAAGACTTTGAATTTGCCAAATTCTGGTATTTTTAATCTGCACTCTTCAGAACTTACTATTAACAATTAAAATTAACATTTGTCTAGGTATATGCCAATAGCTTAAAAAAAAAAATTAATTTAATACTTGTAAAGATGATTTTTGCCTGCAGTCCCCTATCTATGAATGTTACTATACGTACAAATGCCATGATTGATTTACTTTCACTGGATCTTAAAATTCAACCGGAGACAATGAAAGCGATGTGTCGAGTGTCGACTATACTCGTATGGTTACTGGCACGAAAGCGGAACTTATGGTCACAGAGAAATCTTCAGGAGAATATCAAAACAGTATCCGCTGCTCTTGGCTCCCAAAGATAATCTAAAGTCAAATTTCCGACTCGCGATCCAGACCTCATTCTGAGTAATTTGACGAATATTTTCTACACTGATGTATCCAAAACCGACCAAGGCTCTGGATCCGGATGATACTTGGAGGAAAGCATCAAGTATCATTATGCTATGGGAATGGTAGCAATTGTTTTCCAAACGGAAATATTTGCTATTCTAAACGTAGTAGAATGGATAATTGAGAGGAAATGGAGAGGGAAACAGATTGTTGTCTGCAGTGAAAGACAAGCTGCACTAAAGGCCCTGGAGAACTCAAAACTTGCCCCAAAAATTGTTCAAGAATGCGAAATAACCTTTTACTTATCTGGGTTCCTGGACACTATGGTCTCCAAGGTAACGAAATAGCCGATGAATTGGCCAACTGCGGTTCATCGGATATTCCACTGGGACCAGAATCAGTTATCGGAATCAATTCTACAGGTATCATAACCTGGATCAACAATTATGTTAGTAACCTACATAATGACCTTTGGTTCAGCCTTGAAAGCTGTAAAACTGTAGAGTGTTTTGTGATGAGTCCGAACAAAAAGCTGTCAAAGTTTCTTTTGAAACTTGGAAGTAAAGATGTTCGCTGAATGGTCGGAATCATCACAGGACATAATCCATGGGGCCAACATATGTATCATTGAAAATCCAGTATGTATATCTTGTTTGGAGGAAGAGGACAGCACGGAGTATTTCTTCTGTGTTTACTCTGCCTTCGCTCGAGCAAGATTGCGCATCTTTGGCTCTGATGTAATGAGAATGGATAAATTCCATTCCCTAGCCCCGGAAGTGATATTCAGATTCGTTAACAAATCTGGAAAATTCTTTCGGGAAGATTAAAATCCCCTCCCAATTTCCCATATCTTTCTTGCCTTCCCTTCCCATTATCTCCCATTTTCCTGAGCTTTCAATATAATGGGTCTCTTAGCCTGAGTGTTTAAGTCCGTACCACTCTCGTAGTGCCACTTGGCTCATCCTCACATCCATCCATCCATCCATCCATCCATCCATACGCACAAATATACGTAAGCATAATCGCATTCACAAGGATGGACAAACTTTCCACAACAGTTAAACCTTCGTATGTATTTTATGTGTACACTCTCATGAGTTGAAAAGTGAAATCAACGACAAAAATGCAACTGACATATTTAATGCGATTATTTCACTTGCTCTTGGTACTGGCGATAATGTGTTTGTTATTTTCAACCGCACTCTGTGTTCAATTATCCTTTCAAATGATATTGAACTGAATTTCCATTATAATTAATTTCATCTTATGTAATAGTAATTTGTAATAATTGTAATAATTTTTTATAAATTATACAACAAATGCCATTTTGCCATTCGAAATGTTATATTGCATATACATCCAAACCTCCGTACAGGTCGGTCAACATATTCTCTCGGAATTGCTACCGTTCAAACTTCACCAGTGTGGAGACAGTTGTCACATTCACTGTCCATGGACCATCCAACAGCTCCAGTGGCCTTCATGGAAACGTTGAACCAATTGATGCTGTGGGTTAAGGATTGTTCTGGCATATCCGCAGTGTCATGCAATTACAGATTTTACATTAAGCACCAGTACTAGATCTCCAAGTGTCAAAATGTCATATAATTCAGTATATTTATGTATTTATATATGCAGGTTCTAAAAATAGGTTCACTCTGGTATTACTCGCTACTGTAAGTGTTTTAAGTTTGACGGTTGTACGCACTTGCATGAGTAACGTACAACTTATAAATATATATGATTCGTTGTCTATCCCCAATGTACATTGGAGATGGAGAAGTTACAATAAATACAAGCGAGTCACTTTGTATTCAGTAATAAATATTATAAACCATCAGATTTAAATTTTCCAGTACAAGTATCAAATTTGTTACTACCAAGTAAGTAAGTATACGCTAAGTATACTAAACAAAAAATAACCATTCAAAAAGCAAAGAATATTTTATTTAATTTCTATAAATACATCGCCGTATCATTATGTATAATATATATATACAGCTACATAAAGGGTTATCCATTTTGCGGTTTCAAAAGTAAATGTAAATAAAACACATATGACCACCACGCGAATTGTTGCAAGCATCGATTCTTTTGAGCTAATTTTCGACCACTTTTTGACACATATTGGGCGTTATCTCAGCCATAACGTGACGAATGTTGATTTTTAGGTGCTCAAGAGTTAAAGGTTTATCTGCATAAACACGGTCTTTCGCGTAGCCCCACAAAAAAAAGTCAAGCGGTGTCAAATCGCATGATCTTGGTGGCCACTTGATATCGCCACGACGAGAAATTACTCGGCCAGAAAATTTCTCTTGCAATAAAGCCATATACGCTCGAGTTGTGTGGCATGTGGCACCGTCTTGTTGAAACCACATATTCTCTAAGTCGTATTCTTCAATAGCAGGCAAAAAAAAGTCGGTTATCATATGACCATAACGCTCCGAATTGACGGTGACAGTCGTTCCATTGTCGTTTTCGAAGAAATAAGGTCCAATCACACCTCCGGACCAAAGAGCGCACCAAGCAGTGACTTTTGTGGATGTAGTGGCCTCTCTTCAATTACTTGAGGATTCTCAGAACCCCAAATACGACAATTTTGTTTGTTCACATACCCACCGAGTGAGAAATGTGCTTCGTCGCTGAAGAAAATTTTGTTCGAAAAATCGCCGTCCACCGCCTGTTGTTCAAGCACCCATTCGACGTATCTACGACGTTGTGAATGGTCAGCTGGCTTGCAAAATACGCCATAATGTGCCGTAAGACAGTCCTAATTCCTGAGAACGACGAGGAATCGACACATTCGGGTCTTCGGCAACACTTTCACTTACAGCAGCGATATTTTCGGTGGTACGAGCGAAACGATGATGCACAGGCCTTACAATATCTGTAACCGATCCAGTCTCTTCATATTTCTTCACAATTTTTCCAATTGCTTGCGTAGTTGGACATAATCTCTTAAAGCACGATATGTGGCTGTGGCAGAATCACCATTTTTGTAGCCGGTTTTTACAATTTTAATGCGTTGTGCGATAGTTAAGCGATCCATTTTCGCAAATGTCAGACTTTGAACTGAAAAAGAAAGAAATTGTTTTAACAACTCAGTTTGACAGATGTCGAATTCTAGCCCTATACTTTTGAAACCGCGAAATGGATAACCCTTTATATATTTATTTAAATAAATATTTTCACTACCCTCTTACATTTTGCTATTAATTGTTTAGAAAGTAGATAATTCTCTATTATGCTGTTAATCACGCTCGTATACATTTCTTTATGCAACAACAATAACAACAACAACAACATCCTTAATGCAAACTGAACAAAAACGTGCGTGACATTAGACACAGAATCAGTCTTTAATTTAACTCCATTCCTGCATTATTTATTTATATATGTATTGGTGTGTGTGTGTGTGTGAATGTGTGTGTGTGTGTGTGTACATGCCTGTGTGTGTACATGCCATGATGGCTCCAAAATGGGTTGTGGTGTCAAGGTAGGAATCTACTCTGAGGGATTAAATGTCAACAAGTCTGTGCGCCTCCCCAATCTATCCAGCGTCTTCCAGGCGGAAGTGTTTACATTTGGGGAAGCATGTATGGCACTAATAGCAAACTGAACATTCAAGAACAACATCGCTATTCTTTCGGAGAGGCTTTGAATACAACCATCATAACTTCTAACCGGGTGGAACAAAGCAGAAGGAGCCTCACCATCTTGAGCGAACTACACAATATTTCCCTGATCTGGATCCCGGGACATCCGAATATAGAGGGAAACGAAAAACGCTGTCAAACTGTCTAAAACGGGATCTGCCATGCAAGAAACTCTTGCAGAACCGACACTCACACCATTGAGTGCGGTTGAAAGAGTTATAGATACTAAATACCTCCAAATAGCGGATTGTAGAAGGATAGGTCTTACAAATTGTAAGACCAGCAGGTCACTATGGCCTGGATACAATCTCAAACAAACAACATCGCTGATAAACAGGAATCGTAGGGATGCCTTCAGACTGACGGCAATCATCACTGGCTTCTGGCCCATCGGAGAACAGGCAGCCAGAATGGGAATTCATCATAACATTCACTGTCACAGCTGCAATCAAGCAGAACAAAAGGAATCTGTTTCCCATTTCCTCTGCGAATGCCCTGCTCTCTGGAAACAGAGTACGGATAACTTGGGGAAATCACTCTTCAATAATCTCGAAGAGTTAGCGGAAAAAAATATCAACGACCTTCAGAGGTTTCTAAACCGCACGGACTGGATATAACCGAGCTGATAACGACCGAAGAAACAATTGGAAACGAGAATGTGGCAACAAAATGGCGGCGTAAGCGCTAGTTGAATTCATGGAATGAGTCACCACTGTGATGTATGTTGTGCCACCTGTCGGGACATGAAATAATCGGCAATCATGACTCTGTATTGCTCGACGTTGAATGCAATATTCTCGTAGTTCCCATTTTTAACCTTCAAGCGCTGTTTATGTTAATTTGACACAATTTTTTCAAAAAGATTTTTAGATTCTCGTTATTTTGTTCAATTTCACATCTAAAATTTTGGCTTAATATGTAAATCGTATATGAAATTTATGTTTTTTGATATTTATTTTCAACAATAGATGTCTGTTTAACAAAAATTGTCCCATAACATGAGACATAAATTTCCCAAATATAATATGAGATGCGCTTGAGGGTTAAAGAAGTAAGGATTAAAACAAAAATTTGGGTATTTTCAATTTTGCAGTCATGATTGACCTTTTTTGAGAGTAATGTCCACTTGTATTCGAAAAAGCATGTGATAAATATGACGTAGCTGAAGGGAAATTTGTAAAAAAAAATGTCTTTTGTGCAAAATCTTTTATTGTCCTTAAAATTTACAAAGGTCTTAGGTGAGATTATATTGATGATATATTTTGTTAATGGTACACACACACACACCTAACATACCTTTCAGGAAACGGAAATACGCAACAACAAACCGAATAGGAATACTAATAATAAGACATTTCAATACAATTGCCATATTACATTTCAATAAACAGGAAACTAATTTTATTAAGCATTTCCTTGAGCATGCTTTTGAGTTGTATTTATTTTGACAAAAAAAAAAAACACATTACGATTGAAATAAGAATAATGAAATAAAAATATTGAAATTGTATGTGTTTTGCGAAATTACATACGAATTGGCAATTGGTGTTAAATATCATTGCTATGTATGGTAGCTATGTAATAGGTAGCTACATTTCATAGCAACAATAACAGTTACAACAATTTAATTTAATTTTTGTTTCATTTCTTCATTCGTCACATGACCTACTGTGAAGCATATATATTAAACTAAGCTAACATAGGGGGGAGTGAGTGTGATAGACATGTAAGGCGCTAGATCAAAGCGAATGTATGTTCATACAAGTGATTTCAATCAATATCACAAAAAGTTGACAATTTTGAATGCGACTGAATGAGTTTTTGTGTCAACAACAAAATAAAAGGAAAAAATACAGATCCATCAGGACAGAAAGGCGAAAATTTTGCAGTATGAGTGAACGTTGGTGTGAAAAAATACTTCGTAAAGCAAATCAGAAACCAAAGCAGTATGAATGAGGCATTTTGTTCTCAACGGTCGAAAGCCAATAGGCTGAAATATATAAAAGTACATATGTCCTATATATCGGGCGCATCCAGTCATATGTCACATCAGTATATCAGAAAGAAAATTGTAATAAATACATCAGACGAATTAAACATAAGGCTAAAATAAAAAAAAAAACAGCTTTACTCTGAAAATATTTCACATTGTAGCAGAGGAAAAAAGTGTGAAGAACGAAACATAAAAATCATAAAATCAAGTTTAAAAGCATAATATTGTCTAAAGAGAGAATACGGTAATACCGAAGCTTAGACACCCTACACGAAGACTGTGTGTAACACTTTTGTAATGGAGCTAGGAGAGGTTTTCATCGGACAGCATCAGTATTCAAATATGGTTTTCTTGTTTGTTTTTTTTTTTCGAAGGGGGAATCTTCTATAGACCTCGTCAACCATAGGCGGCATGACCAGCCATGACAAGGTAAGCTGCATCAGGTGAAATTCTGTCTCTCTGTGTCTTCTATCGATCCAGACTTACACGTTCCTGATGAGCCTGTGCGTCCACCTTCTTTTTTCTGCAGCGTCCAATTGTATTTTCCAGTCGTCGAGGCTCGTCTGTCTCTTCTGTTTGCGTTCATCTGCAGTTAGACGCATATCCATGCTTTTTGCTCTTTTGTAGACTCTGACGAACTCAATTTACCGTTGACCCTTCTGATGTAGGGTATAATGAACACATATGAACATGCTTACAGATATATTGCCTTGCAGAGGGATGAGAAAACAATCATGTTGAAGGAATTATTTGATTGTTTTGTTTTGGAAAGATAAGAAATATCAAGTAATTTATCAGAGTCATTGTCACACTACTATTTACATACCATATATATGTAGCATGTAGCATGTCGTCATGCTTCTTGAATAAAATGACTCATCTCAACAAGTATCATTCTTTGCAAAATGATATAGCAACACAGTAAATTGATAAAAGAATTATGTTTAAAAAAATGCGTTCCTCAAAGCCAAAATTAATGAATAAATATTTTATATAGCAATTATTTGATACCAGATTTTAGTCATGTAGTTTCTTAAGAGGCTTGCAACCTATTTTTTTTTTTTTTTGAATTCTTGTCATTTCAAATATTAGGAACACTCTTGCACCATAGCTGACCTGAAATTTGAAGCTTCTAATCCTTTTAGGATTAACACATTTTACACATCTGGAAGTATTTCGGGAAAAGTTTAGCCTCAGCCTCAGATATAACTACGACTTTGTTATAACTCATTTCGCGCAATTCAATTAATTGAATTTCAAATACCATCTGACTCCAAATGACTTTGTATAACTATAAGACCGTGAGTACGACGACTATATCACTAATAGTTTTCCTACTCATAGACAACAGCGACTCATTGATATTGTCAAGAGTTGGTCACATTTTCCTAGTAGTAACACAAGTCCCGCCATCTTCTGTTGGCTGTAGTGAGGAAATGTTGTGTGCCAGCGGAATTGCTGCTTGATGAGATGGATAGATCTTAGGCAACCTAGTGTCCGAACACGCCAATTCATCTGCCACACAGTTTCCTGGAATATCCCTGTGCCCTGGTACCCATACAATGTGTACATTGAAGTGCTCCGCTAGCTCATTAAGGACTGAGCGGCATTTAAGGGCAAGTGCCGATTTGGAGAACATTCCTGCGAGGGATTTAGTGCCAGCTTGACTGTCGTGTAGATATAAATATCTTGGAAAGATACTGTATTATAGCGAATCTAAATTGCCGCTCCTTTGTAGCCATAATTTTGGCTTGAAAAACGCTGTAAAATTTCGGGTAATCGAAAATTAAGCTTAACGCATAAGAAATCAGAAAAGACGCCATCTCCTACTCTTCCCTTCAATTTGGAGCCGTCTCTGTGCCTTTGTATCGCGTGAACTCCAATTTCATTGTAAAAAGCCATATTCCATTATTCCCTTAAGTGAATATGGTTTGAGAATCTATTGTCAAAGCATGATATGGGAATCGTATAGTCGTATAGCACTCCCTCATGATTTTTAAATGCCTATATCCTGGTTGAGGCTAACGTGAAGCTATGTTTAGCCTAATTGCTGAAATAAACTCCCTCTGCTTGCCAAATAGATCCACAAGGAGTAGATGCAATAGCGAGTAGAGTGCTTTTGACGGGGTGGTTCTCAGAGCGCCTGTCGTCAACACCGCATACGTCCTTTGAACCTTATCCATTGCCCGTCTGTGTACCTCTTTATTTAAGGATTCCCACCAGACTATCACTGCATAAAAAAGAATTGGTCTCACGACCGCGCAGTATAGCCATGATACGATTGTAGGACTCATCCTCTATCTTTTACCTATGGCCTTCTTAAAGGAATAGAGTGTAATGCGTTAAATTTCAAAAATTTGATATACAGGTACTAATTGCAGGGGACGAGAATCAATTGGTGAATTAGGGGAAAGATATAAAATCTAAATTTCAGCACCTAGGTGCATCCATACGTTGCGAAATGTTACATATTGCTTGAAGAGCCCCTGATCTAACCGAATATGACGAATCTAGAGGGGAAAACCTTGAAAAAGCAACGCAATCCTTACTGTCGATCGGTCACATCCACGCATGAATGACACTTTATTAATACCTAGCGGCAACTATTTTCAATTTAGCCTTCTGGAGCAGTATCGGAAGTTTTGCTCGGCATGACTTCGTTGTCTTCAACTTCAACGAAGGGTCAATACACGGTATAAAAGTATGAGAAGGATCAGACCACGCACCAACCAACTATAATGGTTCTAGGTAGACTTGAGTGTCTTTTTAAAATAATTCAAACTCTCATGTTGTTGATATTTAGTGCTTGAATATTACTAATAATCAATGTTTTTCTTTTCTATATCATTTAAGTTTGACCTCATACTTTCTAACACATTTTGATCCAGTCAATTTCTCCTCTAAAATGTATATATGTACATACATGTAGTGTATCTGAGTATTAATATCACTTTTTTGCAAAAGGTTGTTAATAATACAAATTAATAGAAATGCACTCACAATGTACACAATGTATGTTATGTACCTACGTATACTATATGTGAGAATTTATACGAGAACTTTGTACATAACATACATATGTGCACATATGGAAACAAATATTACCTTGACTTAACTCATGTATATGACCCCTGATGTATGCATAGAAATATATATGATAGTTGCTCCATTTCATGCGATTACCTGTTTGTGAGTAGAAAAATTAAAAATTAAAAAATCCCAACAACAAAAATAACAAATGAGCAATAAGAACAATAAAAAAAAACTTGAACTACAGCAATGAGTTGTTTTAAAACAAACAACAACAACAACAACAAAATGCAGAATAACTTTCGACATATAATCGTACGCAGACACACACACACACACACATAGATATGCATAAACTCACATGCATATGAACACATCCGTTTAAAAATATACTCAAACTAGTGTTAAATTGTAGTTGAAAAAACAATGCTGGTGTAGGTAGTGTACTACATATGTATGTAGGTATGAGTGCTTTACATATTTTAACAAGCACCATGCATCAAATATATATCTAAAACTATATCAGAGCGATGATACAAAAAAAGATTACTTTATACGGCTTGTATTTACATGCTTAACGGCTGTTAAATATCATATTTACAAAGTTCGTACCAAAATTTCATAGGCAGATAACCCTAAAATATTATTTTGAAATTAACTTCACTAATTAACGTAAAAATAGGATTGTTTTCCAGACAAACACACTTTATCGCTATATGGTTGCTTAATTTTTTATTTCTTAAAATAAAAATAAATTCATTTTGTCCCCTTTTTCGAGCACCTCTTATTCAATGACCTATTGTTGAAGGTGGTTATCTGATAAAAGCCATCTAAATCTGCAGGATTTTGTAAAATATTGTTGATATACAAATATATTTCGTTTGAGTCTGAAATGGTCCAAACATCATACACAGAAAGATGGCTCGCATTTGCCAGCCTATTGAGTCATGATTGGGAAATATTTTGACGAGCCTTTTTTAAGAGCCTTCAGATTTGATTTAAAAAAAGTTTAGAAAAGTGTATGAAATCTTTCTTTCAGTCGATAGAATGATCTATATAATTCAATATTGAAAGATGATTTCTTGTAAATGGCGGCTGCGCCTCAAATGGTTCATACACAATATATCGACCGGTATATAACGAATAAATTCTTCAATATTGGCTTTCAGTGCATCAACCGTTGCGAGCTTGTCAAAAAATAGTCTAAAGACATTGAATCACACGATCTAGGCGGCCAATTGAGCGGTCCCAAACGTGAAAAAAACTGTTCACCGAACTTGCCGATAAATTGGGCTATTGTTTCGCGTGCTGTGTGGCATGTGGCACCGTCTTGTTGAAACCACATGTCAGCTAGGTCCAGCTCTTCCATTTTGGGCAAAAAAAAAATTTTGTAATGATCGCACGGTAGCACTCGTCATTCACAGTAACGTTCTTGCCTTCGTCGTCTTTGAAAAAGTACGGTCTAATGATGCCACCGGCCCATAATCCACACCAAATAGTGCATTTTACGGGATGCATTGGCAATTCATGCAATGCTTCTGGCTGCTCTTCACACCAAATATGGTAATTTTGATTGTTCACGTATCGAACACAATTTTCCAATAAAAAAGTGGATCTACATCCAACTTTGCCAGCGCACATTCTTCAAAAGTTTGCTCTTGTGGTCGTGTCGTGTGGCTTCAATTCTTGCACCAGGTGTATTTTAAAAGGCTTTACATCCAAATTCTTGCACAAAATTTTCCACGTAGTGACGTAACAAAGGCCCAATTACTGCGAACGGCGCCGAATTGATAATTCACGGTCATCAACAACACAGGCGGATACAGCTGTGATATATTCCTCGGTCCGCACTCTACGTATGCGTGTTGGTGGTTTAATGTACAATAATGTAAATTTCGTGCGAAATTTAGTCACAAAATTCCCAATAGTCGCCTCAGAAGGTCGCCCAAACTGACCATAAAATGGAAGAAGTGCACGATGCACTTTCTTAACCGGTGTTGCATGCGTTGTTCGTTTGTAAGTCGATTCATGGTTAAATTATAGACCAAACTGAAAATGTTTGACAGTAGCATGTTACACGAAAACAGCTGAGCTGCCAAAAACAGTGTTGCCAAAAAGAGAGTTGCTAAAAAAGTACCCTGTACATATTGAAATTATCATGTGATTAACGCACATCGCACATTCACGATTATGTGAATATGTGTATACTTATGGGTATTCCTTTCTTCAACTTATTTTTAATTGATTCTATTTCAATTTCACAAATCTCACATCTCTTTAATTCCACACAGCTCTGATTTTAATCATTGACTATGTATTTTAAATTCGCTCTTAACTGCTTGCATAGTGAAACAATACTTATGGGTGTACTATGAATTGTGTAGAATTGTGGCTGCATTGCAAACATTTACACACAAGGATATGCATGCGAGTATATGTGCGTATGTTCAACCAACATATTCTCTAATATTTGCAATACAGTAACCTGCGTACATACCTATTGATTCCCTCAACATGACACGTTTGATGTGTAAATGTTGTAGAATTTAATAGATATTTTCTATGCATTGTACATAAGTACGATGTATACATATAAAATATACAAATGCATAGACGAGTTTGTTTGATTATAATTTCAAATCCATCAAACTATTTATTTTCAATCATCTCTTTGCTGCCGTCGTATATGTATTTGAAAGCAATACATTAATCCATTGGCGGTCGATGATGCATACTGTCTACTAATTTTATCTGTCACAAGGACACAGTATGGCAAAATAAAATGGAAATAGATTGTCACATATACCAAAGCGTAGAGAATTGAAAATATATGTTTTAAAAATTGCTACTACATCCATTTTAAATAATATTAAAATCAAATTTCAACGTACAAGAGAATACTTTCAGAGTAGGGATTACTTGCGATTTAGTAATTCTTTAAGGTGAATATCTATAGAATTTACGTTAAGAAAATTTGTTATTAGGCAAATTAGTGCAACTAGAGCTTCTACCCCATTTGGTTGTCAATCTTCATTTCTCTTTGGATGTCGTTAATGTTTGTATTTAGTCCTTTTGCATGACTCATTTTATCGATTTTGTACTCACTCACACTCGAAGAGAGGTAGAAAATGTAGAAAAGTATATAATTTATTTATTAGAATCACTTCACTTCCAATCACATTAGACACGCCTTCCCTTCAGATTAAGCAGTGTTCATGTGTCATCCTTCTTGAACCATTTGGTTCTCCATATGAAGTTAAGAAGCTCTTTTAAGTGCACTTTTGGAAAGTCGTCCAGTCCTATGAAGAAACGAGACCCCAAGCATTGAAGTCGTTTTGTCTATAGTCCTGGACAGAGACATAGATAGTGGTTTGATTCTTAAAATTGAGAACAATCTGACAATTGATTTGTGAGATATAGCATTTTGTGTGAAGCAACTTTTGTTATTGAAAAAAAAAATGGATAAATGTGAGTTTCGTGTTTTGATAAAGCATTGATTTTTGATGAAAAAAAAACATACAGTTGAAGCCAAACAATAGCTCAATAAACATTATGCGGACTCCGGACTCCATCGAGACAAATGGTAGAAAAGTGGAGTGCTGAATTTAAACGTGGTCGTACCAGCATAAACGATACAGAACGCAGTGGACGCCCAATTGAGGCTGTTATTACAGAAATCATCAAAAAAATCCACAGATTAGTTATGAACGATCGCAAATTGAAAGTCTACGAGTTAGCTGACATTGTAAAGATATCAGATGGTAGTGTTTTAACCATTTTACATGAACATTTGGATATGCAAAAGCTCCTTGCAAAATGGGTGCCGCGTGAGCTCACACAGTCGATCAAAAACAACAACGTATCGATGCTTCAATGGAGTGTTTGGCGTAGTTAAACCGCAATAAAACCGAATTCTATCATCGATATGTAACAATGGATGGAACCATTACACACACCACCACAATCCAATAGACAGTCAGCTGAGTAGACAGCAGTCGACGAATCGAATCAAAAATGAGCAAAGACGCAACAGTCGGCCCGGTAAAGTGATGGCGTCTATATTTTGTGATGGGAACGGCACAATATTCATCGACTAAATCCAAAAAAGGAAGCACCCGCAATAGCGACTATTATTGTGAACTTTTGAACTTTTGGATCGATTGAAGCCTGAAATCGCAAAGAAACGGCCACATTTGTAAAAAAAAGGTGCTGTTTCACCAAGAAAATGCAACGTGTCACAAATCGATCGATGAAAACGATGACAGAATTGAATGAATTGGGCTTCTAATTGCTTCCCCACCCTCCGTATTCTGTAGATTTAGCCTCCAGCGACTTTTTCCTGTTTTCAGATTTCAAGAGAACGCTGTTTTTGGAAAGAAATTTAAATCAGATGATGCAGTAATCGCTGAAATTGAGGCTTACTTTGACAAGAAAGAGAAATCGTACTATAAAAGTGATATCGAAAAGTTGGAAAATCGCTATACTCGACCTGTATCGACCTCGAAGGCAACTATGTTGAATAAGAAAATCTAGTTTTATCAAAATAAAAACTTTTCCTATGGACTAATTGAATGATCTGTTATTTTCATAATCAAACGATTATTCTATTTAGCTGTTGTCACTATTTATTTATTACTAGCTCACTATTTAAACTGAAACGTGGAATTCGCAAGGTATAAACAGAGGAATATATATATAATATATTTATCTAAATATCAAACCACATCCTAAATATTTCTATGTACACAAATATAAGCACATAACTTTTAATAAAATATAATATTCGCACAAAATAAATATTTCTTGATAATACTCAAGTAAGTAAGTAACAAATAATTAAGAGCAAATACATAAACAAACTTGTAATTATGTACATGGTATATTGTTATATGTCTACATTAGCAGCCATTAGCAGAAGATTACGGATCTCAATAAAATAAGGCGTGGGCTTTGGCAAGCAAATAAACCATAAAGCACGGCCTCTGTTGGCATTCACAAAGAGTTAGATGAAAGTAAATCAAAATTTATAAAATATGCCACATTGTATGTAGATTCCACCACTACTGATGCTATCAAGTGAAAACGAATATGTTAGGCTACTGTATAACACACATACATACATACATGCATAGTTGTGCGCAGTAAATTAGCACATTTTCCTTCATCATTGTTATTATTATATTTTTTTTTGTTTTTTTGGTTTTGTGTGAAAATACAATTTTCCTCATTATCGTGACAGTAATTGAATTCTTGTGCTTTCGAAATTACATACTCATAGTAGTAGAGTTACTTAGTGCTGTTATAATAAGAATAAAATACGCAAAAGAAATACAAAAAGCAAAAAAATATGAAATATTCTTTATAAATTTTCATAATAATGCAAGAGTGGGGCACTACTTGCGAAATTTTTTCGTTATAACAGAGACTCAACTTGGGATAGCACAACAGCGCGAGAGAGAGAGAGAGAGAGAGAGAGGGAGAGAGACTGAGAGTAAGAGTATATATGATAAAGTATTAATGTCATAAACTGTATTTAAAAGCTAAGCAAAAATATAACGAAAATGGAAGAGAAATTAGATTGTATTACAATAACAACAACAACAACAACAACAACAATCAGAAATAATTTCATAAGCTGATATTACTATTACATCTGCTACTCATTTTGTTCCATACTCTTCAACTACAAGTTATAAGTATAATACTTACTTGTATGTATATGCTTCCGATTTCTTCTATAATATATTGCCATCATTTACGCACTTTATACTGGGTCGAAATTCTGGCAAATGTTCTCACCGAAAACTTTTGCTATACCCGATAGCTTTAAAATTTGATGGCGCCCGACTTTTATCTTTTACGGAGTTTCACATTTATTCGTCGGAATAGAGAAATGTGAAATTAAATTAAATTTTTCGTAAAACTTATTTTGGAAAATACTGTAAAGGATGCCCCCAAAAATGGGGGCAAGCAACTTTGTGGATTCTGCGGTGTAAACAGATGATGCAAACACATGATTGTGAGATCAAGCCAAACTTTTCGCGTGTTCGTGTAGATGGCGAGAGCATTTACTCTCACTTGTATATTTGGATAAGCGTCCACACGATACGAGAGCGCTTTCCATATGCAGGTGTGTGTAAGTAAATATAATATTTTATCGCAAGTTGCTATTGGCAACCTTACACCATCTCTATTATTCATTACATGTGTGGGTTACAATGTTTATAAGCCCCGAATGGCTCTTTGGCCGAGCTTCTCTTCCAGTACTGTTGTGCGTGTTAAATTTTGGACAGTATTAGAAGGGAAACAAAGAGTCCCGGCGTCTTGGACAACACATCACTGTTGACAATTACTATTTCGAGGTGGTGAAGTACTTCGTCTATCTTAGAACCAGCATCAACAACTGTAATGGCGTCAGCCTGGATATCATGCGTAGGATAACTCTTGCTAACATGTGTTACTTTGGACTGAATAAGCTACTGAGTAGTCGAGACCTCTTCCAAAGATCGAAAATCACACTCTACAGATCCCTCATTATTCCTGTCCTAACTTATGGCGCAGAAGCCTGTACAATTTCCACCACGGATGAGAGGATGTTAGGAGTTTTCAAGAGAAAAGTTCTGCGCAGGATCTTCGGATGTATTGATGGCATTAATGACGAGTACCGAATGAGGTACAACGATGAGTTGTCCGCTGACATTGACATAGTCAAGGGAATCAAAATCCAATGGCTGCGCTGGCTGAGTCATATCCCGTGAATGGAAGAAGACGCTCCAGTGAAGAGTGTATTTAATTTGGCACCCACTGGAGGACGCAGAATAAGCCCAAACCTCCATGTAACCTGGCGGCGATTGAAATATCAAATTTGCGTCAGCAAGCGAAGAACAGAGCAGACTGGCCCCGTATAATATGTTCGGCCTAAATCGATCATCGGTTATTATGGCCACATAAGAAGAAAAATAATTAGATGGAACCTAATTAGTTTAGACGATTTCGAACGCCAGAACCCTTGTGACATCATTTTTTCTGAGCTTCGTCACATAGTTCTTTTAGAACGTTTTCCATGGCAAATGCGACACCGTATCGACAGATGCGTACCGTTCGAAAGAAAAATCCTTCACATCAGAAGGCCAACGCACTAAACACTGAGGTACGGCACCCACGTGTTTACGTTCTAATTCCTATTATATTTAATCATTCAATGTATAGTGTGTGTGTTTATATACTCAACTTGTGAATGTACTCAACTTGTACTTGTAGTGTTAATAATCCTATTGGTGTCTGTGATAAGATGTTGGTTGTTGTTGTTGTTGTTGTTGTTGTTGTTGTTGTTGTTGCTATATTTCATAATAATTTAATATACATACATACATACTCGTATTTATAATTATGCCAAGTAGAGTGTTACCACTAATAATTACATATAGACATTATGAGGCAGCAACTAAATAAGTAAATAATAACGAACGATAGCTATTAGCTTCGAAATGATGATAATAGGGGGCAATATAATGAAAATAAGGTTGCGAATCGAAAAAGCGAAAAGCTTAATGTATAATATAATATCAGCATGTAGATGTAGCATTACATAGTTAATGAATTTACTTAAGTAAGATGTATTGTTGTGTTGCAAGAGTATTTATTTAGAAAATAGAAATATGAACTATGACTTTGATTCAAGTTAGACTTTGTCTATAAATATAATTTATTTAATTATAATTTCCGACAATGAGTATGAGTATTATATCTCTGATCCTATAAAAAAATAGAATATTCAGTTAGACCAGAGTAGTCACATGATATGAATTTCGGATTTCCACTATTACCGTAAAAACACCCAAAATGTGCGTGCATTCGCGATAGCTGGAGGACGTACATTCTTTTTGCTATCTGGGTAGCATCATCTCGACGTCGGGTGGTTCGAGCGAGGACATCCAAAATCGCATCAAAATAACATTGGTAGCATTCGCTACTTTAGGTCAAATTTGGAATGCATCACACATCTCGCGGCACACAAAATTGAAAACATATACTATTACCCTTAGATTTCTTGAGTTTATAAAGAAAGTCCTGATCCAAAAGAAACACTAATTTTGCTTTTTTTGTGACTAGTGGACTAAACAACTTTGCACTATAATCTCCGAAGATAGAATTATAATTCGCCAATTTATTTATATATATAGATTTCGATAATCAGAAATCTTGTGACGTCACATGCATTTCTAGGCGCCATGGAAAAGTTTTAAAAGAACGTTTCAATGGCAAATTTTTAGTGTCAGTCTATTCATTTGAAAGAACCCAATTATTATTACTCTCTGAAACTGAAACCATTGCCTTATATACAGATTTTCTAAGTGATAAAAATATTCAGTGATTTCATACTTTTTATTCTCTCTCTCTCTCTCTCGTTTAATCTCTCACATAACTATCGGAACATAAGAATAGCTGTACTAACTGACATCCAGGCGGCAATCAAGACACTTAAATCTCATCAAATTACATCGTATCCGGTGATGGAGTGTCTAGAGAAGCTGAACATTCTGGGTGAAAGCAATTAGATGTGGATAACCCATAGTATCCTGGGCACGTGGGAATTACAGAAAACGAAAAAGCAGACGAACTAGCCGAACTAGCAGCAACCCCGTGTTGTAGGCCCGGCACCATTCGGCGGATTGGGAAAGGTCAACTTCGCCCAAAATCTTTAGGGAAGCAGATGATATACAAAAGAAACAATCTTGGGACAATCTACCGAGGTTACTACAATCAAACATATAACCTAAATAAATTTGAGGATTGTATGAAGCTAAACAAGACTAACTTAAAAATCATTACAGGAACTCCGAGAGGACATGACAAAACTGACAAAACTGGGATTTGATTCTAATGAAATTTGTAGGTTTTGCGGGGAGGAGGATGAAACCTGGACGCATGTGCTGGAGCTGTGCCCCGCACTAATGCATAAACGAAAGAAACACCTAGGTGAACATCTACTAACTGATGGGACAATCAGACTCGCGAATATAGGCGCAATACTACATTTCATAGTGGACATATTGAACTCAAAGAAATACTTTGAATCAAAATGAAGGGGGCACGATAGATCTTATAGGTGGCGGTGCTACATCCCCCCAATAATAATAATAATACTTTTTAAATTAAATGAGTAGAGTGCTATTCACTTAACTAACAACAATGATGATTAAATGATGCACTGCTTAAATTATAAAATGTACAATTCTAAAATATTTTCTATTGTAAATAAATTGCAAAAGCTTTAAATTTCCCTTTTCATAAGGAAAGAGCGTTAAAGGGTATTTTTCTTTCTTTGAATCATAAATAAAATTAAAAAGAAACAAATTTGTTGCATTAGCTCTCACATTCGCAATCGTATATATCATTTTTTTTTTGTTGTTGTATTTTTTGTGTTCGCATTCGCATCCATATTTTCAATATTCGCACAACAACCCTAGTGCCAATGCACAGATATGTATTTACTTACGTAAGTGCATGTGTGTGTGTGTGTGTGTGGTGTGTATGAAGTAAAAGTATAATAAAGGACAACAGTATACGAATATGAAATTTTCGTAGAAAACGAAAGTAAGGTATGTACTTGTATATCAAGAGACATCACATTGACTGACTAAGTGAAAGACTCATGAGATGAGTGAATATTTTAGTATGCATACGCTCATAATTCAACAAACAATACGAGTACGAGTATGTAACTTACTGTGCAAGAGTAAAAATCTTCTCATTCAAGTAATGTACGATACGTAGTAGTAGTATGTCTATATGTTTTGTTTTTTTTTTTTTATGTACCGACATATGAGTTTATGTATGCTTAGCATTTTGTACTTTCTAGCCTATTTTGTATGCTTTGTATGTCTCTATACATACTTATTCTTACTAGGTACTTACTGTTTATAAAAAAAGAAAAAATAAAAAAAAAAAAAAAAAATACATACGAGTACATATCATTGCTCTTATTTTGATGTTGTTGTTGTTGTTCTTGGTGGTGGTGGTACTTTTATTTTTCTTGCAATTATCTTTAATTTTTTTTTTTTTTTTTTGGGTTTTTTTTTTATATAGTCACAAACCAAAGTAAAGTCACATATTTTGTACTTAAGTTAACATTTTCGGCGCGCTGCTGCTTTTAGTTCCTGTTCACTGTGTGGTTATGCTTTCTTCTTGTACGTAGGTATCATATGTATGTATTTAAATCATTGTCAATGTGTGCATGTGTGTGTGTGCGTGTGTGTGTGGGTGTTATACTTTAGACTAAACGCTTTGCTTATAAATTTATTGTTGAGTAAATATTTCTTAATATGAAAGTTGCTCTGAATGCAAGAACAATTTCTAAATGAAATTCTTTCTGCAATTTGTTGGTTTAACTTTTAAGGTCTACTGTAAGTGAGTGTGTGGGAGCAATATAACATACATGTTCAATATTAATATTTAAGCCGATTTTTGCTTTGATCATTAATAAAAAGATAACGATGACGTTATTTACAAACGGAAGAGCAAAAAAAAAAAAAAAGAAAAGAAAAACAAACGCTTAAGAAGAATTATAGAAAAAGAGCGTCTAAATATTTTAATCGTGTGAATTTCTAACTACGTGGGCTGTCCCAAAACTACCCGACCTAACAAAGAAAACACAACATAATCTCCTCTTCCCAGCGATATTCTATAGCTTCGATACCGTGTTTATAGTATGAACCATTCTGTGGATTTTCTTAACCGTTTCTGTCGTGACCACCTCAATTGGTCGACCACTACGCTGTTCGTCTTGACAGCTCGTACGACCTCGTTTAAACTCTGCCACTCAATATTTTATGGTCGTAAACGAAGGAGGAGACTCTCCCAGAGTAGAATGTAGTTCGGCTTTAATATTCGTTGAACTGAGACCTTTCAAATGAAAGTATTGAATTACATAACGGTGGCCAATTTTTTCCATGTTTACAGATTCACTAAGGTCGTTAATTTTCGATGGCTCCAAAAAAATACTAAACAACGTGGCGCCTTGAAATTTAAAACATAATTTTTTTAAGGTTGCCACTTTTCACCAAAGTAATTTTTTTTTCAAACTACTTTCGCCATCTATATGTTAGGTCGGTTAGTTCTGGGACCACCCTTGTAGGTTCTATAAAATAATTGGATTTTTATGAATTTTTCTTCATTTTTAGCTGTTTTTAAATTTAAGCACATAACTTCAAAATGCTCAATATGCAAGTATTCATTTTTAATACCTATCTGTAGCGGTGTTACGAAAAAAATCTGTTTGTACGTCGATAAATTGCATACAAACATTTTCATTTTTTTTTTTTTTTGCACACATTTCACCTTTGAATTATTTTTTCTAAAGCTTCACGTATTTATTAAATTCATTAACCATTGGTTAAAGTGGATACCCGGTTGAATTTTTGCCTTTTAAAATGTAGAATTATACGTTTGTAAAAATTAGGGCAGGTCCTCTAACTATTCAATACACATATTTAGTAAACTTAAATGTAAATTCGTCTTGTGTGAAAAAAAAAAAATAAATAAAGTTTAAAATATGTCTGCATTATATTATATTTCTAAAATTAGTTTGCCGACCAAGGGTGAAAGCTATCCCCCTAATTCCCCTGACTAGGCGACGTCCTACCTATTACCTCTCCGCTGGAGTGCACACATATTCAATGAAGTAATTAGGTTAGGTTAGGTTATGTGACTGCCCTCTCTCTGAGAAAGCACACTTAGGCCAGAAAGGCCCATTGTGATACCACTGAGCTTCTCTTCCAATGCTGTTGTGCGTGTTAAATTTGGACAGCATTAGAAGGGACCTACTTATATTAGCCGGTTTCGAACGGTAGAACTCTTGTGACATCACTTTAACTTAGTTTTTGTCACAGAGCTCTTTTAAGAAGCACTTTTGGCAAATTGTTACTGCCGGAAAAATTGCCAATTCTTGCCGGCAGGTGGGTACCGTTCGAAATAAAAATCTTTTCGATATTGAATTTTGTTATGCTTCAGCCGGGGATTGAACCCACGACCTACAGATCAGAAGGCCAACGCACTAACCACTGAGCTACGGCACCCACTATGAAGTAATTAAGTAAGAAGTAATTTTTTCAAAAATGTAATCAAGTCTGACTATTGTTTATTATACGTTTACTTATTGACTTGATTCGGATTTTCAAATATAATAAAATTAGCTTTTTTTCAATGGTACGGAAGTCACTTGATCGGCTCGAGATATGTATCGACCTTAAGATGCTTACAGGATATCTTTTATTAGATTAGGATTTTGTATTCTAACCTATTAAGGGTATATTATGGGATGAAAATACTTATAAAAAAAATTTTTTTACATTGAGTCAAGAGTTACGTTTTTTCCAATTGTCAAATCACGCACTTAGTCAAGTCTTCCCAGTTTCCTCTACTATAGCAATTTATTTGAAAGCAACATATCTAATTCGAAATATATAGTATTGCCCAAAGAAATAATTTAAAATATGCTCTGAATTTGACATATGTATTTGATACATAAAAGCAATGAATGAATAAATATTAAATATAATACCAAGGACATGAAAAGTATCTGCATGATTGTCTCGTTGCGAAAAGCGTACATCATATTTACATATGTGTATGTTAGTTATTAATTAAAAATTTTCTTATTTCAATAATATGACCTTCTTCTGTCAAATCAAATAATCATGCTTCCTAATTAAAGTGTTATTGAATTAAGTATGATATGTACATGGTGTTCCAGGTAGTAATTAATGTCATCCACTAACAGAGAAATTACCAAAAGAAAGAGAGTTACGCGCTTAATACTCATTTTCATCTTAAAAATGTATGGTCTCCCGATATATGCAGTGGGTGACGACCTATAAAGTCGATATTGTATTTAGCTTAACATAAAAATATGACTCAAATTATTATCATCGTTATATAATCGTGACTTGGAAATCCCATATTTGACACATCAGAAATTCTGTCTTCTCACCAGTGGCGCTTTTTCGCAATTCTATGTCTATTTTGGGTTATTTTAGGGAAAATTTATTAGCCCTGGCAGCTATTGTTCTTATTGTACAAATTTAATTGGAATTAATTTTTAGTTTAAATAAATAATAATAATAATAAACTATTTACTTCTATAATTGCGAACAAAATAACTGATCACTGTGTAAGGCATAATATATGGAGCGAGTAGCAGAAAGGTTGTTCTAAATTTTCCAGGGGGTGTAGAGATCAACTCACTATTGACACTCAGAAATATTTGAACTTTTGCGTACCATGATGGAAAAATGGCGAACAAATATCCACCTCATCTTAGATGCAACAAAACTCACTGAGAGAGTATTTCCACTCAAAAGGGATGAAAAGTACAGCGCCGTCAACCTGTTAGAGTACATACCAGCACCAGATCCAGATCGCTTCTTCGTCGAGGATAAGCAAAAATGAATGAAGAAAAAGATACATGGTGAATACTCAGCCCAACGTTTATGCGAAAAAAAAAAACAAGTATCACAGCTTCTACGCTATGGATTACGAAGGGAGGACTATTCCCTGAAACGGTGGGTGCATTTATGGCGATCCAGGATAAAGTAGTCGCTACAAAACACAACATAAAAAATGTCCTCAGAGAAGCAGTAGCTGACGATAGATGCAGAAGATGCTTAAGGTTTGTGGAGACTACCGATCACATAATTTCTGGATGCAAATAGACTATACCGCGCGGCACAATAATGTGGCGAAGAACATACATCTGGAGCGGAGGAGATCAAATTTATGTGGAAAATGAGAAAATATACGAATGTGATTATCTCTGATTGTTCCAAAATCCACGATGAGAACTTCTTCATGTTAATCTTTTATTCTTAAAATTGCCTCATTTTTTATTTATGATCTTTATAACTACTTCTGTAATTGTTATCGTTATTTTGAGACACCCTTTATACATATTTTACATATTCGATATATGTACAAGCCACTTCATTATTAAATAATAAGTAAGCGAGAAATCAAAGAGCAAAAAAAAAAAATATATATAAACTAACATCTTTTCATTCATCTTCTCTCTTCTTTCCCCTTTTCTTTCTTTTTGTTATACAACATACAACTGCTGCATGATAACTTTTTCAATTAACGGTTTTTTATGTAGTTCCGGCCGAAAAAAAAAACAGAAACAGAAACAAAAACAAAAACAACTGAAACAGGCCACAAATATATTCTGTTTGCTGTTATCTTCATAAAACCAAATGTTCTTCTCTTTCATCGAAAAGCAACTTTTGGCCCTTTGAAAGAAATGCTCTCCAACAACAACAACATGTTGAGCTAACCACAAATATCTTTTTAAATCATATTGCAACCTTGTCATGGGTGTGATGAGGATGGTAAGGATGGAGAAACATAATACCCAAATACAAGCGTACATAAAATTAACACTACCACCACCACAAAGCGTCATTGTCATCAGCAACAACAACAACAACAACCATATTGAGAGCTGACTGAGTAATTTTCGTAAATTTCATAGAATTTAATTACAAGAAGTAACCGAAAATCTTCTTAGAGTCAACAAAAAGACAAAACGGAAAAAAAAATTGGGAAAGAAAGAAATGAATTAGTACTTTATCGTATACATATCAACCATCCAATCCATACAATGAGAGGCAATGCGTTTAGTTGTAATGTGTATACGTTGTCGCATAATATCCGTAATATTGTAATAAGCAGAGAAGTGAAAGCGATAAGAATGAAAACAATGAGAATGTGGTTAAAAACAAAAATTGATCAAATCAACACTCATGCCACGTTCACGTCATGGCAGAAGGAGAATTGTGTAAGTAAGCAGCATATTTGTCAGTCGAAATACAATGGGCGGAAGAGATTAAACATTTAAGCTTGACAATTGTTGATTTTTGTTAGATTTTCATTCAAGAAATTACATCCACACACACACACACAACCAGTACAGTAATGGATAAGATGAATACAATGATTTGTCACAATTCCCTGACTTCGCATTTGAAATACTTTGTTTGAATTGTAGATTCTAGTAGTGTAATGTCCTTTTTGGGGAAAAATTCAAATTCCATCTTATTTACATTTGTTTGTCAGCATCTAAGTAGAGCAAAGAGAGGAAAGTGAAGGTAAGTCACGGACGATAGGGTAACGAGAAAAATCCTTTACGCCATCTGTTTAAACAAACAGTATAGAATTAGACAATATTTGTCATTAAAATTCTGGTAGCAGCATCGACACCACCACCATAATCATCATCATCATCATCATCATCATCATGGCATCACTCAAGAACAAATAGAAACTGTGAGTCAGACAGTCAGTTGGTTAGTCAACAATGTAACGCTTGGTTCGTTCTAGGTTCAAAAGAGATACAAAGAGTTATTGGCGTGTCTGTTTGAATGTGAATTACTCTATGATTTTTTTTTTTCTTTCTATTTTTTGTGCAAAAAAAAAAATGTTTGTTCTAATTCATTGAAATTCTTTATTTTTTGCGCCATCTTCATTGTGCTTTTCTTGATAGGACTTTTCTGCATTTTTTTTGTTGGCTACAAGCAAAAGTTTTTACTCTTTTTGGAATGGTACAGAAATGGTGTCTAGATAAGAACAACGTATTTGAAATTGAGCAATCTCTCACTCTTTTATTTAACATTTCAATATTTATTTTTCGTGAAATTTCATTACTTTCGAAGAGGAGCATGATATTGACATTGTTTGAATACAAATTAATGAATACTGCAATCGACATTGATTGCATGTCAACATTTTTAATTCTTTTACGTATTACGTATTCTATTATACACGGGTGCGTATGAGTAATATGAGGACAGTCCCAGAACTACACGACCTAATAGAGGAAACACAACAAATTTGAGAAATTTTTTCATATTTCTCAACATAATCTTCTTTTAGCTCTAAATATACGCTTTTCCCAGCGATATTCTATAGTTTCAATACCCTGTTTATAGCATAAACTGTCTATCTCATTAAAACAGCCAACATCTACCGCAGACTCCACCTCTTCATTGTTTGCAAATCTTCTACCTTCAAGCCATTTTTTCAAATTTGAAAATAGAAAATAATCACTTAAATGCTACAACAAATTAACATAATCATTTCTTTTTTTCGAAATACTGCCGCCATCTATATGTCAGGTCGGCTAGTTCTGGGACCGTCCTCATACAAGAGATGTATGCAGTGCATGTTGAATTGCGGCTAGTATTATTATAGAAGGCACATAGTTACAGCAAATTATTGTCTATATTACAATTGATTCGAGTCGAGGATCGATCCAACAACCTACAACTCAGAAGACCAACTCACCACTCACACTGTGCTATGGCACTTATTGAGTGGTAATGGCTATTAAAGTCCAGAGCTCTTTTTTTTTTTTGTAGTGATCACCTCTGCCTTATGGATAACACAAATAAAAATGCCAATATTTATATAACTATATACTTATGCATGTATGTACTTCACAAATAATTCGAAAGAAAAATATAAGCCACATATAACTATATACTTATGCATGTATGTACTTCACAAATAATTCGAAAGAAAAATATAAGCCACACGCTTACTATGCTGCATATTGTAAATATAATATATTTATAAAACATGAAAAGAAAACAAAATCAAATAACAAAGGAAAAAGCATTAAAATGAAATCCACACACACACACAACAAAAAAAAAAATATAAAAACAATAACAAAAAATTGGAAAATTGAAATTGAAATAAAAATCGCACTTGCCATTGTCATAAAACAGCCATTCAAGTGTGTACTCGATTCGATGTACTCGTACTCGTACTCGTATGTACATATATACACCATTTGCTGCCATTTGAGCATTAGTGGCTTTACGTACAATTCAACAATAAGAATTTCTTTTGAGTTGGCTTACTAGCCTCATGCATTGCATACGAGTGTTGTGTGTAAGTTTTTGTCTGAAAAGACAACAAATACACGTACTGGCTAAAGGAAAATTTGCTGTTGTCTCACTTTCTCGTATTATAGAATATTTTAAGTATATATTTTATTTTCTTCTCATTTATTTTATTTATGACATACAATATCTAAACAGGCATGACACACAGAGTGGTGCAAGCAATCTCGTTTTATGCCACATCAACATTACGAATATACCGCATGTGTTGTTCCATTTACTACGTACATATATGCCATTTGACCGAAACTGCTCTTGCTTTGCAAGTGTCTGATATGATGTCGAGCAAACTGTTTGAAATTTGAAAAGCACAATAGAAACGCATATTCAACTATTTTGTAATAAAGTCACACAAAAAAAAAAAAGAAAATTGTAAATATCCTTTGGGTATTTTTTGGTTTTTGGTATTATTTGGATTTTGTTCCATTCACATTCACATTCGCTTTCAAGCAGCCTTAAATTGACTTCAAATTGAATTTAGCTAAAAGTTCAATCTTGAGGTCTCTCACACACTCTCTCTCGTTATCATTTGCGAGACATCAAAAGCAAATTGTTCCATCTGTCTTGGGCATTCCACCTAAAAGAAATGCAAAACGTAAAAGAAAACGTTTCTGTCATATTCCATTTAACACGTTAAATTGACACATTCTTATTTGCAAAATAAATAATTTCGTTTTGGTTTCACCACCTACTTCTCTATGGAATTGAATATTTGCACTGTGATAAATATTTTCTGCCAAACTCTATAAAATATGTTTGTTGCAATCTCTGGTCATATGGGTATTACATAGATGCACATGCGGCAATGTACCAATGGTAAAATTAATTTCACATTAAAGCAAGTACTATAATTTTTTTAAGCATATTTAATTTTATATTTCATATAAATTTGTTGACCCACTTTTTTCTGAATATGACACAACATTCATGCATGCCGACCTATCTGACATATGTAACATACTTACAACATTTCAATAAAAATCAATATACTGCTTTTATGCCAAAAAAATATATGTGATGCTATTATAAATACATAAATGAATATATATAAAATGAGTATTGATGTAAAAAAGAGAAAATTATAAAATAAGGCAACGAAATGAATTTACGTATAAATAAATATATATGCGCTTACCCATATCTACAACAAATCGACAACGATAAACGAACCTGTATACAATGAATACAAGCTAACCCTTTCAAATTTGTATTTAGTGAACACCTAAAATTGCTTTCATTTTAAATAGTACATGGAAAACATATACACACACACACACACACACACACTTCTAACACACGAATAATAACATTAGGCTACCCTAGTAAAATTCTCCTGCACCCTCATTATTATTATCAACGCCAGCGTAATCATCACCTATTCAAAAAAAAAAAAAAATAAGGTGTAAAATACATTTTTTACTTTACACTTTTACATAAGAACATAGACTCACACTTTACTTTTAAGCATCATAGTAGAAATAGAATGCTTTAGTACTGACAAACGTTTATTTGAGAAGGATTTATACCTAGGTATAGGTGCAGGTAAAGAAATAATATTCAATATGCGTAATAAAACGTGATTTAAACATATTTCGCATCAAAATTGAAGCCTTATATTCAGACAACTACAACAACAAAAAGAGAATAATTTGTTATTCATTTTTTACACCTGAGGGGTGTGTTTTTTTTTTTTTTTGGTTTGAAGAAAATTACTGTACTAGAGTTTTGCTTATAAAGTTCCTATCGATAGCTATTGACAATTTCTTATTGATGAGAGTGAGTTTTTTTTTGCCATTGCCATGGAATAATTTAGATGTTAATTTTTTTGGTATTTTATCTAGTTATCTTAAGTATCGTAAGTCAAAGCTATTCACACAGCACTCACTTAGATCAAGCAGAACATTGTCTCCCATCGAGACATTTGCATTCTGAGTGACAGCTACGATGCCATTAATGCCTTTGATTCTATACTCGTTAAATCCAAGATCATACTAGACTGCCGCAGATCTCTTAATTAGATTTCCGGGCAGCATAATATCCTCCTGTGCTGGGTACCCGGACACAGCAGCATACGAAGAAACTGCAGAGCGGACGAGCTCGCTAGATAGGGAACAAACGAAGCGTTAACTGAAGAAAATCTCCACTTGGGGATTCCAATTGCCAAAAGTAAACAAAAATTGGATGTATTCACGTCTAACGCTTTTCAAAAAAGATGGACGGATTCACCCATACGTAGGACGGCGAAAGTGCTGTGTCCCACACTCAGTAAGAAACGCTCGCGTAAACTCACTGACCTTAACAGAAAAGATATCTCGACCTATGTTGGTGTGGTTACCAGCCACTGCCTCATAGGACTTCACGCAGCGAGATTTCGTTCTGGTTGGTTCGACGTAGTAGAGTAGGAATATTCACGTGGTACCGCAATGGGTCTTTCTCTGGCCTAAGTGCGCCCTCTTTTTGAGAGGGCGGCCAATCTAACCTAACCTTACCTAAACTAGTTATCGTATACAGCTGTATAGCGTAGATAGGATCACATCAGTGGATATACAACGACGATCTCAAGGATCGCAAGTACAGAAAACAAATGCATTATCAACTTAATTGATGCTGATTACACACTTACACGAAAAGACAAAAAGTATTGGCCTTGTTTCGCCAACAATTTCCATGAACATAATTACGACTTTGTTCACTTCTTAGTAGGACTCCATGATAAAATTTATATGATATTTTCATATTCTATGCAATGCTGATGAGCCTCTGAGAATAGTAACCTAATTGCTATATTTCGAGCAGTACCAGTTTGCTAGATTCTCATTGAAGGAATCTATTCCGAAACTGTCGATAACATTAACAAATTGAATTTTTGTAATTCTTGATTTTCAGCCAAATTTATAAAAGTGTTCATATTTTATTCATTCATATTATTAGTATTTATATTTTCAAGGCTTTTTGCTGTTATTTTTTGTATTTTTTAGATTAGATGTTAGATTTGCGAGAATAACATATTTTCCATTCTGATTTGTTAGTCACATGTACCTTAGCTTCAGTATATTAGATCGAACAGTACTTAAGCTCAATTTAGATGTTGACTCTATAATTTGTTCTATTATAAATATTTTAATTTTTCTATAGAGATAATGAATCTACATATGTAATGATTGCCAAAATGTGTATTCTTAATTTGCATAAAAAATAAACATATCTCTCATCAACACGCATGTTATGTTTATAAATATATTGTTCTCACAGCAACATATTTGTTCTATAGAAATCTCTTTTGTTTAGCTACAAGTTGCAGCAACTTATATTAGAGATGCGAGTTCTTCAACATTCACTCATAAGACTCTCTTCAACAATTACCTACGACAACATCAACTTGATTGAACTCATATGTTTCATATGTTAGGTTTTGCAACATTTCGCACTGTGCAACATTAGTGACCATTAAGTAGTATATTTTTTCTCTTTTATTAATGTTCTAAGAGTTTGTTCTCTTAATTCAAGCATTAATTCAACCACATCTCATGTTATTCACATTTTACATAGCGCTATTTTAAGGCAGCATTTTTCGTGGTAGTAGTTGTCACTGATAAAGCGTATTGTATTGAAGTTAGTGTGTTAACGTTGAATTTATTTGAATTTTTTAAATTTTTTTTTGTGGTTTGTAAATGATGCGACTATTAATACTTCTGACATAATATTTATTTAGTGGAAGCAATAAAATCTCTACAAATATCTTGTATGAAATACAAAACTAATGGATGAAAATTTATTTGACATAAGTCTTTGTAATTAAAATTCAATATGGATGCAAGCTTAATTTTTTAACTATGTACACTACACTTATGCTCTTATCAGACTTATGAGATTAAAGTGTATTGTTATTTATTTGGGCTCTAATTAGTTTATTCTTTTAAAATATTAATGGTTACAAATTATACATTTGATTTGGGGTATAAAAAAAAATAAAATAAATACGTGGCACTTATAAGCCCAGAAGGGTCCATTTGATCGAGATTCTTCTCCAGTACTGACCTGCGTGTTAAGTTTTTGAAGAGTATTAGAAGGGACTTACTTATATAGGCCCACTTCGAAGGGTAGCACACTTGTGACGTCACTTTTTCTGAACTTTGTCAGAGGACACTTTTATAAGATTTTTCATTGCAAATTGTTACTGGTAGTTATTGGTAGTCAAGAATATTTTAACTAAAATGCGGTAGTTGGAATATGTACTCATTCTTGATTTCCTGTACTTTTAAGTATTTTAATTACAATACATCGATATTTGATCGTACTTGATCAATATCTGATATTTAAGCCGCACAAGTCTGCGTTGCACTAGTTGTTGTGTGTTTCGTTAATTTATAGGTTCTAAAACGTACCACTGAGATTAAATGAAATATTCATTTGTTGCATGACTTTTTAATTTTATTCTCAGTCCATTCTCCCCGTATACTCTTATATGCATTAATTACTATTACGATTAATGTAGCCCCCATTTCTTTTGCACGAGTTCGAGTATTTAGTAAAAGTTTTTAATTACTTATTTTTCTTGCCATTGCATCTCGCTTTCTCTCTTTCTCTCTCTGTCTTTCTCTCTCTCTCTCTCTCTCTCTCTCTGTGGCACAATTTAAGTGTGCCAACTTTTCTATATATATATATTTTCTCATTAAGTAACATTATTATAATTATGATATACTTATTATGTATTTCTAATTTTACACTTTTCCATAATATTATTCTGAAGTTGGAAATAGTATTATACATAGAAAGTATTATTACTTGAATAATAATTTATAGAAAAATACTTGATCAATAAATCGAAATAAATTCAATACACAGAAGCAAGTGGACTCCTAGGCTTCTAATCGCATAAGAGTTCTTCTAAATAGATATGCATACATTAAAACAAAAGCTTTGATGTTAATTCAAAAGATAAGAATAATAAAGTAACCACTAGAATGGTGGGAATAAAGCAAATATATGCATGAGTATATCGTTGATGTGAAGTGGGAATCATTAATTTACATCCACAGTTACTTTCAGCATCAATTAATGTATATAATAGGAACGGAAATAATGAGTACCTACTCACAGAGTGAATACTTGGCGAAAGATGATAGAATAATAGCGCAGAAATTACCTTCATAGTGATATTTAAAATCATCTGTGTAGAAAGGAAAGTAGAAGCCTAACACTGATTAGTGCTTCCAATGTAAAAATGATATAGAACGTTGTGGGAAAACAGAATAATACCGTAATTGCATATGCACCAAATTAGAATATAGAATACAGAATACAGAAATGGCTATACTATTTCCCTAGCCGATTTACTAGCTGTGTACTCACGGTATTGATAATGGAAATTATAAGTCAGAGCAATCAAAAAGACGAACTTTGTAAAATTTGCAAATATTTAACTTGCTATAACTCATATTTTATGTAAATATCAGAAGTCTACGTTCATAGAAAATAAAAAAAAAAGACATCCCACGATTGTCTTTTATTTTCACTGTCACAATATATGTCTGTAGATTCTACCAAATGGACATTGAAATATCAAAGCACATTCAGCCTGTGAATATCCAACACTTGGCAGACAAAGACTACATGACGACAAGATCACAATATAAACTTTGGAACAATATACCTCGGATAGTGCTAAAACTCATAAATTTTCCAATAATGTGAGGCCTTGCGCAAAAGGTTTCATTTGGTAGCGGTGCATCTTGGCCCCTGATGAAAATAATATCAAATATCCCATACAAAATCTTAGAATTTGCTTCATGTTTAGACAATTAGTAGTGGTAGAGGGTAACAATTTTGGAAAAATTACAATAGCCATGACCACTACCTAATGTAGGTCCCATGTAAGCGAGATGTTACTGTCTTTTCTACTCAATTGGTTCATCAGAAAGAGCTCTAAAGAACTTCCGAAAAATTGTATCATCTGAGCAATTTTTTGTATGGTGGTTATTTAGTGTGAAAATGATTTAAAAAGGATGATCTCCTTTTGCTCTCCATTTTTATAGAAGGCCCTTTTTAAGCGCTCCTATAAAATGCCTTTAGTATTCTGCTGCTGAGTAAATATACCGTGGCACCGCCGTTAACACTGAACTAACTCTTCCTAATAGGTGCTACTACGAACTCAGTAAGCAAATGACTAGTAGAACCATCTCTCGCCCGACAAAACTGACACTCTACAAGACGCTCATCATACCCTATGCTGCCCTATGGCGCGAAAGGCATGGTTTGTGTCGCAGACCGATGTAGCCATGCTTGGAGTGTTCGAGAGAAAGATTCTTCGCAAAATTTTCGGTCCTGTTCGCGTCGGCGACGACTATCGTTTTCGAATGAACCATGAACTTTACGAGCTCTACGATTGCATTGACATAATCCAACGCATCATGTGTTTGAAACAGAAGCCGTTCGACGACGATGAAGGGGAAGATCGTGCCTCCGATGGAAGGACCAGATCGCGGAAAATCTGTCTACGCTTGGTGTAACTGATGGGAGAAGGTGCTCGAAAAATAGAGACCCCTGGAGAGAGCTACTGAGGACGGCTGTAACTCGATTACTGGTTGTAATGGCATGAGTGATGATCAAGAACTGACTTAATCTGCTTCCTATAATAGCAATATTTGATACGTAGATTAATATTATAGACAGAAATTATTTTTCAAGATATCGTACATACCCACACCCACTATTTAATGGAGCTTTCGTACAAAGTCATGAGATATTTATTTTAAAATTTAAATCATCAGTCTAAGATAACCACATTTGACACGTATATTAAGTTTGTAGGGTGAAATAATTTCTCAAGCGTCTCAAGGTAAGTGTTTAGAAACGATTGGCACAAATTTTGCAATTTTTTTTTTACACCGAATGGCTTCCATAACTTTCATAAATGCTAACTAGATTACAAATATCATTGGTTGTTGTCAGAGAAACATTTCTTTATACATCATATTAATATCATACTGCAATTGCCAGTGATATGTATATCATATTAAACAGATCTTTGTAGAAAAAAAGGGCATAAAATACTTTATCACTACAACAATAATTACCTCTTAAATTAAAATACCATCTCCCATCATTTGTGTATTTAATATTTGAAAAAATAAATCTCCAAATTCCAGCAATTCATTAAATTTATTATAATCCATTCCATTCCGCTGTTCGTCAATTGATTATTTCCATACACATTATTGAGAAAATTTCATTCGAGATCCAAAGGAAGCCAAAAAGGAGCGCTAAAATTTTATTGCTTATGAAATTGATTTTAATGGTTTTTTGATTATGACACACACTATGCTGTTGATTGTAGCAATTGTGTGAATTGTGAATTGCGAATTGCGAATTTAACGTGATTACCACTGATGACACTGATGATGACAATAGCGATCAGAATTTATAGTAGCATGAGGAGGAATCAGACGCGTAATGACGACGACGACGATGATGACGAGGATGACGATGTCATAAACGTTTATTCTCTAGCCAAGAAGTGCTTTAAATGACATTCAACCATATTAAAGTGCTTCAACTACATACTACATTGAAAATACCACTTAGTGCTTACATCTTAACTCATCGTTCAAACGATGAGTTGATATGATGTACCTTGTACTTGTTAATATTTTTACAATTTCTAAGTATGAGAAGTATTTATTATATGCCATATATACATATATGTACCTACTTATGTACTTCAATAAAACATTTACTGTATATTATTGTTGGCTGTGAGTGGGGTCGCATCACTGTCGATTTGGTACACGATGAATGGTTGTTATTCGATATTGGTTGATAATATGCTCTTAGATATTTCAATTTTTCGCCATATTGAAGATTAATGTCTATGGCTTGTTGACTTTTATTGCCTTATCTTCAACTTGTTGTATGTATTTGAGAAGAGAGTAGAGTGTTATACTTGTATTATTGTTATTTATTGTCGTGCTTCATGTTCTTGTTGTTGCATCTATTCCATCTATTATCATTATTATTATTATTTTTAATTTCATGAAAACCCCCCCAAAAAAAAAAAAGTGTAAAGGTCTTATATCAGCAATTTTTAAAAAGGATAGTATGGCGTTAGCAACAAAATACATTTTATGGGATTGTCGACTTTGTTTTTAGTTGAAAGCATAATGGAATGGAATAGATTCGTTTACGAAAGAAAATATGTATATACATTTTGTAGGTCAATGGGATACATTTAGAAGATTTATTGTTGCATAATTTAATTTGAACTAAATCGAATTGGAGAATACCAATAATACGAATTAGAATGCCATATCAAATTGTCGTGGTACGAGTATATAGAATTAATTCAGTAAAACAAAATAAGCATTTATTTATTTATATATTTTTTTTTTGTGGAGGAATGTCTATTGAAGACAAAAAGTTTGTTCAACAAAATAAATAAGAAATGCAAATATGATATAGAAGCTATTTGTTCATTTAAAAAGTAATATAAGATTTCTAAGTACCAGCATAATTTCATAAGTTACTTATTTGTTATTAAATATATAATTATGAAGGATTTTGAAATTGTATATTTATATTTATATTCGAATTCTTGAAATATTTAGTGTTGCTATTTACATAGCGCTAAAGAGTTTATTTCTGAGAATGTAAACAATCGTACAACTCATGCAAGTTCATAATAAAACTTTGCCCTTGCAATTGTTTGATAATATTCAAAAAATATAAAAAAATATAAAATATTATATTATAAAATCTTATAACACATACATAAGTAAGACGTGAGAGAGACAACAACAAATAATATGCCAACAAGTATGCCATGGCAAAGGTCATCTGAGGACAATGCTCATAATATGCCAAATATAAAATGTATTAATATTATTATTTGCAGTCCCCCAAGTACTTTGCATACATGTATACATACATATATGCGAATATAATGTATGTATACATGTTCCTAATGTGTGTTCTTCTTGTTGTGTTAGCAACATCGTCTATGAGACGCCATACAAAGAGATAATACGTGTATTGTTGTTTTTGGGGGTTTCTTTTTTTTGCACATTGAAATCCAAAGAAAAAATAATCTAAACGAAGGTACCTAATAATAGAATTGAATAGATAAATGGTTAAAAAAATGGAAATCGTATGCAACTGCTTTAATATAATCTGTAAATACAATACATTACATAGACAGATTGAAAAGTTGTGAAAGCAACACCTATAATGCAATAGCAGATATTATACTTCGTCTTTAAAAAAAGAACATATTTACTTAGATTATTATTTTGATTTCAATAATTCTATCTCTGTTTACGAAGTCGGGGACAGTGAGTAGCAGGCTTTCTTTGTGTAGGCTTTCGAACAACACTTCATGAATTTGAATATAAATGCTATATGAATTCAATTCAATGTAGATTCTATCACATTTGTAGTGAAATTCCAGTTATTGTTGTACAAAATGTTATGCAGCACTTCTTTTTATCACATTGAATTCTATAGATTAAGGTTGAATCGTCAATACAGGCTGCAGAATTAGATTTTAAAACTTGAAAATGTGAGCATTTGCACATCATTTTCAACTCAAGGATCAGTGGCATAAGTGTCTTGTGCTGAATGCTGCCATACAGGTTGATGGACATACAGGTTGATATCAAACGTAGAAATGCGGTTTAATAGAAGACATGGTGAAGTAGATTTCTACCTAATCCAATTGATAAGCGGACATGGATGCTTTAAGCAGTATCTACAACGTTTTAATCACAATGAGGACTCTTTCTGCCCTGAATATCCTGGTAAAATAGAAAATGCGGAACACGTCCTTTTCAGCTGTCCTCGCTTTGGAAATCAGAGGCAAGCTATGCCGGAATCATTTGGAGAACACCCTACAAATAGCAACCTGGTAGCACAATCAGTAGCTGCACGAATGATGACTGAGCTCTGACGCATAGACCGCCATAGAGCAATGGAACGCATAACGAACAGTGCTCCAATGTTCACAGGTACGAGCTAAATGACCTACTTAACGAATTACGAGCGAAATCGCTCATGACGGTCTTCGTGACGAAATACTTAGCGGTCGTTCCAGGAGGAATCTTCCGGGTTAAAGTCTCGTACTGACTTTCGCACAGGATTTCGATGCTTTCCTCCTCGTTAGAAAAAAAAGCTATCGTTCCTTGTATATTCCTGCTAAACTCACTTCGATAATTCAACCATTGAATCCCCAGCAGATTTAAAGTTTGCTAGTTTATTAGGTACTTCGTTTGCTTGAACTCTTCAGAGCCGAAATGAGTTGAAGTTTGCTATATTCTGTCTTATATTCTTGACGAATCTTTCGTTAATTGCACCCTCGTCGGATGCTGCGACTGTATGTATAAGTTTACCCGTTTTAATCGAATGGTTGCCGCTTAAATATATCTGTATGCCTAGTATTCCTGTCATCTAGCCAACATCCATCTGACACATCGTCCTCACAAGCTTATGTCACATATCTCAAAAATGATAGGTATACATGTATAATCGTAAAGATGTCAAAAGTGACATTAATAATGTCACCTTCATTGACTTATCGTGTCAAGTTAAATGTCAACAGAATGTTGACCTACACAAGGATGTTGCTATACCTACACAAATATGAATATATCATTTGTCTGCATATAATATACAATACTTCGACTCATGTCAAAAACAATTACAATTAAGTGCATAATTATAATAATAAAATATTTAACAAAATCAGTATAATGATTTAATGGAATAACGCTCATATCGCCATGTCATGGGCAAACAATTAAACATAATATTTACTATTAATTATGTATGTTAAAATTGTTGACCATTTATTATACCCTGCATAATGCAATATGCATGGTATATTCATTTCGGTCAGATGTTTGTGTCCACTTGAAGGAATCTCCGCAGATATAGACATAGATATATATTCGTGATCAGAGTCGATTAAATTTTCGATTTAACGATGTCCGTCCGTCCGTCCGTCCGTCTGTCTGTCACCTGGCTGGTTCGCACGATAACTTGAGTAAATATTGAGCTATTTCGATGAAATTTGGCATAAGTAATCTATGATCCAAGGGTACGGAGGGGATTGATATTGGGCATGATCGGTCAATAACCACGCCCACACCAAGCATTCAAAGCGACTAACCTCGAAATTTTCAAAATCTTTAACTTGCTATAACTCACATAATATACGACTTGGGACAACAATATTTGGTACATAGACTTATATTATACTACTATATAACCTCGCCAAAAGTGGTTGAGCCACGCCTACTTTTTATCGTAGCTCTCATACAAAGTGTCTGTACTTCTTTTAAATTGAAACAGCTGTAACTTCTACAATCTTCTGTCCAGAATAACCATAATTGACACTGAGATTAACATGGTAGTCGGAAATAATATGGCAGAAAATCAGTGTGACACGCCCACTGCTTTTTGGGTCTCCCATACAAAGTTGCGGAAATTAAAAAAAATGTTACCGGTTATAACTTGCAAACTATTCAGCGTAGAATAACGAGATTTAAGGTGTGGATTAGTATTGTACGAGCAACTAGGCTCACAGAAAATGGTCCAACCACGCCCACTGTTTATAGTAGCCCCCATACAAATTTTAAATTAAAACAGCTGTAACTTCGGCAATCTTCTGTCTAGAATAACCATAATTAACACTTAAATTAATATCGTAGTCGGCAAAAATCTGGCAGAAAATCAGTGTGCCACGCCCACCCCTTCATGAGTCTCCCATACAAAGTCGAGGTAATTAAACTAAAACTTTTAAGCTCCATAACTTACAAACCATTTAGCGTAGGACAACGAGATTTAAGGTATGGATAAGTATTGTACGAGCAACTAGGGTCATAGGAAATGGGAGCGCCATGCCCACTGTTCATTGCAGCCCCCATGCAAAATGACTGAAATTCTTTTAAATTGAAACAGCTGTAACTTCGGCAATCTCCTGCCTAAAATAACCATAATTGACACTTAGATTAATATCGTAGTCGGAAATAATCTGGCAGAAAATCAGTGTGCCACGCCCACTCCTTCGTAGGTCTCCCATACAAAGTCGAGGGAATTAAACTAAAATTTTTAAGCTCCATAATTTACAAACCATTTAGCGTAGGACAACCAAATTTAAGGTGTGGATTGATATTGAAAAATCAATTAGATATACCAGAAAGAGATACGTCACGCCCACTTTTTATATATCTTCCGTATAAAGTCTCGGATTTATCTTAAACATTAAAACACCCATAACTTACTAATTAATACGCCTAGGTCAACCCATTGCAACCTATGTAGTTTAGTATTATAGGCAGAAATTGATCGTCCAAAATTGGTGAGGTACGCCTGCTTCTTAATGTAGGTCCTATACAAAGTAGTGGATGAAAAGGATGGATATACGAGCAAACTTTTTATATATATCTCTACATATGCAGGGTATAATTTGGTCGGCCCCAGCCGACTGTAAGGAGATTTTTTTTAATTATTTTCTCTAATTATTATTGTATATTTAGATGAATTATAAAATGTCGATATGTGTGTGTAATTAATTATGGAATATATTTGAATTATTGAAGGAGTATGTAAATTACAATATCGAATTATTAAAGTGTTAATGATCTAATACAAATGTATAAATTCTAATATGTTTGATAAAATATGTTCATTTTAAATTCCATTTAAATTTAAATTAAATCTTTTCCAATAAGTAATAACAACAACCACAAGCACACAGCAATGTGAATATTAAATTGTATATGTGTGTGTGTGTGTATGCATATACACATTAATCTCAGAAACCACACATTAGGCACATCCTTGCGCGTCACAAGGATTTACTCCAGAAATAAAAAATTAAGTAAAAAAATGTAATAAAAAGCCGTCTTCAACAAAAGGCGTCTACGAATTTTATTGTCATGTCCTTACATAATTCAGTGTCAGCAAAATTGTGTGTTCTTATGTGCGCGTGCTTGTAGTGAGTATGAGACTTCACTTGTTTGCTTCTTTTCAATATGCATCTATATATGTATTTATGTACATACTCATCTGTATATAAATATGTATGTATAGTATACGGACAAAATGTACAATATGAATTTGTACGTATTCGTTATTTGAATTAAGCTTTGAGTATCATATCATGTTTCATTTGCATATGCGCCAAGGTAGAGAAGAATAATAACAATTCGAAGAATGAAAATAAGTAAATAGAATGAATTCCAATGAATGAGACGATATATAAGAGTATGATATGATATATTTAATACTTGTCTATATGAATTTTTATCTACAAAATATCTACACGTTATAAATCGCACTTAAACAATATATGATACCACAATGACAACTTAAAATGACAAAAGTATATTTAGCATTGCAACGAGAGAGTATATATTTTTTAAGTACTCTACATATTTACGAGTACTTACAAACATAGATATATCGAATAAATATGAAATGCAATGACACATCAACTTGAGTATATACTTGATGGTATCAATAGGTACGCTTAGTACCTGAAATATAAGATTGCAAATAAAATTCGAATTCGCTTACTCAATTGCCATCACAAAGAGTAAATACAAATTTTGATACATTTTTTATATGGCAGTATAGATCCATAAGCACGTATGAATATGTAGATATTAAATACACTCAAATACATTCAAACAAATCTACTATCAGATTGGTACCTACTATCATATAATATATAATTTAAGTAAATATTTACAATTGGGCGTAAATATGGATTTATTGAACTCAATTTTTCTTTGTACAATTCCCCATGAATGTAATAAAGAAATTAATGATGTTAAAGTATAATATATATAAATAAAATATTGCTATTCATCGCAATAGTCTGAATATGAAAGGAATTTCATTTTATAGACAGAAAGAATATTTCAATTGATTACACATGGAGATAGATGCCGTACCAGGATGGAGTTTTGATAATGTAAATCTTTCATGACAAGACCAAACTTAATCTGACGATGTAGTGATGATATACCTAACGACTATTGAGAAATCTAGATTTGATCGTATTCAAATTGAAAGAGATCATTCATTACGAATCTGTATTTAGCACGCACTACAAAATCGTTGAGAAGCAATTGATTGCATATTCTTGAGAGCAGTCAGTACCAAATGTGTGCCCACTTCAGTTACTAAGCGGTGGCTAACTATATTCTAAGTTGCAAATTGATAAGCACACTATTAATATTTCTGTGTCACCTCATTATTATTATTATCATTATTATCGTTGGGGGGTGGATGTTGCATTGCGACCTATAAGATCTATTATGACCCCTTCGCGGCGCAGGCATCTAGTTCCTGACCACTTCTTTTGTCACCTCTTTTAGAATCTCCTCTGCTTCGACTGAGTTTTGCTCAGTTGTGGCCCTGCGTCTGGAGGATTTCCTAATGCACGTCCTTTATGCAGATGAACTGGGATCTTGCCAAATCTGTTTGCCACTCTGCAGTTTTTGGGTTTTGATCGCTTCAAGCGCTCGATCATCGAAGCTTGCTGCTGAAGATGTTCCAGAGGTTGATGCTCAGCGCTTTTTTCTGCGTTACCATCAGATCCAGAAGTTTCTTGCGGTCATCAGATGTACATCAGGGATAGCATTTGCAGTGCACGTCGTCAGCTCAGTCTCATTCCACCCATATAGCCTTGGTATCGTCGCCTTAATCCATTCAGCAACCGCTACGGTGGAAGAGTCAACCAGAATGAGGCCTGGCCGGTTTCCAAACCCTTGAACATCTCATCTATCAGAGGATTTTCGAGTTGCCCCTGGTACTCGCGCAAAAGGATAACCTCCGGATAATAAGCTTTCGGAATTATAGCCAGTCTCGCGGCCCTTGGTGACATTGGCGTAGTTGACATCCGCTTTTCTGGTAGTCGCCTCTGGTCTCGAAGCAGCTTTTGGCAAATTTCTTGTCGCGACCCCCAGTGTAGTGTCAAAAGCCCTATTTCTTTTGGCAGCATTGCCATAAGTTGTAGTAATTTCTGTAGCGCCCCTCTTCCTTGGGTCAGAGGTGCTCTTAGCGTGATTGACCACCGAAGCCGGGAAGCTGCCTTCTCAGTTCAGTACTTGTAGAGGGCTGTGTAGTTGCGGCCTTGAATATCAAAGCACTCTCAGCAACCACACTTCCCCTACTTTACTTTTGTTTCTCGAGTCCAAATACCGTTCGTGGCGCAGGTGCAGAGTTTTTGTCCCTATTACCTTTGTCCTCCGACTGTCCTCTCCGTTTAAGAGTTAGAACTTGGCGTGCAATATTGAGAACATTACGTTCCATCTGATCCGCCATTTTATTTTATTTCAGTTTAGTGTTTCCAAGTGTGGGGTAATGGAAGGCCCATCGTGTTACGGTTACTCACGCAGGCGGGCAGCTATCAGTGAGGTGTAACATTAAAATACAAATGGTAGCCCCTAACTACAAACATCAAGCCGATGGACATGTGCTATGGATACCCAATCTCAAATCAGTTTTAACAGTGCCACCACGTGTCGGTGATAGAGAGATTCAGGATGAAAGGTGTGAGGCTTCATTTCTACAATTAGATCTGCCATACGGTGCACTTCATCCTGCTTTATACACCATATAAAAGCCATCCGCAGTATTGTGTTGATCAAGAATATAATAGAATTCTATCACAATTATAGCGTACGTCCACCCACAACTTGTACATCATCGAAAGGTAAATTATTGCAATGCGTACTTGTACAGACTAAAGGCTTCATTGTGAAAGCCAAATCCTTTGTAGGTACAATATAAAGTAAAATATTGGAAAATTAATTTAACCTACGTTTATTTACATTTCTGTACTTATTTATTAAATATCATTAATTAAACTTTACTCAACACTGGCACTACCATACAGTCAGTCAGTCAGCCATTCAGGCATTACACACACATATTTAAATTTTCGGTACTTTACTATCGTCAAATATTACATATCGTTAAATATAAATCTACAATAAAACGATAAACGAAACGATATATAACAAACTGCCGCACAGATGATGATGTACACGTACGTACATATGTACGAGTATGATACGTGTAAAAAAGTGAAACTATTAATTTATACATATGTAGATATAACATATATATATTTTAGTCATATGTCATAAATATTGCTCTCTTAAGTGGGTTAAAACGATAACAGCGTGCATGAGCACTGAATATACATATATCGTACACATACATATATGCATAGTTGGTAGAGGTAATGCTATAGTAGCAATACTAGTCAAAAAAAAAAACCAAAATATGTCAAAATAAACGAAAATGTAACGAATGTAATATAAGAAGAACAACAACGGTATGAAAGATAGTGGGTGGTATAACTGCAAGGGACATTGACATATAAACAACTAAAATGAATAGACAAACAAGCAAGCAAGCAAGCAAAGTCTAGAGTAGTACATGTAGACGCATGTGTATACAAAAAACAAAATAAAAAAATAAAAATAAAATCACACATATACAAATGCACAGAAATATGTATGAGAATATGTATCATACATATATGACCCATGTGCAGCTAATATTCGAATGAAAGTATGTGAATGTGAATGTGAATGAGCCAAATGTACATATGAATGAATTAATAAGAAAATAAGTAAATAAATTGAAAAGAAAATAAATAAGAAAATACAAAATATGTACTTAGCGCACATATATTCAAGCTATTCTTAGTTATTCTACGAAAAACTCCGAATGAGCTGCTCTTATAAATATTGGCAAATAAGAAAAGCACCAGTTCCTAAATTTCCCACTGGGAATACTTGAGCATATATTGCAGTACATACTTATGTTAATGTATGAACAAAATATAGTATATATATATCATATATGGCAAAACATACAAACTAAATGTCTGTTTAGGTTATGTAGGAGTTTTTTTTTTTGCAAACATCTGGTGAAATGTTCAAATAAAGACATACATACTCGTACATATGTGCGTATGCAAGTACTTGATACATATATTTAAATTTATTTATGGATGAATATCAAAAACGCAGACAGATAGGAAATGAGAAAAGTTAAATAAAAAGGAAACTAAAATTATGATATAAGTAAGGCGCAGAAGCTTTGGGTTGAAATATTAGAGATGAATATGGAGCATGTTAAAGTTATTATAAATATATAGGAGTGAAAGTTGTAACTGTTATAATGCTGTTTTATTGCTTATTTATTATAACCGAATTATAACCGATTTGAGTCGAATTGAGCATTCTTCGCCAGTTTTTCAATACTCGATCTTTACATCAGAAGCTAGGTCAGTCTCTTCCCTTCCCCTTAGTTGGAACGAATTCTTCCAGTCGCCGAATTTTGATGCGCTATGTCAATATCTATGTCAATATCGCTATACAACTCATGGGTGTATCGTAGTCGGTACTCGCCATCAACGCAAATAAATCCAAAGATCTTGCGTAGGACTTTTTCTTCGCGAAAACTCCAAGCATTTTGAAGTTTAGGTGGAAATTGCTTTAGCGCCATATGTAAGTACAGGCATGATGAGAGACTGAAGTGAGACTGAAGTGTAGGCTAAGTTAGGTTATGTGGCTGCCATCTCTCTGTGAGGACACACTTAGCCCAGAAAGGTCCATTATGATACCACCGAGCTTCTCTTCCAATATTATTGTGCGTGTTAAATTTGGACAGCATTAGAAGGGTTCTACTTATATTAGCCAGTTCCGAGTGGTAGAACCCTTGTGACATCACTTTAATTTAGTTTTGTCACAGAGCTCATTTTAGAAGCATTTTTGGGCAAATTATTACTGCCGGAAAAATTGCCAACTCTTGCCGGCAGGTGGGTACCATTCGAAAAAAAAAAAATCTCTTCGATATGAAATTTTGTTATGCTTCAGACGGGGATTGAACCCACGATCTACAGATCTGAAGGCCACCACACTAACCACTGAGCTACGGCACCCAAATAATTGTAATAAGATTTTGTCTAAAAGCCCGTTCAGTATTAAACGGCAAGAAGAGTCTTTGCTAATTTTCATTGATTCGTCTGCAAAGACGATTGAGCTTCGCAGGAACACCGAACTCAGATTTTGTTGGTGTAGAGGTATCACAATGTTGATAGCGACTGTATAATCAACAAATAGGTGATGTGTGTCGGTTTGTTTTTTTCTTGAGTCTTCGCCAGGATTGGGCGTAGTATGAAAATCTGGTCTATGATGGATCTGCTAGATCTGCAATCGCATAAGGTCCAATAAGGTTGCTGATCCGGTCGCATCATAAGATGCTCAGAAGCCCTATACCAAGGTGAAGTTTTATTGTCTCTCAACCTGAAAAGTAGAAGTTCTTGTCCCGCTGTGCAAATTAACTCTAAACTGATCTCTCTGGCGTCAGAAACTAAATATCTAGGAATGCATTTAGATCGCAGTCTTACTTGGGCAAAGCATATAAGTGCAAAAGTCACTCAGATAGAACTCAAAAGTCATTATCAAGCCCATATGGACCTACAGTATACAATTCTGGGGTACTGCTTCACCCTTGAACGTCGAAAAGCTGCAAACAGTCTAATGGCTTTCTGACCTCGCCATTCAATAACTTGGTGAAGTGTGTGGTCATTTGTTACACAAATTCCAATTTTCGTAACGACAGGAAGTGGCTCCGGGATTTTAACCGCCCCTCAGATGGCTTGAACTTCTTAAAGAATTACGAATTACCTCCGTGTCTCTACTCGTCTCTATCTCCTCACACTCTTTGCATCATTTTATAATTTAAATCATTAAAACTCATAGCATTTTCAAATCTTTCTTTCTTCAACTCATGGTTTCAATCACAGAAAATGAAAATGCTGTAAGGTTTAAGCAACGGTTGCAACAAATGCTGAACTACTGAATGCTTTTAAACCCCAATCATAAATGTAGTAGAAATATTTAAGCTCTTTGAGTTCAAAATCATTCATTTGAAACTGAAAATGATTTAAATCTTTTACAGCTCTGGCATGGGCATCAGGTATTCCTCAATTGATCAATTGCAATTACATATCAGGAAATGAGTATTGATTTATTTTTGTGATATATTTTAATTTATTCTGTCTTTGTCTTTATATTTATACAGATGTGCTCCAATAAAGATCTATTGATTTGTTTAATTTACGATATTGGAATTGTAGGAGACATGTAGACATTTGTTGTTTCGTTGATGTAATATTTACCTCAAAAAGATAATAATCCATTGGTATTTTAATTTATAATTGTGTTGTAAGAATTGTGTATTATAAATAAAATCTACCAAAAACAATATGAAAATTTTGAATATGAATTTTAAATGAAATACTAAACGTAACTTACCTACATTAAAGCTTCTTTTACTCATACATGTTGTCCCATACCATTCCCGCCAATGTTTTTCCTTAAACATACAATTCAAGTAGTCTACATGGTACTTAAAAATTTCGTATGTGTACAAATTCTATATTTTTCTAAAACTAAATCATATATTCGTATGTATGTATGTGCAAGTACTTGTATTTATAAGTACCTACGAACATATCGTATGTATGTAATAAGAGCATATGTTATAAGGACCAAAATGCAGAGGATTAAAAATGAGACATTAATTTCAGTCATGCATTCGTCTACTCATATAATAAATTAGACAGTATAATTTATATATATTCTTTCATTCCATAAACCATACATACGATATGTACATGTGTACCACAGCACATATCGTTTACACGCTGCCGTAGTTAGTCATATGTATGATACAAAGTTGTGTCTTGACATTTACTTTCTTCTTGCAATGATTGAATGAAACAAATTAGATTACTTTGGATTTATTTTTTCAAATTCCCATTTTTTTGTTTGGTAAATCACAACACGCAAAGAGACACTCATGGAAATATTAAGTGGAGAGAAAAATCTTAATAAAAGACGAATAAAAAAAAAAAAATTTCAAATACGTACTAAATATCTGTACTTATATATACAAATATTGTTGTCAACATCAACCACATCATTAATATTTAAAAATATTATTCATTTCTGTTTTCTTAGTCATTTGGCTTTATTTATATGTGATTGTTGAGCATATTTTACATATATTTATATCATATGTGTAATTGTATAGCGAATACGTGATATTAATTGAAATGAATATAGCTTGAGCTTGAGTTAAGCCTACGTGTATGTACTCATCTTATTGGCTTAATTTTATATTAAAATGTTATTATAAATTTAAACAAACATGTTTCGAAATTTCCTAACATTCTACTCATTCATATACCCATCATAAATGATACTGTAATATTATGCAGTAGAGCACTTAAGTGGTATTTCCAAAAGTAAATAAAACTATGGCTGAATATTCTAAGCATATAAGTACTTTATTAAACATATACTCTTGGCAGTGGTTTAGTAAAGAGGGCTAGGGATGAAATTCTCCATTGAGTCAATATTATGAAAATTTAAAAATGCATTTATTCGCTATATCACCGAGATATATTAGAAGCTTTTTTCCATAGAAAAGTATTGCTGTCAGAAGGAGTTGTACATCCCTAATTAAAATTTTGTTTGGTTCATAAAAATATAGGGCATTACAAATTCATGAAACCTTTTAGTTTGAAGTATTCTTTTTTAAAAAAAATCGTTTGGGCAGGGCGGTCCCAGAACTACCCGACTTAAGAAAGAAAACACAAAAATTTGGGCAAATTTTTCTTTATTTCCCAACATAATCTCCTTTTAGCTTTATACACTTTTCCTAGCGATATTCTATAGCTTTGATACCCTGTTTATAGTATGAAGTGTCCAGCTCATTAAAATAGCCATCTACCGCAGACTCCACCTCTTCGCCTTGAAACGAAAAACATATCTTTTATAAGGTTACCACTTTTCACCAAAGCAATTTTTTTCAAATTACTTTCGCCATCTATATATCAGGTCGGGTAGTTCTGGGACCGCCCTCGAATGTTGGTGAAAATATTTCCATTAATGGGGGCCAGACTATTATTTCCACAAATGTAAGGGAACGCATATAGAGAATTTTTATGATTTGAAAAGATTTTGAAGAGTCAAAATCAATGAAAGTTGGTCACATCCATCACATAAATTTTGTAGGAGATAATGCTTGGAGGTGAAATAAAATGCAGGTTAATTGTACATTTCACCCATCTACAGGCATAATATTATAGTTGGGTTGAGTTAGGTTAGGTGTGGCCGCTCTCTCCATGGGCCCCCAGCCAAGCTGATTCTCGGCACGTATCGTATAACACCTTAATCTAGCCCAGGAGAGGGGGAACGAGGTAGGATTTACTGGAAGAGGAAGGGAACGAGAGCAGTTACCACCATCCTACGAAAAGATTGCTAACTAAAATGCCTCTGTTCGAGCCCACAAAACTCTCCTTAGGTAACTGCCTCAAGGCAGTTATTTCCAGCCGGCACCCACGGGAAGGGTTTGGAAGAGGATTTTTGACAGCCATATTAGAGATAAATTTAAAAAAAATGGAAATCGCTCCTCTTGTTCAAAAATTAAGGTTCTTTATCAATCGGGACGAAACTTTTTCTACCTTGTAGTTCTTTTATTTGGAACAAAAAAAAATTATTTAGTTTGAGTGCTGAACAAAAAAAAAACAAGCGACTTGCCTAAATGGCCACCCTAATGCAGCGTTATATGCATTATATTTTCATCATTGTCTTTATTTATATTCTACATTTTCTTCTATATCTACATGTCATCATTATTTTGAATTTTGGTAGGGGGTAGATGCCCCATCCACTGGTGGGTCATCCCCTGGTTAGGACACTGGTCTTCTTACATCAGACATTTATGCATATATGATATGGTCATTTTTAGTGCTCGTATTGTATTTTTGTAAAAATTATTTCATGTGCTCCTATATATTTTATTGTTGTTGTTGTTGTTGTAGTTGTTGTTATTTTAAATTCCAAAGGTCAATGTGAACGATACACATAAGCCCTCCATATAAAAGTTTACTCCTGTGTGTAAACTTTATTTTGGTTTTGCATAGTTAATAGATATTTTTTAGATAGACAGAGAGAGAGAGAGAGAGAAAAATTGAATAAAATGGGTAATGTAATAAAGTTATTTTGTTTGGTTTTCGTATTTACTAAACATTTAAAACTTTTTGGAAAACTTCAGGTAAATTATAATACATTTTTGGATACACTCGTTATCTCTAACTTTTTGTTTTTGTTGCGTATAATAGTAAAATATTTTAGACAAATTTTTTAACAACCCACAGATTATTTCAATATGAACTGTTGCCGCTAAATTTGCATCTTGACATCATAATGATATGCTATGAACTCACGATTATGTTAAGTGCAATCCAAGTGTTTCAAAAATACATGCTCTCATTTTGGTGTGTTGAAAAAATTCATATCGAAATGACATCAAAATACTCATTGAAAAATGTTTCATTCTCAAAAAGTCTCACAATTATATATTCAATTAAGCTCTAAAAATATAAACACCTCATTTGTAGACGTGTACACCAAATAATTAATTATTTTTGTTAACAAGATCAAAGACATAAATGAATAAGCAAATATAATTAATTAGGTGCGCTATTTTGACTATCAGGAAAGAGAAAAGAAAAGCACCAAATTCACACTTGCTAATCGCAAGAAGGAAAATATCATAAAAATAAGCCAAGAAATCAAAGCAAAAGAAAATTCAACAAAAAAAAAAAAAAACAAAAAAAAAACTAAAAATAAACAAAAACAAAACTAAGAATGAACTAAGTTACACAGCAACAATAGCCATAAAAACAACAAGAAATATCCTCAAAGGAAATTCCTTAAGTAAATAAAATCTTATTTCATTTCTTCTTCTTCTTCTTGTGCTTCGTTTTGGTAGAGGAAATGCTTGCTGCGTGCATGTGGCATACGCAACGTCTCTACAGACATATTTTCTGTATATATACATATTATTTAAGTATAACGATGTACGTATGTGTAAGCTCATACAAGCCAAATACATTGAGTAATAGAGCATGAATTCTTATGTATAGTTAGGTGTGGAAATTTCAACGCTTAGAAGAATACACACACACACACACACACACATATGCTTGTAAATGTATTATATTGAATTATGAATATACAGTCACCATAACGGCAGTAGTCGTAGTCACATAATTTAATATAGCCATAGGCTAAGTATTGAAATACGGCTAACATTGTAATAACAAATTTTTAATCTTCATTTAAAGGCACAGACGTGCATACTTATATATACTTTTTCATCGATCGACATATTGAAAGACACATTCAATTATTGCATTGCCAATTGTGAATATCGCCTATCTTACACATTTGGCAATATGTTTTGTTTTAGTGACAGGTTCCTAATTCTAAGCCAAGCCATGATAGGTGTTATGTAGGATCTCCATGTAAAGTGTAATAAGATTGGCTTGGTCAAAATGAGACATTTTCATATAGTGGCAGTTTTCTAATGGACTGAAGAAAGAGGTGTTTTAGTCCATAGTTATGCGATGGGCTATGATATTTTTTTTTTCTTTGTCTTCTTGTTAAAATCTGGTCTACTCTGGATTTACCAATGCACAAATTATAGAAAAAAAAAATTCTATAATTTTGATTTTATAATATAAATCCAATGAAATGTCGTGATATCTCCCTCATATTATGAGTATTTCCTAAAAAAATCTTTGAAACTCCTATAACAAACATTTTAAGCACCTGGTTTAAATCCTGATGGGGAATTTTTTTGCAATTCGATACTATTCGATACTATTTTAATATAAGAATTTTCATTGAATTTTTTATTTTAAAAACCATTTCGTTCAAACGTTTTTAAAAGTGCCTAATCAAGTCATAAATATTGCTACACAGACAAATCTACGCCAAATCGAAAACAAATTAATATTTTTCAAAACTTTTTTCTTTCTTTTTTTTTGGGTTATGGCAATGGAGAACAACTTTTTCGAAATGACTTCCATTTACCTTCCAGCACGACTTGAGACGATCTGGCCACTCATCGATCGCCAGACGCATTTCATGAATGGTGAAATTGTCCACTGCAGGGACAAGGGTTCAATTTAACGACTCAATATGTGGGTGTCGAGTAGACCAAGCCATGCCCTCTAATACGGACCACAAATTGTAATCCAACGGGTAGAAGTCTGGACTACCAACTGGCCGATTATCCGTTGATATGAAGTCCGGAATGTTGTTTTTTTAGCCACAGTTGAGTAGTTTCTGCCTTGTGAGCTGGAGCAAATTCCTCTTTGGATCCTCCGGATGAGTTGGAATGCTTCTCTGGATGACCAGGCGTACCGGCTGCGTAACGCTTTCGATTTTCGCTTGCGTTTTCCCTTCAATGCGACCGTGAGCAGGTGTCCAGTGTGTCGTTTGTACGCCCTGAGTACCAAATCTTCATGGACATGAATTTTGGCGATATTTGCATTTCCTTTCTATTTTCGCAGCGGTTTTCGATCGATTCGTCTCTTCACGGCTTTGATCGTTTTCGGAGTTCTCACAATGTGCGGATGGCCAGATCTTTTACGGTTTCGTATTCCACCGGTATCCTTAAATAACTCCACAGCACGATACAGCCATTTTGCTGTAAGCTAGGATAATATAACCGCACTCTAATGAAATCTTCCACTATTTGGCGTACAGATTACGCCATTGAATTTTTATTCAATTACGTGGAAATTTTAACATGATAAAGGTAAACTGTTTACATGTCAGAGCTTTGAATTTTGAAAATTTTCAAATTTCGGTTAAAACTTCAGTTTTGTTTAAGCAAAACATGATTTTCAAAGAGAATACATTTTTAATGTCTATGATTTGAAGTGTTTTACTTTTCTTCATAACAAAGTATTTTCCGCCAAAACATTTGATATACAATTTTTTTTAATTGTGACTATGTCGATGATTTGAAATTTTTTTAGTTTGCTTCATTGCTTTATGACAAAATATTTTTCGGCAAAAATATTTGATATATACTTTTTTTTTTTAATTTTGACATTTAATATGAGTGTTGCATATAAAATAAAATGGTTTGAAATTATGTTTTTGGTTAACTATTTCTAGGGTTTCTAATTTATTATTAAACAAAATGCGACTTCGATGTCTGTCCGAAAGATAACGTGGACGAAGAGTATCGGAGAAGCAGCAGCAGCAGCAGCAAGAAAAATTGATTTCCAAAAAAAAAAAATGTGTTAAGAAACTGCATCGTCTAGTTTCGGTAAACACCGAAAGAAGCAGAATTTAGATCGTACTCAAAACTGTGACAGATTCTTGCAAGAAGATGATTATGTTACCATATAGCATAATTATCTCTGCAGCACACTTTCTCTTGGAAGACACTGTTTACATATATTCATAACCATTGTGAATATATAAGAAAGAGAGAAAGAAAGAAAGAAAGAATCATACAAAATATTCAGAAATTTTAAACTTTCTACTATGTCCGTGTATTTGTATAACAAGTAAGTAGAAGTAGTGACTCACGCAGCTAACAATAGCACAGCATGCGCTCCTCACAATAATTTTGTATAGAAAATTTGATTTTCTGTTGCTTGCTGGTGTGTCAGTGTCGATGCTTTTTAGCTATGCTTATTTCTTATGTTTTTCTTTTTTCAAATTTAATATTTTCAATTTTTTCTACTTTTAATCGACATGTTTGCTTTTTAATTTATTTTTGCTTGGGCCACATGTTGTTTTTATTGTTGTTGTTGTTGATGTTGTGGCCTCAGGGTACTCTAAAAAATAACCTTGCTAGTGAATTGTTTTCTCCGATGAGCGGGTACCTATGTACATATGTGTATATTTATATATTTGAAAATTTTATAATTTTCAAGGCCAAAAGTATAACTCAATTTTTGTGTGCATCTATATATATGTAAATAATTACAATATGTTTGCTTTAATCTTATTGTTTGCTTTCCTCAACATAACGTATGTGTAATTAAATATAGGAATATGAAATTAATGTTACTCATACGCCACATTGCATAATTGTAGAAAAATTTTGATTAAATTCATTTGCAAAATATTTTGCAAATATTTTGCAAAAATAGAAGGAAATAATAATAAATAAAGTAAATCATTTAAGTTTTCACACTTCATGCGTGTGAAAATTATGCCTGTTTGTGCATTAGCACACATTAACTCGTAATTAGGTTAAGTTAATTACGAATGGTTGGTTTATTGCCTTGAAATATTAGCTCACAATCATATTGTGTAATATACTCGTACTTTATAAAATTGTGACGTATGTTGCTTAAATTGGAGTACATTAAATTTAATTCAAATCGGTATGTGACATTCAAAAAGTAAACTCGTGAAACATTTTCAAAGAGAATTAACCTATGAGTAGCTTTAAATTAGTGTTATGGAATTTATGTATCCGCTTATGTTATTATATATTTATTGAGAGTTGTGGTGAATATAAATTATGCTAAATAATCGCACGGAGATGCATAACTTTGTGAAAGAGAAACTAGGTGAACACGTCGATTCAATCAATTGAGGTTTTCTATTTTGTGGTTTAAATGAAATACTTCAAAATAAGTCTGTAAATTTCAACTAATTAAAAATAAGATTAGTAAGAAATGTTTGTCCTATGCGAGTATATGAAAGTATGTATGATATATGAATAGTTGGCGCTTATGCATTTTGAAGGAAACTCTTCCTCCCGTGTTGGAAGAGATTAATTAAAGACGATTTTTAACATAGCGTTATCCATTTTGTGATTCCGAAAGTAGTAAACGTAAATAAAACACACTTATGTTTAGTATTTCGATCAAATTTTAATTTCAATATAATGTTTGGACATTGCCAAATCATGCAAATATTCTCCACGGAACCTCTTATAGCACTTGATCCTTGTTAGAACATTTTCGATGACTCTCTGGCACATATCGAGCCCTGACCATGGGCCATGACTTGACGAATGTTTGTTTTCAGAGCATCAAGAGTTTGAGGATTATCCGCATAAACACACTCGTTTGCGTAGCACGATCTTGGTGATCAAATCACATCGCTGAAACGAGAAATGTGCCTCATTCAAACGCTGTTGTTTAAGCACTCTATCCACTGGATGACATTTGAATGCTGTGCTAAACAGAAGTATGTTTTATTTACATTTACTCTCGGAGCCACAATGTGGATAACCCAGTATAATTAATATGATGGATATATTTATAAAATCGCATACGTTTAAGGATGAATTTGTGGCATTTGTTCAAAGACAAAATTGGAAAATTGGTACGCTTCAAAGTGTTTCAAAAATTTAGCCCGACGCAGATATAATAAATTAAATTGAATAAAATAAATAAATAAAATCAATTAAAATATTAATACAGAATACACTTCTTTATTATACGTAATGCATGCATTTTATAGTGTTCAAATTTTTGTATTGAAATGTTTTAACTTTAACTATATACCAACACCTTAAAGGTCAAGTAATCGATTTACGAATTTTGTTGAGGTAAGCATGTTGAATATATGAAACTTTTAAATAAATTGTCTTAAATTCAACTTGAATAAAATTAAACTTGTTTATAGTTGAATTAACTTTGACTTAATTAAAACATAACCACAATGGTAACCAAATGTAAAGGGGCAAAACTTTCGAATAGATTTCTTGTTTGTAGGGGCACATGATATTCTTCGAAAAGATACATAATTAATTGTGGTTCATTAACTCACTGATAACGAGGATATACCCATGGATATAGGCTCATATAATATAAACATATTTCGGTACAATTTTATTAAACCAACACTAAGCATTGTAGTTACACAACAATTTTAATTTGATAAGGGTTCATAGATAAATATACATACAGTAAATATCTCATGAGCCCAACATTGTTACAACATTAAAACCAAAAATTTTGAGACTTGTAGATATTTTAGTTTTTTTTTTTTTGTATTTTCATTAAGATGTCTACAAAATGTATCATTTGCTAAGTGCACTATAACGTATAGTGAATATATAAAACTTGTTGAAATAGAAAATATGTAAACGAAAAAAAAAAAAAAAAACTCTCCCCATAAATTAAGACGACATGCATGCTCGGTGTACATTTTGTATGTATACTTTATAACTCCTGGCAAATATTTAGATACACATGTGTTTGCACAAATGAAAGTGACAATGTTGCTAAACATTTCATAGTATACATTGTTTCTTATAAACAACGATTCATTCTATTATTTCCCTACCATCATCGCTTTGCCTTTGTTAATCATTTTTCAACTGACTTTGGACTTTTTTGACTTTTTTTTTTGCAGTGCAAATTTTCAATTAACCGTTAATAACGATCATAACATCATAATATCGCTTTATTACTACGTATCGGCTTGGTATAGAATATATTTCGAATATTTGTTCGTTATACCGTTTCAGTGGTGCAGTTCATTAGCATTGCATTTTGAAATGATTTTTGGGAATCCCCAGCTTTAACATTGTTTATTATTGCGCCAATAAAACAGGGTGCCGTAATCCAGTAACTTATGTATCTTTTGTGTATAAGATCTATGGTTCAAAGACTGGTTCACCCAACTAAAAATAATTTCTTCAGAAAAATGAAAATTAACTCCTAAATAGTGTGCGCAAATATGTAGACATTAAATTGATATATCTTTCAAAAATAAAAAATTCAATGAAAAAGTTGCTGTGAAGCTCTGTATGAAAGTCAAAGTCTGAAAAGTGATCACAAGCTTCGGAATCAGCTAATACAAACCTGAGATACACAGAAGTGAATAATAATACATATTTTAATACTTCAATTCAGCTGTACTTAGATTGTGGCATATGAAATGAGTGAAATTATTTAATTTTAAAAATTCATATCTCAGTATTTTTTTTTCTGCGGATTTTGACAACTTAGTGAAATAATCGCACATTGTTATTTCATTGCAATAGTATATAGTCTTCGGGTAACGGTTAATTTTTGCAAAATATTGAAATCTCAGAAATTCGTGTCTTAATTTAATATGAATATTTTCGAAACACTACAACTGGTCGTTGGTTTTTCCGAAATACACCACGCGGGCGACCTGAATCTAAGGTTAGCAACGATGATCTGAAAGCAGTTGTGGAGGCTAACCCAGCTGAAAGTTGCGAAGGAGATGGCAACGATGTTTAATGTTTGCAAGAAAACCATATTGCGTCATTTTTGGGGAAATCTCCACTGCCTCAAAAGACGGTAACAAAGCACATAGAGCTGGAATTGGAAGTTCTTTAGCATCCACCATATTCACAGGACTTAGCATCTACTGATTGCCACTTCCACAGAAATTTTGACAACTTTGTGATTGGTAAACAATTCAAAACACAGAAGTATGTTAAAAAACTGGTTCCAGCAATTTATCGACTCCTGTACGCCAGATTTCTTCAGCAGTGGTATAAAAAAATTACCGTCAAAAGGCTATGGGTGATTACTTTGAAGACTAAATACATTTTCATTCTAAACAAAAAAAAAATTATATTTAACTTTTCTTTTCAATCTATTCATTTCATATGCCACAACCAATATATTAATTAATATTGTAGTATGAAAAATCATCTCCGAATATTTAAGTTTAATTTTAAGAGGAATTATTTCTAAAATCATCCACTAACATATACTACATATTATGAGCTTTATTGTTTAAAATTTTCCAATATTATCATATATAAATATTTAATACTTAAAGCAGTGCTAACTTATCGTAATAATCACTTTAACGAAATCAACACCTATTCGAACCTTTCACATTTGTGTATTTGTATTTGGAATGAAATTTTAACAAATTCTTTGATAAATACTTCCGTCTTTCGTTATTAGTTGTTGGAAGGGCTTAAGGTACAACGTGCTAAGGATTGTATATGCAAATACCTACACATATATTTTTGCATTTAGTAGTAGTGTTCCTACTTACTTTCCATCACCCTCAAATCATAATGCTTTGCGAGAAAATGTACCGGAAATTTGACTTAAAAATGCTTTAAAAAAAATATATATGAAAAAAAAGCAACTCAAAAGTAAATATCTCTAAAAGGAGAGCGCAAAAAGGGTCAGACATGAAGCACAACCAAAATACTTGCATAGACTTATATATACACACACACACACACATTCATATCCTGCTTTGAGCTATAACCCGGCAATGTTATTTTTTTTTTCCTTTTTCATTTTATTCATCCCTTTTTGCCATTGTCTCTTCCTGTTCTGTTCTCATTTTAGGTTTTGCTTTTTCTTTTGTGGTTGAAAATAAAATTTCACACCTTAGTGACAGCTTTGGCACATCCTTAAAAATTATATTTAGGTATAGATATTATGAGCACCTTTTCTGTCTATAGTTTCTTCTCCCCCATCATTGTGTATTTATTTACTTATACAGAGTCCCTCTATTTATATTACAAAAAAAAAAGAAAAAAAAAACAAAAGGCAACAAAATTAAAAGAAGAAAATCCTATTGTTATTTGTAAATTAAATTTCGTAGCCTACTAACACTTTATTAAAGTTTTGCTCAAGGCGTATGCATTTATTTTAATATGTCCCAATGTTTAGATATTCAGATGATAGAATTGTTATCGTCAACATCGTTAGAATGCAAAATTGATGATTAAATAATAAATCATATTCATTTGCATAGCTATCCAAATATTCAAATATATATTTTTTCACTGTGGTGAATTTTAATATCACTTGAAGAATGCCAAAAAGAGAGAGAAAAAATAAAGTTGAATGTTAAATTATAAAGTAAATGAGTGTAACTGTGTATAAATTAAAGGATTTTGTTTTTTTTTTTGAAACCTCTTTCTACAAACTACTTAAAATTTTACGAGCAGTCAGATCTTCAACTATTGCTTTCTTTCGATATTCGGTCAAGAATATATTCTAGGCTATGATATAAGTTCTTGAGAAATTTGGGTTCAGATGCTCAAAAAATCGTGTTTTTTTTTATTATAGTATCCATTTTTTTATTTTTTTTTGCAAATGATATAAATAAATTGCAGGACTTTTGTGCAAAGAACTGTCGTTCATGTCATATCAAAAACAAAATATTGGTCGAGTGGCTCGAGTAGAATCATGGAATTTGAAAAATCTTATATAAGCTTACATTTGGGATAAACCTTGTCTTTGGTGATCTATATTTAAAATTCTCCAAGGATTATTATCTTAGTACATTTTAACCCTCTAACTACCACCCGTAGGGGTTATTTTTTACATTTTTCCGAAAACTCCCACAAAAACCAATATTTGGGAGGAGATCAAGGGTTAACGACTTTCACAAAAATATTCTCCAGAAATTTTTACTATGTGTCATTGGTGACCAATTATATGTACCACTTATAGGTAAGATGTAAAAAAAACGATTTAAAATGTTCAGTAGATACTCCATTTCACAATTTAAGTGTCGTTATCTCGGGGGTGAACCAAACTAGTCTCAAACAATAGCATTTGACTTCAGTAACAAAAGCCCCAAACCCTTTCTACTCCATTACGTCACAATTTTTTTTTTGCAGTGGTTTCAAATTTGGCTTTTTCGCTCAAAAGTAGAATCAAGGAATTTGAAAAATCATATATATGTAAAATTACATTTGTGATAGTTCTTGTTTTCGAAGACCTATACTATATTAAAGAATTTTCCCCGAATTACTTTCTTGGAACATTTTAACCCTCTAACTACCACCCATATGGGTAATTTTTGGCCTTTTTCTGAAACCGCCTCGAAAAGCCAATATTTGGGAGGAGATCAAGGTTTAAAGTCTTCCACAAAAATATTCTACGGAAATTTTCTATCCGGTCCACTACGACACAATTTTTTTTTTCATTGGTTTTTAATTTGGCCCTTTCGGTCGAAGGTAGAATCAAGGAAATTGAAAAATTATATGTAAACTTACATTTGGGATAGTTCTTGTTTTCGAAGACCTATACTGTATTAAAATTTTCCGAGGATTGTATTCTTGGAACATTTTAACCCTCTAACTACCACCCGTATGGGTAATTTTTGGCCTTTTTCTGAAACCGCCTCGAAAAGCCAATATTTGGGAGGAGATCAAGGTTTAAAGTCTTCCACAAAAATATTCTACGGAAATGTTCTTTCTGGTCCACTACGTCACAATTTTTTCTATTTTCATTGGTTTTTAATTTGGTTCTGTCGGTCGAAAGTAGAATCATGGAATTGGAAAAATCATATATAAGCTTACATTTGGGATAGTTCTTGTCTTCGAAGACCTACATTATATTAAAATTTGCCCACAATTTTTTTTCTTGGAACATTTAACCCTCTAACTACCACCCGTATGGGTCATTTTTGGTTTTTGTTATGTGTCTTAGAAATTTTTCTAAATAAATGTCCAAAATGACCCACATGGTCTTAGAAGAGCACTGTTGTGCGCGTTAAATTTTCGACAGTATTAGAAGGGATCTGCTTTCTGAGCCTTGTCACGTAAATCTTTTGGTAACGTTGTCATAGCAATTTGTTACGGCAGACAGAAATGCCATTTCTTTGCCTAAAGGTGGGCACCGATCTAAAGATGAATTGAACTTCAGCTTCATACTTACTTTTCATTGAACTTTTCAATAAACAATGTTGTGTTAGCATGTTTAACATATGAAAAGTATGCCGTGGTGTTGAACAGCACCCAATTGGGGCCGACTGAACAATATGAATGTCAAGAAACATCGATGTGTCAAATGTTTGCTCCTTTTCGATGTAGAGCACCTTCCCTTATTGTTTTTTTTTTTTTTTTGTCAACAAACGATATTCTTTTCTTTTTTTTCTTCCTTTGTAACGAGGCACTTTTAATTACATGTTATCTGAACATTTACAAATTGCCACATTCCATGCTCTCACTCAGACATGATAAGTGTAGCTAGACAATTATTTATGTACAAAAATTGGTAAAATGTTAAAGAGCATTTACACACACACACATACAAGTATATTTCAATGTACTCTTGATGAGCACGTACTTATAGTAAATACACACACACACAGACACACACATATATACTGTGTGAGCAGAGGTACCTTAAATTATGAAAGGAAATAAATGATTTCAACTTCAAGCTCGGGTAAGCACTAGTATAGTATATAAGTGCTTGTTATTGTTATCATGCACCAGGTATGTAAACATATATATGAATTTTTGATCAACAAAGGCTGGACTCTCTAATTGTAGGAAATGGACAAGAATGTTAGTGCAAACAACCTTCTATGCAATGTGGCTGTGAATGATGGTGATGATGATTAAAGACAACAAAGCTGTAGTACTTACTATGAATTTTTGGAAGACTTGATGTGTTGAATACATGTTGAATACAAAGCACTTTGATATTTTAATTTAAACACGAATGTATTTACAACTTAAGTTACTTACGCTAAGTGCGATATACTTCGTACTATGGGTACTAAGCGAATATGACCTGGTAATCACCATAAACATCGAAATAGAGCAACAGCAAAAACACACGCGAAATTTGCAAAACAAAAATAGAATATATGCACATACTAACTATGTATATATAATACGTGTATAGCCAAAAAACAGTACTAACATTTAGTACACAACATACAGCTGTGTTGATTTGTTATTCTCTGCCTTTTTTTTCAAAGTGGGTGTTTTTCTTTAACTCATTTTTTGTTTACTTCTACCTACAAATACCGCACAAAATCATGTGGCATGATTACCCATGAATGTGTGTGTGTACTTACCTACAAGTTTCATGGTTAAGTTTTGCGAACTGTATATACCGTTAGAGCTACTCATATTTCATTTATTGTTCACATTTCATGTTGGGAACTCTTGTGATAATTTAAAATACCTGAACGAGTATGTTTACGTGTGCATGCGAATGCTGCGACAGCACCATTACAAGTTGTTGTATTTATCAACTGCTGTGTGTGAGTAGTAAGTTTGTTTGAAGAGTTCCTTAGTTCGGGTGTAAACAATGGGCAAGTCTTGAACTCGCGCGTTGTTACTCTTCAGCAAGACGATGGTGACGACAATGATGACTAGCTAATTACAAGTTGTGCCTTTTGCTATACATATATTATATCTAGGTATGTACTTTCTACTTTATTCCATATGATGTTGACATCAGCTAGTTCCCACAGGGTTAACCTTCTCCAAGTGTTTTTGGCCGTCCGTGGCTTCTGCTCCCTTGCGGGTTCCATTCAAGCGATATTCTCATGATGCTTTTTGGCTGCTTTCTTAGCGTGTGGACAATCCAGCGCCACTTCCTACGCTTAATCTGGTTCAGTATAGGCCCCTCGTTCGTTAGACGCCATAGTGCCTCGTTGGAAATATTGTTAGGCCAAAATACTCTACATATGATTCGCAAACACTTGTTGACGAATGCTTGAAGTCTCTGCATGATGGAGTTCGAGATTAGCCATGTTTCGCTTCCCTACAGTAGCGTCGATTTCATGCATGCAAAGAATATTTGCAATTTCATGCGTCTAACTACCATTTTTTTTTGGTCTCTGCAAAACTCTCTTCATGGAAAACAAGTGGCCAACAGACGAAAATCGTTTGGTCAAGTTTCTCCAAGACTCCAAGAATCTGTCAATATTATCATTGAATGGCCAAATAAATGGTGAATAAAATTGAACGAAACGAGAGCAGTACATGTAGATTCCTACAAATAAGAAGATTCTATATCTACCTATAAATATATCAGGCACCGTATTCCAACACAGCGAGAAGTACTTCGGAATGACGCTTGATGCAAAATTATGATGGAAAGTTCATGTCAAAATCAAACAAATCGAACTAAATCTCAAGTTTCAAAATAGTGAACTGGCTTATCGGAAGGAGATCACCTCTATCCTATTACAATAAGCTGCTTACATATGTAGAAACAAGTCTTTAAGCCCATCTGGACATATGGCATACAGCTATGGAGCTGTGCTAAAGAGAAACACCCATAGACAAAATACAACGGTTTCAGAATAAGTTCCTGAAAAGCGCAGTAAACTCACTGTTGTATTTGAGAAACTCTGACCTACAGCGTGACCTCGAAATCTTGTCGTTGTCTCACATTGTAAAGCAAAATGCTTCAACTCATAAAGCAAAGCTCGAAAAACATGTTAACCCTGAGGCTTGGCAACTCTGTAACACAGATGTGCTACATCGATGGTTAAAATGCAAAAAAAAAACCCACGATCTTGTAGCATATAGTCCTGCTGAGGGCTTGTAGCTGTCCAAAATGTTCTTTTCATGTATTTCCATATAAATATTTTATTTATTAAAATAATATTACTTGATAGTTGCTTAAACTAGGTCTAATTGAATAAAAAAAAAATGAAAAACTTATTTAATAAAATTGAATATATCTTTTACATCGCTAAATATAGTAAATATGGCAATTCTGGGTGTAAAATTAAACAAAATTTAAATGTTAATCTAAATATATTATCTTCAAATGGTTGACGACAGGCGCAAATGTCGTACGTTTCATAAAAGCAGAGCGAATTAGATAGATAGGCCGTGTTATACGAACACCGGCTGAAAAAATCCAGAAGAAGTCCCATTGGTGGAAGAAAGAGGGGCCGGCCAAGCATGAGATGGCTTAACGATGTAGAATCAGACCTGAATACGATGAATGTTCGAAATTGGAGAGCGGAAGCCAGGGAGAAAACAAACTGGTGAAGAGTTGTTGGTGAAGCTATGGTCCACTCTGGACAGTGCGGCTAAGAGAGGGAGCGAGATAGAGAGAGAGAGAGGTTGCCAACAAGTAGGTTTTGTTCAAAAGAAAAATTGTTTTCGATAGTAAATTTGATGCCTCAGCCGTGGATTGAATGGCCAATCTACTGCTCAGAAAGCACAAATACACTTACCACTGAGCTACAGCATCTACTGGAGACCATACCAACTGCATAATCGGGTGAAATGGACAATTAGCTTTACTTTACTTCATTTTACTCAATAAATGAATGTTTAAATATGTATATTGTACAATACATATATATATATATAGCCTTGAGCTTTGATAATATTGAAACACTATAAATTATAATGATTACATTGGTAAAACAAAAAATCAGAAAGAAAGATTAATAACAAAAAATAAAATCATTTAATTCCATACATAAACGAAAGTAATTGTATTGTATTATATATGAACCATATATAGTGAGTTCATTCTCATATCATTATCATGATCATTATACTCGCGCATATGAAATATATGAAGAGGATGTGAATGTTATATCTTAATAGTGAATGATATGCAAACAGCATTAAAATTTGTATTGAGACTAGTGGCGGATGAATTCGGAATAAGAATGATTTTTTTGTACACAGTCACGCCATAAACAAATAGCCATGCACAATTGTAAGGCATTGCGGAAATTACAAGTGAAATTTACACGCACTCCCACAGAGATTCATTTATTTAAGTCCTCGAGGAAAAAAAAAATGGCTTTACATGCATGTTATCGTTTGCATGTGAATCCGTTTGTTATTGTTTAATTACTTACTTATACACACATACACACACACACACATACACATGCACCCTATAGCATCAAAAAGGTGATGTTCCAATATATACATACAAACAAGTCTTGCTGGAATTTGTTTTGTCGTCAATTCACTTTTAAACACAAAACTGGCACACCAATTATGTATGTAAAAGCCCCCAAGCTTCATACATACAATAATAAAAATAGCAAAACTACAAGAAAAGACTGATAGTTGTGTGGTGTTGCAATTGAAATAATGCAACGACAATAAATGGTAAATTACAAGCAGGGCAAGAAAGCGAGTGAACGAATGAATGAATGTAACTGGAACGACAAAAAAAAAGGAGAAAATCGAGCACAAATAAAAAGTGTAATTGCATGTTGGGTTAATTTCCCGTTTTCGCCAATATAAATAAATACACAAATATACATTCACACATCCAAATACATTACCACATATGTATGTATATGTGTACTATCGTATATACATGTATGTGTACATTTGAAAGGATGTATGCATTGTGGTATTTTATTACAATGGAATTACTTACTCATTCGTATGGCAAACAGAAGCATAAATGTACTTGCGTGAGCTTACTTATGTATGTTTATATGCTTGTATGTAGCTTTCATTGTCCTTCTATTAAGTATGTGTGCGTTGTGTGTGTTTGTGTGAAAAAGAGAGTATTTAACGTTGTTGCTTTTTCAAGTACTATGTGAGTAATGGCAAGTAATTTAATAAAAGCTCTTATGGCATGGCTTATATATATATAAGTGTGTGTGTGTGTGAGTGAATGTGCGTTATTTTTATTATTGTAATACCATGTAAGGTAAATGTCGTCTACGACAACACTCACATTTTGTTATCGCTCACATAATACTTATGTACGCAGATACTTAGCTATATTAACTAACTGGTGGATAAGTCTGACAAGTACACCACAACTACTCAGAATAGCGTGTGTGTTTGCACTTTAGAGTGATCCTTAGCTCTTTCAAATCGATCATATGGTCAAACTGAAGCTGCTCGGAAAGTATGAGGCCCTTCTATTCGCCACAACCATAGGCCAGTACCTTATTATTCATCAATGCGCTTGTTTTGTGATCACTTCTAGGGTATCTGATCGCCTCTTCCATGATCGTTTTTGCGGCACATTGCTGTACGTGATCTACTTCACATCACCGGTGACCACTCGCTTCAGAAGTTGCTAGTTTTTCAAGCCCTTCAGCAAGCTGCCAGTACCTTGTTATTCGTCAATGCGTCTGCTTTGCGATAGCTTCTAGGGTATCTCATCGCCCCTTCCTCGAAAGTTTTTGCGGCACATTGCCATATGTAATCCACTTCTCATCACCGGTGACTACTCGTTTCAGAAGTTACTTATTTTTCAACCCCTTCAGCAAGTTATTGCATTCGCAAATGCAGTCGAGTACATTTTTCTCACTCAGTTCATTCGGCATTCCCTTGTCGAGCTTCTTTATTAATCCAGTAACATGCAAATGATATGAAACGTTATATCATAAATGGTTGTATGTGAACTTTCAGCGGGTTTTTATAGAATTTTCCCGATATTTTTTTTTTGTGATCGAACGGCCAGAGCTACGTAAGTGCATCTTTGTCCTTGAAATTTCCAAAATGAAATATATAATTTCAATCAATGTGATGGCATATATATCGATATGGAATTTGATTTATAATCCCACACTACGAATTTCCTCATTAGAAAATTTGATTTTCAAACAAGACTAAATTTGCAAGTGTTTAAGCATAGTACGCCAATTCTTCACATAAAATATTCTCTGTAATATCGCCTTGTGGTGCCGTAGCTCAGTGGTTAGTGTGTTCGCCTTCTGATCTGTAGGTCGGTGGTTCAATCTCCGGCTGATGCATAACAAATTTAATATCGATAAGATTTTTCTTTCGAATGGTACCCACCTGTCGGCAAGCAATTGGCAATTCTTCCGACAGTAACAACTTGCCATGAAAAAGCTTCTAAAAGAACTCTGTGACAAAGCTCAGAAAAAGTGATGTCGCAAGTGTTCTGCCGTTCGGAACCGGCTAAAATAAGTAGGTGCCTTCTAATACTGTCCAAATTTAAGACACACAATAGTAATGGAAGAGAAGCTCGGCCAATGAGTCCTTTGGGGCTTTAAGTGCCACATATTTATTTATTTTTTTATTTTAATATCGCGTTTCAAACCCGGTGTAACAGTGATAATTCAGTAAAGTAATATTACACCAAAATACTGCATTAATTTAGAATTTACCATCTATTTTGACAGTTGTTTATTGAAGCAATAAAAATGAAAATATCAGGCATAGTTAAGTGAATTCAAAAGTCGCACAATAGAGGCGATTCTAATGCATAGAGAGATTTATTTCTGAAGAAAAGATTACAAAAAATTATTGCTATAAAGCTCTATTTAATTAGGATTTTGGCAAATACTTATATGGTGACAATAATAAACAAAACAATAAGAAGGAATTATATTGTAATACTAGATTAAAGTTCCAATTGTGTCATATGAAGATAGATTTATGTATGCGAGTATATGTACATATCTATTTAATTATACACATGGCAATGTGATATAATTTTGTTTTACTAAGATATCTTCATAACATAACATTAACACATACGCATCAGTAAATAAAAACGTTCACAATTTATATGAAATTTTAATCGTCCGATTGATAGTAAAATAATTATTTTTTAATTTTAACGCTTTTGATAGAGAAGTTAGATTATAATTATTTTGCCTTTACTAAAATGCACGTTTTCTGTAATTCAGGGTACTTTTCTGAATGTAATGCCCGTTAATATTATTCGCGCCCCCCCTCTTTCACTCATATCATCGCCACTTGTGTCTACTGCAATTCTTCGTCGTCGTCGTCGTCGTGTACAGCATACACTCTCCCAATATAGCAGCTGCGTCGATGCTATCGTCATCATCATCGTCATAATCATCGTCAGAATCATCGTCAGAATCATCGTCATAATCATCGTCATAATCAACGCCAACGTCATCGTCATCGTCATCGTCATCGAAATCATCATTATTCGAGACCACACCACATTGAAAAGACCCACGAAAAGCAAATCGACACTCATCATCTCTTCGTCGATTATAAAGCTGCGTTCCATAGCCCGATACGAGATTGCCTTGTATGCCACCATGTCTAAGTTCGGTATCCCAGCGAAGCTGATAAGGCCCTGTAGAATGATGTTGAGCAACACGTGCAGCTCCGTCAAGGTAGGAAATGATCTCTACGAATCCTTTGATATCGTGCGGTGTTTCAGGCAAGGCGATCCCTTATTCTGTGAACTCTTCAATTTTGTGATGAAAGGGGTATTGCGAAAAGGCGATGTACAACGTAATGACACTATATTCTACAAAAGTGTCCAGCTCCTTGCGTATGCTGATGACATTGATATGGGTTTGACGGTGATCGAGTGCAAAACGAAGTATATACTGTCCACGAGCAGGGAGACGTGGCATTTAGGATCCCACGTTGCTGTGGACAACTATCCTTTCGAAGTTGTCAAAGAATTTACTTACCTTTGCACTGCCGTTAACACAGAAAATTATGTCAGCCTGGCGATAAATGGAAGACTCACTCTTGCTAATAACATCTACGGACTCAGTAAGCAAATGACGAGTATAGCCATCTCTAGCCCGACAAAACTGACACTCTACAAAACCCTCATCATACCCGTGCTACCCTATGGCGCGAAAGCATGGGTTGTGTCACATACTGATGCAGCCACGTTTGGGGTGTTCGAGGGAAAAATTCTTAGCAAAATCTTCGGTCCTGTTCAAGTCGGTGACGACTATCGTATTCGAATGAACCACGAACTGTACGAGCTCTACACTGACATTGACATAGTCCAACGCATCACTATTTAGTGTATGCGGTGGCTAGGCCATGTTGTGCGTATGGATGAAGAAAATACGGTGAAAAAGGTATTTGAAATGGAAGCCGCTGGACGACGACGGAGAGGTTATATATTTATTTCTTTTGATATACCACATTGTCAAGCCAAAAAACCAAAATGTTCATGAAGAATAACTTAGAAAAATATAAAGCAATACCTTATTATGAATACCATAATATAATTAAAATGCAATTTAATGCTTTTAAATCATGCTAATCATCAGCCCCAAAAACTGGGTCAATGTCTGCACAAATATTGGCAAATGTTTGAGTAGTAAAAAGCAAAAACAACAGCACGAAGAAATGGACAAGCAAATACAAATTTTACCAGCAGCCAAAAAAGCAAATAAAAATAAAAAGTGGTAAAAGTTATTAGGACATAACTTTTGCCAGGCAATAAATCACAAAAACCCCATTGAAGTATTGGATATCATAAATGACAAAAACCATTGTTAACAGTGAGCGAGTGAGAAAGAGAAAGTAAAGTGTTTGTCTGCTGAATGGTACATATACAAATGCTTGGATGCGGATAAAGTAGCGAAAACATTAATCTTATTTTGGTTAAATAATAAGGTGGCTGCTCACTTCTCCTTCTGGTGCAATCTTACGAGAAAACAAGATTAATAATAGAAATATAAATTAAATGATGTGATAACTGTCAACAGGACGAGTACCAATAAAATGAAGTACTCATAAAAGAATGTGGGTTGATGAGAATAAATAATATTATTTCATATGTACGAGAATGGTTAAATTTTTAAAACGCAATTGGTAATGTGTACAAAATCAAGTACATCGTTCATAGATACGATTAAATCTGAGGTGATTAAATTTGTATCGTTTTTTATTTTTTTTTTTATTTTTTATCCTATGTTAATTGAGACTTTAACAAAGAGATGGAAAAAAACACAGCTTACATTTGCCTCAACGACTCTGAATCAACAACATGGCATCAATTTTGATATCTTCGACAATATGGCTTAATTTTTGGTACAACGATTTTTGCCTTTTTTTTTTATTATTATGGTTATTTACATTACAACGGCTAAATCCTTTATTTTCATTTTCAGTACTCTCCTCTGGCATAGGAAAGTTTATTGAATTTTTTTCTTCACATTTTTTTATTTTTTTATTTATTTATGCTTGACATGTAACATCATTGTTTACAAGTACTCTGCATGAACCCTAGCACTATTGGCAGGCACCCCATACAATTATCATCAGCAAACATAATTGACAAGCACACCCACTCGCATTGAATGCATCCTTATCATTGTTTTCGTTTATTGTTTGTTTGTCGTTTTTTTTTTTTTTTTTTCATGTCGTGTTGGTTAATGCTCTCTCATCAAGATCCCAAAAAATTAACCTCTCAACATGATAACACCTTTTTTTCGTGTTGTATGTGTAAATGTATGTATTTAATGTTATCTTTGACATTCAGACTGCCCACGAAATCCCTTTTCTTCATGACCATTGTCATCCCGCGTTGCAACAGCAACAAAAAATAAAAGAAATAAATAAAAATAAAAAATAAACAGTGGATCTCATCAAGCCGTTTCAATGACAAGCATTATTTTGCAAATATCAATGTCATATCTCTTTGTCCAGTCGGACAGGTTAATATTAATTATATGCCATTACTTTTGGATGCTCTCACTGTTGTCGGTCGTAAAGAACGCCCAAATGGTGACAAAAGGCAGAGTAAAGTTTTGTGCATTTGCGACCTTTTAAAAAACCGATTATCAAATACTATTCGATTTACTGGCTTTTTCTTTATAACACACACAAGCATCGATTTGTTTTTACTACACTTTTTAGTGTTGAAATATTGAATAAATAATTAATTATTCGAAATATGAGCACTGCTAGAGTTTCTTTTTAAACCGTCAGTTACGAAACTAAAACCGATTAACCGAATTTGTTTTAAAAACTCACAAAGCACTCCTTTAAATGTATTGTAGTTGGACTTTCACAAAATCTAAAGGTGAAGTTGCGATATATTTCAACATTAATTACAATTACAACTTGTCACCTGTCTTATGACTCTTAAAATTATTTCTGTAAATATTTCAACTACACGTCGATCTAATTGATGTATATTTTTAGAAGTTCTTTAATTGGGGTCGGTGAAGGAGCTCTATTCGATGGCCATACAATGGCAAGGATAAATTTTATTTTGACACATAACAAGGATTAATACAATATTGCTTTTGAGCTTTTATTAGGAATTTATGATTCGCAAAATATTTGAGCTCGATAAGATGCTATATTGTATCATTGAAAGGTCAATGTCCACTACAAATTACATTCACTGAGATTATTCATAATAAACTACCAATTATACTATCGATTCAACTATCGATTTTATGCAATCGACTTTCGGTGCGCTCCTTTGCACTAGAAAATACTATACAAACTCAGTAATCATAAGACAATGTAAGGAGGAGCTCAACATACTAACACGCAAAATGGGACATCACTCTCATCTGGGTACCTGGTTACCGGAACATAAAAGGAAACGAAAAAGCGGACGAACTAGCAAGAAGGGTGGGTCGGTAACTGTTTGAAACCCCATTGGCGCCATCTAAAGACAAGCTCTATATACAGTTTCGAATGCAGGCAGAAATCAGGTGGTCAAGAATTGGTGCCTGCAAATCAACAAAAGACAACTTGGCCTAAATACGATAAGTCAAGAACTGACGAATTAGTAAGAAAGTTAGAAAGAACTATCAATCACTAGCCGATAAGGGACCATGCAGAGAAAATAGGATGGTCCTGCAATGACAGATGCCGAAACTGGAAACAAAAAGAATACAAGAAGACGATTTTCCACTACTATCTATGTGAGTGCCCCAGTCTGGGCGCTCTACGACATAGTTCTCTAGGGAAATTCGTAATGGATAGTCTATGTGAAATTGCTGTAAACAAAATAGACGACATTAGCAGGTTTATCAACGAATCAAGATGGTTTGAATAGAACCCGCTTCAGTGGTTCCAGGAGTGGTGTAACAAAATGGCGCTTTTCTATGTGCTAATTGAGTCTCGGTGGTTTTGACTATTGGGTAGCACCAAAACCAACCAACGAACCAATCAACTGTACAAAGCAAACCATGGACCAGCGTAAGTTTTCCGAATGAGAGTGGAGATGTTGGGCTCGCCTTAAACAAAATTTGATATAACGCATCAAGGAAGCTATAGGTGCAAATGCATATTCGCTTTATACAACCGTAGCCTGACCAATACTATTACATCGCATCGTTTTCTGTTTGGCTGCACTAAACGAAATGTTACATATTTTGAAACTCTGTGAGCTGGACGCGTTGTATGAATTGTAATCACTTAGAAAGATCTCCATCTAAGAACGGAACACCTAGGTACCGCTGATAAATACTTGGTGGTTATTTTGGACTCCTAGCTTAGCTGGAGGTTAAATACTGAAAACCAGGTATAGAAGGCTTGCATTGCCGTCTATACCTGCAAAAGAGTAATTGGAAGGAAATGGAGTCTCCAATCAAAACTTACTTTGTGGATGTACAAAGTGGTTGAATGTTCAATTTTATCGCTTGTCTCGGTTGTTTGGTGGAAAGATTTGAATAAAGCCTACACCATTAATAAACTTGGCAGTATACAAGGGTCAGCATGTGCATCGGCAATCGGAGCCATTAAGTCGTGTCTCGGGGATGCTCTTAAGTGTATGACTAGTAGGTCACTATTGCCAAGATACAATCCTAAACAAATAACACTACTGATAAACAGGAACCGAAAATACCTCTCTAAACTGACAACAATTATTACTGACTTTTGGCTCATCGGAGAACAGGCGGCCAAAATGGGGATGTCTCCCAACGATTTCTGTAGCAGTTGTAACCAAGTAGAAGAAAAGGAAACGGTATTCCATTTCCTTTGTAAATGCCCTGCCCTTTGGAAGCAGAGAATGAACACCCTTCAATAACATCGAGGAGTTGGCGGAAATAACCATCAGAGACCTCCTGAGGTTTCTAAACAGTACGAACTGGATCTGACCATGCTGCCCACACAAACAACCTAACAAACAGTTGGAAGCGAGGATGTGGTAGCAAAACGGTGCGTAAGCGCTACGTGGACTTATGGATGAGTCACCACTTTAACCAACCAACAAACCACTGATTTCTTTCAATATTCAAGGGAAACAGGTTGAATCCTAATCGACTATTAGCCTAAAATAATCTCAGAGTGGAGCCTACAATGACATAAAAACGTGTTTAAAAAGCTCAATTACATACTGCCGGTGGTAGATTAAAACTAGAAAATATTTGGAGACCTTTTCGAGGAAACTGTATCCACAGACTGCCCTAGATGTGTATAAGAAACCAAAGTGGTTTATGAATAATTACTGCTATTAATTACATTGCATAAGTTCACAAACGGTATGTTCAACAAGATAAATTCATTGCACTACGTATAATTTCCGCCGAATTACGAGCACTAAATATAGCATATGCAAATGACAATATTTCCTAATACAATATTAATATTTTATAACATACATGCATTCATATATACAAAAGGCGTATTTTCAATTATAACCAAACACAATCTGAAATGACCGGCATTTCGCTTCAAGTAGCAAGTTAACAGCTCAGCAATCAAAATAGAAATGATCGTCAGCAACAACAGCAACAATAACATACAATATAATTTTCAACTACGTACAATAACATAACAACAACATAATCATTTACGCCTTTTAAATATGCTGACCTCATTGAGACGGGAATTATGGTGGCGTTGCAATATTAACAGCAAGGAAACAGGAGAATTGCCAGAATACATCGATAAATAGTTATCCAAATGCAACAAATTGAAAAATTCAATAAATTTTAGAGAAAAAAATATTTGATATACGAAATATTACTTGCTCATTTTTTTCTTGTTGGTAGGAGTATGAAGTATGACGTAGTAGTAGGAAATCAATGATGGTGAAAGCTATAGCAGCTATGTTAAAAATAAATATTATTGTGTCTATTATACAAATACTACGTTTATAAAAAAAGCACGGAGTTATATTATTTGGAAAAATTACGAACACAATTTATTTCCATTATACGAGGACGGTCCCAGAATTACCCGACCTAACAAAGAAACCACAACAAATTTGGGAAAATTTTTCTTTATTTCTCAACATAATCTCCGTTTAGCTCTATACATTTTTCCCAGCGATATTCTATAGCTTCGATTCTCTATTTATAGTATGAATGGTCTAACTCATTAAAATTGTCATCTACCGTAGACTCCAGCTCTTCATTGTTTGCAAATCTTCTACCACCAACAAATGTTTTATAAAGTGGCTACATTTCATCAAAGTAATTTTTTTTTAAACTACTGCAACCATCTATATGGCAGGTCGGATAGTTCTGGGACCCGCCTCGTATGTACGAGTATCTGCTAGAATACATGAATGTGAACAGTACCTATTACTGTAATGCACACATCCACCGAAAAGGGAACTACATAGTATTTATGCTATTTTGAATATTTTTGTTAATGTAAATTATAATACATAAGTACGTCAATTATCGTATTCAATAAGAACATTTAAACTGCGTTAAGCATGTTGTCGAAAGTGTCAATATTTCAAAATACATATGCTTTTATAAATATATGTACGAGTAGGTAGGCATACAATATGTATATGATTATATATTTATATGTATGTGTTTATGTATTTTGCATAAAAATATTTGTATTTGTATTCATTAGAATTTATTGCTCTGCTCTCAATGTAACTACGTAAGTATGCACAGGTGTCACACTAAATTGAATTGAGTTGAGAACCATTTTGAAAAACAAATACGCCGCTGCTCCTTCAAACAAATATAAACACAATACAGCGCTCTTTCACTTTCTTGTATTGTAATATTGTATAACTATTTAAGTATGTGTATGTATACAAGCTTACACGCACGCACGCAGGCATGCATGCCTGTTTTGAATTCACTCAATTTGACTTTAATATGTTTATATCGTTTATATTGTATATTTTGTATATTTTCTTTAGCGTATACATACATATAAATACGGAGCGTCAAAAAAAAAAATACGAAATTTCAATGACGGGAAGACTAACAAATAATATTAACACTATTTGGAAAAAGTTTCAGTCGTTTAAGTACTATATGTCAAAGTATAAAATAAATTTCGCTTTATTTGACCAAAACAATCATATGCTAAAATTATTTTACTACATTTTTTTCGGTATTAAATTATTGAGATTTTATGCATTTCTTTCGTGCTACCATTATTTAAGTATTTTTGCTCTGTTCTGATAAATTTCAACCAACAGTTTTACCCGTCAAATTCTAAATATCGCAAACGGAAGCATATTGAAATGTAATAATCTAATGAAAAATTGCTGTTGGGATTTCAGCTTCTTCAAATTTTCCATTAATTCAGAATTTCATTTTTGGCTTCGACATTTACCGCAGTAAGTGCCACATATTTATATATTTATTTACCACAGTACCATCAAAACCTATAGCAATTGGGTTTCCTATATAATATCCTTCCAGCAAAAATATCTGAACAAAGGCAGATTTACGCATTATTATTCACTGGTTTCTCTTGGATTCTGAAAGTCTCAAATGTACAGGGTGATTTTATAGCAACTTTCTTTTGGCAAATCAGCTGTTTATCGGAAAATTGTGTTCAGCGACGAAGCTCATTTCTGGTTGAATGGATATGTGAACAATTAAAATTTCCGTATTTGGAGTGAAAAGCTGCCAGAATCATTGCAAGAACTGCCAATGCATCCCAAAAAATGGCCATGTTTGGTGCGGATTATAGGCCGGTGGCATCATTCGACCATAATTTTTGAGAGACGACGAAGGCAGGCACGTTTCTGTGATTGGCAAGCGCTACAGCGCGATGATTACAAACTGTTGTTTGCCCAAAAAAGAAGAGCTGGACTTGGCTGACATGTGGTTTTGACAAGACGGTACCACATGCAACACAACACGCGAATCAATGGGCCAATTGAGAGGCGAGTTCGGTGAACAGTTTATTTCACGTTTGGGGCCGGTCAATTGGCCGCATAGATCATGCGATCACGCCTTTAGACTATTTTTTGTGGAAATATGTTAAGGATCATGTCTATTGCGACAAGCCCTCAACGGTTGACGCACTAGAAGCCAATATTGAAGAATTTATTCGTGAGACATCAGCCGATATGTTCAAGAGTGTATGCCAAAATCGGAACCCAGCGTATGAACCAGTTGAGGCGCAGCCGCGGTCAACATTTACATGAAATCATCTTCAAGTATTGAATTCTATAGATCGTTCTATAGACTCAAATTAAGATTTCATACATTTCTCAAAATTTTTGGTTTTTTTTTAATCAAATCCGAAGGCTCTTAAAAAATCACCCTGTATATCGGTTGTTACGTTGACTCTCTATTTCTAAAATCTTTGCGTCTTCGAAAAGAGCTGTGTGGCACTTGTCTAATTTTTTTCTTTTTCTTTTTTTCTTTTTTTCTATATCTGATTTGTGCTCCGTGAGTCTCGACCCTAAGCCTCTTTATTTTTTTGTCTAGTTACGCAGCCACCAGCTTCTAATATTCAACCACATAAAAATAGATGAATTTTTTTTTATTATTTCACCACTTTCCGCCCTAATACACATATTGTATATGAAAAACATTCATAAGTATTTCAATGACATCCCAATCGGAAAGCAAGCGCTTGATAATGAATTCTATAGCGCTTGAAAGAAGTACAAATGCGATTTAAAATAATTTTTGAAGTATTAAAATAAGAATTTTAAATAAATAAATTTGTTTAAAAATATGACAATTTAACTAGTTAACAATCAATTAATTAAAATTTAAATAATTTTAATCAACTCATATTTTTCTCTTTGTCAAATATATTGCTCCAAAGAAGTGGTAACGTTTCAAAAATGGCCAATGAATTTATGAAAATGAAACGAAATTATTTTTCAATATAAATCGAATGCAGTAGTTTCTCATTTAAAAGCAAATCAGTTGAACTACTATTTTTTATATTTTTTTTTGTTTTTTTTTTTTTGCCTGAAGAATTGCCTAACGCTTGACCACAGGTGGGTACCGTTTTAAAGAAAAATCTTTTCAATATTAATTGGATTAAACCCACGACCTATAGATCAGAAGACCAACGCACTGAGCTACGACACCCACCATAAGCGTAACAGCTTGTATGAAAAAAAAAATAAAAAATAAAAAATGCCTGCAATATTTTTCCAATAATAACTTTAAGTTTTTTAAATAAACAATTTCGTTGAAAAAATCTTAAGCACTCAAAACGACTCAAACTCTCCTCTCGTCGTCCTGCCCTATTACAAAGTTGCACTAAAGTGAATCGAAACAGATCCTAAAGTGCAATTTACTTTCTGTAATTACTACAAATTAAGATTCATTTGCTCTCTTTTTTCATTTTTATGTATTTTTTGTGTTTTATACACTACTACGTAGTTACGATGTACGAGTACATCTGCTTCATAAAAGCAATTTGAAACACACTTTAACAGCACTTTAGATGATACGCTTTAAAAAAAAACCCGACTGGGATTAAGAAGGATATTTTGTGATATGTATTCTTATATGTATTTTTGCAAAAATATCGCAAATGTTTTCATCACATACATACGTATAAGGTACTTGTGCTATACTGGTATACATAACATATGTTGGATGTATGTATATGCTTAGAGATATGCGTGTGATTGTCACAAATGTACGTGTCCGGGTTGTGGCTTCAACGTCAAGAAGTTTTCTTTATTTGAATTGTATTTATTTGTCAACACTTCTACGACTATTTCTTATTCGTCCTTATTTTATCCTTTGGTGTGCAATATTTTCAAATTTGGATTCGATTAATCGGCTAATTTAACTCTTGCATATAAATGATTATTACAAATTGATATTAATTCAGTTTAGGTTGGCTAGCTATGGTGACCGACGCATCAGAGTGGTAGTCACAGTGAAAGAACTAGGCAAAATTGCTGAAAAAGCTATGTTTTTGATGTCAGAAAGAAATATGAGGGTGGTGGTGGTGGTAGAAATTCGACTACAGATTCGGATGCGGCGAACTAAAATTCATGGATTGTGTCTGCTTCACTTTCTAGCATAAAAAACATCGTTTCTTCTGGTCCATCAGAGTTCATACTGTTTTAATTGTGAAGTTGTCTTATTTATTAAGTATTCAATTGGTTCTTATTGAAATGTACGACCGAACGTAAAGGTCGCCCATTTAAATTTTTCGTTATATCATCGGCATTTACAGTCGGATCTTATAGTGTGATATGTCGATGTTTTTGTCTCGAGAAGACCAATTTCTGCCCCAAAGATCATTAACCTCATGTGTCCTGTTGTAGTATTTACCCACCATACATCCGTTTCTACCGCCCTAATGTACCACTTTAATGGCAAAAAATTAAAGCACGTAAAAAATTATTCAACTTTTGCTAAGGAAGTATTTTGATCAATTTAGTAGCTCCGAAAAAAACATGTTTTAATTTTTTTGCCGAACGTAGGGGTCGCCTTTTAAAATTTTTAGTCATATCTTCGGCATTTATAGACCGATCTTAAAATATTATATATAGATATTTTTGTCTCAAGGAGACCAATTTTTTGCTATCCCCTTCTAGTACTTACCCACCAGATCTCATTTATAGGCATTTATAGACCGATCTTAAAGTATCATATAGCGATATTCGGTCGAGACAAAAACATCGATATATCACACTATAAGATTCGGCTGTAACTGCCGATCATATATCGAAAAATTTCAAAGGGCGACCCCTATGTTGGACCAAAAAAAAAAATTTTTTCGAAATCATCTTGCAAAAACACTTCCGATTCGAAGGTGTGCGTCGCACTTTTTTTTATGGTACGACCTAATGCACACCCTTCGATCGTCTCAGCCATGAAGATTAACAAACTCAGATGTGCAGGTCATGTCTTGAGAGCTGACGATTCCTGCAAAAGGAGATGATTCGACCTGAATTGTCCAGCCGACAATGATTATGTTGATGATGATGATGAGTCCTATACAGTTCATTTGGTTCATGGGTGCCTCCTAAGAAATAAAGACAAAGATTAACTATATTTAAAAAAACTGTCGAGAAATTAATAGATGAATGAGATGAATTATATATTTTAACGCTCTAGGATTACTCTGGAAGAGGTGGCAAACGAAATGTATAAAAATATAATATTTTTGAGGAAGTCAAATCAACCTTGAACTCTCGAATTCGATGGGCCCAAACACGTGCCGTGTTGATGATATACGATATGCGCGTCACAGAGAGCATTCGCACTCAAAAACTCAAAATTTTGTAGAATAATATTTTGTAATGCATAACCGGTTTTTAAATATCACTATTTTTACTGCTGCTGGTGCATGGAAAATTGAAATATTTTATTTTGCTCTAGTTATCGTATACCTTCCGTATATGTAATCTTATGTGTGCCACCAGTGTGCAAATGTGTATATAATTCATTGCGTGCTGGTACATTTAAGCAAAAAGAAAAAAAAATAATAATAAAAAAATAACAAAAACAAAACAAATTAGCAAAAGCAATTTGAAGCATGAAATCACTTTGGGCTAAATTCAATTCAAATTGTTAGAAGCATATAAAGACTTTATGTTTCATATTGGATGTTGTTGCTATGTTCTAGCAATATTCAATATGTATTCTATATTTTAAGAAAATATCAATATCATATGGATACGATTATATATGTATGTATGTATGTATGTATGTATGTATTATGCCCATTTGTGATTCAAAATGTCCTACACTTATCTATTTTATACTCAAAGAATGTGATTATTTTTTGTCTTCTCTTCCGCATTCATTCATTTTATTATTATATTAATTTGAATAGAATTCCTTTAAAGCTTCTTTTGATAAGAATGAAATAAATTCTTTGAATTTTTGTCGCTTTCCAATGAAATATATGTATGGATATTATAGTATGTATTTATAGCATTATTAGATCTTATTCTTCTTTTGCCATAATAATATTTGATGATTTGATAACTGTATTATGCTGAAGGGCATCGAAGAATAAAACAATGTGTATAGTATAATTTCGTTGAAATAAGGAGAATCAGCATAAAATCTTTAATTCCGCCCTTAGAAAATAATACTCATTTCTACTACTACTACTACTGCAGGGTATATAGCACTATAGTATATATCGTATAGAATAATTCCGTAGGTAATTCAATTAATTTTAATCAAATCTCATAAGCAATATTATAATATAAAATAACAAAACCTACATCATATTTTCAGGTGAGTAATCATACAATACAATAAATACTAAAAGTATTATACCTAATACCAATAAGTAATAGAAAGTAGAAAGAAATTTTGTATTTCACGCTCATTTATTCAAGTGCCTAACAGCTAGTTTAAATTATTTATAAAATATTGTATAAAAATGAGCATATAATGCATATGATTAGAAAAAATTACAAAGCCATAAATTAAGCAAACAATATCTATCTAGGAATGACAACTCTATATAATTCTACACCCTATATGTTATGACATTCCTTCTATCTATATTCTATCCTATCGCACTTGCCAGCCACAAGACATTAACAACACTTAAGTAGTACAAGACAAAAGATACGTACGACCAACCGACAACGACAAGAACTAATAATATAACAGTACAAAAACAAAACCCCCCAAAAAACGATATATCGATAGCATACTTATAGGCGCACATTTTAATATATTATATATTCACAATTCGATATTCGAATTGTATGCATATAGGGTAAACAACTATGTAAAGTACCAATGTGCCCGGCAGACAAATTTTAAGCATTGATCGCTACAATCATACTCATCAAGTAAACGAATACTTTGAAAACATATCTACATTGAGAGAAAAAGTACTTGTACTATTTTTTGGTATGGTTGATTGGTTTGGGTGCAGCGTGGTATGACCACTGATATGTGGTTTAGTCGAAACCACCTTGATTTGTTAATAAACCTACTAATATCATCTAGTTTTGTCTTAGCGAGTTCATTGAGGTCGTCCATTACGAATTTTCCTAGCATTCTATGAGGCAGAGCGTCCAGACTTGGGCACTCGCATAGAAAATGGAAAACCGTTTCCCTGGTTCCTTCCTGATCGCAGTTTAGGCATCTGTGGTCCCATTCCATCATTTCGCGGTGGTCGCCCATCGGCCAGGGGCCAGTTATTGTTGAAGTTTATTCTGAAAATATCTGTACTTGGCATTCTTATCAATTCGTCTGTGCTTATTTTATCGTATTTTGGCCAAATTTGCTTGCTTATTTTGGAAGTACCAGTTTTTTCTCAAATGTTCTCTGCCTGTTTCTTAAACTGAAGGTGGAACTCTCTGTTTAACGGCGCTAAATGGGCATCCGACAGCTACCGACTCGAATTCGCTGAGAGATGCCCCCTTCTTGCCAGTTCATTTGCCTTCTCATTGCCCTCTATATTTGTATGGCCAGGTACCCAGATGAGAGTGATGTGTATTAGGCGCATTAGTGAGTTAAGCTCCTCCTAGCATTGTCTTATGATTTCTGAATTAGTTACTAGCGAATTGAGTGCCCAGACGAAAGGACCTGGATACATTGAGATCTGCGGAGTATAGCCCCGCTTCTATACCTGTCCATTCATCTTGGATCCATCGGTATACAGCTTAATGGTATCCTCTTTGGCGACACGGTCCAGGTCTTTGTCATTTCGAGTGGGAAACCTCACTGCAAACTTCTTTTTGAAGTCTAGCCCTGAAGTGATGTAGTCTGATTTGACGAACTCGGCATTAGTATTTGAATGTCGATTGGAAGTAAGTTTTTAGGATGGCGTTCAGTGTCTCCGCTGGGCATGATTTCATGTCTGACGTTATATTACTTGCTTAGTGACGGCCACCATACTAAGGCCCCGTATGTCACGATCGGTCTTATTACGGCGGTATAGTACATCCACAGTGCAAGTTTGGGGTCTAAACCCCAGTTTCTGCTGATGATGTTCTTGCATGTGTGTAATAAGCTATATACGATTTTCCATATGCTTTTCTACATTATCGTTCCAATTGAATTTAGGATCTAACACAACCCCTAGATACGTTGCTCTGTCAAATAACGCAATTTCGACCCCATTGAGAGGTGGGAGTCTATACTGAGTTATTTTACTCTTAGTTGTGAACAACATCAACTGCGTTTTGCTTGGGTTAACATTAAGCCGACTCTTTTTGGTCCGTGCGCTTAGTTTCCCTGAGGGTCTTCCCAGTATTTCGCTGATAGTTGATACGAATGGGCCTGTTGATAAAATCACGACATCAACAGCAGATTTTAAAAGCACCTTCAATGTCTAAGAAGGCTGCCATAGCAAAGTGTTGCTAATAGAGAGATTTTTCGATCTGCCCCACCACCTCATGAAGGGCTGTTTCTGTAGACTTCCCTTTCAAGTAGGCGTGCTGCGAATTCGATAGAAGGTGTCCATTTACTGTGGACCTAATATGGATGTCTAGTAATCTTTCCAGTGTCTTTAGTAGGAAAGAAGTAAATAATTATAATTATAATTATAGCCCTTAGCTGGAAGTGACTACTTAAAACGAGTAATCGTAAGGTACTCTATTTGGGTGATGTACCCATTTTTCTACTTGGTATGTATTTACATGCGTACGAGTACAAAACTCATAGATAGTAAATACATACTACCACCATGAAACCATGATATCAAAACATATCAAAATTATTTAGTTGACGTCAGCGAAAAACAACGAATGTGAGGGTATTATACGAGTACTACCACAATATTATTATCCTGTTGTCTCAACGCTTAGCACAAAACAATTCACAACAAATAAAAATCGTCCTATATTCGTCGTTATTGCCGTATTGCAACAATAACAATATTCAAAAGGCAAAAAAAAAAAAAAAGTAAATGTAATAAAAATAATATAAAAAAAAAAAACAAAGAAGAGATGGCAATGTCGCCATTTAGTAAGCTGGATTTTAAGGCGTAAATTATTCATTGCTTTCTCGTCGTTGAATGTTTATTTGAATGCTGCTATCTATCGTATAGTTTTGTCTTGTTGTTCTACACTCTGTGCGACTACTTTTATTTCTGGTATAATTTTAGGCGTACGAATATCTATGTACATATTTAAATTTGGCCCAAGTTACAAGTGCCAAAGAACAAACTGAGAGCATGGAAACCAAACAAATAAACAAAACAAAACAAAAAACACATTTCTATTGGCTGTAAATAAAGATTTACATACATAAGAAATGGTACGAGTATTACTAACTATGTACGATATATTTTTTGTTTTTTTGTTTGAATGTAAAGAAATCCTATATTATTTGCGGTTTCTCATTGCTTCATCATACGTCTGCCTCTATTATTTGTTGTCATTTGTATTGTTTTCGTTCTCGTCTTGCGACTCTTAATGATATTCATTATTTTATAAATGTCGCTATGGGTGTTAGTTGTTTGTTGGTGTTGTTACCATATCGTATATATATCTACACTGGTACATATTCGTATATATCCGCACTTCAGTGTGAATAAAATATGATCGGTATGAGTATGATAGCGAATATCCGACACTTCAACACTTATAGTACACATAGAGTTCCAAAAGTAACCGGCCTAACAACGCAACGCAAAGAATTTGGGGGAAAAAACATCATTGTTCTCTACATAGTCTCTCTGTTGAACGTCACCACTTTATTGAGAGCGATCACTACTGATGGTTGCCTAATAAATACAGAACAACGTTGCGTCGTCCAACTTTAAACTTTAGTTTCATACAGTTGGTACATTCTACAATAGTCATGCTTTGCAAATAACAACAACAACAACCATCTATACGCCAAGTCGGTTACTTCTAGGACAACCCCGTAGAACATAGTTACGAGTGAAATGTGATAATATTTTTCTTCAATGCTAATAAAATTTTATGAACGCTTAAGACAAGGTTAAATAGATGGCATAATAGCATTATTAAGCAATACCCATTCTCATACATATAATAGAATGTCCCCCTTGCATTTTGGTTTCTATTCGAAACATCACTCTCATCATCTCGTTTTCATGCAGTATTACTTTTTAATCCATTTCATAAAAAAATTTCAAATAAAATGAATACAAATAATATATAAAATGCAGGAATTATATATACATTTTATATGAATTAATTTGTAATTCTAATGATAATCATAAATAAATCATATATAATAATAATAAATACAATGCTGAAATTATGTAGACATTTTATTTTACTTAATATTTAATTCTGACGATAATCACGTCTAAAAGTATGCAAAGTATTTCACTTTACCCATTTTTCTACAATTTCTCTTCCAGAAAGTAGGGGAACAAACTTCAGCCGCAATAAATATAACAGTGACATATAGCTGATGAGTGCACGCTGTAAAACACCTAATTTTGGATAATGTGGCATAATCGATAGCCGAGTTTCAAATTGAAAATCACCTAAGTAAATACTGTGAAAACGACTGATTGTGGCAAACAGGGAACCTGGGTTGGGAGAATCCACTCTGAGACTGACTACTACCGCACGCAGTTTTTGACCGATCACGGATGCTACAGGGAGTATCTCCTCAGGTTCGACCATGACAATGCCACAGAATGCTCGTTCTGTGGTAGTGTCGGCGAAAACGCGGGGCACATCTTTTTCCTCTGCCGGAGATTTGATGCGGAGACAGCAGCTATCGAGGAACTCTTTGGAAAAAGGATGACACCCGACAACATCGTGGGCCGTATGCTACAATCGAGGTTGGTGTGGTCACAGATGAAGTCGTGGTCACCGGCAACCCTTCAAAAGCTCAGAATGAAGGATCCGCAGCGAAGAACTACAACCGCAGAAATGGTGAATACTGTTCAATATGAATAGCCTTAATGGATAAGCTTGACCGTGCGACATAATGCTTAACGGAAGTTCCGCAGGGCTGATAACTACCTGCAGAAGTCGGAGTTAAGGGTTTAGTACGTAGACGCACTGTTTCGCGAGTCCAGCATAGTAAGGTAGTACTGACTGGGCGTGATCCCGAATGAAGTGTATCTTCAGTATGAATCGTACATGCCGTCAAAGATAACGGTATCTTGTGAAGATTCTCCCTCCGAATAATAATAAAAAAAAACACATAGAACAGTCAAAGCAGCGGTGCAAAGCAAAGGAAAAAAAAGTAAAGAAGGCCAAAGTAGGTCTGTCTGGCAATAAGGTCATAGCGATAATTTATATTATTCACATAATAATTTATATTTATTTGAAGCAAAGACGACCGCTTTTGGCGACGAATTATATGCAATATAGGTATTTGGCCATGCGTGATTCAATACTACTACCACTGCTATTACATATATGTAAATGTTACTTATACGTTCTATAGTTGTTCTGACTGTTAATATGTAGGATATTTTCTATTTATGCTACATCAAATGTTTAATAAGAATCTTCATTTTCGCTTCAATATTCTCAACAAAAATTTATTGCATTCTTATCTAAATAAGATCTCTCTCTCTCTCTCTCTTCTTACAGTTGGGTGCATTTTTTGTCTTTTATTCTTATCCATATTTGTTGTTGTTGTTATGATTTGATATCAAACATACATACTACCACACATACAATATAAACGATATAAAGTTTTAAAATGATAGAAAATATCTTAAAAAGCATAGCGTAACTTAAGTAAAAGATAACAAAAACAAAACAAGAATAGAAAAGGAACCAATGAAAATAAATAAACAAAGATTGAAGTTAAAGTTTAACGAACAAGTGTAAAATACTATGCAAGACATTTTTCTTCATTCACTGTGTCCTTTTGTAAAGTTCTTTGTTCAATCCTTGATATAGATTGCAATGCGGTTAAATTCTTTTCACAAATGTTTCCCCCCTTTTACTAAATAAAGACATGTGTATGAGTGTAAACCCAAAAAAAGGAAGTGATGTATTTTAACACTTTTGGCTGTGACCAACTTATTTGCTGGAATTGGTGCTACTGCAGTACTGATCAACTCCTTCACCCCCCTTACCACCACGTTTACATAAAATAGATATATCTCTTGATATATCTCATGACCATATATGTATATATGCTCGTATATGGTCATGGGATTTGAGCAAATTATATTATATTTGCAGCTCTAGTTTTTCATTTACACTTTCTTGTTCTAAATACTTCGAGGAGCACTTTTTCGTCCTCTACATCTAGAATTTAGAATTGAGGTGATTTAACGTGAATGATAATGGTAATGTTAGTGTAAAAGAAAAAGAAGACATAACATCTAACAAAGGGGTGAAATGGGAATGAAACTGGTAAAACAAAGAAAAATAATATAAAGTATTTGGGGGAAAAGACTGACTGAATGACTGACTACCCTACTGAACGGTACATATTCGTAGCACAGTAAAATGGTAGACAGTCATGAGATTGAATCACAACCAGTTAACTAAATGTGTTTACACAATTTGGTGGTTTGCGCATAGTAGCAACTTACCGACGTTCGACTCATGGAATGGTGTACAAGTATGGTATGGTATATGAACAGCAAAAGTAGAAATTTATATTTAAATGGATACTCATTTTACAGTTAGAAGCTTAAAGTGATTTCACAAGAAGAAGATTTGCTTGCAATTGCTCTCTACTGTATGTACTGTATGCAGTTGGTCGATAATGGCAATGGCAATAATACTAAACTACACAAACACAATATATAAGTACATATATATTGTATATATATACAGAGATAGGTATACAGAGATAGGTATACATATATAAAGACCGGAAAGCAATCTTTTTTAAATTAGTCTTTATATCTATCTTATTTGTATTTGTGTGTGTCTGTGTGCTTGTGTATGTAAGTAGAAATTCTCTTCTAGATTAATTTTAAGTTATATAATTTCAAAAAAAAGTTTTTCGAATTAATCCTTCTACTAAAAACTTTCAGAAATATAATATAATATAATTTAAATGATTATGTCTGTACAAAAATATATAACAAAATTATGCTTGCAAATCCCACATATAATTATTGTGACCATTTCATATTAAAAAAAAAATTAAAAATTGCTGAACAAAATTATATGCTCTACCTTTTATTATCTGAGAGCTGAGACGTATGTGTTTCTTAAATTGTTATTTCGAAATTACGTATACGAAGGCGGTCCCAAAACTACCCGACCTAACAAAGATAATACTACAAATTTGGGAAAATTTTTCTTTATTTCTCAACATAATCTCCTTTTAGCTCTATACACTTTTTCCAGCAATATTCTATAGTGTCGGTGCCCTGTTTATAGTATAAACTGTTTAGCTCATTAAAATAGCCATCTACCGCAGATTCCACCTCTTCATTGTTTGCAAATCTTCTACCACTTCAAAACCATTTTTTCAAATTTGAAAATACAAAACTATCCGAAGGAGCTAAATCTGACGAATAAGGTGCGTGCTGTAGCAATTCGAGCTTTAACTCATTGATTTTTGGCCATCGCAATAGCGGATGTGTGAACTGGTGCATTGTCTTGATGAAACAACACCTTCTTTTTCCTCAAATGCGGCCTTTTTCCTTTAATTTCATCAAATTATCCCACGTGCATCCCAAAAAAACAGACGCCATAACCTTGCCTGCAGATGAAACTGTTTTCTCCTTCTTTGGACACGATTCTCTCCTTTCAGTCCACTGTTCTGACTGCTCTTTTGTGTCAGGTGTGAAAAACTCGGCTTTATTACTGTGAAACATCGCCAAACACGACGCCATAGAAACAGCTTCACGACGTTGTTTTTGTTCTATTGTGAGCAAATGCGGCACCCATCTTGCACATAGCTTTTTCATCTTCAAATATTCGGTCAATATACGATGTATAGCACGATCAACTAATACCATTTTGTGGATTTTCTTAACCGTTTCTGGCGTGGCCACCTCAATTGGTTGACCACTATGGTGCTCGTCTTGGCAGCTCGTACGACCTCGTTTAAACTCTGACTCCCAATATTTTATCGTCGTAAACGAAGGAGCAAACTCCCACAGAGTAGAATCTAGTTTGGCTTTAATATTCGCTGGACGTTGGACTTTTCAAATGAAAATATCGAATTACATAACGGTGACCAATTTTTTCCATGCTTTCAAATTCACTGAGGTCGTTAACTTTCGATGGCGAAACTACTAAATACCAAATAACCTGGCGCCTTGAAACTTAAAACGAATATTTTATAAAATTGCCACTTTTCACCAGAGTAATTTTTTTCAAACTACTGCCGCAATCTATATGTCAGGTCGGGTAGTTCTGGGACCGCCCTCGTACATATATTAAGGGGCAAATTTTAAAAGAGTGCATTTGAATTATATTTAACTATAGCTTAAATATAGTTAGTATTTAATAATCGATGAATCAATGGCTTAATGATATAACAATAATATAGAAGAAAATTATTAAAGCAAATTTTAAACAGAGATTTTATACATGAATGAAAAAAATGTATTAATAAAACAGAAAGAGAAAAGTGCAGCTATTTATAAAAAATTTTGTAAATTAACTAAATCAATTGTAATGAAGATATCATTGAAATAACGGCAGATAGTAATATTGTATATATAAATATTGTACTAATTAAGTAAATAATTCAAATAAATGTTCACTATTTTCATCCACATGTAAATTCAACTTGTGTGTATGGTTCAATAGGTAGTCCATCCAACCATCACCCACACACTAGTTATAGTAAGTTGATTAATTATTCAACATTTTGGTGGAATTAATGTTTGCTTATACCCAATGTTATGCCTACTGACTTCGTTAATTATGCAAGTACGGCATGTTTTCACACAAGCACAAGCCACACATACATTTGTAATTATTTGTAATTCAAATAAGCAAATGCCTCATAAGTAATATATTTTATAGACAAAAATGCAATCAGATTACTTCAAAATATTGGGTACATTATTGGTTACAATGTCCATTTCAGAGTTGTGGTTCAGACATACATACGAATATATGGAGAAAAATAACATTTTTTTACTTTTCTTATACCTAGTACAAATAAAGCAAGTTTATTGAACCCGGTTAACTACTCTTTAACTACATGTTTCTATTATTCACTTGTGGCGTTTCTGTAATTTAAAAACAAATTTGAAATATTGATACTTCAAGGTATGAAATGTTATTAACTTATTTTGCCCCAAAGGGACCAAAATTCTATTAAACTTATTCTTTGAAACTGATAATGATAAAAATTATTACTGGTAATCTTCTAGCCATTGGGTCAATGCGATAACTCAAAGGGGATCCGATCAAGTTCACTTTATATGTTGTATGATCATTTCAAAATTTTGTCGTATCTATCAGGTCAGTCCATAAGCTCGTGCGTGATATAAAGGAACTATTTTTATTTTCTCTGATGTATTGTGCATTCAATAAGTGATTTTAATCGCGGATAGAAGTATGCGTTGTTAAAAAATAAAATGGAAATGAAAAATGCCCCAAGTTCTGGTCGTCCTGAGGTCTTTAACTCCGACGCTTTGCTGGAACTCGTGGAAGCTGAGCCATATTTGACAGTCGATATGATAGCTGGAAGGTTAAATTCATCACATGGAACAGTTTACAGGCACCTGGTTCAATTGAGCAAGCTTTCAAAGCTGGGAAAATGAGTTCCGCATAAACTTTCTGTCGCAAACCTTCAGCAGAGAGTGAATTTGTGTTCTTAGCTGCTGCAGCGGCTGGAAAATGAGAGTTTTTTGAACCGTATTTTTACTGGGGATGAAAAATGGGTCCTTTACAATAATCCTGTTCGCAAACGCCAGTGGTTAGATGAAGATGAAACACCAGAACCAACCCCCAGAGATGGCCTTCACCTCAAGAGATTATCCTGTCTATTTGGTGGGGTATGGCCGGTATCATTTATTTTGAACTACTGGAACCAAACCAGACGATCACAGCTGATTATTATCGCCATCAACTATGCAAACTGAATGAAGCACTTGAAAAAATCGACGCAAAGTTTTGTTTCACCACGACAATGCAAGAGTGCATACCGCAAGACACACCTTAGGCAAGCTGAACGAGCTAGGATGGGAGGGAATGCCACATCCACCATACTCTCCGGATATTGCACCTTGAGATTATCACCGTTTCCGAGGACTTCAGCCCCATTTAAGTAATAGGAACCACATCTCAAAAGAACCTACAAAATGGGATATCGCGTATTTTGGCTTGAAGGACAAGGAATTTTTTGAGAAGGGAATTAAAAATTTGCCTAAACATTGAGAATACATTGTAAATAATGCAGGAAAATATATTATTGATTAATAAATATTGAAAACTTATTTTTTATTTATTTTAAAGCCACCTAAGGAAAACGCACGAACTTATGGACTGATGTGATATTTTAAAATGATTTCATATATCGAAGCAATTAAACCATTTTGAATGTTGATATTGGAAATTTTTTCTTCCTTCTATATTTTTTATTAGTTCATAGAAAAACAAATTTGCAAAACATGTAAATATCACCATAATATAACCACACATGTGCAAATGACAATAGAATTATCAGCACTATTCGTTGAACAAATAAAAATAAATGAAATTCGGTTATATCAGTGGCATCAAAGTTAAATTATTGTCTAAAATTACCACATTCGCAAAAAGCAAAATTCGATTTCATCACGTACACTCAATACATACATACACTCGTACATTGATGAGTATATGTAAATACCTGATAATTTATTTGAGTTGATGTTTTCATGTTTATTGCTATTCGTATCAGTCAATGGGGATGTACGTACATATAATATTTGTTTGTCGGTATACATATTCTTGTTTTTCACGTTTTCAGCATTAATATGTGATGATGAGTGACAACATTATGATATAATTTGATGTATTTCACACTCATACATTATTGTGATACTTTAACGGTGAACGGTGAATATGTACATATGTATGTGTATAGAGTTGTATTAATGTAGGTGTACGTGTACGTGGAACAATACAAATACAAATGACAATTGCTAATTATTACTGGATATTGATTTCTAATGCATCAATGCATGCATGCAACATGAAGGGTATGTGGTTACATTTTCTATATTTGCACTCACATATGCACACATACACACACACACACATCTGTTTTCTCTCGGAAAGAGCTAATTTGGAAATTGAACTGTCGTTGCGGTTGTTTATTGTATCAATATCAACAAACTGTTTTTGGTTAACCGTTTTGGTTAGTTGATTCGGTTAGATGGTTTAGTTGGTTATATATAATTCGGTTGATTGCTTGTCCTATTGATAAATTGATTGATTATATGTCGATATTATATTTGTACTTTTCCAAATATAGACTTATATATTATTGTATTGCTGAAATGTTGTATATAAATAATTTTAATTATAATTGCATACGAACATATTACAAAAATGGTGCAAACTTTGAATATAATGTTGTTTATTAGAATTGACAACGAGATGAAAACAGAGAATTGGCAATTAAGCGCCAATTTCAAGCCCAATGATGAAAAAATTTGGAATTTGAGAATTCTGCTCACAAACATTCATACAAACAAAACTGGAAAATAATTGTCGTAGATTTTTAGTATATGATTTTTAAAGTTATGGTAGTTTTTTTGCCAGTGGTCATGTCTCCACTTCTTCAAAGAAAATATATGAAAGCTTACAATAGTTGGTTATTTATTAATTTATTAATATTTTTATTTTTATTTTTTTTTTTTTTTAGCATTGATAAGCAGAGCAGCTCCATATTTGGATTCCATATGTCCAGTTGGGTTTAATAATTGATTGATATAGCAAAACTTTGTTATTGAGACTTAGTTTCGAGTTTTTATTTAGCAGCCAATGGAGTTGCTGCATTTTTAATTTGATTTGTGTTTTTTTTTTTTTTGCTTTCAATGTGGATTTTCCAGGTTAGCCTTCTATCTAAATGCATCCTCAGATATTTTACTTCATTTTCTTGCGGAATGAGTACATTCTTTAATTTGACTGAGGGACACATTTCCTTTCTCAGTGCGAAGGTTACCTGAACGCATTTAGTCACATTTGCTTTTATGCTGCTATAGATGCTGCTAGCTAATCGCTGTATATATTTAGAATTGCCTTATCGTCAGCAAAGGTTGTAATTAAGTTTTTTTCGAGAAGCGTCAGATCAGCAGTATAAATTAAATATAGAAACGGGCCAAGTATGCTACTCTGCGGGACGTCTGAATTTATCTCAAATTTCTCTGAAATAAATGTATTGTATTTGATTTGAAATATGCGAAGAGTTAGGTAGGATTTGAGGAGCTTGTGGACGTTTTCTGGGAGTGATTTCATTATTTTATATAATAGACCTTCGTGGCATAACTTATCAAAGGCTTGTGCAATATCTAGAAGTATTGCAGCTCATAATTTGGTTCACGGAAAATAAAAATAAAAAAATCACTTCTTTCAATTGGTAAGTGCTTGTATTTTGCAAACTAGCAATAGTCACCATCATCATCATCATCGTTTCCTGAATCTCCCACTGGAACATAGGGCCTCAATAAAGCATTTCCATCTGATCCTGTTTTTTGCTACTAACTTTAATTCTACGTTCCACGATTTTCCGCATAGGTCAATTTTGTTTTTGTAGTGTCGTCCTCCATGTGATCTTAGGGCGACCCCTCTTACGACTTCCTTGGGGGTTCCAATCAAATGTCATCATGCAGGATGTCATCAATAACAATAAGATAGAGAATCGGTGAGAGTAAACATCCTTGGCAACAAGTAGCGCTGGTCGTGATACTGTCTGAGAGCTCACCCGTTGTGGAGTACTCTGCACTTGAAATCTGCATATTGCGCTCTAATTAAAGCTGTCAGCTTCTCATGAACTCCTCTAGAAACTAGCAATAGTAAAGTGCTAAAATTAGTATATGTCGGAGCTTACGGAATTCTTATGTGACAAAAGTTAAACGGTCGACTAGTTCAACTAACTACGACTTGCTACTATATCCTCCTACTTGTTCAAATAACAAATAGAATATATTAGTATATTTTCCAAAAAGCAATTTAATTTTTGATAAACAAAAAAACTTCTTCCCAAATACAAAAGTATGAAAATTTAAGTAAACTTCAATCTTGTGTTTGTTTCCATTTTTGTTTTTTTTTGTTTTTTTGTTTTTTCCTCTTTCTGACAATTACTCTTAAGCTGTAACTAAGATATTACTTTCAAAAATATATCCACCTACAAAGTATGTAATACTAAATACTTGTAGATAGTTGGATAGTGGTATAGTATTGAAGGACAAAAAAAAAAATAAAAAATAAAGAGAAAGCACACTTTTCTATATTTATATAGAATTTGTAGTCTTTTTCTTTGCCAACTTCATATATTATGCCAAACTCTAACATGCGTGCACATACTCTTTTAGTTACTCATACATATGTTGCTCTCCTTATAGTACGTATTGATCTGAATGCAGATACATGCAGAGATACACTTAGCCAAACAAAAGTGTAAAATTCTTTAAGTAGTAAAATGAAAGTAGGGAAAAATTATGCCACAAATACATACATAAATAAATTGACAAAACAAAAAATAACATTTCAGCAAACTTTGTTCAGAAAGAAAATAGCTAATGCACAAACACACACACACACATGCACACACACGATGGAGTATATCCATCCATATCCACATATATAGAGTATGTATACATAGATGCTTGAACACAGTAAAATGGGCATGCTTCATGCATAGTTACAACACATATGTAGAAGTGAATAAGCAATGATGCAACAAGATGATAATCTTGTAAACAGCCACGTTGGTCTATTCTAGTGGCAACACATACTACATAGATGATGATGATGATGATACACAAGGCAAAGGAAGAAATATTTTCAGAAGGATATTTGAATGTATGTAGAATAAATGCAAACGATGCTCCTTAACAACAACTAATCTCTATTAAAAGAAATAGTAATTACAAGACAATTGCCATTACAAGTGCAGCAAGTGCAGTGGACTCTAATAAGATGAATAAGGAATCTTGCAGCAGTATCAGTATTGCTTGTAAAAATTTACTTTCTCTCTAAGCTCTTAAATCTTGTTGTTGGCATGTACTTAACAGCCTTTCAAATTTACACTCAAACAAAAAGTGAGCATATTTTATATATTCCTGCTATGTACCAACTACCACTACGACTAATATGCATACATTCATGAGTACCTATACTTGTAGGTATGCATCGTGGTATTGTGCATGTATATATGTACTTGCAATACACAAAGGCGGACAGGCAATAGTGTGTCTCAGTGAACCAGATACAGACAGATGTGTCATGTAGTATTGTACAGGGTGATTTTTTAGCGACTTTCTTTTTGGCAACACTGTTTTTGGCAGCTCAGCTGTTTTCGTGTAACATGTTACTATCAAACATGTTCAGTTTGATCCATAATTTAACCATGAATCGACACTTCTTCCATTTTATGATAAGTTTGGGCGATCTTCTGAGGCGTCTATTCGGAATCTTGTGGCTAAATTATTTACATTATTAGACATTAAACCACCAACACGAATCGTAGAGTGCTGACAGAGGAAAATATCGCAGTTGTATATGCCAGTGTTGTTGATGACCGAGAATCATCTATTCGGCACCGTTTGCAGCAATTGGGCCTCTGGTACTCCAGTACGTGCAAAATTTTGCGGAAGGATTAGGGTGTAAAACCTTTTGAAATACAGCTGGTGCAAGAATTGAAGCCACACGACCTACCACAACGGGTAACTTTTGGTGAATGGGTGCTGGCAAAGTCGGATGAAGATCCACTTTTTCATCGGAAAATTGTGTTTAACGTGAATAATCAAAATTGCCGTATTTGGTGTGAAGAGTTGCCAGAAGCATTGCAAGAAATGACAATGCATCTCGAAAAATGCACTCTTTGTTGTGGATTATGTGTCGGTGGCTTCATTGAACTGCACCTTTTCAAAGCCGATGAAGGCAGGAACGTTACTGTGAATAGCGAGCGCTACCGTGCGATAATTAAAAACTTTTTTTTTTTGCCCAAAATGGAAGAGCTGGACTTGGCTGACATGTGGTTTCAACAAGACGGTACCACATGTCACACAGCACGCGAAACAATGGCCCAATTGAGAGACGAGTTCGGTGAACAGTTTACTTCACATTTGCGGGACAATGTTAAGGCTCATGTCTATAGCGACAAGACCGCAACGATTGACGAACAGGAAGCCAATATTGAAAAATTTGTTCGTGAGACACCGGCCGATATGTTGGAAAGAGTATGCCAAAATTGGACCCAGCGTATGTTCTATCGATTCAAATAAGGATTTCATACATTTCTTTAAATTTTATGTGTTTTTGTTTGTCAAAATCAAATCCGAAGGCTCTTAAAAAATCACCCTGTACATTTTCATAAGTATAACGTGCAATCGTATTCTTGGTAGCTGCAAGTCAAAGTCACATATACAAGTATGAATTCATATGCAAGTGCCTATCGGTTAGATTGTCAGTAAGTAGCTTGTCTGTGTCTGTGTCTATTTGATAGTCTGTGTGTGTGTGTGTGTGTACAGTAGTAGTAGTTGCACTTTTATGGTAGCTAACTATGTACTGTTTTTACAAAATTCATACTACAAACTCTTGTGTCTCCTTATTTTTTACGTTACGAAGCAGTTTGTGGCCTTAGAAAGAAGCAAGCAAAGCAAAAAAGCATACAAATGTACAATGAGAAAATTCGTTTTGGTTACGAGTTTAGTATACAATTTTAATTTAAGTTTTCCGTATGCAATATAATTTACTTTTTAATAAATATATACATGCATATCATGTAATACAAAATGTATGCACGTTATGTGTTATGTGAAAGTTATTATAGACAATACAATTACATATATGCAGACGTACTATATACATAATGTTTGTAGTAAATATTTGTCATTCATGTCACTATAAGCATATGACATATGTAACAAATGGTGTCATCATGAACTATATAATTTGTTTTGTGTAATTTGAGGTATACGAATTGTGCCATACATTGATAATGCAATCCGAAAAGAAATGTCTCCAAATTTTCTTCCAACGACACGTCGTCCAAGTCAAAATAAAACATCCTTTGGAACACTTCATTGCTATAAAATCCCATATTAATTGTGTTTTGCTGTCAAATGTCTTGAAAAATTGCACTTTTTCCGATTTTCATGTTTCTTTCTTCAATGAATTGATAAGATTCGGAAAAATGTTGCCATAAGTAATTCAGTGGTTCTTGGAATCCTAGTGACACACTATGTATTTTGCATTTCACTATAAAATGTGACTCTGTTAACTCTTCAACGTCTAGTTTGATAAATTCATATTTTCTTCAATTCCTATACAAAAAGTTGCATGAAAATGTGTATTAAAATTAAGAAATTTAAATTGTAAAAATGGGAAATGGATATATTACATGAATTCTATTAAAAATCATACTTAATTGCACTGCATAAATGAATACTACACAAAACGAATGAATCAATTTTACCTCTGAAAATAACGTTCATATTTCACTTGCACAATTCCTTCTCGAAATGCAACATTTTGCAATAGACTCATTCATATACATGTATAGCAACATTCATATAGAGTATATGCATACTCGTTGTTATAGCATATACATGTATAGCAACATACATACAGAGTATATGTATACTCATTGGTATGTGCTCAAAAATGTGAAAGAAATCAAACTTCTGTTGAAAAGTGCAACACTACGTCTCTGCTTCTTCTTCTCAATGTTTGTTTAACGAGAAATCATCAAGCCGTTTGGCTACTGCATAAATCTAGCAATATTTAATTACTGCTTTTGGCATATGGACGAATATGAGGAGTAGATAGAGAAGACAGCATCAGCAGCAACAGCAGCAACATAGGAATAGAGTTGTAATTAAAACTAAAGCTAAAGTTGCTCAAGTTGCTAATGGCAACAAATACGCGCAAATCTAATCGCACTAATGGTAGATAGCAACAACATCGAGTGAGCAGAACAGAATTTAAATTGTTAGATCGTTGATGCAGATGAGTCTCACAGGTTGAAAAGTTTTCCTGTCTGATTCTGTGCATTTAGAGGTGTAGGGCAAACTAAATTGGCAAATAAGAATAGCGTATGAAAGCGTATGAAAGATGCATTTATAAAAGAAAGAAAACTGTCAATTAAAAAAAAAAAACTTGAAGAAAAACTTCTTATGCAGCAACTTAATTTAAATGAAAAATATAACCTAATATTAGGATTTCTTTTTGTTTCTATCATTTTCTTTATTTTTATCAACACAGAAATAAATAAATGGTAAAAAATAATAATAAAACGTGCTGAAACTCATTTCGAAATGAGTAATTTGTAAATAATATATGTATATTATAGTTACTTATACAGTGCGAAAGGAAAAAAAGTTACGAGCATTTACAATTGAATATTCGAAGGAAATATGAAAGAATGGTCTTGCCAATATTTTATATTTTAGTCAAATCTTCAAAAAATCACACAATATTATGAAACAGGAAGAGGAGACATATCATGGTGACAAACAAATGCAAGTGCATATGAAAGACCTTCAGCCGATAGGTACACAGAGGGATTTACATGTAACACACACTACACTTTCTCCGCTTAGAGTCGTCTATGCTTGAGTGCTGGCAAATGGTAGCCGGGCGGAGAGATTCAAACTCTCTAAAAAATGCCACAAATGTAAGGTGAAACAGCATATGCCGATGCACGGAATGCACGATCTTAATATGGGAACTCAGAATACCTGCCACCCTCCTGTTTTAAGCTAAGCTTCCCCTGGCAATCTGGCTCTACCAACGGTGACATCTATTTCTAGACTACTCAGACAGCCAAGCTGCCATCAAATCTCTCTCCACATGAGAGTTCTCTTCCAAATTAGTCAACGAATGCTTCCTTATCCTACAAAAACTTAAAAAATAAATAAATATATGGCACTTAAAGCCCCAAAGGGCTCATTGGCCGAGCTTCTCTTCCATTACTGTTGTGCGTTTTAAATTTGGACAGTATTAGATGGGACCTACTTATTTTAGCCGGTTCCGAACGGCAGACCACTTGTGACATCACTTTTTCTGAGCTTTGTCACAGAGTTCTTTAAGAAGCTTTTTCATGGCAAGTTGTTGCTGTCGGAAGAATTGCCAATTGCTTGCCGACAGGTGGATACCATTCGAAAGAAAAATCTTATCGATATTAAATTTGTTATGCATCAGCCGGGGATTAAACCACGACCTACAGATCAGAAGGCGAACACACTAACCACTGAGCTACGGCACCCACCTACAAAAACTTTCTATGCAAAATAAGGTCAAATTATGTTGGGTGTCGGGGCACAACGGAATTGAGGGCAATGAAGTGGCGGACGCACTAGTGAGAGCTGGCTCGCCTTCTGCACTGACGGGCCCAGAACCTTTCTGCGGTATAAGCTGGGCATCGGCCAATGTTATGATAGAAAAACATTACCACGACAAATACCAAATACAATGGACAAATTCGACAGTCTCCGCCAAGATATAACTCTTATCAGCATTGATACAGTTTTTGACAGAATTAGTCTTAACAGAGTAAATCTCCCTTTCACTCAGGACATAACTGGTAAAAGTACCACCTCCACAAAATTGGATTATCCTCTGACACGGAGTGTAGACTCTGTCTGGAGGAGGATGAAACATCGATCCACATCTTTTGCGAATGCCCAGCCTTGGCCTTGGCTTCGCCTCAAACACTTTCAGCTGAGTTTCCCAACACCAGCTTCAAATATCAAAATTTCGACAAGATCAATTCTATCTTTTATTAAAAATGTAGAGGAGATTCTAGTGTCGTAGACGGGCTTGGGTATAAAAGACCTCGTATGGTCGCCGGGCCCGTAACACTTGTGGTTGACCCTCAGAGGTATCAGACGTAGGGTTAATATCCTCTAACAGACTTCAGTCTGGTTTCACGTGGTCCACTTGATGAACAAGGATTTTGTACTTGCTCCAATGTCACGCTCTCTTTTGATTGCATGTAACATAACCATCACTCGTACTTGATATGTTTTTGATCATATGTCCTCCTCTATAAATTTAGTTTAAAATTTCTCCTCTACAATTTACAATTTTATTCATTCTATTATACAATAGAAAGACATAGGAAAACGTAACGTGGTAGAATATTACTTCCTACGAATAATGTGAGAGGATGTGCGAGCAAAGTAATTATATGTGAGCCTCAGTTTTCTCTCAATAGATCTGCAGTTGTTGCATTTAAGAGTAAATATAAGAATATTTCTATGATTTTATTTGATTGTGCATATTTTCATATTTTCTTCTTATTTTGTGTATGCAATTATGTTTCTTCGTGTATTCATTTAGTTTACGACATTCTATCGTCTACTGCTACATATTTATATTCTTGAAGAATGTTAATAATAACGAAGTTACTCCTGTCATGAAATTTTTGCTTTACATATTTAATTTTTCATTCCTTTTATTTTCTTTTTTTTTTTTTCTATGATAATATTTTTTGTTCATTTCTTAGTAGAAATAGTAGTTCATATTTGCAGACAATTGAAATTATGAAGAAAATATAAGTATGATGAGGGTATGAGAAAATGCCTGTCTTTTTATACCCTGTACTAGGAAGCAAAAGTAGATTTTAGTCAAGTATTTTTAACCACAACATTTAGCAGATAGAGTATATATTGGTTAAAAATATCGCATGAAATAGGCAAGCCAATACTCCAATACTAAAATATATTAACGATCCGCTAAATTGAATTTTGGAGTTGATTTTTTTATTTTTTTTTTGTTCACACTCTAAGTCTACTTTTTTACATACCTCTACGTATGCACGGTATAAATCGGCCGGCTGTAGGGTAATTTTTTAAAAATAATATTCATGTTTATTTTTTTTTTAGTACAAAAGCAAAATAATTGCTTACCTATGTACATAATTGAATATTTGAGTAAATTTGTAGATAATTGAAATCGTTCTTTTCTAGTCACTCACAAGCATTTACTAATTCTTTTAATATTTTTTAATTAACATGCCAATGTGAAAATATGTATATGATATTTTAATTTATATTATATATTTTATATAATAGAACAGATTGATTTTTTTTTTCTTCTTCTTATGAATTTTGATGTTTAATAGATATATATTTTTCCATTGTGATTATACTCTTGCTCTTTTTCAATTGAATTTTAAATAAAAATTTTCAATTAAACAGAGGTAAATTTGTGTATGTGTTCTTGGTGAGAATGAAAGTGATTTATGTATGCACATTAAGGTGGCCGTTATTGTTGAAGAAATATCTTTTTGTCTGTGTTTTCTTGTGAATTTATTTAACAATAATATCTTACTACGAGATAGGTCAAATATGTATAATCACACCACATTATACGTATTGACGCCACTTCAAGATGTGCAAGAATGGATATGTTTGGAAAAATGTCAATGAAAACTTAACCCCCTCCAAGGGCAAGGAGGAGAGGGTTTAACGAATTATCAAGTAAAATCAATTCTTTATAAGAGGTCATTGGGAATATAACTCAATGCATATGGACCAAACAGAGCTCAGTAATAAAAACAATTGGGAAGGCATATCTAAGACATACGGGATAAACCAGAACATGATAACATGGTTTACGGACGGCTGCTTGACTAATGAAGGGGCCGGAGCTGGAGTGAGAGGCCCGGGAATAAAATACTCGGAACCTTTAGGTAGCAGTACTACGGTCTTTCAAGCGGAAATATACGCGTTTGACAGGTGTGCTCACTTCAACATCATGCACCAATACCGGAATAGAAGGATTGCAATCCGAACAGACACTCAGGCTGCTATCAAGGCACTGAACTCTAACCAGGTGAAATCAAAACTGGTGAGAGAATGTCGTGACAAGCTGAATAAACTTGGTGAAAATAACCAATTATGCATGCTTTATGTTCCAGGACATATTGGAGTTGGAGGCAACGAGCTAGCGGATAGGTTTACCAGGAAGAGAGCAGCAAAACCCTTTGTAGGCCAACAATCCTTCTGTGGTCTGAACAAAGGACCTTTATCCATACTCATAGAAAGGAGTGAAGAATCAGAAAGACAATCATACTAGGAAAACCTACCAGGGTTGTTCCAATCCAAGACACATTTAGGGATCCATAACCTAAAACAACTTAAGAAATGTATCAGTTTAAACAAGAATAATATAAGAATCATCACGTGAGTATTGACAGGACAGGATCTATACTAAACTTCCTTATGGATGCTGGACTTAGAGAAATAACCTAGTCCATAATGGGGTGCACAATAAACCTACGGTCGCAGTGCAATACAACCCTCTAATAATATTAATAATAATAATAATAATAATAATAGGAGGTCAGGGATAGATGTGTTTCAAAAAAATGCTGAGCAGAGAAAATTAATATGGATCGATAATACATTCATTTAACCTGCTAGAGGCGAGTTTTTATGCTTAACTAACAAGAAAAATGATAAAAATCCTTTTTTCCCAGCTTTTGAGGCTCGTGAGCGAATACTGAAAATTAATTAATCTGAACAAAACATCATATATTGTAGTTTTTTTTTTATCGAATTGAATATTTCTAGCGAATGAGTGCGAACATTTGCGTACTCAATTTTTCTCCCATACATTTGACTGCCACCTTAATGTAAATAGATTTATGTAACTATTCATATGTTCAACGAAGAAAATTTAAAATATTGAAAATTAAAATTAAAGTTTATCCAATGCAAAAACCAATTATTTCTGCAGCAATCAAAATCCCTCCACAATAATATATGTAATATATAGTATGTGCATAAGGCTGATTTGTTCGTCAGAAAAAAAATAGCATAAAATGGTAATTGAAAACTTGCATTGTGGGCGTCTCTTGAAAACATTTGAATTTCATCTTGGTTCCCTCTAAAAGCTACAAAAATTTGATTTTTTAGTTATAACTTTGACACTTGATGGTCGATTTGCGAAAGTTATCGATGAGCACTGTCAAATATCATAAATGCCCAATGTCAAATAGGACTTAGTAAACTCAGTAACTCGAGTTCCTTCGCATAATTCAAACCTTCAAAACGTTTGCATTTGAAGTTTTTCATTGCATTCATACACAACAATTCTTTAACATATGAAATGTATAGTCCAAACTACAAATTTACCTATAAAAATGGCAAAGTTGTCATAAAGAATGCATTTTTACAGTTTTATAATGATTAAAAAAAATTTTAAGTGGCGTCAAAATACCCACAAGCTAAGTTTTCAAATAATAGCTGGGCAGTATAAACTTTTTTTGTCGACCCCGCTCTATAGTGTACACATTTGCATGTAGATATGCAAACAAATGCATGTAGTCAAAAAGTTGTTAAAATATCATTTAACAATTTCAATTTGTTTTTATTTAACTATTGATTTACTGATCAGCTACAGACAAATTAATTGGTGTGAATATCTTACTGACCTTTCATTTATATAACATTTCGATTTTCGTTGGTATTTGTACAGAAGAGACGAGAAACACACAAAATATACCAAAATACAGTGTCGAAATGAGAATTTACTATTTTTTATAAAAAAATATATTATTAGAGCATCATGGCACATAGAAAACTGCGATAAAAATGTTTTCTTCTCAAAGAGTACTTCTCACAAGCATAAAATTCTGACTTGAAATGGAAAATTAAAACGTCACAAAATGTATCTAATTAGGACATATTTTTACTTTTTTTTTTTATTATTCGTAATGAATAATGATTTTTGTGCCTTTCTACTATTTTTGATGTTTTTTTTTTATGTGTATATTAAAATGTTATTATTGGAAAAGGGAAGTATTTAATTTTTTAATATGAACATGCGGTAATATGTGTCATCTATCTCACCTTTTGTTGTTGATATAAATGAAACAAAAAAAAAAAAAAAAAAAAAAAAAACACATTTGAAAATGAAAATCATAAATATGAATAATAAAATTAAAATCATTAAAAATAACTCAATAATATGTTATTATGTAAAGCACACCTTTGAATATTTTTATTTAGAAATATTGTTATTCATATGATATTTCACCAAAACTGTATATAGTTAGTCAAAACCAATGAGGAAATCCGATGATGCATTCAAGTGAAGCCCACATGTTATATTCTATGAAAAAAAAAAATAAAAATAAAAAAAATATTTATTATCGAAACAATTTTATTTTTTTGCTTGATGTTGTTACATATTTTTGTGAACAATTCAATTATTCAGCATCGTCGTTATAGTTATAGGAAAAAAAGGTGAGGATAATGAGTGTTTGATTACGAAAATAAAAATTTTTTACTCAAACAGAAAGCAATATTTACAATATACATTTTCAATTATTTTTAAAATATGTGCCAATCTGTTTGAGAACGCAAGAGAGAGAGAAAGAGAGAGAGAGAGTCTCTTTATTGGGCAAAATATATAAAATGTTTCACTGAAACAAATTTTTAATCGAATTTGAAATTTAATTCTGTAAATGGTTTCATTAAATCTCAAATGACTGTATATATAGAGTTGCCAACATAAACTTTTTTGGGGGAAGCATTCTTTTTTACTTTTGTAAAATTTAATGAACTTATTATTTCTAACAGCATTTTTGTAAAAATTCTGATAGATTTATTAAACAAAAATATTTACAACTTCAAATTATACTTTCCATGAATTTACAAGATCAAATCAAAATGAAATGTATCGTTCGTACCATTCATATTTCAGATTTCAGCTGAATGTTTTTATAAAAAAATTGTTTTTTTCTTTTAAAGCGGTGGTCATCTGTCGATAATTGATAGTAAAAGTATGCAAAAAAATTGTTTGTTTTAATTTAAAAAATAATAATCATAAATAAATAAAAACCTTACGAACTAATGAACCACATTTAATAAAGTTCAATTAGAAGTACAGTGTGTACCAATAGTATGTGTGATACTTCGTTATAGATTAAAATCTGCGTTATCGACCCTTTGCCGGCATATTTTGTGTCATTGTCATCATGACAGTATAGGATTTTAGTCATGGATCGTTACACGAAAGAACAACGTATTGAAAGTCGATGGTGCAAGCGCTACGATCGATTCACCAAAAACGAGGTCGCAATCAACACATCAGTGAAAGAACTGTGCGCAACATTGTGTATACATTTTATCAAGCTGGATCCGTACTTGATGCTCCGAAGCCAACCAGAGTGCGGAATTAACGCAGTGCTGAGAGTCTCGCTGAGTCCGCCGTAATGTCTATTCGCCATCGTTCACAACAATTGGCCATTTCCGTGACCTCCATGCATCGAATTTTGCACTTGGACTTGAAGTTACACCCATATAAAGTCCAATTGACGCAGCAGTTGTTGCCTCGTGACCATGCCAACGCCGTACATTCGCTGATTGGGTCCAGCAAATGATTGCTGAAGATGATAATTTCTTCCAAAAAATCATATTTTCAGACGTGGCTCATTTCCATCTCAACGGCTATGTTAACAAGCAAAACTGCCGTATCTGGAGCTCGAGTAACTCTTTGGTGTAGTTTATGGGTCGGGCTGTATTTTTATTTTTTTTTTGAAGATGAGAACGGAAACACCGAAAATGTCAATTCTGAGCGTTACCATACTATGTTGGAGGATTGTTTTGTGCCGGAGGTTGACGCTCAGGATCTGGACGATATGTGGTTTCAACAGGACAGCGCTGCACCACACATAGCTCGCCTCAATTTGGACCTTTTCGTCGCAAATTCCTGAACCATGTAATTTTTCGTCACGGTGATGTGAACTGACCGCCCAGATCATGCGATTTGATGGCGATAGACTCTTTTTTGTGTAAAGTATTATACATTTTACAGTAGTTAATTTTGATCAATTATATTAAATATTTCGTTTAACACATGCCTACATAAATGAATTTTGTCCCATTTTCATTGTGTGCCGAGATATCATTTTGCAGTGATTTCTTTTATAATAATTTTCATACAAATAAATGTCAAATGACAATTGATACGAATGATGTGAATGTGTTCTTTTTGTTTTTTTTGTCGATGCATATGTATCACAAACCAATACCACTGCCACTGCAACCGCATATTACAACTCGATAGCATTTCTCTTGTTCAGGTGTATCAGAAACCAATAACAATAACAAAAACAACAACAACAACAACAATAACGCCTATTGTCAATGTACAACCCATTCGTATTACCAGTATTACTTCTTCGCATACAAGCAATCACACAGCACACATCCCACATATTGCTACGCACACAGAATCATTTATTTCACAATTACGATAGAATGTAAATATATATATGTGTACGTATGTATGTATGTATGTATGTCATTATAACCCCTCCAAATATACTACACACACAATATACACCATTTGCAAAATCGACTCTACAGTATAAATGTAATTTGGTGGTTTCATGTGCATATGCGTCGATTGTGTGTGTGTGTGTGTGTGTGTGTGTGTGTGTATGCATGTGCGTGTGCAGGCTTGTGGTAAACACATTTGCATTTCATTAATTTAGATTAGAAATAAGAATTCATGCATACCATCATCCTTCCTACCATTCCTGTCATTCATTATGTGCAAACATATCTAGATGGGTCGGTGAGTTGCTCGTATTGTGATGTGATGTGACGTATTGCTTGCTCATTCATTTGTACGTTAGTTCATAATGTGTTACAATACCAGCAGTGGTGCCACATAGAAATTTGGAATATTTTACCTATATTGAGATTTTTCAGCTTCATTAGGAATTTGAAAATATTATCGGAATTTTCCAAACGCTGCTACATTTTGCTTTGGGAGGTATTGTGACTTTTGTTAAGTAGTTCATCATAGAAATTATGAACACTATTGCATTATTGCGACAACAATTCAGTTAATTAACGCTTTGGATCGGTTTTCATTCTAGGGACTCTGGACTTTGTGGCTACGTAAATTACAATATCAACATCGATAAGCCAGCTCCGGTTAAGAAATTGGGAGCCATACCAGTCGAAATACTCGAACAGGTCATTCAAAATCGGGATCATAGAAAGAATTATGCTAACCGAACTGGCATCCTCAATCAGGTCTCTCGGGATCTGGATGGTAGGACATAAAGGACACGAAGGTAATTAAAAGGCGGACCTTTATGCCAAAAAAAGGGGCTGAAGGGCAATTTATCGGTCCAACCCCCCTTCTTTGGCTTCAATAGAAACAATATAAAACAGGATACTAAGAAATGGACGGTCTTGACGACTCCAAAAAAATTCCTGAGCTTTGATGCCAAAGGAGCAAACACCGTCTCTCTCTCTCCTTAAAGAAAAAAGAATCTTAGATTACTCTCCGGAGGACTAACGAGCCATTTCGTATGCAATATACACTTACTCCAAATAGGAGTATCCAACACAATTATTTACAGATTCTGCTGTGATGAGGAAGAGTCCATGGAACACCTAATCACAACATTTGATGCACTAGGCCATAGGTGGGACAAACTACTAAGTTCATACCTACTAGAAGATGAAGACCTTCAAATGCTTCCGCCAAAGTAGCTGGTTCGATTCATCGATATATTAAATATACTAAATATCTAAGTATAAAAGGGTGCACAATAGACCAGGTTAATCGCAGTGCACCCCTTAGGCCTTAGCCTAACCCGTACTACCATTACCATTACCATTACCATAAATATTTATTTGGTGTAATATTTTTCAAGTAAAATGCAGATCTCAAATTCTTGTTCGATTATATTTTCGTCCAAATTCGTACTCATTTCTGGCAACTCTTATTATCACCATCATCCACACTATCACGACCAGTGTCACACTAACTATATTAAGTAAATACTTACGAGCACTTGTGTAATATGCAAGTATTATCGGAAGTTGCTAAGAGGGAGTATATGATGACGGAAGAGAGATAGAAAAAGTAAAATGGCAAAGACAATGAAAAAGTAGCTGAGGTTTTGTGGTGATGGAATTAATCTTTTTATTTTTACATTTTCACGCTGATTTCTATAAAACCAAAACTTAAATATTTAATATATTAAATTGTTAAATACTGAAATTATACTGAATTACTATAGACTGGTACTTCATTCTACAACTTGATGTACAAGCTAAATCCTAAGAAAGTTTTATGAGAACATTTTCAAAAGAGTTTCTGCTTTAGCTTTGATTAATACTAATATTGTTGCATTGCTAGCGCTTAGTGTTTTCAAAATTAAATCGAAATTATTTTGTGGATTGTCTAATAATTCTAAAAAGACTAGCATCTAATAACAGAGTTCATCTAATATGGGCGCCAGTGGACATTTAGGAAACGCAAAGGCAGATGAGCTTAGAAGAATTGGGGCAGCCAGTAAATTTATTGGACCAAAACCATTCTGCGAGCTGCCTTGGAGCTCCACCAAATATAAAATTAATACTTGGCTAGAAAGAAAATCGCACCAATATTGGGTGGAAACGAAAGATATTAGTGTTTGCGAAAACCTTTATGCCACACCGTTCTCACAAGAGAACTGCTGAAGTACTGAACTTGTCTCGGACTGATATACGTATTGCTACAGGATTCTTGACCGGACATTGCAGAGTAATGAAACACCTACACAATATGAGGATAAGTCAAAACTACCTCGGTAGGTTATGTACGGAAGACGAAGAAACATCTGAACATCTACTTTGTCACTGTAATGATCTAATATGGACCAGGCTTCGTTACTTAGGTAGTTATTACCTAGAACCGTCAGACTTAGCGGACAAGTCTCCTAAAGATGTCTTTGAATTCCTAGTGAATACTAGACTTAAGGAGTATTTGTAAATTTTCAGAGTGTGTCACAATAGATCTATCTATGTCGCAGTGACAAGGTGACTGGTTCCTGCTCTACAATTAATCTATCTAATATTAATATTTCTCCTTGCCAAAAAATGTCGATTTGTAGCTTAGAGAACTTAAAATAATTTTCTTACTTCAAGTCCCACAAGTCCACTTATCAACCGACCTAGGGGCACATTCGTATAACGACACAGAATCTGAGACTGATCAACAACAACCTAGCTGCTCTGAGTACGTGAACTTGTAGTGGCAAAAGGTTGTTAAACGAAATACAAATACAGCTACACATTTATATAATCAACAGCTGCTATTAAAGCTACTTAATTGATTTAAAGACCAAAGTATAGATTTTTTTATAACATCAAGATATTCATACACACTATTGCAATGTATTTGCAAGTATTAATTGAATGAATGATCATCATGATTTCGTGTTGCTAATCTATTGGTTAACCAATGCACTACATGCATTTATGTGTGTGTGTGTGTGTAGTTTTGTGTGTATATATGTATTTTTAGGTACACAAATACTCACTTGCTCTAGTACACATCTTGTCAAATTATCATAAGTCTAAGTATACTGTGTCAAATGAAATAGTACTCAGAGTAAAACTCAACCACACGCTTCTTCACTTTAAACAATAAGTGAAGAGCATCAAACAGTTAATGAAATGCATGCCAGTATGCAATACAATTAACATCTGGATGTAACATATGTGCATATATAAACACATGCATATATCATACAATACATATATGTATGGCGAGAATTACGCACAATCATTGCCGCCCGCACTACAGATGATGCATAAATGCATACAGTCTTCCTGCAATTTACATGAAATCTCCTTAATAATAGATATGAGAGTACAGTTGCAGTAAAAATAATAGCATCGATGATCTGATGAATTTCTAAGAGAATAAATATTTCAATTGTGTATTGGGTGTTATATGGCTTTCCCAAGGTACCACAAATATTGTACGTTGTATTGCATTGCGCTCCAATCACGTACCGAATTACTTAAATTGCCATACAAAATTTCAAGAGCGAATTACCTCATTAGTAATTTATTCAATTTGAATTATTATACGAATATTATGAACAAACTTTTGCCTTCCTTAATTTTTATCGGAAATTCATAGAAATAAGCTGACAAAATGAAATGAAAAAGCTGTCAAAACAAATATATATAAAAAAAAAAACAATAAAAAAAATAAAGTAAAATATTTTTAAAAATTGCATATTGCAAATTATTTGATTAGTGCTCCGAATGATTGCAGTGGTGTGGTTTACTACGTGAGTTGATGAGGCTTTTTGCGTTTGAGCATTGCTTTCCAATTGATTGGATCAGCAAGTACTGAGGCTTCACTGTTGATATGCTGTTTTAGCTTTACCATGTGAGACTTCGAATATTTCTGTATCGTGGCGGTAACTGATTGGATGCCAAGATCGCGTTCAAGAACACTTTATTCTGGAACCTTTGGATCTGCTTAATATTGCTGGAGCTAGAACAACCCCACAGCTGAATTCCGTCAGTCCACAGGTTTAACTGCTTATAGAGTAGTATATTATTGTAAGTCGATAGCTTGGATTTTTTACCCATGAGCCAATACATATTTCTATATTTAATTTCTAGTTCCTCCTTTTTCTCTCCGACGTGTTCTTTCCATTTGATGCGGTAGTTGAACGCCATTAATATACAATGGAAGGTATCGTGTTTTATTGTACGAGAAGTCTATATGAATTGATTTTGCCTCGTTGAGTTTAATGCGCCATGTTGCTGAAGTTGTGTAGTACTTAGGTTTCTGAACTACTGACTAATAGCATGCCTGTATCGTCTGAAAAAGTTGCTGTGACGCAGTTTTTATTATTAGGCAGATTGCAGGTATAGATAATATAGAGGATGGGTCCCAGTACGAACCCCTGCGGGACGCCGACTTTTATTTCCTTCACATCTGAATATGCATCTCCTTGTTTTACGCGAAAAAAGCAATCCGTTAGATACGATTTTAGTATATCATAGAATTTATTGGGCAGCAAATCTTTAACTTTATTGAGGAGGCCACTATGGCATACCTTGTCAAAGGCTTTTTCGACATCAAGGAAAACCGCAGAGCACACCTTGATTTTCTTCAAAAGCGTTTTCAATAACTCGAGTTATTCTGTGTACTTGATTTATAGTTGAGTAATTCGTGCGAAAGCAGAATTGGTGCGTACGTATTATTTCTCTTTGTTCTATAATATGGTATGATTTAGGCTTTTAATTTGAGATTAGTGATCCAAAATTAGTAACATACGCTGCTTCATTGAAATACAAACCTTTTTCGATTTTCGTCCATGCAATGTATGGAATCAAAGCACTGATTATCGTTCCTATTTTTAATAGCATGCATATTCTCAGACCATAGACCGGTCAAGTCGAATTTCTGCGAAATATTTCACCACTTGTTCACTTGGTGACAAACCCCGACGAACGTCCTTAAATCATCTATGGAAACGACACGGAACTCCAGAGCTTCAAAGTGAAGGATATTCCTTATTGTATATGGTGCATATTTTTAAACCATAACTGTACGTAGCTACATATGTATGTACGTGAATAATACCTACATACTTGCCCTACACGAGTAATTGTAACAGATCACTCGTTCGTTCGATATGTTTTATGCAAATTAGGCGCAAATATGAAAACGAGAAACAACTGTGCATAGTAATCAGAGCTACTACAAGCTACTACTACTACTCGTAAGTAAGTAAGCAAATGTGTTTTTAGTATTATAACACTTTCTGATTGTTCTGACCAAGGAAATATTAGTAGCGTAAATCTGTTTAATTAATGCATATGTTGTTGCTCTGCTCTTGTAGGTACGATATATAATTTAAAACTAATTGATGTAGAGATGATGTAACACAATTGTGGGAAAATTGAATATATCGACATTTGTATGTATCTTTATATAAATATAGGCGAAACGAAAAGCGGTAGCCAATACATGGAAGAGAAGCAATGTGAATTAGTAAGATGACAAATAAGCAAAGCACCATATTTTATATGTCCTTACGTGTGTGTTTAAAGAAATATTATAAAATTAAATAGCCTCTTACATGATATGACGTGTTTTGAAGAACTCCAAAAGCAATATGCACCAACAGGCAAATACTACACACTCGTACAAAAATTTTATAAATAAGTTTAAAATAGTTCTATTTGAATAATCGCAATACTTCCTTTGCAAAGGTTTAATGATTTTTTACGATCTGTAATTTACTGGCATTAGAGTGATACATTAGGGTAGTAGGAACTGAGAATTGGTGAGTAAGTATTAGAACGGGGTACTTGAGATCAATGATTTTAGGAACAAAAAGATGTGTCTCCTTGAGGCAAAATATCTATATATCGCACTTCAAAATCCGACTGCCTACGTTCGGCAAAAAAACAATTTTTTCGGAATTGCCTTGCAAAACTTCTTCATATTAGGGGGTGTACGGCGCACTTTTTTTCTTTCCTGTAAGGTGGTACGGCCTAATGTACATATATCAAACATTAGACATCAAACTTAGCTATTTAATACTTAACAAAAAACCACAACAACACAAACGACGAGATCTTGAATAAAAAATTGTAACATAATTCTTTGCGCACAATTATGCATCTTCCAATTTGAGCAGCATACCATGAGCACATACATATACGAGAGCGATCCCAGAACTACCCGACCTGATATATAGATGGTGGCAGTAGTTTGAGAAAAATTACTTTGGTGAAAAGTGGCAACCTTATAAAACATACGTTTTTAGTTTCAAGGCGCCACATTGTTTAGTATTTCTTTTTTTTTTTTGAGCCATCGAAAGTTAACGATCTCAGTGAATTTGTAAACATGGAAAAAATTGGTCACCGTTATGTAATTCAATAGCTTCATTTGAAAGGCCTCAATCCAACGTTTACGACCACAAAATATTGGGTGACAGAACTTAAACGAGGTCGTACGAACATCGTAGTGGTCAACCAATTGTGGTGGCCACTCCAGAAACGGTTAAGAAAATCCACAAAATGATATTGGATGATCGCCGGCTGAAGGTGTGTGAAGTAGCTGAAATTACAGGCATTTCAAAAAATGCTATACATCGTATATTGACAGAAAATTTGGAAATGAAAAATCTGTGTGCAAGATGGGTACCGCGTTTGCTCACAATAGAACAAAAACAACGTCGTCAAGATGTTTCTATAGAGTGTTTGGCGATGTTTCACAGTAATACAGTCGAGTTTTTGCATCGATTCGTAACCATGGATGAGACATGGGTCCACCACTTCACACCTGAGACAAAGGAGCAGTCAAAACAGTTGACTGAAAGGAGAGAATCGTTATGGCGTCTGTTTTTTGGGATGCGCGCGGAATAATTTTTATTGATTATCTTCAATAAGGAAAACCAATCAACGGCGAGTATTATGCTAATTTGTTGCAGCGTTTAAGTGATGAAATTAAAGAAAAAAGGCCGCATTTGGCGAAACAGAAAGTGTTGTTTCACCAGTTCACACATCCGCTATTGCGATGGCGAAAATCAATGAGTTAAAGCTGGAATTGCTTCAGCGCGCACCTTATTCGACAGATTTAGCTCTTCCGGATTATATTTTATTTCGAAATTTCAAAAAATGGCTTGGTGGTAGAAGATTTGCAAACAATGAAGAGTTGAAGTCTACGGTAGATGGCTATTTTAATGAGCTAGACAGTTCATACTATAAACAGAGTATCGAAGCTATAGAATATCGCTGGGAAAAGTGTATAGAGCTAAAACAAGATTATGTTGAGAAATAAAGAAAAATTTTCCCAAATTTGTTGTTTCTTTGTTAGGTCGGTTAGTTTTGGGACGGCCCTCGTATGTTATGTACTCGAATTTGAATATTGTACTATACATAATATTTTAGAAATATTAATAAAATGTATATCATTAAAACAAACTTTACAATAATATGACTATTAAATCACCACAACCACTTGCACAATATACCAATATATTGTCTACAGCTGAAACTAATCTTTGATTCTGTGTGTGTGTGTGTGTGTGTGTGTGTGTGTGTGTGTGTGTGAGTACTAATCCCTTCTGTCGATGTTTGCAATCTTTTATTTTATGTGATCATCCTTATAACACTTTCATCATTATTAAACATAGTAAACTTTATAGACATACGTCTACATATACATTTATCGCCACAGTTCTGCTGTGTATTGGCTCCATTCTAGAGCCGGCAGTTTTCGAACAATTTGTTGATCCCGGTAATTGCATAATTTTTGAAATCTGTTAATCTCAAAATTTCAGTTGCAGCATCTTAAAAAATTCTGTGATAAAAATAAGAAATAATTAAGTCGAGATATGGCCCCCAATTGCTTGAAAACGCATAATGGCATAAATTTAAATTTTTAATATAGTCAATTTTCATCATTTTATTTCAATTAAAAGATCAACTCCCCTTTATATGGTATATATGGAAGATTGGAAATAATTATTCACGTAAATAATTCCTTTGTTTAAATCTCGAGCATTTGGTGGTCAATCATGGATGTTGCCGGGACTGGCATCGCTACTACATACTATTCTCACCATACACACAGATGTTTTCTCCTCCCCCTTTGCGCTTTGTTTTCAGTTTGACACGAATTTTAACTAAAATTCTACCTATTTCACTACAAGATATACTATTCGTACCACTATAAATTGTGTTAATCATTCATTAGATATTACCGGAAGCGACTACACAAATGTAGACTAGTTGGACAGGTCGACGAAAGAGTAAAATGAACACGAACACATAAAAGCAAAATGAAGAATATACTATAATGTGTGTATGTATACACTTTATATAGTTGTTATATGGTATGGAAAATGAAGATGCTTCAGGCAGAAAACCAGTTAATGATGACGGATACAAAGAAGACACCATAAACGACGACGACGACGACGACGACCGAAATGATGAGAATTTAGCCAATGGATTATATTTATGTTGTTCTCTCTCTTTACCTCCTTTGCTTTCATTACGAATTGCTTCATTGCTTCATTGAAATTGCTTGTACTTTGGTTAAGAATAATTTTAAAATAGCGTTGTTGGATGTTGCAGGGTACTGAAGTATATGAAGGTTAATAAATCCACCCCCGCTGTTACTGTTTATGATGTATACCCATGCCTTAAATGTTCCCATCAACATCAATATCACAACCATGGTTGTAACGAATTTTATGATTTAACATTAACAAGTTACAATATAATATTCTGAATTCATTATTTTCGATGTTTTGATGAGGCAGGGAGGATATTAAAAATATTATTTTGTGTTCTAAAACACTAAATGGCATGCTTTTGGGTTAGTTGATAGACCACATGCCGAAATACTTAGTAACCGCACTAAACGGAAAGAATAAAATAAGATTATTCAAAGTATTTAAAGAAGATAGGTGGACTGAGGAAAATGAAAAGGAATTATAAAATTGTAAGTATTATTATATTTTCTGTCTTAAAAGTTAAATTCAGTGACAAAAGCATCATTTTCGTATAAGTAGAAATCAAATAATGAGGGTATGTGATGCTTCTGAGGCTGTAGATACAACACATTCTAAAGGAATATTTGGATATGAAAAAACTATTCGCAAAATTGGTGCCGTATTGACACAATTGACAACAAATACAGTTGTGTGACCATTTCCAAAAAGAGTAAGTTTGCTAAACCGATCGGATTTTTGGGCTGTTTCATTGCCCTGGACGAAACATGGTTTCACAATAACCGACTAGGGACCAAGGAAAAGTAAAAAAAAGTGTACTTTTCTGCGTGAACGTGCACCAAAAGAAGGTTAAGCTGCTCCTACCGGCCAACAAGGTCATGTGCCATTCACTTGAATTACCGACTGCTGACTATTCACAGCTATTGGACAGATTTGACATAGATATGAAGCAAAAAGCGACAACATTTGGATATGTTTCACGGTTCGGTGAGTCTTGAAACGAATTGAAAACGAATTGATATTAAAAATTTTTTTTTTTTTTTTTTTTTGGTTTATTCAATGGCAACAAATCTTAGAACAACTTATTCGAAATGACTTGCATTTGCCTTCCAGCACGACTTGAGACGATCTGGCTACTCATCGATCACCAGACGCACTTCATGCATGAGGAAATTGTGCACTGCATGGACAAGGGCTCGCTTCAACGACTCAATATTTGGGTGTCGACCAAAGCAAGTCATACCCTCTAATACGGATCACGACTTGTAATCCAATGGGCTTAGGTCTCGACTACCAGCTGGCCAATTATCCGTTGATATGAAGTCCGGAATGTTATTTTTTAGCCACAGTTGAGTCGTTTTTGCCTTGTGAGCTGGCGCAGAGGTCTCTTTGGATCCTCGGGATGAGTTGCCCAAGCATGGGGAAATTGTCCAATGCACGGACAAGGGCTCGCTTCAACGACTCAATATTTGGGTGTCGAGTAAAGCAAGCCATGCCCTCTAATACGGATCACAACTTGTAATCCAGCTGGATGAGCTCTGAACTACCAGCTGGCCAATAATCCGTTGATATGAAGTCCGGAATGTTGTTTTTTAGCCACAGTGGAGTCGTTTTTGCGTTGTGAGCTGGAGCAGAGACCTCTTTGGATCCCCAAGATGATTTGTGATGCTTCTCTGGATGATCGGGCATACACACGATCGTTCTGTGTATTGAACAATTTTGCAACGTGAAAATTTTCTCGTCAGTAAACAGAATTTTTCTGTTAGCGTACCGGCTGCGTAACGCTTTCGATTTTCGCTTGCGTTTTCCCTCCAATGCGACCGTGAGCAGGTGTTCAGTGTGTGGCTTGTACGCGCTGAGTCCCATATCTTCATGGACATGGATTTTTGCATTTCCCTCGACAAGATTTTCTGTTTTCGCAGCGGTTTCCGGTAGATTTGTTTCTTCACGACTTTGATCGCTTACGGAGTTCTCACAATGAGCGGACGACCGGATCTTTGACGGTCTCGTACTCCACCATTATTCTCAAATAACTTCACAGCACGATACACAAAATTGATAGATATTCCAATCGGTTGCAACGTCCGAAAGATATCGCCTTTTCCCATATTTCATTTTAGTAGGCCAATTACAACAATACGATTTTCGATGTCGCCCCATTCCATGATAGTAAACAATTGATGCCAACAACTTTTTACGTGGCAATGACGCATAAATGTCAGCTGTCAAAATGCAGTCAAGATGAAATAGATGCGCCCAATATTGCATTCGTAATGCATGCGTTTCGTTGTGTACCAATATTTATGCTTTGACTAGGTATACAAATCTGGTACTGACTTGCAGAGAACACAGATTATGTGATATCGCAATGGATATTCAATGGTAGACTTTGGCTATTACTTTTTACTATCTAAGCTATAAATTAAGTTTAGGAATTGAATTAACTTTTTCATATAATTTGAAAATTAAATGAAATATTTTAAATTTGTTATTGGCTTACTACGAGGTGAACTGCAGTACTTAGAGTGCAAATAAAATTGCAGGTTTATGCGGGCATAACTAGCAAAAAATGCATATGTGTTTACTTCTTGAAGTTGTTTTCGTTGTTTCAATTTTGGTCTGTTATCTTCCAGTTAGTGTCTCATTGCGTACTTTTACAACTATACTTTTTTTTTTATACTTTTATGTTATCTTTCTCTTAATATGTTTTTATACCCTGCATAATGCAATATGCATGGTATATTCATTTCGGTCAGATGTTTGTGTCCACTTGAAGGAATCTCCGGAGATATAGACATAGATATATATTCGTGATCAGAGTCGATTAAATTTTCGATTTAACGATGTCCGTCCGTCCGTCCGTCCGTCCGTCTGTCTGTCACCTGGCTGGTTCGCACGATAACTTGAGTAGATATTGAGCTATTTCGATGAAATTTGGCATAAATAATCTATGATCCAAGGGTACGGAGGGGATTGATATTGGGCATGATCGGTCAATAACCACGCCCACACCAAGCATTCAAAGCGACTAACCTCGAAATTTTCAAAATCTTTAACTTGCTATAACTCACATAATATACCACTTGGGACAACAATATTTGGCACATAGACTTCTATTATACTACTATATAAGCTCGCCAAAAGTGGGTGAGCCACGCCTACTTTTTAGCGTAGCTCTCATACAAAGTGTCTGTACTTCTTTTAAATTGAAATAGCTGTAACTTCTACAATCTTCTGTCCAGAATAACCATAATTGACACTTAGATTAACATGGTAGTCGGAAATAATATGGCAGAAAATCAGTGTGCCACGCCCAATCCTTTTTGGGTCTCCCATGCAAAGTTGCGGAAATTAAAAAAAATGTTACCGGTTATAACTTGCAAACTATTCAGCGTAGAATAACGAAATTTAAGGTGTGGATTAGTATTGTACGAGCAACTAGGCTCACAGAAAATGGGCGCACCACGCCCACTGTTTATCGTAGCCCCCATACAAATATTAAATTGAAACAGCTTTAACTTCGGCAATCTTCTGTCTAGAATAACCATAATTGACACTTAAATTAATATCGTAGTCGGCAAAAATCTGGCAGAAAATCAGTGTGCCACGCCCACTCTTTCATGAGTCTCCCATACAAAGTCAAGGGAATTAAACTAAAACTTTTAAGCTCCATAACTTACAAACCATTTAGCGTAGGACAACGAGATTTAAGGTATGGATTAGTATTGTACGAGCAACTAGACTCACTTGAAATGGGCGCACCACGCCCAGTGCTTATCGTAGCCCCCATACAAATTTTAAATTGAAACAGCTGTAACTTCGGCAATCTTCTGCCTAAAATAACCATAATTGACACTTAGATTAATATCGTAGTCAACAAAAATCTGGCAGAAAATCAGTGTGCCACGCCCACTCCTTCATGAGTCTCCCATACAAAGTCGAGGGAATCAAACTAAAATTTTAAGCTCCATAGCTTACAAACCATTTAGCCTAGGACAACGAGATTTAAGGTATGGATTAGTATTGTACGAGCAATTAGGCTCACAGGAAATGGGCGCACCCCGCCCACTGTTTATTATAGCCCCCATACAAATTTTAAATTGAAACAGCTGTAACTTCGACAATCTTCTGTCTAGAATAACCATAATTGACACTTAAATTAATATCGTAGTCGGAAATAATCTGGCAGAAAATCAGTGTGCCACGCTCACTCCTTCATGGGTCTCCCATACAAAGTCGAGGGAATTAAACTAAAATTTTAAGCTCCATAGCTTACAAACCATTTAGCCTAGGACAACGAGATTTAAGGTATGGATTAGTATTGTACGAGCAACTAGACTCACAGGAAATGGACGCGCCCTGCCCACTGTTGATAGTAGCCGCCATACAAAATGACCGAATTTCTTTTAAATTGAAATAGGTGTAACTTCTGTATCCTTCTGTCTAGAACAATCATAATTAACACTTAGGTTAATATGGTAGTCGGAAATAATCTGGCGAAAAATCAGCGTACCACGCCCACTTCTTATTGGGGCTCCCATACAAAGTTGAGGAAATTAAACAAAAATGTTAACCACCATAACTTAGAAACTATTCAACGTAGGACACCAAATTTAAGGTGTGGATTAACGTTGAAAAATTAATTGGATTTACTAGAAAGTGGTAAGCCACGCCCACTTTTATATAGTTCCCATACTAAGCCTCGGAATTATCTTAAAATCCTTTTACTTCGTCAAAGTCAACCATATTTCGGGTGTAAATTAGTAGTATATACAAAAATTGTTTCTCGAAAAGTGGAAATAAAAGAAAAGTTGGATATTCGAGTAAACTTTTTATATATAAATCTACATATGCAGGGTATAGTTTGGTCGGCCCCAGCCGACTGTAAGGAGATTTTTTTTTTGTCGTTTTTGTTTTCATTTTGACGATTGTTATGCCCGCATTCAAAATTTATCGAAGCATTTTACTTTTAGTGTGTTGTTTCTTTCATTAAATGTTTACTCAACATTTTATTTAATTTTTTTTATTTTGAAACGTTATATTGCAGAAACATCTTAAACAGTGGAATATAAAATAGCAGGTGTACATGTACATTTGTACATTAAGGTGGGGTAATTTTGTGATGAGATTTTTTGAGATTTTGAAAAGCTTATTTGAATGGAAGAGCAACCATAAGTTGCCTTTATATAAGTTTATAATCATCTAGTTATGGTCGTCCTCAGTAGCTCTCTCCAGGCGTCTCTGTTTTGCACGCGCCTTCTCCAATCAGCATATAGGTTTTCCGTGACCTGGACCTTCCATCGGAGGCATAGCATTGCCCTACGCAGATGCTGAATAGTGATGCGTGGGACAATGTCAATGTCGTCGTGGAGCTCGTACAGTTCGTGGTTCATTCGAATGCGACATTCGTCACCAACGAGAGCAGGACCGAAGATCTTGCGAAGAATCTTCCTCTCGAACACTCCAAGCGTGGCTGTATCGGTCTGCGACACAACCCATGTTACCGCGCCATAAAGCAGCACGGGTTTGATAAGCGCCGTGTAGAGTATCAGTTTTGTCGGGCGAGAGATGGCTCTACTCCATAATAAACTCTACAAAATATGATCTTCCGTTGACATTTTGAGGACACCAATTTAATAGAATTTCAAAATAAAAATACTTCAATCCATTAACTCTATAATATTTGTGAAAATTCCTAAAATTTTCCAGTTTAGTGAAAATCTTTAAATTATATTGTATAAAATCAAATGCCAAATTCGAACATAATTTCTCAGTAGACCAATTAGAGAGTAGTTTACAAAATTATTTCAATAATTACAATAAAACATACACGCATATCGAATTAATTATAGAATTGAAATATTAAATTTGAATTTATAGAAAATTTTATAATTGAATAGTACTTAGTAATATTAGTGGTTGATAAATTCAATATAATGCACATACATACATGAACCTATACATTCATACTCATATTGATTGGCTAATAAATGAAATTGTATATAATTTATATTCAAATTAGTGTAAAATGCATTCATACATACGTACATATAAATTTGAATGTATGAAATGAAATCATGGAAGCAACACAAATCAAATAATTTAATTAATGCACATATCAAAAGTATGAATATTACATGACTCTCTATTTATGTAGCCCATAATACTCATATATGGCGGTCTGTCGAATTTGTACCAATTAAAATTTTCCATCTCGCACAACCTTGGACGTGAAAGCTTGAATAAATATTAAGATATTTCAACGAAATTTTCAACTTTAAACCACCATAACTTTCTGAATCCTCCATCTAAGACAATCATATTACGTACTATTGTCGGTGCTGTCACCTCTGCTAAGGTCCCTACTAGAGACTTAATGCAGGATGCCTTGAATACAACATGGGAGTGGTGTAGGAAGGAGGGGTTATCAATTAACCCTACCAAAACCACTATAATCCCCTTCACCAGTAAAAGGAAATTTGACACACCAATATTAAAAATATCAGAGATAGAGATACCCATGAAGGAAGAGGTAAAATATCTAGGGATAATCCTGAATAAGAATCTCACATGCGAAGCACATCTCAATTCATTAATAACAAAAGCCACAAAACACCTTTGGACCACAAAACAACGTCTAGGGAAATCCTGAGGTCTGAGCTCCAAAATGACTTTCTGGATTTACACCCAAACGGTTAGACCCATCATACTCTATGGAACATTGGTATGGTGGGTAAAAACCAATCAAAGAACAATTATATCAAAACTGTGCAAATTACAAAGGCTAGCGTGCCTATGCATCACAGGGGCTCTGAAAACTGCCCCAACTGCTGGCATGGAAGCGTTGTTAAATTTACCACCGCTATATATAGCAAGACAAGATGCTGCTGCAATGCAAGCACTCTCAATTCATATAAAAGAAAAATTCAAACCAGGCAATCAGACTGGATACCCAGAGATCTTAAAAAAGGTCGGAAATGTCCACACAGTGACAGTGACAGTGACCACACAGACGAAGTACACAATTTTACCAAGAGATACAAAGTCATTGGCTTCCATCAAGGGAGGAATGGAATGCTTGCCCAACATGGATACACGACGATTCGCAAAAATGGTATACAAATGGATCCAAAACGCTTCAGGATGTAGGAGCAGAAATAATGGGACCTGGGAACACACAAATCAATAACACTAAGTGCGGATACCACAATTTTCCATGCACAGCTTTATGCTATAATGGCAACAGTGGAAATCCTATCCAAAAGCGGACTCCAAAAAATCAAAATAAAAATATTCTCAGACAGTCAATCAGTGCTTAAAGCTCTTGAAAGCTACACATTGACATCAAAAGTTATCACAGAGTATAACAATGCACTCAATAAAGTGGCCATCCACAATCAGATCACTCTGATCTGGGTGCCAGGACATAAAGGACACGAAGGTAAAGAAAAGGCGGACCTTCATCCCAAAAAAAAGGGGCTGAAGGGCCATTTATCGGTCCAACCCCCTTCTTTGGCTTCAATAAAAACAACATAAAACAGGATACCAAGAAATGGTTGCAACATATAATCAGAGAATATTGGAATAACACTGTCGGTCTCAAACAGTCCAAAAAATTCCATAGCTTTGATGCCAAAGTAGCAAACACCGCTCTCTCACCTTAAACAAAAAGAATCTTAGATTACTCTCCGGAGCACTAACGGACCACTTCGTATGCAAGAATCACTTATACAAAATAGAAGTATCCAACACTAGTACTTGCAGATTCTGTTATGATGAGCAAGAGTCCATGGAACACCTAATCACAGCCTGTGATGCACTAGGCCACAGGAGGCACAAACTCTTAGATTCATACCTACTAGAAGATGAAGACCTTCAAATGCTCTCGCTGAAGGAGTTTGTTCGATTCCTCGATATATTAAATATACTAAATATGTAAATATAAAGGGGTACATAATAGACCAGGTTGATCGCAGTGCATAGAGGCCTTAGATTAACCCGTACTACCATTACCATTACCCGCTGGTAATGATCGAGAGACAGTTATATTGAGCAAGTAAATATAAATTTAAGTAGTTCAAGTAGTTCATAGGCCACGTACATGTTCATTTTTTTTTCCAATTGCCCTTTTATTTTTAATTGTTTTCACATCGAAATTTCATGTATTCTTTTCTATTACCCTTCTCGGATATTTTACATTTTCGAATACGATTTTGTCATTTGATCACTTTTATGGTTGTGTGTTGAAAATAATTAAGTTTTTATTATTAATATTTGTGCATTTGTCGATGGTATTTTTTGTTTGTTTTTTATTTGCATGCTTTAATGAATTCATAGTTAATGGGTCTTTTATTATTTCACCTCTTAGTGACGAATCATTTGGAAATTTATAATGAAGTTTCTTAATTATATGTTTTGATATGTCTGTGTGTTGACGTCTTTATACATGAACCATAAAACATAACAATGAAACAATGAAAAATTTGAGGAAATACATACTTGCTAAACACCAGCCTGAATGATGATGAGTGAGTATTATCGATCACTATAGTCCATCATATTAATAACAATAATTTTACTATACACATACCTATCTGCATATATTTAATAGATATGATACATATATGTACATTTGTAATGACCATGTCATGGTCGTCAAAATAGCTTTGTGTCTGTTAGTATGTCTATCATTGTTATCATCCATGTGTTATGATTGTTAGTGCCATGTTTACTATTATGACAATTATGTACATAGGACAAATACAAAGTATAATAGTTGACATGTATTTTTAATGGAACGTTTTTATTTTATGATGCATGTGTATCTTGTAGGTGAAATTGGGATGATATGACCAGGGTTGCAGTTGAACACAAGTAAAATTTGGAAAAAAAAGAATAATGAAAAAAGGATGAAGTTTAGAATGTCCCTAGCAGAGCCATTCTTTTATCACTTCCGGTTCCAAATGATCACGATGAAATATGCTCATCCTTGTTTTTGCCAACACAATACAGTTACACAATAAGTGTTCTGTAGTTTCATTCTCTTCTATTTTCCTAATATATACTTTGCACATATTGCGCAGTTCCTTGTTGTAGGTAAAAGGCCTTACAAATCATTTGGCTTAGCGAAGTTGTTTTATTTCTTCCAAGTGTGATACCCTAAGGTTATGTTCTCAGTTATTTATTCTTGATTTAGCCTCCGCCCAGTTGAGACCACAGCATGGCTCTGGGCCTATGAGGTATGCTGCTGAACCAGCACTGGCTAATTCATCAGCAATTTCGTTATCTTCGATCACTGAATGACCAGGAACCCAGGCAAGTACAATTTTAGTCATTGTACCTAAAGATTGGTGGTTGTTGAAGCATTCTTCCACTAGTTTCGATTCCATAGAATATGAATTTAGTGCTTGCAATGGAGCTTGATGACTATCTGAATAGATAAAAATATGTGCGCCATTGATGCCTCTTTTCAGATTTATCCTTGCGCAGATTGAATTTGCTTGAATTTCAGCCTGAAAGACGTTAGGCCATCTGCCCATTGGTTCTGAAATTTTGGTGTTGGGTCCGTAGATTCCCGCACCGACTCCAGAGTCTGTTGTTGACATTTTAGTAAGAATCATTTTAGTATTTCTATTGTTATAAAATCATTATACCACTTCCGAAGCAATATGTATGTTACGTATGTCCTTAGAAAATTGTCGAATATAATGCTTTGCCCAGTCTCCCCCAAGTCTCCTCTAGTATATAAGAAATCGTTAGCTTGCTAATGTATCACTATTTAATATTTGATTATGAATTCTTTTATTATCTTTTTTGTATAAAATATGCTATGCTTCTAGTGTCAATATATTGTTTTATTGTTCGTTTTGTTCCATTACTAATCAGACATCTGTCTATATGTCAAATAGTACAACTACAACACATGTTTGCAGCACTTTAGTATTATATTTACTTGTGATACACGCTATAATAGCTATTTAAATGACACCACCACACTTTATTAAGGACACTGCAATTGCGATTATTGTTTTTGAAAAGTCCTTAACTTAGTTGTTGATACTGAAAATCGCACTTAAGAATCGCGTTGTAAGTTCCTGTGACTATGCATTTATCTAATATAGAATATGATCTGTGGCAGAGTTAAATAATTGTATAAACTTGCTAAAGTTGATTTAATTTCAATATACTCGTACATACTTATTTCATTTGATTATATTCAAAAACTGGTATTGCTATTTGATCACAAATATTTCAAACAACCACCGAACATAGTTGTATGATATTTTTTATTTTCACAACACATTCCTATACCAAGATATTTTTCAACCATCCATCACATATAACATTGCTGTTTGTCGTGCTGGCAACACAATTTGTTGCTGTTAACCTAAATATTGCTGCATTTAGTGTATGTGCTTTATATCAAAACCTATAAATGTATATAAAAATGTTTATCATTCACATCATACGAGTACTAGTATGTCAAATAAAAGTTAGCGTGATCTCAATTAACTTCTTTTTAAATATTTCACACGAATATATATTTTTTACACTGACAAGCTTCATTGATTTAGTTCATACTATGTTATACATTGGTGGCACATGAGTATGTCAAATTGTCAAAACAAAATATTACAAAATAAAGCAAAAAGAATAATTAATAAAGTTAAATACAAAAAAAAATTATTATAAAAATAATGGTTTGTAACGGTTCATAATTGTATGGTATTTGTAAAATAGGGCATAGCTTTCAGTATCAGTCAATTTTTTTCGTATTTTCAATTTTATTAAATAAAATTTCGTATTGTGAATATCAAAGTTATATTCAATAACAATTTCTACAAATGCAATTAAGAAAAAAAAAAATGTTTCTATATATGTTTAATTTGATTTGTAATACTTTCCTTAATTCATACATAAACATATAGCTCAACTGTATACGGAATCCGACACGACCGCAATACCCATGGCTGCAGCAGTATTTTTACCACTTGTGCCTCATTTAGCGACAGTCACATCGATGTCGAAGTTAGGACTATTGCAGGACCCACAGATGCTGTACCGGAATTTACAGAGTTTGCAATAACCTCAGTAATTTTGAAGCCTTAGAACTATGGGTGTACAGAAGAGTACTAAGAATTCTATGGACTGCTCATCGGACGAACATCCCTGTACTTGAAGAGCTAAATGTAAAGACAAGGCTCATGAAAGTAATCTCTAATGCATATCTGACGTATTTTCGACATGTGGCTAGGAGATATGGTACCTTGGAGCAACTGGTTGTGGAGGGAAAATTAAGCGGAAGTAGAAGACGAGGAAGATCACTTACAAGATGGGTTGATCAACTACAACCACTGATAGGAAAAACGATGAATGAGGCTATACACAATGCGCAAGATCGAACAACATGGTGCACCGCAACGAAAAACGTGTCAAAAGCAAGAGATTGAGAAGGAAGGAAGCTATTTTGGGCCCTCTTTTTACTTTTCAAAGGAGCCACAATTGAATTTCAATAGTTCATAGTCAATTGTCTATATCCGCAGAATAGTTGCATCAAAACAAACTTCCTTTGCCATAAAGCATCGATAGATTTCTCCAGGTAAGAAAGCAAGGTTTTCATGAGGAGGAAATGGCAACAAAATACAAGCTTTTTAATATTCAATACATTTCGTATGCGTTGTTGTTGTTGTTGTTAAAGTGTCTGCTTTCTTCGTGAAAGACCTAATTAGTTAGTAGCACCATTTTACCACCACCTCTACTCGTTAAGTGTTTTATTTAATTGCAGTATTATGATATATTGGAGAGGTTGAAACTTTTCATAGTTTCCAGGATCTTATCTCTTAAAGTACTACAATCCACTTTGTTAGATCCAAGATTAAGAAAAGGCTTTTTATCTCAATATCTAAGAATTCGGCAATACTTTGAAGAAAAGGTTTGTCAAAAGGGCGGATTCTGGCTGCTGCCAAACCAGGACATTCGCTTAAGTAATGAGAGAGGCTTTCTGACACATTCTCATCCTGACAGCTGCAACAGAAAGGATTGAGGGAAAGATTCAGTCTCTCTGCATGTTTCCCTACCTTCCAATGACACGCAAAAATGCGTGTGATGTTTGGACGGGAATAATTTAGCTGTTGATTCGTCCTTTGAATGTTATACCTTGGCTATGTCTATCTTGACACGGTACAAGTTGTCAGCCGCTTCCATCTGTATTCCGCAATGGAACAGTAGTGAGAAGTTATTGGACTTATTATCTTACTGAACGGAATCATCCAGTGAAATATTGAATGCAGAACCTGTCCTAACCTATTCGTTTTCTCAAAAACAAAAAAATCCAGTATATCCAATTTAAATTGTACATCATGAGAATGGAACAAATGTTCGAAATTAAAATTAAAAAAAAAAAAATGGAAACTATTTGAACTTTTTTATTTTGGCCACAGTTTACTGCAAAAAATAAAACAAAATTTTACAATTCATGGTAAATTTGCTAAAGACACACAACAATGTACATAAAGTGTAGATATATAAAAACAAAAAAAACCCTCAAATAAATTCTTGTGAAAAATCATTCTACTGTTAAGCAGAGAGATACACGCAATAGTCATAAAGAAGGTTTAGCAGCAGTGCTAAAGGTTGCAGTTGAATAAGTAGCTTGTAAATCTGTACGCAATTTCTTAAAAATCAAAAAGAGAAAGAACCATAATGTAGGACACTAATGCATACATAAATATAAATACATAAACATATGTGTGCATTAGGGCGGGGCATGCTTAGAGGACAAACAAAAATGATTCGAATTTTGAAAATATATACTTTTATAAGTCCGATAAGATCTTCAGATTTCGCAACTCGTTAGAAAATTTTAATGTTTGTAAATCCAAGTTTTCACAAGTGCGCTTTCACAAGTGCGCTTCACGACAAGAAGAAAGAAGGAACAATCAAATGAATTTTCACTCAACGTAAAATGCAGCGTTGCATAATTCCTAGATGCTTTATACAAAGATATGTACTAAAGATGCATGACTTGCCAACGGAAGGCATGAAAAACCAATCGACGCTTGATCGAGTAAGTCGCGACCTACTGTTTAACACGATCTTGCTGAATTTTTGAATCGGCCCGTTCAAGTAGCTTTGCTACCCCAACGGGTGCTCTTATTGTCGCGCTGGAATTAATTCGCTCGTCGGCTACAAGTAGTTCTTGCTTTAAGCGAGGCTGTCAGCATTCGACCGCTCGCTTAAAGTAGTCCCCTACGAGCCCTCAACTTTGCCCGGGGTCATTTTGACCAACCGCATACACCAGGACCAAAAGACCTCTGTATCAGGTTCTCCTACACAACTATCGGTCGCTTGGAGGCTTCTGCTGAGACAGATCTACCAGACGACTGATTCATTAGGTGCGACCAGTTGACACTGGTCAATCCTATAAATTCGCATTATATAAGTAAGATTAGCTAGGGTTAGGTATTCCATTAAAGTATAGAGTAAAAGATTAGAATTGTATTCTTAAAAATTGTAAAAAGAAAGAAAGTAAAAATAAAAACGAAGTAGTACTAGTGCCATTAATACCGAGCCGAACACTCTTCTAGTGTCGGTGAATTGATTGCCCTTAAGCAATCGTGCGGAATTCGATCTTCCTCCTGCAACAAGAGTTTTTTTACGCTGCCCTCTTGTTTGACACTGTCTGACTGAGTAATACCCCAGCTGGGAAACAGAAGGCACGCATTACAAACTTAACAATTAGACCATGATTTAGTAGTATAATATGTAAATTATTTATCCCTTAAAACCGTCTGGAATGCTTAGTATTAGCAAAAAAATGGCGGAATAAAATGAAATGAATTCACTCCAAATGATCTTTGAGTGTACACGCTTGTTTCAAAAATATGATATGATTTTTCTATGATATATAGATACTACCTGGAAGGTAACCACAGGGATTACAAAGCGGTTTCAGACAAACAGGCGCTGCAATGGAATCCGTTCCAACAATCGGAACGCAGTGTTGGCAGGCCACGCATTACCTGGAGCCGCCCAACTGAAGCCGAGATGAGATCGCTGAATCTTACATGGAATGAGCTGAAAGCCCTTGCGCAGAACTGTGTCCGGATGGCGAAGAGGAGTTGTTGTCGCCCTATGCTCCAAATAGGAGTTAAGGGAACACATATTAGAGAGTTAATTTTGTTATTGAATTGAATTAGAATTAAATTGTAATGTAAATAAAATGATTGGTGAAAGTATTGCTACCGATCTTTCCAATGAAAGTGTGTCGACATCGCCAGTTTACTTTAAATAAAGAAGAAACATCGTATGAAAAGATGGTCTAGATGATGAAATGTACCTCCAAATGCAATATATTTTCATTTCATTTAAAATATTCGAATGCCCACTCATGTCTTTACATATGGGCATTTCTCTATAGAGCTCATTTTATGTATTTTCGACCATATCGTTATTGAAATTCCAAAAATTTCTTTTCACGCTCTCCCCCTAATGTGCATATTTGGATACGTACGTACTTAGTATATGCTGCCTCCAGCAACGAAAGTGAGAATACTCATGCTCCACTATACTAATGTTATTAAATCGTATATACTTGTACTTACGAATACTCGTAAATAAATATATATAAGTATATTTATGTGTAGTATGTATATTTTTTTTTTTTTATAAGTATGTATATCATATACAGTTATACTTAGTATGTACAAGTATCTTATTCTCATAAAAAGGAGCAACAAATTTGCATAACAGTATTATGCATTGTCGTTGTCTTCTACAACATTATCTTTTCTTCCATATACATACATACATATGTATGTACCTATATATTATATAATATACAATTCGTACCTACATGTTGTAACATTTCATAATTCAGTTACAGTACGATGATGATGTACGAGTTGATGTAACATTTTGCATATGTTACACTTCTAGTGGTGCTAGAGTACCATTTTATATTGTTGTTGATAGTGCTTTTATATTGTTATTGCTATTACTACATATATGGTTCAACCAATGTTAGACATTTTGTCGTCAAATCTTTATACAAAGGGTGTTTTTTCTTAGAGATACACAAGTTATTTACGTTAGTGACTTTATTGTGCAGATAATTTCTTGTTATAATCTTGAAGACCTATTTCAACGGGGAAGCTCGAGCCGTTTGCCAGCAATAACGTAACGAATTTCATTTTCCCAAGAAAAAAACAACCATCACCGCAGGCCTATCAAACAACCTTTGAGGTCAATATTGAAGATCATTACCTGAAATTATGTGCTCATTGAATATTTCCATCGAGTAATTGATGTGCCCTCGTAAACTAAGGGCTTTTGATAAACACGTTCATAAAACGGATGGACACTGCTCCAAATGGAGTACCCGATGCCGAATAAAATCAATCGGATTTTCCTCAATACCAGACTCAACAGCAGAAACAACTCCCTCAGTGTGCACAATACGATGGTTCAACTCAGATGGGTTTTCAAAGGAAATATTCAGATGAACAAAAAGATAGCATGGAAAGCTTCATAAATTGAACTATAATTTTTGAAATAAACTAGCACAATTTACCAACATCTACATGAGTGAATGACAACTCAAACGGAGCACAAATAAAATGTGATAAATTGGCTGTTGCTATGAGTTTTCTTGCCCATTTAATGTTCAAACCTTCAAATAGCACCCATTCCTAGGTACTCGCACATAAGTATTTCCATATGGGCTGAACATTAAATTTTCTCTACACAAATACTTGACGATTTATATTTACATATACATATCTGTTATGTTAAATATGTACTTATCCATATACAGGAGTATCATATAAACATGTTTAGTTGCCTTATAATATGATTGACTAAGTACGAGTATATACAAAAAAATAATTTCATGTTCCTTTTGTAGAAATAGAAAATGATATTCTTATACTGCACAAATATTTTATTAAATTATATATTCTCCATTTTGATCCATACATCCATTGATATCTTTGTGGCATTAGAATGATTCCACGCACGTCTCTTCATATGAAGAATAGGTTATGACATCAAATTTTGGAGAGATCCAAACAAATAATGACCCAAATGACAACGGCTGATGAAAATTTGGTGGGTGTGCTAGTATATCCCATAAAATCTTGTATGAAGTATCTCATTATCTCTTATGTGGAAGACTATACATTTCCTCTATATCAATTCCGGACTATTTTGTTGCGGCAATTCAGAATTGATCGGTTGAAGTATAAAAAAAAACGATTTTATTAAAATCCCACTACCATTGCTTAATGAACATTGGATTTCGAAGAGCCAGTTCATCATTTCTTCCTCTTCCTTTTAACATCCTCGCACAACACCCATTTCTTGACTCCAGCGACGAATGACTTCAAAAATATATCCTACTTAACATATAGAGAAAAAAAGTTGAACGAACATCAGATAATGCTTGCAGTACTCGATAGATAAATGTTAACTCGGTTAACTCGGAGTTCTTCTTCTTCTTCTTCTTCTTCTTCTTCTTCTTCTTCTTCTTCTTCTTCTTCTTCTTCTTCTTCTTCTTCTTCTTCTTCTTCTTCTTATGTGGTCATAACAACCGATAATCGATTTAGGCCGAACCTTTAATGCGTCTTCTCTTTTCTTGGATTGCTGGCGTCAATTGGATGTTCCAAGCTCCGCCAAGTTACCCAACACTTGGCACTTCCAATGAAGGTTTGGTCTTCCTCTTCTGCTGCGTCCTCTCCAGGTGGTGCCGAATTAAATACCCTCTTCGCTAGAGCGTCTTCTTACATTCGCCCGACATGACCCAGCTAGCGCAGCTGCTGAACTTTAGCTCGTCTGACTATGTAAATGTCGGCGTACAGCTCATAGACCTCATCGTTGTACCTCAGTCGGTACTCGCCATCAACGCAATTAGGTCCAAAGATGCTGCGCAGAACTTTCCTCTCGAAAACATCCAAGCATCCTGTCATCCGTGGCGGAAATTGTACAGGCTTCTGTGCCATATATTAGGACAGGAATAATGAGGGACTTATAGAGTGTGATTTTCTATCTTCGAGAGAGCGCTCGACTACTCAATTGCTTACTCAGCCCAAAGTAACACAGCAGTTAGCAAGAGTTATCCTACGTATGATCTCCAGGCTGACGTCATTACAGTTGTTGATGCTGATTCCAAGATAGACGAAGTCCTTCACCATCTCGAAAGTGTTATTGTCAACAGTGATATATCAACACTCTAAAATTCAGCTCGAATACTAATACGCACTTTGAATGCTAAGCACGCAATTCATATTACCTGTATTCCAATCATGCAACACAAACATACTAAATTATCAATGAGCATTGAACAATTAGAGGCAAATGACAGCAAATGATATGAGTGTGAACAATTTCGAAAATGATCGCTTTGGTAATGATAATAAGAATCAAGATTATAGTCGCAAAAGAGAATAGAAGGTTAGAATTAGGTACATACGAGTATAAGGTGGAATTATTTGTGACATTCACAGCAAATAGTGTCTTGCCAAACACACACTTTCTTTAATGTACACAACATATGTATGTATGTAAATATATCTAAACTATGATGAACATATTTCTATGTGCATATATTTACTTATACCTTACCATATACCTATGCATCCTATATGTATGAGTGCTCATATTTGCATAGTAGATGTGTGGAAATACAATAGACATTCAGAGCATTGATTGTATGTTGTATATTCTACTATATTATATTCGTTGATTCAATGTGCTGCATTTGACAATTATGTATGGTTCATTTCTCATGGATGTCACAACGATGGCAGCATAATACTTGAAATTACTACCAAACAATGGGTGCCTAAAATCCAACTGCTGCTTCTGCAACAACTTATTACATAGTATGGTAGGTGAATACATACAAGTACACATGGAAGACACTCCTCATATATTCACAATCGTCATCACCATCATCATCATCAATAACATTACCAGCAGCAGCAGCAGCAGCAGCAGCAGCATCATCATATTTGTAGCAAGAGCATTTAACGTACTCGTGCATATTAATCAATAATGATGTATGTTATGTGAACTCCTTTTTGAATGAATGACCAAACAACAATGGTCTTTGGGTGCAGATTATTCGAATGCTCATATTTATGCAATATATACGAGTATGTATGTAGGCACGAATATAAATCCCTATATTACCGTTGTTTGTGTTGGATAGTTTTGCATTTGTGTATCTCCCTCTATACCGTGGAGTGTACAATGCGCTTCTCCTGCTGTAACACCAACAGCTACAACATCAAAGCAAACAAATAACGGCCTTTCTACTGAAGTGCATGACCCAGTAGTTAAAGCAACTAGTGCGATGACTAATAAAGAACCAGTTGCTGTTCAAACTGGAATTGATCGCTACATTACTGTAGTAAAGCGAAAAAGAAGTCCACAAAATTCAAAACAAATGAATTCAACAAAAATTCAAAAGCAGAACACTGCCCCTATTAGTTCGGAAAATAGATACGCTTTGCTTTCAGGTGATGAAAGTGACGAAAATATTATCTCCAAGAAAAATTTCAAACCCCCACCCATTTTCTTAAGAGAACGCAACTCAGATAAGTTGATTTCTAGAATTACAAGTCTTATAGGACCAAAGAATTTCCACGTTGTTCCTATTCGCAAAGGCCAAATTGAGGAAACGAAAGTGCAAATCTACAGCGAAACTCATTATCGCAAAGTAATTGCGGAATTTGATGCTGTAAAAAAGAATTACTACACATATCAGCTAAAAAGTAGTAAGGGCTTAATCGTTGTACTCAAAGGCGTCGAACCCAACGTTGACATTAACGAAATCAAACTTGCCCTTCAGGAAGAAGGGTTTCAAGCCAAAACAGTATTCAACATTCTCAACAAGAGCAATATACCTCAACCGTTATATCGTATTGAGCTTCAGCCTGAAACAAAACCCCTGAAAAAAGGTGAAGTACACCCCATATATAAAATTCGATATTTATTGCATCGCAAAATCACAATCGAAGAACCCCATAAGAGAACTGGACCTCCTCAGTGCAGTAACTGCCAAGAATATGGACATACTAAGACATATTGTACCCTGCCAGCTGTTTGTGTGATTTGTGGAGATCTCCATAAATCAAACATATGCCCAAAATCTAAAGGCGATGCTAGCATGAAAAAATGCAGCAATTGTGGAGGTAATCACACCGCAAATTATAGAGGTTGCCCAGTATATACAACCCTAAAGCTAAATTTCTCCGCTAGCAATCAACCTCTAAAACCAGTTGAGCAAACTCAGATAGCCAACTCAAGTAAGAGACAAAATATTGATGCAACACAATTCTTCTCTGCAATCCCAAACAAGAATCAAACCAATTCATACGCTAGCGTGTTAAAACAAAACACACACCAACAAAGCAATGTAAATAATGAGCAGAAACACTCACTGCCCACCCAACAGCCAAGTACCCTTGAACATTTGCTTCAAACATTAATTCAGAATATGAACCAATTCATGAACTCAATGCAAACAATGATGCAAGAAATGATGAAAAATCAATCGATGTTACTCCAAACATTGCTATCCAGACCATGAGTTGTCTCAAGATATGCCACTGGAACGCCAACGGCTTAAGCCAGCACCGTTTGGAGCTAATTCAATTCCTTGCATCCAACCAAATCGACATAATGATGATATCTGAGACCCACTTCACTGACAAAAATTGCTACCAAATACCATATTACAAACTGTACACCACAAATCATCCGCATGGTAAGGCACGCGGAGGAACTGCCATATTGATAAAAAGCAGAATAAAACATCATGTTCTCGAAGATTTCAGTAGCGTCTACTTGCAAGCAACATCTATATGTCTGGAAGAATACATCTCTAAGCTAGTAATATCTGCGATATACTGTCCCCCAAGATACAGTATTACCGAACAGCAATATAAAGAATTTTTCTCAACTCTTGGTAGCAAATTCCTGGTTGCTGGCGATTTCAACGCCAAACACACTCACTGGGGCTCCCGCTTAATAACTCCAAAAGGCAGAAGACTATGTTCAATCATCACTAACCACGGCTACGATGTTATTTCAAATGGTCAACCGACATATTGGCCGACGGACAAGAGGAAAATACCCGATCTCATAGACTTTGGAGTCGCCAAAGGTTTGCAGATGGAAAATATCTCCACAGAGTGTAATTATGATCTATCATCTGACCACTCACCCACGGTAATATCTATAAAATCACCAAGCCCCCAAGGTAATTGCGTTAGAAAGAAAATAGACTGGTTAAAATTCAAGAAATATATAAATTCCCATCTTCCTCTGAGTACTGTATTAAGAAATGGACACGATGTAGACTCAGCACTCGAAAAATTCAACCAGCTGCTCTCATTAGCTCTCAGCTCAGCCACCTGCACAAAGGTATGCAAGCAATCAAACTATAGCCCATACACACCAGCCGATATTGAATTGCTAGTAAGACAGAAAAGAAGACTCCGAAGACAATGGCAAGAATTCAGATCACCGAATCTGAAAACACAGCTACAGCACTGCACTCGAAAGTTAAAGCAAGCCTTAAAAAATAAAAACAACAAAGAGTTAGAAGAGCACATAGCGAAATTAACACCTGGTGAAGCGTCAGACTACTCTTTGTGGAAATCAGCAAAAAACTCAAATCGGCCAATTCTCACTGATTCCCCCATCCGTTTGAGTGACGGTAATTGGGCTAGAAGCAACTGTGAGAAGGGTTTGGCTTTTGCAAACCACCTAAAAAGTGTGTTTACACCCAATCCACCCTCTTCACAGTCCTCATTACTAAAATTAACTTCTCAACCATGCTCAATAACGCTCAAAATAAAAAAAAAGGACATATTCAAAGCAATTTATAAAGATTTAAACCCAAAAAAATCACCTGGTCCAGATAAAATTACCGGTAAAATGATAAAAGAGCTACCTCCGGCTTCAGTAATTCATCTCATGCACATTTTCAATGCTATCCTTCGTATTAAACACTACCCCAAATGCTGGAAAACTTCAAAAATTATTATGATAGCAAAACCAGGAAAAGACCCTACAAAAGTTGCATCGTACAGACCTATCAGCCTCCTGCCTCTACTTTCTAAAGTATTCGAAAAGCTACTTGTCATGAATATAACTCCATTTATTAATCTCAACCAACTGATTCCTCAACATCAGTTTGGATTTAGAAAACAGCACGGCACAATAGAACAAGTCCACCGCATTGTAACTCTGATAAGGAACACTTTTGAAGAAAAAAAGTATTGCTCAGCTGTCTTTCTTGATATCACTCAAGCTTTCGATAAAGTATGGCACGATGGCCTTATTTACAAACTCAAACTATTACTGCCTGCAAATGTCTCCTCATTGCTTAGTAGCTACCTCACGAAAAGACAATTTCTCGTACATCACAAGGATTACACAACAAATCCATTGGATATTCACGCTGGCGTTCCTCAAGGAAGCGTTTTGGGCCCCTTACTGTATCTCTTATACACTACAGATATGCCCAGCAATAACCATACATTTATATCGACCTTTGCAGATGATACGGCAATATTGTGCTCTCGCTCTAACCCCATAGAAGCTACTAAACTCCTGCAGACTCATATCGATTCTCTCGAAATCTGGCTAGCAAAATGGCGTATAAAAGTCAATGAATCAAAGAGCGTACATGTAACCTTCACGCTAAGGCCAGATACATGTCCCCCACTTAAAATTAATGGCCAATCAGTTCCACAATGTTCCTCAACAAAGTACTTGGGTATTCACCTCGACAGAAGGCTGACCTGGAAAAATCACATAGAGGCAAAGAAAACTCAGATCAAGCTTAAAATTAATCAGTTATGGTGGCTGTTACACAAAAGATCAAAGTTGAATCTCGAATACAAAGTGCTATTATATAAAGCAATCCTGAAGCCAATCTGGACTTATGGTATTCAGTTTTGGGGCACCGCATCTCCTTCAAATATCGAAAAATTGCAGCGAATACAATCCAAGTGTCTGCGAATTATTGTAAACGCGCCTTGGTATATGAGGAACGTTAACATCCATCGAGATTTAAATGTACCCACAATTTCTGAGGAAGTTGCAATGTCTTGCAGAAGCTACATTCAAAAATTACACAGTCATCCGAATCCCCTTGCTAGGCAATTGTTGCTGAGCACGGGGCATCGTCGATTAAAAAGAAAAGACACACTGAATATGCTGTGAAATTGCTATACCTCGTGACTCAACAAATTGTGATGGAACGTTGGGAATATCACATAATTTTATTTAGTTTGTAAGATTTGATTACATATTGTTAGTTTCTAAGTAATTTTAGAAAGATTCAATAAAAAAGCTTGTTAAAAAAAAAAAAAAAAAAAAAAAAAAATTTGTGTATTTGTTCAAGAGGCGTTAATATTCACAATACATATACACATACTCATACATATTCAAACTTATGCCTTGAATGGTGAAAAACTGAAATTTATAGTTTTCATATTAGGCATTTAGTAGACATGTTTATGCGTCTACAGGGTTTGCCTTATTCCAATATTTTTGATATTGGCAGCATTCAGCATAAATACAGGAACGAATTAGAATAAATCAGTGAAATTATTGAAAATTGTTTCCTAAGTAGGACCGGATAATAATACAAATAATATGAAGCATCGGATAGTGGATGAGTAGTTCGGATAGTGGTTGAGTGTATACTTTTTCTAAGTAAAAGATCACTGTTTGGTGAATCTATAAATGTCTTCTCCAAGTTATTCCATATAGCGGCTGAATACCGAATCGCAGTACTGGCTTACAGTTTTAAGAGTAAAAAGGACTGCATTATTTTTCCAATAGATGGCTTTAGTAATCTGTATCTCACATTGCATAAGTGCGATCGGGTAACGCTAGATGGCGTTAGAAAGATATGATTTCGCACTAAATAAACTTTTCAGCCAGTTTTGTGATTGCTTGACTCAGTATTGTTTGACCACGCGTCAAAAATGGACACCAGTAACGAGAAAATACGCCATATTTTACAGATTTTCTTCGATAAAGGCGAAAACTCAAGCCAGACGGCTCAAAATGTGAATAGTGTTTATGGTTCTGATACTTTAACAGCCAATCATGTGCAATTTTGGTTTCGTCGATTCCGTTCCGGTAATTTTGATGTCAAAGATGCACCACGCTCTGGAAGGCCAATTGTCGAAAATATCTATAAAATAATGCAAATCGACGAGTCTGGCCGTCATGTAAGCACTGTTTCTATTGCCCAGGAGCTAAACATTGCACAAAAAACCGTTTGGAACCATTTAAATAAGACTGGATACAAAAAGAAGCTCAATGTAAACCTCATAGACCGAATTTCCATCTGCGAATCGCTACTGAATCGCAACAAAATCGATCCATTTCTGAAGCGGATGGTTACTGCCGTTGAAAAGGGGGTCACTTACAACAACGTCAAGCGAAAATGGTGGTTGTCGAATAGCGGTGAGCCAGCGCAAACGGTGCCCAAGCCAGGATTGACGATCGGGAAGGTTTTGCTATGTTGGTCGGATTGGCAGGGAATCATCTATTATGAGCTGCTTCCCTTCGGATCTGTACTATCAACAATTGAACCCTCTGAAGGAAGCAATCCCCCAGAAGCGGCCAGCATTGGCCAAAAGGAGAGGAATTGTGTTCCATCAGGACAACGCCAAGCCACACACACATCGATAGTGACTCGCCAGAAGCTCCGGGAGCTTGGTTTGGAGGTTCTTATGCATCCACCTTATAGTCCGAACCTTGCACCAAGTGATTACTACTGCGAATGATTTTTCTGGTGAAAAATTCGCCTCAAGAGAAGCTTGTGAAAATCGACTGTCCCATTTTTTTGCCAATAGGGACAAAGGTATCAATGAGAGTGGAATTGAAGTGAATTATGAAATTACCTTCAAAATGGCAACAAGTTATCGAACAAAACGGTGCATATTTGACCTATATCGGATCATTCTAACTATGCTAAATAAAACCTTCAATTTAATGCAAAAATAATGGATTTCTTTTTACTAGACCTTATATGTATCATATTCACCGACCAGTTAATGTTGGATATTTAATAAGATAATTACGTAGAAAAACAACATCGAACAATTCATCAAGAAATACCGACTTTTCCATAAATAGTAATCACCAACCAATTGGGTATTTTAATATGTTCAGTCATTTTGTGTCGGAGCTACTATAAGCCTCGCCCAATTCGGACTAAGGTGGTTTAATGTTTTTTTAATTTTATTTCAGCGACTTTGTATGTCAGCCACTTTAAGAAGTAGGCGTGGCTTATTGATTTCATGCCAACATATTTCCAACTACAATATTTATCTAGGTTGTCCTATGCAAAAGACTGCCAACGTTACAGTGATTCAAAGTTAAAAGAAATTCAGGCACTTTGTGTACCTTTGGAGCTTCCAGCACTTTTGCAGGATATAACATTTATATAAGTTAATAGCGCCAAAGTGAATATCAAATAGAAATTCTAATATTATTTAATGGACTTGATTATTGATTTATATTACATTTGTGGCTTTAAAAGAATAAATTCATGTGTAATAATTATTTAATATACTTACGTATTCTTGATTTACGTCAATTCATCTTGAATTCATAATATATAATATATTCATAATATATGTGAACATAATTCTCATTACGTACAAACGTACGAGTATGTATGTATGTACAAGTACTAATTAATAAGCCTATTATAAAGTCGACACATCGCATTAACTTTATAATGCGACTACAGTAAAGTATAAAATTTTGTATGAAATAATGGTATGATTCATATGTAGTGTGTTCAATCGTATTAGTATAAAGCCCTTATTATGAGTTGCATTCGATTTTCGAACTCATATAAAATTTCTTGTAAATGTGAATTATTAAATGACATATTATTTTAAGATATTTGGACGATATGAAAAGGAATCGCAAAATTTAAAGAGACCGAATATTAATCTTTAGTCACTTAATCTGCAAGGCACATAAATTTTCATTGACATATCTAAAATATGATATATAAACAAAGTAGCATTGGAAATTATTTTTTTTTTATTGTCCATGATTATAATCCATAGAAGATACTTCCAGGGAAAATATGAAGCAATTCGCTAAAAATGAAAAAAAAATGCTTTAATGGCAATATTAATTATATTTGTGAGTTTTTAGAGAAGTATATATAATATGTACTAAAACTAAAAAAAAAAAATAAATTCAATTCCTAAAACAGCTCAAATTTGCACTTAATAATACCCTGTGTGTTTTTTTTTCTATGTAATTTATGACAGATATAAAATACATACCTACTTAATATCAGATATTTTGTATATTTTTTGGTACCAATCATTTATGATAGTAACGGGTGCTTTTTTGCGGCATTAGATCTTTAGATAGCAATATTTATGGTTTGACAGATGAGAATTGTCAAAATGTGGTGACATTTCTGTTCAGTCAAATTTGTCATTTCATCATGAATCGTTTAACGCTAGAAGAACGTTTGACAGATAAGGATTGTGAAACTGTGTTGTCATTTCTGTTTAGTAAAATTTTTAAAAATTTGGCATTTCATCATAAATTGATTAACGCTAGAACAACGCTTCGAAATTGTGAAATTTTATTTTCAAAAAAATAATTTCATTCGCGAAGTTCATAGAACATTTTAATCGAAAAATTGTGTTTAGTAATAAAGCTCATTTCTGGTTGAACAATTACATTAATGAACAAAATTACCGCATTTGGAGCAAATACAGTCTTCAAACTGTCATTGAATCACAATTACATCCATTAAAATTGACTGTTTGATGTGATTTACACGCTGGCGGCATCATCGGTCCTAACTTCTTTCGAAATGAGTATAGTGCTGCCGTTACGGTGAATGGCGAGCGTTGTCAAGCTATGATGACTGACATTTTGTTTCCACAAATTGACCAGCTAAACATCGACGACATTTGGTTTCAACACGATGGGGCTACATGCCACACAGCGCGTGCTATAATCGAGTTATTGCAAAAATCAATTTTCTTTCCAAAGGCGGTCCTGTTAATTGGCCTTCTCGTTTATGGGACTGTGTTAAGTTATTGATTTATGCCGACAAAGCAGCGACTCTTGAAGTATTGAAAGTCAATATTCAAGCCACCATTGACGAAATACGGCCAGATTTATTGGAAAAAGTGGTAAAAAAATGGACTGATCGAATAGAGCATGTAACTCGTAGCCCCGTGGTGGACATATACCCGAAATCATATTTAAAAAATAATTTCCATGAAATTGTCTAAGACTAAAATATAATAAATTTCATTTCAATAATATTTCTTTCCTTATTTTGGTTCAAAGTTCTAAAGAAAGTTCAGAAAAACACCCGTTAGTTAACTGCTAGTGTAAAAAAGTAATGCTCTTTGTACGACATATCATCGACATGTTATGAAAATATAAAAATTGTATGTAATAATAATAAGTATTTACTAACAATATATGTATATAAATAACAGAGAAACAAAGTTAAATTCACAGACGCAGCGGTGAGCCCAACAAGAACAATTAAAATGATGCAAGTGAATATACCACATATGTCCTTGTGTATACACATATTGTATGTGTGCCACTAACAACTTTGTTTTTGCCTTAAAACGTCAGTGACATTGAACAAGAGAATAAAATACAAGAAAGATTAAAAGAAAGTGTGAGACTGTTGACATGTAATCTTCTTCATTTTAATTAATTTATAAACAAGCATGTACGTGTAAGCTGTGTGTGTGGCAAGTTTACAAAGTCATGTTTTTACGCTGCAAGCAATTTTCATCGTCGTTACTAACATATTATCAGCATTGCCATAATTTTGGATCTCAATTTTCATAATTTACGAATTTATGAAAGTAAGAAAATTATTACCAGCGTAGTATCAGCGGTGAGTACGTTAGTCTTCTGTATATTAGGCAATTAAATATAAGAGAAAGTATCAAGACATATGTGTATGTCAATAACAACTAGATAACTCAACAGTATTAGCAATATTGTCTATTGCAAGTTAGAGTACATATATGCGAGGCTGCGGGCTTATCGCTATAGACATGAGCCTCAACATAGTCCCACAAAAAATAGTCTAAAGGCGTTAAATCGCACGATCTAGGCGGCCAATTGACCGGCCCCAAACGTGAAATAAACTGTTCACCGAACTCGCCTCTTAATTGGGCCATTGCCTCTAGCATTTTGGGCAGAAAAAAGTTTGTAATCATCGCACGGTAACGCTCGCCATTTACAGTAACGTTCCTGCCTTCGTCGCCTTTGAAAAAGTACACCAAACAGTGCATTTTTCGGAATGCATTGGCAGTTTTGGCAATGCTTTTGGCTGCTCTTAACACCAAATATGGCAATTTTGCTTGTTCACGTATGCATTCCACCAGAAATGAGCTTCGTCGCTGAACATAATTTTCCGATTAAAAAGTGAATCTTCATCCAACTTTGCCAGCGCCCATTCACCAAAATTTAGCCATTGTGGTAGATCCTTTGGCTTCAATTCTTACACCAGCTGTATTTTAAAAGGTTCTACACTCAAATCTTTTCACAAAATTTTCCACGTAATGGACCAATTGTTGCGACCGGCGCCAAATCGATAATTCACGGTCATCAACAACACTGGCGGATACAACTACGATATTTTCCTCTGTCCGCACTCTACGTATGCATGTAGGTGGTTTAGTGTCGAATAATGTAAAGTTAGTACGAAATTTAGTCACAAGATTCCGAATAGCCAACTCAGATCTCCCAAACTGACCATAAAATAGAAGAAAAGTCGATTCATGGTTAAATTATAGACCAAACTGAACGTCTTTGACAGTAAGATGTTACACGAAAACCGCTGATCTGCCAAAAACAGTGTTGCCAAAAAGAAAGTTGCTAAAAAATCAACCTGTAGAACGGAAATTGCTCAAATAAGGGTAACTTCTAGGGCAACCCCACGATATTATGAGAACGAAGGACAGAAGATCCTAACGTCTTAGGTTAAGATGGTACAGACCAAGCATAGAGACAGTAGGAATATCGAGAGAGAGAGAGAGAGAGAGAGAGAGAGACAGACAGAGACAGAGAGAATATTTTCAATATATTAAACTTCTTGTGCTCTTTTCACGTTTTTTGTTTTTTTTTTTCAATCGTCCAGTATATCTATATATATCTATATATATAGTTTAGCATTTAATTACGTCCTTGAACACAAGCATTTAATATATTCGCCTTGAAATTTAAATTTAATGATAACCCATGAAATGTAAGTTCACATTTTTTGTTTTCTTGGATTCTTATAGTAAAATGAAAACGAAAAATAAAAATGAATGCATATGTATGAGAACATATGACTATTTGTACCTACATAATTATGAGTTGTAGCTACTAACTAGTAACAAAACTTTGGCAGTAGGATTCAAATTGCTGCAATTGTGAATGCCTGTGGGATTTCCGTATGTAAATTGCTCTATATTTAGTCGATGAATGGGAGCAAAGAAACAATATGAAATCTAAATTAAGAGAAGAAAAAGAAGAAAACGAACGAATAAGTGAAAACAGAAAAGACTAAATGGTCAAAAGTGATTTGACAATGTGTAAACGCAGTCGCATAAAAATGTGACCAAACCAGCGTAATTAAGCACTGTGCAAAAAAAAAAACATACAATGTGTTACTAAAACGGAAGAAAAATGGCATTTATGCTAACATTGACCTGGAAAAATGCAAAACTCGTACATATTGTAGTCACAAAAGAGCAGAATGATAGGAAAATGGATGGCTAGTTAATGGTAGGACATAGTAGAGTAGGATATTGAAAAAAATATGATAATAAAAAAGGACATCCTTAATGTGACAACGAATTTATATCGTATTTTCTATATTTTCAGTGCAGCAAGTGCGTGCCACAATCGATTAAAAATCAATTATTTTAAAGCTTTCGTTAAATTTACATAAAAGTGGAATTTTTTGTTCCTTCTCAGTTCCCTCTCAGTGACTAGTATTTTCATCAAATAAATTTTAAACTTTTATTGTTCATACGAATGCATATATATACGATTTTACATTTATAGATATACTATATATTCGATTAAAATCTTTGTAACACATGCATGTACAATATACTTTAAAAGCTCAAATCAGAATGAATTGTCATTGGGAAAATGTTTGTTCCCTCGAACTGTTTTCATTGCATTAAATTCATAAAATAACATGACATATCGTAAAAATTTAAGAGAATACACACACACACACACACATACTTATATTGTTCATCCGTAAGAAAAAAGAAAATTGTATAGAAAAAAAATACAAAGGGTATATCGTACTTACAGTGTGACGAATAATAATCATAAACATGACAATAATAAAATAAAACACAATGATATGAAACTCGTAAAAAAGACACATTCTTTGCTATTGTGCTGCCACTGCCACTGCCACTGCCAATGACTGGTCTTGTTATCCCTCATAACCTAACATTTGAAGGTTTAGATTATGTGCTGAGTTATCCCCCCATCTTTTGTTGTTGTTGTTGTTGTTGTTTGTTGTTTTGAATTATCATACTCGTATTTGTCTCATTTATGCTGTTGTTTTCGATTTTAATCTGCATATCGCTATACTTATATCGTATCGTTATAGAGAGAATCGCCTTTTGAATTTAGTTTTTCTTCTGTTTCATTTTATATCTATTTATGTTTATTGTTTATTTGTTTGTTTGTGTGTGTGTGTGTGTGTGTTTTTTTTTTTCTTCTCATTCAAATCTATATATCTAACAATCGTTTACACGCGTAAGCATATACCTATGTATATCGATTTGAAATATGCTATCAAACTAAATTAAGTTGAAACAAATAAACGAACATTTACTTCATAATATTATTCAATTATGTAATGACGTTAGGAATGGTATATATGTACCGATTACTTTTCTACTACTCTAATAACCCTCGGATGACTATGATTCTCTTACGGTTTACCCCCCAACAATTCTGTGCGCCATTAAAAAATAATGAATAGATACTATTAAACAATTTGTAAACATTTTCATGTAGTGTAGTATAAATTTACTCAATTATCGGATGCTAATGGAACATCTTAGGCCGTCCAATAGGATCGATTAAAATGGATGATAGCGAAAATTTCGTTGAGAAATGTAACCATTACAATTGTATAATTGTAAATGACAGAAATTAAGGAACGATCACAACAATAAAAGAAGAAAAAAATTCCAATCGATCAATATGCGAACATAGACAACGAAAACATCCTTAAATTTCCTAGTAAAATGCCACAGTCGTATCAGTAAAATGAAATGAAATTAACGTTGCCCTATAAAATTGATTACTTGTGTATTCTTTCTCTTTCTCTCTTGATCACATATATAGTGTGTCGTTAATAAAATAATATTTTCATTTTCAAAATATCAAAATTTATCACAGCTTGGATTCTTTGTTTGGTAACTTCGCGCTACATAGCTTGTAAATTGTTTGAATGTTTGAACTACACAGCTTCTCATTTGGCTGATTATGGTTAATACCCCACTGCTTGATTTTTAATGGTTGAATAAATTTTATCAAATTAGTTCAAATTAATAAATGAATTTATTTTACATACATTAATTTTACTCACTGTGAGTAATTGGCACATTTACTAGAATGCTGCAAGAATGTATTCGTTTGCATCTTCAAAACACTCCATTCATATTAGAATAGAATCTCTCATTAATTCTCTCTAAGCAAATACAAATTAGAATGAATAAAATAGAAATAGAATGGAATGGAGTGTATATTTCATTTTAATAGAATGAGTAGAATCTCAACATTTGCAAATGGACGTAAAGCATTTGAGAGTACTCTAAACATTCGTTTTGCTTTTCTATGTTACATTACAATACATATAAGCAAAAAATACAGTAGATAAGAGAACATGACACAGTATTCATCATCATCAGTGCCTGTCATGAAAAGCAACAACAATTATAACATACAACATACTCGTAGTACTCTCAAACTCTCGCAGTACTCTCAAACTCTCGTAGTACTCTCAAATATTCGTTTATTTGAATAGAACAAAAGAAATGTATGGAATATTTCTTGTACAAGAAATGAGTGGAGTATTTTGCAATTATTGTACATGTTTTGAAAGTAAAGAGAACAATTCGAAAATTAATATATTCTCGCAGCTCTTTAATAAATATATTTCGATTTGTATTGATTTCATTTCTTTCCCTCACTTAAAAAGTGAAACCTTTTCTTGTTGGAACACACTATTTATGTATTATTGAAAGTTTGTGTACTTTTCTTATTATTTTTATCATTTTATTCTCGTAAATATTTGGTCCTTTATTAAAGATAATGCATTTGTGTTGACGTTTGTGTTAATTTTTTTTTTTCCTTGTAGTTGTATATATATATTAAGAGGCAAATGCCCTTGTGCCATGAGTGTACTGCTATGTGCATGGGTAGAAACGAAAAAATCAAAGACAATGTAAAGTGTTTTTCGCACTCATTTACACATTCATTCATTTTTATACCCTGCATAATGCAATATGCATGGTATATTCATTTCGGTCAGATGTTTGTGTCCACTTGAAGGAATCTCCGAAGATATAGACATGGATATATATTCGTGATCAGCGTCGATTAAATTTTCGATTTAACGATGTCCGTCCGTCCGTCCGTCCGTCTGTCTGTCACCTGGCTGGTTCGCACGATAACTTGAGTAAATATTGAGCTATTTGGATGAAATTTGGCATAAGTAATCTATGATCCAAGGGTACGGAGGGGATTGATATTGGGCATGATCGGTCAATAAACACGCCCACACCAAGCATTCAAAGCGACTAACCTCGAAATTTTCAAAATCTTTAACTTGCTATAACTCACACAATATACCACTTGGGACAACAATATTTTGCACATAGAGTTATATTATACTACTATATAACCTCACTAAAAGTGGATGAGCCACGCCTACTTTCTAGCGTAGTTCCCATACAAAGTGTCTGTACTTCTTTTAAATTGAAACTGCTGTAACTTTTACAATCTTCTGTCCAGAATAACCATAATTGACACTTAGATTAACACGGCAGTGAGAAATAATATGGCAGAAAATCAATGTGCCACGCCCACTCCTTTTTGGGTCTCCCATACAAAGTTGCGGAAATTAAAAAAAATGTTACCGGTTATAACTTGCAAACTATTCAGCGTAGAATAACGAGATTTAAGGTGTGGATTAGTATTGTACGAGCAACTAGGCTCACAGAAAATGGGCGCACCACGCCCAGTGTTTATCGTAGCCCCCATACAAATTTTAAATTGAAACAGCTGTACCTTCGGCAATTTTCTGTCTAGAATAACCATAATTGACACTTAAATTAATATCGTAGTCGGCAAAAATCTGGCAGAAAATCAGTGTGCCGCGCCCACTCCTTCATGGGTCTCCCATACAAAGTCGAGTGAATTAAACTAAAATTTTAAGCTACATAGCTTACAAACCATTTAGCCTAGGACAACGAGACTTAGGGCATGGATTAGTATTGTATGAGCAACTAGGCTCACAGAAAATGGGCGCACCACGCCCAGTGTTTATCGTAGCCCCCATACAAATTTTAAATTGAAACAGCTGTAACTTAGGCAATCTTATGTCTACAATAACCATAATTGACACTTAAATTAATATCGTAGTCGGAAATAATCTGGCGAAAAATCAGCGTACCACGCCCACTTCTTATTGGGGCTCCCATACAAAGTTGAGGAAATTAAACAAAAATGTTAACCACCATAACTTAGAAACTATTCAACGTAGGACACCAAATTTAAGGTGTGGATTAACATTGAAAAATTAATTGGATTTACTAGAAAGTGGTAAGCCACGCCCACTTTTTATATAGCTCCCATACTAAGCCTCGGAATTATCTTAAAATCCTTTTACTTCGTCAAAGTCAACCATATTTCGGGTGTAAATTAGTAGTATATGCAAAAATTGTTTCTCGAAAAGTGGAAATAAAAGAAAAGTTGGATATTCGAGTAAACTTTTTATATATAAATCTACATATGCAGGGTATAGTTTGGTCGGCCCCAGCCGACTGTAAGGAGATTTTTTTTAATCCTATATGTATATGTATAATATAATTTTATATGACCTTAATGAGAAATGAAGCATTCAACAGTGAACCTCTGTACTATGTAGATTGGTAAAGTCGAAAGCACATTATTATTTGAAGATATGATAATGGAAAGTTAATATCGCAAAATTTGTTTTGTTTGCGGAAGGATTTGGGTATAAAACCTTTTAAAATACAGCTGGCGTAAGAGCTGAAACTACACGTCCTACCTCAGCGGCTAACTTTTGGTAACTGGGCGCTGGCTTAGTTGGATGAAGATCCACTTTTTTATAATTTCTGGTTGAATGGATATGTAAACAATCAAAATTGTCATATTTGGTGTGAAGTTCTTGCAATGTGCCAGGAGCAAAATAAATTTCCTTGTGATTTTTAATTTTTTAAAGAAAATCAATTTTCTTCATATTCAAAGAGTAAAAGTTCGTTCTGCCGTTTGTAACACCAGTCAAGAGAAATGACATATGTATGTTAATATGAAAGAGTATATACATATATTATACAGAAAACTTTAATGAAAATTTTGTAGTAAAATGTTTGAGACAGGTCTACTAAAGTTCAAATATTCATGATTAATATGAGTAAGATTTATTTCGCTTTAAAGATAAATTTTAAATATACATGTGAATGGAAGAAGTTTTGTTATTTACCACGTGCCATTATATATATGAAAATAGAAGGGGGGGGGCATAAGATGAAAATTTAATGCAATGGGAAAAACGTGGCAATAATATAATAACTATGTTCGAGTTGATGACATCGAAAAAAAAAAAAACCATAAAGGACAACAATAGAATTATAAATTGAACAGGTGTCTAAAATAGAAGGCAAATTCCCAGAATGTTCATAGTGTCGGGTCATTCACTTGAAATAGCAACATCTGCGACGACATTCTGATATATTAATACGTCACGTGCCTACAACAATTCAAAAAGTATCATACATTCAACATCAAGTTATTGAATGCATATTTTATGATTCTTGCGTTGAGACAACGTAACGCGAGAGATTAAGGAAAATGTATATGAAAGTAATTTCCAAATAAAGAGAGAATATAGAATTCCATATCTGCACTTAAAATCGTGTTTTCTATATTCGCATTTACGTATGTATCACTTTTATGGTATTTTGTAATATGCTTTTATGGAATTTGTAAACTCTTGCCAAATCTTATCAACAAATGCCAATATATCTATATCAATATCAATACACCTATATACCATTAAATTCATTGTAATTATTATATTCACATAAAACGAAAGATTTTAATCACAAATCAACATCAGAAGTCAATAAAAACTTCAGCCTGAGGGGGTAAAAGGTCAAATATAAGAAATCATATTTTTATATGACACACACACACACATAAATCGAAATGAATCTGCAGGAGGCACACTTGTAAAAGGAGTAGTAAAAAGAAATCCATTATTTTTCCAATAGATGGCATTAGTAATCTGTATCTCGCGTTGTGTAAATGCGATCGGGTTACGTTAAATAGCGTTAGGAAGATAGGATTTCGTACTAAATAAACTTTTCAGGCAGATTTGTGATTGCTCCACTCAGTTTTGTTTGAGCACGCGTCAGAGATGGACATCAGTAAAAAGAAAAAACGCCATATTTTACAGTTTTTCTTCGATAAAGGCGAAAACGCAAGCCAAACGGCTGAAAATGTGAATAGTCTTTATAATCCTGATACTGTAACAGCCAATCATATGCAATTTTGGTTTCATCGATTCCGTTCCGGTAATTTTGATGTCAAAGATGCAAGGTCAATTGTCGAAAATATCCATAAAATAATGGAAATCGTCGAGTCTGACCATCATGTAAGCACTGTTTCTATTGCTCAGGAGATAAACATTGCACAAAAAACCGTTTAGAACCATTTAAATAAGACTGGAATCAAAAAGAAGCTCGATGTATGGGTGCCACGCGAGTTAACGCATAAAACCTTATGGACCGAATTTCCATCTGCGAATCGCTGCTGAATCGCAACAAAAACGATTCATTTCTGAAGCGGATTGTTACTGGTGATGAAAAGTGGATCAATTACGACAACGTCAAGCGAAAATGGTCGTGGTCGAATCGCGGTGAGCCAGCGCAAACGGTGGCCAATCCAGGAATGATGGTCAGGAAGGTTTTGCTATGTGTTTGTTGGGATTGGCAGGGAATCATCTACTATGAGCTGCTCCCCTATGGCCAAACTCTTAATTCGGACCTGTACTGTCAACAATTGGACCGTCTGAATGAAACAATCGCCCACAAGCAGCCAGCTTTGGCCAATAGGAGAGGAATTGTGTTCCATCAGAGGACAACGCCAGGCCACACACATCGATAGTGACTCGCCATAAGCTCCGGAAGCTTGGGTGGGAGGTTCTTATGCATCCACCTTATAGTCCAGACCTGGCACCAAGTGATTACTACCTGTTCCTGTCTATGGCAAATGATTTTGCTGGTGAAAATCGCCTGTCCCAGGTTTTTGCCAATAGGGACGAGGATTTCTATGAGAGTGGCATTATGAAATTACCTTCAAAATAGCCACAAATTATCGAATAAAACGGTGCATATTTGACCTAAATTGGGTCATTCTAACTATGCTAAATAAAGTCTTCAATTGAATGCAAAAATAATGGATTTCTTTTTACTGGAACTTATAGAAATGCAATCCTTATTATATACAACGTATAGTATAAATAAAAAAGTTATGTTGTAAATATGGCACTCCAGTCAATTTATTAAACAATTTGGCGATTATCTATATGACCGCCGATAAGAGCATTTTACAAATGGATTTATTTGAAAAGTTGATATTTGATATGTTCAGGTTTTCTTCCAATATTCATTAATGCGGACCAACTTTTAATATTCTATTTACATGCAGGTTATAAATTCTATTTAGAAGTACGTTAATGTAAAAGTTATGGTATTTGCCAACTGTTACCAGCAATGTACATACTATTACTCAATAACAGAAGAAAGTAGAATATTTACAAATAAAAACAAATAATAACAATGAAATTCTAGTTGCTTAGGAAGAAGAAGAAAAAGTGTTTACTTATTAAAAAGTTTCATAATTCTATTTCATAAACTAACAATTGCTGCGCTTTAGAAAATTAGGTCGATTGCATTGCGATCACATGAAAGAAGCATTCAAGAATTCACAAAGCTTTATGCTTATCCCAAAGGACTAGCCATTTGTGCATGTTAACCTAACCATTGTTAGCATTGCTACAAGTCATTGTCGTTTTTATTAGAGCACTCACATATTTTCTAGTATGAAAAAATTCCACTAAAAATGATAAAATAGAAAAAAATTACATTGAAATACTATGCTTTTCACTTTCTAAATAAGTTATAGCAAAAGGAGAAGCAATATATAAGTTTTATTCTATATGTACATTAGGGTGGTCCTTAAAATCAAATGAGCAATTTTTTTCAATCCCACTCTCTCAACAGCCGTAACACTATGATCAAGATTATCATATGCAAATTTTGATCCTGATTGGTGATGGTTAAAGCTTGTCGCACAGGGGTGAAAGTTCAAATTATTATATGTAGAGTCAAAAAATATAAATTTCTTTTTCCAGCTAATACCTAAAATCCACAATACTATAATCGAAGATTATATTCATTATTATTATTATATTGCAATGTGGGCAGGTTTCATCCGAGAAGATTTCCAATTTTGTTAAGTGATAATTCAGCCTGAAGTCCTGTCCTGTCAGTAATCCCGCTATCCGCCTATCCGCCTATCCGCTAGCTCGTTGCCGCCATCTCTAATATGGCCTGGAACCGAAAGGATTCATAATTGGTTATTTTCAGCAAGTTTATTCAGCTTGTCAAGACGTTCCCACACCAGTTTTGATTTCACCTGGTTGGAGTTCAATGCCTTGATAACAGCCTGACTGTCTGTAAGGATTGCAATCCTTCTATTCCAGTATTGGCGCATGATGCTGAAGTGGGCACACCTGTCAATCGCGTATATTTTCGCTTGAAAGACGATAGTATTGTTACCTAAAGCTCCGAGTAAACCATGCTATCATGTTCTGGTTTATACCGTATGTTTTAAATATACCTCTCCATTTATTTTTATTACTGAGCTCTGTTTGGAATCGCCTAGTAAAGCTGAATTCCATATGTATTGAGTCCCTCCCCATTCCGACTTCAGGATGTTGTTTTATTAGAACACCATATTTCTTGCGGTCCATCCATCTGCCTGGTCCGCTATTAGCAGCAGTCATTCTCATGATAGCCCTTTGTCGCATAGAGTATTTTCGAACTTTCATTAATCGAAGATACCACATAGAAATTTTGGTCGCAATTGGAGACGATTGAATGATCTGAACCTTAACCTTAACCGTCTTTCATGGGGACTAAAATTAATATGTGATATCTTCGACTGTAGTAATATCGATTTTTGGGTATTAAATGAAAAAAAAAAATGATAATTAAAAATGTTTACGTCCCTATGCAACATGCCTTAATTGTCTCTAATCGGTACCAAGATTTATATGTCTTTTCCTTAACCATGATATTACCGATTGAGGAGATGAGGTTTAGGAAATCTGATATAAAAATGTTCCCCCTACTTTTAAGGACTCCCCTAATGTACATATAGTACATAGTTGAAGAAAGAAAGTATGTGTAAGTAGCGCACAAGTTTGTCAACAATACAATGCCACCAGCTGGGTTCCACCCTTATACTGCATAATAATAATAATAAGCAGCAATGACGGTAAGTGGCATTGGCATGCATGGTACTATTGTCCACAGCACTACTTTTCCTACAAAGAGAAATTGCAACTTTACAAACAATCAACCAACAACCAACCAAGATCGCGACGCGCCGCAAACAATAAACATTCTTTTCATACCAAAAATTCCAAAGTAGTAGTAAGTTAGCAGCGGATAAACAGTCGAAATCAGTACAGGGTTCTTAATACTTAAAAAAACAAATTACTCTGTTTATACTTACATCCACAGCTATACATATTGGCTCCTTAGGAAGTAGTTGCTCATTAATCAATCCTGTGTTGGGTGTTAAGTTATTTCCGGTAGTAAAACTGTTAGAAATAAACATTTTAATATGTTTTGCTTTCTTCCACGTACTTCAAGTTGGCAAAAGTCCTACTTAACACAAATATTTTCGGGTGGCCCTAGCAAATGAAAAAAATATTAAATAAATAAATATGGAAAATAATTTTTTTGTATTATAGATTTTAATACTAGGTTCTATTATAGAGTCCATTTTTAAAATTATCCCCATAGTCCTCCTTGAACTATGTTTCCCAAAGAGAAATACCCTGTAACAGTAGTAATAACATCACAAGTATCATCACCACCACTAATATTGGCAGTACGTTAACTTACTTGACAGAATTATATACTTTTTGTTTTTCTTTTCTTTTATACAATAGTTTTATTGTTTGCTTTGGAGAGCATGTAGAGATGTGTTGATGAAATCTAAAATTGCTTTTAATAGTTCCTCTTTGTTGTTGTTGCTGTTGTTGATTGTTTACTAACATTGGATTAAGAGCAAAAATACCCAAAAACGGTTATTGTTATTATTGTATCCATTTTGATTGCTCTTTCAAAAATTAAACTATAATTACATACGAACATGTATGTTGGTTTCCTAATTAAAAGCCAAGGTCATGTCATTTAATTTTTTGGATGAACAAAAGCAATATAATATAAATCATAATATCACTTTAAATAAATTTGCTTACAAAAAGAAAAAAAGGACACACACTAGAATTGCATTTGAGTGCTAATTGCAATTAAGCAATTGCACAAATTTATGGTGAATATAATCTTTTCAAATGATCTAGCAGAGGTTGTGGGTAGATGAAAGTGATATCCAAGTGAAAAATGACATCAAAATAAAAAATTTGCTTCAGCTAATTTTTTTTTTTCAATTTTTTTCAGTAAGTATATGTCATTCTAATCTCTCGTTTGCACAGAATACATATAATTCCATTGAAGGATATTAGATCTGCGAAGAAGCAGCAACTTCTATGTTCTATGTTTTCTCAAGAAAATCCTTCGTAAAACTCGCAACAAGCAGAATTGTGCTACCGACTTGTGAAAAATTAGTATCCCTTGAGATATCCTCTTGAAGACGATTCAATCATTTCACTTTTGCAAAAATCACCCAATCATCAAGCTTCAATAATTTATTTGACACACAAATGCGAATGTAAAGGGTTATCCATTTCGCGGTTTCAAAAGTATAGGGCTAGAATTCGACATCTGTCAAACTGAGTTGTTAAAACAATTTCTTTCTTTTTCAGTTCAAAGTCTGACATTTGCGAAAATGGATCGCTTAACTATCGCACAACGCATTAAAATTGTAAAAACCTACTACAAAAATGGTGATTCTGCCACAGCCACATATCGTGCTTTAAGAGGAGATTATGGTTTACATAATCGTCCAACTACGCAAGCAATTGGCAAAATTGTGAAGAAATATGAAGAGACTGGATCGGTTACAGATATTGTAAGGCCTGTGCATCATCGTTTCGCTCGTACCGTACCGTACCGAAAATATCGCTGCTGTAAGTGAAAGTGTTGCCGAAGACCCGAATGTGTCGATTCCTCGTCGTTCTCAGGAATTAGGACTGTCTTACGGCACATTATGGCGTATTTTGCATTTGGATCTACACCTACATCCATATAAAATCCAGCTCACACAACAACTGAAGCAGGTGACCATTCACAACGTCGTAGATACGTCTAATGGGTGCTTGAACAACAGGCGGTGGACGGCGATTTTTTGAACAAAATTTTCTTCAGCGACGAAGCACAATTCTCACTCGGTGGGACTATTGAAGAATACGACTTAGAGAATATGTGGTTTCAACAAGACGGTGCCACATGCCACACAACTCGAGCGAATATGGCTTTATTGCAAGAGAAATTTTCTGGCCGCGTAATTTCTCGTCGTGGCGATATCAAGTGGCCACCAAGATCATGCGATTTGACACCGCTTGACTTTTTTTTGTGGGGCTACGCGAAAGACCGTGTTTATGCAGATAAACCTTTAACTCTTGAGCACCTAAAAACAAACATTCGTCACGTTATGGCTGAGATACCGCCCAATATGTGTCAAAAAGTGGTCGAAAATTACCTCAAAAGAATCGATGCTTGCAACAATTCGCGTGGTGGTCATTTAAATGATGTAGTATTTCACACATAATGTCAACGTTCAAACTTTATAATAAAAAAGAAATATCATGATAAAAAATATTTTATATGTGTTTTATTTACATTTACTTTTGAAACCGCAAAATGGATAACCCTTTATTTGATAAGCGATGGTGTATCGAGGATAAAGATATAGCAAAGTTTACAACCATAGTTCATCTTGGTAAATTCAGAAAGTATTTAGGACATAGCACTTAGTAAAGTACAAAACCATAAATTATGACACTTTTGTCCTTAATGAATGAGGTATGGAGAAAATAATATTACTGGAGCTTTATTGTAAGTTTCACAAGAGAACTTTTAATGCCAGAGAAGTCCTACTTTGGCTTTTGAGCTTATTTTTGATTACGATATCAGGGTCACTTAACAGAGTTGCAGTGTACAGAGATTTTAAAGAGAGCAATGCCATGACCAGAAGAGCAAATGCTGTAAGTTAACATAGCGAATTAAATTGAAATACGATCACATAATTACACAATTTACATGTGAATTGTAGATATTTTTATGAATGTATCCTATATATGTATGATCGAATATTTTATGAAGAATTTTTACTAGAAAATTTTAACAAAGAATCAAGGCATAAAGGCATCGTTTTCTCGAAGCACCCCATACAGTGTATCAGGCAATCAGAAATATCAGCAAGTAATATCACTCGTTGAAATTCAATGTAACAGAAGAGAAAAGTAGAATGTAAAAAAACGAACACGTTGTTGTTATTCCTTAGAGTAAATTTATTCTTTCTCTGCTTTCTCTTCTTTTGCTCTTTCATCGCATAAAGGAATAGACAGCCAGAACAGTATGCCAATTGTTGTTGCGTGACTAAACGGTTAAATTTACATATGTGTTTTCGACAACAAAACTTTGCATGAGTGTAACTGTACCTACAATTTTTTCAAATGGAAAAATTTTACAATTTGTATGACAAAAATTAAACGGATTATGTACTTTTAACCAATATTTTTGTATAACTTAACCAATGTTTGATTTTAGTCAATCATTTGCAAAATTTAAGAAATATACATATTTTATATTATTTATATCATTGACTATTTGATCATAAAACTGGAAAACTAGTTTATCATACACAAACTTTTGTCGAAAATCTCAGTTCGTAGATGTAGAAAATCTAGTCCAATTGGCAAAATTTTAGCAACACTCTGCCGATTAGTGGAAATAATTCACAGATTTTGGAAATAAGCAAGTTCATGTGAGTATGTAAAATTGAAAATTTTATATATATGTATATGTGATTTACCTTGTGAGCTAAAATCTAAGATTGATTTGGGAACAAATTTACATTTATATTTATATATTTATATATGTAGAAAAAATAATATCACTGGCACTGGGTCACTGCCTGAAGGTTGATTTTAACAAAATTACTTACATATTTCGAATTCGAATATTGTTGTATACGCTAAATCAAGGCATTCAAGGAAAGCTCGACGAATAGTTTGAAATTTTAAAAGCAGATGGTGCCAACTTGTGCTTTTATCCAAATATGTGCTTACAAAAATCTATGGTTCTTAATATAATAAAGAATTTCGATAGAATAATTTCGAAATAATAAAAGCAAACTATCAGGCGTAAAAGTCGTACGTATATCAGCCAATGCAACCAATCCAACAATTTGATTTTAAAACCATAATTATTTAAAATAATAAGAAATATTTAAAATCTACTAGAATCCAAAAAGCTTCAAAGAACTTCTTCATGAGTTATGAGGGCCATGCTTACTGAATTTATTAATATAATCGAAAAAGAGTGAATGGCGCATATTCGTAGTCAAAATTAAGGGGGTCCACCTGTGTAAAATTTTCGAAAAATCGATTTTTTTTTTTTAATTTTTCGCATCTTTAACGAGAGCTTCTACAGGATGAGGAAAAGGAAGTTTATGGTCCTGGTATTGCAGATTAAATGTGAGCCTATAATACAAAGTTTAGTTGTGTTTCCAAACTTTGAAAGCGTTTTTCTCGAAACCATATTTTTGAATTTTTGAAATCTACTTAACCGATTGACTTGAAATTTTGACAGACTCATTAATACAGATAACTAAAGGTACCCACGTAGCGGTTTTTTGAAATTTTTTTTTTCAAATTTACAGCAGTTTTTATATCGAAAAAAAGCATGAAAACGAATAATTTTTATGAAAACAACTGCCATTTCTTCAATTTTTAAAATTTCGTCAAAATCCTACGTCAGTACCTCAACGATATAAACAGAAATAAGATTTTTTTTTACTTTTTGCGTTTTAGATAACTGGTTCTAGCGGAATCTTGCCCACAATTTCGGTATTTCATTTTGAAGGGGTCACTTTGAACGCCCTTAATGAGTACAAGCCTTCGGATTACACTATTGGAAAAATTTACTATTGAAATATAAGTGCAAACCTTCAAAATAACGTAAAAATTATTCTTATTTTCGAATTAGTTCTCCTAACGAAAATTCCCGAAAAAGCGTTCGAAATACCGCGCTCACACAGGTGGACCCCCTTAAGTTCCAACTTATATTAGTATCCAAAAGCAGATACTAAATTTAAGTTGGATCTTCATAATTTTGACTATGAATATGCGCCAATAAGTATGATTCTGTTGAATAGGTAAAACTAAAAAAAGTACTTTCATTTTATTGATGGAGGGAAATCTGATATTTTATATTCACAATTTCATTAAATGCTTCCGAGCTGATTTAAATTCAATTTTTTAGTTTTCTAACGTAATCTTAGTAACATTTTAAATTCAAAGATAGAGATTTACTTCTAAGAAGAATGTATTTAGTGCAATCAACTGAACTACCAGACCTTTTGAAATATCGTAGCACGATTTCTACGGTTTTTTAAATTCTGTAATTCTCAGACTTTAGTCCATGCTGCTCCATTGCTTTAAGCAGAAATGACGTTAGGCTAATGGACCGATAGGCTTTTTTCATGAGATCCGCCCTCTTGCCTGCTTTCCGAATGAATTCTAGACTCCTCCTACATATATTTGTTGAAGCTGGTGCCAAGACATCCGCACCTTATTGAAGAAGGCACAGTTGTATGTTATCGGCACCAGGCGATTTAAATGGGCCCATTTAGTTTTGTTGACGGTGAAAATCTTACGAGCCAGTGAGAGTTCCCTTCGTGTAGCCACCAATAACCGAGTATCCTCGGTGTCTTCCTGGTTCTCATCAACCTCATCATGGCACAACCCGGAATAAACTAAACATTTCAACAAAAATCAAAATATTCACTTCTCTTGTAGTTCATTAATAAAATATAATGAAACCAAGAACAAAGATATCAATTAAGTTAACATTTGGAGGCGTCAAGAATAGACATTTCATATTGATATGGTCTTTTTTGTATACATGGAATACGAAAGAAAGAAAAAAAGGCGAAAAGAATAAATATGAAAACAATATTAATTACATGCTACTCATACGCGAAAGTGTAATTGCGATTGTGCTATACAGATATGTATGTATGTTGTGCAGCAAATATTTTGCTTGTCTTATACTCTACATGATATTCGTTTTCTTTTATGTTCTGCAATACTTTCCAATTTGTTTTTTTATTTTTTTTTTTTTTTTCATTATTTTTTAATTTCTTCAGCATTACATGGCAAAAGCATAAAAATGCATTTCATCTTTCCTTAAGACTCATATGAAAAATATATACATATGTATTTGTATGTATTTATATACACCATCATGACTGGCATTAACATGTAGTTATCCTTCTTCATCTTTTTATATAGTAATGCTCCATAAAAAAAAGTAACGGTTTTATGCAAATGCCAGGGGCTAAATATACCACATAATTATTATTTATTCTTACTCGTACGTACCGCCACCAACCTACATCCTATTTACATGCCGCATTAAAACGTTTGCTTATATATGTGTGGTTCCTTATCCTGGTAACTTGATAATTAAATAAGCCACATACCATTTCATATAAATATATGTGCGTAGAACAATTTAAAAATTTTTACTTATTATTATTATTATTCGTATTTGTATTTGCCCCTTTTACACATTTTCTTTACATATTTGTTTGCCTGTTACGCTATGCCGGTTTTCTTTGCTTGCTTTATGAATCACATATATAAATACATGCATGTGTATACGTAAGTATAAATTCATACACAAATCCATACATACATATATACATGTATGCTCATATAAGGAAATGTTAATATTTCCGTAGGAAATGTATAGCTTGATACAAAGTATAGGAAAATCTACAGGAAGTTGCAGTTGCAGAAATAAGAAAATTTATTCAAACCCAACTTAAATGATATTGCGTATTACAGAAATTAGGTAAATTTCTTAAATCACATACATAGTTGATAAACCCTAAGCATCTAAATCCAAGAGTCGAAATAGTGTTGAGAGCCCTTGATATATGATTAAGAGAAGAAAAATAAAAAAAATATAAAATAATCAAAATTATATTTGCTTGCTATTTCAAAAAAATTTAGACAAGACTCACGATATTCGGATCTATGCATTAATATTCATAAATATGTCTGATTTAATAGGTAATAGGTAGAGTTCACAAAAATTCGATATTATTGATGCTGGACATTGCTTGAAAATTCTAAATTTCACAAAAACTGTCTTCATTTCATTTCACATGCAATATAATCATCATAATTGGGAGGGCAACCCCGGGTGGGTCTTCGTCTGCTGTAAAATCTGCCTCCAAACGGTTCTATCTTTCGCTAGTGCTCTCTAATTTCTGATGTTTAGAGTTTCGGCATCATTGTCCACTGCGTCCATCCATCTCAGTCTTGAGCGTTCCTTTTTCCTAGTTCTATAACATGTGGCAAGCAGGATTTGGTGCGGGGGATAATCTTCATTCTCTCTCTCTCTCTCTCTATGTGACCAGCCCATCTAAGTCGTTGGGTTTTGATGATGGCAATGATGTCGAGGCAATTATGAAGATGTTTAGTACTACGAACACCTTGGCGCCATTCTCCTCCATCAATCAATGCGCCAAAGATGCGGCGTAATATTCTTCGCTCAAATGTGCAGAGCCTTGATTCATCATGCTTGCTCGTAGTCCATGTTTCACTGCCATAGGTCAGCACTGGGCATATGAGGGTTTTATACAGCCTAATTTTAATCGATCGGCTGAGTACTCTGACTTTAAAGTGCCCCGTAAGGGGCGTAGTACCTTTTGTTTGCCAACATTATTCGACGTTGGTTTTCTGTACTGATGTTGTTTGAGCTGTTCACGTTTACGCTAAGGTAGATGAAGTCATGCACAGTTTCAAATTTGTAGTTGCCGATGGTCAAGAATTCGTCAGTATTTGGTGTTGATGGTGCTGATATCAATATATGCAATTTAGTACTATAAGCAATTCATTCCTCATGTGAGAATACGACTAAATTCGACAGCATTAGGATAGCAGCTCAGAAAAAGCGAGTTAAATCGTCTGTTATGACCTGTGAGAATTCTTGAGGCTGCCGTAGGACACGTTTTAATTCATCCAGTTATGCTCAAGCCATCACCATGCCATCATTGTTTTACAATAAAGACTCTGGCAAGAGTAAGTAAGACTTCGGCGTTATTTGTAATGTATAGTCGAAATGTGCTTCCTTGGTAAGTGCTAGTTGTGTTTTTTATAATTTTTGGATTCCAACGTTCAGTTTAAGCTTCTCTTTGTGAAAGATACTAAGGCCTCCTAAATTGGTTCAAATACGCGAGAATATTTAGAAAAAGAATAAAAACATTTTCGATTAGAAACTTTGTATTTTTTTTTTCATTGTTAATTCAGAAAAGAACTTATAATAAAACCGCTTTTCTCTGCAATAGTTATTATAAGTAGCTCTACTACAGTATTTGAAATAAGAAAATAAATGAGCGCTAGTATATAAAATAAGAATGAATGTCTGATTTTATATTTCAAATGTATTCTTACTGGCCTGGTATATACTACGTATATAATGAAAAAGCTCATTTTTCCCAGTATTTTAAGCTTTTTGTGTTCGAATCTTGACTAACTTGCAATTAGAATGCATAACAAAAGCAGAAAGTGTATGAAGGATATATATGTAATTTAGCATACTAACTAGAGCAATAATTTTAATCAAGTTAAAGCAAATTCGCAAAAGTATAATGATGTCATAGTAGCTCAGTGGTTACTGCATCTATTTTCTATGCAAATGTCTGTTAGTTTGGCCAACTCAAAAGCAATTCCAGTTTCTTAAGTTAAGTCATGAAAATCTTCCGCAATAGATCTGCGGCGAAATTCAGAAAGGTAATGCCACAAGATATATTGTATTTCACAACAGCAGCCAACACTGTTTTGATAATGTTCTCCAGAACTGTTAAATATATAAGTTTGAATATTCTTATAGGAAGTATTGCCTTGTGCTCCGCGGTACGTATGAGTAATTTCCAATTCAATAAGTCTAACTTCGAAAACGTACGGCTTCAAAGTTACAATATATTTTCACTGCACAAGTGAAACCGCAAGACATATCGATTCTGACGTTTAACAGAATTGATGTTTTCGAAGTCAGCCTAAATGCCACAAAAATCTTCTGTCATTCAAAATCAGACAATATCAGCAGTCCCTTTAAAGAACTTAGCTATTCTTATACTTCAAAGTACTGGAATTTGGTTCTATAACTCTCATTGGGCTAGTATTGAACCACTACTATTTGACATAGCAAGTTCCATTTCAGGTCCATTTATGGTACGAAAAAGAAGTCATATGTTCTTCTCTTGCTTTACTATTGAACTTAAAATATAAGTACAGAAATGGTACTAAACATAAAAGAAAAAAAAATACTGATATGTCCAGAGGCTAGCAAAAATTGTGAAAAAAAAGTTAATTAGCTAACCAAATTTTCATCATTTTACTTCTTTAGCTTATTAATAAAAACTATAATTAGCCATAATATTTATATTTACCTTCATAGTCATAGGATATAAACTAAGGTGGATCGGTCTCCATAGAAAAAAAGATTCAATATTTCACCACTAGATTGAAAGATTATGTTGAAACATTCTCGTGACAAAAGAAAATGTTTGTTTTCTTAACCCTTTTGGAACCGCCAGATGACTCTCGACGACTCTGAAGGCGAAATCAGTGAATTTCCTATAGAATTGGTGGGCGGATACCACTCAGAAAATAGGTTGAGGTTTAAGAATGAGTCCGAATAAAAAAGAAAGAGCGTTTGTGGACAAGAACGGTAGAAAATAGATGATGATAACTCCACCGGCATTGCACACACATGCATTGACGAAATATCTTCAGTGAAATAAGTTTCGTTGACTCACAACCTAGAACTGATAGCTCAAGAATATACAAAATTTTCTTCACTTATACATCTAAGCATACTATTATTTCAATCTATTAATCAATTAAATTTCCACCGAAAATAGCCTTTGAGTCGTTGAGTAGAGAAAGCATTCACTCGTTGATTAGCCATACAACTGAAGATTTTGTTATTAATGAAGACGGCTGTGTGGACGTTTGAATGAACGAAAAATTGATCTTCTTATATGCGCTTAAATAAGAAAAATAATATAAATAAGGGACAATAAAAACTACTATCTGGAGCCCTTAGGCTGGCTGCCATAAAAAAGAACGAAAAAATATCCGACAGTTGCCAAATAATCACATAGCTGCACAGGAATCGAGCTTAGATGCATCAAATATAAGATCAATCTCCATTAATTTTTTCTTTATCATATTTGATCAAATTTACCCACTCCCCATAGCTCTACTTCTTATACATGATTTTACTAATACTCCTTCTGGCTTCATCTCTTGTGTCAACATAATTTTTTTCAATGAAAATCGTAAATGAATTAGTATAACTGAAATGTATTCATATTTCTTGTTTTTTTTTTTTTTTTTTTTGTTAGCAAAATAATATTTTTGAGATGCAATTATTGCACAGAGGTAAAAACAACAACAACAAGCATTACGACCAGAATGGCAACCACGATGCTGATGATGATGATGCCTTATGAAATGACAATTTGCTTTAAATGCTAACACAGCACATTAACCTTGTGTGTGTGTGTGTGTTGTGCTTGTGTGTGCATGTATACCATGCACATATAAATTACGAATTTTATGACTTTATACTCATATATGAGTGTATACACTACACATGTGTGCTTATGCAAGCACAGACGTACACACACACATACAGATGAATGTTGGCACGTATGCATTAAAATGCTGCAATCCAGCAAGCAATATTAATGCTTCATATTTGTACATGGCTTTTTTACATATATACTTTTTTTTATTTGTATTTTTCATCATCTCTGCATTGCTATTTGTTGCCAGAAATATGAAAAGTATGAATTCTTGTATTGCCATCGTTGTCATCATCGTTATTGTCGTCATTGTCGTCAGCAGCATCATCATCATCATCATCATCATCATCATTGCTGTTTATCAGCTCAAGGATGCGTAAATGATGAGAATTGAATTATACGACAAACCATAGTCTAGTAGCAACGAGAACAATGACAATCATCCTGATGTTGATGGCGACAACAACCACAATAGGACCAATAAAATATAGCAACAACAGTATTCAACGCGCATGCAAAAGGTTTATACAATCGAAGAATGAGTAAATAAATGCAATGAATGATGGATGGGTGGCATAGCAGAATGATGGGCATTGTATAGATGTGTCTGAGTGTGCGTGTGTGTGTGTGTGTGTGCTTAATGAAGTTAATGTTAAATGTATAATTGTACCACCATTCGAAGGGCATACTTGAGCAAATGTGATCATCGAAGTATGTTATGATTGGGCTTGGTATACGAATGTACATAAATATGTGGATATGTGGATAAATATGCATAGCTACTTATTCCATATATGTATGTTGCAGTACAGACAGAGAAATTAAAAAAATAAAATACGTTTTTTTCAAATAGCATATGAGATCTTACCTTTAAGAGTATGTACATATACTATGTATAACGATGAGCGGGTACGTGAAGTTGTTATGAAATATTCTAATCAAGTTGAAATTGGCAATTCTTTTATACAGAGTGATTATTTAAGAGCATTCGGATTTGATTAAAACAAAAAACACATAAAATTTAGAGAAATGTATGAAATCTTTATTTGAGTCGATAGAACGATTTATATAATTCAATGTTTAAAGTCCCAATAAATCACTACCTTTGTGACCTGCAATGGTTTCCAGGGTTGGAAATGTCGCAGATCCAAGGTAGTTGAAGCGCGATCTGTAGAGGGGCGGACAGTGACAGAGTAGGTGCTCTAAGGTCCCCCTAGCATTGACAACGTTGCACGTTGTAAATGCCTTGCTTTGTAGCAGACCAATTTTTGCAGCATACGACGGAATAAGGCAGTGTCCCGGAGTAAGAACCCCAACCAGTAATTTGCAATCCTCTCTTGGGAATGATAAAATGTAGTCGATGTATTTATTGTCATGTGTGCGAAGCATGATTTTTGCATTCATGCATTAGATTAATCCCTGCCACAAGGACTCCGCTTCCTGAATCATTGCTACGCCAATCTCTATGTTCAATGTGGAAAGAGGAGGATTTGTGTGTAACGAGGTGACCTCCGACAGCCTTGCTCCAGCTTGGGCAAGTGCATCCATATTTTCATTCCCCTCAAATCCCTTATGTCCCGGTACCCAATAGATGGTGACGTGACGTGTCAACGCATAGTCTATCCATCCAAGTTCTATACTGTCGTAAACATTGTGAGTTTGTAGTTCCAGCTACTAAACCCTTGTGTGTCTTGTTGTGGCAAAAAAAGCCGTTGTACAAGTTCTTTTGTCACCATAAGTCTAAGTACCGATTTCTTCGCCAAATTCTTAGTCATTAGCCCTATCAAATATAAGTTTAGTAGTTTGTCTAGTGCTGCTGTAGGAGTGGTGCCTATTGCGCCAGTTATACACAGCTGTGCGACTCTTTGTACTTTTTCTAGTTTCTTGACGTATGTCTTCTTATCAACGCTTGTCCACCATATTAAAATATCATCATTTGCCATATGACGTCCATAATTTTTCGTATGCTTAATTTTTTTAAAGAGCATTACGACCTATAATTTAGAAGCTATTATAATTTTAATATTAATATTTTATATATATAAAATTTTTTTGAGATTATAAATTGTCTTCCCCGTCTCAGAAAAATGAAAAAAAAAAAAATGATATCATCCAAAAAGCTGATTACGAAGAACGGATCTTTTCTATGCGATTTCACGAATTCTGACCTAGTAAAACTTAATTTCTGAATTATGCGTTTAACAGTTCTCACGATTCATGTATGTAAACAAAACGTGACAGTTTCAAACAAGTTAGTACCCATCATAAGTACATGACATCAGTTTCAATTTAATTCAGTTCATAATGCAATCATTTAAATGATATCAACATATTTCTAAAAAAGAAAAGAAAAGGTGGCAAAAGAACAACTTCGTAATAGTTTTATAATTTTCTAACTTTTCATGAGGATAAATCCCCTTTTTTTTTGGAGTTGAGGTGGGATAAAAAATGTTTTCGCACCATATAGGGGCCGTCGTTCCTACGTGTGTGGTGTATCCAGTAAAAAACTCCCCCCTCCTTTGCTAAATTCTTCACATGCCCCAAGACTACTATTCCATTACTTTGGGGCAGGAGATCCAAGATGGCGTCCTGAAAAGGACTCCAATTCTGTTACTCTTCCTGCATCCAGGGTCACCATTCTATTTTATATAATTGTGTCGCTGATGTGACGTCAAGATGATGTTCAGGAACTCTTTCCATTTCTCGCCATTTCCTTTAAATCACGTCTTCGACAAAATTTGCTATCGCCTTCCAATTTTCTTCGTTTGACATCATTTTCTCCATAATATTTTCAGTTGTGCATATTACCCGTTCTAGCGCACATCTTCCATTTAGCCACCGTTCACATTGTGTCGTGTGTTCTGCGTCGTCAAATTCTGTGTCGCCATATATACATCGTGGTTGGTCTGCTTTCCCCATACGATGCAAATATTTTTTGAAAATAATCATGACCGGATAGAAACTGAGTGAGGTAATAATTTACTTCACCGCGCTTTCTTTGAGTCCATTCTCTAACGCTGGTATTAACTTCGCTGTCCACCTTCCGCTTGATTCGGTGTTCCATGTTGCTTGCCACATCTCTATGGTTTGTCTTCTTGGGGGCTTAGGCCCTGCAGCCTCATCTTCTTTGTTTCCCATTTTTTTTTGCGTTCCTCAGCTAACAAGTCTATGGGAATTGTTCCGCTTATAACAAGGACCGCTGCTCCAGACACCGTTCGATATGAGGAGGCTACTCTGAGTGCGGTCTGCCCACAGTTAGCTTCCGTATAGAAAGATCGAATTCGTCGTTACTCACGCGGCTTTTTTTATATGCGCCCAAAATGTCAGTCGAGAGTCTAGTTGCACACCTAGATATTTCACCACCGTTTTTGTTGTCAGCGTTGTATCAAGGACTTGCATGTCGACCTCTAACGGTATGTTCCGTTTTGTTAGAAGGATCACCTCTGTCTTTTCTGTAGCGAGTTTCAGGCCATCGCCTTCAAGCCATGCTTGTACTCTGATCATCACTTGGTTCAGCTTTCTTTTTGACTCTTCAGTACTACGAGCGGTTATTTTAGCAGCTATATCATCTGCGTATCCAACAAGATAGATATCATCAGGCATCTCTATACGTAATATTTTGTCGTAGCTTATATTCCAGAGGTCAAGTCCGCGCTTTGATATCTCACCATCACTGGTTTCATATATTAGTAGTAGGTTGCTTAGGTAGCTTCGAATTATCTTCCTTAAGTAGTTCGGGATGCGCCCTTGGCCGATGGACTTGTTAAAAAAAGAAAATAATATTATATAGATATTTAAAAATCATTCACTAAAAAATTTTTCTTATACATCTTTTTCATTTTAACACCCCTCTTCCCAAAATCGTATCTACACCACTACTACTAGCAATTACTCTTTCAACCTTGGCATTTTGACATTTTATATGCTTTTGTAGATGAGATTCTACTACTAAATATATTTAGGTAATTAATAATAATATGGAATAATTCAAAGTTTCTTACATTTCTCAATTCCTCTATCATTTATCACTTGATTTTTTGTTCGTTTAATTTCCTTTTTTTAAGATTTAACTTCACTTAGAAACTTATTCTATTCTAAAATCGTGGAATTGCATGTCCACTATTTTAACTTTTTACTCATTCATAGTTTATTCAATTTATTTGAGTTTTGAGCATTTGACTCCATTTCTATCCATTTATACATTTTACTTTCAAGTTATCGTATCTTGATTTACTCAGATCGTCTTCTTCTGTGTGTGATACACCACAGTTCACATCATTAACATTGCATTTTTGTGCTTCTTTACTCTCCACCTACGTAGGTGTATTATTTAAAATACTTTTTCTCTCTTTGGTGAACATGTCACATGTTGTAATACTAAATAATTTTCCCATCGTTCGAAGCAGTTAAATCAACTTCTTGACGCATTCCTAATCGCACACTTCAATTTGCGCGCATTCGCACATTTACCACGTTTCTTGTATTGCATTGTGCATCTTGCACCTTTCCTTTCAGCAACATATAATCTCTTCCTTCATATCCTAGTTATTAGCTTTGCAGTGTTGCTACTTCAGCTGCTACCAGCTGCTACATTATTATAACATAACATCGCTGCTGTCATGGTCGTTTTGGTACGCTTTGCAGCTGTGATCATTAATCTTTGCAATGTGTAGTGGTGGTAAACTCGAAAAGGTAATTGCATTGCAATTATCCTTTGAGAATAATGCTGCTGTTGCTATTTATGTTGGTTGCTTTGCTTGCTATAACTGCAAATAACACCTACAAATGATGCTTATGGCGGAAACATTTCCGTTTTACTATACATACGATATAGCCAGGCAGCCACAGCTGAATTGTTGTGAATATTCTTTGTTAAAGTGAATTTTGCGATTTTGTTTATTTTATTTCATTTTATTTTTTATTTTATTTATTTTCCCTCTACAAAATCATTATCATCCACCACTGCCGTATTCCATTAAATCAGAGATGTGTTTACTGATCGGTATGAGTATGTGTATGTTCTTGATTGAAATTAATGATTGGTCGTCTTGTTTCGTTTTTTGTATTGTTTAGCATTGTTAAAAAAATGTGATACATTTTAATTTCTATTTAATATATTTCCATTAATTTGTATGTGTAAAATTGCAATTTAATTGACTTTGCACTTGCAAATAACAAGTGACAAAAGATATAAGTGAATGAATTTACTAAAGATACAGAGAATATTTCTGCATGCCGGGTTTTTCCATAAAAACCCGCCGCATCTTATGGTGCGAGCGGGAAGCAACAGACAAGTGGACATATAAATATTTATTCTCGTAGAAAAAATCCGCCAAAGTTGCTGCAATGTTTTTGCGTTCTATGCAATGCACTAATTTTTAACTTCTCAAAGCGCAAATTGCAAATCTCAGTAAGTGTTGTGTAGTAGGTACTTGCCAGTTAAAATGATTACTAAACGGACATTCACTTGTGGACTTTCTTTGATGGCCCATATAATCATAGAGCCGCTGAATAGGGCAGATATCATTTCTCGCTCTTTAAGCATAGAATCTCTCTATGTTGTCGTTGCAGAATCCAAACTCCTATTGTTTAGTTCTCTTGAGATCAAGCTATATTTAGCTCGTATTGTCGAAAACACTATAATAATGTTGTCCTCATAATGCTTCGTAACGTATATATCAGGTCAGTCCATAAGTTCGTGCGTTATTTTTTCAATAGTTTAACAGTAGGCGTTTTCTGCGTACAAAAAATTATTCGTGATTCGTAAAATTGGTTTTCCAAATTTCGAAGTGGTGATTGTGACGTTGAGGGTGCCCCACGCTCTGGTCGTCCTGAGCGTCTTTACCTCCTACGCCTTGCTGGAACTTGTGGAAGCTGAGCCAAGTTTGACAGTCGATATGATGGCTGGAAGGTTAAATTCATCACATGGAATAGTATACAGGCACCTGGTTCAATTGGACAAGGTTCCAAAGCTGGGAAAATGGGTTCCGCATAAACTTTCCATGGCTCAAACCTGCAGCAGAGAGAGAATGTGTGTTATCAGCTGCTGCAGCGGCCTGAAAATGAGAGTTTTTTGAAGCGTATTGATATTGGGGACGAAAAATGGATCCTCTATAATAATCCTGTTCGCAAACGCCAGTGGTTGGATAAAAATGAAACATCAGAACCAACACCCAGAGATGGCCTTCTGTTGTTGGGCTATGTCCGGTATCGTTTATTTTGATCTGCTGGAACCAAACCAGACGATCACAGCTTATTATTATCCAAACTGAATGAAGCACTTGAAAAAAATCGACCGTCTTTAATCAATAGACGCAAAGTTTTGTTTTCACCACAACAACGCAAGATCGCATACCGGAAGACAGATCATAGGCAAGCTTCAAGAGCTCGGATGGGAGCTTATGCCGCAGCAACCATACTCTACGGATATTGCACCTTGCGATTATCACCTTTTCCGCGGACTTCAGTCGCATTTAAGTAATATAAAAACTACACCTCAAAAGAAGCTATAAAATGGGATATCGACGCGTACTTTGGTTCCAAAGACAAACAATTTTTTGAGCAGGAAATTAAAAATTTGCCTAAATTATTATACTATATTATTGATTAATAAATACTGAAACAGTATTTTTTTATTTATTTTAAAACCACCTAAGAAAAACGCACGAACTTATGGACTGACCAGATATTTTGTTACAAACAGCCATTTCTGTTTCATATAACTACATACATCTAAGTAATACTTACAATACTTGTAAGTATGCATTTAATACAGCACTTTCGTATGTATCTTTAAGATAATCCACCAATTACGAATAGAATCTTCCGCTCATTTAACACCGCATTATCCGGTTACATAGTGTGTGTGTGTATGGTATGTACCTACTTGTAAACATTCATTTAAGAAGCTTCGTACAAAAAAAAAAAGAGCAAACATTAGATTGACCATAATTTTCCTCCATTTTTTTCATCTACATAAATTCAAAACAACAAGTAGCTATGTAGCTAAGCAGCTATACAAGCATAGTAACTGCCAATTAATTTACGTTTTAATCCTGCATGAATACACTCAATCGAGTGAGTACATATATTCGTACTTAGAGTATATATAGATTTTGTTCCATCTTAAATATGTGATTATCTGCGTTGATTGCGTTAGCATCAGAAGCGGCAGTTCAACATTAACAGCATTAACATCATCAACATCGATTAATGTTGGTGTAAAGCGAAGCCACCAAAGGAAATTACAAAGCTCTGTTTTTTTTTTTGTTGCGTAGATTATCTAAGCGCTGATTCTCATCCTGCTTTTTGTCATTTGCCTTTATGATTTTTTATGATTAAAAGTATTTAAGAAGTTTTGCACAGGAATTTTAGATTTGTTCTTCATTATCATCTCATGTCTCTTTCCCCCACACCCCCGTATAATTCTTTCAGTCAGGATTAAGAGACATTGTAGAGGCACGTACGTAAATTGGTTGAAGGACAAAAGCGCAACAATTTAATGATACTGACAATGATGATGTTTTTAAGTAGAAGTCACATTTATGTATGTTTGCACAATGGAAATGGGGAAAATGAAAATATTTACTTAAAAATGATGACATCTTTAAACTTGTGTCGGTATGGTTTTGTTCTTTGTCGTTGCAAATAATTTAATTTTGTCTCTGTCATTCTTGTTCGGATTAACATTTTTGTGTGTGTGTGTGTGTATGGACTAAGTGTGGTACAACAACAAAAACTGGGATTAACAAAATGGGCTGAATATCCGTTTGAATACAAGTATGCCGTCTGGTATGTGCTAATTTCATCTTGTAATCAAACTTATATGTTTCTTACAACATTAGATAATTAAAAATCAAATTTCAAATGGAATTTTGGAAAGATATTTCTAAACTGTACAGGGTGCAATATACAGAATATGGCCAGAAGCAATGGGAAATTTCCAATTTGATTTTAGAGAAGGAATAGAAACCCGTAGGGACTTGCTAAGTATTCGAGTTCTATTCCAGAACTGCAAGAAGGTTTAAAAATATGCATTTCTCTGCTTAATCGATTATGAGAAAACTTTTGACACCGTTAAATATGATAAACTCATAGAAAATATTCAATTTATAGAAAATATAGAAAATCGTTGCATTCGAAATTTTTATTGGCAACAAACTGCTTGTATGCTTTATTTGTCTGACGTAGAATGCTGGTTATTTACAAAATAAAATACTTGGTTTTGCCACTTAGAAAATAATTCGGCATACTGTATGCCCAGAGAGAAGCAACTTTTGAATCTGGGATATCGTAAATTGTTAATACTTGAAAAAATGGTACGCGTATACTAACTACCGTACTGGTATATACCATCTATGTACATAAAGTAAAACGTATATAAGATATGTATCATATGTGTATACATATACGAGGGAGGTCCCAAAACTATCCGTCCTAACAAAGAAAACAAAAATTTTGGGAAAATTTTTCTCTATTCCTCAACATAATCTCCTTTTAGCTCTATACACTTTTCCCAGCGATATTCTATAACTTCGATACCCTGTTTATAGTATGATATATCTAGCTCATTAAAATAGCCATCTACTGCAGACTCCACCTCTTCATTGTTTGCAAATCTTCTATCACCAAGCCGTTTTTTCAAATTTGGAAATAGAAATAATCCAAAGGAGCTAAATCTGGCGAATAAGGTGCATGATGAAGCAATTTGAGCTTTAACTCAATAATTTTGACCATCACAATAGCGGATGTGTAAACTGGTGCACTGTCTTGATTGTGAGCAAACGCGGCACCCATCTTGCACTCAGCTTTTTCATCTCCAAATTTTCGGTCAATGTACAATATATCGCACTTTTTGGAATGCCTACAATTTCACCTAGCTCACGCACCTTCGGCCGATGATGATCCAACACCATTTTGTGTATTTTCTTAACAATTTCTGGCGTGGCCACCTCAATTGGTCGACCACTACGGTGTTCGTCTTGGCAGCTCGTACGACCTCGTTTAAACTCTACCACCCAATATTTTACGGTCGTAAACGCAGAAACAGACTCCCCCAGAATAGAATCTAGCTCGGCTTTAATATTCGTTGGACTGAGACCTTTCAAATGAAAGTATTGAATTACATAACGGTGACCAATTTTTTTCATGTTTCCAAATTTACTGAGGTCGTTAATTTTCAATGGATGAAAGCTTAAAACATATGTTTTATAAGGTTGCCACTTTTCACCAAAGTAATTTTTTTCAAACTACTGCCGACATCTATATGTTAGGTCGGGTAGTTCTGGGACCGCCTCGTACGAGTATAAGAACTTATACATATGTACATACATTGGTGTAAATCTGTATAGTTAGTTTATAAAAAAAAAACGACTACAACAACAACAACAAAGCGTCGCGTAAAGTGTAAAAATATGTAGCAGCAGAACCAATAGTGCTATCAACAATAACAACAACAACAATAGCAAGTCCTACACTATAAGAACGATGACAATGATAATAACAAACCACTAGCATAAAATCGAAAATCGATTTCATCAATTTGTGGTTGCTACACAATCGATAAGCATAAGTGAGCTGAGTTGAATGAAAATAGCTACATATATGGTTGATGCACAAGTACTCCTACATACACATACATAAATATATATATATATATATATACTAGGTGGATCAAATAGTTTGGAATAATCCTTCGAGATGGCTGCATCTTTCATTATTCTATATTTGAGCCATTTTTGTTTAGTGAGAAGTAATCAAACTCCGTGTTTTTTTTTTTTTTTTTTTTGAAAACTTAGTTTCATATTCTGATTAAACTCTATTATTTACGCAAGAAAGTGATAGCTGAGATCGTAGAAAATATTGCACCATCGATTGGTCTTAAAAACAAACAATGACCCCGAACTATATAAATGCCCAAAAGTCGCCAGTACATCAGAAACCGTTGAAAGAATCCATATCATATGTTGAATAACCTCATAGTGAATGTGATTGATCTAGGTGAGACCACAATGATATCGTATGGTAGTGTGTTCTATATCATACATGACATTTTGGGCATCAAATAGCTTTGCATCTGATTGGTGTGACGTTTGCCTATCATCATTACGACAAATCGCCTGCTCATTCATCGTCAGTTGCACAAGCAAGATTGCACGAAATCGGGTTCGAACTAGTTCCTCAGCCACCGTATCCACTAAGTCTGGCCTCCAGCGACGTCTGCATGTTTCCAAACCGGAAGAGATGGCTCGACATGAAGCAATTTTACTCAAGTGAGGCAATAGAGCTTTCGAAGGACTACTAATTGATATTCGCTTATCAAATTTTTCCAAAAAAAATGTCTTCTTGTTTCACTTATTCCCAACTTCTAGATCCACCTAGTACATGTATGGCCTTAGCATACTTTGAGTCATAAAGCTAAAAAATAATAATAATAAAATTGTGTTGCTTATTGGTGTGAACATACTTAGAATGAAGCACATAATAGAATGCTGCATATTTTGTGTGGGGCTTAGTGTGCAAGTGCAGATTTTTGAAAAACCCATTAAAGTTCTCTTGAGTTTTATTAAGCACTGACAAATACAATATTAAATTATATGATTATGTTCGAGAAACTAGTGAATGCTACAGTTTGTCCATATTGTACGAAGAATATACATAGCGATTAAGATGGCAATATTTTAAAAAATATAAGAAAAAGAGTACGAGAGTAAGAGATAAAATAATAATAAATAGATGTGTCGATTATCACTGCAACCGAAATCAATTAATCAATGTGATGGATACTTGAAGAATGTCAGCTATCCAAAAAACAATCATGTGCTCTGTATTTTGTGACAAGCAGCTGTGGAGGAGCAGTATGTAGAGAGAGAGAGAGAGATATGTGGCCAGGCACCAGAAAAGAGAGTTTGTTTAGAAAAACATGCATATTTTCTGTTACAAATTCAAAAATATTAAAATTTAATACTAGAAAAAAATAATAAAAATAATAAAAATAAAATTGATAGTAGAATAAAGGGAAATAATAATAATTTAAAAAATCTCCTTACAGTCGGCTGGGGCCGACCAAACTATACCCTGCATATGTAGATTTATATATAAAAAGTTTACTCGAATATCCAACTTTTCTTTTATTTCCACTTTTCGAGAAACAATTTTTGCATATACTACTAATTTACACCCGAAATATGGTTGACTTTGACGAAGTAAAAGGATTTTAAGATAATTCCGAGGCTTAGTATGGGAGCTATATAAAAAGTGGGCGTGGCTTACCACTTTCTAGTAAATCCAATTAATTTTTCAATGTTAATCCACACCTTAAATTTGGTGTCCTACGTTGAATAGTTTCTAAGTTATGGTGGTTAACATTTTTGTTTAATTTCCTCAACTTTGTATGGGAGCCCCAATAAGAAGTGGGCGTGGTACGCTGATTTTTTGCCAGATTTTTGCCGACTACGATGTTAATTTAAGTGTCAATTATGGTTATTGTAGACATAAGATTGCCTAAGTTACAGCTGTTTGTATGGGGGCTACGATAAACAGTGGGCGTGGTGCGCCCATTTTCTGTGAGCCTAGTTGCTCGTACAATACTAATCCATACCTTGAATCTCGTTGTCCTACGCAAAGTGGTTTGTAAGTTATGGAGCTTAAAATTTTAGTTTAATTCCCTTGACTTTGTATGGGAGACTCATGAAGGAGTGGGCGTGGCACACTGATTTTTTGCCAGATTTTTGCCGACTACCATATTAACCTAAGTGTTAATTATGATTGTTCTAGACAGAAGGATACAGAAGTTACAGCTATTTCAATTTAAAACAAATCAACAGTGGGCGTGGTTCGCCCATTTTCTGTAAGCCTAGTTGCTCCTACAATACTAATCCATACCTTAAATCTCGTTGTCCTACGCTAAATATTTTGTAAGTTATGGAGCTTAAAAGTTTTAGTTTAATTCCCTTGACTTTGTATGGGAGACTCATGAAGGAGTGGGCGTGGCACACTGATTTTCTGCCAGATTTTTGCCGACTACGATATTAATTTAAGTGTCAATTATGGTTATTCTAGACAGAAGATTGCCGAAGTTACAACTGTTTCAATTTAAAATTTGTATGGCGGCTACGATAAACAGTGGGCGTGGTGCGCCCATTTTCTGTGAGCCTAGTTGCTCCTACAATACTAATCCATACCTTAAATCTCGTTGTCCTACGCTAAATATTTTGTAAGTTATGGAGCTTAAAATTTTAGTTCAATTCCCTTGACTTTGTATGGGAGACTCATGAAGGAGTGGGCGTGGCACACTGATTTTCTGCTAGATTTTTGCCGACTACGATATTAATTTAAGTGTCAATTATGGTTATTCTAGACAGAAGATTGCCGAAGTTACAACTGTTTCAATTTAAAATTTGTATGGCGACTACGATAAACAGTGGGCGTGGTGAGCCCATTTTTTGTGAGCCTAGTTGCTCCTACAATACTAATCCATACCTTAAATCTCGTTGTCCTAGGCTAAATGGTTTGTAAGCTATGGAGCTTAAAATTTTAGTTTTATTCACTCGACTTTGTATGGGAGACCCATGAAGGAGTGGGCATGGCACACTGATTTTCCTCCAGATTTTTGCCGACTACGACATTAATTTAAGTGTCAATTATGGTTATTCTACACAGAAGATTGCCGAAGTTACAGCTGTTTCAATTTAAAATTTTTATGGGGGCTACGATAAACACTGGGCGTGGTGCGCCCATTTTCTGTGAGCCTAGTTGCTCGTACAATGATAATCCACACCTTAAATCTCGTTATTCTACGCTGAATAGTTTGCAAGTTATAACCGGTAACATTTTTTTTAATTTCCGCAACTTTTTATGGGAGACCCAAAAAGGAGTGGGCGTGGCACATTGATTTTCTGCCATATTATTTCCGACTACCGTGTTAATCTAAGTGTCAATTATGGTTATTCTAGACTGAAGATTGTAGAAGTTACAGCAGTTTCAATTTAAAAGAAGTACAGACACTTTGTATGGGAGCTACGCTAGAAAGTAGGCGTGGCTCATCCACTTTTGGTGAGGTTATATAGTGGTATAATATAACTCTATGTGCAAAATATTGTTGTCCCAAGTGGTATATTGTGTGAGTTATAGCAAGTTAAAGATTTTGAAAATTTCGAGGTTAGTCGCTTTGAATGCTTGGTGTGGGCGTGGTTATTGACCGATCATGCCCAATATCAATCCCCTCCGTACCCTTGGATCATAGATTACTTATGCCAAATTTCATCGAAATAGCTCAATATTTACTCAAGTTATCGTGCGAACCAGCCAGGTGACAGACAGACGGACGGACGGACGGACGGACGGACGGACGGACGGACGGACGGACGGACGGACGGACATCGTTAAATCGAAAATTCAATCGACGCTGATCACGAATATATATCCATGTCTATATCTTCGGAGATTCCTTCAAGTGGACACAAACATCTGACCGAAATGAATATACCATGCATATTGCATTATGCAGGGTATAAAAATATAAATAAAATAAAAATCCATGTCGCAATCCGGGATCGAACCCCTACACGTGGGCAAGGTCAGATGGTGGAACGAACCCACGGAACACTTGTCCCAAAGCACATCACAGCTTCGATATGTAAAATTAAGTCTGGCAAATAAAGACAAACACATGAAGCCTATATGAGAATTCTTGTTCGGATTAGCATGCGTCAAATAGATAAAGATCATGCTGAACCAACAAGAATTCAGAAAAGCGACTTCCGTACATGATCGGACAACTGGCATATTTACATCTCCTTCCCCATTTAGGATCACTATTGAAGCGTCTTTCTTCAGTTGTTACAAATATTGCAACAACGACCCGTTGAGTGATTTATCACCAACGAGTGCTCTTTTGAAGCAGATCCATCTACGGTACGCGACAATAAGAGTTCTTGCGTTAAAGTGAACCCAGCTACGGGTGCTTCGTGTAGTCCACTGTGAGCCTTCTGCTCTGCCTAAGTAGTCCACTTTGACCATTTAAAATCCAGTTGCAACCTCGAGCTCGAGCGCTGGTTCTTCCTACATTTCATTTCATTGTCTTCCTCTTTCTTGCGTTGGATACGAATAGGGTATTTTCATTAATTTGTAGCCTCAATTGAATAATTTGTCTATACTTAAAATCCACTTTTTCTTTTGTTTTGAATGTAAAACTCTACGAAAAGAATAATAAAAAAGTAGGAATTGTATCGCGAAAGGTATATCATCCGAGCCAAATACAAATAGTGTCGGTAATATTAATGTCAATTTGACAGTTAGTGTGTAATTCGGTCTTCTTCCTACAACAAAGAGTTTTTCGCTGCCCTCTTGTTTACCCTGGCTGACTGAGTGTTACGCCAGCTGGAAAACAAAGGCACACGTTACAATATGTAGGCGTATATTTAGGCCTTTTTTTTAACGAAGGTGCTATCATACAGCGAGATTTATTTGTTCAAGATTTGATATTGGTCTGACAAATGATCTATGCCGAACGCTGTTTGACATATTTTGTCATAATTTTATAGGCGGTCTCCCTATCACATCTGTATATATGTACATATGTGTATGTATGGTAAAAATTCCAAGTATTCAATATACCCATGTTAATGTCAAGTCAAGTCATTGTCCAGAACTTAATGGATATTTAATTCATTCACGTTTACATACCTAACATTAAATACCAACACAAATACCATATAATAACATATCAATGAAACAGAAAATTATTCTTTAGCGTCATTTAGTAATTAGAACCAATAATTATTATGCGTATAATTTCATATGTCAATATCATATACAAATGTACTTGTATTATCTTCATTCGATTATATGTGCATAGATACAAATAAATATTTATAAATACATATCGATATATATATATGCATACATACATATTATCGTACATAACATGTGTATGCAAATTAGTTAACAACAGTGTATTTCGAAAGTCATATATTAACCAACTGTCATTTACAAATTTACAACAACAACAACAACAGCAACAGCAGCGACCAATAGTAACAACAGCGCAGCATTTACTTTGATATTTTAATCATTATTTTCGACAGCTTTCGCTGTTGTGTTGTAAACATATGCACACATGCACACAATATCATATGTACCTAATAAATTCATCTTCACAAATATTTGTATGTAACATACAATACATGCACACATACATATACTCGAATAATAGGCATTCGCCTTTGCTTATGATTAAGTACACATATACGTAATAATGAATGATGATGCTCAATTGGCATATGGTGTACTGGTTTATGGCAGTAGTACATATACATGTATACATATGTGATCAAGTATGTTTGTGTGTGTGTGTGTGTGTGTGTGTTGATAGAAATTTATGTTTAATTGCAATATGTCAAAAGCATTTGTGTTCATTGTGTGAGTGAGGCTAGGAGGGTACCTACTCTATGGGTACCTACTTTGTATAAGAGGTGTGTTAATGAAGTGGGTGTAGTAATTTCTACGCAAGCTGAAAACAATCTTATTTTAAATGCTCTTCAGTGCTCATGAGTGCTAATATTAAAATATATTTGTTGTAGTTCTTTGTCTTTTTATTATTTTATTTTATTTGCACGTGTTTGGTCCCAGAGTAAGGTCGACAATGAAGATCTTGAATGATATGCGTTGTATAAAAGCAAGCAGCCCTCAAAACCGGCATCAACATTTCTACATACAGTTTATTGTGCTCTCTCTCTCTCTCTCTCTCTGATAGTTAACCTCATATTAGCCTAGAAAAGGGAAAATCGACACCCCATCCCCACCAAAAGGCTCAAATAGCTTTGCACTATTACAAAAATTAGCAAGTATACATACAAATGTATAACGTTGTATAAAGGAAATATCAAAAAGTTGAACTGCAAAGGCAATTAAAAGTGAAATTACGAAAAAAAAAAAACAATCACGCCCATGTAAAAATCTGTCATTAGAGCATTAAATCGAAAGTACAAGATGTTCACATAGTTAATTAACAATAATTACCGAACAGGGGCAAAAAAAAAACATCCAAATGCCATGTAATGCTTGTCGGAAGGTATGTATTTGATTTTGTATGTTTGCAAGGACATACAGGATTTTTTTTTTGTATTTTTATACATTTATTTCATTATAGTTAAATACTTTTTTGTTGTTCGAAGAACACAGGTTTTGTACCACCTGAGCAACCAAAGTGTATTTCTAACGTAATTTTCAACTTTGAGCCAGAATCCGATTTATTTGAGATATTTTTTTGCAATTTTCAATTATACATGACTATTTTATTCAATAAAAAAAATCAAAATTTACAAATGAAGTGAAGTGTAGGTTAGATTAGGTTTAAAGTGTGTGTGTGTGTAAACATACATTCACACTGCCACTCGGAGGCATCTATTGCCCATTGTGATTGCCCTTGATTGCCGGAGGAGACACGCCTTCCCACAGTCACCAATGCTCATGTGTCATCCTTCTTGAACCATTTAGTTCACCATATGAAGTTAAGAAGCTCTTCAAAGTCCACTTCGCAAGTTCGTCCAGTTATGTGAAGAAACCAGATACCCAAACATTGAAGACGTTTTGTCTGTAGTCCTGGACAGAGACATAGATAGTGGTTTATTGATTTTTCTTCATCTCGGCAAACCCTACGTAGTCCGTTCGTCGCCAACGCCAACGTTGAAGCATTGTCGCGATGGCACAATGCCCAGAGACACCGCGATAAGACCTGCAGGCTTCGCTAAAGACAGAAGTACCCTCGTCCTTTTCATGTATAACCTAGGCCATAAAGTCCTGGACACCTCCTTAACCCTTCTTAACAATTATTTCTTCTATACATCCAAACAGTTCACAAAGCGGAATTTTTACTGAGTCGTCGACCTCATTGGCGTCCATACTGGATCCCCTCCTGCTAGTTCCCTTCCCTTCAATATCACTATGCCCAGGAACCCATCTAAGGGAGACCCTGTGGTTTCCTATGTCACATAATGAAGCTCGGCATTTCAGCACGATTTTCGACTTGACTGTTCTGGATTCAATTGTCTTCAGTGCCGCTTGACTGTCTACATAGTGTTAGTGATATTCGAAGGTGGAATTGTACTATCTTGTATTAGTTTAGCTGACTCCTCAATTGCGTATATTTCTGCCTTAAAGACGCTGCAAGCATCAGGGAGTCGAAATGACATCCCGCTCCAGTCCCTCTGTTCATCTTCGAGCCGTCTATGTAAATGGTGATGTCTGAATCACACACTACACAGTGTGGCTCCCAGTTTTCCCTGGCGGGATAGAAGACAGGAGTCCTTGTATTGAAGTGAAGTGTAACTTTTTCGTTTATATTTTTGTGGTTCTGTTTCACGTAATCGTTCAACATGCCGTCGTACCAAAAACTTTGTCGATTTCTCTCAATTTTCTGCTAGCTCACTTTTTCTGAGCTCTGTCACAAGACTTCTTTTAGGAGCTCATGGCAAATTGTTACTGCCGGAGCAATTGCCAATTGCTTGCCGACAGCTGAGTACGGTTCGAAAGAAAAATATTTTCGATATTAAATTTGTTATGCTTCAGCCGGGAATTGAACCCACGACCTACAGATCAGAAGACCAACACACTAATCACTGAGCTACAACACCCACCCATATATATATTTTATAATTTTCCTAATAATTGCATAACATATTTTTTCTGATTTTTTTTCCAAGCAGTTGTAAAAAATAAAGAATAATAATAAAATCCCATTAATTCGGTATGTTTTCTACCGAATGACCACTACAATGAGAGAGACATATCTAGCAACATGGGAGATCAACATTTCAATTAAAATAGTTAAATGCATTCAGTCATGAAAAGAGATAAAAAGAGATTACTTCTAGCAACAGCTGTACTCCTGTATGCCACCAGTAATACCAACAACGTTAATAACGCCAACAATCTGTGAAGTAGCAGCGTTAACATCAGGCAAATTTGGACAACAACAACGACAACAACGACAACAACAACAATAGCATCTAAAAATGAAACGAGCTCAATCCTTCTCAACTCAACTTAAAATGTGTACGCCAACCAACTGGACACTGACACTGCTCATATTGTCCGCATGATTGTGGCTTCCAAAGCTGCAATCATCGTTGCATTCAGAATAGGATGACTTTTTTGTTCCATTTGTTCCATCTGTATGCAGCTGTGCGTGTGTGTGTGTATATCTGTGTGCTTTTTTTGTTCATGTTCTTATTCTTTTTAGTGCTTCAAATTTTCTGCATGAATGCACGCATGAGAGTTGTAAAATGCAGCTACGCATTCTGATGAAAGAATGGAATGAAGAATGAATACATCATGATGGGTACAAACGATTAATTTTCATATTTTTTTTTTCTTCTTCTTCTTAAATACCATATATGCTTATAGAATACCATATATACTTATATATTTTTCCATTATGCTTCATAAATTGCATAAATCAAAAAAATTATGACTTTAATATAAAGAAAGATTTTGTGAATTTAAAGGATCATCATACTAAATAGATGTGAATAGGTCGAAGAACATCGTAGGTGGTAATTTCTTCAGGCAGTCAAGCAAGTGATGCTCATTGTAACAAAAACCATCGTACTAATTATATATGGACTATATGAAATAGTTGATTTGCTTTTAGCAACACTTGGTTTAGAACCCAGCAAAAACCAGTTCAATTGGAGATCCGAAAAAGAAAATGGAGGCCACATTCTGCGCAGGGAGAGCGGCGACCTAACAAAGACTGCGATTGACTGGAACCCCCAAGGAAGTCTTAGACGAGGAAGATCAGCGAACACCTGGAGACGACTATTAGAGTTTGATACCTGACCCATGCGCCTTAGCTGGAATGAAGTGAAGAGACTGGGACAAAATAGACCCGAACGGAAGAAATTCATTGTGGCACTATGTTGCAGCCTGGAACCCTAGGAATATGGATGAGTGGATGAACATTTAATCGAAAATTTAAATTGAATATGAAAAAGGACCAAAAAACCCAAAACAGAAACTTCGAACCACGTTTAATTAGTAAAATGTTCAAAATTAATACTAAAAATAAAGAAGAAGTAGATCATAATGAAGAAAAACTAAATTTTCAGTGTTCGCAATCTATAGGTGATTTTTGAACTTTTCCTAAACCAAGCCATCTACGGAAAAGAGTCTCTCGCTATAAATGCTGCTGCAAGGAGCTGATAGATACGTAAGGATCGTAAGCCTAGGTTAGGTAAGGTTAGGTTATGTGGCTGGCCAGAAAAGCCCATTGTGATACCACCCTAGTGACATCATTATACCCTGCATAATGCAATATGCATGGTATATTCATTTCGGTCAGATGTTTGTGTCCACTTGAAGGAATCTCCGGAGATATAGACATGGATATATATTCGTGATCAGCGTCGATTAAATTTTCGATTTAACGATGTCCGTCCGTCCGTCCGTCCGTCTGTCTGTCACCTGGCTGGTTCGCACGATAACTTGAGTAAATATTGAGCTATTTCGATGAAATTTGGCACAAGTAACCTACGATCCAAGGGTACGGAGGGGATTGATATTGGGCATGATCGGTCAATAACCACGCCCACACCAAGGATTCAAAGCGACTAACCTCGAAATTTTCAAAATCTTTAACTTGCTATAACTCACACAATATACCACTTGGGACAACAATATTTGGCACATAGAGTTATATTATACTACTATATAACCTCGCCAAAAGTGGATGAGTCACGCCTACTTTCTAGCGTAGCTCCCATACAAAGTGTCTGTAATTCTTTTAAATTGAAACTGCTGTAACTTCTACAATCTTCTGTCTAGAATAACCATAATTGACACTTAGATTAACACGGTAGTCAGAAATAATATGGCAAATAATCAATGTGCCACGCCCACTCCTTTTTGGGTCTACCATACAAAGTTGCGGAAATTAAAAAAAATGTTACCGGTTATAACGTGCAAACTATTCAGCGTAGAATAACGAGATTTAAGGTGTGGGTTAGTATTGTACGAGCAACTAGGCTCACAGAAAATGGGCGCACCACGCCCACTGTTTATCGTAGCCCACATACAAATTTTAAATTGAAACAGCTGTAACTTCGGCAATCTTCTGTCTAGAATAACCATAATTGACACTTAAATTAATATCGTAGTCGGCAAAAATCTGGCAGAAAATCAGTGTGCCACGCCCACTCCTTCATGGGTCTCCCATACAAAGTCGAGTGAATTAAACTAAAATTTTAAGCTCCATAGCTTACAAACCATTTAGCCTAGGACAACGAGACTTAGGGTATGGATTAGTATTGTATGAGCAACTAGGCTCACAGAAAATGGGCGCACCACGCCCAGTGTTTATCGTAGCCCCCATACAAATTTTAAATTGAAACAGCTGTAACTTCGGCAATCTTATGTCTACAATAACCATAATTGACACTTAAATTAATATCGTAGTCGGAAATAATCTGGCGAAAAATCAGCGTACCACGCCCACTTCTTATTGGGGCTCCCATACAAAGTTGAGGAAATTAAACAAAAATGTTAACCACCATAACTTAGAAACTATTCAACGTAGGACACCAAATTTAAGGTGTGGATTAACATTGAAAAATTAATTGGATTTACTAGAAAGTGGTAAGCCACGCCCACTTTTTATATAGCTCCCATACTAAGCCTCGGAATTATCTTAAAATCCTTTTACTTCGTCAAAGTCAACCATATTTCGGGTGTAAATTAGCAGTATATGCAAAAATTGTTTCTCGAAAAGTGGAAATAAAAGAAAAGTTGGATATTCGAGTAAACTTTTTATATATAAATCTACATATGCAGGGTATAGTTTGGTCGGCCCCAGCCGACTGTAAGGAGATTTTTATACCCTGCATAATGCAATATGCATGGTATATTCATTTCGGTCAGATGTTTGTGTCCACTTGAAGGAATCTCCGGAGATATAGACATGGATATATATTCGTGATCAGCGTCGATTAAATTTTCGATTTAACGATGTCCGTCCGTCCGTCCGTCCGTCCGTCCGTCCGTCCGTCTGTCTGTCACCTGGCTGGTTCGCACGATAACTTGAGTAAATATTGAGCTATTTCGTTGAAATTTGGCATAAGTAATCTATGATCCAAGGGTACGGAGGGGATTGATATTGGGCATGATCGGTCAATAACCAGGCCCACACCAAGCATTCAAAGCGACTAACCTCGAAATTTTCAAAATTTTTAACTTGCTATAACTCACATAATATACCACTTGGGACAACAATATTTTGCACATAGAGTTATATTATACTACTATATAATCTCGCCAAAAGTGGGTGAGCCACGCCTACTTTCTAGCGTAACTCCCATACAAAGTGTCTGTACTTCTTTTAAATTGAAACTGCTGTAACTTCTACAATCTTCTGTCTAGAATAACCATATTTGACACTTAGATTAACACGGCAGTCAGAAATAATATGACAGAAAATCAATGTGCCACGCCCACTCCTTTTTGGGCCTCCCATACAAAGTTGCGGAAAAAAAAAAAAATGTTACCGGTTATAACTTGCAAACTATTCAGCGTAGAATAACGAGATTTAAGGTGTGGATTAGTATTGTACGAGCAACTAGGCTCACAGAAAATGGGCGCACCACGCCCAGTGTTTATCGTAGCCCCCATACAAATTTTAAATTGAAACAGCTGTAACTTCGGCAATCTTCTGTCTAGAATAACCATAATTGACACTTAAATTAATATCGTAGTCGGCAAAAATCTGGCAGAAAATCAGTGTGCCAAGCCCACTCCTTCATGGGTCTCCCATACAAAGTCGAGTGAATTAAACTAAAATTTTAAGCTCCATAGCTTACAAACCATTTAGCCTAGGACAACGAGACTTAGGGTATGGATTAGTATTGTACGAGCAACTAGGCTCACAGAAAATGGGCGCACCACGCCCAGTGTTTATCGTAGCCCCCATACAAATTTTAAATTGAAACAGCTGTAACTTCGGCAATCTTCTGTGTAGAATAACCATAATTGACACTTAAATTAATATCGTAGTCGGCAAAAATCTGGCAGAAAATCAGTGTGCCACGCCCACTCCTTCATGAGTCTCCCATACAAAGTCAAGGGAATTAAACTAAAACTTTTAAGCTCCATAACTTACAAAATATTTAGCGTAGGACAACGAGATTTAAGGTATGGATTAGTATTGTAGGAGCAACTAGGCTCACAAAAAATTGGCGCACCACGCCCACTGTTTATCGTAGCCGCCATACAAATTTTAAATTGAAACAGTTGTAACTTCGGCAATCTTCTGTCTAGAATAACCATAATTGACACTTAAATTAATATCGTAGTCGGCAAAAATCTGGCAGAAAATCAGTGTGCCACGCCCACTCCTTCATGAGTCTCCCATACAAAGTCAAGGGAATAAACTAAAACTTTTAAGCTCCATAACTTACAAAATATTTAGCGTAGGACAACGAGATTTAAGGTATGGATTAGTATTGTAGGAGCAACTAGGCTTACAGAAAATGGGCGAACCACGCCCACTGTTGATTTGTTTTAAATTGAAATAGCTGTAACTTCTGTATCCTTCTGTCTAGAACAATCATAATTAACACTTAGGTTAATATGGTAGTCGGCAAAAATCTGGCAAAAAATCAGTGTGCCACGCCCACTCCTTCATGAGTCTCCCATACAAAGTCAAGGGAATTAAACTAAAATTTACAACGAGATTTAAGGTATGGAATAGTATTGTACGAGCAACTAGGCTCACAGAAAATGGGCGCACCACGCCCACTGTTTATCGTAGCCCCCATACAAATTTTAAATTGAAACAGCGGTAACTTTGGCAATCTTCTGTCTAGAATAACCATAATTGACACTTAAATTAACATCGTAGTCGGCAAAAATCTGGCAAAAAATCAGCGTACCACGCCCACTTCTTATTGGGGCTCCCATACAAAGTTGAGGAAATTAAACAAAAATGTTAACCACCATAACTTAGAAACTATTCAACGTAGGACACCAAATTTAAGGTGTGGATTAACATTAATTGGATTTACTAGAAAGTGGTAAGCCACGCCCACTTTTTATATAGCTCCCATACTAAGCCTCGGAATTATCTTAACCCTAGAAGGCTAACATACGTAAATTTTACGTGTAGTTTTTTTTCTTGTTGTTGCTACACGAGCATCTAGTAACCTAACGGTACCAAATTCAACAAGTGCTTTCTTCAATAGTTTCTAAGCAAGCGCAACAACATAAGCAAGGCATTTTTAGTCATTGAAGTGCTCTTAGAGCGAGAACATTAAGAGGCTGTACGTAAAAATTACGTGGTGTTAGCGTTAAGGGTAAAATTTGTGCACGTAAATTTTACGTGGTGTTAGCAATAAAAGTAAAATTTTGTATAACAGTTTTAAGTAGTGACTGAAAATGGAAAGTCAAAAAGCGAATAATTCTAAGCGCGGTCTCAGCAGTGAAGATGTTGCGGCATTGCTTAACTCCAGCGACTTCAGTGATATTAGCGACGTTAGCAATATAGAGGAGGAAGATGATTTCGATAGCGATGACAGTTTTGCTGATAAGAATTGGTATCCCACTGCAAACGATGAAAATGACATTGAAAAAGAATTGGCAGAAGCATTTGATATATCACGGAATACTTCGCATTTACCAAAAACTAATAAGCGTCATAAAACAGACCTAACAGAAAACATTCCTGTAGCTAGCGCAGAAGTAGAAAAAAGTGAAATTTTAGGCAAGAACGGCTACGTTTGGAATAACTTTCCCCTACACGGTGAAGGTGGTAAATGCGCTTTAAGAAATATTATATTTATTCCGCCAGGTAAGAAAATAACAAATGCATTGGTTGTATTTTTGTATAATATTTTTGTTGTTTAATTAGGCACAACGATCACAGCAAAGCAGTCTATAGAGCCAGAAGATATATTTAATTTATTTATGACTGAGGATATATTAAATACTATTTTGAATCACACAAATTTGAAAATTTCTCAGCTAAGACAAAAATATAAATTGCAAAACTCCACAATTTCCGACTTAAATTTGGTGGAGTTGAAAGCCTTGTTGGGTTTGTTATTGTTGTCTGCAGCTTTGAAGAGTAATCACCTTACTGCTGACCTCTTATTTGACACGTCTTATTCTGGAGATAGATACAGAGCCACAATGAGTAAAGATAGGTTCAAATTTCTATTAAACGCTTTGAGATTTGATGATCCCACTACAAGAGAAGAGCGCAAAAAAGAAACTTCATTTGCTCCAATTTCAGAAATTTGGGAAAATTTTATAGACAAATGTAATATACATTTTAAGCCTGGATCCTATGTTACTATTGATGAGCAACTAGTTGGTTTTCGTGGTAGATGCCCATTTAAAATGTACATACCAAATAAGCCAAACAAATTTGGAATAAAAATTGTGATGCTTTGCGATAATTCTACAAAATATGTTATTAATGCCGAACCTTACCTTGGCAAGTCAACTAAAACTGAAGGCAAGCCATTGGCCACTTACTATGTTGAGAAACTGACGAAACCTTTGTACGGAAGCAGTCGAAACATCACAATGGATAACTGGTTCACCAGCATTCCTTTAGCACGAAATCTGTTGGAAAAACCATACAAGTTAACTGTTGTGGGAACTTTACGCAAAAACAAGGCAGAAATACCACCAGAGCTACTTGATCTGAAATCGCAGGGTACTGGATCTTCTCGATTTGTTTATGATAAGAATATAACTCTGGTGTCTTTCAAGCCGAAACAGAATAAGAATGTTTTATTGATATCAACAATGCATTTGAGTGGAGCACTTAACTCAACAACTGGAAAACCAGAAATTGTGCACACGTATAATTCGACTAAAGGTGCGGTTGACACCTTTGACCAGATGGCTCAAAACATGTGCTGCAATCGAAAAACTAGACGTTGGCCTCTCTGTTTTTTCTATAATATGCTGAACATTGCATCAGTTAACGCGTATGTTATTTATAGCTATAACGCAGTGCAAAAAGGGATTAAGCCAATGAACAGAATAAAGTTTATGCTTAATTTGCAAGAACAACTTACCAGGCCATGGCAAGAGCAACGACTAAGCACGACTATCAACTTGCCATCAAAACTAAAACAAAATATAAAAAATAATTTACAGATAAACTCGGCTTGCGAAGAACCTTCTCAGGACAAGGGAAAGAGAACATATTGCAAATATTGCCACTACTCAAAAAAGCGCATGACAACCACATACTGTCATATTTGTAAAAACGCGGCACTATGTGGAGAGCATCAGATAAAAATATGCAAAGACTGTATTAACCAGGACTGATGATATATACTTATATATAAGCATTTACTTTCTGATCTTAAAAATTAATTATATTTATTTTAAAAATTGTTTTTGTTTATTTACCTTTAAAAATTGTTTTTTTTTTACTGAGTTTAATATGAATTTAATATGAGTTTGCCTTAATATGAGTTATTTAATAAATAAAAAGCAAAAAAAAAACAAATTTTCTAACATTTATTGAAGCGCTTTAGGAAAAATTCCATAGTACGTAAAATTTACGTGGTGTTAGTTTTAACGTATAATTAAATCATGTTAGCCTTCTAGGGTTAAAATCCTTTTACTTCGTCAAAGTCAACCATATTTCGGGTGTAAATTAGTAGTATATGCAAAAATTGTTTCTCGAAAAGTGGAAATAAAAGAAAAGTTGGATATTCGAGTAAACTTTTTATATATAAATCTACATATGCAGGGTATAGTTTGGTCGGCCCCAGCCGACTGTAAGGAGATTTTTTTAACTTAGTTTTGTCACAAAGCTCTTTTAAGAAGCAGTTTGTTACTGCCGGAAAAATTGCCAATCCTTACCGGCAGGTGGGTACCGTCGAAAGAAAAATCTTTTCGATATTAAAATTTGTTTTTCTTCACCTACAGATCAGAAGGCTTACGCACTAACCACTGAGCTACGGTACCCACCAGTGTTCGCAAACAATAGGCGATTTGTGAACTTTTCTTAAACCAAGCCATCTTCGGAAAAGATTCTCTCGCTATAAATACTGCTGCAAGGAGCTGAAAGATACGTAAGTATTGTAAGAGTAAGGATCGTTACTGTGATTTATTCGAGCTCCCCTAAAGAAATATTCAATATCAGTCGCTATTGGGATTCTCTCTTGATCACTGTACCTTGCTAGGTTAACGTATTATACCGCTTCAAGGTTTAAACAATTTTTGAGAATAAACAAACGCTACATAAAAATGTGAAAATATATTTTAGAAATAATACAAAATGTATTGATAGGCATTTTAAACTATATTTTACATTAAAAACCCAAAGGACTCCATTCGTATATTGTAGCCTGTCGAATTAGAAATATATTTATGAACAATGGACTTGGGCGCTGCTTGCCGCGTATCCGGTATCCGGTATCCACCCAAATCACTATCGGTTGCATATTTATATGATTTCATGATGAGTGGTATAAGAGCTCGTGAGCCTTTGGATTGACTGAAACCAGTGATGCTGCTCCAAGTTTCTTAAAGAACGATTTTGAATCGAGGTATGAACCCCTTAGAGCTAATTTATCTGCAGTGTCAATCCATCAATGGTGCTATGAGCAAGAACCAGCCAAATCACTATGCGTCGCATATCTTTACCTTTATAAAACGCTTTAATAGTTCCTACGATTGATTTCCTGATGAGCGGTATAAGAGCAATCTTAAATTAGGGTTGTTATAAGCGGTAGAATTCGGGGCCCCGCATTTTATCTGACTGAAACCAGTGATACTGTTCCAGGATTCTCAAAGAATGATTTTGAATCGAGGTATGAACATGAAGAACCCCTTAAACTAATTCATCTGCAGCCTTATTCCATCAATGGCGCTATGAGCTAGAACCGAAATCAGTGTGACTTTATTTATAGCCAATAATCTCTTAAGTGCTTTCAAGCATTATGCTATAAACTTAGAGAAAAATCTCCAAGGACAAATCGCTTTAACGCCAGCTTGACCATCAGAGAAAATAGTGATTACTGCCCCATGTCAAAAGTTACACCAGCACCAGTGGGTGCCGTAGCTCAGTGGTTAGTGTGTTGGCGTGGTGTGTGTTGGATTTTTTTTTTTTTCGAATGTTACCCACTTGTCGGCGAACAATTGGCAATTCTTCCGGCAGTAACAATTTGCCATGAAAAAGTTTCTAAAAGAACTCTGTGACAAAGCTCAAAAAAGTGATGTCGCAAGAGTTCTGTCGTTCGGAACCGGCTGAAATAAGTAGGTCCTTCTAATAGTATCCAAAATTTAACACGCACAACAGTAATGAAAGAGAAGCTCGTCCAAAGGACTCTCGGGGATTTAAGTGCCACATATTTTTGTTTTTTAGCATCGTTTTTTTTTTTAAAGGATATTTTTATTCCTGTCTTGCTGGAAAGATAACTTGGAATGTTCTATCGAAACAAAGGCCCATAGGTATCTTCTAGAAGGCCTTGTACGATATCCTTCAGACGATGGAACTGTTGAAACTTCAGGGCACTTATTGCTGCAACCTTTCTAAGGAAATGTGCTGTGGCCCACCATCGCTTCTTGGTGTTTGTCAGTTGCATTGTTTGTCATGACTACGCAGTTATCCTATATAATTTATAGAACATTTGTTTAGTCAGAGCATATTTGTTTTCGAAAGTATTTATTTATAGACATACAAAAGGTTAGGCTTAAATTACCTTTATTTAAAATTGGTTTTTTTTTTTTTTTTTTGCTTTAAATATAACGCTTTAATAGTTCCTACGAATACTCTTCTAGTTGTTTTTTGCGCCACCCCACCCCCACATATTATACATAGTATGTCGCACGCGTATGGCAGTAATAAAAATGAAATTTATCATTAACACCATTTCAGTCATTATAATAGCAAACCATCACATCAATAATAACAACATCAACTGCCTGCAATAATGGCATTCATAATAATAATCCACAATCATCATCATAAATCATAAATTGCGAATGACCATTTCATTCATAATGAAACATTCAATGAAATGGTTTTAGAGAAGTGAAAACAAAACAAAACAAAACAATTTAAATCATTTTCTCTACTATGTATTTACGATATTTGCTATTGCTGTTGTTGTAGTCGTAATTGATTTCATTCATTCATTCACTCATTCATTCATTCATTTATTTATTCCTTCATTCTTTTCAATGTTCGCTCCTACATTATTAATTTTCAACTTCATAAATCTTTATTTCCGACCAATCCTGCCCTTGCTTTGACTTTTGATCTTTTCCGGTCGCGCCCACTGCCACTATGCCATTTTTCATTGATTATACTTATGTACGAGTATGTATGTAACATTGAGAATTCATGATTTCATATTACTGTCATTACAACTTTTCTTTAAATTTTAACAGTTAATAAAGCAGCATTGCAATCAAAACATCTAACATTGATAGACTTAGTTATAGAAGTGTACGATGTAGCAATTCGAAATAAATATTGTAATAGGAAATGAAAATATTCTCACTGAATTTGAATCCAACTAATTTGTGTGGTGGCTATTATAAACAGTGTTGTTGTTGTTTTAGAAAATGGTGGTGGTGGTGGTGGTGGTGGTGTTGGAATAAAGAATGTTTAATTTACTTTTCATATTTGACTCCCTAAGGAATTTAATATGTATCATATATATTTATTCTTCAAATCTTTATTGCAAGCAGTAGTCGCTTTGGTTGTTCAAAAAATATTTTATAATATCCATGGACGATTTTGTTTATGGCAAATTGCTAATTTGGTGTATAGCATTCATGTCAAATGTTTTTTGTTTTGTCAAATTCAGTATTGACATTATTTCAAATCAAATATTCTTTGTCCTAGCCTTTTCCTATTTGGGGTCGGCTCTTCTTGTACGATATTTCGAGGTCGTCCGATTCTATGTCGTCTCCTCATTTATGCTTTTGCTACGCAAATCGGATTTTATTAAGTTGCACCATGTTCTAAGTGGTCTTCCGGGGACTCTTTTACTCTCTTCCATTGCCAATGTTCTACTCAATACGTGATCTTCCGGTCTCCTCATTACATGACCATACCAACGGAGGTGATTTTCTTGCATCTTATCTGTGATAGGCGACACCTTGCTACTTCCACGGACGTACCTATTCTGGACTTTATCGTACTACTGGCCCAACGTAGCATTTCCATTTCCAGCACTCAGAGGAATAAAGCATTACTGATTTGACAATAGATTTGTAGATTTTGCCTTTTATGTGTTGTGGCATCCTCTTGTTGACAAGAACGCCTGATGTGGATCTCCAGCTCTGCCACCTACATTGGATCCTATGCGATATTTCTTTATCAAGCATGCCGTTTACACTAATATGCGAGCCAAGGTATTTGAAGCTTTAGACGCTCTTGATGGAATCGCTGCTGAGTTTTAGGCAGGTTTTTTCGGCTTCTCCTTCGAACTGGAACTCAATCATCTCGGTTTTGCTGCGGCTTACCCTCAAGTCATTTTAATTCTAGTCCGTCAGCCCATAGGTCCAGCTTTCCTTGTAGAGCAGCTTTATTTTCAGCAAGTAGCACAACGTCGTCTACGTATAAAAGCGTCCATGTCAGACTGTCTTGGATGTCGCGCGTAAGTAAACCCATCACCAGGTTGGAAAGCAGCGGGCTAAGAGGTGAGCCCTGGTGAACGCCCACATTTACATTAAAAGGTTTCGTGAGCCCAAATATGCATCTCGCTTGTGTGGTGACTTGGTAGTAAGTGTCTTGGACTTGTTTTATGGTGCTTTCTGGGAGAGACTGGGATCTAAGCGTCTGCCACACTAGATCTCTAGGCATACGATCGAACGCCTTTTCCAGGTCAATAAAGACTCCCAATAGTTTCTTTTTGTTCGTAGAATGTGTAACGCATCGACCGTTGATTGATCGACCACTGACAAAGCTAAATTGGTTTTCACTGAGTGTTGCGATGTTTCTAATGCCATAATCCAGGACACGTTCCCAAATCTTAAGGCAGTGGGACATTAATTTAATTCCGCGGTACTTTGAGCAGCATTGTACGTCTCCCTTATATTTGTAGAACGATATTAGACAGCTGTTACGCCATGCTTCTGGGATTCCGTTTTGGCGATTTTATTAAAGAAAGTCGTCAGCCAAGCAACTCCATCGTCTCTTAACTTGTTGAAGACGTCCGCTAGTTCCAGATCTGGTCCCACTGCTTTATTCATTTTCATTTTTGCGACAGAGGTACGCACCTCACCTTCCATGATTAAATTGGAGGGGCCTTCAACTCTATCTCTGGCAATCATACGAGAACGGGGGAATTCAGCATTTGATAGTTCATCATAATATTCATGCCAGCGGGTTCTAATCTCGTCATCTCTTGTGACCATATCGCTCACAAGATGTGTTTAATGTTTATCAAGCCATTGTTTGGTTTCCACTGTATTTTTTTTTTTTTCATCAAAAATTTTATACACGTGGCGTTTGAAGGTTAGAACTCAATAAAAATCTATGTGCCTTCCTGCACACTTATTGAATGGCCCATTATTTTGGTCTATTGTGATAAAATTTCAGTTTTATAAAACATCCAAGGGTCTTTTCTCTGATATTATATCGTTTGATATTAACATTTTCTTCTCATTTGAGTAATATTAACACTGAGAATATTTTTTTAATATATTGAATATTATTTTATAAGCTTCAAAAGGCTATTCAAAAGAAGGATAATGTCTATAACTCATAAAATTTTATATATTCGATATCTATTTAAAAAGAACATTCCAAATAATTTATTCATTTCTTGTTTGTTTGGTTTCTATGCATTTAAAGTCACTACTACTACTACACACACACACACACACACACACATAATTATGTTAACCTATGTATCCAGAAGAGTATTATATTATATAGTCCATAGGAGTGTGTATAAACAAATGGATCTAGGTAAATGTACGTACGCATATCTTAGTTTTGTTGAAATGTTATTCAAAACAATACATATCGTGCATGTATATATATACTTACACACTCTATGAAATCAATGAAATATGAAAAAGCACACAAAACTAACAAAAACTGAATGATTTTAAATGAACCAAATTTCTGTGCATGTTGCAGATATATATCATGTTCACGTCATATACACATATATGTACTCGTATGTATGTACTCGTAAACATATAACGCTCTATACAAAAGCTATAATAATAAAAACATAAATAGAAAGAGAAGCAGATAGAGAGAGAGAGAGAGGGGGGAGATAGAAAGAGAGATGAAATGAAAGAAAATGTTCAACTTCATAAATATTTATTGAGATCAATTACTTTGTGATATGATGATATATACATATACTTATAGGGGAAGAGTAAAGCAAAAGATAGTAGTCACATACAAATAACTATACAAGTACGAGTACAAGTATGTACAATCAAGGAATAGCTGCCGTAGCAATAATAACAATACATCAGCAACAAAAACAACAGGAATAATATGAGCAACAATAAAGATAAGTATGTACATATACACAATAAATATAAACCAAAACTACAAGTGTAGTTAAGTGTAGTGGAAGTAAAATATATTATATGTACTACATAGTATAATGTTCCTCCTGCACTAAGTGCATCGATACATACATACATACATACATACATACGTACATGTCTGACCAAAGCAATAGATCCACCTATATTAAAATATTTTCTCAAAAATCTTATTAAATTGCAATTTCATTCACTTTGGCAAATTAATATTATTCTAGCTTCAAGGGATACCATCTGGAAATGCGATTATGTACTTAACGTAACAAAGTGTACAATATGAATGAGCTTCACTTAAAATTTTTTGCAATTTAAAAATCTCTGTATAGCATGAAAATTTGTTTTATTAAAATAATAAGTAGAACTACGATTTTTGAGTGTAATATGATACATATAGGTTAGCTTAGGTTAGGTTATGTGGCTGCTCTCTCTCTTTCTCTTTGAGAAGACACATTTAGGCCAGAAAGAACCATTGTGATACCATCGAACTTCTCTTCCAACACTTTTGTGCGTGTTAAATTTGGACATCACTTTAACTTCGTTTTGTCACTTGATATTACTGCGATTGATTATATATGTCGTCCATATCAGAGAGCCCTTCTGTTTATCAGATCTCTCATTCACCGATATAGAGCGTATTCTCTCTAAAATTCTCGTCGCAGTACAACGGTCCTTGTAGTTGGGTGCAGCCGTGAACGTCGGTCTGATAACCGATGCCCTGCTGGTTGATAGTGGCAAGCTTGCGCTCATACTAGATCTCGGGAGGCTATCGGTATGGCTGGACCCTGGTCTATCCTCCACAGCTTTCGCTGCCTCTCCCGATTTTGTTTCTTTTGTTTTTGTGTTTATTGTTTTTTTTTTGACTCCATAAAAATCCCACGTGTGTCGGAGAAGGAAGGAAGGTTCATCTGTGCAGAATACACAGATAAGGCTAAATAATACGGAGGGCGCCAGGTATTCGTATACTCCGTTAGCAGCTGAGTTATTTTTTAACCTGAGCCCCCAGCCAGGCTGATTCTCGGCACGGGTCGTATGACACCTTAATCCAGCCCAGGCGGAAGGAAAAGTGGGTGGGAGGTTGCAGGAACCTCTATCCTATGGAAGGCTTGCATGCTCGAATGCCCATCCGAGCCTGCAAAAATAATCCTTGGCTAATCGCCTCAAGGCAGTCATTTCCAGCTGACACCCATGGGGAGGGTTTGGAAGAGGATTTTTGCCGGCCATATAATATAAGCACCATATAATATAAAAAAAAAAATTTGTAAAATGGAATTGTTTTTTATTTAGAAAATGACATGAATTTTCTCTTTTTAATCAATTGCAAAATTGTACAGGGTAAACAAATTTTTCAGGCTCAAAACATATATTTTAATGAACACATGCTAGAGGTCCGTAGGACTAGCAGGACATTAAGATGAAATTTAATAATCGGTTGAGAGATGAACAAATGTGAACTCCGTGCGACTAATCAGAATCAACTAATCCATGAGCGAATAGGGACGCGTTGATGATATCTACCGTAGATCTAATCCAGTTCATATTGTATATAAAAGGCACATTTCTCATGTCTATAGAATTAATTTCGTGGAGATTATGAACCCAGAGAGGCTTCAAATTTCCCAATTTTCTTTGTAAGACGTTGAGACTGCTTCTTTTGATGGGCTTATCAGGCTGCGATTGCTTCAAAAAACCAAACCAAAACCAATCTTTCAATTGTTCTAAATAGTTTTAGTTAATATTTTTATGAATTCCAAATAGTTTTCTTTTTCTATATAGTTCAATAAGATGTTCGTGGATGTGTACCTATTACTTTGATCATGTGTGTATCTGTAGATAAATATAGAGCATAAGAAATTGGCGTTAAGGATGCACTATTTTGAATATAAGGAATTTTTGCATTTGGAATATACATACGTATATTAAGATGCTTCATGATCTTATAAGAAATTCTAATGAATTTCGATTATAGAGCTGCAATAACTCATAATTTACTTTATACTGATTTCCAAAATATTTTGGTTTTAATGAAACTCTTAGTATGCTGGACCATATCCACAAAAACCACTCAGTACTTTTAGTCAAGCAAACCATAAAACCAAAATATAAATTTAGGTCCATTATTTCTCATCATCAACATCATAATCATCATCCAGCCATTCATAAAATATCATCCGACAAATATATTCAATCTTCCCTACCTGGGGTGTCTTTATCCAATTACTTGTGACTATCTTGATAATATTGTATTAGTAGATAATAACTACAACATTTTTCAAGTGAGCCCACTTAACGTACATACACATATATACGTAACAATCATATTTTTAAAGTCACGTTTACACTATACTACAATATATGAATACGAATATTGCAATGACTATACATACACGTTCGTATGTTCATAGGTATGTATCGTACATATTTGCATTATGTATGCATATGATAGATTTATGTGTACATGAATATCTATGTATAGTACTTGTAATTTTATTACTTTTATTTCTTTTGTTTTTAGATGCTCATTTCTGAATATTATTGGTGTCATGATTTCACACAAAATCTACATATTTTCATATCTCTATATATAAAATTATTTATAACTTGTGTGTATGGCTGAATGTTTGTGATGCATTAAATGTAGTAGTGAGTAGTAAAAAAAAATTTCATATAGATTTTTATTTAGTCCATAGTTAGTTCTACTTTGCAAAACGATTAAATCCAAATCGATATTTGAGAGCGTATTAGAATTCAACTAGATCCTCACGAAGATGTACTTGTCTCTGGTGGAGCTTAATGCACTGATGGAAAATCACACCTGGGATATAGTAGACTTACCTCATGGAATGAATCCTATCGACTCGCAATGAACATTCAAGATAGAACGTAACAAAAAAAGGTGATATTGACAGATATAAGGCACGATTGCTTGTCAAGGGGTACTCGCAACGATATGGCATCGACTACGAAGAAACGTTTTGCTCCAGTCGTACGGTACTCGTCGATAAGGCTGTTGTTCGGCTTGGCAGTAAAATTTGATTTAGACATTGATTACATGGACGTTGTAACAGCATTTCTACAAAGCGAATTAAATGAAGAAATTTACATGAAGTGTCCTGAAAGGTTTGCGACTGAGAAAGGAAAAGTGTGTAGCCTCAAAAAATCACTGTAAGTAACCTAGTAGAGTATGAAATAAAAAGCATGACAACACTTTCAAATCTGTTGGATTGACACAGTCAAAGGTGGATACATGTAAATATTTACTACCATCTAAATTTACGTAGATGCCACACCTTAACATTTACAAATCAAAAGGAAAGTAAGATAAAAATCAAAAAGTACCTTTCAGAAGAATATTTCAAAAAGAAGGATTTGTGCGAAGCAAAGTACATCCTTGGAATAAACCTAGCTAGAGATCGGGAACAAGGACTCGAGTGGATTGATCAAGAAACGTACTTAAAAGATGTACTTCGTCGCTTCAATATGATAGAATGTAATCCAATAACTGCACTCCTGGATATCAACCAAAGGTTATTGAAAGCCATGTGTCCTCAAAATGAAGAAGAAAGGATATGCCTGAAGGTGGTGCCATATCAAAAGGCCATTGGTAGCATCATGTCGACCTGACTTATCATTTTCAGTGGGGACATTTTCGGAATACAACAATAATCCCAGAAAAGCTCACTGGGCAGCAGTTAAACGTGTTATGCGGCACATAAAAGGAACAATTGATTTTAAATTGAAGTACATCATGAATTCAAATGGATACATCGAGGGTTTTTCTGATGCTGACTGGTTATAGTGACGTTGATGAATGGAAATCCACAACTGGATTTGTGTTAAAGCTTCAATGCGGATGTGTCTCGTGGAACTCTAAGAAGTAGCCAACCGTCGCGCTACAGAACAACAGAAGTGGAATAAATGACATTGTTCGCAACATCACAAGAAGCAGTTTGGTTGCAAGCACTATTGAAACAAATATTACAAACCAAAACTAGCTAACATTAGAACATTAAAAAGTGATAACAAAAGCACAATCAATTTGTCGTCACAGAACAGCACATATCACGCGCCCTCCAAACATATCGATATACGATATCATTTCTTGCGTGGACTTATAGCCGCTGGTAGTGTTCGTGTGAATTACCTTAGGACTGAAGATATGGTAGCAGATATTATGACAAAGGGTTCGCCTGCAACCAAGCACAATCACAACTGTGCATTATTGGGTATTGGTGCGCATAAATCTAGTGGGAGTGTTGTATGAATGAATTTATGTTTACTTGTTTTCTTATCTACTTGCTGTACCACCTTGATCTTACGTAACGTAACTATTTCAATTGTTAAGCTATGACGCTAAGATTTAGAGGGAATATCAACAACGGATGTACCAACTTAACAACAACGAAAAAGACAGAACTCAAATTGGAACGATGGGAGCACCACACGTTGGTTATTCCGGGAACTTTTTGATCAAGATGGTATGAGAACTTTAATGTTCTACACGTTATGCATATTTGTACATGTATGTATTGAATTTTCATTATACTTAAAATAAATTTGAAAAACACATTACATCCTACACACTTATTGAATGGCCTATTAGTAATATTAATTATTAGGCACTTATTACAATTGCTTAACCTTCATTTAATTGCCTACTTAATACTCTGATAATAAGTGATATTTTCAATATTTTTTTTCAAATGTAAAGGAATAAAAAAATATGAGAATAAACACGTAAATCATTCATTAATATTTAATCAGCCCTATTAGAAATTAGAAACGGCTAGACAAATATCGCTAAGAGCTAAACAAAAAAGTGACAAATAAATATTGCATGAAATTCAAATCGTCGAAATGTGGAAATTTGATCCCATTTGATACAAACCGTAGAAGCGACACTTGGCCTGAAGCGTTTTTAACGCTGCACAAATGGCGTGATGAAAATTGAACCTTTTTAATTACAGTTCAATAACTTTTTACCATTGTTTGAGCCAATTTTTTTTTACATGGCTCCTTAAAAATCATCAGCTTCTTTAGTGTTTATTTAAAAGTTTAACAATGTGCGTGTATATAATGTAAATGTACCCAAATCAGGATTTACTTATTATTTATGTACAATTATTTTTTCCTCAATTCCATTGTTTTCTTTAATTCATTTATCAAAATATACATATCGTACATGTTCTTTTTTATTGTCAATTTGGTCATTTGGGATGTTTTTATTTGATCCACTTAAAAGCACTAAGTATCGAGTACTGTTTTGTGTGGTTTAACTAAATAATCTCAATGCTATAACTTTTGTTTTACATTCACCTCGAAGGCAGTGCTTTTTTTATCAATTTTTTATGCCCATCCATTGGGTGTGTAATCCCTTTATGTCCTCTGTTATTTAAGCCAGTTTATAATAAGTGTTATTTTATTATTGTTTCTAACTAATTTGTTGAAAATTAACCCTAACAAAAGGATTCCATACTATTACAACTTATTTATTCAATTTATTTTATTACATGTAGGTAGACATATAGGCTTTTGTCATATATGTAACATACTTTACATTCCCCTTCTACGATTATAGTAAAATACACCTTTATAGCACACATTAAAATATAACATCAACATAGTGTATCACATTGTTAAGTATAAAAATATTTAATGGCTACTATATTTTCATGCATGTAAGGTAGAAATCCTTTATCAGCTCCTCTTCAATTTATTGCCTTCGTAGTAATTAGCTCGTTGGCATCAAATATGTTGTTTATACTTCTCTATGTGTAAGGATATTAAAATTTTACAATGCTGCCATAATAAATGTTCTGATGAACTACTGTTGTAGTAGTTGAAGCAAGAAAACTGCCATAACAAATGTGTGGTGGGATAAAAATGGTATGCAAATTTGAATGTCAACTCATTATAGATTCGCATTCGTATCATAAATTCGTTTTCGTAAATTCCCCTTTATTGAATCTGTGAACTCAGGTCCGGTAGCTCAGGGACTACTTTCCTACCGTCCCAGGTCAAACTATGGACTTATCTCATTACATGGGCCAATCAAAGAGCAACTAAGATAATGCTAATTAATTCCACTAAATTATTTCATGAAGAAATAGAAACAATTTATTGTCTATGCTATGAGAAAGCTGTCATTAAAAGAACACATACACTTTGAATTCAATTTTTTTTTTTTCATTGGCCTTGATTCATTAATTTCGTAGCCAGTCAGTAATATTGTCTATTGTCTAGCCCTCTTACGGAGTTGAGAGGAAGCTGAGTGCGAAAGAGTGTCAACGGCTAAGGCATCAGCAGTATCATCAGCGAAGGTACCTATGGTGACTTCTTCAGTCGATCAGTAAATCGTATTTGTGGAGTAGTTAAAGCTGTGCAATACTTTTTCTGTTCGAATATATTATGGACATATACAACAATCCTATGGAACTGTTCAATTGTGTTCTGTTATTTTCCTAAATTATTTTTATTTGAGATGCTTTCCATTGTTGAGGTACGAACCCAGATCAGGTTTGACTTCATCAGGAAACTCTTCCTATGGCTAGTTTATATCCCGGAGCTTTCTTGATGTTTAATTTATCGATAGCAGCTTTCATTTCAGATTTAGATAATTTACATATGATTGAGTCCATTTAATAGATAGGGCTCAGCTCAGTTTTCACTTTTTCTATTATATTGGTTGGAGGCTCATTGCTTTGCATTGTAGCCTGCTCCATCCATAAATCTGTTGCCAAAGGTTGCCATACTCTTTCGTATTTATTACATGTTTGGGTGGACTATAGACTGCGGTAATTTGTTATTGATCCTTTCCAATCTTCTACATTTATATTTGTAGCTTGTGTGGCTACAAGTAACAGTAACGGAGTAACATCATCATTTCTCGAATTTCGGTTGTGTGAATTAAGAACCGGCTTTTTTTAGTGTTCATAAATAATTTATTTTTAAGAATTCTGTAAAAAAAACATGTCATTCAAAGTATTGTCCATCAGAAACTATGACATTTCTCCATCTATCTGGCACAATTTATGGATTTCAAAAGAACTTCGCCGGCTTGGCGGCCAAAAACGAATCGAGCCAATTGTTGATTCCAGTGACTGAAGTGAAGCGTATTCCATTAAGGGCGTTCTGCATGGACCGAAACAACTGGTAATCCAAAGGCTCCAGGTCTGAGCTATAAGGCGGGTGGGATAAAACTTGACATCCACTATTAGCGAGATAGTTTTTGACGGAAACAGCAATGTGTGGCCGTGCGTTGTCGTGGTGAAAAATTACCGACTAGTGTCTGGTCGCATATTCCGGCCGTTTCTCGATCATTGCTCTCTTCAACCGCATCAGTTGTTGTCGATACAGCTCTCTCGTAATGATTCGACCAGGTTCTAGTAGCGCATAATGGATCACACCCTTCTGATCCCACCAAATACAAAGCATTACCTTGGTGCCGAGAAGATTTGTCTTTGGCGTCGATTCCGCTGGTGGTCCATGCTTCACATACTAATTTTTGCGCATACACTGTGTATTGGATAGAAAATTGTCCCCATACACTTCAACAAGCAAACGATGACTTTCAGCAGCACTTTTCTTTGCAAAAAAAAGTGACTTAACAAAACTTCCCGCAAATGCTGTTTTTCGCCAATTCTTAAAATTTTACATCATGAAAAAAATATGATGTGCACAACCAAATTGAAAACTTTTAACTAATTTTGACAGCAAGTGAATAGACATTTAAAATGGCATTTCGGACAATGATGTAGGACATCGCACTTACGCGTGTTGCCATGTAACATAAAAGGCCGGTTATTAATTCACATACCCAATACGTTGGCCGTATGTGATTGTATTTGGGTTTTGTGTTGATATACTAGATCTTAATGAGGCTTCTTGTAGTTGGATGATATTTATAGGTAAAATTTTCTTTTTCCAATATTCAAATTTAAATATTTTTCTGTTTGATGTGTCAAATTTAAAAACCATTATTCAATAAAGTGGATTATTGAATAGATCAGATGTTGTGAGTATCCTTCTGAGGACACTCAAATTAATATAAATCTATTTTTTTGTAAGAGATTGTTATATATACATATATAAATGTTTGTATTTATTTCGAATAGTTTTCTAAACACACACACTCACACACACATCTCAACAAAAACGTACAACTTCTTGAGCAAGTTAATGCATTTATACCACAAATTCACGACTTATGTGAGCGAATATAAGTACTTAAGTACATGTGAGAGCGTATGCGTGTGGGATTTGTTATATCCTCGAATAGCATATAAATACAAAACTGAATGGCATCAGCAACCGCAATTATATCCACACACACACACACACACACATATATATTTCTGTACATACAAATGCACGCACACCCCAGCATATAGCCATCCATACAAAAAACACTTAATATCCACATGAACAACCGTGTAAGTGCAATTGTGCGCATTGCATATATGTATATATTATACTATATGTATACATTCGTTATATGTACATTTTCTGAGCGCTAATCTCGCACACCCAAACACACTTAAGTACACACACACACACAAGCACACATGCATCTATATACCTTTGCTTCGACGATGCATATATATTGAATACCGAGCACCTTGCAATAGTTAACCACAATTAAACGAAATGTGTTGGTAACACATATACATATGTACAATATATACACATATATATATATATGATGAATTGCATTAGGTACTGGTACTGGTAGAGCTATAGCTGTTTATGGTACGTACATTTATACTTTTGAACTCTTGTGGCAATAACTATTGTTATTTGTTTTGTTGTTGCTGTTGCCAAGCTATTGTTTAATATTTTCACGATTTACTGCAGCAATTGTTCTATGTTGTTAGATATTTTACTATTGCATAGAACACAAAATGTAGCTACGACCTTTACTTCTAACTGTCGGTATTAACTGTATACAAAGCTATACAAAGCAAAAAGCAACAAATAAGAGAGAGAGAGAATAATAATACGCATTTATGCACTGCCACCCCGACACCATGACCAACACACATATAGAATACATACGCTTTCGCATTAACGCTTATATTCTCAACCGCAAATTGCTGCAAAAACAAAGAAAGGGTTATCAGTGTCCATGGAGTGTGTGTGTGTGTGTGTGTGTACATAACATACTCGTATATCAAATTGAGTGATCGTAAATAGTTCAGGAAATGTTTAATTCATACATACATACATATACACGTATGTATGTATGTATGTACTTGTAATTATAGAATATAGTTTTAGAATTAGAAATAATAAAACATTCAATATGAATATATATATGGATATATTGTAAAATGTTGGCAAATACTAGTACTAAGTGCAAAGTTGATAATTAATATCCTTGAAGTATTGAACTTTAGAGGCACTTAGACGATATGTACGAGTATGTAGGAAATAGAAAATGTTGAAACTGGTAGTAGAAATACATGCAGAAATCTATTCAGCTGATCACAACCTACGACAAAGTTTTACTAAATTGTAGTTTTTTTAAACTAAACATAGCTAAAGGAAACAAACAAACAAGAGCTTGTTATTTTAAAGTACGAGCAGCGAGCATTCACTTGACTGATAAAGTTTAAATTGAAAGTAATTATTAGTTATTATTATAATATATCAGGCAACATACTTAATCGATCGCGTTTAGTAGTGGCATATGCAGATGATATCGATACCTGGAGGAATTGTACCTCAATATCAAGACATTGGCAAAAACAGTAGGACTGACAGTCAACATAGAACAAACCAAGTATATGATTCTCTGCAGAATAAGGGAGGACACATTTCAGGATGTGAAATAGTTTACATATTTGGGTGTACTTATAACAAATGACAACTGCGGAAGAGAGTGTATTCAGGATCGCCTTCTAACAGCGACCAAAACATATATAACCACCTAAGTCTACTTAGGTCAAGACTACAAACTGACCATATACAAAAAATTAATATGACCAGTGGCTACATATGGCTCTGAAATATGCAGTGTGACGGGTGCAGAGGAAGAGACCCAGCAAATCTTTGAGGAGGAAGATTCTAAGGAAAATATTTGGCCCACAACGCATTGCAAATGGGGAATATGCAATCAGAAATAATGCAGAGCTATTTCAAATCATGCAAGGGGAAGACATAGTCAAATTTGTAAATTCACAGCATCTTAGATGGATCGGGCATATCTTAAGAATGAACAAGACAAGAGCGCAGATACTAATTAGACGATATAAGCCAGTACCAAATAGAAACAGAATTAGGCCACGGAAACGACTAGCTGATGGAATAGAAGGTGATGCTATAGTGATTGGTGAGAGAAACTGGAGAACCATAGCAAAAAACAAGGAAGAATGGAGAAATTTAGTAGAGAAAGACAAAACTCATCCCGGGTGGTAGAGCTGAACGATGATGATGAGTTATTAGTCGATTTGAACTAATGTTTAGGCACTAAATGAATGAAGCCCACCGACTCTGTAACGAATAAAAACCATAACATGATTTATATTCAACCCGACAATATTAAAAGAATAAAACTGGACAGTATTTTGGCATTTGCTTTCAGTAAAATTTTAAATCCAAATCGGCAAATTTGTCAAAGTCCAAATTTCTGGAGCCTCTGTCTGATCAACACCGTTAGCACGTCTGTTCAAAGCCACCTTGTTTTTTTAACAAAATACTACAAATCTTTATTGCAGCTGTTTAAATGTTTCCTCCTAATCCAGGGAGTAGCAGGCGTGGCCTTTCCTACTGGATGAGCTCTTCAACCACGTAATGGAGTAACACCGTATTTAAGAGAAAAACAAGCTCCACTCATAAATAAGGCACTCTTTTCAAGGTCGTATTTCAGAGCGAATGTTAAGGTGTCTTTTATCTGATTCAAAATTTGATCAGGGCAGCCGTTTGACACATTTTCCAATTTTTTGTTAAATTCAGATTGATGTCATGGACGTCTGAATTGCAAAGCTATAAGACTCTCATAACGCCAATAGCAACATATAGATGCGAAGCATGGGTGCTGACATCAAACGTGAAGAATTACCTCTTGTGCTTCGAGCGTAAGTTTCTGAGGTGAATATTTGATCCAGTCAGAGAAGCGGATGCTTCTTATAGAATAAGATATAACAACGAAATTGAACAACTGATGGGAGGTCAAAATATCGTGCGCTTTGTTAAAGCACAGCGCCTACGATAGCTTAGACATTTACTCAGAATGGACGATTGCAGAATCACGAAGATGATCTATAAGTCTCGAATTTTGGGCAGCAAAAAGTGCGGAAGACCACCAAGAAAATGGACTGACGATGTTGAAGGAAACTTGCACAGTAAGAATGTTAGAAAAAGCGAAGCAAGTAATCGTGACGTATGGAGTGCGATTGTAAAGGAAGCATTGGCTCACCCCGAGCTGTAATCGCTATGATGATGATGATGATGATGATGAAATAAAAGTCATGCTACCTACTTAAGTATATATGTGGATATCGACTAAATTTGCTTCATCATGAGTCAACGTTATGCAGATTTATATATATATATACCAGTTTGTATCAGGCAACTCAAAAATGAAATAGAATCCTTTGATTGAGTCAGTTAACCAATTTTCCAATCCAATCAAAATCGAATCCTACTTCGATAATTAGCACAACCTAATACCAATACCAATCGTATTTTAAACATAGTAATGACACAAGTCAGTCAGTCTTTAATTCTAATAATTGATATTATTGTATTTGAGTTGAGTTAGATTTTTAGTGTGACTATAAAAGACATTGCACAAATTTTATGGAACCCGTATTGTATTACAAGTAGGTGTAGATGTAATAAGAAGGTCACCAAACTAAACTAAAGAGAGACAATAAGAGAATGTGACGTGCTACTGAATGTTTTTCGTACCAACTTTTGTCTGCGGAAAAGAAAAGAGCAGTTTTTTTTATAAGCAACGACATAATAATTTTTTTTTTTTTTTGTTCTCTCGTGATAGAATAAAAAGAAGAAAAAAATTTCGTTGTAAGTGTACATAAAAAGAACGGTTTCTTTAATGTTTGCTTAGTTCAATTTTTATTTTTCTGTTTTTTGTTTTTTTTTTTTACTCTTTTATTCTCTTACACCATTGCAACTGGTATCGATGTAATATGTACAACATTACTAAATTTCTAAGCAGACAATCTAGCAAAAGGGGGAGAAAAAACAAGAAAATTACTAAAACGGCTAAATATAACAAGAACAATAAACAAATTATGACAAGTGGCTTGTTGTTGCTTTACTTTGAGTTATTTATGAGTCCATGTTGTATATGATTTTTTTTTTGGACTCCTTAGGTTGAAGATTATAATGGTTAAAGAAAACATATCAAATTATGTGCATGATGTACTCTGTCATCGACTTCTTCTGCCCTCTATTTGAAAGTGAGATATTCAGTGTTCAATATTAAGTCAAGTGATTGAGCGCTCAACTGAATGTTGGGAATATCTTGAAAGGTTAACTGTGTGTGTGTGTGTGTGTGTGTGTATTTGTTAAGTGGTATTTCAACGTTTTATAGCATATTCGCCAAGTCATAAATCATCTTTAAGTATATGTATAAAGGGAAGGGTTTGATATGCAAGCAAGTTTGTAAGCTTATAAATATTAAAATTTGATTAAACATGACAACATCTGCAGTAATATTATAAATGAACATAGAACATAGCTGATTTTTAACAGCGAAATATACATAGAATGTACCATATAATATATAAAGGTATATTGTACTCCCATAAGATTTTTCAAATGAATGTAGAAAAAGCAAACAAGAATATTGTGGAAATGACGTAACACACCATTATCCACAGAAAACAGAGGCGGTGCATACCTAGAGCAGAAAAAAGATCGAAACAATCACCCTGAACATTGACGGATACAATGTCGCACCACACAATCGTCACTGAGGTACCTTGGTGTGATAATTGCAGCGAGATTCAATTTCAAAACTCATATTGAAAAAGCATGTGGTAAGGCGGCTGCAATGACACAATGGCTCTGACGAGATTCATGGCAAGCATTGGCGGCCCTAGCCAGAGTAGGAGAGCACTCCTGGCTCTCCTAGTAGGTCAATCGGTATTAATGTATGCGGCATCTATATGGGGAACAGCCCTGCTTCAAAGAACATATGCCAAGAAAGCGATATCAGTTTTTAGGCTAAGTGCCATTAGAGTTGCCTGCGCTTTTAGAACAGTGTCGCACGAAGCGATCGGTATTATATCTGGCATTATGCCGGCGGACATAATGGCTTCACAGCTGGGCAGAGTATACAACAGAGAAAAAAGCATGGATAGGCGACTAAAGACAACAGATGAACGCAAAGAGGAGAGACAGACGAGCCTCGACGAGTGGCAAATACAATGAGATGCCACGGAAAAACGAAGGTGGACGCACAGGCACATCAGGAACGTGTAAGCCTGGTCAGACATGGAGAGACAGACTTTTACCTGGCACAGTTATTGTCGGAACGAGCAAGCCTGGGTCAATAGAAGATATGATGAGACAGACATTTTGACCTGACGCAGTTTTTGTCAGTTCATGGCTGTTTCAGGGAGTACCTCGTCAGATTTGGGCACAATGATGCGACAGAATGCTCCTTCTGCAGCAGTGCCGGTGAAAACACAGAGCATATCTTTTTCTCCTGTTCGAGATATATAGCACACAGAACGACCATATAAAAAAAAATAATAAATATGTGGCACTTAAAGCCCTGAAAGGCCCGTTGGCCGAGCTTCTCCTCCATTACTGGTGTGCGTGTTAAATTTTGGACAGTATTAGAAGAGACCTACTTATTTTAGCCGGTTCCAAATGGCAGAATTCTTCCGACATCATTTTTTCTGAGCCCTTTCACAGAGTTCTTTTTTTTTAGAAGCTTGTTACTGCGGGAAGAATTGCCAATTGCTTGCCGACAGGTGGGTATCGTTCGAAAGAAAAATCTTTTCGATATTACATTTGTTATGCTTCAGCCGGGAATTGAACCCACGACCTACAGATCAGAAGGCCAACGCACTAACCACTGAGCCACAGCACCCACGACGAGAACGACCATAGAGAGGTTAATAAACACCCGATATCATTGTGAGCCACATGCTGCAATCGAGATTGGTGTGGGCTAAGATGAAGGAATGGTCCGCAATAGCGCTCCAGGAGCTCAGAATAAAAGAGAGGCAACGTAGAAGTGTAAATATTCATGCAAACGATGAATAACTCTATAAGGCGTGTGTGTGAAGAGCCATTTTGGGCTAGCTTGGTCCTGCAAAGTAGTGCTTAACGGCGGTGCCGCAGGACCAAAATACAAGCTACAGAAGTGGGAGTTAAGGGTTTAGTACGTAGGCGTAACGTTTCGCAAGTCGAGCATAGTAAAATAACACTGACTGGGCGTAGTCCCGAATGAGGTGTATCTTTAATGGACAGTATGAATCGTGCATGTCGTCTATGGTTGATGGCATATATGAAAGATTCTCCTTCGAAAAAATAAATAAACCTACGAGGATGGTCCCAGAACTATCCGACCTGACATATAGATGACGGCAATAGGTTGAAAAAAATTACTTTGGACAAAAGTGGCAACCTTATAAAACATATGTTTCAAGGTGTCTTGGTGGTAGAAGATTTGCAAACAATGAATAGGTGGAGTCTGTGGTAGATGGCTATTTTAATCAGCTAGACAGTTCATACTATAAACAGGGTATCGAAGCTATAGCTATAGTGTATAGAGCTAAAAGTAGATGATGTTGAGAAATAAAGAAAAATATTCGCAAATTTGTTGTGTTTTCTTTGTTAGGTCGGGTAGTTCTGGGACCACCCTTGTATATCTATTATCAAAAGTTGAAATGTACACCAGAATAAAACTTGTAAATAATTTCTTACAAGACTTAAAGAAATATGTACAAGTATAATTCACACTAGTCGTGTATGCACTTGTATTTGAGTGCCCACAAACACAATGTTAAGCCAAAGACAAAACACTAATCATTTGTCAACTGGTGAAGTACGAGCATATCTGTTGTACATACGAGTATGTACTTGTGCGAGTATACATACGTAGAAACGTAGAGAGAGAGAGATAGTAGATCCAGAAATACTGCTAAATGCAACAGTAAGTAGAAATTGCAACAATTTGATATTTTCTTAAAGACGGACTATCGCTTTTACTTTATGTATACAATATATTCGCTTGTCTCACATCCCGTACATCTTTTAAATTCTTTACAAGTGTTTTATGCAACATGAAATGCTTTGAATTCCACGAATAATTTTTGCCACTTGTTAAGACAGAAAAGATAAAAAAAACCAGAGAGAGAGAGAGAAGAGCAGCTAGATGAGAAAATGAAAAAAATAAGAATAATATCATTTGTTATGTTGCCGCATAATGACGGAACTGGAACAGCTTAACTTTGTTGTCCGTCCAATACAACATAACACAACAGGACAAGACACCACACAACACAACATAGTCAGTTGCAACTTCGACGAATCAAGAACGGAAGGGATGACAGTAAGAAAATCCCTTCTTGCCTTACATATATACACCAGACATTCTTATACAGAAACACAATACGAGTAATATAAGTAAAGTATAACCAGTGTAGTTGTTGTCTATGTTAATTTAACACTTACGTACTTCGTATATTCATAAACCCACTCTCAATGTTCGCTCATCGGCCATCGGCCAACGGAAAGGACAATAAATTGATCAAAAAGGATTAAAAGTAAAATGTAGACATACATACTTGTGTAAGTGTATATGTGTGTAGTGTGTAGTGTGTGTGTGTGTGTGTAGTGTATATGTGTATGTGTATGAAACGTTTGAGTGTCAAGTGGAAGAGTGGCGTTATCGTTCGGATACAATTGAGTAAACACACTTGAAAGTAAAAACAGCATAAACAATGTAAAGAACAACAACAAACACAACAATACTTAGCAATAACGACAATGTTTAACTAAAGTTTTGTTCGTTATGGTCAGTTGAAAATCCTTAAATTGCCTGTCATTCAGTCACTCATTTACATAACATACATTTACAGAGACCAGTAAGTAAGGCAAACAAGTAAACTACGTGTCTCGCTCATTTGCTTTGCCTTCTTCTTTGTGTTGTTAGTCATGTCTATCAGTGGATCGATGCGTTATTCAAAATGTTTATTTTTAGCTTTCTTGCTTATTTCTACCGACCGTTTCATTCGTAGTTTATCAATGAATTTCCATTACCCATTAAATTATGAAAGCTAGTTGAAAATTTTTGTACATATTTTATTGATATTTTGAGTGTGGGAAGTAGTAAGGAATATTTGCATTTCATAGTGATGTATAGGCGATATATAAACGGACTGGCAGACGATACTGATGCTGCTTTTAAGACCACGAAGAAAATCCTCGGAAAGAGCCTGAACATTGAACATCCCATCGAAGATGGAGAGAACATTTCTTGGCCGTGCTTGATAAGGTTCTGGATCCCTCCATGCCTTCAGTCTCCAGGCACACAGTCGAAATGAACTCCCGAAAAGAACTGCCGAATGGAAAAGCTGCAGGGATAGACGGGTTGCCAGCTGAGCATTATAAGACTGACAACAGATGGCAGATTAATAACACATTGCTAAACTATCTGGCATATGCTGACGACATCTGTTTGCTTTCGTACAAGATGTGCGATCTTAGCTGATGGCTCAGGCAAAACTAAAGGCAACAGGACTGAAAATTAATGTAGGCAAAACTAAGGCGCTATACCTCAATGGATCTTCTACGGGACCACTGGAAATAGGAGAGCAGCAATTCGATAACGTCGATAAATTGTGTTACCTCGGCTGTATGATCGCCGCGGATGGCGAAAATGAGTTGGACGTCGAATGTAGGATAAACAAGGCCAAGGCCTCTTTTGGTACTTTTGCGCCGTTGTGGCAAAACAATAACATAAGCCTTCACACCAAACTTCGAATATTCAATGCAAGCGTCAAATCTGTGCTGTTAAGTATATGGCAACAAAGCGATTGCAAACATTCATTAACCGCTGCCTATGCCGTATACTGCGAATTTTCTGGCCCCGTACCATATCTAACGCAGGGCTGTTGATGACAGCGAAGCAGACTGATGTTGGGACTGAAATTCGAAAAAGAAAGTACCAATGGATCAGTCACACGTTGCGTAAGGAAGACGATAACATTGCCAAACAGACGCTGCGATGGAATCCGAGTGTGTTGTCCACGCATCACTTGGCGCCGCTCAACTGAAGGTGAGATGAGATCGATGAATCTTACATGGAATGAGCTAAGAGCCCTTGCATAGAACCGTGTCCGATGGCAAAGAGAAGTTGTTGACGCCCTATGCTCCAAATAGGAGTTGAAGGATCACATATATAGTTATTATTGTATGTTTTATGTCTTTATAAATATTTTTGAGCTACCCTTCGAAATATTTTATTAAATTTTATCACAACTCACAGATATTTGCAAGAAGCATAATACATTGTAGCAAACACATATCGTAAATCTTTTCAGACAATGAATTGAATATTGAATGACACTACTTGTCGTCGTGAACCTATCTATCAATTATTGTATAAATTGCTAGTGGGGTTAATTGGTAATTGATGAAGTTACAAATACTAAAGTGGCAAATTCCGACGATTAAAATTGCAGTTACTACGGATGATAAGTATTTGTACAATATTTTTTTTTTTTTGCTTGTGCACTCCGCTCGGGAGCATAGGGCCTCAACAACACTCTTCCATCGTACACGGTTCTGTGCTGTTAGTTTTTGCGCCATCCCATGTTGTGTTGACATCAGCTAGCATCATCGCCCAATATCGACCTACTTCAAGTATTTTTTGGGCGACCACGACCTCTGCTCCCTTGCGGGTTCCAGTCAAGTGTCATTCTTGTAATGCTATCTGAAGGTTGTTTTCTTAGTGTGTGTGTAGTCTCCACAGTGCATCGTTGCTGATGGTGTTCGCCCAGAATAGTCTACAGATAATGCGGAGGCATCTGTTGTCGAAAGTTTGAACTTTTGTGTGATGGTGTTAGAGATCAGCCATGTTTCATTTCCGTTCAACAATACCGACTTCACACATGAACAGTTTTGTGAGCCTGAAGATTCGCGAGCTCGCGAACTTTGTACAATATATCCAATTCAATTTCTTATATGTTTTGTTATAGGACCAACTTGACGTTCACAATGGTTAACAAAGGCTAGCAGATTATTTACAATAAATTGTAAGAATGTCTTTTTTGTTTATATTAAAAATTTTTTTAACTTTAACTTATGAATAGGATACATAGTATATTAATAAGATATTTATAAGATACATTGGAACAATAAATAGATTGGAGATCACTGATATGAAGGCAAGTGATTCCCATTGTATCAATATATTATACATACATAGTACAATTACTCGTACGAGTATATGACTTCTTGACTTTATTTGGATCAGAGACATGACACTCCTGCTTTCTGCTATCAGTTTCATTTTTATAAATATCAAATGTCATCGCATTCTTATTTATTTATTTCTTTATTACAAAGTGCTCATAGTACAGACGAAAAATACAATCATACCATATTAAGGATATGAGTAAAATATCTGTGTATACAGTGCCGGAACTTAAATGATAGATGTTTCTTCGAAATCAAAATATGAGATGTTCATTTCGATGATACAAAATCAAAATGAAAATAATTACAAAACAGGAAGAAATCATTTTTACTCATCGATGAAGGCTGAAAATTTAGAAAACCCACTGAAAAGAATTTATTGTGCAATTAAATGTCAAGTCCATAAATATCAATATGAGCTAATATGGAATAGATGGCGATTGTTGTTCGGCAACATTTCGACATTTCGACCTTTCGAATCGTTATGAATTATCTACTCTTAATCTTGGCGCCCAATTTGCATTCCATTTCTGCCCCCCAACTTTAGATCCGTCACAGTACATGTACGCATTTAGATACTCCCTTCTTATATGGTATGTAACTATTACTTTCATATACATGTGGGTTTGTATTTACACAAATACTATACAATATACCATACGTACCTACCGAATGTCAATTGTCATTGATATTTATTTGGATTTTTGGTTTTTGTGGTAATTCATCAAATGCTCAAATAAGCCTCCCTTTAGGACCTGAAGTGTATGAGTATGTATATACAATGTACAAGTTGTATGTATATATACATTGTTGCATATACATACACATGTTGACGCCTGCTGGTTGCTTTTGTTACTATTGTGGCTTTTGTTTGCCTGCGGTTACTCCTCCTGATGATGTTGATAATGATGATGATGATGATGAAAATGATGACGATAATAATGATCATTGTAATGCTAGTAATGATAATCAGTATTAGCTTCATTTTTATCAACATGTCTCTCTTCTTTTCTACTTGTATCTCATTTCTATGATTTTCTATTTGCCACATTTTTCTCTATGAACGCATACACTCAGGTTTAAAACAACATATTCATATATCATTTTGTTTTTCGCATTGTATTGAATGTGTGTACATATAATGATACTGTGAAGGAGAAAGTGCGTCAAGCAGTGAGCATGAGTGCATGTGTATGGCATTTAAATTGGCTTATCATGCCAATACATCAGAGTACTACTATCGGGTTTATTTTTATTATTTTCTTCTTTTCCATCTCCGCATCCAAACTTGTCTTTGTGACAGTATCCACCCACTTTTATGAAGATATCAACATATGGGATGCTCGTACCTACAAATATTTTCAATTTTCACAGTTTTGTCCATATTGTAATTTTTGTTGCTACTCTGACTGTGTTTGTATTAGATTTATTGTTTCGAAAATATATATACTCATACTATACTCATGCGTATATTGAAAAATATTTATTGTACTTTCCATGTGAATATATTATCGCATATATATATATATATATATATTTCATTACATTCTTACATCATGCAGCTCTTCTTATCGCATGACCAAATGTTTGCGTACATTTTGTGGTTTTGTGCAAGTATGTGTTAAATATCTTATTTGTTCCCTTTGCAAAGAATATTTTCAACACTTTTCCTCAAATTTTGATATCATCATCATCATGATCATCATTTTTATTTGAATGCTTCATGCAGACTTTTATTCATTTCAACTTTTACCTAGGCATATTTTGTAAAGCCTACAATTATTTACATATTCTGAGAATCTCGATAATTTAATGGACAATTTGTTAAGTTCAGATGAAATATATTTCTTGTCTTTAATGTTATTTTTTCGGAAATGGAGTAATAAAATTTAAAGAATATTGTACGAGTATAATATTTTATCCCAATTTATTACTAGCTTCCGCGTTGTAGAACTAGGCAAATATTAATAGTTTCACTAGTTGAAGATCTGTTGCGATGATTAATTCGGTCTTTGATTATAATTTCACTGTTTTGTGATTTGCAATCTGCTTTATTGATTGCTTTATCACAACTGCTTCTTGGAGGCATATGAAACACCAATTAGCACAGATCTTCCACCCACTCATAGAGGAGTGCCTTGGTACACCATCAATTCATCAAGATAAAAAATAAAATAAATATGTGGCACTTAAAGCCCCAAAGGGCTCATTGGCCGAGCTTCTCTTCCATTACTGTTGTGCGTCTTAAATTTTGGACAGTATTAGAATGGACCTACTTATTTTAGCCGGTTCCGAACGGCAGAACATTTGTGACATCACTTTTTCTGAGCTTTGTCACAGAGTTCTTTTTCAGAAGCATTTTTCATGGCAAGTTGTTACTGTCGGAAGAATAGCCAATTGCTTGCCGACAGGTGGGTAGCGTTCGAAAGAAAAATCTTTTCGATATTAAATTTGTTATGCATCAGCCGGGTATTGAACCACGACCTACGACCTATATATTATATTGAAGTGGTCATCAATGACCATTCGGCTTGGAGGAGTAGCGATATGGTACCAAAAGGGTACTCACAGTTGTGGTACACTGATTGCATCTAACTGGAAGATGGCTATACGGGGGCTGGAATTGTCCAACCAAGATTTCGGAAAACAATTGCATTGGGGAAAAAAGCTTCCATCTTTCAGGCAGAGGTCCATGCCTTAGCGATATGTGCGAGAGAATGAAAACGTAGGGACACCCGTGGTACCAAAATATGCATCCTCTCGGACAGCCAGACAGCTCTAAAGTCCCTGGCAAAATTCTCGTTTCAATCAAGGCTGGTTTGGCAATGTTTTACGCTTCTCAATGCCCTGGCATCAAAGAATCCTGTCACCCTCATGTGGGTGCCGAGAAGTGAGAGATACGAGGGAAACGAAATGGCCGACTCTCTTGCAAAGGAGGTCGTAAGCACTCATTTCATTGGACCAGAGCCCTTTTGTGGGGTACAAACAGTTTCATAAACAACTTGATAAGTGAGAGAGAGAGAGAGAGAGACACGGGATATACTCGACTACTGGAGAGCTCAAACAGGTATGCGGCAGTCGAAGGGACTTATTGATCCCGTACATGTTAAGCTGGATGCTGTTCTTAACCGCAGCAGAAATGACATAAAACTCTACACAGAGCTGCTCACTAGGCACTATAGACTCACTCAATTACCATATGAAGAAAATAGGGGTGTGAGAGAAAACGATATCTGTCGGTTCTGTCATGAGGAGCAGCAAACATCGGAACATATTCTATGCAATTGCCCAGCGGTGGTAAGACGTAGACTTGGTTACCTAGGTGGATGGAATCTTCATTCCAAACCACATAGGTAAAATCAAGCCCACAGCAATTATAAGATTTTATAAATAGTCTAGAATTGTTTTAGTTGGGCAATAGGCGCACAAAAGATCTTTTAGGTCGCAGTACATTGAATAGTCTGAATAATAATAATTAATAATATATTATATTCAGGACAAGTTTGATAGCGGAACTTAGCTTGTATCGTCGGTTTAGAGAAATAGACTATGGGATGGAATTTATTATTGACCTAACCGTGCAACAATGCACTACCAAATCCTTTAGATCTAGCTGCTCAGTGAAGCTCTGTTTCCTTCTTAGGGTTGTAGACTGAATGTTGCTTATCAACATCTATCTCTTATAACATTGATGACAGCTTGTAAACGACTGAAGGTTGGTGTCATATAAACAGCAATGACTAAGCTCCCCAAAATGGTGGGCGAAATGGATGTGTTGAAGTATGTTTTTTAATGCAAGAACTTGAGAATGACAGAATTTATTTGTACCCTTATTATATGTTATATTCAACTGATCTTTCACATCGATATAATGCCGAGAGTAAATACCTAAAAAGAATCCGAGAAAATTTTGAGAATCTTACTAAATCTCACATGTTCCATTATCCGTCTTAAAGAAGCTCACACACATCCACGCCATGTTAAACAAACTAAAGTCAAACTGTAAACAATCGAAATTTTATATTTACGTAAGCGCATCTTATTTAGTAGAAAATATAGGTTAAACGGAGCAAAAGAAAGAAGCAAATAAACTGGTCTTCTATTCCGTTGCTTTTTTTAAAATTTATTTCTTTTATTTATTTCTTTCTTCTCCTCAGGGAAGGTTCATTTTGTCAAAACTTTTTCAATTTCGATAAAAGAAAAAGAAGATACAAAAAAAAAATGTAGAAGGAAAGCGACAAACAAGCTTAACGCATATCGTGTAAATATAATACGTAACATGTGCAAAGTTGCAATGTGTCGGAAATAGTGTGCCTGGAAATATCCATTGTGGTATTCTTATGCCAAGTATTATTTTGTTGCATCGATGTATTACATTGGGTAACTTTAACCTGTTTATCATTGTTGTTAAGTAAATAAATAAGCAGATGCATTCAACAACCAAGAATAGCAAAAACAACAAATGGCGCATATACATATTTTATAAAAAAGAAGTGTATGTTGACTAAACTTTATTAACTGAAGTGAAAACATAAAAAAAAAGCCAAAACCATAAGAAAAAAAAATTTGCAAAAATTCAATGAAGACTCTAGAACTTCGCCAAAGGACAGAAAGAAAGAGAGAATTGGAGAGTGACAGAGTGAGAGAGAGCGAAAGATAGCAAAAAGCTGCGTTAAATTTTGGTTAAAGTACTTTGTAGTTAGTTTTAAGTATAAAACTTTTAAAAAGACACCAAAGGGGGGGTTAAATGGTAGTAAGTAAGCATTTGTTTTTTATAGTCAGCTTCATAAAGTACTTAATACAAAAAACGAGTAATACAATAAATAGTCACTGCGATAGAGAATGCGATATTGTCCACTTCGCATTAATACTAATTTATGTATTTACAAGTATGTCCAGTACACATACACATATAAATGTACATAAATTCACTATGGAAAACGGCAGTTATATTTATATATATATAAAAGGAGCTGAGCTGGGCTAAGTAAGCCATTGAGTAGTCGAGCCCTCTCTCGAAGATCGAAAATCACACTCGACAAGTCCCTCATTATTCCTGTCCTAACATATGACGCAGAAGCGTGGACATTTTCCACCACGGATGAGAGGATGCTTGGAGTTTTCGAGAGAAAAGTTCTGCGCAGGGTCTTCGGACCTATTTGCGTTGATGGCGAGTATCGAATAAGGTACAACGATGAGCTGTATGAGCTGTACGCTGACATTGACATAGGCAGGCGGGTCAAAATTCAGCGGCTGCGCTGGCTGGATCATGTCGAGCGAATGGAAGAACATGCTCCAGCGAAGAGAGGGTATTTAATTCGGCAGCTGCTGGAGGACGCAGATGAAAAGCAAGACCAAACCTCCGTTGGAAGGACCAAGTGCTGGGTAACTTGCCGGCGCTTGGAATATACAATTGGTGCCAGCAAGCGAAGAACAGTGAAGACTGATGTCGCATTGTATGTTCGGCCTAAATCGATCATCGATTGCTATGGCCACATAGGAATAAGAAGAAGAAAAATAAGATATAAAAGTAAAAATGTTTTCTTGTTCTTTCACTGGTTTTTCCACTCCTAAATTACTTTCCTTACTCTCAGAATGAAACATGTAATTTTTTTTTCCCCTCTAAACTAATTAAATGTGTTACAAATTGAACCAAATTTGAAATGAGCATACTCGGTTGTTTTTTTTTTTTTAATCAAGACATCTTTATCTTTTTGAACCACTCTAATTTGTATATATGATACTTGAATATTCTTTATACAATTGAAATTCGCACGTTCAAAAGCCATTAATATTGTGTAAATTGTGTTCAAATGGTTGGAAGTTAACCGAACCGCAAATAAGAAACTAATAGAAATAGTAAGTAGGAAAAACAAAAATCATAGAAATGCAAAAAGCAAAGAAAATAATCAAGAAGCACTAGAGGAAAACAAATTTTTTTTTTCTTTCTTAATTTCTCATTCCAATACATCGTGACTCTTACAATGTATGTAGGATTACGTCAAAGGAACCGTCTACGACACTTAGTAACAATTAATGACACACACATATACACACACATACACACACAAGTACTGGTAATCATTCAATGTAAAATGCGTACAAAATTTTGCACTAGCACAAATTAAATCCCAAATCATGTCAACCCCAGTCAGCCAGTCAGTTTGTGACACATGGAATAAACCTTCTTAGTGTCGTCGTAGCAGCGGCATCAACTATATAGTAAAGCACAATAAACGCACACACGTTGATTTGAGCTTGAATTTTCATTTCGACAAATGGCATGCATTTCATTGTGTCTGCGCGCATATATGTATGTGTCAATTGCAACAGGGAGCATCAGTTGTTGCATGTAAGTATGTAGTGTTATACATTGTAGTCAAGGATTTGATGTTGTTACGTAGTTGTGCGCAATAACTAATGATATGTTGCATCATCAATCCAGTGCACAAAGTGTAACAATGCGTGAATATTCATATAAATTTGAAGTTTACTATTATACTTTAGCATTTTGATTAATTCTCTTGATGGTTGGGAAGAATCTCTACTTTTAAGCAATTGTCCCCACACTTGGATACAAGTTATTTGCTTATAAATTTTTGAAGCTTAACTGATGGCATATATAGTCACAATATACTAATTTATGCCACATACTTATGTGAATAAAACGGCATAGGTTAGGTTAGGTTTGAAGGGCGTGTGTGAACATTTATTCACACTTCCACTCGGAGGCATCTATTGTCCATTGTGATTGTCCTTGCTTGCCGGAGGAGGCACGCCTTCCCAAAGTAACCAGTGTTCATGTGTCATTCTTGTAGAACCATTTAGTTCTCCATATAAAGCTAAGAAGTTCTTTTAAGTCCACTTTCGAAAGTTCATCCAGTCCTGTGAAGAAACGAGACCACAAACATTGAAGTCGTTTTGTCTGCAGTACTCGACAGATAAATAGATAGTGGTTTATTCTTTCTCTTCATCTCGGCAACCCCTACACTGTCCGCTCGTTTTCGTTGAAGCATTGGTGCGATGGCACAATGCCCAGTGAGCACTCCGGTAAGAATTCTAACTGCAGGCTTCGCTATGAACAAAAGTACCCACGTCCTTCTCATGTCTAGCCTGGGCCATAAGGTCCTGGACACCTCACAATCCTCTCGATTAGTCCACAAACTGTTCGCCTTCTTAACAACTATTTCTTCTATACACCCAAACAGTTCGCAATGCGGAATTTGTACTAAGTCGTTGTTGTTGTTGTAGCAGCTTCAATTTGTGTCGTCGTTAGCATGCACAAGCTATTGTACGCTCGTATTCTCGAAGAAGTCAAGTCCTAGAAATGTAGCCACCTTAAGTGGATGAGTCCAAAGCTGTACGGGTGTCAAATTTGTGGGGTGCAAGGGGCAATTGATTAGATGGACTGTGTCATGCAGTGCCCGCAATCGGGGCATTCGTCCGGTATATCGGGATTAATTCTCAGTAGATAACAAATTTGATATCGAAAAGATTTTTCTTTAGAACAATACCCACCTGTCGGCAAGAAATTGGCAATTCTTCCGACAGTAACAATTTGCCATGAAAAAGCTTCTAAAAAACTCTGTGACAAAGCTCAGAAAAAGTGATGTCGCAAGAGTTCTGCCGTTTGGAACCAGCTAAAATAAGTAGGCCCCTTTAATACTGTCGAAAATTAAACACGCACACCAGTAATAGAGGAGAAGCTCGGCCAAAGAGCCCATCGGGGCTTTAAGTGCCACGTATCTATCTATCTAGATAATTATTGAGGAACTTATTGATCCCCACCTGGGCAATAGTTTTTCCACGTTAGCAACAAGTGGGGGTCTTCCGTTAAGGATTTTGTTGGGCTGGTGTGTACTAGTCGCAGCTTCTACTGCAAGCGTTTGGAAGCAGAGGAGTGCGTGTTGTGATCCAGCGAATTATTGTACTGAGTCGTCGGCCTCATTGGCGTCCATACTGAATCCCCTCCTGGCCATTTCGTCTGCTAGTTCGTTCTTTTCAATATCACTATGTCCAGGAACCCAGCAAAGGGAGACCCTGTTGAAGCTCAGTATTTCAGCACGCTTTTCGACTTGACTATTCTGGATTCAATTGCCTTCAATGCCGTTTGACTGTCTACAAAGAATGTTATATTCGACGGTGGAATTTTACTATCTTGTATTAGTTTAGTTGCCTTCTAAATTGTGTATATTTCTGCCTGAAAGACACTGTAAGGGTCAGGAAGTCGAAATGACGTCCCACAGTGCAGGCTTTCATGAAAGAGCCGTCTGTGTAAATAACTTTTCTTTCAAAGATTTGCAGCTTGTCTTTATCATTTTCGAATAACGTCCATGGTAAGACTGGCATAAGATTGGCCGAATGATGGTTTTGTACAGAGCTAGTTTGCATTGTCTATTGAGCAACTTTGATTTGATTAGTTTGATAATTTTCATGAGTCAACTATTTGCTAATTGAGTGATCTATGAACTAAATCAATTTACAAGGGCTATGAAAATACATAACAATGGTGAAAAAATCATAAAATACGGATTCGACTAACTCAAAAACGAATACAAGTCATTGAAGTTACAATAATAGGCGTGAGTATGTGTGTGTGTGGATTTGTATAAAGGGTTATCCATTTCGCGGTTTCAAAAGTATAGGGCTAGAATTCGACATCTGTCAAACTGAGTTGTTAAAACAATTTCTTACTTTTTCCGTTCAAAGTCTGACATTTGCGAAAATGGATCGCTTAACTATCGCACAACGCATTAAAATTGCAAAAACCTACTACAAAAATGGTGATTCTGCCACAGCCACATATCGTGCTTTACAAGGAGATTATGGTTTACATAATCGTCCAACTACGCAAGCAATTGGCAAAATTGTGAAGAAATATGGAGAGACTGGATCGGTTACAGATATTGTAAGGCCTGTGCATCATCGTTTAGCTCGTACCACCGAAAATATCGCTGCTGTAAGTGAAAGTGTTGCCGAAGACCCGAATGTGTCGATTCCTCGTCGTTCTCAGGAATTAGGACTGTCTTACGGCACATTATGGCGTATTTTGCATTTGGATCTACACCTACATCTATATAAAATCCAGCTCACACAACAACTGAAGCCAGCTGACCATTCACAACGTCGTAGATACGTTGAATGGGTGCTTGAACAACAGGCGGTGGACGGCGATTTTTCGAACAAAATTTTCTTCAGCGACGAAGCACATTTCTCACTCGGTGGGTATGTTAACAAACAAAATTGTCGTATTTGGGGTTCTGAGAATTCTCAAGTAATTGAAGAGAGGCCACTACATCCACAAAAAGTCACTTCTTGATGCGCTCTTTGGTCCGGAGGTGTGATTGGACCTTACTTCTTCGAAAACGACGATGGAACGACTGTCACCGTCAATTCGGAGCGTTATGGTCATATGATAACCGACTTTTTTTTGCCTACTATTGAAGAATACGACTTAGAGAATATGTGGTTTCAACAAGACGGTGCCACATGCCACACAACTCGAGCGAATATGGCTTTATTGCAAGAGAAATTTTCTGGCCGCGTAATTTCTCGTCGTGGCGATATCAAGTGGCCACCAAGATCATGCGATTTGACACCGCTTGACTTTTTTTTGTGGGGCTACGCGAAAGACCGTGTTTATGCAGATAAACCTTTAACTCTTGAGCACCTAAAAACCAACATTCGTCACGTTATGGCTGAGGTACCGCCCAATATGTATCAAAAAGTGGTCGAAAATTACCTCAAAAGAATCGATGCTTGCAACAATTCGCGTGGTAGTCATTTAAATGGTGTAGTATTTCACACATAATGTCAACGTTCAAACTTTATAATAAAAAAGAAATATCATGATAAAAAATAATTTGTATGTATTTTATTTACATTTACTTTTGAAACCGCAAAATGGATAACCCTTTATAATAATAAATTGTTTTGCTTACTTTTATTTATTTAACATGCGACATCAATTGTAACCATGTGGCTTTTGGCAACAAATAAAAAAAAAATAAAAAATGCTTCAGAAAATATTGTGACAAATAAGAAAATCCCCCCCAAAGGCGAAATAACGAATTAACAAAGCAACAAGCAGGCAAGAAAGCAACAAACAATAAGCATTACAAATCAAAAGGCATTCAAGCATCTACAATACCGACAATAGAAATGGCACCAGCTAAGATAATATACATATATGCATGCGAGGACTTGTACGTACTTGCTGGCTATGCATATATACATACATACATGCATGGAAGCAAACAACATAATAAACAATTCATAGGTCAATGACATAAATACATACAAAGTCATATCTATATTTTATACGAGCATACATACAATTGTATCAACATTTATGTATGAATACAAAAAGGAAATTACCAACAAAGGATGTTTTATTGAAAATACAAAAATGTGATGGTAGGTTGATGCCATAGAAGAAGAAGGTGGAGAGCAATGTTATAGAACAGAAACGAAAGCAAAGAATATGCGAACAGCATGCTTCTGAATAAATATAGAATGACAAAAATAACACTTTTGAGTTTGACCTCATACGTAAAGGAATTTCATGATAATTGTACTGGGTTAATATCTATTCAAAATTAATTTGTTTCAAATAAAAGAAAATTGGCGCTCTCTCGGCAACTAAAGTTTGTCCAAGACGCGCCAGGATGGTTGATTGACAGAGAAAATTATTGGTAGATAGTTCTTCGTCCTGAGCCTCAGCAGTTGGTGCGTTAGCCTTCTAATCTGTAGGTCGTGGTTTCAATCTTCGGCTGAAGCAATTGTAAATTTTTCCGACAGTAGCAATTTGCTATGAAACAGCTGTTAAAGAATATGTGTGAAAAAACTCAGAAAAAGTCATGTCATAAAGGTTCTGCCGTTCGGAACTGGCTGATATAAGTAGGTCCCTTCTAATACTGTTCAAAATTTAATAGGCACAACAGTAGTGGAAGAGAAGCTCAGCCCTAAGCCAAAGTGCAACATACATACGTATTTAATTCTTCATCCTTGACAGACCTAGCCATGTAGTATAGTATAGCGAAAGCAGTCATTACGTCGCTAATTGTTTTCCCACTTATTAGTAGCAGGAAACTAATTCCCTGATAAAGATTTGAATATAATCTTTAATTATTCCTGCTCAATTTCTCTCATCCTGCAACATAATATTGTTGTTTTGTTGTGTGGCAAGAAGTCTTCATGTTCTCAATCGGAATCCCTGCTTGGTGAGATGGTTCGAGCTCAATATTACCAACTTAATTACTTCGGTACTCACATATTGCATACAATAGAGGACTCTGATACCTTGATTGAGGGAGATAATCAGCATTTAAGGGCGAGTGTTGATGATGTCAACGTTAATGAGAGTGATTTAATTATGGGTGGTGCTTAGTAAATGTAAATATCATTACTGAATACTGCTTGGAAGACACTCACTCAATCGAAACTATTCGAAACCTAAGCCTAACGCACAAAGAGTCAAATCAAGAGTCCCCTATTGCAGTTTTGCACTAAGGTGATAGCAAACAAGTATATAAAACCCAGGTCAATTTAGTTTTAAAACTTTTGATGAATTTAGTCGCTAGGAAATGTGATTCTGCATCTTCTAAGAAGCACTTAGTTGGTGTCTGATAATCGTTGGGTTGAGTCAATGTTAAACTCACGTTAGAACAAAATCATGTTCGGATAAACATATGGCAACCCTCTGTTGTTAAACGCAATAAAGCAGAGTTTTAGAGCCGTTTAAGTACTTTCAAGAAACATTTTAAAGCTAAACTTAATAATAAACAGATTGGGAAGGTATATCAGAAAAATATAAGGTAAATCAGCACATGATGACATGGTACACCAACGGCTCCCACACCGACGATGGAGCCGGGGCGGGCGTATTCGCACCAAGAAAGAGATACTCTGAACCATTAGGTAAGAACATCACTATCTTTCAAGCGGAAGTGTACGCGATAGATACCTACTTTAATCTCGAAGGAAATTACCGGAACCGTAAAATAGCAATACTTACTGACAGCCAGGCAGTTATCAAAGCACTCAAATCTCACCAAGATACATTCAAACTGGTGACGGTGTGTATTAAAAAGCTGAATTCATCCTAGGCCAACTCAATCAGGTGTGGATTCTATAGGTTTCGGCGCATGTAGGGATCAATGGAAATGAAATGGCAGATAAACTTGCCAGGAAAGGAACATCAACTTCATTTGTAGGGCCCGAACCATTCTGTGGATTAGGATCGGGTAACATCTCGATTATTATTTGGGGAGAAGAGGATAGACAAAAAAGATTATACTGGGGAAAACATACCGGGCTTATCACACTTCAAACTAGCGCTTGAGACATACAACCTAAAATGCTACGACGACTGTATGAATCTAACGAAGAACAACTTGAGAATCATTACTTAATAAAAAACTTTCCAGCTCGCCACTTATGGACTAATATAGAACGTGAATGAATGCGTGAAAAGAAATTTATGAACACAAATTAATATTTTTGATTACACATTTTTTCTAGTGCGGCCGGCAGTCAGCATGCCAATTGACCATTGTTTGAATTATCATATATATACAACTAAGAAATTACTCTTTTGTCCTCCTAGATTTGCAAAAAACACACTTCGCAGTGATGCTGCTGTGATATAATGATGAATATGTGAAATATTATTGCGAGTAAGCAAGAACTATTTTCAGAAGCATTCTCATTAATATATTAATTTATTTCAATAAATCAAAAAATGGAAAATAACAAAAGCTAATATAAGAAAAGAAGCTGCATTGTATTTTAATATTTTTTGTTGTTGTTTTCAAACTCCTTGCAATTCATACGTAATATACATAAACACTATAATCAGTAGGAAACGCATTAAGAGAAGAACTGACACAAATGAAAAGAATGAATTAGGATGAAATAACTAGGAAAAAATAGCCAAATGAAAAGTTTTTAGAATGTGAAGGATGAAAAGAGTAGAGATTCCATTGAATATGAAGGGAGAGAAACAAATAACCAAACAAAAAACATAAATATCAGGAATTGAAAGTTCACAACAAAGAAACAAACAAACGAAAGAAAAAAAAAATCTCCTTACAGTCGGCTGGGGCCGACCAAACTATACCCTGCATATGTAGATTTATATATAAAAAGTTTACTCGAATATCCAACTTTTCTTTTATTTCCACTTTTCGAGAAACAATTTTTGCATATACTACTAATTTACACCCGAAATATGGTTGACTTTGACGAAGTAAAAGGATTTTAAGATAATTCCGAGGCTTAGTATGGGAGCTATATAAAAAGTGGGCGTGGCTTACCACTTTCTAGTAAATCCAATTAATTTTTCAATGTTAATCCACACCTTAAATTTGGTGTCCTACGTTGAATAGTTTCTAAGTTATGGTGGTTAACATTTTTGTTTAATTTCCTCAACTTTGTATGTTAGCCCCAATAAGAAGTGGGCGTGGTACGCTGATTTTTCGCCAGATTATTTCCGACTACGATATTAATTTAAGTGTCAATTATGGTTATTGTAGACATAAGATTGCCTAAGTTACAGCTGTTTCAATTTAAAATTTGTATGGGGGCTACGATAAACACTGGGCATGGTGCGCCCATTTTCTGTGAGCCTAGTTGCTCGAACAATACTAATCCATACCCTAAGTCTCGTTGTTCTAGGCTAAATGGTTTGTAAGCTATGGAGCTTAAAATTTTAGTTTAATTCACTCGACTTTGTATGGGAGACCCATGAAGGAGTGGGCGTGGCACACTGATTTTCTGCCAGATTTTTGCCGACTACGATATAAATCTAAGTGTCTATTATGGTTATTCTAGACAGAAGATTGCCGAAGTTACAGCTGTTTCAATTTAAAATTTGTATGGGGGCTACGATAAGCACTGGGCGTGGTGCGCCCATTTCCTGTGAGCCTAGTTGCTCGTACAATACTAATCCACACCTTAAATCTCGTTAGTCTACGCTGAATAGTTTGCAAGTTATAACCGGTAACATTTTTTTTAATTTCCGCAACTTTGTATGGGAGACCCAAAAAGGAGTGGGCGTGGCACATTAATTTTCTGCCATATTATTTCTGACTGCCGTGTTAATCTAAGTGTCAATTATGGTTATTCTAGACGGAAGATTGTAGAAGTTACAGCAGTTTCAATTTAAAAGAAGTACAGACACTTTGTATGGGAGCTACGCTAGAAAGTAGGCGTGGCTCAACCACTTTTGGCGAGGTTATATAGTAGTATAATATAACTCTATGTGCCAAATATTGTTGTCCCAAGTGGTATATTATGTGAGTTATAGCAAGTTAAATATTTTGAAAATTTCGAGGTTAGTCGCTTTGAATGCTTGGTGTGGGCGTGGTTATTGACCGATCATGCCCAATATCAATCCCCTCCGTACTCTTGGATCATAGATTACTTATGCCAAATTTCATCGAAATAGCTCAATATTTACTCAAGTTATCGTGCGAACCAGCCAGGTGACAGACAGACGGACGGACGGACGGACGGACGGACGGACGGACATCGTTAAATCGAAAATTTAATCGACGCTGATCACGAATATATATCCATGTCTATATCTCCGGAGATTCCTTCAAGTGGACACAAACATCTGACCGAAATGAATATACCATGCATATTGCATTATGCAGGGTATAAAAACTACAACATGTTAAGCAGAAGATATTCACAAAAAAAGATGAAACAAGAAAAATAACAGCGGAAATATTAATATACGTAATAACGAAGAAAATAAAAACAAAAATATGAGGAAAAAAATGCAAAACTTTAAAAAGGAATAAACGTTAATATGAAAAGTTTACTTCCTAGCGGAAGCTAGAAGATGTGAAAAATATAAATGAATGAAATAAATAGAAATTAAAGGAAATATGTAAAAAAAAGAAATGGAAAGAAAAAATAACTAGGAGGTGAAAAAAAGGAAATACATAAACCAACGATTTAAAATCGTTGTTTCATTACACTCTACGCTCAACGAGTAAAGTTAATCGTCATCTCATCTCATCATATGTGGGCCAATGTTGCTAAAAATTTATATATAATAAATATCATTTTTATTTTTGATACATTCTACTTAAAAATATAAAGTTATCGAACTGAAACTCGCTACATTAAATTACTCTTGCCAATAGTTGACTACTTTTAGAGAGAGTACAATATGTAGAGTGGAAATAGTATAGAAAATCACACCTACTTCCCACACAAAGCTGCATTTTCGAATTAATATCGGGACTGTCATGGCTGTCATATTGTAGTGTATCTTAACTTCGGTATTTGCGAATGTTACTTCTTTACAAAAAAAAAATATTTCTTGATTCATGTTCATTATATTCATTTCCTTTCGATTATGGTTTCCACTCTTTCTGTGTATTTTTATTTTTTTATTTTTTTACATTGTAGATTTAATTATGGTGATAATAATGGTCGTTGTATTATTGGTAGTCATTAGTTACATAATATCAATTCTAAAATTTATTTATATGAAATTTCCTGGTATATAAGCTAATATGTGTGTGTGTGTGTGTGTATATATAATATTATTCTGATTTTATATTCACTTGAATAATTATTAAAGGAAAATAATATAATTATTAATAATAATGAATGGTAGGCGTTCAACTTTAATTCAATGGATCTTAGTAAAATATTATAATACATAATGAAAACACGTGCCTTACATTTAAGACAATGTCTAATCAATACATCACTATGCTTATGCGATATTTATAAAGCTATACACTATGTTGGTGGAGGACAGTTACTATTAATAGCACGAATATTACGCCCTTTTAGGATATATGATATATTGATCCATATACACCAGAGACGGGTCCAAGGGGATGGGTATTTCGCGTCCAGAAATATTCGACAGAGGAGGGCCATCCCAGAACACAACAAAATTGTGGGAAATTGTTTCCTTATTTTTCAACATAATCTCCTTTTAGCTCTGTACATTTTTCCCAGCGATATTCTATAACTTCGATATCCTGTTTATAGTATGAATTGTCTAGCTCATTAAAATAGCCATCTACCGCAGACTCCACCTCTTCATTGTTTGCAAATCTTCTACCACCAAGTCATTTTTTGAAATTTGGAAATCGAAAATAATAGGAAGAAGCTAAATCTGGCGAATAAGGTGCGTGCTGAAGCACGCATAAGCTTTAACTCATTGATTTTGGCCATCGCAATAGCGGATATGTGAACTGGTACATTGTCTTGATGAAACAACACTTTCTTTTTCTCCAAATGCGGCCTTTTTTCTTTAATTTCATCACTGCAAAACGCTGCAACAAATTAGCATAATACTCGCCATTGATCGTTTTTCCTTTTTTGAAGATAATCAATAAAAATTATCCCAATTGTATCCCAAAAAACAGATGCCATAACCTTTCCTGTGGATGGAACTCTCTTCGCCTTCTTTGGACACGATTCTCCCCTTCCAGTCCACTGTTTTGACTGCTTCTTTGTCTCAGGTGTGAAGTGGTGGACCCCTGTCTCATCCATGGTTACGAATCAACGCAAAAACTTGGCTTTATTAATGTGAAACATCGCCAAACACTCTATAGAAATATCTTCACGACGTTGTTTTTGTTCTATTGTGAGCAAATGCGGCTCCCATCTTGCACTCAGCTCTTTCATCTCCAAATTTTCGATCAATATACGATGTTTAGCACTTTTTGAAATGCCTGTAATTTCACCTAGCTCACGCACCTTCAGCCGGCGATCATCCAATACCATTTTGTGGATTTTCTTAAACGCGTCTGGCGTGGCCACCTCAATTGGTCGACCACTACTGTGTTCGTCTTGACAGCTCGTACGACCTCGTTTAAACGCTGCCATCCAAGGACTAGACTCCCCCAGAGTAGAATCTCGTTCGGCTTTAATATTCGTTGGACTGAGACCTTTCAAATGAAAGTATTCAATTACATAACGGTGACCAATTTTTTCCATGTTTACAAATTCAATGAGATCGTTAACTTTCGATGGCTCCAAAAAAAAAAAACTGAACAACGTGGCGCCTTGAAACTGAAGATATATAACGTTGCCACTTTCCACCAAAGTAATTTTATTTAAACTACTGCCGCCATCTATATGTCAGGTCGGGTAGTTCTGGGACCGCCCTCGTATTCCGTTCTGCCAGATCAGTCACCAACGATTGATAATTCAGTACCACCAGCTGATTAGTCTTTATACTAACTTCTTTCAAAACTATTATGTTGGACGTTGGCTCTCGGAACAAATGGGAAATCACTGCAATCTGATAAACTCTGGAGATGTTTCTTTGAAACAAACACACCGACATTTGACAGATTAGATGCATAATATTGTGCTTTAATTAAACGAAATTTATCACAAATAACATATTTCTACATAAATCAAAGAGAAACAAATTATTTATATTTATAAATCATCAGATTACCAAACGTACTCTATAATAAACGAAAAAAAATAATCAATATGCATTTAAATCATATTTTGAGATTTGGCAATTTACTCGTATAAATAGAGCAGTTGGTAAATGTAGCATTTATAAAACGCTCTATTTTATTATATTTCCTTTTTTTTTTTTTCTTCTGTATATTCTGATTTTTTTTACATTAAGCAGTCTAAGATTATGTGTGATATGTGTACGATTTTAAGCTCTTATATACATTTATATACACATGGTTGTTTATGAAGCACGTACGTTTTTTTGGCTTATACATTTATTTATACTCTTATACACATGTTTATACACATGTATATACATATGTATATACATGTATCTTGGGTATAATTTATTTTCGTGTTTATGTGTTTTGTTCTAGTTGTTCTAGTTGTTGTTGTTGTTGCTCATTTGAACGTATTTTATCATTTGACACACTTGGATCGTGTACAATTCACTTCAATTGGCTTTGATATCCTTTTTATGTTATTTTATTATCGGCATTTGTTGCTGTTGCTGTTGTTGTTTGTTCTTTTACTATTCTGCTCTGCTATTGCTACTAGGAGTATTTTGCGGCATAGTATAGCAAATTCAACATAAATACACCCAAATGTATCATTTTAGTCTTCTGCTCAAATCATACCTCACATACGTAGAGAGAGGGTGTATTTTTAAGAGTATCTAATTTCAAAAAGTGCTGAAACAGCGAAAATGATATTAAATCTAGCAAATCAAGTGTCATTTATGCTAAAGAAGGGTTGACATTTGATCATGACACTTACTGGTGATTAGCCATTTTAGCATTGGAGTTTCGGTGTTCTGTGCCCAATCCATATGACGGGATACCTCAAATTGCACGCTATATTCGACTTCATAGGAGCAGTATGGCTTTTTATCACCACTTTACTTAATAATAGTATGTATGGCTGTTGGATTTTTAACATAGAATCACACGTTCGAACCTAATCGAGCAGAAGTTGAAATTATGACATCAAAATACTTTATATCTTCAACAACAATGTATTCAATTGAATAGGATATGTCATTGAAATAATAGAAATGTCTTATTGGAAACTAATAGGATATATCATGGACCAATTAGTACATATAAGATATCCAAATGAGTGGAATGTCTTGATCTTGGATATTGCTTTGAAGCCCGGACACTTGCCATCTCCAATGAAAGTTACAAATTGCTTTCAAAAAGGTTTTTTTTTAGTATAAGAAGCCTATTTTTGTTATTTATTCCAGTAAAAATTCTACAAATTTTACAAAAATAGTTCCTTTCTACTGATTCGGAAGCAAATGTTCTTTTTATTATCTCCACAATGATGTGATTGCCTTATAATTATAATATATAATGTAAAACTGATGATATTTGAATATTTTTATGCTTAAATTTTGCTTTAATTCGGAAGTAGCACACTAAGAAAAAAAAAACACCCTATATGTGGACATGTGGTAAGCATGTGACTGTTAAAATATTTGCTATGTTTTAACAATATTATCATATGTGCATATACAATAAGTGTAAGCAAATACACACACATATGCATTACTTATTTACTGTGTCGCAGAAACTTTCCATTCAACTAAAAATTGGAATTTTTTCACATTTTTTTATTTTTAAATATAATATTATCATTGAATCGACAGCTCCATTGTAATGAAAATTTAATTAATTAAATCGATTAAATTTAAATTCCAGTTTGAATTTAATATGTTGAAACTATACACATATACATAAGTACACGTATATGAGCATACGAGGGCGGTCCCAGAACTACTAATTTTTTTCAAACCACTGCCTCCATCTATATGTCAGGTCGGGTAATTCTGGGACCGCCCTGGTATAGGTATGAGCATATTGTAATTATATTGTTTTCAATTTCATACGGGTATTTAAATTTAATGATTTCATATTAGATTAGATTAGAGGATTGTTCAGACTGTTAATCTTCTGTGGCTGAGCAAAAACAAAAAACAAAGCACAGCAGACAGTAATGCTGCAAAAGAGTTTGCCATTCGGAATTAGCTAAAGTAAGTACGTCCTACACTGTGACGAGTAAATATAGTGGAAATATATTTTGGTGCACAAAACTTTTTCGAAATTGTCTGACAAACATACTCACCACGCCCACAAACTTAATCGTTAATTTAAATGGAATTAGAATGAAATTTGGTACACGAAACTAAAATGCTTAATACCAAGTAAATGTGGATGTGTTGTTTCCAAGAAGATACGAAGTTTTTTGGCACACCGCTGAGCACACCATTTTTCGAATTTTCGTCGAAAATTGGATTAGTCTGTAAGCAAAATACCATTCAAATTTGTGAGATAACATTTTAAATTGGAAAATGTGAAAAATGTGCGTGGTCAATTACGAACAAGAAAAGTTACACATACTTGCATGTAATGTAATAATTAAATTATACTGATGCTATAAAGTAATGAGCAAATCCATCTCTAAGTTTTCTTTACTTTTTGACACATAATCCGTAGGGGTATGAATTATTAATAAATTATTAATTATTTTTAGTAATATTTTATCTTACTTACTTATTATACTAAATACGAATTCTCATTAAATTAAAATGTGGAATAAAAGTCAATAAATTAATTACTCGTTCACTTGTAATTGCTTTTAAATGATTTCATTTTCTTTTCTGTGTTACTCAAGAGAAAGTTAATAAAAAAGGAGTAGTTCATCAGATATAAACATAGTATTCTACGATTATTAAATTATTTATTTTTCATTCATATTTTTCTAATTTTTTGTTTTTTTGTTTTTTTATTAGATTTCCCTTGTGGTGTTGATTTCTAACTTTTCTTTCAATTTATCTTAACACTTGCATACCAGACACTTACTTTTACTTATGAGGCAAAAAAAAAACACAAAAACAACGACAAAAGGAAAAATTAGAACATTATAAAACTTTGTCCTTTGGATTATTCCAAACTTTGTTCATATTTGTCTTTGTCTTTATATGCACACACACACACACATGCATGCATACATACATAAGTATGTATGTATATATGTCTTCATTATCATCCTCTTGCACTACTCACTCATTTAAAGTTCACTCTACTCGTAATAATGAAGATGAAATTGTAGAACTTAAATTCATTAATACATACGGTATGGTATTTGTGTTGCTATCATTTTTTTGTATTCTCCAAAAGTTTCGCTTATTTATGACAATTTTTGTATTTCAAGTACTCTCAAGAATATGGCTTAATGCATTTTGTTATTAAAGCAATTGTTTATAAAGTAATTGGAGTAGTGATAGTGGAGTATTTGGAATAGTGCTATGTAAATATTGTATAATTCAATACAAACAACAAGTATGATACTACAATAGAAATGCATATTGCAAATTGATAAATTTGTTGTGGAAAATTATAAATTTTTTTATTTCTCTGTACTTAGGCAAATTTGACCCGACCAGATGACAAATGCATCCAAGAAGGGCGGTCCCAGAACTACCCGACCTGATCTATAGATAGCGGCAGTGGTTTAAAAAAAATTATTTTGGTGAAAAGTGTCAACCTTATAAAACATATGTTTTAAGTTCCAAGGCGCCACATTTTTTTATTTTTGGATGCATCAAAACTTAACCACATCAGTGAATTTGTAAACATGGTAAAAATTATTCACCGTTATTAAAGCCGAACTAGATTCTACTCTGGCGAAGTTTGCTCCTTCGTTTACGACCATAAAATATTGGGTGGCAGACCAGCTGCCAAGACGTACACCGTAGTAGTCGACCAATTGAGGTGGCCACTCAAGAAACGGTTAAGAAAATCCACAAAATAGTATTGGATGATCGTCGGCTAGGTGAAATTACAGGCGGCATTTCAAAAAGTGCTATACATCGAATATTGACTGAAAATTTGGAGATGAAAAAGGTTTGTGCAAAATGGGTGCCGCGTTTGATCACAATAGAACAAAAAAAACGTTGTGAAGATTTTTCTATAGAGTGTTTAGCGATGTTTCACAGTAATAAAGCCAAGTTTTTGCGTTGATATGTAACCATGAGTGCGACATTCATAGTCCACCACTTCATATCTGAGACAAAGGAGCAGTCTAAATAGTGGACTGAAAGGGGAGAATCGTGTCCAAAGAAGGCGAAGACATCTGCAGGGAAGGGATAATATTTATTGATTATCTTTAAAAAGGAAAAATATTCAACGGCGAGTATTATGCTAATTTTTTGCAGCGTTTAAGTGATGAAATTAAAGAAAAAATACCGCATTTGGCGAAAAAATGACTTGGTGGTAGAATATTTGCCAACAATGAAGAAGTAGAGTCTGCGATAGATGGCTATTTTAATGAGCTAGACAATTCATACTACTTTACTGGGTATCGAAGCTATAGAATATCGCTGGGAAAAGTGTATAGAGCTAAAAGGAGATTATGTTGAGAAGTAAGGAACAATTTTCCTAAATTTGTTGTGTTTTCTTTGTTAGGTCGGATAGTTCTGGGACCACTCTCGTACTTAGTAGTCATGAAAAGTAAAGATGAGAGTACGCCGACGCATTCGGTAGGTAAGCCTTCACTTGACGAAAGTATTTTTATGATCATAAATTTTTAATTTTTTTTTTTAAAGGGACGTTTTTAAGATATCCATAAATTGTGATCTGGAAGAGGCAAAAGTAAAGGATTGTCGACGCTGGCTGGCAATATTCTTACCAATATATAATTGCAGCCAAGAGCAATTAGATCACCATGTTGCCACATCAAATCGTATAATTTAGTCGTCATTAGGTGATTACTGCTACTATCTGTGCCACTGTTGCTAATTACCACACGCTTAGTAGCACAGTTCACTCTCCAGTCTCCGTGACAGTCATACTAGTCGTTTGCATCTGTATAAGGTCAGTGTATACGAATGCAATATAAAATAAAAATTTGAAATTATATTTTTTCCTTAAATTGAATTAAATCGCAATATAAAAGAACACTACAAAGGAAAATATAAATTTTGATTTTATCATTTGTAATTGTATGGCATATTCTTTAAAACAGGGCACAAAACAAGCAATTTCTTACATACAAAGTAATTAGCTAAATGCATACAATTACATTTACTGCAGCACTGAGGACAATAGCAGCAAAATTGTGATTAAATCAATTGAACAAATACCGACGTAACATAGGATGGCATACTGCGACTCTTAAGGGGTTATGACACAATAGAATATAAGCGATTCAAAATTAAAAATATGCTATAAAATAAATGAAACATTAAATGGATTATTATTACTTTATAAAATGGTATTATGAACAATAACAACAACACAATGACAACAATGACAAGTATAAACACAAGCGATTACCGAAGCATAAATCGATGGTATGCACACATGGATGCCTCAAATACAAGCAAATATGATACCACAAAGCGTTGCATTGAAATGTGTGCCAGGCATACCAGCAACTTTCGTGTGTGCATTTCTACTTATTTAGTTATATACTTGTACATATGTATAATGTATATAAGGCATATACATATAAAATAGTTATGTGTGCTTTTGGCGACCTTTTGGTTTGCAAACAATACCGCTCTGGCACTAAATACTAATTTTATACCCCATGATTGTGCCTTAACCACAACGTGCCATTGCAAGAGCTTCAATTTCTGTCTTCATCTTGCATTGGAGCACTCATTCAAAAATAATCTATTCTAATGGTTGTCAAGTGTATTTAAATCAATGTAGAGAATCCGAAATACCGAATGAAATAGAGCAAAGTAAAAAAAAATTTGTTTTTTTGCAGTCATATGAAATCATTATAGTAGAAAGCGCATAATTTTAACAAGAATTTGTATAAACTAGCTCTTTCAGAATTTCAAATTAATCATTGTAGTGGAGTTATTCGAATTACAGTGTCTGGTTTTCATACTTCGACATAGGGCTCCTAATTTGCTAATTTAGCCCTTATGTACCTTAGAGGCTACCTGTTAGAAAGTGATATTCTTCGCCTGATCTTCAGGCTGATGTCGTTAATGACGTAATTGCTGGTTCCAAGATATACTACTTCAATTTTTCTTTCGAACAATACCCAGCTGTCGGTAAGCAATTGGCAATTCTTCCGGCACTAACAATTTGCCATGAAAAAGCTTTTAAGAGAACTCTGTGCTCAAAAAAGTCATGTCGCAAGAATTCTGCCATTTGGAACCGACTAATATAAGTGGGTCACTTCTAATACTGTCCAAAATTTAACATCCACAACTGTAATGAAAGAGAACCTCGGCCAAAGAACGCATCGGCGTTTTAAGTGCCACATATTTATTTTTTTTATACTACTTCAAAGGTATAATTCACATTCGCAGAAAGCTTTGCCCAAGACCACGGGAGTCTTTGTTTGTTGACACCGAGTACTTCGCTTTGTATAACGTACGTCTCACTGTGAACTCTCTCTCTCTCTCTCTATGACTGTCTTTCTAATCCAAAGAATGCTGCACGAATACTCGCATATTCATTCCGATATCGATGTAGGCAACAAAGGGGGTAGTCCGTTTCCGAGGCATTTTTATATTATTCATGGGGGGGATTTTTTATGTGGCGGATCCCAAAACCCCAACGCACAACCTCTAATCGAGAAGGTTGTCGCCACTCACTTCAGCCGCCTTCCAGCGGGTGCAAGGAGCACGTTGCCTGGTATTCGCCACGTGGAGGACCCCCATTAATAATGAATGTGTCATCACATAGTAAGCAGAGCAAGCTACATAACTGTCCCTCATTAACAAATAAAGGTGTCATCACATAGCGCTCAGAACAAACTACATGACAGCCAGCTAGTTGGCTAGCGATGAGTTCAACAAGGATTGCGCTAGTCCCACCCGGTTGAGGCAATTAGACATATAAACACATTAGGTATTAGAGTGATAGCGTTTAGAGTATCAGTTCAGAAGCATTTCTAACACACTCTGCACTACTTCACATAGTTTGGTAGATATATGTTAGTTAGCACCTGCTCATATTTTAATTTTATTTATTTTAATAGCAATAATCCATATGTAGAAGAACGTACTATAGTTGTACTATATATACAATAACCACACAACATAACCAAAAGTTAATACTTGTAAATGCATTTGTGGTGGTCTTGATATTGTCGTTGCTATTGCATTGAACCAACCCTACATTGAACGATGACAATAAAATATATCAATTACATTATTGACTTTCTAGGCATATATTCCTTTGCTTAAAGCATTCAACATTTGATGATGATAATGATCATCATCATAATCATAATGTTGTTATTGTTGTTGTTTTCTTTCTATTGTGGATTATAAAGAAAATGGTAATATAATATAATTATCAAACAACAATAGGTTGGGTTTGTATAGCTACACAACAACAATAGCATTAGTATTATACGAGTACACAGTGAGATTACTTAGATAGATATGAAAACAAGAACAAAAACCAATGCGCCAATGAACAATTGAATTTTCAAGCATTTGCATCGATAATATCCTAATTGGCCGATGTATATGTAGATTGTAGATATTGTAAATATTTACATACATTCAGATGCTGCATATATCAGGTCAGTCCATAAGTTCGTGCGTTATTTCTTCAATAATATTACAGTAGGCGCTTTTTGCGTACAAAAAATGATTCGTGGGAAATAAAGGGAACTATTTTTATTTTCTCTGATGTATTGTGCATTCAACAATTGATTTTAATCGCGGATAGAAGCACGAATAGATCCCCGCCTGATGCATAACAAATTTAATATCGATCAGATTTTTCTTTCGAACGGTACCCAACTGTCGGCAAGCAATGGGAAATTCTTCCAACAGTAACAACTTACCATGAAAAAGCTGCTAAAAGAACTCTGTGACAAAGCTCAGAAAAAGTGATGTTACAAGGGTTCTGCCGTTCGGAACCGGCTAAAATAAGTAGGACCCTTCTAATACCGTCCAAAATTAAACACCCTTCGGGGCTTTAGAAGCACGTGTTGTTAAAAAATAAAATAGAATCTTCGAACGAGTATAAAAGTAAGAACCATATTTTGTATTTTTATTTTTTTTATAAAAGTGGAAAAAGTGCAACAACTGCTGCTGCAGAAATAAACGCAACGCATGGAGAGAATATCGTGAGTTTAAGGACTGCGAAAAAGTGGTTTTCCATATTCCGAAGTAGTGATTGTGACGTTGAGAATGCCCCACGCTCTGGTAGTCCTGAGATCTTTAACTCCGACACCTTGCTGGAATTCGTGGAAGCTGAGCCAAGTTTGACACTCGATAGGCAGGCTAGAAGGTTAAATTCATCACATGGAACATTGTACAGGCACCTGGTGCAATTGAGCGAGCTTCCAAAGCTGGGAAAATGGGTTCCGCATAAACTTTCCGTCACATACCTGCAGCAGAGAGTGAATGTGTGCCTCCAGGTGCTGCAGCGGCTTGAAAATGAGAATTTTTTGAACCGTATTGTTACTGGGAATGAAAACCAGGTCCTTTACAATAATCCTGTTCGCAAACCCCAGTGGTTAGATAAAGATGAAACATCAGAACCAACCCCCAGAGATGATCTTCACTCCAAGAAAATGCTCCTGTCTATTTGGTGGGATATGTCCGGTATCGTTTATTTTGATCTACTGGAATCAAACTAGACGATCACAGCTGATTATTATTGCCATCAACTATCCAAAACTGAATGAAGCACTTGAATAAATCGACCATTTTTAGTCAATAGACGCAAAATTTTGTTTTCACCACGACAACGCAAGACCGCATACCGCAAGACAGACCTTCTTAGGAAAGCTGAACGAGCTCGGATGGGAGCTAATGCCGCATCCATCATACTCTCCGGATATTGCACCTTGCGATTATCACCTTTTCCGCGGATTTCAGACCCATTTAAGTATTAAGAACTACACCTCAGAGGAAGCGTTAAAAAGGGATATCGACGCGTATTTTGGCTCCAAGGACAAACAATTTTTTGAGCAGGGAATTATTGTAAATAATGCAATAATATATTATATTGATTAATAAATACTGACAACTTCTTTTTTTTTTTAATTTTAAAACCACCTAAGAAAAACGCACGAACTTATGGACTGAACTGATATTTTACATAATGGAAGTATTTATAGTAGATATTATGGCAAATGGAAAAACTTTAAAATATTAAGGTGCATTCGATTCCATTGGAAACACGAAGTTTGTTTTATTTAAAATATCAAATAAATTATTTCTCGTCTCTAATTCCATCTTGAGCAAAATCATTTTGAAATCATTTTTGTTTTGCTAGTAAAAATATTTTTTTTTTTTTGGTGTGTCATCTTAACGTACATATATACAATAAAATAATATGCCTCATTGATCAATACTTCAACAAATAAATAGCTAGGGCTGTTTCATTTCCCTAATTGTATCGTTGAAACCTTAAAGAACGTGAACTTTTAAGACATTTCCGTTTTAAATTAGTTTCCATTCGATTTTGTTGAAAAAAGTTGGCTGAGCGGAAAAATCATGATGCTGTTGTATAAAAAAAGGTTAGATATGTGTTTTTGATATGAAGTATGCATTGTATTGGACCAATGCAAAAGTAAAATTGGATATTAGGGAAAATAATTTTAAAATTGTCATATTAATCGGAATATTATTTGAAGGACCGAAGAACAAGTAAGATGTTTTTTTTTTGTTTATTTTTATCCATTAAGTAATATAAAAGTATTAAGTAATATAAAAACTAAAAATAAATAATTACAAATGATGGAATCTAAAATTTTTCATACACTTTTTTTGCCATCAAAATTATTACTTCTCCATCATCGCTTCGTCAACGGCTACGTATCATATTTGGGGTGAGCACAAGTATATGTTGTATACCTAAACATTAAATAAAATTTTTAATTACTAGCAATTCATCAATGTCATTGCAAAATTATATTTTAACGTGAGTAAGCAGATGCTTTTTAACATAAAATGTTCAATGATGCAACTGCTTTCTTTCCCTAATTGATTAAATTACTTTTCATCATCTTATCAAACTATGTTGCTATGTACATTAGAATAGTTCTTAGTCCTAATTAATTTCTAATAATAAACGCTCATATTATTTTCTTTATTGCATCAAGGAGCTGCTGTTTAAATTGTATGCATAATATTATGTAAAATTAATTTAGAACCATCTGTGATTCAAAGTTGGAAAATCTAAGAGATTTTTCTTAATTAAATTATTAAAATGATATTTGCAAAAATAATATCTTCATCTTTGACTTCATGACTGAAAATGACGTAATTGCAAATTACAATTGATGTATATAGAATGGCAGCAACCCTGGACGCTCAAGTAGCAAACAAAGTAGCCGTTTTGAGCCATAAAACTCGCTAAGAACTACTGAGTGTTAAGGGATGTGTTACAACCAGCCGGAGTTGTTGATAAATTTTAGGATATAAGAGATCTCTATTTTAGATAACTGTCCTAGGTTATCAAAGAACGGACTTCCTAAGGATGATAGTCGGTTTCTATCGAAGGCCGGGCATTTACACAAGAAATGTTCCACCGTCTCCTTAGCAACTATGTCGTTACAACTTCTGCAATGATCGTTATGCAGAATACCCACTACCTCTGCATGTATACCAATGGCCCAGTGGCATGTGCAGACTGCTATAAGTTTGTATATGATGTCTCTAGATCTCGTACTCAGAACGCTCCTTGTCCTCTTCTCATGGTAGTTTGGCCAGGTGGCTTTTGAAATTGCTCAGGTTGTGATGCTTGACCATTTGCGCTGTGCTTTATTAAGGTAGTAGTTTTGAATAATCCCCTTGGCTTCGGCTAAGGGAATACCCTCATCACCGTCTGTAGTTTGTTCATTGTCTGCGGATGATCCCCTATGGGCTAGCTGATCAGCATTTTCATTACCTGCGATTCCCTTGTGCACTGGAACTGCACAGATAACTGATATTTCCAGGGTGGCAGTTAATGAGTTTCATATTTGTTTACATGCCCCAACCAACTTTGAGCTAATAACTGGTGCTGCTAACGCCTTTATAGCTGCCTGGCTGTCGGAGAGAATTGTTGCCTTTCCAGTTATGTTCTTCTGCTGGAGCAATTCGCATACTTGCAGAAATGCGTATACCTTCGCCTGGAATACACTGCAATGTGATGGAAGTTTTACAGATATTGTTACTTCTACGGACTCCGAGTAGATTCCTGCTCCAACTCCAGAGTCCATTTTGGAACCATCAGTGAAAATTTTTGTATCCCTACCAGCCAAGATCTCACAATTCTCCATCACTCATTCCTACTTGGAAATACAGCCTTAATAATGTAAGTAATAATATAAATTTCGCCACCGTGCCGAAGGACCAAATTATTTCGTTCTTTGTTATGTGAATAGACAATATTCTTGTACGTCTGATCCACTGCTCAGTTAAGAATGTTGCTGTTATTGTTGAAAGAGTGCCGTCCCTAAAGCCAAGAACACCAAAACGTCGCAAACCTTAACAATCGTCTTTATGCCACACCAACCTATGGAGAGCTCTGCATTAAGGAGTCGAAATTAAAGCACAATTTCCATCCACTTTGTTGTTGCTTCTCAGTAGGTCAACGTGACCTTTAACTATAATGATGTTATGAATGAAATTTTTCCACCATACATAAAATTCCAAATACGTAATTAAATTTGTAAAAGTTCTATGTTCTGAAAAATATTCCCTAATGTACCACACTCGTTTAACAAAACATGCATTTAATCAGGATGACAAAACAAAAATAAGTATTTGACATACAATATTATCCCCTATATAATATATAATTCTTTTTCCTTTTCTATGGTTTTTCATTCATTTAATTTTACAAATACACTCTTAGTGTATTGAAGACTTGGACGGATTTAGAAAACAAAATTAGTGCTGTTGTTTCGAAATCGGTTAGTATTTTCTTTTCTTTGTATAACATAATTCATGCTCAAAAACTGGCTATTTTTACTAGAATAAGGAAACGAGAATTCAGAATTTTGGTTACGCCACAGTGTACGTCCATCTCTACCTCTGTGTTTAGGTGTTTTAAAGAAATTTGACATCAGGCCCCGTTGGTCCATGGGAATGCACAGAATTGCCACTAGAAATGCTCGATCGGCTTTTGTTTAAAGTTTTATTTAAATTGTAAGCAAGCATGACTCCTTTAGTTTAGACATAACCATTATTCATAAATGGGTTAATTTTTTTCGACTTTTAGGCTTGAAGGAATCAGCTTTAAAGAAATACTATTCTTATACGCTAACGTTCATTTGATCCACAAAAGATAGGCGTTATACGCATCTATTTCCTAAGCTTACTTACTTGTTTATCTCAAGATCATTTGAAAGTGAATTCAAAAGCAATGATGACATACGATCTTCGTTAACTGAGGTATAGAGAGCTAGTAGTCCCATGCCAGGAGCCGTGTCGCACCCCTCATACTGCATCTTTCTGGAATCTAACGACGGCCTGTTCAAGACCGCAGTTGAGTCTACCCCCTGCGATCTTGATGACCTCCGTGTCCTCCTTTGGATACAGCACGGTGAGTACGACACCTGCCCGTTCTGCCTCGCCAAACTTTTCTGTACGGATAACACTTCTTTTGGAAGTGTCCTTCAGACAGACGTTCTGGCGCTGCAGCCTCCTGAGAATGATGTCGCTGGCCACAGCATTGCCATGAGCAACAATCATCATCTTCATTTTGCCGACAAGGCAGTTAGGCTGTCATATTTGAGGTTAGGTGCTTCACCGTCTTGCACAGCCATTGCTGGGATTGTTAATTTTTGCACCTTAGTACAAACAATCCGCTCTCCATCCTTGCCCTGCCGACAAATCCAATGTCATTGACATCGTCTTCAAGAGATTCCATGGCATCCACCAAGGATACCTTGAAGGTATAGAGAGCTAGATATTTTATAAATACAAAATCGAAATGACTTTTCTTACATATGACGCCGAAGCTTGGACAATTTCCACCACAGATGAGAGAATGCTTGGAGTTTTCAATAGAAAAGTCCTACGCAAGATCTTTGGACCTATCTGCGTTGGTGGCGAGTATTGAATTACGTACAATCATGAGCTGTATGTGCTGTATGCCGACACCGACTTAGTAAAGCGCAATAAAATTCTGGATAATGTAGAGCAAATGGAAGAATATGCTCCGGCTAAGAAGGTGCTACATTCGGAACTCACTGGTAGACGACGCAGAAGTGATGTGTATCTCAGTGGTTAGTGCGTTGGGATTCTGATCTGTGGGTCGTGGGTTCAATCCTCGGCTGAAGCATAACAAAATTTGATATCGAAATGATTTTTCTTTCGAACAATACCCACCTGCCGGCAAGAATTTGCAATTTTTCCGGAAATAACAATTTTCCAAAAATGCTTCTTAAAAGAGCTCTGTGACAAAACTAAGTTAAAGTGATGTCACAAGGGTTCTGCCCTTCGGAACCGGCTAATATAAGTAGGGCTCTTCTAAATGCTGTCCAAATTTAACACGCACAACAGCATTGGAGGAGAAGCTCCAGTGGTATCACAATGGGCATTTCTGCGCTAAGTGTGTCCTCTCAGAGAGAGAGAGAGTGGGCAGCCACATAACCTAACCTAACCTAAGATGGAAAGATCAAGTACTAGAGAGCTTCTCAGCGTTTGGAATATCTAACTGACGCCAACTATCTAAAGAAAGAGCAGGCTGGCGAAGCATGCTAGATTCGGCATATATCCATTTTCGGTTGTAATGGCCACATAAGTAAGTAAGTAAAATCGAAATACCTCATAGCTAGCTTGCTTGACCTTAATCAATAGTAACGTAACTTAGACAAATTCTTCATTTGTGCATCACATCAACATTTCTATGCATAGCATTCAAAAATCTTTATGTAAGGACCACTCTAATATAAGCACATTGCAATTGTGCTCGTAATAATAATAACTGATCCATGGTTATGGCTGTTTTGTTTTTGCTTGCTGTTGCTAACATTTTGGCTTATAACAACATACGTGCGTAATTCGTGTTTATGTATGTGTGTATGGTTGAGTGCATGCACACACATAAACTCATTTTTGTTTTTGAGGTGCATGTGGACAGTTTTATGATATTTTTCAAATGATCTGTTTTGGATTAGTTGCTGCTCAACATGGATTATTTATTATTTGTTCAAAAGAATTTACTGTTGTAGTTATCGCTATTTTTGTTTTATTTTATTTTATTTTTTTGTTGTTGTTGTTTTTTTTTTTGTTTTACTACTGTGGGGATTATATTTAGTATCGTTTTAGTTATTATTGCTGTTGACATTTATATTATATCAGCCAGCGTACAAGTGGGTTAGTTCAGTGTCGTGTCGAATTGAGTACTGAGCATTTAAATGTATTAACTATGTCTTTTATGGCATTTGCATCAAAACTAGTAGAATATTATGATTTTCACAACAGACCACTAAAATCTGCTTAAATTTGTGGCAATTTGAAATTAAATCAAATGCTTATATTTTTAATCTTTCCACATCACATGTTATACTACATTTAATACCTCAAAGGTGATTATGTGATTTGTGATTATACAATTGTACACATATTGTTATATATAAAATATTAGTGTGTAAATTTAAAGTATCATACATCTGTATGTAAAATATGAAATAATAATAATAACAAAAAAAAAAAAAAATACATATATTGCATAATTAATTTCCTTATCTCTTCTGTATAATGTAATGCCTTCCAGCAAATTCATATAATCATTTTTGTGATAGGACTTTTCATCAATAAAAATATTTATTTTTGCATAACGAAAAATTGTAGCCACTCTGTGCAGCATCCATTCTATATACCACATTGATCAAAAAGTTCCCGGAATAACCACCATGTGGCGCTCCCGCCGTTCCAATTTGAGTTCTGTGTTTTTTTTTTAAGTTGTTACATCTGTTGTTGATATTCCTTCTAAAGCTTAGCATCATAGCTTGACATTTGCAAGTTACGTAGCCAAAAGTACATCTATCTCAGTGCTTCCTGCCATTATTCCATTACTTCCTCTCGGCTGCTGAAACGCGTTCCCCGTAATGGTTCTAAGAACTCAGAACAGAACTCAAATTGGAACGATGGGAGTACCACACGGTGGTTATTCCGGGAACTTTTTGATCAGGGTGGTATATATAATCAAATTAGTGATTAAAGCTATTTAGGCTATAAATCAAATTATTAATAAGCGGTGAATGTCACACAAAATATACAATAGTACCTTATTGGTTGCATTATTTTTTTTTTAGCTTTGTTATATTATTTTTCAAAGTGAATTAAATTTAATTTTGGACATATAATTTCACAGTTATTTCATTCTTTCGAATCGCATTCAGCTACACAACACTACTAGAGGAGTAGATCGACCGAATATTTCTTCATCAGAACATTTCCTTTTAAGCTTTGGAACTTAAACTTATAGTAACTACAAGAAGTAACATAAATAAAGAAAGAAGAATAACATCATTTCGATAAAAAAAATAAAGATTTATAAATTAAATATTTGTTCAAGAACATCTACAAGAATAACATATAGTATTATCTTTGTAATTGTATTTCTAAAAAAGCGAATAGGAACGAGACATTGTAAATATTTATAAAACATTGTATGCACATATGGGCATTTCGTGGGATACAAGTTTATAAGAGAAAAACAGGAGCACCATTGATTGAAATGGTGCTTATGATATAGGTTCAAGTCTTTCTTGAAACAAATTCACAATTCTTGACTTTTTATATCATGCGATAATCGATGCAAATGGGCAGCTTAATAATCGTAGCAATGTCCAAGCGATAAAGATCGACCAGGAGATAGTTTTACACAATTTTCATAAAGCTTGATTCAAAAAGAAGCTCGAAGTTTGGGTCTAACACGAATTAACGCTAAAAAAATCCACATGACTGATTCAATTTCCATTTGCGAAGCCGTGGGAAGAAATATGAATTTTCTGGGAAAAAATTGAGATAACTCTCACACTGACATATTAATATACCTGTGCATAAACTTTATTATTGCAGGTTAAACAAATTTTTTGACAGATTTTTAATATTTCAATTTTTACCCGTTGTTGTGAATGGCATTTTCTTGGAAATGCCCCAATTTATAGTACATACAATATAGATATTTAATACATTATTGAAAAATGTCCTTGAACTTGAACATCTTCATTTTTGGTATATGCTTTATTTTGCAAATAATTCGTATTTTGTCACTAACTTTCTATGTCAGTCTTCTTCTTCTTCTCTTTTCATATTTCACAAACTTGAAAATTGATAATTGAGAAAAGAAGCAATGAGTGAATAGCTAAACGAAAGACAACATATCCATTAAGATACGCAGAAGACAAGCCAAGTTTATTTCGCAGTTTTTTCCTTCTTCTTCTTCCTCTTCTTCTTCTTCTTCTTCTTCTTCTTATGTGGCCATAACAACCGATGGTCGATTTAAGCCGAACATATAATGCGGCGCCAGTCTTCTCTGTTCTTCGCTTGCTGGCGCCAATTGGATATTCCAAGAGCCGTCATGTTGCCCACCACTTGGTCCTTCCAATGGAGGTTTGGTCTTCCTCTTCTTCTGCGTCCTCCAGCGGGTGTAGAATTAAATACACTCTTCACTGGAGCGTCTTCTTCGATTTGTTCGACATGACCCAGCCAGCGCAGCCGCTGGATTTTGATTCATCTGACTGTCCATGTCAGCGTACAGCTCATACAGCTGATCGTTGTACCTTATTCGATACTCGCCATCAACGCCATCAATAGGTCCGAAGATCCTGCGCAGAACTTTTCTCTCGAAAACTCCAAGCATCCTCTCATCCATGGTGGAAATTGTCCAGACTTCTTCGCCAAATGTTAGGACAGGAATAAGGAGGGACTTGTAGAGTGTGATTTTCGATATTCGAGAGAGGGCTTGACTACTCAATTGCTTAATCAGCCCAAAGTAACACCTGTTAGCAAGAATTATCCTACGCAAAATATCTAAAGGCTGACGTCATTACAGTTGTTGATGCTGGTATCAAGATAGAAGAAGTCCTTCACCACCTCGAAACTGTAATTGTCAACAGTGACGTGTTGTCCAAGACACCGGGACTCTTTGTTTGTAGATACATTTCGCAACTCTCACTTTATGTAAATCAGCAAGCTGCAAAGAAATGCCCAGATGAGTCAGACTCTTGATCGCAAAGCTCTGTGAAAACCTTTATAAAAATTTAGATGGTTGACCATTACGTTAAAATATTTAGAGAGTTTCAAAAACGGCAGCAGCAACAATTTTTCAATGAATATACACGTTTGGGCACTTTCACATAAGAGCCTTGACTTCAAAAAGTTTCTATTTTCTCACTGTTCCATTTGTAAGTTATATTTATTGATATTTCTTTTTCTTTTCATTTTTCTTTTCGTCTTAAATTGTCTGCATTCTTACATTAGATACTTGGATGTGGATGTCGTTCATCACCAATCCCTCTGCTCTCCATCCACCTATTTTGTACAATTCATCTGTGACAAATTTAATACTAAAATAAATAAATAAAAAGTAAGAAGAGAAAAGAAAGAAAAAAATTCTTACCACATGTGTTCTGGCATCTATTTTAGAAATGAACAACAACAACAACAAAAATAATTGACAGTTACCATACGAGTAGGTACATAGAGTAGAGCTTGTTCGCAACTTTTTTGTATTTTTTTTTTGCAGGAATTCAATGTTGCTTTTGTTGTTGTTGTCGTTGCGTTGTCGCAACTGTTGGATTAGTGTAATTGAAAAATTCCAAAAATTACTGCAACAATCAAGAATAACCTTCTTTAGGCGTGTGTGCGTGTGTGTATGTGTATCATACATATGGTAGCGCATGTTATATGTAGAAATAAGCACGCACTCCCATAGATATTTGCACTCAGTATTTAGCTCGACTTTTGCCATAAAGAATTTCATTAACAAATGTAAATATGTACAGATTCCATATATTTATAATATGTGTACCTATATACTTACACATACACACATACGCATATGTATACATGCATATACATACAGATAATATTACACAATGACACATGTGAGATTCCATAGAAATAAAAAGATTTACGATGACTTTAATCAGAATTGTCTTTTTCTCTGCCTCCAATAGAAATATTTACCTATATAAAGAGATATGTAGTTATACTCGTACGACTATATCGTATGTATGTATACAAGGGCTTACTAAACGTATGACTAATATTTATTTATTACACACTTCAAATAAAGAATTTCATAGGCACAGTGTGTGAATGCATATGCAAATATGAATATGATTTTTTTTTTTATAACAATTTACTATATATATCCACTTTAGTTAAATGAGTGTGTAAAGCTATGTAATCATCAACATTAATCCTATCCACTACTAAATCAAATACTTTAAGAGAGAAAGTTGGTAGTACATACATACAAGAACGATTATCAACAGTCGCTATAAGGACGAACCGTTTCAAATCCCAAAAGGGATTACTTATTTATTCAAATACAAATTTTTTTGTAATTCTTTACGTTCATATTTTAGAAAATATGTAAATGTCACTCATACTCATATAAATATCATATATATTTCTTTTTCAGATGATTTACTTACAAAACATTTCCATAATGTCATTTTTTAGTCGCCACCAAAGTTTCCAGCCCTCTAATGTATTGGTAAGTGCAAGCGCCGTAGCTGCTTGTTTTTACGATCAAGCGAACCGTAAAGCATTATATGAGAATAGTTGAGTGACCTAAAAAAGTTTTAAAATGCCGAAACGTCGAAGAAATACGAAGGGAATATTTATCGTGTGTTGAACAAATTTATTTCACTTGAATGCCTTCAAGTGTTTTAAACCCCCCCAACCCCCCATCTCCCAATGGGAATCCATACGATGATAATAAGTATTTTATAAGATAATTGTAAGCAAAAAAAAAAAAGAAACAAAAATTCCTAAGATTGCTCACAAAATACACAGAGTGTGAAATGTGAAAAAATTCAAAAGGGAATTGATCAATATTACGTACATACTGCATATGGTACATATGTTATGTATCATTAAAAGCAAATCTACATATTAGCAATAAGCATGTTTTTTTTTACTTCTGCATAATATAAGGCGTAGTAAAAAGTAATCCATTATTTTTTCAATAGATGGTTTTGATAATCTGTATCTCGCGTTGTATAAGTGCGATCGCAGTTACGCTAGATGGCGTTAGAAAGATAGGATTTCGTACGAAATAAACTTCTCAGGCAGTTTTGTGATTGCTCGAATCAGTATTGTTTGAGCACGCGTCAAAGATGGAGACTAGTAAAGAGAAAATACGCCATATTTTACAGTTTTTTCTTCGATAAAGGCGAAAACGCAAGCCAGACGGCTGAAAATGTAAATAGTGTTTACGGTCCTCGGACTGTAACAGCCAATCACGTGCAATTTTGGTTTCGTCAATTACGTTCTGCTAATTTTGATGTCAAATATGCACCACGCTCTGGAAGGTCTATTGTCGAAAATATCGATAAAATAATGGAAATCGCCGAGTCTAACCGTCATGTAAACACTGTTTCTATTGCCCAGGAGCTAAACATTGCACAAAAAACTGTTTGGAACCATTTAAATAAGGCTGGATACAAAAAGGAGCTCGATGTATGGGTGCCACGTGCCAAAAACCTCATGGACCGAATTTCCATCTGCGAATCGCTGCTGAATCGCAACAAAATCAATCCATTTCTGAAGCGGATGGTTACTGATGAAAAGTGGGTCCCTTACTACGACAACGTCAAGCGAAAACGGTCGTGGTCGAATCGCGGTGAGCCAACGTAAACGGTGGCTAAGACAGGATTGACGTCCAGGAAGGTTTTGCTATGTGTTTGGTGTGATTGGTAGGGAATAATCTACTATGAGCTGCTCCCCTACGACCAAACTCTTAATTCGGACCTGTTCTGTCAACAATTGGACCGTCTGAAGGAAGCAATCGCCCAGAAGTGGCCAGCTTTGGCCAATAGGAGAGGAATTGTGTTCCATCAGGACAACGCCAGGCAACACACATCGATATTGATTCGCCAGAAGCTCCAGGAGCTTGGTTGGGAGGTTTTTATGCATCCATCTTATAGTCCGGACCTCGCACCGAATGATTACTACCAGTTCCTGTCTATGGCGAATGATTTTGCTGGTGAAAAATTCGCCTCAAGAGAAGGTTGTGAAAATCGACTGTCCCATGAGACTGCATTATGAAATTACCTTGTCAAATTCGCAACAAGCTATCGAACAAAATGGTGCAATTGAATGCAAAAATAATGGATGTCTTTTTACTAGAGCTTATAATAATCCGAAATATTAAAATGATTTTTCAAATGAAAGACGCTCTGCTTAGATCTAAAGAAATACATAATACATAGATATTTTCAGTCGTAATTACATAATACTCGTGTATATTAATTTACGCACTATTCTATACGTACAATACATACGACATCATACACTCATCGCCAGGCAATACAAAAGCATAATAATCTTCTTTTAATGATTCCTCTGCTTAACTTAATATTTATGTATTTAATTAACTAACATTTTCTACACATACACACACACACACACACACACACAGATATACCTAAGTAATTAGACAGTCTTTAACTTCTTTAATTACGCACATACTTTAGTTATATTCAATAATCTTTATATTGGAAGAAAAATATAATATAATATATTTAATATGGCCACTGAAGAAACGTGTCTAGCGTTATAAATGCTTCAATTTAATTTGGTTCATTTTTGTTCATAATTTTCCTCAAATTACAAGTACAATATACGTCTACGTATGTGTATATATCCGTTCAATATTACTAGAAAGCTTGAAAGTAAATTAATAAGCGCATTGTTACTAAGCAAAAATGATACTCATATGAACTTATAAGAAAATAGTAAATCAATAATATTGTAGCTAATAGATTGCTATATCCCTATTGTATATATATCTGAGGATGATTCACATAAAGTAAGCAAATCAACCACAATAGCAAAAACTAATTATTTAGCACTGACTCATTTACGGACAATACATTCATTCTGGACATCAATATTGAAGTTATTATTATTCAGAAATCCTGAAGAGAGTTAATTAACGTAGTTACATGGTTACGATGCTTACACAGTTGGACGGAGTCTCGATAGAAAGTGGGCATTGCTCTTCAATAAGTTATGTATAGCCCCCGAAAAGACCAGTGGCTCAAAGCATAGAATAATCCGAACTGAATCATAAAATGATCCCTTCATCGATAATTTCTTAGGGAAGAGAATATATTCACATGGGCACTGATATGGCACTGATCTGGCAAATGTAGAGGTGGCCACTGATACTGTCGTGCATCGAAAACATCTGTTTTTCTTTCACGAATTCTGCTTGTACTTGAACATTCTTGTCCATAAACATTTCATTTATAAATACTACAGATTCCTCCAATGACTGTCTGAATTTCATAGATGAATTCTATGCGTATTGAATCCATCGAATCGTAAAAAGTAAACAACATTGCCTTGACCCTTAACTTATGAAAATGTAATGGTTTGATGGAATGGAATGGAACAGAAACGAAGTTCCATATGTTTACACTAAAGTGATCCTCCTTCAGAAAATCATTGCTGTACCATTGAAGACATACATATACAGGGTCAGGCGATTGAAGTGTTACCAACTGCACACAGGTATATCTGTCAAAACGATATTGCCAATTATGTGAAATTCATACCAATAACAGTTGCTTATATTTTTTACAAACTACCACAAGCATTTGCATCTAAATTTTATAGAACAAAAGTTGTTCGAAATGGAATTCAAACGTAATAATGTGATTGCGTTATATTTGGCTGAAAAATCACAACCGTAGTGGAAATCAAATGGTCAAAGAACTGTAAATATCCCAGCCAAGCATCCGACGCATATTCAAAAATGAGCTCAAGGTAAAGCCGTACAAGTTCGAAAAGACACACGATCTTACACCAAAGCAACAAAAAGTTAGACTCGAAAGAGCAAAGCAGTTGTTACACTTGCACAAACGTGGCACATTTTTAAACATTCTGTTCTCTGATGACAAAAATTTTCATATTGAGCAGTTCATAAACTCTCAAAATGATCGTGTTTATTTAACTGAACGTACTTCCGAAAATTTGAGGCTACGGATGGCCACCTCAAGTAATTTTCCATTTCAAGTAATGGCATGTGGGGCTGTGACCACCGATGGACGCTCTTCAATCGTTTTTATGGAGCTTGGTGTCAAAGACAATGCGACTTATTATCCAGAAAATGTTAGAAAGTTGGACGTTCCCACAAGACTCGGCACCGTCTCATAAAACTCGTGTGAATCATGAATGGTTAAAAAATCATACTCCACACAATGGCTTTCGAATTCACCCGATGCAAATCCGATGGACTATTCCATCTAGGCCATTTTGGAGAGTAAGGTGATGAATAAAAAATATGCCAGTATGGACGCGCTGAAGAAAGCTATTATTCGGGAATGTGCCAAAATAGCGGATGATCAAATTCGTGAAGCATGCAACTCATTTTTTAACCGTTTGAAGCCCATAGTCAAGGCAAAAGGTGGCCACATCAAGCTAGAGTGAATGGATTTTGAAATTTTGATTTGATTCCACAAGTTTTGTAATTTGAATCAATAAAAAATAATTTCACACCAAAAAGATATGGACGCTTGAATAGGTAACACTTCATTCGCCTAACCCTGTATATATTAGATTTCCTTCGGACTGTAGTAGAAAGACCATATTTAGATATGGCTGATTCATATTGGAATGATTTCCAAATTTAGGATCAAAATTACAACTCATTTTGACACTGATAGCCTTTTTTCTCGCTTGAAATATTGACTGTCAGTCAGTGGCATATATCTGCGGAACGAAATGAATTGGAACAGTTTTGCGAAAATATTGGCAACTTTTTTCCAAATTGAATGCTTTGGAAACACAAGTCGAAAATTGAAATGAAGTCCGATCGAAATGAAGTTTGATAGTGTCGCATTGTGTTCAACTAATTCTAGAAGCATCGACTCGCTATCGATCTCAGTCACTCAACATTTCATACAACACCCTTATTATTCGCTTACTACAGTTTGGACCTTAGAGCTCGAATTTTTTAATTTTTTTTTTTCTCCTTTAACACTCCTAATTGGAGCATATGGCCTCCACAAGGCTTCTCCATCGCACACGATTCTGGGCTATTGTTCTAGCGCCATCCCATGTGATATTGAAATCAGCGAGATACATTTTCATATCGGTGGCTACGATAGCAAAAGAAAATTACAGCATCAGGGGATCGGAAAATCAACACGAGCGTATCGAAAACCAATGCATCCGTAGAGAGTGATAGCTAGACACAGATTTTGGAGTAGTGGAGTCATACATTTTACTTCAAGTAAAATATTTCACTTGTGTATTTTTATTTGTTTTTTTTTTTTTTTTTTGTAAATTCTTTTATGGTATTCAGTTATGTATTCAGAGTCTGTGTGTGCGTGTGTTCATGTGATGTGCGACATTCTCAATAAAAGCAGAATAAAATGAAATCACATTTATCTACCTGAATACGAGTACTTATAGTTTAACAATGGCGAAAATGGAATCATTGTGAAAGATATACTCATAGATATAAAAATAAAAATATAACGTTATATAATAAATATGCTCATCAATTGAATACATTCCCTTTTGCACAAAATTTATTACCAATTTTTTTTTTTTTTTATATTTTATTTTCCTTTTCCTTTTCAATAATATGCTATTTACTCGTATTTATATATAGGTATGATTATTTTTAAACCTAAGTGTTTCACATATTTTTACACACGTGTTTATACTCGTATTTTCTATGTATATTGTATTATTGCTATTGAAGTGCGACGAGATGAACAAATCGAATAAAATAAAGATAATAATAAAAATTCGTAAAATTCTTTAACACTGAAATTATGTTTACAAACACCTTAAAGTAGAATGTTTAAATCTATAATTCTTTCATTTTCCTTAAAGAACCTTATAAACGTTGCCACACATATACATTCTGTCAAATAAGTACCCGGAAACCGGAAATTCTCATTTTTAATTTTCCCTCTGAGAATATTTCAAAAAAAAAATTTTCCCAGGTTGGCACAACTGTCAGCCACTATTCTGTGAATTTATATTGCTATGTGTCATTTAGTTAGGTTACGGCGTCATTAGGAACAAGTCAACCTTTTGTGTGCGTTGCGATTTTTACTATGGATAAAAAGACAGAATGTAGGCACAGTCTTGTCTACATGACCCATTGGTATAATAAGCGTATGATAAGGGGATAGATCCTACGTAGGTGGCGAAATAATTCAAAAATACAATCTAATCTAATCGATTGGTATGAAAATGTACATAATATTTCGCAAAATGATTTCACTGCGCTCACGCACTAATAAAGGAATTGAGGTTGAAACAAAGAGTACATAATTACTTTGATTATTTTAAATTCTCTATTCTACTGACTAGAGAACTCAACAACCAGTTTCATAGGCATATTACTGTTTTTAAATAATTTATTATCGAAAATCTCTTGCCAGAGATGGAGAAACTTCAATTCATTTGTGTCAATTTTATCACCAGCATCACAGTTTTTGGGCTAGTGGAAATTATTAGAAACAAGAAGGAGTTGTAAAATATTGATAAAATCTACCCAAAATGAATTTTTCTCTGTAAATATATTAATTTTTTATTTTGACCAGATCAATCCCTGCAGAGAGTCCATTTTATATAAGTATCCAGTCATCAATGCGAAAAAAACAACAAAGCTTCCGGGCTTCAGTAGTCTTATATGGGTGCGAAATATGAAATCTAACGCTGCAATCTTTCCTTAACCGCTGTCTCCACAAGATTATGCGGATATTCTGGTCCGACGTTATAAGCAACGCTGACAACGGTGGACAGCGACCAAACATATACCTGTCCAAATAGAAATCCGTCGCCGTAAATGGAACTGCGTTAACCCCAAGATGACATCACAAGAGCAGCATTGGACTGGAATCCTCAAGAGAGTCGCAGGAGAGGAAGACCAGCCAATACATGGAGACGTGAAATTGAAGCAGAAGCACAAAATGCAGGCCGTTCTTGGAGACAAATTAAACTTTTAACATTAGATAAATTGAATTATAATTTGTTTGTTGTGGTCCTGTGTTCCACATAGGAACTTTGAGAAAATATATATATTCAGTCATCATCCAACTTTATTGTAGAGTACCTCCATATATATAGTTCGATAATTTCTCCGATTTACAAATACGTTATAAAGTCATTGCTATCCTTTTGTATTTAATTTAGTTTAATACCGCATATGTACCGCATTGAAGAAAAACTATAAAATATGGCGTATTTTCTCTTTACTGGTGTCCATGTTTGACGAGTGCTCAAACAATACTGAGTCAAGGAATCGCAAAAATGCCTGAAAAGTTTATTTAGTACGAAATCCTATCTTTCTAACGATATCTAGCGTAACCCGATCGCACTTATCGGAGATTACTGAAGCTATCTATTGGACAAATAATGGATTTCTTTTTACTAGACTTTATATATTATATTATATATCATTCTAAAGTATGACATAGCGTATTTTCTACAAGTTTATGTCTGAGCTTATAATTATGATTGTACTTACGATATATTTTCTTACAAGCAAACGAAACATACTGTATACTTTAATGGTAAAAGACGGATTTCTATTTGCCAATTTATGCATACAAATGTACTGATTTTATGATTTGAATTGTTTAGTCATTCGTTTGATTTGCACTACAAATAGCTATATATACTCGTATATAGAGAAATACGAACTCACTTTAATGAATGTAATGAATGTGAAGAAGAAGAAAAATAGTCCAGAGATTCGTTTAATAATCATAAAAGCAAATCACGTACATAGGTATATCGATTTCTAATTACATCTGTGTTACACGCAATGTATACATATACATACATCTATGTACAATGTATTTATATCCGAGTGTGTAATGGAATATTAAAATATCCTATTCACTACAGACAAATGAACATGAATTGAAGCTAATCTAATATACACCATGGCTTGCATTATCTAATAGGTATCAACTTCCTCATTCTATTTGCAACATTAACAAACCAGATGTAGCCAGTCGGTCAGTTCATTTCATTCAGTCCATCAGCCATATTTAACAGTTTAATCAGATGTTTGTAATGATTAAATAAAATAACATAGTGACTAATGCATGTGCGTGCATAAACTATCGTCTGACTATCAAATCTATTGGAAAATATTCATTTTATATCGAGAGCCCATCACATTGCCGCATTCCTGCATATTGCATACATATTCCATGAACAGTTTTGAGTCGGTTAGACTAAAGTACCCATTAACTGAACATATTAATGGGTACTTTAATATAACTGAGCTGAGAGCTGATTGAAGCATTTTGCAATTTATTAATATTTTTATTTTTTTTTTTATCATCATGTGTCTGCTTGAAAAAATAATCTTCTCACTATTAAGAGTGATGCTCGTAAATATTGCTTTTAGTGTGGCCACTTGTATAGAAGTGAGTCGAGTATTTTTTAAATGATGCTTGAATAGTTTCTATCAACTCGAATACAAATTGTGATACATTGATATATGAACATTAATGAGTTTTTCATAAATGCAATTTAATATTTTTGCAATATCAATTTTTGCAATAAAGAACTTTAGAGTCGATTATATTGTACGTGAACGATTGTTATGATTTCTATTCCTAATTAACATACGCAATCATTCATTTATTGATTGTCTTCCATAAAATATGATTTCATTCAGTGCATCTTCTTTTCTGAAATGAAACCAAAATATGCAAGACGTAATACTTCCTTCACTAACTCAGTACAAAATTTTTCTATTTTCTCCCAGGATTTGTACATCATCATTTTCGGTTGTATTCGTTTTCTCTTGTCAAGCTCTCGCATCAACCATTTTTTTTTTAATTGTATATACGATATACCACCCTTTAAATAGTAAATTTACTCCGGGAATACATTTCGCTTTTATCTTGTTAGTTTTTTTCATATATTAGGTCCTTAACTTAATTTCCGCCCGGGAACGTTAGAGGATGATGCAAACAGTTTTAGTAGTCATTAGTCACGCAACTAGTACTTCTTTTTTAGTTTTGACATTGCTCGAACAAAATGGAACATGATAATTGTTTTTTCGACATGTGCTACCTTCTCTACTTTGATTTGAAAAAAAGTGTAGCAGAAGTTCATGAAGTTGAAGAATATTATGGTGATCGAGCCCATACATACAACATGTAAAGAGTGGTATAGATGATTCAGAAGCAATGATTTTGATGTCAATGACAAACCACGCTCAGGACAGCCGAACAAATACGAAGACGATGAATTGCAAGCATTAATGCATGAGAACTCAGCTAGAATATTAGAAGAACTTGGAACCGAGCTAGGAGTTACTGAAGTGGCTGTTTTCAAGCGTTTACAGGCCATGGGATAGGTCCGAAAGGAAGAAAAATGGGTACCACATGATTTGTGCGAAAGTGCTATTCTGGCGTGTATTGTGACTGGCAATGAAAAGTGGATCTACTACGACAATCCCAAACAGAAGAAGTCATGGTTGGACCCAGGACATCCATCAACATCATAGCCAAAAGCGGAAGATCAAGGTTAATATGGAAATGCTCTGCATTTGGTGGGATCAACAAGGAGTGGTGTACTACGAGCTGCTGAAACTGCGAATGAAACTGTTACTGCTGATGTCTACAAACGACGATTGAACAAATTGAAGGATGAGTTGTTGCAAAAAAGACCAATAATAGCGAGTAATAGGCGCAACAGGTTATTCACCTTCACGATAACGCCACATACTGGGAAAAATCGTCAAAGAAACACTGACACAGCTCTAAAGGGAAACTCTTCCTCACCCAGCGTACTCACCAGACATAGCGCCTTCTGATTACCATTTGTTCAGATCGATGCAGCACGGCTTGAGTGGTACGTACACTTTTCCGAAATATTGAAGAATTGCAAAAATTGATTGATGAAGTGATTGCTACGAAACCGACATCATCTTATCGAGATGGTATCGCTCATTTGCCAGAAAGATGGAAAAAAGTTGTAGAAAGTAATGGAAAATACTTGCATTGAAAAAAATTGCATAAATTTTTTCCAATAAATTATTTTTTTATAAGCTTTTTTTTTGTGCGGAAATTAAGTTAAGAACCAATATTTAAAATATTTTCTATTCATAAAAATATTTTCCGTTTTGTTCGATGCCACTTTGCCAACTTTTGACCTATACCGGTGAATAAACTAAAGGCAACTGCGATTTCATAGTATCATCATCATCATTGAAAAATCCTACCTATCAAGGAGTTGTACAAAGGTTTAAGAAAATAGTTTTCGGTAGGTGCAAGGTCAGACTGTATGTTTAAAACAATTTTGCAATTATGCAATTTTGGAGAGTGACCAAAATTGCAAAAAGTTTTCGGTTGGTGCAAGGTCAGGCTGTATGTTTAAAACAATTTTGCAATTTTGCAATTTTGGAGAGTGATCAAAATTGCAAAAAGTCTATCCCCACATCTGGGAACCATTAATTAGGCTCACAAGAATTCGGAAATCTATTGTACTCAGTCGCAGTAGAGTATTTATTTTTACTCGGTTTAGATTAGACGCAATATCCTTCTAGATGTTTAAGTACGGATTCATTGCTTAAATTTCCTATTCTTCCATTTGTTTTTTTAATTCGTTACTCACGTTTCTTAGATTTTGTTTTGCAATTAATTATATAACATACAGACAAATTAAATATCTTTCATTGGACACAAACAAACAAAAAAAATAAATTCAATTTAGGATAACAACAAATCCAAATTGTAGCTAGTAATTTATTTGTAATTAATTGATGTTATCATTTTCTTTTATTCTAGCGATATATTGTGAATAATTGAAATTTGTTATTTGTTTTTCATCATTCTCCATTACTCCTTCTTTACACGTATACATAAGTAATTAATAGTAGATTCAATTAATATGATTTTAATTGCTGGAAATATATTTTAATGACATTAACTTTTTTTACAAGTATAACATAAATAAAAAAAATATAACGACCTGCTCCAGAGGGTAAATAAAGCTGATTAGATTGAAAGCAAATAATATGTAATGACAAAAAGTATTGTATAATACAATTCTCTTTGGATCATTAAAATTATTATTTAAAATCGTCCTTTGAGATTATATAACGCAGTTATATACAAGTTAGAGCATAGACAGGAATTTTTGAATATCATCTTATATTGAAGACTTCATGATAATAACTTTAATATTATATTTCTCTACTACTACATATTTCGAAAACTTTAAATTCATGCTCATGAATGTATGTATTAGTTTAAACAAAACGTCGCAAATAACTACAATCATGCTAAACTAAAGTTAAAAGTACTTGAATTTATTCTCTTCCTATGAATATTAACACCACATAACCTGAAGTGTGTCAATTTATAACAATACTTAATTCCAACATTTAGATTCCAACTTGGATTAGTAAATATGTTAGTAGAATTCATATAGTAACAACTAAGTTTTCCTTCTAATATGTGTAAAGGTATGAGCATGTATGTAAGGACTGTGCAGAAAAGAAACCACACACTTCAAATTCAAATTTATGCTGCATATTGCATAAAATGATTGCTTTGTGATATTATTTTAATCCTTTTCATGAAAATTCGAATCGAAAAAGATGTGCGTAAAAGCATTGTTTATAGAAAACTGGCCAAATGACATGAAATCAGTGTAAATGGAAATAAGATTAATCTGACATCTGTTCTTTCGAGAACAATAAAAAAGTGGTGAGGAAACATATGTATAAATCATAATCTTGAAACAATGTTAGCAACTTAAATTAATCAAGAAACTACAATTTACGTTAGAGGATATACAATATCTGCACTTTCTTTTCGATGCAGTCTTTACACAAATACACATAGCTCTTGCTTCAAAAGTGTGTAAATTAAAATTTATTAAAGAACTTTAAAAAAAAACACAAATGTTTACCTTACTAATGTGCATACGATGGACGAGTACAAATATTGTCCACACAGAGAACTTGTTGTGTTTTCATTACTTCTATGTATATTTTGATACAAGGAAAACTTTTGAAATTCATTTAAGGAAATCTAAAATTCATTTCAAATAAAACACACACATTTGGTATTTGCAGTCTCATCCGAAAATCTCACGTCAAAAAAAAAAAACTATTTATAATGAATTTGGTATCTTTGAAAATAAGAGAAATATAAATAATAAAATAATAATAATAAAAAAATGAAAAAATCCCAATCGAGAATTCTGAGCGATAAATATTTTCCCATTAAACCATTTCGCCCCTAAAGATATTGTATTGTCACAACTATATTGAGTTTCTAAAGTACCCACTGAGCTCACCATGATATATTCATATTTTGCAAAGCAGTTTGAAAACTCATTGGGAACTCCTAATGTATGTTTTAGAAAATGTTTTGTAAAATAAAATTATATTTGGCAGTTTTATAACTAGACTAACCTCCCAATAATCTCCACTATCCCAACATTTTATACGTACGTCTCCACCCCTTGACGATTTTGTGTTAACTTTCCTTTTTATAGTTTGTATTTGTGATTCCTTAAGAAAGGGCGCTTCGAATGATGGAAATTTTATGTTTTTTTTCAAAACCTTGCGATCACTATTGTTTGAGCCACCCCTTTTTTTTTTTGGAACAATAAGAAATCAATCGCAGCACTCAGACATTTATTAGTCCATTTTACTGCGCTCGAAGTTCCATTTTATTGTGTTCTAAATCCACCCATTCTCCGAAGAAATCGGAGTAGATCCAGTGGTGCTAAACACCCAAGAGTTTCGGCTCTCAGCACGTCAGTGCCAAAAACCTCAAGCCTGATTTGAGCGAAAGCAGGGCAGACACATAAAAAGTGGTCCGCCATCTCATCTTCTTCTTCACAGGCTAGGCAAAGTGCACTGCCTCCTAGTCCTACCTTCTTTTCCATGTACTGTGTACATAGAAAGTGGCCTGTTACCAAACCGGATAGCATTCTGCAATCACTTCTACCTAGAGTTAGTAGGAAAAGCGACCATTTACCCGATATAATAGGTAACATGGATTTCGTCCATCTGCAGCCTTTCTCGGCCTGCCACTTATGGACTAGATTAGCCCAGGTGTTGACCGTGGCCTTGATGGCTCCAGCGGGTAGTGGCAAAGCAGACTCAGGGCTGCAGAACCTTCCCTTGCTAATGCATCAGATGTCTCATTGCCTACGATTTCCACGTTGCCAGAGACCCACATTAGTGATAAGCTGTTATATCTTCCGACATAATTTAGCCTCAATTTGCAGAACTCCACTATCTTGGAAGTGGCGATAGGGTTGTCCAAGGCCAGCAGCGCAGCCTGACTGTCACTGCAGACACAAATAAACGTGCCTCTTGTCCACGATATAATCCATTGCCTTCTGTATTGCATACACCTCTGCCTGAAAGACTGATGCATACATACCAAGGGCAAAAAACGAAAACTCCAGAACCAGAACCTTCTTCAGTCCTGGAGCCATCAGTGAAAATGCCGAAGCAAAGTCTACAGGGCTCAGCCTCAGGGTCTGACCAGGAGCTAGCCACAGGTAGCTCTACTTTATACCGCTTTTCTAGTACGATCGTAGACGGTCTGGAGTCCCAGGGCATAGACAGAGCTAAACTGTTCATGCCTGTGCAACTGCTGTACAGAGCCGGAATAGGGCCATACCAGTGTCCGTTGTGAATCGACTTACAGATGACCTTCGTGGCCTCTCCTCGGATGAAAACATCAAGGGGGGGAAGATTCATCATAGCATTTAGCCACCTTAATATACCTACATAAGTATTATTACTACAAATTGTATTGTATTGCAGAGCATTATTATGTTTATTTTTGCCTAGCTTAAATCTCATACACATAATAGAAAATCAATATTCCAAACAATACAATAATTTTCAAACTAACAATCAAATATTATCCTTCTTATTTGCGAATGTCATAGTGTATGCGGCTCTTGTGACGATTTTATGCAAATGAAGTTATCTAAAGTATGCCTACTCATAATTAGCCACGTACGCAGTGTACACGCTCATATACATACGTACGTACGATCTATTGTAGACTTGTCGTTTATTTACATTACGTGAAAACTAATTACAACAAGAAATTGTGCTCAAATACATACATACGAGGGCGGTCCCAGAACTACCCGACCTGATATATTAATGGCGGCAGTAGTATTGGTATGGATTTAGATGATCGCCGGCTGAAGGTACGTGAGCTAGGTGAAATTACAGGAATTGTAACCGAAAATTTGGAGATGAAAAAGCTGTGTTCACGACGGGTGCCGCGTTTGCTCACAATAGAACAAAAACACCAGTACACACATCAGCTATTGCGATGGCCAAAAATCAATGAGTTAAAGCTCGAATTGCTTCAGCACGCACCTTATTCGCCAGATTTACTTCCTTCGGATTATTTGTTATTTCCAAATTTGAAAAATGGCTTGGTGGTAGAGGATTTGCAAACAATGACGAGGTGGAGTCTGCGGTAGTTGGCTATTTTAATGAGCTAGACAGTTTATACTATAAACATGGTATCGAAGTTATAGAATAACGCTTGAAAAAGTGTATAGACTTAATAGGAGATTATGTTGAGAAATAAAGAAAAGTTTTCCCAAATTTCTTGTGTTTTCTTTGTTAGGTCGGATAGTTCTGGGACAGCCCCGTATCTACACAATACCTACACTCACCAATATTCTCTTCATATTGGTAGAATTGTGTATGTTTGTTTCTTATTACCTACTACCTACACATTATTATCGCCGCATAATACGTGTACACGATGCATATTTATACAAATGAAATCATTTCATTCTACGTAAGTAGCTAGCTTAACGCTTGACCTGACTAGTAATTAGATAAAGAAAGTTATTGTTTTGTTCAAGTAAATTAAATTAAAACAAAGATAATCATACAAAAAAAGAAGAAAAACCGTAGAAATGCGAATCAAATCTGTGAGCATATATTGTATAAATATATACATTAGAGTGTCACATATATGGATGAAATTTTATTTTTATGATATTTCAATTAATTAATTAATTTAGTTATGGATTTCTCTACAAATGCATACAAATGATATAGTTCAAGTATATGGTTGTATATTGGAGTTAAATTAAAACAAACAAACCAAAAAAATACAAGAGTAGGTGCGACAAAAAAATTATTTCCGAAAATATGAGGCACTCTAATGCACAATAATAATAATGATATGCACTATGTATGATAATGATATCGCTTAGTACATACATTTACGGGTATCTTCTCATACTATACATACTATACATACACATACTAGGAATACGTGTATGATATTGACTAGAAGTAAAACTGTTTAATACAAATTGTCAATAAATTACAGGTACCTGCTATTTAACATGAGTGTATTGGTATTGGTATTGGTTAAATATGTTGTTGTATTGATAACATTTTGGGATGATGATAAAAGTACACATTTGTAATATGACTCATTAGTGCAAACAATGAGAGCTCTGTTGAAATCATTTCTCATTTCAAAAATATACCTATACAAATATATTTAAATTAAACTAAGAATGAGCGAACAGTATAAAATTGAAGAAATTAGTACTGTGAGTTCACATCACTCGTAAATTATCTAACTACCCGACTCTCATTTATAAATTATCGTTCCGCCCCCCCCCCCCCCCTCTTCTTCGTATCAGCATTAAGATCTTTAACTTTCTATCGCAGAAATTTGAAAGTACTGTTCATTTGTGACGCATTTGTATTTAAGACAAGTACTAAATTCGTCAAAAGGACAAAACCAGTGCGGTACTAAGGCTGCCCAATCTATCTAACCTTAAAGAAGGCAATTTCACAGGGCATACAAAGATCCGGGACACCGTTTAGGGCTCTCCATGTCTTGTGGTCTAACGACAAAAAGAATAGAAAGCTAGCCTTCTCTAAGCACAGTGGTCATCAACGACGATATAGTCCCAAAAGGGTACTCACAGTTGTGGTACACTGATTGGGTGTAAGATGGAAGATAGATGTGCGTGGGCTGGAATTGTTGGACCAAGATTTCGGAAAGCAATCGCAATGGGGAAAACAGCTTCCAGCTTTCAGGCAGAGGTCCATACCTAAGAGGTATGTGCGATAGAATGCATACGTAGGGGCACCTGTGGTACCAAAATATGCATCCTCTCGGACAGCCAGGCGGCTCTAAAGTCCCTGGCAAAATTCTCGTTTCAATCAAGGCTGGTTTGGGAATGTGTTAAACTTGTCAATGCCTTGGCAGCAAAGAAACCTGTCACCTAAATGAGGTGCCGCGACATGAGGGCAGCCAGGGAAACAAAATCGCTGATTCCTTTGCAAAGGAGGGCGCAAGCACTCATTTCATTGGACCAGAGCCCTTCTGCGGGGTTACAAACAATTTCATAAACAACTTGATATGTGAAAGGGAGAAACGGGATCTACTCGACTACTGGAGAGCCCAAACGGGCATGCGGTAGTCGAAGTGACTTACTGATCCCGAATATGTTAAGGTGGATGCTGTCCATAACCTCAGCAGAAATGATATAAAACTCTACACAGAGCTGCTCACTGGGATTCACTGTAGACTCAATTATCATATGAAGAAAATAGGTGTTGTAAAAAACGATACCTGTCGACTCTGTCATGAGGGTCAGGAATCATCGGAACGTATTCTATGCAATTGCTCAGGGGTGGTGGTAAGACGTAGACTTGCTTACCTATGTAGATGGAATCTTGACTCCAAACCACATAGGTAAAATCAAGCCCACACCAATTATAAAATTTTATAAATAGTCTAGAATTGTTTTAGTTGGGCAATAGGCGCACAAAAGATCTTTTAGGTGGCAGTGCATAATAATCTCGCACTTACTCGCTGAATATCAGTCCATTGTTCTATGGACTGGAAAGATATATATATATATCGTTATGGTAACAAGAAATGATGGGAAAAACTGCAAAAAATCTGTGTTTGCTGTTTATAATAAATAATCGGTTGTTTTGCAATTAAAATTGCAATTGCTTCTTTTTCGATTTTTGAAAGACGATATGTAGATTAAGGTCTTGATCTTACCATATCAGTTAAAATATATTTGTATGGTAATATAGATACGATTTAATTAGTCTTACAAATATAATTAAGGATACAACTCCATTCTACTGTTAAATTTTCTCATGAATTCTACTTTCTGTATATTCATATTCGAACAACACAACACAAAACTATTGGCTTAAGTGATTAGAATGACATTTTGTTATTTAAATCCTTATTTACATACAAGTTTTCGCTTTAATATGATTTAAGAGTTAAATTAAATAAATAATTTAATAAAAACATCCCATACAAATTTAACTTCCAAGCATGAGAAATGTTAAATCCATATTTATACCCATTATACACATCACTAGAATAAAACAAAATTATTAAGAACGTACTCATTCATACATTGTATGAATTACAAAATTTCAAAGTCCATAATTAAGTACTTTTTTTCTTATAATATTATGTATTTATATTTCTTCTGACATTATTGAAGTGATGCATGGATTTTGCGTAGGGTTGCCAGATGGTGGCCTTTAGTTCCCTTTGCAAATTTGCAGTCGTGGCTTCAATCGAATCAAAATGTGTTCCACCAAATAGTTTTCATGTCGGATTCGTAAACTCTTGTCCCATCACCACAGCTCTGATGCCTTGCATAAATGTGCAATTTACAATTTACGCGATTTTAATAAATTCTGGTCTCTTATTATAGTCTTCTCTAAGTCAAGTTGGGGCAAAAATCTTGTGATGCCAAGTTTTAATTTCAAAAATCCTAGTAGGATATTCTTTGTCAGCGCTTCAAAAAAGTTCAATATTTCTCTAAAAAACTTTAAATATTTTTTTCTTTCTCTCTCTCTCTCTCTCGCTCTCTCTCTCTCTCTTTGTCTTCCTTTTATTTTTCACTTTTCTAAACTATCCTATATAGTTTGAAGGTATTATAGCCTAGCCAAACGGCAGCGTTAATCCGGATTAACGACGCACTTAATCCGGATAAAATATTAATCTGACAGACGACAGTATTGCGGATTAAGTAAACAGCTGATTGCTGATTTCTTAGGTTTGCTCACTTATATTACTATCACTATCAATTTCTGTCATCTGTCACTCTCGATATGAGAAAATCTGCAAAAAGTACGTGAGTTGAAAACTATCAGAAACTTGTAAATTGACATTCACAGTTCGTAATTGACAGCTGGATTTATTTGTTCGCCAACACTTTTCATGTCGAAAACTGTTAACAATTCTTGAAAGTTTTTTATAAGCGAACACGCCTAATGTTTTGTAAATTGGATCGAGAAAAATTCAGAATAGAAATTTTTCAGCAGTGTTGCCATCGAAAATTGCCCTAATACGGATTAGCTGCAGTTAATGTCCGAGTTAATTCGAATTAAATCGTTAATCCGGATTAACGCTGCACGATAAAAATAAACCTTAATCTCTAATCCAATAATTATACCGAAAAGAGTTACACTTCACAAAAATTTTTCCATTTAGAAAAATCACCTAAACTACGAATATGTGGTAACCTTAGCGCATTACCATAGTGACTCAGCAAATTTTGAAATAGTGTATTGAAATTGCCTCAACTGGTAGCTAAATGACAAAATTGTGCTTAAATAAATATGATTAATTAACTGAGTAGAAGAGTAATAGTTATGAATATGAGTTATGATTGAGATTGATTGATTGATGGATTAAAGGTAAATAAATAAAACGTAATGCTAAAGTGAAAATTAAATACAAATTTATGCAATTGAAATATTCCTTTGTATTTATGTATACAGTGTAACAAGATGTATATACAATAAATCTTCATTCACATTTTAGAAGAGCGATGAAAAAGAATACAGTGAGTTAACACTGGAATAATATGCTCACTTCCCTATTGAGTACTTACATAAAAGCATTGTGTACAAAAAATACTCAGAGTACTCGTAAAAAAGTAACGAATATTTTCTCGTAGTTATATGTATCATGCCATTTTATCTCTGGATAAGGTTGTACATTACTCACTCCAATATGTTTTATAAGCATTTAATATTATCTGAAAATCATCTAATCGTTCACATTGTGCATACATCGACTTACATCTATATATGTATTATGATGAATATGTTTACTTTTGAAAATGGCAAAGAGGAAGCAAAACAACATTGCAATTTGCATACATATGTAATTTAAATTTCATGAGAACAAAAATGACTTTAAAGCAATTATTTCTTCATAATTAAGTATGTATATTTATAATGAACTACTGCTGCCGCAATAATGTGCCATATTCACATACATCCACATACTCGTCGTTATGTTATGCTAGTATGTATAAATGAATATAATGATGAACTGTATAGACTATAAGTAGAGAGAAGAAACAAATACATATAATGATCATTGTTCATGTGGTAGTTATACGATATATGCATTAAGATTATCTACTTAGTCCTACACATATTCCATATATGCACAATATTCTACACTGTATTGTACATATCAGAGAAATAAGAACGCATCAGAATTGTATACAAAAGCATTTATTCACAGAAACATAAATTCTGAATTATCTCTACACACGAAGTAGATGAATTGGAGAAATGCACGATTCACTCACTCGGTATTGTGCTTGTTGTGAATGCAACGACTGATTAAAAGAATTTATGAATTGATTGTTGGATTTTAATGTAATAAAAGCGTAAATAAGGTCTAGTAAAAATAATCCATTATTTTTGCATTAAATTGAAGGTTTTATTTAGCATAGTTAGAATGATTCGATTTAGAACAAATATACACCATGCATACATAAGAACCTCCCAACCAAGCTCCCGGAGCTTTTGGCGATTCAATATCGATGTGTGTGTCCTGGCGTTGTACTGATGGAACACAATTACTCTCCTATTGGCCAAAGCTGAGCGCTTCTGAGCGATTGCTTCCTTCAGACGATCCAATTGTTGACAGTACAGTCCGAATCCCACCAAACACATAGCAAAACCTTCCTGACCGTCAATCCTGGCATGGCAACCGTTTGCGCTGGATCACCGCGATTCGACCATGACCGTTTTCGCTTGATGTTGTCTTAAGTGACCCACTTTTCATCAGCAGTAACCATCCGCTTCAGAAATGGATCGATTTTCTTGCGATAAAGCAGCGATTCGCATATGGAAATTCGGTCCATAAGGTTTTTTTGCGTGTGGCACCCATACATCGAGCTTTTTTTTGTTTCCAGCCTTATTTAAGTGGTCCGGAACAGTTTTTTGTGCAATGTTTAGCTCCTGGGCAATAGAAACAGTGCTAACAGTGCTCCAAAAATGTTCCTCTTACCGAAAGAGGTGCTGACATTTCTAAGTATAAATTTATAGGATGCCCATAAAATGTTTATATCGTACTATAGAAAAGCTTCAATTGTCATGGCAACAATAGCTTTTTAAAAAAAAAATCAACAAAATGTTTGTAAATTTCAGGGCGATTCAATAGCACAGTGAGCACCCTGTATTAGTTACAATAGAAAATGTTCATTTGGTATTGATATTACAACTACTAAATGAAAAAACTGAGGAGTATGCCCCATTTTCTACGATGATAATTTTTTTCCCCATAGAAAAATTGGACCACTTTAATGCTCACGCATCGAAGATATTAGTGCATTGATGTTATGCAATGAAACATACTTGTGTTTCATTTTGGATAATTCAAGAAATATAATTCGCTTTAGGCAGGCCGCATGGAGGCCTTAATGTATTACTTACCTCTAATGAGTTAATGCCTAGTGCATTATATGTTGTACTGACCTTCATCGAATAGGGTGTTTCAAACAAAATATTTTAAAATAGAATTAAACGGTTTCTGGATCTGTCGGGATTGTAGGCTTAGCTCACGAAATCGATTATTTAATGGGCTGTCTCGCATAGGGTGCACGCTGGTGAAACTAAAAAAGCGCCAGAGTCTTTAGTTTCAACCCACAAATGACCAGGTAACCAGGCTCAGCATTAGTTGATAAATGTATTTTGCTGATAAAATATTGATATTTGGTTAAATAATCATCATTTAATTTGTAAATAATATGTATTTTATAATATAAAATATAAAAATATCAAAAAATCAAAATCTCAAGAAAATGGATTTAGCACATTTTTCTATGCTACTCCTACAACAGCAGCTGCAACAGCTGCATACACAATTGAAGCATAAATAACAATAATAATATGTGTAATGCAGTTGAATAATCTGCTCACTTGCCGCCGTTTGCTTGGCAACAACTTTTTTTTTTTTGTCTGTTGATCATGGTAATGATGGCACACGGATGATAGAACGCAGCAGTGGAGAAAGTGACGACGATGGTAAATTAAAGTAATTAATTTTATAATACATTTCATTGCAATTAAAATATGAGAACATACATATTGTAGAAGACTTTCAAGGAAAAATCATGTGGTTTTCTATGAAGAACTTACACTCACACATATACTATAAATTGCCTTGCTTACAAAGAAATTGTCTGAAATATGCGCATATAATATAATTACTATTTTTACATATATTTTTGTATTATATTCCATTTCAATTAATATTGCAAGGCTATGAGCATTTCGTATATTCAAGCTGGTATATGCAACATTGAAAGCCATAAATTATTGGTATGATTTGTAATTAAAAAATTTGCTGATTGGTTTGACCTCATAATAATAACATTTATGAATGTGAAGTTATGCAATGATAATCAATTATTCGATCGAAATCCTTTTTGAATTACTGTACTTTAACATTGCACACTTATCATTGCCTTTAGACTATTTTTTATGGGGCTATGTTAACGCTCATGTCTATAGCGACAACCCCGCAACGGATGATGCACTGAAAGCTAATATTTAAGAACTTATTCATGAGATACCGGCCGATATGTTGGAGAGAGTAAGCCAAAATTGGACTCAGCGTATGAACCATTTGAGGCGCAGCCGCGGTCAACATTTAAATCCTCTGATAGAGGATCTCAAAAGTTATACTTCCCTGCCAACTACCCATCACGATTTGACAGAGTATGCCACTGAAGAAGATATTTAAATTCAAGTATAATAAAACTCGTTTTATGAATTAATTAAAATTGATTTTTTAAATAACATATCTCAAAACGAATTTCTGCATTTTGTTTAAGGAACTAGTATAATTCCATATAATTCATCTGGCTGGCTTTGAGTAGAAGTAGGAGTCGCCTTGAAGTCAATCCGCCTCATAGTAGCGCTGTACGAGAACTCCGAACTGGCGGTTCTTCACAACGGCAGCTTCAATAATTCGTTCATCACCAACGCTGGAGTACGGCAGGGCTACCTTATCTTCGCGCTCCTTTTCGCCATTGTGTTGGATGACGTCATGAACAGTCTCATCCAGCACAAGAGAACTGGCATCACGTGGAATCTCAGACGGCAACTTGAGGACTTGGACTTTGCTAATGATTTTTGTCTCCTCTTGCACAAATTCTCCGATATGCAAGCGAAGGCGAACAACAACTTAGTCGCGCTTAGATAAATGTTGCAAAGATCAAAGCTATGTGAATCAATCACTCCAAGACAAGCCATGTAATAAGATTGACGGCTGTGTGATTAATTTCGTCGATAGCTTCTGATACATCGGTTGTACAATATCAATAGACGAAGGAGCTGAAGCGGATGCTAACTGCAGGTTGAGCAAAGCAAGGGTAGCATTTGGCCATCTAAAATAAGTATGGGCAAATTCCCAAATCTCCAGACGCATGAAATTGCGAATATTCTCCGAATGCGTGAAATCGACGCTACTGTACGTTAAGCGAACTCTATCTCGAACTCTATCCCGTAAAGACTCCAAGCTTTCGTCAACAAGTGAGGTGTGAGGATCATATGTAAAATATTCTGGTCTAACACTATTTCTGGATGTCGTAGCTCAGTGGTTTGTGGTTGGCCTTTTAATCTGTAGGTCGTATGTTTAATCCCCAACGGCACCCTCCTGTCCTCAAGTAATTGGCAATTCTTCCAGCAGTAACATTTTGCCATGGAACATGGAGCTTCTAAAAGAACTCTGTGACAATAAAATAAGTAGATTCCTTCTAATACTGTACAAAACTTAACACGCACATCAGTAATGGAACAGAAGCTCGGTCAAAGAGCCCTTCTCGGCTTTAAGTGCCACATAATAATAATAATAACACTATTTCGAACGAGGCACTATGGCGTCTAACGAACAAGAAGCCTATACTGAACCAGATTAAACGTGGAAAGTGGCGCTGAATTCACCACAATTGTCGCTTGAATGGAACCCGCAAGGGAGCAGAAGCCGCAGACGTCCAAAAAATACTTGGAGAAGGTCAACCCTGCGGTAACTAGCTGATGTCAACATCACATGGGATGGCACTAGAACAACAGCCCAGAATTATGTGCGATGGAAAAGCCTTGTCCAGGCCCTATGTTCCAATTAGGAGTGATAAAGAAGAAAAAAAATAATAATAATTCATATAACATTGAAAATTGAAAATATTCAAAGTGAAAATGTAACATAAGTCGATCAAGTTCATGAATAATCAGTAAGGAATAACAACTGAACCCAACATGGCAGATCAAATCCTAAAAATGTTTGTTGACATAATGGCTTTAATGCGTATATAATTGATAAGATTAAAATCACTTTCAAAGTTGCAACACTTTTTAAACTATCAAAATAGAATCATTTTTTCTTTTAAAATATATTGCATACTTTGAGGCTTTATATGTTTATTTTTACTACATATTATATTACCATACCTAAAAGTAATACAAAAAAATATAATCTTTATTTCTGCCAACTTTTTTTCAATGTAATAAAAAATAATAATATTAGGTACGTAAGAATTGTGTGGAGAAAAAAGTTTTGCAGTCAGTTTTTGTAGTCCCTTTGTTATTACATAATATGTAGTATAAACACTCATTCAAACTTATTAATAGATCTATTGATGAATTGTTTCAACATCTTATCATCTATCGGACAATGATAATGTATTTTATTGATGACTACTAGCCAACAATGATGATGCCATGGCAACGATGATAAAGAAAAGGGAAATCTGTTGAGAAGGATGTATTGAAAAATAATAAATAATATTATAACAATTCAAAAAATGGTAGTGAGTATAGTACAAGTAAGTATGGTCTTTGTTGATGTATAATTTCTCTCATTAAAATGAACAAGCTAATTTCATATATAGTTGTTATTGTTACCAGTTGTCATATGTAATATGTATGCTTGTATGTTATAATGCGACATTCATGCATTCGTTTGTATAGCTAATGTACATATTATGTGATACATTGTTCATAACATACATACATATGCACTCATATACTCGTATATAATCAGAATTTAACATCTCCCAATTGTCTGTTCATAAGCACAAAACAAATAATAATATTATATTGTATTATATTATTACCCACAGAAACACACACACACTCACATCAACAATCAAACATACATACATTGTGCATATGTACATATGTTTGTTCTCTGTAGTTTAGCGCCAACCAAAATTCATGTAAATGTTTCTATCACTGTATCTTCTGTGTACGTAGTATGCGTGTGAGAGTGAATTAGTGCACCCAGAAATTTTTGTTTCGGTCAGTAAACATACGATACGTAGATATAAATGTATGATATTTACAAACTCGTACTTGTTGTACTCGTTAATATGAGAGCATTGTTTTATGTAATGTTTTTTTTTTTTGGAATTCTCATGACAACTAACATGATATTCTATACTCGTATTGTGAAAATGGACATGTTATTATAATTATCATATTTCCTAAATATTTACATATGTATATAACACATTTATGCTTATAATAAATACCTCATAGAGAGTATGTATGCGCATACATATATGTATACAGATAAATATAATTTAATATACACGTACTCCAACATAAATATATGTATGTATGTATGTGTATGTAGATATTTACTATATTTTTCATAGCAAAAATAAAAAAAAAAAAACTTTAATTAAGTTTCTACAATATTGAAATATATTAATACCACCGTACGTGTTGTATCGCCCGTTTAAATAGGATAAAATGCAATTTTAGTTTGATAATTAAATTCTAAATAATATTATTTATTTATATTTATCTAACGAGTACTTCAAATATAATGAGCACACATTCGCACATAGCAGATTCCATTTTTAAGGTTAGAATTTTAATTTACCGAGTATTTTGGAAATTTACTATAGATATGACTAGCTAGACTATAAATAACTATAAACTTTTCATTTGGGCTATTTTGTCTGGAGTATGTAGCAAAATCTGTTAGTTATACTCATTTAAATTATAATTCAGTTTTCATATCAATAAATGTTATTCTAAATTATTGCAATTTTTCATTTTCAGCAATCTTTCACTTACGTTAAATAGATGCAATTTCACGAATTCTCAAAAACCACTTCAAACATGACTATACCAACCTCTCAACTGACAACACTTACCAACTTCTGATCACTGATTAACTATCGTGGACTATGAACGATTTTGTTTATCCATTTATTTTCAAGAGCCCAATCAAAATTGAATATACATCAAGAATTAAAAATTATCTACATAGCAATTTATATACATACGAAGGCGGTCCCAGAACTACTCGACCTGACATATAGATGGCGGCAGTAGTTTGAAAAAAAATTACTTTGGTGGCAACCTTATAAAACATATGTTTTAAGTTTCAAGGCGCCACGTTGTTTAGTATTTTATTTTTTTTGGAGCCATCGAAAATTAACGACCTCAGTGAATTCGTAAACATGGAAAAAATTGGTCACCGTTATGTAATTCAATACTTTCATTTGAAAGGTCCCAGTTTAACGAATATTAAAGCCGAACTACATTCTACTCTGGAAGAGTCTCCTCCTTCGTTTACGACCATAAAATATTGGGTGGCCGAGTTTAAACGAGGTCGTACGAGCTGCCAAGACGAACAGCGTAGTGGTCGACCAATTGAGGTGGCCACGCCAGAAACGGTTACGAAAATCCACAAAATGGTATTGGATGATCGTCGGTTGAAAGTGCATGAGCTAAGTGAAATTACTTCGTATATTGATCGAAAATTTGTAGATGACAAAGCTGTGTGCAAGATGGGTGCCGCGTTTGCTCACAATTGAACAAAACCACCGTCGTGAAGATGTTTCTATAGACTGTTTGGCGATGTTTCACAGTAATAAAGCCGAGTTTTTGCGTCGATTTGTAACCATGGATGAGACATGGCTTCACCACTTCACATCTGAGACAAAAGAGCAGTCAAAACAGAATCGTGTCCAAAGAAGATGAAGACAGTTCCATTTGCAGGCAGGGTTATGGCGTCTGCCGTGGGATGATTTTTATTGATTATCTTCAAAAAGAAAGATCAATCAACGGCGAGTTTTATGCTTATTTGTTACAACGTTTAAGTGATGAAATTAAAGAAAAAAAGCCGCATTTGACGAAAAAGAACGTGTTGTTTCATGAAGACAATGCACCAGTTCACACATCCGCTATTGCGATGGCCAAAATCAATGAGGTAAAGCTCGAATTGCTTCAGCACTCAACTTATTTGCCAGATTTTGTTCCTTCAGATTATTTTCTATTTCGAAATTTGATAAAATGGCTTGGTAGTAGAAGATTTGCAAACAATGAAGAGGTGGAGTCTGTGGTAGATGGCTATTTTAATTTTTTTTTTTTTTTCAAGCTTTATTTATTGGATCATTCTAAAATTACTTAGAAACTAACAATAAGTAATCAAATCTTACAAACTAACTAAAATTATGTAATATTCCCAACGTTCCATCACAATTTGTTGAGTCGCGAGGTATAGCAATTTCACAGCATATTCAGTGTGTCTTTTCTTTTTAATCGACGATGCCCCGTGCTCAGCAACAATTGCTTAGAGGATTCGGATGATTGTGTAATTTTTGAATGTAGCTTCTGCAGGACATTGCAACTTCCACAGAAATTGTGGGTACATTTAAATCTCGATGGATGTTAACGTTCCTCATATACCAAGGCTATTTTAATGAGTTAGACTCTTTATACTATAAACAAGGTATGGAAGCTATAGAATATCGCTAGGAAAAGTGTGCAGTGCTAAAAGGTGATTATGTTGAGGAATAAAGAAACATTTTCCCAAATTTGTTGTGTTTTCTTTATTAGGTCGGGTAGTTCTGGGACCTACCTCGTACCACAAGATTGCTGGTTAACACAAACCAAGAGTTGAGGCACTTCCCAATAGCAAATTGAGTCAAATTTTTGATCATTTAAATCATCAATGATTCAATCCTTTTACAGTTCTACTACAGAGTAAGCTCGCTGTGTTGTAATGCTCTCTTCTTCTGGACTAGCAAGTAAGATCTGATGCCCATGCTAGCCTCAAGCATCTGTAACTTTGATGTATTGTAATATAATGCCAGACCTAAAGTTTAAGTGTATAAATACGTAAGTTCCATAAATTGAATAAACATTTTGACACTTTTTTATATTATATTATATTTTTTATTAACTTTAATTAACACAGCTGTTTTTTTTTTAATGTCTTTATTAAATTCTTAGATGCTAAAAATTAAAATCATTTATAATTAGTTTTTTTATTTATATTTTTAATACTAATTTAACACTAATTTCGTTTATTATCTCTTTAAATACCGCTTTTTTATATATATTTTCACATTTATTCTATTATTTCTAATTTGACTACTTTTACATTATGCCTAGAAAGTAGTAAGAATATTCACAATATTTTTTTTTTTTTTGAAAAATACCTAACAATTTTAATTTCATAAATTCAATATAAAAACTTATTTACAGATACAGTAGAATAACTTTTACGATTAGCTAACTTTGAAAAAGTCTCTAATATCAATCTATTGTATGTAAGGGAATGCCTTCAAAAATGGTTAGACTACATTTTTTCGTCATATATTTCAATTGTATTTTCCCATTTTTTTTTTTTAAAGAAATATTATTGCGAATATTAACAAAATGTTTTAAAAATTTTATTGCTCTTCTTTGAGAAAATCAACATCTAAAAAGTCTTCAAATCAGAAAAACAAACACATCAACAGAAAGTTCAAGCTCAAGAACAATCTCAGCGACCCGGCGACATCAATCACAGTTAAGTGATGTGTGTCGCTTCTGCCATAGTTCGGATTGACTCGAGGGATGATAGGGAAGTGCAATTTGTAACATCTCAATGGGCCTAGCCCTTAACCTAAACTAACCCACAAGCGATTTAACATAATAAAATATAGAAATACAAGTATTACCACAATATTTCTTTTACATGATACTCAGACAATCGTAAGCAAAAACTGTCAATGAAATAAAAAAATTTCGATAATAATGAAATTTAGATAGAAATTGAGACACCGAAAAAATATCATTTAAAAAATACTTTTGTATAGAAGGTAGAAGGCATGACTCTGAACCAATTACACCCAGTCTAAAACTCATTTATTTATTGACAAAATAGTCTCATTTCCTGAGTTTCGTTTGAGTATACTTTTATTTCTGAAACAAATACAGTGAGATTGCTTTAATGCCTTTCATGTGATTTTGTAAAAACCAATGCAATGTAATATCATTTGGCCATCAATAACATTTGCGACAGCAATTTTTCCCTTTCCCATCAACTTCATATACATTTTTATAATAGCATTTTTATATATATTTGCTATATATGATATATAGATGTATATATGAACATGTTGTATATTCCCATATGCACAGAAAACGGATATCCTTTGCACAAATTATATTCTGGAGTAAAAAAAGAAATTATACAAAAACGTAAAAACAAGAATAAAAATGAAAAAAAATTGTGTACGAAATAAATACAAATATTAAGCAACCGAAAGAGAAAAATATATTATACAAATTAATTTATTTATATATATATAATGAAAAAAAAAAACCAACACATACCAAGGCAAATATACAAAATTGCGACGAAATATCATTTTAACGTTTATTTAAATTGCTATTATTGCACAGTTACCTGCCACCACACAGGATTTTTGTGTCCTCAGTGTGTTAGCAATTCTCTCATGCAATTCCATGCCATTTCATTTCATTACACAGTACAGTTAGCATACGTAGTATATGGTTTTTCTTCCAGCGCCATTTTTATTTTGCGCTCTTTTATTTGTATTTTCCTTTTTGTTCGCAAAATTAACAAACAAACAAACACAAAAAATACAATAAATAAGAATAATAACAATAATAATTGCAAATTTTCAACCAATTGTTAGTTGAATTCTTTCCATTTAATTTGATTTTTTCATCAAAGGCCATATGAGTTATATGAAATTTTGATAAGCAGATGAAATTTTATGTTATTATTGTATGTACGAGTTGTATAGAGAATTTCATAAAATTCGTTTACATAAATTCATCATTTACATATATTGTATTTATAATGAGAGAAAAAAAAAATACAAGAATAATAACAAAATTATATAAACCTAACAATGTGTATGTTTAATTAAAAACATGTTTAATGAAAATTTGGAAATTCACCCTCAAATGGGTAACCTTCTTCAATTCGACGAACACTGTTGGTATTTTGTCATTTTTCTCTCCATTCACTTGTCATATTGGACTCTCTCAAACGTTAGTTTGAATTATGATTTAAAGTTGAGTAAAGGTTAAGTGGCGTGAGCGTAACGTAACAGGCCATTCAATAAGTGTTTATGATGACACATAGATGGCGTTATGGAACCTTTTCCATATGATTTTTATTGAGGTCTAATCGTCAAATGGCACGTGTATAAAATTGACAACAATCTGATGAGTGGTTCATGAGTTATAGCATTTTGCGTGAAGCAACTTTTGTTATTGAAAAAAAAAATTCAAAAACTGAATTTCGTATTTTGATAAAGCATTGCTTTTTATAAAAAAAAAAAATTCAGTGGAAACCAAACAATTGCCTGATAAATATTATCCAGACTCCGGACTGCATCGAGACAAATGATAGTAAAGTGGATTGGTGAACTTAAATGTGGTCGTTCCAGCACAAACACTGCAGAACGCATTGGGCGTCTAATTGAGGCTGTTATTCTAGAAAACATTAAAAAAAATCCACAAATTGGTTTTGAACCACCTCAAATTGAAGGTGCACGAGCTAGCTGACATTGTAAGGGTATCAGATGATAGTGTTTTTACCATTTTACACGCACATTTTGGGTACGCGAAAGCTCTGTGCAAACGTATCGATGCTTCAACGGAGTGTTTGGCGCTGTTAAACCGCAATAAAATCGAATTCTATCGTCGATATGTGACAATGGATGAAACATGGCTTCACCATTACACACCACAGTCGACGGATCAAATCCAAAGCGAGTAAAGACGCAACAATCGACCAGTAAGGTGATGGCGCCTGTTTTTTGGGATGCGAACGGGATAACATTCATCGACTATATCCAAAAAGGAACCACCATCAACAGTGACTATTATTGTGAACAATTGGACCGATTGAAGGGTGAAATCGAAGGTGCTGTTGTTTCAGCAAGACAATGCAACATGTCACAAATCGATGAAAACGTCTGGCAATGGAATAAATTGGACTTCTAATTGCTTCCCCACACACCGTATTCTTCAGATTTAGCCCCCAGCGACGTTTTCCTGTTTTCAGATTTCAAGGGAATGCTTTCTGGAAAAGGATTTAAGTCCGATGATGCAGTAATCGCTGAAACTGGAGCCTACTTTGACAAGAAAGAGAAATCGTACTATCAAAGTGGTATCGAAAAGTTGTAAAATTGCAACTATGTTGAATAATAAAATCGAGTTTTGTCAAAATTTTATTTTTTTCATACTTTTCCTACGGACTTATTGAATAGCATGTTATGTGAGGTTTTTTTATTTTTGCAACAAATGACGAAGTTTACCTTTTGATTGACTTTTAGATAATTCGAGCACATAACCATGGACATAACCATCGACCTAAATCGGTTTTAATGGCCATATAAGAAGAATAAGAACCATGGATAACTGCTTCACATCCATTTAGCTCATAAAATCACTTTTGAGTGAGCCATGCAACCTAACACTTACGGGAACTTTAGGTTCAAATAAAAAGGAGATCCCGAAAGAATTGGGAAACACCACAAAGGGCCGAAAATGCTATACAAATATATTTATTCCAAAAACCAAAGCAATGCACCCAATACACCCAAAATATGAGAGGTACATTCTTTTTGCTCTCCGGGCAATATCATCTCGACGTCGGGTAGTTTGAGCGAAGGCATCCAAAATTGCATAAAAACAGCTATGGCAGCATTCTGCACTCTACGTCCAATCTGGAATGCATAACACATCTCGCGGCGCACAAAATTGAAAATATTTATCTCCAATGTTAAACCATCTGTTTACTGTATGGCTGCGAGACGTAGAACACATCAGCGGCGGATATGAATGCACTGCAAGTCTTCATAAACTGCTGCTTAAGCAATTTTTTTGAAAATTGTCTGACCTAACATTATATCAAAATGCTGACCTATGGAGCAAGACTAGACTGGAGCAAGAGACAGACTGCTAATTTATCTGAACTTCAACTCACGAGAATCATAATATCCATTGAGAAAATAGGAGGATATAATCTCTTCCAATATATAAACTCGGGTATGGCACAATAGTTCGAGTCGGACGCAGTGCCATAGACAGTAATTGTCGAGCCCTTACCAATTTAATTTATGGAGCAAGACGCAGCAAACGCCAGTACTTGTTGAAATTCATTGAAAAGAAAATGGAGCTGGATCAATCATGTTTTGCGTAGGCAAAGCGAAGACTTAACAAGCAAAGCCATCGATTGGAACCCACAAGGGGCAACCGAAAACGAGGAAGGCCAGCGAACACTTGGAGACGATTGCTGAAGTCGAAAGCACGCACTATGAACCTAAGATGGAGCGAAGTTAAGAGGCTGGCAGGAGACAGATATGAATAGAGAAAATTTTTTGTTGCCCTTTGTTCCTCCCTGGAACTATAGGATTTATATATATAATATATACATGTATCTTTATTGAGATAACAAGAGCTCCCTCTATATACAAGCCGAAACCGAAAACAAGCCGAAAACCTACTTCTTGCAACAAAGAAGAATCTATAAATGCAGAAAATAAAAAGGGTTCAAAAATCGAATGACGTACTGTAAGACTTTTGATTTTTTTTTTTATATAAAATCAAACAAACACAAAATCAATTCAATCATATTTTATAAAAAATATTTTTTGATAATTTGCATATATAAATTTTTATTCATTCTCATCACTTAAATCACTGAAATATGTTTTCCATATAAAAGCAACAGCTAATCGATTTCATTACAAAAAAGCAGAAAAACATAAAGAATACCATTCGTATCTTATCTACTGTTAATTGAAGTTGTAAATTTTAATGTTTTTTCTGCAACGTAGCGTATTACATCCATTATACGAGTATGTATGATATTTCATGGTCATCAACAGCAATGAAGTAGCTATACGAGTATTTCACACAGATAAATATAAATAGCGAGTGCTAATGAAAATTCCTTTGTATGATATGTGGTATGAAGAAGTAGAGACAATCACTATGTAATCAGCAAATGGCCTTTCAGATAACATAATACATACACAAACACTCATACACACACACTCACGTACAGGTACACATATTTCACTCCTTACATTATATGGTATAAATGCGAGTTTTAGCTTGGTTCCTGCTGTGTATGTGTAACCTGGTGAATTGTATTTACAAGCGCGTCGTCAATGAAATCCACTTTCACATATATACATACATAGGTACTATATGCTATATATATGAACCTGGTATGTAGTCACTATTATTCTTTGATTTACTCTATCTCAGTATATCTTGTTCTCTGCATTATTGCAGGTAGTACAGCATTCAAAAGAAACAGATTATCGATTGCGTGTGCATGTTCATACTGTATGCTTACTGTCGAATACTGTGTCCATGTATATTACTCTGTATATACAGTCTTTATACGAACACTTACGCACTCCATCCATAGCAATGTCGTGTAGTTGGATATAAACAGTCATACACGCATGCACGTATGTACACATATAACGGTTAAAATGAGATTTTTAATTAAATTTTAATGAAATAATTTTAAATGAAAGCGATTTTTCATCATTTCCTCCCTGCTTCTGAATATTTTTCATGAACTCTATATGTCTTTTGTGCTTAAAATATGTGTGAAAGATGAAATCCTTACAATATATAAGAAATCCATTATTTTTGCATTAAATTTAAGGTTTTATTTAGCATAGTTAGAATGATCCGATTTAGGTCGAATATGCACGGTTTTGTTCGATAACTTGTCGCCATTTTCAAGATAATTTCATAATGCCACTCTCATAGAAACCCTCGTTCCTATTGGCAAAAAACTGGGACAGTCGCTTTCACAAGCTTCTCTTGAGGCGAATTTTTCACCAACAAAATCATTCCCCATAGATAGGAACAGGTAGTAATCACTTGGTGCCAGGTGCTGAGTATAAGGTGGATGCATAAGAACGTCCTAAACAAGCTCCTGGAGTCACTATCGATGTGTGTGGCCAGGCGTTGTCCTGATGGAACACAATACCTCTCCTATTGGTCAAAGCTGGGCGCATCTGAGCGATTGCTTCCTTCAGACGGTCCAATTGTTGACAGTACAGGTCCGAATTAAGGGTTTGGACGTAGGGAAGCTACTCATAGTAGATGATTCCCTGCCAATCCCACCAAACACATAGCAAACCTTCCTGACCGTCAATCGATCGATTTTGTTGCGGTTCAGCAGATTCGCAGATGGAAATTCGGTCCATGAGATTTTTTTGCGTTAACTCGTGTGGCACCCATACATCGGGCTTCTTTTTGTATCCAGCCTTATTTAAATGTTTCCAAGCGGTTTTTTGTGCAATGTTTAGCTTCTGGGCAATAGCAAACAGTGCTTACATGACATGAGCGTGGTGCATCTTCGACATCAAAATTACCGGAACAGAATCGACGAAACCAAAATTGCACGTGATTGGCTCTTACAATATCAGGACCTTTATGGTATATTCACATTTTCAGCAATCTGGCTTGCGTTTTCACCTTTATCGAAGAAACACTCTAAAATATGGCGTATTTTCTCGTTACTGGTGCCCATCTTTGACGCGTGCTCAAGCAATACTGAGTCAAGGAATCGCAAAACTGCCTGAAAAGTTTATTTAGTACGAAATCCTATCTTTCTAACGCCATCATCTAGCGTAATCCGATCGCGCTTATACAACGCGAGATACAGATTACAAAAAGCCATCTATTGGAAAAATAATGGATTACTTTTTACTACACCTGATATATCTTAAAAAAACACAAAGCTTTGCAAATATTTTTGAAATACAATAATCAAAAATTTTGAAAACATAACTTTGATAACATCGCACCATGACATAGACTTAATATTTTTATGCTCAAAATGTGAAAACATACATACGGGAACATACTGTTTTTGTGGGAGGTAGGCGTAAAAATCATCATTGTAGTTCCCTTGTTCTAATTCTTATCTAGCAAAGTTCGCTGGCGACATATTCTAGATAAACCAGGATATTTGGGACCATGACAATTCCTCCACATAGCGGCAATTGGACAAGGATTTCCCGATGGTTGCTCCACAAAGTAGTTGTATGTCTAGCCTATTGAATAAGAGAGCTTCTTCGTCCCATTTCCTGTTGATGGTAAAGTTTTAATAACTTGATCGTTGAGGTACATTAATGTCGAAAAATAGTGCGCTTATGTCGAAATTTGTTTGTATCGAAAAATGTAGCATAAATTCATGCAATAATGACGAAAAACTTTTACATGGCTTTGTTTATCGTTCGAAGGGTAAAACTTTTAAAATCTAATGTTGCTAGGTCAGTGTTCAGCATTCGAACAATCTTATTCTTGTGAGTCATAGCAAGAAGAAAAACCCCTAATATCCAACGGCCTCGCTTAACGAAGAAGTTAATTTCAAGGTGAATAGAATTCAAAACCAAAGTCCAGCAATTTATATGCTGATGATAAAAGCCCAACACATTCACTGTTTAACTTAACTGAAATCTGAGAGCAGTTCATAATCAGTTTCACATGCATTCTGCTGATACCGGACTGCCTTGAGCTGAACTTTTGTGAATATGAGTAATTATATGTTATGGAAAAAGTACACAATGTATCTGTTAAGTGCATTTTTTAAAATTATTTTCTAATAATGAGAAACTTTCGCATTAATTTACAAATCGCGAATATGCTCTAGTATAATTAGACTTTTTTTTTTAAACTGATGGACGGTAAGAAGTAGAAAAATGATTAAATCATTGCATTTTTTTGAAAGATACACCAGTTTTCTTCTATTTTTCTTTTTTTTTTCTTTTCTGCACACATAAAACTCATTTTATGAATTTTATAATTAACATTTTAACATCTAAATACTAAGAAGCTATGCTTCTTCTTCACTTTGACTATACATAGTGAAAAATGAAATATACAATTTATTTACATTTACATATTTTCTAAAAATTTTTTAATTTAATTAGTGTCATTATTATTATTATTATTATTATTATTATTATTATTATTATTATTATATTCTATACGTGCCTAGTATATATTTTATTGTTATTATATATGTAATTATTTGTTGCTTTATTCTCCTATAATACATATATCTGCTTAAGCTACTTAACGAACTACTTAAACAATTACTCAACTTCAACTTTCAAGAAGCGAAAGTTCAAAATTAAAAATAAAAATTTTATTTCTAAACGATGACTATGGCAAATATTTATGCTTTTAAAGTTTCTGCTTATTTCTTCCAATTTGTGAGTAGTTTGTTTTTTTATGTTTCGATTAATTGTCCTCTATCTCCTACTCTCTCTTTCGCTCTCTCAAAGTTTCAGTGTGTTTGTCTTAATACTGCAATAATCACCTGTTAAATGCTATGCCACTTAGCAAACCATGATAATGATGATACTGATGATGGCAATAAAAATAATAATCATGTTGCTGATGATGACGATGACAACAACAATGATGATGATGATGACAATCGTAATGTTGCTGTTGTTGTTGTTGCTTTAACATTATCTCTAGCGCCAATCGCTTTAAGACCACACCCAATGCTGGTAAACACAATGGACAATAGTAATGAAAACAGCAACAATCGGCTGTTGTTGTTGTTGTTGTTGTGACTACTGCTTGTAGCAATATTGTCAATGGTAGTAATGGCAATTGTAACGCATAATTTTGCGACAGAATTGCAGTTGTGCAAACTGTGCTGCTGCAGGAGCTCGATGTTGTAATGCCTGCATTGCTGCCAGCAATTCTTACTACACGTTGTTGTTGTATCTTTATTTTCTTTACAACCCTCTTGCCAACACCAACAACAACACCACCACCACCATAATCCGCACCATCTGTCTTTATTGCTGTCGCTACTGCAGTAACAACCCCAGCGATTGCAGTTACTATTGCTGACCATGTAGCTGCTAATGTTTGCCGCAATAGCCAATAGACGAGACCGTAACGTAACAATAACGACGTTGTTGTTGTTGCAAAAGTTAAACGATTGGCACTACTATTACCATGTTGCATGGCTGCAGGATGTTCACCATTGATTACATGAACTACAACCGAAGCCGAAACTATAATTGCCAGTCATGGAAAAGAGAGCAAAGAAAAGAAAAGAAAACACAAATATGTACAATATGTAATTACAGTATACATTAATATAAATTGCTATATCTATCATATGTAAACACATAGTCTTGATATGGGAAATTATATCTTTCTATAGTTAAATTGGAATATTTCTTATAGTCATAGAATTATTAGAGTATTAATTACAACAAATGAATGCGTAACTTATAGAAACTCAATAGAACTAAATGAAAAAGTCCTACCATCAAAATTCCAGTGCCCTGTCACCCAGATAGGTGTTTCCTTATTCCCTTTCGCAAGCTGATTTAAGGATTTATGACATTCTAGGACGGATTTGTAGTGAAATCTATATTTATCTAATCAGCTTTTATCACAGCTTGAGTGTCTGATATGATTTTTAAAATGGCTGCAATAATCGCGTATAACTCCGTATGGCGTATGCCGACGATATTAACATAATCGGTATCAACTCGCGAGCAGTCAGTGCAGCATTCTCTGAATTGGAACGAGAGTCACGACGAATGGGTCTTACGGTGAACGAGGGCAAAACGAAGTACCTAAAGTTCTAGCGTCTTGGACAACACATCACTGTTGACAATTACAGTTTCGAGGTGGTGACGGACTTTGTCTATCTTAGAACCACCATCAACAACTGTAATGACGTCAGCCTGGTGACCATGCGTAGGATAACTCTTGCTAACAGGTGTTACTTTGGGCTGAGTAAGAAAATTGAATAGTCGAGCCCTCTCTCGAAGATAGAAAATCATACTCTACAAGTCCCTCATTATTCTGTCCTAACATATAGCGCAGAAGCCTAGACAATTTCCATCACGGATGAGAGCATGCTTGGAGTTTTCGAGAGAAAAGTTCTGCGCAGGATATTTGGATCTATTTGCGGTTATGGCGAGTGTCGAATAAGGTACAACGATGAGCTATATGAGCTGTACCCTGACATTAACACAGTCAGGCGAATGAAAATCCAGCGGCTGCGCTGGCTAGGTCATGTCGAGCAAATTGAAGAAGACGCTCCAGCGAAGGGAGGGTTTTTAATTCGGCACCCGATGGAGGACGTAGAAGAAGAGTAAGACCAAACTTCCGTTGGAAGGATCAACGGTTGGGTAACCTGGCGGTGCTTGGAATATTAATTTGCGCCGACAAACAAAGACTATAGAAGACTTGCGCCACATTATATGTTCGACCTAAATCGATCATCGGTTGCTATGGCCACATAAAAAGAAGAAGAAGTATTTGCATATACCCTCTGTAGATTTGTGGATATTTATTGCTTGAAATGATTGAAACGAATATTTGTCAACGGATTCATTTTTTTTTTTTTCATTTAAGAACCAAAACTCAATTATTTCTAACCTTGTTCATCTGACAGCAAGTCATTAGCAATTATGTCGGCCTCAAAACTTTATATTAAAAATCATCTGAAAGATTTTCAAAGCTCAGAAAAAGTGATATCTCTATCTCTGCCCCTCTCTCTCTCTCTCTCTATTTCTCTCATACTCTATTTGCCAAATCTTTATTAATATTAATAAAGGAACTCTGGGTACAGATAAATATGGTGAAATTAAAATAATAAGTGAGCTTCCTGATTATTGCGAACAAGTAACAAACTCCAATTAAAATGTGGCCAACAAGAAAGTTTATAACAAGATTTACAACTTTAACAGCAAACTTGTAGCTACCATTATATTATAAACAGTCATGTGCATAGGTGAAAATTTGTGAAACATACACATGCACATAAATTCTTGCATATATATGTATATGAACCGGATATACCACATGAATCAGCTACCCATATTACATCCGTCCATACATGGACTCGTTTATTAAAATTCTGAATAAGTAATCAGTATGACACAGGGCAAAGGGATAAAATATCAAGTCAGAATATAAAAAAAAAAGAAGTTTAAATTAATTTTTATAAGAATAAACTCTTGTATAAATACTTAGACATACATACATACAAACACATAGGTACACATACATGTGTATGGGAACATCACGGAAGTGAGCTCTTTTTACTTGCCGTGCTGTATGTAATATACACATATACATACATACTTAATACAATCTCATTTATTATATTCCATACATACTATGGTGTTGTAGAGCATAAATACAAAAAAATCAATTTTCCACAACAACAAGTGAATTTAATGAAGAAAGTAAGATAAATGCACATACTCGCCGTTCTTAGCAAAGGAATGAGCAACAACATAATAATAATAATAATAATAATAATAAAGAAAATTAAAAAGCAACAAGACAATGAGATAAACTTACTGAAAGCAGAAAGCAGAGCAAAGTGAAAGGTAAAAAATTATGAAGAATTGTTTTGGTGTCAAATGCGATTCGAAGAAATGAGAAATAACCTTCAAACCAAAAATTTAACCTTCACAGTAACAAATGAATAATCGTTTGCTACAAATTACAACAAACAAGTAATAACTTTCCTTTTCAGAAAAATTAAATCATTTTACTTTCTTTCCCTTTTGCGTAAAACGAACCAATTTTGTTAGCATCACTTGGAGAATTTCAAAATAAAATTATCTTTTAAATAAAATAAAATGAAAAATGGTGTTTGCCACAATTGATTTGTTGAAAAGTTTTTTACTTTGTCCATTGCTTTTTTTTTTTTTCATTTACGCTTCTTTTGTTTGCACCTTTTACACGGCGCTGTAGTAGTGATGCGCCATAAGAAAACAGTATATGCAACCCCCCAAGGATTTAACAGGCCCAGCGAAAACTGCTGTAATTATATTGTAACACAAACACCATAACAATTCGAAAAAGTTGTGTAGTCAAATTGCTTGATTCTACTCTTACTGCTTTTTGCTAGAAAGAGTTGAGATTCATCTATTGCGTAATGTTTTCTTTTAGGGAAGCTGGCACACAATCCATGTAGCCGAAATACGCTAAAATTATTTGAGTTAAATATTTATAATAACAATTCTTACCATCAATGGTATGATAATAATAATTTACTGTTGTAGGTTGCCCAAAGGCCGACTCTGCGACCTAATAAATCTTTTGTGTCACACTACATTTAAATTTTTGTGATCCACTTGATCACAATTGTACGATCTACTATACCCTATTGGTTTTGTTGCAATTTATGTCATGAGGTCCTTATCTACCTATATGTTCCTAGTCTAACGAAAGGAAGTAACTGACACCCATGTCCTTCCAGTATCTTTTCCGCCTTGCGGATGAAGTTTAGAATGTCCCTAGCGGAGGCATTTTTTATTACTTCCGAATCCAAAGGTGAGCCGATATATGATACTTTAAGATCGGTCTGCCTACGTTCGGCAAAAAAATGAAAACATGTTTTTTAAAGAGTTCTACTGGAATAATCAAAATACTTCCTGAACAAAAGTTTAATAATTTTTTACAAGCTTTAATTTTTTGCCATTAGAGTGGTACATTAGGGCGGTAGAAACTGATGTATGGTGGGTAAATACTAAAATGGGACACTTGAGGTAATTGATTTTTGAGCCTTTTTAGAAATTGGTCTCGTCGAGACAAAAATATCGATATATCACACTATAAGATCCGACTGTAAATGTCGATGATATAACGAAAAATTTAAATTGGGGAACCCTACGTTCGGCCAAAAAAATCAAATTTTATCGAACTCAGCTTGCAAAAACACTTCATATTCGATGGTGTGCGGTGCAGTTTTTTTTTTTTTTTAAGGCACGACCTAATGCTCACCCTTGTTTTTGCCAACGCAATATATCTACACAATAAGTGTTCTGTAGTTTCATCCCCTTCTAGACAGAGCCGACACTCCATGTCGTCGTGTGCGTGTAATTTGGTGAGATAGTACTTCAGATAGTAGTGACCTGCGAGGAAATCTACTATTTTCCTAATATCTGCTTTGCACATATTGCGCAGTTCCTTGTTGTAGGTAAAAGGCCTTACCAATCGTTTGACTCGACGAAGTTGCTGTATTTCTTCCCAGTGTGATACCGTAAGGTTATGTTCCCAGTTATTTATTTTTGATTTAGCCTCCGCTCAGTTGAGACCACAGTATGGCTCTGAGCCTATAAGGTTTGCCTTGGTTTGCTGAACCAGCCCTGGCTAATTCATCAGCAATTTCGTTACCTTCGATCGCTGAGGGCAAGAAACCCAGACAATTACAATGGAGCATTCTTCCACTAGTTTCGATTCCATAGAATATGAATCTAGTGCTTGCAATGCAACTTGACTATCTGAATAGATAGCAATATGTGCGCCCTTGATGCCTCGTTTCAGATTTATCCTTGCGCAGATTGAAATTGTTTAAAAAATGTTAAGCCATCTGCCCATTGGTTCTAAAATTTTGGTGTGGGGTCCATCGATTCCCGCATCGACTCCAGGTCTGTTTTTGACCCATCTGTGAATCATTTCAGACATCTAGGATCGACCCAAGGTCATCCAAAGTCCCATTCATCACGGTCTGAGTTGATAGTCGTAAATTTACGATTAAATTGTCGTTTTGTGATCATAAAGACTGTTAATGAAGAGATAATCTTCTAATCAGGTATGTTTTTTAAAATATTCATGTGACCAAAGTGAAAGAGTTCCTGTCTAGACATGATTTGTATCTTCAATAATGCACTTCTAGCAGCACATTTTTTACGATGATATGTAAGGGAGATAATCCTATTATCGCTTCGATAGCAGTGGTAGGGTAGTTACGCATTGCCCTAGTGATTGCCAAACAAGCTTACCTTTGAAAGCTTGTAAGTAGTTTCCTAGTAGTTTTTTGTGTGGTTTTTGCCACACAAGTATAATAGTAAAGTATATTCAATAGAATTTATTGAATATACTTTAAGTCTTAGTGAGTGCCATAGATCAGCCATAGATCCGATTCCCGACTACCGACTACTACTAAGTTCTTAAGGAAGCCTATGACAAATTATATCAAATTATATCCTAAAGTTATCTTTGAGAAAGACTATGTATCAACTAACTGCAGCAATTTTCAAAAAAATGATTAAATTTTGATTTTCAGTCGAACTAAATGTGATAACTTCAAAGTGTATGGTCCTATTTAAATAAGTTAAATGTAGCCCGTTTGAACCTAATATATGTATGTAACCTTAATTTTCCAATTTGATAAAAAATATGAACATAATTTCAGAAAACAATAAATGAAACTAATAATACTAAATAAATAGACAAACCAAAGGTAGAAACTGATGGCATTTTACTTGAGCCAATATCACAAAACATATGATGCCTTTTCATAAGAATGTATTAATAGAAGAAAAAAAAAACGAAGCAAGGAAAAAAAATAATCGATAATTCAAAATTGATAAAACAACCTCTCTCAATACCAGTCCAAATGCTTACACATTGCTACATGCTCGTACATATTGCCAATGTTTATATTTAGTAAAGGACAATGGTGAACGACAGTTGTGTGCAAATATATGTATGTATGTATATGTGCAGCAGCAGCAACAATAACGAGTATGCCAAAAGAATGTCCCAACAAACGGGCAACAAAGTCAATGAAGGTGACGACCAATGGAAAATGGTGTTGAATGAAAGGAATGAAATTTAATAACCAATTTTCCATACAACATCTGTGACATTGTTAGACAAACTAATGGAGTGTCACACTTTTGCAATGTTTAAAGGGGCAGCACATTTCAAAACAGTAGTTTCATTGAAAATAACATAACAATGCTGGTGATGACAACATTACATACCCGAACAAAGCTCATATCCGATTACGATTACCATTCCAATGCGTGTGAGCTCTGTGAGCAATTACTATACTTGACAGAAGGTTGAGTGTCAATGAATTGAGCTCTACAGATTGTACTGTGTATTAAGCAATATAATTATATATTTAAAATGAAAGTATTTGCTTTTTCTAATCGAAAATGTTTAAGTCATAAAATTTACGTAACAATTTATCTGGTAGCCTCAATATAATTAGGTACTAAATTTAGTCAGAAAGTTTTAATTTTGCATCAGCTGTTTAATTAGGTTGGATAATCTCAAAAGTTTTAATTCATTTTTTAATAATAATAAAACACAAGTTTACAGGATTACCATAGTTTCAACAATCATTTATAATATTTGAAAATATCTCAATATTTAAGCATATTTGAACTCCACTTGGATTGAATCTCGCCAATAATCAGGGCAATTTTTTAGCAACTTTCTTTTTGGCAACACTGCTTTGGCAGCTCAGTTGTTTTCGCTCAGTTTGGTCAATGATTTAACCATGAATCGCCCTACAAACGAACAACGCTTGCAGATTATTGAATTTTATTATCAAAATTCATGGTTGGTTCATTCATTCATTCATTTTATGGTCAGTTTGGGCGACCCACTGAGGCGGCTATTCGGAATCTTGTGACTAAATTTCGCACGAAATTTACATCATTGGACATTAAACCACCAACACGCAGACGTAGAGTGCGGACAGAGGAAAATAACGCAGCTGTATCCGCCAGTGTTGTTTATAACCGTGAATTATTGATTTGGCGCCGTTCGCAGCTCCTCTATGTGGAAAATTTTGTGGAAGGATTTGGGCGTAAAACCTTTCAAAATACAACTGATGCAAGAACTGAAGCCACACGACCTACCACAAGGGCTAACTTTTGGTGAATTTTTGCCCAAAATGGAATTGCTGGACTTGGCTGAAATGTGGTTTCAACAAGACGGTGCCACATGCCACAGAGCACGCGAAACAATGACCCAATTGAGAGATGAATTCAGTGGACAGTTTATTTCACGTCTGGAGCCGGTCAATTGGCCGCCTAGATCGTGTGATTTAATGCCTTTAGACTATTTTTTGTGCGGGCTATGTTAAGGCTCATGTGTGTAGCGACAAGCCCGCAACGGTTGACCCACTGGAAGCCAATATTGAAGAATTTATTCGTGAGATACCGTCCGATATGTTGGAGAAAGTATGCCAAAAGTGGACCCAGCGTATGGACCATTTGAGGCGCAGTCACGGTCAACATGAAATCATCTTTGAACATTGAATTAAATGGACCATCCGAAGGCTCTTAAAAGATCACCCTGTGGGAGTAATTTGCGACTGAAAAGTCCAATGTTTCTAGATAAAAGCAACCAGATAAAAGTCTAAAAATCAATGGGATTATATTGCTATATATTCCTTCACCATAAATTCAAAAATCCTGAAAACTTTTTTTTTTTATTTCAAAAATTCGATCTTATGTATTTGATAAATAAATAGGTTTTTAGCGAACTAATCGCATTTACGACCGCAGAATGAAGAGCTGGTTATATATATGAATTTGTAAACTTATAGCAACGAAAACTGCCAACATTCAGATTATACATATTTCTTAAATTAAATTCAGAAGAAATTAATAATTAAAATTGCACAATCGCAACAGCAAAAACAAAAGAATAAGAAAAAATACAATTTGTAAACTATAATCAATCTCTGTACATAACATTTATATAATATGATAGCTTAAATATACAGTATATACACGAAAAAGGGTGCTACTACTATACAATTGAATATAAATAGTTCAACGTTCAACTCACCTGAACTACTTGGCGCACATGTGTAATTCCCTGAATCGGCTGATGTTGCTTGAGTTATTATTAATTTGCTGGTGCGCGTCGAACGTTCTGTTATAACATTGATGCCATCGCGTTGTGCATAATTTATTACACGTTTACCCTTATACCAGTATATGAATGATGGTGGTACAGGTGATTGCGTTGCCAAGCATGTGAGATTTATATTGTTGCCACTTTTAATGAATATTTCAGTATTGCCAAGTATTTTGGCGCGTGAAACTAATGGGAATAACAAAATAAAAATTATTTCGATATTTTACAAGTACTAATATTTGGTTTAATACATATTATAGTCTAGTGGTTTAATTTATTGACTTCAATGGACCTATTTTTCGACCCATCTCTCCAACAGAGGAAAGGAAAATGGTAAAGGTGAAGAATTAATTGATCTCACTAATACCTCTTCTGGGACTTATTGGTCATTCTCTTTTTTATACCCTGCATAATGCAATATGCATGGTATATTCATTTCGGTCAGATTTTTGTGTCCACTTGAAGGAATCTCCGGAGATATAGACATGGATATATATTCGTGATCAGTGTCGATTAAATTTTCGATTTAACGATGTCCGTCCGTCCGTCCGTCCGTCCGTCCGTCTGTCTGTCACCTGGCTGGTTCGCACGATAACTTGAGTAAATATTGAGCTATTTCGATGAAATTTGGCATAAGTAATCTATGATCCAAGGGTACGGAGGGGATTGATATTGGGCATGATCGGTCAATAACCACGCCCACACCAAGCATTCAAAGCGACTAACCTCGAAATTTTCAAAATCTTTAACTTGCTATAACTCACACAATATACCACTTGGGACAACAATATTTTGCACATAGAGTTATATTATACTACTATATAACCTCACCAAAAGTGGATGAGCCACGCCTACTTTCTAGCGTAGCTCCCATACAAAGTGTCTGTACTTCTTTTAAATTGAAACTTAAATTAATATCGTAGTCGGAAATAATCTGGCAGAAAATCAGTGTGCCACGCCCACTCCTTCATGGGTCTCCCATACAAAGTCAAGGGAATTAAACTAAAACTTTTAAGCGACATAACTTATAAACCATTTAGCGTAAAAGAACGAGATTTTAGGTATGGATTAGTATTGTAGGAGCAACTAGACTCGCAGGAAATGGACGCGCCACGCCCACTGTTGATAGTAGCCGCCATACAAAATGACCGAATTTCTTTTAAATTGAAATAGCTGTAACTTCTGTATCCTTCCGTCTAGAACAATCATAATTAACACTTAGGTTAATATGGTAGTCGGAAATAATCTGGCAAAAAATCAGCGTACCACGCCCACTTCTTATTGGGGCTCCCATACAAAGTTGAGGAAATTAAACAAAAATGTTAACCACCATAACTTAGAAACTATTCAACGTAGGACACCAAATTTAAGGTGTGGATTAACATTGAAAAATTAATTGGATTTACTAGAAAGTGGTAAGCCACGCCCACTTTTTATATAGCTCCCATACTAAGCCTCGGAATTATCTTAAAATCCTTTTACTTCGTCAAAGTCAACCATATTTCGGGTGTAAATTAGTAGTATATGCAAAAATTGTTTCTCGAAAAGTGGAAATAAAAGAAAAGTTGGATATTCGTGTAAACTTTTTATATATAAATCTACATATGCAGGGTATAGTTTGGTCGACCCCAGCCGACTGTAAGGAGATTTTTTTTTTTTTGACATTTGATCAAATTTCCAAATTCCCTCAAAATTTAGTACTTTTTAACAAAATCTCATAAAATGGTGGATACTACAAATTCAAACACCATCATTAATGATCCCCTCGATCACTCTCCCATAGCTAATTTATAATTTTACAAGTGTATACATTTGAATCGCGCGGCCATCCTTGACAAAAACCCAAATCTAAGATGGAACAGCATATACCGATAGATGCATGGCCGTAGGGGCGCACGGCAATTAATATGCGAACTGAGAATACCTGCCGCCCTTTTGCTTCAAACTAGGCTTCCCTTGGCAATCTGGCTCTACCAAGGGTGACTTCTACTACCAGACTACTCGTACGCGACACCTACATACCAAAGGGCTCAAAGGAGCGCGCATTCTTTTTTTACTCAGACAGCCAAGCTGTCATCAAATCTCTCTCCTCATGGAAGTTCTCTTCAAAACTAATCACCGAATGCTTACTTCCTTTCTGCGGTATAAGCTGGGCATCGGCCAAAGCTATGATGTAAAGAGATTATCACGACAAATACCTACTACAATGGACAAATTCGACAAATCTTCGTCAAGCGAAAATCCTCATCACTTTCGATGCAGCTTTTGACAGAATTAGTCTTAGCAGAGTAAATCTCCCTTTCACTCAGGACATAACTGGTAAAAGTACCACCTCCACAAAATTGGATTATCCTCTGACACGGAGTGTAAACTCTGTCTGGGCGAGGATGAAACATCGATCCACATCTTTTGCGAATGCCCCGCCTTGGCCAGACTTTGCCTCAAACCCTTTCAGCTGAGTTTCCCAACACCAATTCTATCTTTCATTAAAATGGTAGGGGAGATTCTAGTGTCGTAGACGAGCTTGGGTACAAAAGACCTCGTATGGTCGTAGTGCCCGTAACACTTGTGGTTGGCCTCGGTCTGGTTTCGAGTGGTCCACTTGATGAACAAGGATTATGTCCTCGCTCCAACGTCACGCTGTCTTTTGATTTGATTTGATGCATTTGAAATCTAGAAAATCTGTGGTAATCTAAAAAGATATACGAAAAATGTTGAACTTTATTTCAACTTTTGCATCAATTTCAATAAATATTTGCATGAAAATTTGATAGTGTCCCTTTCATACATTTAGATTGTGGCATAATTCTATAGTATAAAAATTTATGAAAAATCCAACTGATATTATCTGCATGCAGGGTTTTTTTTCACCAGCTTTATAACCATTCATGCGTATTAATAAAACGTACTGCATAGCAAAAATGTTTTTGTTAGTTTTTTTTGCTCTCGACTGTGATTACGATAAACAATGTTTAGGATAAACAAATGAAACTCATCTACACTCACCCCAGGAAAAGGCACTTTTTGAAAGTGTTTTTTTTTTTTGTGTTTTTTTTTATTAATAAAAAATAATTCCAAACAGCAAAAAGTATTATATTGTAATTCCACAAATGTTTCTTTTTTTGTTTTTCACCCATATACTTTTACGATTTTATAACTGTTTGGTATGTGAACCGTTTGTATTTTGTGGTAAATTTATTTCTGTATATGTATATGTGTAATGTATATGTTAGCAATATAAATATATTCATACATATGTGAGTAGATGATACTCACACACATGTGTATATGTGTATACTCACCGACAACATTCAGCCGGAAACCTTGACTTATTTTCGGTTCAGTTGATACTTGACATTCGTATGTACCAGAATCTCGTGGTTGGGGCGATGATATTCGTAATGTCCATTCATCGGAACCCTCTGTATGTAGCGATTGGAAACGTTGATCGTTAGTGTAGGTTATTATGCCCACAGTAAGTATATGTAAGTCACGTTTACGTATCCAGGATACCTAGTTAACGCAAAGCAGACAGAGAGAAAAAATATAGAAGAAAAAAGAACGCCAAACAAAATTATTGCAGTAAATATATAAAAATGAAAGCAAATAAAATAGGATTAGTGAAATGATTTGGAAACGAAGAAATGTAGAATTTAATATTCACACACACACACACACAAACATACAGATATACCCACTCATACATTCAGATTTGTAATAAAGTCCGAATTGAAATTATTATTGAAATATTTGGTTGTTTCTTTGGTCAGTATATGCGTAAATATATTAAGGAGGACTAATTTGTTAGGGATTTTTTTTTTTGTTTATTTCATTTTTTTTTTTTAACAAATGGGGTTTTCCATAATATTTGAGAATTGGCGATGAGACTAATAATATTGCATGACTTCATTTTTGAACTAAACTCGCAACTTACTACAAATGGGCATATTTTCATTTTCGAAAAAAAAAACGAATTTCACTCCACCTTAATGTATACATATTTTTATGGACCAGCTCCCTCTCTCCCTCTCTCTCTCTCTCTCTCCTTCTGTTTTTCTCTAGCATTATGGAATCTTTAACGTTTTACGTTTTAAGAATTTTAATGCGCTGCATAAGAAATCCCCTATGCATTATGGTTAATAATAATAAATCAGAAATTTTTTAATATGATTTTCATGGTTCGTACCTATTTTGTTTTTTAACCTAATTGTTTATATTAACTTACTTTACACAGACAAAAATTTTTTATATAAACTGAAACGAACTTAGTTTAATTCACTTAAATGCCTAAATGAAAAATTTTACGTATGTACATATATAAATTGGGAGTTCGCGATAATTTATTTGACGAGACACGTGAACGTCTTAATTTTTCAAGTCAAATTCGCTATTGAATTCTACGAGTTTCTTAAAAAATACCAAATTAAGTATTTCAGTAGGCTACAACTTAGGCACCCTTTCGCTTAGGACCGCCATATTTCAAAAGTATATTATTACTGTATTGTGTTGGTTGATTGGTTGGCTCGTTGGTTTAGGTGCTGCTCGGTCTACAGAAACCGAAACAGTTCGGCGTCTGTCGTTCTATTTTCTCTGCATGGTCCCCTATTCGGTCAATGACCGGTAATAGTGGACGTGATTCTGAAGATGTCTGTTCTTTTCTTTCTTACCAATTTGTCGGTTCTTGACTTATCGTATTTAGGCCAAGTTGCTTTTGTTGTTTTACAGACGCCAGTTCTTGACCACCTGGCTACTGCCTGCTTTCGAAACTGTAGATAGAGCCTTCGAACAGTTACCGACTCGGATTCGCTGTTAGTTAACCCCCTTCTTGCCAGTTCGTCCGCTTTCTCGTTTCCTTCTATGTTCCTGTGACTAGGTATCCAGACGAGAGTGATGTCCATTTTGGATGCTGGTGTGTTGAGCTTTTCTTAAATTATCTTATGATTACTCAGTTCGTTATCGGTGATAACGGCTATCTGACAAAATACATGCCTTCGATGATGTATGTATCTGATTGTTTAGTATCTTGCAAGCTCTCTTATTCCGAGAGCTTCGGAATGAAATATATTAAATGTATCCTCCAGACGGAAGAACTTTGATACCTCAAGATCTTTGGAGTCTACCCCCCGCACCAACACCCGCCATCCATCTTTGAACCATCAGTGTAGATCTTGGTGGCATTCTCCTCGACAGCCAGACCCGATTTCCAGTCCTTCCGCGTGGGAAATTTTACAACGTACTTTCTGCGAAAGTCCAACTCTGGGATGATGGAATCTGATGATTTGCCTTGGCTTTTTACTATACTGTGTAAAAATCACGCTAAAAATCGATGAGCTCTGATCACTTCTTAATGTCGCTACCATGCTAAATCATGAAATTTTCTTCAATTCTAAACCGCCAAAACCTACGAAGGATTTTGTTAAAGACAACCGTCTTTCCGAAGTAGGATAGTATCACTGAGAGGAACAATTTGGACAAAAGCAGGCCACCACGCCCAATACTTAATGCAATTCCTATATAAAACATATTTCAATAACAATTTTATACTGTTGGAACAATTGCTAATTACTTGCTGAGAGATGAGCACTACTTTTAAAGACAATTTATTTGATTTAACTTATTTTGCACCAAATTTTAATACATTCAGTGCTTATATGTATATTAATTTCTTTAAACTACTACTAAAGTACGAAAAGCTTAAATTTGCTTTATATATTGAATATTTTGCTCTTTAAATAGTATATATTATATATGTAGCTACTTATATTACAGGTATTCCAAGTCAAATACTTGAAATGGAATTTTTATATTCTTCTTCTCGCTCTTTCTCGCTCTCACCCTACACTAAACAGACACATTTTCTTTTGCAATGTTTCTCTTTTAATAGCAGATGACGTTCAAAATGCCATTATATATTAATTAATGTGGCTAGAGGCTGACCCACACATACGCTATGAATATTTTAGATAAAACATTCAAAGTGATTATGCAAATTATTCTAGAAACCATACGATCCAGAAGGTGATGGGAAAATGGGAGGGCATATACCTAAGTATGTACTATGAGAATAGTTTATTCCTAAACATTGTTGCTTTTAGTATTCATACTGTAGCCAATGTATTATATGTAATAAAATGTAACATTAAGAGGCTAATGTTCATAGAAGGTTTAATGTATAAAGGATATACATACATACATACATACATATGTATTAGCTTTAGTCCAAAAACACACACTGACAATATTATCATTGTCATTATTATCATTATCATCATTATAGGAAATGATGGTTAAGATTCACTCTTTATGGCATTTTGAATGCTTCATATACATAAAAGCATTTATGCACACACACCAGCATATACACGTAGAAGGTGCAATTCGAACAGCCATATAAATTCAATTTTTATGGATATTTTTTTTTTATTTTTTTTTTTTTAAAGACAGAAGAGGAAAAATAATCAAATAAAATAAAAATAATAGGCACTAATAAAATTAAATGTACAGTAGCTGAGTTATGCCTATGTTTCGTTGATTTATTGAATACGTATCGTACACATGTACAGCTAAGTATTGTGGTGCATAAAAGAATTTATATTATTATATTTTATTAGGTATGTACGAATATAATGGTGGGCAAGAATGAGAAAATATAAAGGTAAATTGAGCATAACCTGCACTTGGATATATACAATCATAACTATATTGTATTATACATCATGCAGAAGCTATTAATTCTCTGGACGCGTCAAATTTTATTGAAGGATACCAGTGCGATTTTAAATGCTACATAATTAGGTATCTACCTATGGCAATGTTGTGAAAATATTTCATATATGTGTATATATTTCATATAAAAGGAATGCGGATATGTACGATGGCGATGGCCCAGAACTACCCGACCTTTCTTTATTTCTCAACATAATCTCCTTTTAGCTCGATACACTTTTCCCAGCGATATTCTATAACTTCGATACCCTGTTCATAGTATGAACTGACTAGCTCATTAAAATAGCCATCTACCGCAGACTCCACCTTTTTATTGTTTGCAAATCTGATCTACCACCAAGCCATTTTTTCAAATTTGAAAATAGAAAATAATCCGAAGGAGCTAAATCTGGCAAATAAAGTGCGTGCTGAAGCGATTTGAGCTTTAACTAATTGATTTTGATCGATTTTGACCATTGATAGCGGATGTATGAACTGGTGTATTGTGGTGATGAAAGAACACCTTCTTTTTCGCCAAATGCGACCTTTTTTCTTTAATTTCATCATAATAATAATAAAAATTATCCCACGTGCATCCCAAAAAACTGACGCCATAACCTTGCCCCCAGATGGAACTGTCTTCGCCTTCCTTGGACACGTTTCTCCTCCTTCAGTCCACTGTTTCGACTGCTCCTTTGTCTCAGGTGTGAATTGGTGGACCCATGTTTCATCCATGGTTACGAATCGACGCAAAAACATCCCCAAACGTGGTTTTTGTTCTATTGTGAGCAAACGCGGCACCCATTTTCCACACAGCTTTTTCATTTGTAAATGTCCAGTCAATATACGATGTATACCACTTTTTGAAATGCCTGTAATTTCATCTAGCTCACGCACCTTCAGCCAGCGATCCTCCAATACCATTTTGTGTATTTTCTTAACCGTTTCTGACATGGCCACCTCAATTGGTTGACCACTACGGTGTTCGTCTCGTTTAAACTCTGCCACCCAATATTTTATGGTCGTGAACGAATAAGCAGACTCTCTCAGACTAGAATCTAGTTCGACTTTCATATTCGTTGAACTGAGACCTTTCAAATGAAAGTATTGAATTGCATAATGGTGACCCATGTTTACCATGTTTACAAATTCACTGAGGTCGTTAACTTTCGATGGCTCCAAAAAGAAAAAACAAAATACTAAACAACGTGGCGCCTTGAAACTTAAAATATATGTTTTATAAGTTTGCCACTTTTTTTTCAAAATTTTTTTTAAACTATTGCCGCCATCTATATGCCAGGTCGGGTAGTTCTGGGACCGCCCTCCTAATTATTATGAGAAATCGGGATAGAATCGTTCCTATCTTCTATCAGTCTATCCATGGCCAAAGGTATATTCTCTGTTTCTAAAAAAAAAAAAACAAATTCCAAGTATACATTTAATATCCGGGTAATGCACGCTTATACGTCTGTGTATGTGTATATTTAGAACACTCATGCAGGATATAATGATTAATAATAGCGCATTAAATTTATACGCGCCGTTAATTATACTTTTACACACGACGACCGCAATGACGATGACGACGACCACGACAAATATCTACTTGTTCTACTTCTTTGCTGTTGCTGTTTATCATTGTCATCGCCCGTTGACGTTGTCATTGATGTTAATGTTGCTATTGTTGCTACCGCCGTTGTTGTTGTTGTTGTTGTTGTTGTTCTTGTTGCTTTTGGTTTTTAGCAACATTTGCATTGCAAAATTTATTTGACAACATTATTGTCATATAAAATTTATTATCGCTAATACGTAGGTACATACATACATATTAGATGACGGTTGCGGTTTATTGTAAAATATTAGCATAAAGACGATAATACATAGGTACAAGCATTTGTGTAACGTCCTGTGTCTTGTTATAGGTAATTTTGTATTTTTTAATGTAGCTACATTATCAATTTTTTTTTTTTATATTTTTCATCTTTTACAATTTATTATACGAAATCATCATTTTATGAGGCTTAATACGACAATTAATAATATTGTTATACTCTCTCTTACTGGCGGCCTATATGACTGATGACAATCAGTCGTGTTCGAACACTGAGTTATGGAAATATTATTATATAATTATTTAAAAATGTTTTTTTTTTTAATGCTACCTTTTTTTATTTATTTTCTTTTCATATAATCTCCCTATTATTCACAAACAATTAATCAAATACTCATGACTTGTTCAAGTATACAAGAAAGGGGCAAGTAGAAGTGGTCACTGTTGATAGGAGAGCACTTCTGCAGGCCTCCTGCAGTGCCAGTTTTCCATTGGAAATGAGTTGAATATGCATACAAGTAGATTTTCCACACAAATATGAATAAAGTCTATACAGATTTAGCTATTTAATGACTGCAGGCAATAAAAATTATATCATAAAATAAGCACAATGTGATGCATATAAGGAAAATGAGATTAAAATAAATAATAAAACAAAACAGAGAGAAAAATTCAAAAGCTTTGAAATGAATTTACCTGCTTTTTTTTTTGTATTTCTCTTTTCCCATTTATCAAATTCTACTACTTCATTTTCAACATTCTTCTTCATTCAATCAAGAATAATAAAAAAGCAAAAAAAAAAAAAAGAAATAAACAAAATGAAATAAATGTATATGCCTAAAACTATGCAAAATGAAAAGTAAATAATACGGTTATTTCAACAAAGGATTCACGCCATAATGCACAGGCTATGCCTTCTATACATATCTACCTGAATACATACATAGCATACTACATACATATTTATGTATGCATGCATATACATATGTACTATTCTCATATGTAGATGAGTACAATTGTTTGCAGTATTCTTAAGGATAAGCATAATAATACGAGTAACAAGCACTGAAATGGGAACATTCGTGTTTTAAATCTCCTTCATGTTGATACTTTAACTACTATATGATACAATACTACCACTACTACTACCACTATGAGGGCTACTATTTATATTTCGAGAACTGGTAACACTAATGTCAATAGCTAAAATCTGGCAACATCATAATAAAGTTTGACATTTTTTTAGACGAAACAGTGAGTTGAGAAAATCAATGTGGCCAAAAAATGGAAATTTCAAGAGAAGGTTTTCGTTGGATAATTTTTCACAACTTTTGACGTGGATTATCTCAAGAAGAATGTGTCGATGAACTCAGTTCTTTGTGTAAAGCGATAAAGCACCATCCAAAACTACAGTATATCGCTGGTATTGTGAATTCAATCGTGGTCGTAGTTCGATCGCCGACGAATTCTGTAAAGCTCGTCCAAAATTGATTGTTGTTGTGCCACAAAACATCGATGCAGTGCATGAACTAATAATGCAAGATCGTCATGTCACACGCCGTGAGATAAAGGCATCCTTGCACATTAGTTCCACTTCAATACAATCGATTTTGCATGAAGTTAGTTGTAAAAAAGATTTGCATTCGTTGGGTACCGTGTTCGACAGTGTTCGGCCATATTCGACCGGGTTCGACCGTGTTCGGCCATTTTCGACCGTGTTCGACCGTGTTCGACCGTGTTCGACCGTAGTGCTTCAAAAGACATGTATAAAATCTTGACAGATGGCGAATCATGGATATATGCGTATGAACCGGACAGAAAACAGCAATCGACCGTGTGGGTCGATCCAAATCCAACAAAGTTCTTCGGGCCCGCAACACATCGAAGCAAATGGTCGCCTATTTCCTCGGCCGAATGGGTCATGTGGCCACTCTTCCCGCCTGAGCAATGTAGGATGGTCAATTCTGAGTGGTACACGACCATTTGTTTGCCGGAAGTCTTCAGAGAAATTCGCAAAAGAACCGTCAAAGACGAATCATTCTCCATGGCAATGACAATGCGAGCTCTCTGACACATCTAGCAACGTAGGACGGTCAATTCTGAGTGGTACACGACCATTTGTTTGCCGGAAGTCTTCAGAGAAACTCACAAAACCATCATGACATCATGACAATGCGAGCTCTCTCACACATCTAGTCAAACAGGTGAATTTTTACGCAGTAAAAACATCAAATGGATGACTCATTCTCCCTATCCTTGATTTGGGATACCCAATGACTTCTTGTTCCCGAATATCAAAGGTAAACTGCGTGGTCAACGATTTACGAGCGCCAAAGAAGCAGTTGAAACGTTCAATAACCATGTTTTGGAATTGTCTCAAAGGGAATGGAAAAAATTGCTATGACAAATGGTTTGAACGAATCCAAAAGTGATCAAAGATCATCATGGTGAATATTTTGAAAAACAATAAAGCCGTTCGCATTTAAAAATATTTGTCATTATTTGCTATTCCCGAAATATAAATAGCAATCCTCGTACTACTACTACTATTACTACATATCACTACAGATTTCTCTATTTCGTTTCTGTGTTTCTATAAAAATCTGTATTTTTGTATGTACTAAATATGCATTTACGTATGTATACACTTTTGCCACAATTGTTAGCCGTGTACTCAACTAAACTCACACACACTAGAGGATTTCGAAGCAACGAATCCTAAAAACAAAAAAAAAAAAAACAATAAACGGAAAGGAATATCTTTACAAAGTCATGCAGAAATATACAACACACATGTATTACTCGCATTTACTCGTATAAGAAAGAAATAGCAGAGAAAAAGAAAATCCTTTGCGTTTGCACTAAAAACATGCAACTATTATTGTTTGTGTGTGTGTGTGTGTGTGTTTGTGTGTGTATACTAGATATTCGGATATGTATGCATATCACCTACTTTCATTTCGTTTTGCATTTATTTCATTGTTTTTTTTTTTTCTTTTTTTGTGCTTCTCTTCATCACAGATGTTGCATTTCAGGACATTGTTTTTCTTTAGTTCGGAAGCTCGAAAGATTCTTTTTCATTATTCCTATTTGTATTGACAACAACGTCGTCGCAGCGCAGCACAGCAACAACAATTACATACTTATGTGTTTCTGTTGTTGTCGTCCTTCTTCACAATTCTTCGTAAACTCGTATGTATGTTACAGTTTAAGTAAATACTCACTATGACTACAAGTACATAATGGTATTGCCTCAGGTGGACCTTATGGAAGGGGAGAAGAATACTTGCTGTTGTTATTGTAATGGTTCGTCATTTGAAAGCAATGCAAATAGAATATGAAAACAGCTACGATACATTCGCATGTCCGTATTTATTTGCCTTTGGAGAAAACGATATGCGTATGCCTTTTTGACAATACCCACCTACCTCCCACGTACGGATGTATTTATTTGATCTTCTTATGTATATTCTTGACTTGTTGCTGCTGCTAATGCTACTGTTGCTCGAAGAGCGAATCTCTTGCAAATATGTAGGTAGTAGTATCACTTCAAACAAAAGCAAAATGATATTGAAACAAAATAACGAATAACTTCACGGCAAAAGTCGTATTATATTATTACATTTCAGCTGTTGCTATACTTAAAGTATTTGAATTTTTTATGTGACACTATTTTCTAAATGAAAATTGAAAATAAATTCAATATTTTACTAGTACATCTTAGCATCGTAGTGCTTGCTCTATAAGTAGATATATGTATATATATGGTTTGATGGAAGCATATTGCAATTGTCCAATATAAATTGCAATTATCAAATTGATATGACTACTTAATAGTGTTGTTTGGATAAAGCAGGAAGAAAGGAGGAAACCTACAGAAAGTTAACGAATTGAATTCCAAGAAATAAAGTGATATTTACTTACAAATATATCATGATTTAATTGAAGCGTAAACATAAAGAAAATGGTCTGGTTTACTTCTTTGTGATCTATAATGTCAACTATAGTCATCCTAGGTCAAAGAAATGTCAATTTTTTGTAAAAATTTTTTAATATTAGTGGAAGTGGCTCACACGTTTTTTCCAAAATTATTTATTACTCAGTATCATGTCATATGTGTCAAACATTGTTGTCCTAAATAAAATATTAAATGAGTTAAGTGAGTTAAAGGTGATAATTGTATTTAATTTCGTGATTATCACTTATGATTGCTTCGTGTGGGCTTGGCAGTTTACCGATCATATCTATTATCATGGACATTTGTTCTCTTGAGGCATAGGCTAATCACACCAAATTCAATTGAAATAACTCTATATCAGACAGACGAACGCATATCCTTAAATCGACTATTTAGGCGACGTTTATCTGTACATCTGAACAAAATGAATATACCAAGCATTCGTGCAGCTCCTACAAAGCTGCACAGTGGACCATATGAAAGAATACCAGTGTGAACTAAAAGCGCTATAAATTATATATAATGATAGCCTCAACTCGTCCAATCTTCGTGCGATTATCATTCACTCAAAAGCAAAGCTAATGCGGCGTGAAAACTTTATCAGCGAGATTTGTCTCTGATCGATGTGTGTGTGTGTGTGTGTGTGTGTGGGTGCGGCAGTTGACCAATTACCCACAATTATTGGTTGCAAATTTTATATTTGGTAGAGTCAGGGTCTAATTACGGTACCTGTCGAATAAGGTTAGAGAGTAAAGGTTTATCAAATTTGCTCGTTTAGAATATTTGTCGCGAATACTATGAGGGCGGTCCCAGAACTAAGCGACCTAACAAAGAAACACAACAAATTTGGGAAAATGTTTCTTTATTTTTCAACATAATCTTGCATGCAGATGGAACTGTCTTCGCCTTCTTTGGACACGATGCTCCCCTTTCAGTCCACTGTTTTGACTGCTCCTTTGTCTCAGGTGTGAAGTGGTTGACCCATGTCTCATCCATGGTTATTACTGTGAAACATCGCAAAACACTATATAGGAACATCTTCAAGACGTTGTTTTTGTGAGCAAACGCGGCAACCATCTTGCACACAGCTTTTTTATCTCCAAATTTTCGGTCAACATACGATGTATAGCACTTTTTGAAATGCCTGTAATTTCATCTAGCTCGCGCATCTTCAGCCGGCGATCATCCAATACCATTTCTGGCATGGCCACCTCAATTGGTCGACCACTACGGTGTACGTCTTGACAGCTCGTACGACCTCGTTCAAAACTTTGCCTCCCAATATTTTATGGTCGTAAACGAAGGAGCAGATTCTCCCAGAGTAGAATCCAGTTCGGATTTAATATTCGTTGGACTGAGCCCTTTCAAATGAAATTATTGAATTACAATGACTAATTTTTTCCATGTTTACAAATTCACTGAGGTCGTAAATTTTCGATGGCTCCAAAAAAAATACTGAACAACGTGGCACCTTGAAACTTAAAACATATGTATTATAAGGTTGCCGCCTTTCATCAAAATAATTTTTTTTCAAACTACTGCCGCCATCTATATGTCAGGTCGGGTAGTTCGGGGACCGCCCTCGTGTATAAAAAGGAAATCAGTTTTGGTTATAAACAGCAATGGAATTGTTGGATATTGTGGTAAATAAACAATTTTAATCATTTTAATTTGATTTTCTGTCAGATTGGCCATTGTACGCGTATAGGTTTTTATATTTTATATTATATACCCTACTATACTCGTCAATCTAGACAGTTTCTTCTAGACACTGACAAGCACATATGCTAAAATCTCGTCTAATGTAGTTTCATTAATTGCTACTTACCGCACGATCACCCAAATTTCGTACACGACAATGCATTTGTGCCGCTTGCCCCACAATGGCTGTAACCTCACGTCGTGATGAATTATCAAAATATGGTTGTGAGTATGGCGTTTCCCAATAATGCTGTTGCGGTTGTGATTGTGGCGGCATATCACCATAAATTGTATTCGTTTCTGCAATATAGTCGGAATAAGGGTGAATTGGTGAATTAGAATTTTTAAATATATCTCAGAAATATACTTCTAAGGATGATTATGAAGATTGTAGTATATTTTAGAAAGAAAATTACTTTTATAAATTTATACTTTGATGAAATGTTTTGCAATTGAAATATATAAATTTATACATATGCATGGACTAAATTGAAATTATTTACAAATTAATTACATTACTATTAAACACAATGTAAATCAGTTTTGTTGTAAGATTTTATTCAATATTACAGCGTGACATTTCTCACTCACTCACTCAAAATAAAACAAGAAAAAAAGGGGAAAAAATCAAAACATAAAACCTCAGAAACAACAAGCAAACAAGCTTAACGCCTTAAATGCCACAAAAATAACAAAGAATCGGGTGAATATAAAAATAAGATATCCCTTTTTCCACTATGTACTAAATATTCAAAAAAGGAGAGACGACCATAGAGTATAATCGGATACAAAAAGAGACAGATAAAAAAGAGTGAGATAAAGATAGAGAGGAAAACAGAGAGTGGTTGGATGAAGCTAAAGCAAATTAAATGAATATTTGCGGATGTAAAATCCGCTTTCATTCAACCAAGAACGAACAAACACTACTTATTATGCCAACTGCTGTACAGGGCCACCACCACACAATCACACACACACACACACAGAGATTCACATAGCAGCTGGTATCATCGTATTTAGTTGGTAATTAATTATGAAATTCAACAATGTCCTTGAGTAATGCGAACAATAGCGACGACGACCCGACCATCACAACTGCCACACACACACACACACACACACACACACAACACAAATAACGAAGGATTCGAATACATAATAAGCTGTTGAATAGTGGAAAAAAGCTGAGATTCTATGAGAAAAGGATTAATGAATTTTAAATACGTACACATAGTAAGGTATGCGTGGTAAAAAGGATATACTCATACACTACACTACTGACTACCGTCCACCAACAAACACAAATGGCTCTTGCCTTGTAATATGAAGATATTTTTTTTTTGTTCGCAACAAATTTACAAAAGATTTATTTTTAGATATAATTTATTTATATTATGGTCATTGCTAATCTGAAGTGTGACAAAATTAATACCGTTGCAGTTGAGCAAATTATTAGCTACTATGATTGCAAAAAAGGATATCGTTGCTAGAATATTACTTATTACATTATTATATTATAATGGAAGTACAAATAGCAATTGAGAATTTCTTTTTTTTTTTTGGGTTATAATCATCAAAAGATTCACCCTTGCTACCATACTATGGTATTTTAACATTTATCGTGTAGATGATGAATGCCATTGTCTTAGAAGCTTAGCTTAGAAGACCCGCTTATTAACCAAATGAGATTACATTGATCTGAATGAGTGATCGATTAGATTAGATTGATAAGAGCTAGACAATTGCTGTCTATGGCACTGCGTCCTACTCAAACTCTTGTGCCATAACCGAGTTTAATATTGAAAGAGATTGTAGCCTCCTATTTTCTCAAAGAACATTTTGATTCTTGTGAGTTCAAGTTCAGACAGATTGGTGGTCTGTAGTAATTCCTTCCCTAGTGTTTTTATTTTCTCACCCGAATAAGGGCTGGGCATTCTGTGATTAGGTGTATGGATGTCTCATCGTCCTCCATACAGAATCTGCATATTTCGCCGTCTGTCAATTTCAGATGGGTTTTATGTTTGTTTAGTAGACAGTCTTCAGTGATTATATCTGTCATAAGTTTTACTTCTGCTTTACTCAAACTCAAAAATTATTTTGAGTTTTTCACCGAGTAATACGGAAAGAAAGCTTTGATACATTCCATATCAATAGTTTTTGACCACCTTGCGTTTGCTTTGGTCATATATTCTTGTTTGATGCAATTTTTGTAGTGAGCTTGCTTTCTGATTCCCAGAATTGGTTCGGGTCCAAATGGTTGCTTTTCAGCTCCCTTCCTTCCAATCTGTCTGCATTCTCATTACCATCGTAGCCACAGTGTGCTGAAATCCAGTGTACTATCACTTGATTCCCGACAGATAGTTGTTGGAGAAGATTAGCTGTCTCCCAAAGTAACCTAAAATTAAATGTTGACGAACGCAAGGCTTTTATTGCAGCCTGACTGTCCGACATTACAATGATTCTTTTCCTGTAAGGACATAAATATTAAGAATGTCCCTGATACATTGATTAATAGCAAAGACTTCGGCTTGGAAGGCGGTTACTAAGCTACCCAGACTTATTGATATTCGGATACTGAAACAATAAATTCCAGATCCTGTGCCTTCTTCAGTCTTGTATTCATCAGTGTACCAGACAATGTCGTCATGAGTAAGACTGATTTTTGAGTCTTCCCAGTTGATCCTGTTTGGTATATGAGTTTTGTATCTCTTTTTAAAGAGGTCTAAAATCACCCGTCTCGCCTTCTATCTTTAGCAATGGAACGGTGACCATTTGCATGCGGGTCCTTTGGTATAAACCCGATATGCATCAGTCTGTGTGTACTAATGATCGCATTCACCTGTACGATCAAATCCAGTGGCAGCATACCCAAAATTACATTGAGGGCTGCCGTTGGAATTGTCCGAAGACAACCAGTGATGCAGAAGTTAATAACTCTTTGCAGTTGTTCTAGTCTATTCGCCGTAGTTTTTTCCATGGTTTTGAGTGATAGTCGGAAATCGTTAAATGTGGAGAATACGCAATATATTGGTGAATTTCCAAACCTAAGGAGATAATGAGTTCTCCGCTGAGTCGCAATTTTACACAACGAGTTCCGTGGCACCTAAATTTTTTCCCGAAGCTCATAGTAAACAACCCCACCAGGCACCACACTGTAGCACTTTCAGGGCTTTTCTACGTTTAGATTTGTTGAGAATTGTAGAATTTTTATCACGGTAGTACTTTTGAAATTTTTAACAGAGCTCATTTAGATACCTCTTCTTGGTATATTGTTTATTGGTAATTGCATTGCTTGCTGGTTTCTCTTAACATAAATTTACATAACAATACAATTTTTCTGTCCAGAGCATGATAATAAATAAATAAATATGTGGCACTTAAAGCCCCAAAGGGCTCATTGGCCGAGCTTCTCTTCCATTACTGTTGTGCGTCTTAAATTTTTGGACAGTATTAGAATGGACCTACTTATTTTAGCCGTTTCCGAACGGCAGAACACTTGTGACATCACTTTTTCTGAGCTTTGTCACAGAGTTCTTTTTAGAAGCTTTTTCATGGCAAGTTGTTACTGTCGGAAGAATTGCCAATTGCTTGCCGACAGATGGGAGAGTAAAAATGCTTCCGTGATGGAGATGTAACCACTATTTCTCATACCCGATCTCTGGACAATTGTATTTTTATGATTTTTGAACACCATTGATGTGAAATAGTAGTTGTTTAGGCTGTTAAAGTTATTAACCATTCTAGTCGACTAACAGGACATTATTTTATTGATGTCTGAAAAACAAAGATCGGCGTTGTGGCCATTTGGGGTTCGACAGGCAATTGTGCGTACAAGACACAAATAATTCTCTGCATTCATTTCTTACAATTTTTAGTCTCACTTATGGTGCAGATTATTGGATTCTTTTAAAGACAGTTGAGATGGTTCCCGGAGTTTTCAGGAAGAAGATCCAAATTAGATTTATCCCCGAACCTTTTGAGCTTTACACTAATACCAATATAGTAAATGCAAGCGAGCGTTGGTGGTCATCGATTCAGAGGAAGAACTAAATTATGGTGATAGCGCTTAGGTTGAAGAGCATTAACATCATTTCACTACATCAGTCGAATACCTGCGCCTCATTTATAAAAAGTGTTGAGTCGACTTTTTCCCAGTGTAAAATCCAAAAATTCAATGCAATCCAACCTCGTACTTTCATACTTTTGCTATCACGATAACAGCGTTATTCTACCATAATATTGACAAAATAATTTAAGTGAAAGACCATTTATCCTTTTTTTATGTTCTACTCTTTCTTTTTTTTTTTTGTCATTTTTTCGTACTTAGTAGCACAATGTACAGGATACGCCATGATGTCCTGTTGGTGTTAATTTGCCTTTGTTAAACTCACTGTCAATACCGTTGAATAATATAGTCTGCTGTCCAAATATATATGTATGTGTGTGTGTGTGTGTGTGTGTGTGTGTATGGATGCGCCTGTACTACTACCACTAGTCGTACAATAATAATGAAAGTATCATGAACAATAGAAAAAGTAAAAGCAAACAAAAAAATTGTCCAAGTTTCGTGGTCATATCCTGTCATTTCGATGTGGCAATCCACACGCTCATCTTACGCATCTGTAGGATGTATAAGAATATGTGTGCGGATATGTATGTATGTTGTGTGTTGAGTTAATAAAAATGACAACAAAACGACGACGACGACGACGACGACGACGACGACGACGACGACGACAACAAACAAGAATAATAACATTCATAACACAACAAACACAACAGAAGCAATTTCGTATGTGTCTGCAGGATACAAAAAAAAAAAAAAAAACAAATCAACAACAACAAAGTAGTTCATGTGGAAATCTGATGATGATGCAATATGTATAGTAGATGGAGGAAAAAGACAGACAGACACCAAATGAGTGAGTTCACACAATTTTCCATGCTTCTATGCCATCGATGTATGTAAATGTATGTAATCGATGGTTTTTGTTTGTGTTTTGCTTTTATTAACATAGTGTACGAGTAGTATGGTATATGAGTGATTTTGGGTACATTTTCTCTCCACCATGTGTATGCATATAGTTTTGTAATGAGGACCCTTTTATGTTCTTGTTTCCTGCTCTTCATTGCCTGTTGTTGTTGTTGTTGTTGTTGTAATAAGCAATTGAGTAACCTAAGTTATTGTTGTTGCTGCCGTTGAAATACTCGTACATAAATAGCATAATACACATTACTGCTTACAATATTTTTTGTCATCGTTCAAACTTGATTATTTGCTATTTTAACGAAATCTTTGTTTTTGCTTCCAGTTCTAAGTATTATGTACTTAGACACGATATTGTGCAGCAGACTGTGAACAAAAAAAAAGTCTGAAATAAGTAAATAAGTATTCGTGACTATAGAAAATGAGTAGGTACATAATTACTTACAAGCCTTTGTAAACAGATGTGCCAATAAATTGAGATCTTCGGCAAAAAAAAAAATTTTTGTAGCTTGCTGTGTCTTCGTTTTTATGAGAGTATCTACCAGTGGAAAGATGAAAAAGAAGACATGCAAATCGACGAAGATATTTTTTATATTAATTTTGGGCAGCTGGAAGATAAAATCATAATGGACTTGCAAAATGGTATAATAACGCTAACAAATATTGATAAGACTACGAAAATTTAATGCACTACTATTTAAAACTAAGCCTTTAGTTTTTCTGGTTTCTGAAATTGCATATGACTACTTCTTCTTTTTTTTTTATGTGCATATAAATACAGCAACACAGGCTCTTACAATGTTTGTCGAAGCGTCTATAACTTCAGGGTGGCTGCTGAAACCTTTTTCCTATGTAACATATCTGTTCCATTTTTTATTCATTTAATAGATTCATCTGTAAATTTAATAAGAATTCGAATTGTGTGCCGCTATTACGCGTTGGAGTCCGTAGTTTCCGTCCGATGAGAATATAGGGGCACGTTTGGTGGCACTCCTCCTAGCAGATGGACTATAATGAGGCTCGTGAATATTTTGCCTAGCGTGGGACAATCGCAAGAAGATTTTATCAACGTGAATCCTCAGTTCGGATGCAGAAAACAATAGCTGCTGTAGCTGCTGCCATATAATTCAATCCTATAGTTTCGACAAGGAGCTTATCTGCTCAAATGAATATCAGCAGACAGTCACTGTAGACGATTTTGCATAAAGTTTCAACCAACTGAACACAGCAGACTTGCCAATTCGCTTGGAATTTTGCAAGAAGTTCCTCCAAATGGGGGAAGAGGAAGAAAACATCTTGAACTGGATTTTTATGTCTTATGAGGACCATTTTGATTTGAACGGCAATGTTAACAAACAAACTTGTCGTATATGGAGTGATTCTAACCCACAGATACTCCACGAGACGGAATTACACCCAATTTGCGTCACAGTGTGGTGTGCAATTTCATCAAGGTGGATTGTCGGACCTTACTTTTTCGAAGAAAATGGCGTTACTGTTACGTTCAATGGAGACCGCAACTTAAAAATGTTGCAAGAGCTTTTCTATCCAGAACTACGCCGAAAAAGAATCCCTATCAACTCTGTGTGGTTTCAACAAGATGATAAAACTGCTCACTTAGCCAGGCCTGTTATGACAGAATTGCAGTGAAAATTCCCCAGTAAGTTGATTTCAAGAAACTCCACCTTCCTTTGGCCCCCAAGGTCTCCGGACCTTACTCCACCTGATTTTTTCTTGTGGGGACATTGCAAATAGAAAGTTTTCAAAACCAAACCAACAAATTTGAATGATTCGAAGCAATCCATTCGACTCAATTCAAATGCTACAACCCTCCAGACAGTAATGGAGAACTTTTTGATAAGATGTCGCACATTCGTCAATGAGTATGGAGGTTATTTAAATTCAATTATTTTTAAAACTAATTAACCTATGCCTAATCAAAATGTATTATCTTTCAAACAAAAAAAAAGAAAATGTGAATTAAATGAATTTCAGAAAAAGTTTTTTGAGTTTCTTAATGTAGCAATATTCATCAACCACCCTGTAGAAGAAAATACGAGACTATTCGTGAAACTTCAGAGAGTCCATTTATCCATGTTACAGCAAAGAAAGCAACATAGATATTATAAATAGACTGCTTCTGTCTTCTAACCCCTATTTAAGTGCAAATCACTGTGTTTAAGAATTTAACGATTACTCATCAGATACTTATACATGACTTACACATACAGTTATGTAGGTATATAATTTCAATAAAAAAAATTAATATTGAGAACAAAACAGTTTCGGAAAGTCCTGCATATTTTGTCCGTCTTTTTGAATCAAATACCACATAGTGTTGCATTGCGTTTCACAAAATCAATCCATTAATTTCTAATTTTATAGTAGTTTTACTTCATTTTATTATATTTATTGGATCATAGAAATTATAGAAGACAAAGACCAGCATTGAAATACATGCCCATACTATCGTCTTGGCTTTGGGCATGATCTGGGCAGTTACTGTATGAACTTCCATAAATGCTTTGCTTTATTCTCTATACTAAAACTATAAGGAATAAATTGGTTTAAGCAAATTTTAGACGAAAATAAGTAATGTTTCGCAAGCAGCTCCGATCACTCAATCATCAGAGTGACCATATCAATGAATAATGATTTCTAAAAATATATCTAATTATTCAATTTATGTCATACTCAGATTCCATTAAAATTTGTTTCGAAATTTTGGTAAGCAGTGTGGATGTTATGTGGCCAAAACATCGTGATTTACTTGTATCAAAACGAAAAAATTTTGTATATTCGTATATTCTTATTTTACATTACATATTTAGTTGAGCCAATTTTTTTGAGGACATTGTATTGACATAATTGGCATGATTTCAAGTATACATACAAAACAGTTGAATATGAAAAGAGAACAAAGAGTATAATTTTGATTATCTGTTAATTTTAAGTGCCACTATGCTTTTCCTCTTCTCCTTCTTCTTCTTCTTCTTCGGCGAGAATTCGCATCTGTATAAATATTTACATCATCTGAAGAGATTATTTAAATTTATATCTCCACATAGTAACGACAATGGAGAAAATAACAAGAACACTCATGATGCAAATAAAGTAGAATGCAAAAATAATTAAATTACACTGCATCAGTGACATTCACACTTAAGAACACATACCATACACATATGTTATGTGTGTGTGTACTTAAAGTATGAGGAAAATTGTAAATTTTGTTAATACAGTTTAAGTGTTGGCGCGCGCACACAGCAACTTGAACAGGAACAGAATAATACATACACTAGTGTACACAATTTAAATTGGTGGGATTTCACCAATGCAATGCATTACGATTACTTACTTTGCCAACATAGTGCATTTTAACATCTTCTTAACTATCCTATCCTATACTTATTTATGTCAGTTATTTTACTCACATGCATATCTGTCTGTATGTGAGTGTGTGTGTGTGTGTCTTGCAAAAAAGTTGCTCAAACTTTTTTATATAATTTTCACAAAAATAACAAAAATACATACATACAATGCAGCAACTTTTAAGTGTTGATCTATAATAGCGAAATCAACAGTAGCAAAGTACATATTTATAATGCAATAATTCAATTGTCTTATATAAACTTGTGCGTTTTAATACGAAATTTAATTCATCTCGCTACGTACGAGTACTCAATATAAACAATATTGTAATTGCGCATTCCAAAAATGCCTGTATTCAAAACCAGAGGAAATAATTGCTCGTTGTAGAAGATCAATGCTTCGTAGTATCACAAATTTTCGAAAAATTTTTCCAATATTGGCTTGATTGTGGATTTCAGAAGAGCTTTCGACAGCATTCACAGCCTTCGTCGGCAAGGAATACCAATGAAAATAGCGTCATTGGTATCTATGACTCTGGCAGGCACTGTAGTCATAATACAATGGAAAATTTCAGACCCATTCGATCGACCCATTCACTGGTGTCAAGCAAGGTGACACGTTGTCCACCACAATATTTAATCTAGTCTTAAATTTTGGTATGAATGACATAGACTCTGGTGTAACTATATTCACGAAAAGCATTCAGATATGTGGCTATGCCGACGACCTTCTTATTATCGCAAGAATCATGCATGTACTTGTCGACACTGCGTTAGAACTCATAAATAAAACAGGACAAGTTGATTTGGAAGTTTGGAACATCGAAAAAACGAAACACATGGTTAGGTTGTACAACCAGGCTCGCTATAGCAATCTGGTAGTAGGGCCACACGCATATCAAAAAGTTGAAACTTCAAATACCTGAGAATAAACCTCACCTCAGATCCCTCTCATCTCAGAGTGCAAGCTGCTAACAGAAAATATTTTGCTCATCTTAAACTTCTAAAAAATAAATTGTTGTCATGGAAGTGTAAACTGCAAATCTATAAGACTCTCATAAGGCTCTCAATAGCCACATATGGATGCGAAGCATGAGTGCTGTCATCAAACGTGAAGAATCACTCACCACTTGTACTTCGAGCGTAAAATTCTGTGGAGAATATTTGGTCCAGTCAGAGAAGAGGATGATTCTTATAGAATAAGATATAACAACGAAATTGAACAAATTGATGGAAGGTCAAAATATCATGCGCTTTATCAAAGCACAGCACCTACGATGGTTTGGACATTTACTCAGAATGGAAGATTGCAGAATCACGAAGATGACCTATAAGTCTCGAATCACCAAGGAGATGGACAGGCGATGTTGAAGAAGACTTGTGAAGTATGAATGTAAGAAGAAGCGAAGCAAGTAACCGTGACGTATGGCAGTGCGATTATAAAGGAAGCATTGTCTCACCCCGAGCTGTAATCGTTATATTGATGATGATGATAGAAAGAAGATATAGACAAAATATGTTGAGTAATAATAAAAAGATTTGGCTGTACGATAATAACCAGGTGTAATTGACGTTGCGTAACAATTTATGTAATAAAAATATTTGCCTATCGGAATAAAAAATCACAAAATTTTATATTCGGTGTGTGAATTAGTAACCGGCCTTTTTTAGTGCTCAAAATTAATTTATTTGTAAGAATTCTTTAAAAAACATGTTGTTCAAAGTATTGTCCAGCAGAAACTATGACATTTGCCCATCTTTCTGGCAATTTATGGATTTCATCCAAAAGAGAGGTTCGCCGGCTTGGCGGCCAAAAACAAATCGAGTCAATTTTTGATTCCGTGGACTGAAGTGAAGCGTATTCCAATAGGGGCGTTCTACATGTACCTGAACAAATGGTAATCTAAAGGCGCCAGCTTTAGACTATAAGGCGGATGGAATAAAACTTCCCATTCGCTATTAGTAAGATAGTTTTTGACCAGAATAGCAATGTGTGGCCGTGCGTTGTCATGGTGAAAAATTACAGACTAGTATCGGGTCGCATATGCCGGCCATTTCCCGATCATTACTCTCTTCAGCCGCATCAATTGTTGTCGGTACAGCTCTCCCGTAATGGTTCAGGAGACCAGGTCTTGGTCGGCTGTTCAGAGCCGTCTTTGTCTTTGATATTAAAATCACCGTTTTTGAAGCGCGCAAACCACGCCTTATACTGTGTATTGGATAGAGAATTGTCGCCATACAATTCTACGATGATTTTCAGCCGCACTTTTCTTTGCAAAAAAAAGTAACTTAACAAAACTTCCCACAAATGCTGTTTTTTCGTCAATTTTTAAAATTTTCCATCGTAAAAAAAAAATCCAGGAAATGCGATTAACGGGACAGGGCTGCTCCAAAAGAGCATCCTGTGACATATACTATGGTATGCCATGAGGAGGGGCACGAACTAGGATGTGGATTATGGGTGAGCAAGAGACTCCGACCAACACAGTTCATGCCTGTAAACGAACAGCTGGCCACAATCCGCATCAGGGCCAAATTTTTTAACATCAGCCTAATCTGTGCCTACGTTTCGACAGATTAGAAGGACGATGCGGTAAAAAGAGTTTCTTTCAGCGCCTCGCTTATGATCGCATCAAAATCATTCCTGTGCGATTTCAATGCCAGGTTGGGTAAGGAGGGTACCTTTGCTCCTACTGTCGTAAAATTCAGCCTCCACCAGAACACCGCCGATAACGGAATGAGGCTGATCGATTTCGCCGCAGCACGAAACATGGTAATTGGTAGTACCAGATTCCAGCATCTCGATATTCACAAAGCTACATGGTTGTCTCTAGATTCTAATTAATCAATTATTCAAAATTATACAAAAAAAACCTGTAGCTATCTAGATCTACGAAGATATGAATCTGAGGGAGAATAAATATGTATGTGGTTTAGCTATTATATTTTTGCGGGTGCCTAAATATAAGAAGCCATACTATTTTCTACTATACATATTTTTTTTTTCTTACTTACACGGTCTTTGATGAAATGAATGCTTTAAAATGTATATGGTTCAAGCACATGCAAACATTAAAAGGAGGTATCCAGTAAATTATATGTGATTTACTATTAGGTGCTTTCTATTATATATAATAACATTGTATTAGCCGTAATAAGTACTATATTCATTATACCAGTTTGCGCTAACAGAAAACGAAAAGTAAATGGAATATCATGCTAACACAGTATACGAATGTATATGAAAATTGCTACAGACTATATGTTAATAGTCACAATAGTCTTTTGGGAGGACTAGATAGGTTTATACGATTTTCGAAAATTACATCCTAGCAAATATCTGTTAAGAAGACATGTAGGTGCTAGTATTTGAAATGAAATCAATTGACACAAGTGTACAAAACAATAAAATCGAATGCAAGCATATAAGCACATAAGTGCACCAGTATGAGTGAGTATAAGTGTATCGTCAACATGAAAGCAATCGTTCATAACGAAGAACGAATACAAACAAACACAAATTAAATAACTAGAACAAGTTATATGTATTTGCCATGTGTCAGCATTATTTGGCATTATGCCATATACGTATGTATGTATGTAACAATACATATGTATTTGTTCGTACTATAGAAATTGTTGTCTTTCTTTTCTATATATTTTTCTTTTATGCACCACATCAATTGGTAAATTGTTGCTGTGGGTGTTACTCCCTTAACTTTGTGGTTACCATTGTTATTTCTATTAAGCCACATTATAATCGGTATGCAAAGTATTTACATATGTAAGCATACTCACATATGTACAGGGGTAACATATATAGTTGCTGCTGCCTCATTCCCTTTTTTAAGCTTAACTCTTGGTCTTATTTTTGTTACACATGAGATATTTACTATGGTTTAGGCGGTCGATGTGCCAAGAGAAAGAAATTTATGTTTAGATAATTTGTACATGTGTGTGTGCATTTGTGACAAAGTGTAAATGAGCGCATACAGCAATAAAATAGACGATAATTTATGCACATGAACACGTGTATAATTAAGTAAAGTGATAAATTCTTCCATGTGGTCGCCAACGGCAATGACGACAACACGACCAAAGATGATAGTCTTGTAAAGAATTTATGTGGGAGTGAGTATGCGTATACATTCTGTTCAAAAACTATCCGGACATTGTAATGTCTCAAGTGTATGGAATATCTCCGTAGCCTGTACCGTTTTTAATATAAGAGTGAGCTGTGAACTACTATGTTTCCAAAGGCCACTGAAAAATGGTCATGCTCGAGAGTCATTTATAATGTAGTGTCGAAATAGATATTCTTTCTCATCTGGCCATAAAAAATAAAATATAAATCAAAAAATAAGACCCTTTGGCCGAACTTCTTATCCCTTACACTTGTGCATGTTCAATTTTGGACCGTATTAGAAGGGATTTACTTATATTATATGACCTTATAAGTTATTTTAGAAACTTTTTCATGACGCATTGTTACTATCGGAAAAATTGCCAATTGCTTGCCGACAGGTTAATAACGTTGGAAATGAAAAATATTTTCGATTTTGAAGCTATACGCCAGCCGACAGTTTGAACTCATGACCTACAGATCAGAATACCAACGCAGAAAGCACTGAGCTATGGCACCCTTCTCTGGCCATAACAATTGAAAATCAATTTTGATCGAATCTGATATGCTTTGCCAGCCATGGATATTTTTCACCAGTTGGAATTTCCAAATGCTAACAGATACTCCGGCACTTGGCCCTTCTCATGAGTTGGGCCTCGTTCTTTCTTCTGTTTCCTACTTTAACTCCATTTTGGCTGAAGTAAGTTCTTCTGTATTTTCCTCTCCCAAAATAGAAATTACAACTCTGTGTATGTTTTTTAGAAGACATACAACAAAACCAAAAATATGGCGCAGTAATTTATGACGTTACTTTTCATAGAGACTTGCAACCTATACATATTAGTCAATAGATTCCTCTTAGATATATTGGTATTGGTTGCAAACAAAAATGTTACCAAATTAAAAGGGAAATAGTTTTGAACAACTTTCAGCGGTTTATATAAACATGACAATGCATGGAACGTACCTTTATGTACATATGTACATGGATGTGGATATAATATATAAGGGTATACAATACAATATGTTTGTATAAGCAAAAATTTGTATAGAGAGCGGCACTACTATTAAATGTTTTAATAAATATTATAAGTATATTGTTGTAAGGTAAACGCAAATATTTTTTTGGTATTTTTAAACTCTAAAATGAGTGTTAAAATCTTACTCTGAAGTATATTGTGTATAATACATCGTGTCAATTTACTAGGAGTTGCTGAAGCTTGTTTTTTTATCCACTAGTGCCATACTAGATATGAAGTCGAAGCATTTCAAAATACTTAGGTTAGGTTGGATTTGAAGGTCAGGTGTGTGAATATATATTCACACTTAATTGCCGGAGGAGGCATGCCTTCCTACAGTAACCAGTGTTCATGTGTCATCCTTCTTGAACCATTTAGTTCTCCATATGAAGTTAAGAAGCTCTTTAAGTCCACTTTTGCAAGTTCGTCCAGTCCTGTGAAGAAACAAGACCCCAAATATTGAAATTGTTTTGTCTGCAGTCGTGGACAGAGACACAGATAGTGGTTTATTGATACTTCTTCCTCTTCATCTCGGCAACCTCAACACAGTCCCCTCGTCAGTATATGCCAACGATGAAATATTGGCGCGATAGCACAATGCCCAGTCAGCACCCCGGTAAGAATTCTAACAGCAAGCTTCGCTAAGGGCAGAAATGCCCTTGTCCTTCTCATGTCCAGTGTAAGCCATAAGATTCTGGACACCTCTTCACACCACAATCCTCTTGGCTAGTCCACAAGCTGTTCGCCTTCTTAACAATTATTTCTTCTATACACCCACTTTGTACTGAGTCGTCGGCCTCATTGGTGTTCATACTGGTTCCCCTCCTGGACATTTCATCTGCTAATTCGTTACCTTCAATATCACTATGTCCAGGAGCCCAGCAAAGAGAGAGCCTGTGGTTTCCTATGTCACATAATGAAGCTCGGCATTTCAGCACGATTTTCGACTTGACTATTCTGGATTCTAATTACTTAGTTTCTCTAATGTTTCTCCTGTTTAATGGCAGTGCTCATAAATATAAAGTATATTCTTAAATAAAACATAATATTTTATTTATTTTCGTCTTTCAACTAATTAAAATCACATACTCAAAATAAATAAAATAAACAAAAATAAATAAATAAAATAAATACAATGAAAATAAGAAATTATGCAAATATTGATGCTGATTTCATGCATGAAGATCTTAATACAGAAGATCTAAATTCAATTCAATTCAAATTGCGCAAAGACAAAGATTTGATTTTTATTATTGCTTTATTTTATTTAAAATAAGTACATTGTGCCCCACTCTTCATGTGATTTTGTTAATTTTATTCTATTTTCTCTTGTGAATCCATCAAAAGCTGATTTAAGATTTAGCAATCATGTATGTACAGACATATAAAGCTGATATGCGATACTATATATATAATATATACATACATACGAGTATATACCAACCATTACAAGACGTTTGTTCGTATTTGCTATCTACTTCGACTTACTACATACATTTGCAATTATTTTTCATCTCCATCTTATTGTTGGCACGTATACAAACGTGATTAAATGGCTTCTGTTTTGGCATTTGCCACAAAAGACTTTTCGCCAATCTTTATTCTACATTTTCAGTTCTTCTTCATGTTCTTACGTATTTGTCTGATTTTACGCCTGTTTTCAATATTAGCAAAGCATCTCAAACTCAGTGCACAACACAGAAAACCTCTAAAGAAGATGAAGATATAAAAGTCTGTGTACAATTTTATGTTACACGTGTGAGAGAATGAATATTCGTTTATTGTAAATACTCATGCACGAACACATTCTCATATGTAACAAGTTCGCATATGTATCTAAATACTTATATACTCATGAGCATATGAGACTTGAAGGAATTTTACGAAAATTAACCACAAATGCTCTTGCAAAGCACAAAACAGCATGAGTTGCTGGCTTTTTAAGCATTTAAACAAAATACATGTAAAATTTCTGAGAAATAAACAAAAGAAACGAAAAAAATAATAAGAAAACTGCTTTATTTTACTTTCAAGGCTATGATTATATTACCTGTTCTTTTACTTTTTGCTATTTATCATTTTTTTTTGTTTTACACACTGCATGAATTATAATTTATTGTATAAGAGTATTAAAATATTAGTGTGGTGTGGCAGTGTAAAGCGCAATTAGAAAATATGAGCTTTGAGGAAAAGTTAAATGAAAATTTATTGTGGTCGTAGAGGTGTGTAAATCTACAAATAGCAATTTATATAGCATTCAAAATATATTTTAAGAGATTTCATATATATTTTTTTCTTTAATATACAATGTGTTTTCTTTTTTCCCCCTTATTCACTCCTCTCGGGAGCATAGAGCCTCAACAAGACTCTTCCATCGTACACGGTTCTGTGCTGTTATTTTTGGGTCGTCCTGTCTTGTGTTGACATCAGCTAGCTCGCGCAATATCAGCCTGCTCCAAGTGTTGTTTGGCCGACCGCGACCTCTGCTTCCTTGCGGGTTCCAGTCGAGTGCCATTCTTATAATGCCATCTGAAGGTTTTCTTGGCATATGACCTATCCATCGCCACTTTCTATTTTTGATTTGCCACAGGACGGGTTCTTCATTCGTTAGTCTCCACAGCGCATCGTTCGGCCAGAATATTCTACAGCTGATTTGGAGGAGGCATCTGGTGTGAGCTGAATATTGGCAGTTTTGTGCGCCTGGAGATTCGCGAGCTCACGCACACTGCATGCAGTCGCCCGAATACTGCCCTTGCTTTGTTTAACTTGCAGTTGATATCAGCATTAGCTCCGCCGTCGGTCGTAAATCATGCAGCCGAGGTAACAGAAGCGTTTATGTGATTAACTCTCATGACCATGGTTTTGGCGATGTTGACCTCCAGTCCGACAGTACGTGTTAGCGCGACTAAGCTGTCAGCCTTCGCTTGCATGTCGATAAATTTGTGTTAGAGGAGGCAGATGTCATAGCGAAGTTCAAATCCTCCAGGTGCCTGCTAAAACTCCATACGATGCCTTTCCTGTGTAATGTAAGTTGACTCATGACGTCGTCTAGAATGATGGCGAAGAGAAGGGGTGAGAAGGTTGCTGATGTTTCCCCTTTGAAGTACAGCTAGTTCGGAATTTTCGTAAAGAGCTCTGATGAGGCGGATTTACTTGGCGGGGATTCCTTTTCTACTTAATGCCAGTCAGATTGCGTCTCGTGGCATTTAGACCTAGTAAATTTATCGTCGATCGTCATACCGCCAAGAAAGAGAGTCCGTTTTTTTTTTACAACTAGAAATTCTATCCGATAGTCCAGAAAGACATTATTTCTACGATTCAGCAATATCTGAGTTAAATATTTTTATGCGAAATGACACAACTTAACATCTGCCATGCAATAAATTTCATTTAATACCGCCCAAGTGATTGTTTATCATGTGACTTTTCACACGAGCTGGTGATTTGTGAAACAATGGCACTAACTTGGACAAAATTTGGACAAAACACTATGGAACGTATCAAGACATATGTGGTGCAATATAATGACATAATTGAGGTTTTATGTAGTCGAGTGCAACATCATCATGCATTTTAACGAGTGCAACCCGTCGTTAACGAAATCATTCTAAACTGGTAATGTAAAGATTATATTTAAGTGCATACAACTACGAGTACTAGACGGTAAACCAATTCACCATCACATTCATATACCACCTTGATCAAAAACTTCTCGGAATATCCACCGTGTGACGATCCCATTGTTCCAATTTGAGTTCCGTTTTTTTTTTTTTTTTTTTTTTTGTTAAGTTGGTACATCTGTTGTTGATATTCCCTCTAAATCTTAGCGTCATAGCTGGACATTTGCAAAAGTTAAGTAACCAAAAGTACATCTCAAATTAGAACGATGGGTGCGCCACACGGTGGTTATTCCGTGAACTTTTTGATCAATATGGTATGTTTTTTTTTGGATGCATGTAGCATAAATATATAAATTTACCAAAAAAAAAAAAAAAAAAAAACAAATACATACATACATAAATATGAAATTTTGTTTTGCCAAGTTGCATATAAAATTATACAAGAAGCAAGAGTCAACAGAAAGTAGAATTGATTTTTATTTTCGAAGGAAGCAATAAATAAAAGAAAACAATTCAACAATACACAAAAGAATTAAAAATTGAAGACACACAAAGTTTAACAATCGTCCTTTCTATATTTGACATTAATTAGACTTTGAGAAGTTTTCTGTTTTTGTTTTTTTTTTTTGTTTGTTTTTTAATATTATTTAAGTATTTATTTTTTTTGAAAACAAAATTGTTTAGAATCATTTTACATATTTATTTTTTATTTGGATTTTTTGATAATAACTCAAAGTTTGCAATATATGCCTACTTAAAAATTTCACAGACGCATTTAGATTTATGTAGAAATAATTTTGTATATTCACATTCGTCATGTGAAAGGTAACTTAGCAAAACGAGATAAAATAAAAATAATACACTGAAAATTAAAAAAAAAAAAGTGTACTTTCCTGATAAAGTCGAAAAAATAAAAATACTCTGACCTTACAGCCGGCCTAAGACGAATTAATTATACCCCAGATGCGTATAGAGTGCGTAGTAAACAACTTTTAGCAAAATTCATCATCAAATCATCAGCATAGTGTACTTCAAAAACAATATAATCATTTCAACTAATCTCTAACATTTCAATACTTTTTTTTTTGCCTCAAAATAGACCTCTCCTCCGGCCTATCCTTTCTATCGCACCAAAATAGTTTCAAACAGCTCTTAGACTCTCTTGATACACTGAGCAGAAATGCGGCACCCACTCCGAAAAAGCTTTCTCATGGAAAAATGTTTTGCAAAATGAAGCCGACACATTGAATATCTTTAAATTGAGAACTATCTGTTGCAACTTCACTTTACGGTTTGCCACAAACTATTTTGTGGACTTTTTGACGTTACCACCTCTTTTGGGTAACTGGAGCCAAACTTTGGCTTGAAAGGTGTTGTTGTTGTTGTTGTTGTTGTTGTTGTTGTTGTTGTTGTTGTTGTTGTTGTTGTTGTTTTTGTTTTTGTTTTTGTTTTTGTTTTTGTTTTTGTTTTTGTTTTTGTTTTTGTTTTTGTTTTTGTTTTTGTTTTTGTTTTTGTTTTTGTTTTTGTTTTTGTTTTTGTTTTTGTTTTTGTTTTTGTTTTTGTTTTTGTTTTTGTTTTTGTTTTTGTTTTTGTTTTTGTTTTTGTTTTTGTTTTTGTTTTTGTTTTTGTTTTTGTTTTTGTTTTTGTTTTTGTTTTTGTTTTTGTTTTTGTTTTTGTTTTTGTTTTTGTTTTTGTTTTTGTTTTTGTTTTTGTTTTTGTTTTTGTTTTTGTTTTTGTTTTTGTTTTTGTTTTTGTTTTTGTTTTTGTTTTTGTTTTTGTTTTTGTTTTTGTTTTTGTTGTTGTTGTTGTTGTTGTTGTTGTTGTTGTTGCTGTTGTTGTTGTTGTTGTTGTTGTTGTTGTTGTTGTTGCTGTTGTTGTTGTTGTTGTTGTTGTTGTTGTTGTTGTTGTTGTTGTTGTTGTTGTTGTTGTTGTTGTTGTTGTTGTTGCTGTTGCTGTTGTTGTTGTTGTTGTTGTTGTTGTTGTGGCAGCAAAAATACGGAAATGCTTTGTTTTGTTCCCGTACAAAGCATTTCCGTATTCAAATGAGGTGAATGGACTTTGGTAGACCACTTGGTCGAGTGCTTCCGGGACGTAGACCCGTCCTTTCTTGGGAAGCGCTTGAAAGGTGTTATAATAAGCTATCAAAACTCACGAAATTGCTGAATTCTGAATTCATTATAACTTGTGAACTAAACATAGGATTGTCATGCAATTTTGACAAGTAACGTTTCGAGGTACTTCCTAAAAATCGAATAGATTTTTCATTAGTGGCTCCATCCTACAAACTTTTCTCCTGATGGGCCGATAAACTTGATTCATATTCAATATGTAATAAAGTAATTCTATTTAGTTCACTTCTGCCCACCAAAGCAATATCTGCCAGAAAGACCCTGCTGTCTACTATTAAGACCCTTGACCATTTTCTCGTAAAATCAAGAATTATTCTTGATTGCAGCAAATTGCTTAATTGCAGGGTTTGCGAGCACATGGATATATGGGAGAACTGTAGAGTGTGTGAGCACCCAATACAGGTTAGAAATGATGACCCAATCAATATAATTTCCTATTAAGAATCCTTATTGCAATTGAAATTTGTAGAACGGCAAAAATGTTGTAGCCTGCACTCAGAAATAAATATACACGAAACCTTACTGATACTTAAATAAGCATGACATTTTGCTGCCTCTTATGACTCACGTCTCGAGATTGACTCTAAGCCCTGTCGCCCATGACGTTTGCCACAGCCTCTGGTATACTTGTATATCATTCAAACGATAATTAAGATGAAATAGTTTGTGATTTTGCATAGCTCAGGACAAGTATACAACAGAGGCGAAATGGTTTCGAATTCCTCCCCGTCTCTACAGAGCTCCAATAAGGGTCTCTAATTATATATGTCCTTCGCTTAGCATATTTACACTTCCATCGAGCTCGTTTGCTCTGCTGGTTCAATGCAATAAAGATTTAATAAACAATAGAAAAGCGGAGTTCTGCACTTAGAATTCAACTGATATACAAAGGACCTTAGTGAAGATTGCCAGTGTACTAAGTAGATATGATAATGGTATATAAGATATGATAATTTATTATTAAAACACTGTTTAACTTACTTAACTTGCATTGGTGTGTGTGTGTGTGTGTGTGTGTGTGTGTTAATATTTGTATACAAAAATAAAAATACATATATGCATAGTTAATACGGTAGTACTAGGTAATCATATTATCGTATAATTTCAATGTGTACCAACATCGAAATATATAGCAATTACCTTACCTTACCTACTTATATACAACAACAAAATTTCCATATATGATAATTTAATATTACCACGCGTCAAGTTTATTTAATTTCACACGCATGCGACCATATAATTATGCACGCATGAGAATGTATGTATATATGTTGGAACAATAACGACAATAGCGAAAGCTAAAATAAAGGGTATGCCAGCAGCTTCAATTTATTTTAGTTGCACTGTATTTATTGAAAATATACTTGAGAGTTATATTGAAGGAAAATTTCGAACCGTGCGACTAATCTATTTATAGAAGACGACTAATCCACATTTGTACCCGTTCGGGTATAAAAGGGTACAATTAATCTGTCCATAGAACATGCTCGAACAAAAGGGAACAATTCACTCACATATAAAGAGATCAAAAGTGCGATTAGTCGCATGTTCCTTTGCGACTGATCCCGGACAGGTCTCATTTTTTGCATGGAAAGTACATAACTACATACATCTATAAACCACATGTGCCAAATAATACAATGTATATAGAGGTATATAAGTCAGTTGCCATTTTAAAATACTTTCTACAATATACGAGTATGTGCATATAAGATGTGTATGAGTTTGCTACCATTAGGTAGGAGGCAATAAACTCACTGCGTGTATCTCATTATTACTCCGTGCACATTAATGCGCTGCATATGTGTGTATGTATGTATATTTTTCGACTGCAATATATTTTATGCGATGTCGCTCGTTTGTTCGTTCACTCGTTCGTTAACATATGTAATTTGTTACAATTTAGCAACATTTTGTCAGCCATTAACCATTTTAATTTTCTTGCTCACTCCCCAAAACCCATATATTTTTATGCAAATTGACACATAAAGTGCTTTAACAACATAAAAAATATATATATATTCAATGCATAATATAATGCATACATTATATATGTATATTACTTATATATATTGTCAGCATTATACTAAGTACATATATTGTCTCTTTCATTTAATAATTTAAAAATAATTATATAGCTATGCAATTTGTTTTGTTAATGCATATTGTATAAATAATTATTATAAAATTAGTCATTTTGTATGTTAAAGACAGTAATCAATCTCCAACAATTATATGTACTTAAAGACTAGAAATTATTTTATAACAAATTTAATCTGATTATTATTTTATGACCAATATCATCACATATCGTCAATTTAGAACTTTTTCCAAAATAACAAGATTCTGACAATAACCAGAAAACAAGGAAATAATGGTTAAAGAGTAAACTTCTGAAATTAGCAGAGCTCAATATGTTGCACTGCTACCTATAAGATCTATTGTGCCCCCTTTGTGGACCTAGAGTTTGTCTCTTAGCCCAATTCCCTCGTTGAATTCTAGGACTGGTCTTACTTCACAGAGTTCAAATTCGTCCTCGGGTATGAAGAAGCCTCCCAGGTGTTTCCCTATCTTGTACATCAGTGCGGAACAAATTCCTATCACATGTTGCACGGTCTCGTCCTCTTCCCTGCAGAACCTGCAAAAAGCATCTGAGAAAATTCCCTGTTTTGTTAGATGATAGTTCATCCTACAATGCCCTCAAAAGAGCTCATAACTTGACACAAATTCAACAAATTTGTTAAAACCAAAGTTACCTTTGAAGGGTTGATACCGTGCTTCTACGTATTTGCTACATTTCCCAAGTCAACGGCATCCTAAGAAGTTTTCTAAAATATTGTCCCAAAAATTCTTGGATTATCAGTGATTGATTACTTAGATTGAATTAAGTAGAGTACTACGGTAGTGCGGCTACACTCTCTCCGTGGAGGCGGCTAGAAACAACAAGAACAGAATGCTGACAAATGGTAGTCCGGTGGATAGATGCAAACGCTATAAAAAATCTAACTCTAAAGTGAAACAGCATATGCCGATAGATGCATGGCCGGGAGGGTGCACGGTTCAAATATGCGAACTCAGAATATCTGCCGTCCTACTGTTTTAAGCTAGGCTTCACTTGTCAATCTGGCACTACCACGGGTGACTTCTACTTCCAGCCAAGCAGCCAAGCTGCCATTAAATCTATCCCCTCACGGGAGTTCTCTTCCAAACTAGTCACCGAATGCTACAAAAACTTTCTATGCAAAATAAGGTCACGTTAGGTTGGGTGCCCGTGCACAACGGCGGACGAACTAGCGAGAGTTGGCTCGTCTTTTCCACTTACAGGCCCAGAACTTTTCTGCGGTATTAGCTGAGCATCGGGTAAAGCTATGATAGAAAAACATTACCACGACAAATACGAAATACAATTGACAAATTCAACAGGTCTCCGCCAAGCGAAAACCCTCATCAGCTTTGATACAGCTTTTGACAGAATGAGTCTTAGCAGAATAAATCTCTCTCTCTCTCTCTCTCCCTCAGGACATAACTGGTTAAAGTATTACCTCCACAAAATGTCATTATCCTCTGACACGGAGTGTAGACTCTGTATGGAGGAGGACGAAACATCGATCCACATCTTTTGCAAATATCCAGTCTCGGCCAGGGTTCGCTTTAAACACTTTCAGCTGAGTTTCTCAACACCAGCTTCAATCATCAAAAGTTCGACAAGATCAATTCTATCTTTCATCAAAAAAGCAGAGGAGATTCTAGTGTTGTAGACGGGCTTGGGTACAAAAGACTTCGTATGGTCGCATTGCCCGTAACACTTGTGGTTGGCCCTCAGAGATATCACCCGTAGGGCTCATATCTAACAGACTTCAGTCTAGTTTCGCGTGGTCCACTTGATGAACAATGATTTTGCGTCACGCTCTCTTTTGATTGATAAAGCCTTCTAAGCTTTCTCCCACAGGAAAATATTGACAAAAGTAAAAATTTTTCTGAAACATTTTCTTTTATCGTCTTTAGAATTGGGTAATTGTTCATTTTTACAACTGCAATTTTTCAACAAGCCATTTTCAATTCAGCTACTCCTTATTGCAGGCTCTGATGTATACTTACTCCCTTTTATGAGCGATGGAGTAAGAGAAATAATAGTAGTTCCTCACATCAGCACCGCGACCATGTATCATGCATAATTATTTTTTCTGAGATAATAATCTCATTTCGAAAAATATATTGTAGAAAACAAAGTCGTTATCAAAATGAATACTCCAACAAGTTTTTTTAATTAAAAAAATTTTTTTATCAAAGCCCACCTCATTTCAAATAACTTAACATCGACCAAAGAACGAAAAGTCCTACTATTAAAATCAAATTTTGTTTTATGGCGCATGTGTGTAAATCAAATTTACCGGAAATTGCAAAAATTCTACATAAAAAATATAAAATAATAAAAAGAAATACCACACAATCAGCAACAACCACATACTCGAGTGTTTACACAGAAACATTTTTCCTGTCAGGTGTATACGAGTATGTTATGTATAAACAAAACCATGAATACATGTAACTTAAGGTGGACTAATTTTGTATAGAAATTTTTTTTTATTATATTTATTTATTATTTTGTGATGGAATAGAAATGAAAAGTTGCCTTTTTAAGAGACACAAAGCCTTACACAATATTTTCTTTTTCTGATGACATTGTGAGGTGCACCAGACTAATATAATTTTTTTAAAATAACTCCAAGCTGTGGCCAAAAAATTTTCCAAAACAAAATACTACACCTTAATGTACCTGATACTGATATTCGTTAGAATATGATAATGTTTATGTCCTTTACAAATGCATATACTACGTACAATTCAGATACACATACATATACATATATTACATATCGTATGTATGGATCTCATCGAGCAGAGTTATTTATATTCTCAGATTGAATATCGAAATCACAATCTAAATATTTACAATTCACATACGCACACATTCAAATTGCTACTGGTAGACATAAAATAATGAACTTGATTTCGCCAGAAACCACATTCAGACCAACGCATTTACATACACCGGTGACTTTTGGACCATGCGTGTTACATATAAAGCACAATATGAATGGCAATCATAATCGGTGACTATATGCTGTGCTTTTGTTTTCAATATACTTAGTGAGCATTTCTTGAAAAATATCTTCAAGTATTTACTCGTTCTCTATTCAATTTATTCATATGTAAAGATAAAAATATCTGCCCTGTTTGTACTATTTGTCTCCTAAGTACAAAAAGTGATGGCTATTTCGATAGAAAATGTGCCAGTACTGGGCAATTTGCCAAATAAAAGAAAAACTACCAAAAATTAAAATCGATATTTTCACAGTACATAATAAATTTTATTCCACAAAAATAAGAAGAAGCATACAATATGTAAGTGGCACACTAAAAATGTTCACAAATTTAATGAACTGTTAACTAATCGCACTCGAGTTTATAGTGTAGGAATAAATATTATACGAATAGAGCATACGTAATGGAGAATAATTTGAAAAGAAAGTATAATATTTTCATCTTGAAAATGCCGTCTGTTTACCGTTTGCCAAAAGAAAATTTAAAAAAAATACTTAGATTTTTCCTAACATCTCTTTAAGTGCTGATGTTTTAGGAAATGTCTTTTAAATAATGACGCTCTAGTGTGATTTATGATATATCCTTGTATATGAACATGTAAAAGAAAATCTTTATTTTAGTACTCAATGAGAATGATGTCTTGTCTAAAGCAATGTAAATATCTTGAGTAAACTGTCAAGTAGATTCGAGGACGGTTCCAGAACTACTCGACCTAACAAAGAAAACACAACAAATTCCTGCAGATTCTCCCCTTTCAGTCTACTATTTTGACTGCTCCTTTGTCTCAAGTGTGAAGTGGTGGACGCATGTCCCATCCATGGTTACGAATCGATGCAAAAACTCGGCTTTATTACTGTGAAACATCGCCAAACATCTTCACGACGTTGTTTTTTTTTCTATTGTGAGCACGCGGCACCCAACCTGCACAGAGCTTTTACATCTCCAAATTTTTGAACAATATACGATTTATAGCACTTTTTGAAATGCCTGTAATTTCACCTAGCTCACGCAGCTTCAGCTGGCGATCATCCAATACCATTTTGTGGATTTTCTTAACCGTTTCTGCAGTGGCAACCTCAATTGGTCGACCACGACGTGTTCGTCTTGGCAGCTCGTACGACTTCGTTTAAACTCTGCCAATCAATATATTATGGTCGTAAACGAAGGAACAGACTCCCCAAGAGTACAATCTAGTTCGGCTTTAATATTCATTGGACTGAGGCCTTTCAAATGAAAGTATTGAATTACATAAGGGTGACCAATTTTTTCCATGTTTACAAATTCACTGAGGTAGTCGTTAACTTTGGATGGCTCCAAAATATATACTAAACAACATGGCGCCTTGAAACTTAAATCATATGTTTTATAAAGTTGCCACTTTTCACCAAAGTAATTTTTTTTGGTCTGGTGGTGTTTTCGCAAGGTAACGTGTCTAACTGCCTCAACCAGGTGGGGCTAGCGCAATCCTTGTTGAACTCATCGCAAGTCAACTCACTGGCTGTCATGTAGTTTGATCTGAGCGCTATGTGATGATACCTTTATTTGTTAATGAGGGGTAGTCATATAGCTTGCTCTGCTTACTCTGTGATGGCGCTTTCATTATTATTAATGGGGGCCCTCCATGTGGCGACCACCGGGCAACTTCTTCCTGGCACCCGCTGGGAGGCGGCTGAAGTGAGTGGCGAAAATCTCCTCGGTTAGAGGTTGTGCGTTGGGTTTGGGACCCGCCACATAAAAAACCCCTCCAATGAAAAAAACTATAATGCCTCGGATAAGGACTACCGCTTTTGTTGATGACCCCCGCAAACGAAAAAAGGACAATGATTTACGGATATGCACCTGGAATGTCCGATCCCTTTATAGGGAGGGTGCCTCTATCCAGCTGGTTGATGTCCTCGAAAAATACAGAGCTGACATCACCGCTCTCCAGGAAATGCGATGGACAGGACAGGGCTGCTCCAAAAGAGCGTCCTGTGACATCTACTACAGTTGCCATGCTGAAAGGCACGAATTAGGATGTGGATTTTTGGTCAGCAAGAGACTACGACATCTTGTCTCACAGTTCACGCCTGTGAACGAACGGCTGGCCACAATCCGCATCAAGGCAAAATTTTTCAACATCAGCCTTATATGTGCCCACGCTCCGACGGATGAGAAGGACAATGTGACCAAGGAGAGCTTCTTTCAGCGCCTCGAAGAAGCTTATGACCGCTGCCCCCGCCACGATATCAAAATCGTGCTTGGCGACTTTAATGCCAGGGTGGGCAAGGAAGGTACCTTCGGTCCAACTGTCGGAAAATTCAGCCTCCACCAAAACACCTCCGATAACGGAATGAGGCTGATTGACTTCGCCGCAGCACGAAACATGGTAATTGGTGGTACCAGATTCCAGCATCTCGACATCCACAAAGCGACATGGCTGTCTCCAGATCATCGTACAAGAAACCAAATTGATCATGTGTTGATTGACGGAAGGCATGCTTCCAGTGTGATGGACGTGAAATCGATCCGTGGTGCCAACATCGACTCGGATCACTACCTTGTTGCAGCTAAGGTGCGTACACGCTTATGTGTCGCAAATAACAAGAGAAGTCCCACACAGAGAAAGCTCGACGTCAGTAAGCTGCAATCACCAGAGACAGCAGATGCATTTTCCACTCGACTACCGGATCTGCTTATGCAGAACACTCCCCCACTTGATGATACATGCGCACGGTGGACACATATATCCCACTCCATGACTACTGCTGCCGAGGAGGTAATCGGTTACTACCGGCCTCTGAGGAATGAGTGGTATGATCAGGAGTGTCGCGACGCTACCGCAGAGAAAGACGCCGCCTACAGAAAAACCCTGCGTGCAGGCGTAACGCGAGCTGTTAAGGAGCGGTATAGAGAGAAAGGGAGTGCAGAGAGACGTCTTTTCAGGCGCAAGAAGAGGGAGTTGGAAAGACGCGAGTGTGAGGAGATAGAGATGTGCACCGACAAGAATGAGACTCGAAAATTCTTTGAAAAGATCAAGCGCCTGAGTGGAGGTTTAAATCCCGGAGCCTCTTCTTGTCGTGATGGAAATGGGAATCTGGTTACGGATGTCCAGAGTGTACTGAGCCTATGGAGGGAACACTTCTCCACGTTACTGAATGGCGATGCTACGAACAATTCCGCCAGTGGAGGAGAATGCCCGATAACCCCAATTACAGATGATGGTGTTGATGTTCCACCACCCGACTATGACGAGGTTGAAACGGCCATTTTAAGGCTGAAGAACAACAAAGCTGCAGGTGCTGATGGCCTGCCTGCCGAGTTGTTTAAGACCGGAGGCGATGAGCTGCTCACCCGCATGCACCAGCTCATAAGCAGAATATGGTCGGATGAAAGCATGCCTGATGATTGGAGGCTCAGTGTTCTCTGTCCTGTACATAAAAAAGGAGACCCCACAATTTGCGCCAACTACCGTGGAATAAGTCTCCTGAGCATCGCGTACAAGGTTCTATCGAGCGTACTGTGTGAAAGATTGAAGCCTATGCTCAGCAACCTGATTGGACCTTATCAGTGTGGCTTCAGACCTGGTAAATCCACCATCGACCAGATTTTCACACTGCGCCAAATCCTGGAGAAGACCCAAGAAAAACAGATCGACACACACCACCTATTTGTTGATTATAAAGCCGCTTTCGACAGTCCGGTAAGGGATTACCTCTACGCAACAATGTCTGAGTTCGGTATTCCTGCAAAGCTCATTCGACTTTGTAGAATGACACTGCATAACTCCCGTTGTGCAGTGAAAATTGGGAAGGACCTCTCCGCACCGTTTAATACCGAACGGGGTTTCAGACAAGGTGATTCGTTATCGTGCGACTTCTTCAATCTTATTATGGAGAAAATAATACGAGCTGCTGATCTACGACATAATGGCACTATCTTCAACAAAAGTGTCATGCTGTTAGCGTATGCCGACGATATTGACATAATCGGCATGAACACGCGAGCAGTCAGTGCAGCATTCTCAGAGTTGGAAAGAGAGTCGCGTCGGATGGGTCTCACGGTGAACGAGGGCAAGACGAAGTATCTAGTGTCAACAAACAAAGAGTCCCGGCGTCTTGGACAGCACGTCACTGTTGACAACTACGCTTTTGAAGTAGTAAGGGACTTTGTCTATCTTGGAACCAGCATTAACAGCAGTAATGACGTCAGCTTGGAGATCATGCGTAGGATAACTCTTGCTAACAGGTGTTACTTTGGGCTGAGTAAGCAATTGAGAAGTCGAGCCCTCTCTCGAAGAACGAAAACTACACTCTACAAGTCTCTCATCATGCCTGTCCTAACATATGGCGCTGAAGCCTGGACAATTTCCATCTCGGATGAGCGAATACTTGGAGTTTTCGAGAGAAAAGTCCTACGCAAGATCTTTGGACCTATTTGCGTTGGTGGCGAGTACCGAATAAGGTACAACCATGAGCTGTACGAGCTGTATGCCGATATTGACATAGTAAAGCGCATCAAAATCCAGCGGCTGCGCTGGCTAGGTCATGTCGAGCGAATGGAAGAACACGCTCCAGCTAAAAAGGTGTTATATTCGGAACCCGCTGGAGGACGACGCAAAAGAGGAAGACCAAACCTCCGGTGGAAAGACCAAGTACTGGAGAACCTGACGGCGCTTGGAATTTCTAACTGGCGCCAGCTAGCGAAGAACAGAGATGGCTGGCGAAGCATGTTATTTTCGGCCTAAATCGATATTCGGTTGTTATGGCCACATAAGTAAGTAAGTAAGTAGTGAAGTAATTTGAGCTCTAACTCAGTGATCTTGGCCATCGCAATAGCGGATGTGTGAACTGGTGCATTGTCTTGATGAAACTACACTTTCTTTTTCTCCAAACGCGGCCTTTTTTCTTTAATTTCATCACTTACTCGCCGTTGATTGTTTTTCCTTTTTGAAGATAATCAATCAAAATTATCCCACGTGCATCCCAAAAAATAGACGCCTTAACCTTTCCTGCAGATGGAGCTGTCTTCGCCTTTTTGGACTTTGGATTCTCCCCTTTCAGTCCACTTGTTTGACTGCTCCTTTGTCTCAGGTGTGAAGTGGTGGACCCATGTCAAATTTTTTCCATGTTTACAAATTCACTGAGGTCGTTAACTTTCGATGGCTCCAAAAAAAAAAAATACTATGCAACGTGTCGCCTTGTAACTTAAAACATATGTTTTATAAAGTTGCCACTTTTCACCAAAGTAATTTTTTTTTCAAACTACTGCTGCCATCTATATGTCAGGACGGGTAGTTCTGGGACCGCCCTCGTAAGTCAATGTCAAGTAAGTTACGCCAATCGCATTGGTTTAACTTTCTGATTGAATTCTTTCCATATTTGAGTGTGGCAGATCCATTGAAAATTTTTTTCTTAGTCACATTGTTTTCATTAAAAAAATGTAACCTTTCAGATATTATGAATTTAACAGAAGGCTTGCCACTGTGATGTTTCAAACAAGGTGAATCAATATCGTGTGAATTTTTTTTACTGATTATGGAGTATGAGTACAAGCTGATTTACGACACTACCTCGAATAAGAGTGTCATGTTGTTTAATATGATATTGGCATGATCGCAGGAACACGTAAGCAGTCAGTGAAGCAGTCTCTGAATTGGAATTAGAGTCATGTCATATTGGTCGTACGGTGAACAAGGATAACAAACAATGAGTACCGGCATTTTAGACAACACGACATAACTGCGGTTTCGAAATAGTAAAGGACTTTATTTATCTTGGGACGTCCAGAAGAAAAACCAAGTATCTGAGAACCTGACAGAGCTTCGTACTTCTAACTGACCACGACGAGCTCAAAAGAGAGACAGCTGGAGATGCATTGTGCGTTCGGTAAAAATCGAACAAAATCGGTTGTAAATTAGTGTATTCTTTAATAATTCATACCAATTATCCACGCCCTATCCCTAATGCTATATACCAATATTTTATTTTGCGATTTATTATAAATTATTTTGTGCTTTAGTAGGAATCACTTTGATACGTTTATGCTGAGAAAGATGCCATCATTAAAATAATATGTCAAATATGTATCTCATATATTATTCAAGCTTCAGTAAAATTTACAAAAAATGAGTTAAAATCAATAAATAAATATAACAAATGTAATATTATTTAATGTATCGAATGAAACCTGAAAGTGAGAACTACCAATATTGTCTGATTGTGAATTTTGATAGTGACAGTGACAGTAACAGTGACAGTGACATTGACTCGAGGTAAAGGGTTATCCATTTTGCGGTTTCAAAAGTAAATGTAAATAAAACACATATAAAATATTTTTTATCATGATATTTCTTTTTTATTATAAAGCTTGAACGTTGACATTATGTGTGAAATACTACATCATTTAAATGACCACCACGCGAATCGTTGCAAGCATCGATTGTTTTGAGGTAATTTTCGACCACTTTTTGACACATATTGGGCGGTATCTCCGCCATAACGTGACGAATGTTGGTTTTTAGGTGCTCAAGAGTTAAAGGTTTATCTGCATAAACACGGTCTTTCGCGTAGCCCCACAAAAAAAAGTCAAGCGGTGTCAAATCGCATGATCTTGGTGGCCACTTGATATCGCCACGACGAGAAATTACGCGGCCAGAAAATTTCTCTTGCAATAAAGCCATATTCGCTCGAGTTGTGTGGCATGTGGCACCGTCTTGTTGAAACCACATATTCTCTAAGTCGTATTCTTCAATAGCAGGCAAAAAAAAGTCGGTTATCATATGACCATAACGATCCGAATTGACGGTGACAGTCGTTCCATCGTCGTTTTCGAAGAAGTAAGGCCCAATCACACGTCCGGACCAAAGAGCGCACCAAGCAGTGACTTTTTGTGGATGTAGTGGTCTCTCTTCAATTACTTGAGAATTCTCAGAACCCCAAATACGACAATTTTGTTTGTTAACATACCCACCGAGTGAGAAATGTGCTTCGTCGCGTGAGGAATCGACACATTCGGGTCTTCGGCAACACTTTCACTTACAGCAGCGATATTTTCGGTGCTACGAGCGAAACGATGATGCACAGGCTTTACAATATCTGTAACCGATCCAGTCTCTTCATATTTCTTCACAATTTTGCCAATTGCTTGCGTAGTTGGACGCTTATGTAAACCATAATCTCCTCTTAAAGCACGATATGTGGCTGTGGCAGAATCACCATTTTTATTTTTATTTACAATTTTAATGCGTTGTGCGATAGTTAAGCGATCCATTTTCGCAAATGTCAGACTTTGAACTGAAAAAGAAAGAAATTGTTTTAACAACTCAGTTTGACAGATGTCGAATTCTAGCCCTATACTTTTGAAACCGCGAAATGGATAACCCTTTATATGAATTAATGTTATTTTACGAGTACATGTCTTTTTGTACACAAAGGAGAGTCTCACATATAGTAAGTGTATACATATATAATTTTGTTCTCAATTTCAATTGCTACGTGTTTTATATTAGAAAATATAATTTCATCAGTTACTAGATATTGCTTCAGTTTATTTATTTATTGTCATTGGGGGGATGTTGCACCGCAACCTATAAGATCTATTGTGCTCCCTTCGCAGAGCTAGTGTGTGTCTCTTAGCCCAGTTCTCTCGATGAATTTTAGTGTTGGTCCTACTTCACAGAGTTTAAATTCATTCTCGGGTATGATTGCTTCAGTTATTACATTCTTTTTATCTTTTAATTAAAGAATCTATAGTATAAAGCAGTGAGGTAGTCAGAATCTTCTAAAACGTGGAACAAATTTAATAAGAAAACATTTTTTTTTTTGCACGTAGGTAAATTACAAATGATCAGTTTCACTTTTAGAAGGACAAATTTTAATTATATTTATATTTAATTCAATTTTAAACTTTGTGATTTTGCACAGTTCTGAATACCTGTTCAATGCTATTGTGCAGATATATATTGAGTGGGTTGGATGAGGCAACAAAAATCTACATTTAACCCAGTATTGTCCTTAGACCGAAATTTTCTACAAAAGTATATTCAAGAGTATATTCAATGAAATTAAAAATCTGAAATAATTTACCAAAATCTTAACACCATTTTTATTAAAATTGATTACGTTGGAGGAATAGGGCTACGCCACTAATATACAGTGATTGCTTCAATTCTTCTTAACTCAAAAAAATATATATATAATTACATGTTGATTGTTTAGAAAATATAAATATAATGTATGTAACCAACGCATAGCATATGTGTGTGTGTATTCTAAAAGCAAATGATAAATAGTTTTAATTTACAAATTGTTTATACAAATTTGAAGTAAAACCGCAATGTCTCCACATTAAAAACCACACGAAAAATGACCAAAATTACATTAGCATGACCAGCATTTGTAAAGTAGCCACAATAATATGTACATATACATGTGTGTATATGTAATATATAGCTGTTTACTACTAATCGTGGCTACTTATCAACGTACGACACCCACGCTGTATTGACCATTATTACTGTGTGATGGTGGTGGTGTAAAGTAAAATTAAGTTATTTATTTAATTTGATGTTGTTTGTGTATTCGTAATATTTTAATCTGAATGTGTACGGATGGTTGCGGTTGTACGGTTTTCGAGATAAAAATCTTGTGTGTTGCTTTCGGCTTACGTAGATTGGTACATGTGTGGTACTTTTGGGGAATGTAGTTTTTCTTTCTCTCTCTCCGAAAATTACTAAAATCAAAATGAGAATGAATTTAAAATTACCAGCATGTATAAGGCCCTTTATGTATATATATATTTATATATTAGTGTATATATGTATTATATTATATGAGGTGCTTCACCTTCAACAAATAATTAAAAGTGCAAAAGCATGTAGAACAATTTCAAATTCCTCTGAGGAAAGACATACTTACATACACGGACATACATTGTGTGGCGTAATTATATGAGACAGTACATTTTGAAAGCATGTGATAAAAAAAATGATTATTGCCGGCAAGTAATTTAATGGAATACATAATGAAATGTTGCATTTAATTACATGTCCTTTGCTCAATATGTCACTACCACGGCCAGTGGTAATATGTAGTTTAGATAGGAATTTATGAATGTGTATTGTATAATTTCCCTTTATTACATGATACTCCCATATATATGTACATGTTTTTCTTTTAAATACAATATACAAATACATTGTTGTAAAAACATAATTTTCATTTCTATGCATTTCAACTACTTTTTTTCTTTTATTGTATGTAATTAATAGGTGGTTTTCTTAATATCATATTAAGGTCCCTCTGGGCGATGAAGAAAGATTTGATATTTTTGACAATATAAATATACATTTTCATAATGTTTTGTTATACTCGTATGAGCTCAGTTTGTGTTGTTTTGACTGAGAATAAAAATTGATTATATAAATTATTGACGAATTTATATTTGAAAATCGATTCAGGTCCCTGAAGCATCTGACACCGTATACTAACAAGATAAAAGAAAATTTTGAAACTTAGGAAAGGGTTCAATCCCCGGCTGAAGCATAACAAAATTTCATATCGAAAAGATTTTTCCTTCGAACGGTGCCCAACTGCCGGCAAGAGCTCCGTGACAAAACTAAGTTAAAGTGATCTCACAAGGGTTCTGTCGTTCGGAACCGGCTAATATTATAGATCCCTTCTAATGTTGTCTAAATTTAACACGCACCACAGTATTGGAAAAGAAGCTCGATAGTATCGCAATGGGCCTTTCTGGCCTAAGTGTGTCCTCTCTGAGAGAGGACACACACACACAACTTAACATAACCTAGGAAAGCATTATTTAGCATTCACAATTAATAGTGAAAAAACCTGTATGATTTTTAGATACCAAATAATTAGACGATTGCGACACAGAAGAACGTATTGATTAGTCAAGGGAAATATATACTTAAAAAATATGATAGTAATATCATTTACGAGGTATAACCTTCAAAGGAAAGCCAAACGCAATTGAAATCATTTTGACGTTCTGGAGAAACGAAACATATTTTATAACAGTTCGAGGATTTATTTTTCAGTATACAACGTTAGAAATATATTTTGTTGTGGGTACTCTAGAGATCTCGTTTCACGAAATACTGAATATGAGCGTGTTTGTATGTGAGTTAGTATAGAGCACTAAATAAGCAAACATTAAAGTACACATATTTGCTTACGTGATTAAAACAAACAAAGATGCAACCCAGCATAAATTGGAATCATCTATACTGGCTATTCTACGAGGTGCAGTAATCGTGATGACTCGCTTTCTGAGTACTAATGGACTACTCCTTTTGATTTCCTTTTGGAATAAAATCGAATATTATTAGTATGCTCCATAATAGTTCACAATAATGCAATTTTAGAGTGCTGCAAGTAGAGCATTTTCGAATTTCATTTTTAAACTAATAAAAAGAAAAATTTTAAAAGGAAAATATAATTTTTTTATCAAATCCGAAGACTTTTAAAAAAATCACCCTGTATATGCATACACATACTATATACATATATATATATGTATGTTTCGCATTTCAACATAACAGCAGTACACGGAAGGAAATTTCACTTCACGTAGAGTGACGTGCAAAGTGTTCCACATACAAAAACAAAAACCAACAAACACTGGTCTGCCCGTATACAGAAGTATTCGCTTGTTGGGTGTTATATCGTTATATATGAAGCGCACAGGTATATTTGGAAGTGGAAATTTGGTTGTTTTCCATTATAACTACCTGTGCTATTTTCTTTTTTACAGTTTCCTATATATGCACATATTCATATAAGGGAATACTTTTGCTGCAAAAACCTCTCCCATGCGTCAACAATTTACAATTACATGTATGAGTGCGTTTGTATCATCATTTAAAAGTATACTATATATTTATATATATATATATATATATATATATATATATATATATATATATATATATATATATATATATATATATATATATATATATATATATATATATATATATATATATATATATATATATATATATATATATATATATATATATATATATATATATATATATAATGCATGTATTTGCATAAGTATTGCAGCACGTATACACTCTAAGAGAGGACACGCAGAGAGACAATCACATTTTTTGCACAATTTTGTTATAGTTTGTTTGTTTGTTTGCACACATACTTCAATGGACTGTGTATAGACGTACATTTACTCATATAGCCATACGTACACATAAAATATGTAGCCGCCGCGTACTTTCACGTGTAAACAACTGCTTTGTCGAATATTTTGTCATTTTTCTTTTTCTTTTGGAACAATGAACAATTTGCTCATTGTGTTTCCAACGCACACACACACACACACACTCATTTGTCCACGTATCGTTTATACTTTGTTAAAAGTTATAATGCAAGCATAACATGTTGTTATTTGCTGCTGCTGCTGCTGCTATTGTTATTGTTTATGTCTCAACCCAAATACATTTAATGAATGTATGTACTCGTACGAATGTCATTATGTTATTACACATCACTGTGTATTCTTCCAGAACACACCAATACATATGTACCGACATAGAAGTGAAAAGCTTACAACGTTCTGGTAATTATTAGCTTCATGTATGTTACTACACATGTACGTACGTGTTAACTGTCGTAAAATAAATTGGGTTTTCCACAAAAATATCTCACCTCATGAATAGATTTTTATTCACACAAAATTAATGATCATATTAAATTACTCGAACGTATACGTATACAACATTTTAGAACAAAAGAAAAAAAAAACCAAACAAAACAAAAATATATATACAATTTTATGGCATCATAAAAGTTTGTCCAAGCAATTGATTACTATGTTTAAGAGTAGAATAAAAAAAGAAAATGTTTTTGTTTACGAAAAAACAAGGCCGACTTTGAAGAAAGCACTATAACTTAATAAAGAATTTCTTTTCGAAGTCGGCGCCAAAGGAATTATCACCATAGAACCAACCTGGATGTGGTGGTGGAGACTTCGAAAGGAAATTTCTGATTAAGTACTTCTATCCTGCTTTTTTTAACAAACTAATATTTTTTTAGTTTTACTTTTTGGTTAAATTTAGTTTTTTTTGTATCATCTCCATAGAGTTCTGGACAGTTAAACAGATTTAACTACTTCATCGATATCATAAGAAAAAATCGAAAATTTTATGTATATAACATCAGATTTTTTTGTAACGTTTAGACAAACACAGAAAATATTTAAGAAAATATTTATCATAACAAAATCGCATGGAATTTATCTCTTTGAGTGTACATTAAGGTGGAGGGCAAACCGTCTTCCAAAAAGGGTTTGCGCATACCTGTCATTCCATTAAAAAAAATTAATTTAACAAGATCCAAAGAAAATCACTCCAACTGAATGTACAATACATAAATATGAGAGACGGACAATATTCTAGCTTAAGTATCTCTCATCGCTTTCATTATGAATATGTTGTATATGGATGTTGAATGTGGATCGTTCAATATGTTCATCTGCACATACTTTCAATGATAGACCAATATATGTGTTGGATAAGAGATAAGAGATAAATTTATGTCGCCTAATATTATATAAAATGTAGTAAAAAGAAATCCATTATTTTTCCAATAGACGGCTTCAGTAATCTATATCTCGCGTTGTATAAGCGCGATCGGGTTACGCTAGACGGCATTCGAAAGATAGGATTTCGTACTAAAAAAACTTTTCAGACAGTTTTCTGATTGCTTCACTCACTATTATTTGTTTCTTCGGAAAACTCGAAAACGGCTGAAAAGGTGAATAATGTTTATGGTCCTAATACTGTAACAACCAATCACGTGCAATTTTGGTTTCGTCGATTCCGTTCCGGTAATTTTGATGTCAAAGATGCACCACGCTCTGGAGGGCCAATTGTCGAAAATATCAATAAAATAATGGAAATCGTCGAGTCTGACCGTCGTCATGTAAGTACCTTTTCTATTGCCCAGGAGCTAAACATTGCACAAAAAACCGTTTGGAACCATTTAAATAAGTCTGGATACAAAAAACAGCTCGATGTATGGGTGCCACACGAGTTAACGCAAAAAAATCTCATGGAATCGCTGCTGAATTGCAACAAAAGCTATCCATTTCTGAAGCGGATGGTTACTGGTGATGAAAAGTGGGTCACTTGTGACAACGTTAAGTGAAAACGGTCGTATCGCGGTGAGCCAGCGCAAGCAATGGCCAAGCCAGGATTGACGGTCAGGAAGGTTTTGTTATGTGTTTGGTGGGATTGGCAAGGAATCATCTACTATGAGCTGCTCCACTACGGCCAAACTCTTAATTTGGACCTGTACTGTCAACAATTGGACCGTCTGAAGGAAGCAATCGCTCAGATGCGCCCAGCTTTGACCAATAGGAGAGCAATTGTGTTCCATCAGGACAACGCCAGGCCACACACATCGGTAGTGGCTCGCCAGAAGTTCCGGGAGCTTGGTTGGAAGGTTCTTATGCATCCACCTTATAGTCCGAAGCTGACACCAAGTGATTACTACCTGTTTCTGTCTATGGCGAATGATTTCACCAGGAAAATTTCACCTCCAGAGAAGCTTTCGAAATCGACTATCCCAGTTTTTTGCCAATAGAGACGAGGGTTTCTATGAGAGTGACATTATGAAATTACCTTCAAAATGGCAAAAAGTTATCTAACAAAACGGCGCATATTTGACCTAAATCGGACCATTCTAACTATAAATAAAACCTTCAATTTATTGCAGAAAGAATGGATTTTTTTTTACTATATCTTATATAAACCATGACATACTTACTTAAATAAATACGAATGAGCTTATATAATCGAATGGATAATTAGAGCGAAGTAACATGATTTAGGTGCGATCACAGTCAGAACAGTCAGATTACCAACTAGAACTAGAATTATTTGTATATAATCTGCTAGTCAATATTGTATAGGAAAATCATCAAAAATTATCATATCACAATAGAGTCTTGCGAAATGTATTGAATGGAGATCTGGAGTGTGTTTTATTGAAATTTATTAATTTAAAAAATTCGAAACGTCGTATATTTTCTAAACTTATTGGAATATAATATAATTTATTGATATACTATATTAGCAAATATATATATATATATATATATATATATATATATATATATATATATATATATATATATATATATATATATATATATATATATATATATATATATATATATATATATATATATATATATATATATATATATATATATATTTTCTAATTATTTCTATGCTAATGCTTAAATTTTATACATACATTATCCTATCATTTCTATGAGTAATTTTAAATTATAGTAGCAATTGAAATTGAACACACTTACTTACATTTTATAATCTGCCAATATGCTTGCCAATGCTTGTACATATTCAAATCTGAGAAAATAAAATATTTACTTTGCGTTCAAGTTACTCAAATGCTCTTGTGCAAATAAAATCATATCAATATGAGCATATTTCTGAATTTAGAAATGTATACAAGCATAATAGAAACATTTGAAATTGTTATATTGCAAAGCACATCAAGAGGAAGAAGAAAAAAAAACATTTTCTACTAATGGCCTTCACCAATGTACTTATCTTTTCTTCATATATATATGTATAAACATACGGACATATGAATAGATATACAGTAAGTACAGAACGTGTACATATGGTATACATCCCTTCTATGTATTCATTCTAGTAAGTACTAAGTACTAATATAATCAAACAAATGCTATTCAAGCTTGAAAATACAATTGAAATATTCTCAAGTGCTTTCCCCATTCTTTCAACTCCATGCAAGTATGCAAATACACAAGTACTCGTATTCAAACACCATCACATCCAATTGCATTTGCAATTACGAATCTATATGAGTAGGTATGTGTATGTGTGTGTGTGTGTGTGCTTTTCAATTCAATATTTATTTCAATTTATGTTTGCATGCAACAACTTCCTTCTGATTCGCCCAGTGCCTTTTCATTTATTACAAATTTGGTTTTACATATTATTTATTGTCTTGTGTTTATGTGGGTGTGGTACTTCGTTTTTTGTTTTGTTGTTACTCATACGTGTGCACGAGTGCAAATACATTTGCATGCAAACATATGTAAATTGAGGGTGGACATAGACAAATGGCATTAGACATTCAAACAGTTTGTATGCTTAAATCTTTGTCGCAGAAATGAAATAAATAGAATAAAATAAAATAAATGATACTTTCCATCTTCATCTGAGGCAGACACGAATGTTCTTCAAGTTGCCAGTAGCAAGTAGTAGTATTAGATGGCATGTTGTATAACATATTCTTTATAGGTAAGACCTTATTACGGCAAACAATAACATTCCATGCTTTTGCTTGATATTGTGTGGGCAAGCATGCGTGCTTATTTAAGCAGAATATAAGCATAAAATATAAACAAATTCACTTGAGACAATTATTTACGAGGGCGGTCCCAGAACTACCCGACCTAACAATGAAAACACAACAAATTTGGGAAAATGTTTTCTTTATTTCTCAACATAATCTCCTTTTAGCTCTAAGTATACACTTTTCCCAGAGATATTCTATAGGTTTGATACCCTGTTTATAGTATGAACTGTCTACCTCATTAAAATAGCCATCTACCGCAGACCATCAACCTCTTCATTGTTTGCAAATCTTCTACCACCAAGCTAATTTTTTCATATTTGGAAATAGAAAATAATTCGAAGTAGCTCATTGATTTTGGTGCATTGTCTTGATGGAAGAACACTTTCTTTTTCACCAAATACGATCTTTTTTCTTTAATTTCATCACTTAAACGCTGCAACAAATCAGCATAACACTGGCCGTTGATTGTTTTTCCTTTTTTCAAGATAATCAATAATAATTATCCCACGTTCATCCCAAAAAACAGACGCCATAACCTTGCCTGTAGATGGAACTGTCTTCGCCTTCTTTGGACACGATTCCCCCTTTCAGTCCACTGTTTTGACTGCTCCTTTGTCTCAGGTGTGCAGTGGTGGACCCGTGTCTTATCCGTGGTTACGAATCGACGCAAAAACTCGGCTTTATTGCTGTGAAACTCATCTTCACGACGTTGTTTTTGTTCTATTGTGAGCACCACAGCGTTTTCATCTCGAAATTTTCGGTCAATATACGATGTATAGCACTTTTTGAAATGCCTGTAATTTCACGTAGCTCACGCACCTTCAGACGGCGATCATCCAATACTATTTTGTGGATTTTCTGAACCGTTTCTGGCACGGGCACCTCAATTAGTTGACCACTACGGTGTTCGTCTTGGCAGCTCGTACGTTTAAACTCTGCCACCCAATATTTTATGGTCGTAAATGAAGGAACAGACTCCTCCAGAGTAAAATCAAGTTCAGCTTTAATATACGTTGGAAAATGCAATTATTGAATTACATAATGGTGACCAATTTTTTCCATTTTTACAAATTCACTGAGATCGTTAACTTTTGATGGCTCCAAAAAAAAAAAAAAACTCAACAACGTGGCGCCTTGAAACTTAAAACATATATTTTATAAGATTGCCATTTTTCATCAAAGTAATTTTTTTTTTTTTGTTCAAACTACTGCCGCCATCTATATGTCAGGTCGGTTAGTTCTGGGACCGCCCTCGTACGTGCAAATTTATTTTCATTAATGTGCATCCATTTAAGTAGTAGTCTATAGCTAATAGTTCATGTTGAAAAAAAAATAACCATAATAATAAAATAGAATATTATGTTATAAAATCATGTGCTTTGCAAGCGGTAATTAAAATTGCATTCAATCAATACTCGTCTACACTTATTCTGAAAACCACTTATTTACGCTATAATGTGAATGAAAGGAAACTTGTTATTTGCTATATAAATGCATGCCATAGATTTATATATATAATAAAATACATACACTTGCCTATACATAATAAAAATATACGAGATATATATGTATATAACACGCTGATAAATGTGGTCATTTCAAGTGGTCAACTTTGAAATGTATTCAATTGCAAAATGCTTCATATTCTCATGCTTATGTATACATATTATTGTGAATTAGTGAAGATGTGATGATACAATATCAAAAAAAAAATAAAATAAAATCAACCAAACAACTGACCAACATGATGTTTGCTATTTAACAGATATATGTACAATGTAGAGTATGCATATATGTGAGCATATGCAGATAATACAATATATATATATATATATACTTCAACAACAGAAAAACCATCACTTCACTCTTTCCACACATTCTATAGAGAATATAAGCTTCTCTTATTGTTTTTTTTTTTGTATTGAATTGCAAAAAGCAAATGTACCTAAATGACATCCAACCTCCTCCCTTTTGATGTATGCGTGTGTAGATATATAAATATGTACATACATACAGTACGTTTGTATGCAGAAAATGTGCATATTGCTGCTTTCATATATATGTATTTACGCCCTGTGTGCAATTCATGCGGAAATGACAATTTTCTAAATCTTTTCATTCATTCTTTACTTCACTTAACTTGCTCTGGCTCACATACGACGACTATGTGTGTGTACAGACAGAATACGTACACATGAGCATATATACGAGTATGTATGTGTATGCACTTGTATTTTACATAAAGAAAATCTATTGAAAATGTTTGCCAAGTAAATAATTTAAGGGCACACCATGCATATATTTATCTTGAAGCTGGAATTGTTGAAACCATCTTTTTACATTCACATTGAAAAGGATTTAAATTAAAATTTCAAATTTATAAGTATTCTTTATTTTTACTTTTAACAAATCTAGATGTATTCTTAAAGAAATAATAAATCAAGAATATAAACCACAAATTCCTATTGAGCTCAAGTTGATTGAAGACTCTTTGGAGCTCTCAGTCTCAGTTGCCTTTAGTCTGAAGGCAACAAGACGTACTACTGACCAACAGAATATTAATTTTAATCGTAAGATTTTAGCTTCTGTCATCTACTTGTACATAAGTGAATACAAGTATCATACTGATTACACTTGAAAATGGTTAAGGAACTTTCTAAAATTAAAAATGCTCAATCATGTAGCATTGGTTTTAGTAATACATATTCTCAAATCACTATCTACTATACACAAAGGAGAGTGCTCTTTATTTCCAATGCCTTCTATGTTCTGTATGTTTACACTCAAGATTCGGTTCAATTAGTTTCAACTGAATTGTACCAAAACAGAATACTTTATCATATTAATGCCAATGGCATATCATATTCTATACAATTGGACTTTTGATGCATCCACTCGAATGAGTAAAAGTCCGAAAATTCATTCAATATCTATTTTAAGATATTCATTCAATTATTTGTGCGAATATATTGAAAATGAATGAAATCTACAAAATTTTAATTGAATTTAATAAAAATAATTAATTGTCTTTTGGGCACAAAAATGTACACATTAAAGTGGGGACAAATTCCAAATGTATGAGTATTTTTTTATGACTAAATATCTTTGAAATAAAATGATCGCTTCCAAGAAGGCACGTACTGTCGGACTGGAGGTCAACATCGCAGAGACCAAGGCCATGAGAGTTAATCACAAAACACAAGCCAACGCAATTTATTGAAAGCTTCTGTTACCTCGTCTGCATTATTACGGCAGACGGCGGAGCTAATGAAGATGTCAACTGCAGGTTAAACAAAGCAAGGACGGCGTTCGGGTGACTGCATGCAGTGTGGGCGAGCACGAGAATCTCCAGGCGCACAAATATTCAGCTCATGTGTGAAGTCAGTATGTCAGAAGTCAGTCAGTACGGAAGTGCATCATGGATGATCTCTAACACCATCACACAAAAGCTACAAACTTTCGTCAACAGATGCCTCCGCATCATCTGTAGAATATTCTGGCCGAACACCATCAGCAATGACGCGCTGTAGAGACTAACGAAAGAAGAACTCGTCCTGTGTCCCTTCAAATATAAAAAGTGCCAATGGATAGGTCACACGCTAAGAAACCCTTCAGATAGTAGTACAAGAATGGCACTAGACTGGAACCCGCAAGGGAGCAGACGTCACGGTCGGCCAAAAAATACTTGGAGTAGGTCGATATTGAGCGATCTAGCCGATGTCAACACAACATGGAATGGCGCAAAAATAACAGCACAGAACCGTGTATGATGGAAAAGTCTTATTGAGGCGCTATGCTCCCGAGAGGAGTGAGCAAGGTGTATGTATAAAAAAAAAGAAGCAAACCTTGACACTGTATGAGTAAGCAAGACCTTTCGCCGTACAAATATAACAATTCCAATTTGCCCTCTCTTTTTCTTCGTTTATCATATCTCTTTATTATGTAAGTTAATTGTTTGGAATGTGGATTTTGGACACATAGCATTTGCAAATTTTTGCGAATGAAAATTCTTGTTAACATCATCGTTATTCATTAAAGTCATCAACTCAGAAAGTCGAAAAAATGAATCAAACTAGAAAACATCGATATTATCGCGACCTCTCTACCAAACTTAAAGAAAGCCTTCGAGAGTATAGAAGTTGCTGCTAGAAGCATCGGGCTGCTAATAAACGAATCTAAAGCAAAAGTACTCGCCTCAACGACATCGGACTCTATCAAGAAAAAAGTGGATGCCAATCTCGCAATAGGTTCGTATAATTTCGCTGTTGTCAGCGGCTTGGACTATCTTGGAGTTAATATCAACAAAAACAAAAACCTGTCATCTGAAATCAGCCAAGATAGATAGATAGGGTGGCTGTCCTGCGACGTAATTTGACCATTTAAAGGCCCATTGCGATAACACTGAAGCTTATCCTTATCCCACTAGGTCCTCTCTAAACCATCCTATGGATTTAATGAACGACATAATCTTGGTTAGTTTTATATTTGCAACTTCCGTGATGGTGTCAAGAGAGTCGATTCCAAACGTATTGAACCTCCACCTGCACAGAGCCATGTACGCGCACAGAAATCAGCCAAAGAATACTGTCAGAAAATCGCAACTATTTCTCCCTATGTAATCATCTCAAGAGCCCCCTGCTTGACTGGAGCACTAGGGTTTCCCTATACCGGACGCTAATAACACCCATGCCTGGTATAAGGAAGTGTATCATGGGTCTTCAGTGAAGCACATAAACAGAGGTTGCTCGCTTTTGAGAGGAAAATCCTGCGGAAAATTTTCGGAGCAATAAATGACAATGGGGTTTGGAGAAAGAGATACAACGATGAGCTACAGCAATTATATGCACACCCTTCGATCGCCACAACCTTAAAAATTAACAAACTCAGATGGACAGATCACGTCTTGAGAGCTGACAAGCCCTATACACCACAAAAAATTCTATTTGGAAAATGCCGCACGGGAAGAAGAAAGTGGCGTCCGATGTGTAAGTGGAGCGATGACGACGCCAACTCCCTGGGTATACGAGCGTGGAGATCGCAGGCACGGAACCGTGAAAATTGGAGACTAATACTGCTTATTTTTTAAGCAAAAAGGGAAATATAAATGCTTTAACAATGCTATTGTAAACAGTTCATATCTAATTGATGTCAATCGATTATTTGTCCCCATTTAATAAAATTGTTATTCCAATTCTGGTCATCTTTGTTGATAACTCGATAACGCAACACAATGAAATTCAGAAATCAAAGCAAGACATATTGATAATATTCAAAATCAAAAAAATTTTATTTCTTTTAACATTTCAAACGATCATTATACAACTAAATGTGCTACAACTTTGTATTGTAGTAAGTATTATAACGCACACACATAACATGTCAAGCCATTGTATTTTGGCATTATAATGATATCCATTGTTTAGTGGTAACAGTTGTAAATTTTTTGTTTTGCACACAATACACGTTGCAAGAATACTCGTAATAATCATAGTAAAACTTGTGTCAAATTCCAAAAACGAAAAGAAAAAGTTGCAAGTATATGAATGTAGTTACCATATAAAGTAGTAAGTAGTACTACGTATACATAATACATAATAACCCTGACACATTTCAAAAATAGTGCATTGCGCACCATCAGAGAATGGAAAATTGCTTTGAACATAGTTTTTTGCAGCATTACTTTTCGCACTGTTTTTTTTTTTATTACACCTATAGTACGTAACTAAACAACAAAAGAAGTCGAAAGTGGGGAAAATAAGCACAAATCACTGTCAAATATACTCATAGTTGATTGCAAAAATTTTTGAAGAAATAATAAAAATACATAAAAGTTGCATATATACAAAGATACGATCTGATAAACAGTGAAATACGAATTTCAATAAAGTACACACAATTGTATGAAACGTACAATATTTCGATGGTGACAGTGACAATGGAGACAGTAGAATCACTCACTCACATCGTGCAACTATGTTGTTCATTTGAAAATGCATAAAAACTAAATGCAAAACCAAACCATCCATACATTTTGAATAGCTAAAATTGGAAAATAATAAATTCTTTTCTTTCGATGCATTCATTCACCCATACACACACACACACACACACGCCCTCAATATTGCATACATTGCATACATTGCATGCAGTACAACCTTGAGCTCCTTTGGCAGCATCATTTCATTGACATGTAGTCAAGAGCTAAAAAGATAAAGATATAGGTAGAGGGGTCGTGGCCATAGAAAATCATTCAATAGACTTTTTTTTGTTTTCTATGCTTTTTATTTATCGATCACGTACTATACATTTTGACATACAAATAGCAAATCAGTCTCAATAGATTTAAATAAAATGCTGCAACAGCATATGAATGCATGACAAAAACAGTGCTAACAGATTGGTGCAAGCAGTTGCAATAAAAGTCAATATTTAAATACAATACTTGACATTATTTGTTGAACTTTCATTTTTAGTATTATACATAACATCATTGTCTATGTAATTTCCAACGGAGAGTACAATAAAATCATATTTTACGAGTTCATTTAATATTAGTCTATGTTTATGGCAATGCAATGACAAAATGATTTCATTATGATTTCATTATTTCCATTCAATTACTTAACGATTTGAATTGCTGTAATCACAATGAAATTGCCATATATTTCTTGTCAAATTCAAAGGAATCTATTGGAAGGAAGCTGAGTGGCTCCCTTTATAATAGTAATATAGTAATAGTAAAGAGTGCATCGAATAAAATTGTCCATTACATTTCTGCCCATACTGTGCTATTGAAAGATTCAAAATCAAACATTTTTAGCTCTGATTTAAATGTCAGAAAATATTATGTGTCAGTTATGGACAATAAAAATATTTTTAACACGAATATGGCAAACGAAGTGGAAGTGCAAGAAAATATTATTAAAATATTTCAATAGCAACCTCACTGGTCATTTAAAAAAATTGCCAAAGAGGTATGGGCTAACCTTAAAACCATTTCTTGCGTTATTAAACGCTTTAAGAAAGAACAGCGATTTGATGGGAAGAAAGGCTCTGGTAAAAAGAAGGGGTGACATGACCGTGAAAAGGCGAAGAACGTTGTGACAATTTTGAAGAGAAATCCAAATATTTCGGAAAGGAAATTGGCGGTGAAGGCTGATTGCTCAGAATCTTTTGTGCGCAGAACTAAGAAGGAAGCTGGGCTGAAGACGTACAAAGTGCAAAAAGTTCCGGATAGAAACGGCGTCAAGAATGAAACCACAAAACAACGAGATAAAATGCTGAACCAAAATTTCGTCAATAAATTTGAATGTTGCATAATGGACGACGAGACTTATGTTTTAGCGGACTTTTCCCAGCTACCTGGCCAGGAATTTTATACGGCCGATTCTAGAGGAAATGTTGCTGAAAAAATCAAAGCCAAAAAAATTACAAAATTCCCAATGAAATTCCTTGTTTGGCAGGCAATTTGCAGTTGCGGCAAAAGGAGCAGCACATTCGTGACATCGGCTACAATAAACAGCGAAAAATATGTGAAGAAATATGTGCTTGCAGAAAAGATTGCTCTATTTTCGCGCCAACATTAAGTGTCCACGTTTTTTTGGCCTGACCTCGCTTCATGTCACTACAGTAAGACTGTTTATATTAAAAAATAATAATTCCAGGTTTCTTTTTTTTCTTTTAAATCTAATAATAATTCTCAAAATAAAATACTGCTATAGCGGTGTTTTCCTTTTCAACCGTGAAAAGATTCGTGATGTTGTTTCGGATTGGGGGGAACTGAAATATTGTTCAATTTGATTTGGGCACATGTATCTCTCCTCGTAGTAAATGTTATGTGGGTTGATCTCTCGTCTCCTTAATTTTCAATCGCCAATTCTTTAACCGAGTAGAAATTCGATCCATACCGATTTGGAGCTTGAATGATACTACTATGGGGCTCGTTCCAGTCGTGATAATAGCAGTGTCATCGGCAAAAGTTCCAGTGAGAACATCATCAATTGTAGGTAAATCGGAAGTAAAAAGCATGTAAAGAAATGGACCTAACACACTGCCTTGTGGAACTCCGGCTTGGATTGTGTAAAAGGGTGTCGTTCATTTACGTAGAACAGCCGTTTATGAAGATATGCTTTTATATGTAAATAAGCGTTCAGAGGCAACATCTTTTTTGCTTTGAATAATATGCCTTGGTGCCATGCCCTGTCTTGGGCTTGAGATATATCCAAAAAGACTGCTGAGCAGAATTCTTTTCTATCGAACGCTATTTGAATTTTTTCAACCAGCCTATGGAATTGCTTAATTGTGGAAGGCTTTTTTCTAAAGCCGAATTGGTATCTTGAAATTAATTTTCTGTGCTCAATTATTATCATTAGATGTTGCAGGAATAAATTTTCAAATTATTTTTATTATTATTATTATTATTAAGGCTATGAAGCACCGCTACCTGAAGATCTTTTTTGCAGCCTTATTCCCTAACTAGCAGATCTCAAAATTATTTATAAATCTTGTGACTGCTGTGGGATTGATTTTAACTAGGTCCCTGGAAACTATGAATGCGTTGCCTAGGTAGTTTAGTCTGCGTCTAGCTACAGCTGGGCAATTTCAAAGAACATGTTCTGCTGCTTCCTGCTCTTCAAGACAGAGTCGGCAGAGATCATTGTTTACCACACCCATTTTCATCATCTGATAATTAAGTTTACAATGACCAGTTAAAAAGTTCAGTGTACACCTTGATGTCTTTTTTGCTGAGGTTCAAGAAAGCATCTACCTTAATGTGTTCAGGGTCAATGGATCTTTTCTACAGTCGCATGCCTGTTTGGGCTCTCCAGTAATCGGTTAGACTACTTTTTTCCTCTTCACATATTAACAGTAGCTTCATGAACAGCTACTGTTTACCCCGCAGAAGGGTTCTGAGCCTATGAAAAGAGTGTCTGCTCCCTTTTTGGCCAGTGTATTTGCCATTTCATTTCCTGCATACCCCTCGTGTTCCGGTACCCATATTAGAGTCACAGATTTCCTCTTTACTAAGGTATTAAGGAGTTCAAAGCATTCCCAGACCAACTTAGATTGGAACGAGAAATTCATTAGTGATTTTAGAGCTGCCTGACTGTCTGAAAGAATGTATATATTGGTTCCTCGAGTGCCCCTACGCAGACGTAGACCTCCGCCTGAAAAATGAAAGCTCTTCTTCCCATTGCAACTGCCTTCCTCAAATTTGGCCCTACAATTTCAAATACTTTCGACATGATTGGCAGGAGAGTGATAAGTCGGTAAGACTTTACTTCTTCGCCTGGTTTCGCTGGCTTGAGAACTATCTTGACCTCAGCCACCTTCCACTGGGCCGGGGTGATATTTTTCATTAAGTAAGTTTATGCATAATTTTATCAAAGAATGTCTCGATTTTCTCAAAAACTAACAAATTGGCAATTAAATCAAAATAATATCATTTCATTTCGAATATCATTTCACAGTATAACATACAATTTATTTAAATATAAATATAATCAACACTTGTTTAATCTCATAATTTTATTGTAATTGAGGAGCTGTACTCTCCTCAGAGCTTATAACTGTATATGTACAATTTTCAATTGTCAAAGTAGAGAGACTCTTTGACCTAGTCGTTTTTTTTTGAAGGCTTAATCATGTTAGCTTCTGCAATAACTTTGTAAACAAGTACAAAAACACTTCACTTAAAGTTAGCAAAGGCAAAAACTAAAAAAAAAAAAAAAATTGTGTTGTAAAAAAGATTTGACGCTGTATAAAATACGTGTGCGTTTCAATTGCACTGCACAAATTTACAAAGTCAAAAGAAATATTTTGAAATGTATTTACAAAATACATGGGGGAGAATAGAAAAAAAATATATATATTTCTTAATTTTACTAAAATATTGTACAAATACTTGTTCACTAACGTTTAGAGCACGCTTCAAGCAAAATCTCTTGCTCGCTCTCTCTCTCTCTCTTTGCACTATTGCACTTTTATTTTTGACGGAAGAAACTTTTCCTTACATCTTAGAATGTACATATTTACCGATGTAGGTAAGTACGAGTAGTGCACCACAGTGCGAGTTGAAGCTTTACAAAACAGCTTCGTTATATTGCATTTTACCCCCATTCGATAGTACATACCTTTTTGCTTGCAATCACCATATACTTGTGCTCGTATAAGCACAGAACGTTAACGTTGAAAGGAATACACGTAGAGATAGGTTGCTATTTGAGAAGGAAATTCTTTTTAATTAATTCGAAAAATAAGCAATTATTCAGTTTGTTTGACTACACTGTACTCGCATAATGGAATTGGAAGTTACAGTTTTTTTTTTCATATTTAAAGAAGAAATATTTTCCTATATAATATGACAGTTTAATTTACACTCGAAAACAGACAAGTAACTATCAAAGTAATCAAGATATTTAATGCGGCGAACACTTGTACGTGGCATAACTTGTGAAACAACAAAAAAAAAAACGATACCAGCTTCGCTAAAGGTTAACGCATTTGCCATTTGCCATTATCTTAAATAGCGCCTCAGGCTAATGAAGTAGTAGATACTTGTCAGGGGATGGAGTACTGTGAGAACCTTTGAGCAGTTCTTGCTTTGTATGGCACGTGCTTGGTAACGAGAAAAGCACTTTGAAGTCCACTTAAAAAAAAAAGAAAATTGGTACAAAGAAATTCTCTAACGAAAACATAAATTTAACTGCAACAAGATTAACAACGGAAACAAAAATGTATGCACACATATTAAAGCAAAACCACAGATACCTGTGGAACAACGAAATAATAATGTAAAAATGAAAATATCAAATTCGTTTTAACTGTCTATTGAAATATTGTACTCATCTGTCTGGAAGCGATTGCTGCATTGTATTTCAATTTAAATTGTTTCTTCGAAATTATTTTTATTTATGCTTATAATTGGAAGTAAATTATCTTTAAGCGGCGCAACAGTTTCACATCATTTTACAAAATATCAGTGTGAGCTGACTTGTATTTAAATAATTCGTTAATTTGTAACATAATTCGGCCATCTTGAATTCAAAAGAAATATATTATATTTCGAAATGTCTAAATTATGAAAATTCATGCTGTAGCCTTTGCAATAACTGACAAATGAATTGTTTCAATAATAATTGCTTTTTTGTGCAACAATTGCATAAGTAGCTTCTGAAGAGACATTCTTTCTGCTTGAGTTTTTCGATCAAATCAAATATGCTACATACTTGTTATTCTTCTTCTTCTTCTTTGGTGACCATAACAACCGATGATCGATTTAGGTCAAACATATAATGCGGCGCCAGTCTTCTCTGTTCTTCGCTTGCTGGAGCCAATTGAATATTCCAAGCGCCGACAAGTTAACCAGCACTTGGTTCTTCCAACTGACGTTTGGTCTTCCTCTTCTTCTGCATCCTCCAGCGAGTGCCAAATGAAATGCCCTCTTCGCTGAAGCGTCTTCTTCCATTCGCTGGATTTTGATTCGCCTGATTACGTGAATGTCAGCGAACAGCTCACACAGCTCATCGTTGTACCTCATTCGGCATTCGCCATCAACGCGAATAGGTCCGAAGATCCTGTGCGTTCTGCGTTCTCTCGAAAACTGCAAGCATCCTCTCATCCGTGATGGAAATTGTCAGGAATAATGAGGGACTTGTAGAGTGTGATTTTCGACCGTCGAGAGAGGGCTCGACTACTCAATTTCTTACTCAGCCCAACGTAACACCTGTTAGCAAGATTTATCCTGCCCATGATCTCCAGGCTGACGTCATTACAATTGTTGATGCTGGTTCCTAGTTAGACGAAGTCCTTCACTACCTCGAAAGTGTAATGGTCAACCGTGATGTGTTGTCCAAGACGCCAGGACTCTTTCTTTGTAGACACTAGGTACTACGTTTTGCCCTCGCTTACATACTTTTTCTTACTAGTTTGAAAACTGAAGTGCTGTAAAAATTCACTTAAAATGGACTTCAGATCAAGAAAATCTAGCAATATTTTCATGACTCTAAAAGATGTGCTCATATTCGTACTCATTACATATTCCTCTACAAATATACAACACAATATATTAATATTGTATGATATTTAGCCATAAGAACATATGTGTGTGTATATACGTAATAACGCCCACATGCATGACCATCTACATGTGTACATTAAGGTGGTCCAAAAAAAAAATTTACCCAAACAACTGGTTATGCAATCTAAAATCATTTCAAGTTCAAATTAGCTCAAAAAAAAAACATTACAAGCTTCAGTTGACATAGCAACAGTAGCTTTTGATAAAAAAATTACCAAAATTTGTGTAAATTTCAAAGAGATTCAGTAGCGTACAGACAGTGTGATTGAATACCCTGTATTTATTGAAAATTGAAAATTGAAAATTGATATTAATATTACAAATACTAATAGGAAAAAATGGAGAGGGTGTCCCGTTATCTACAATGAACAATTTCCCCCCATACATATATTGGACCACCTTAATATATATTTGCTTACATATAGGCCTATACATATATACACACATATGTAGGTATATATATGGGCTTGTGCGCCATCATCAATTTATATGAACATATTGTATTTCGATGAATAATAGAAAAAGTGGGAATATCTCGAAAAAAAAATCTTTTTAAATATTAATTACATACAAGTCAATATACTCATATGTATTCAAGTATGCATGCATACAGCAAAGTATTCGTTAAAACGTACCTTGTCCGGCAATAGTCAATATTTACTATATGGCAACCAATATAAATATATTGCATACACATTAGGGATGTTCATAAAAAAATTACTTTTACAATGGGATCAAAATTTATATGTAAATAAATTAGATTTCCGAAACAAATTTTTTTCAGAAAGTGTTGTTCATTTAAAAACAAATTATGAGAATTTATCAGATTTTTTAGAGAAAAAATTATTCGGTAGTGAAATAGTAAAAAAATCAAAAACATAGTTTTGTATTACTTGATCTATCTAACTATATTGAAATCAAAAACTAATTATATTAATTTAAATTCTGTGCCTAAATATTGCCGAAGACATGTTCAGTACTTTGAAACTTATTTTTAATTTATTGTATATTTGAATTACCATCACTATAAGTTCCTATATCACCCACTCGAACAGAGGGCCCCAATAAAACATTTTTATCTGGTCCTATTTTCTGCCAACACTTTTAGTTCATTCCACGATTTTCAAGATTTGTTCATTTCTTTTCGCAGCACTCTTCTCTGCGTCTTAGAGCGACCCTTATTACAGTAGCCTTGAGGAGTAAAATAAAGAATGTCTGTCCCAGGCACCCGCCATTTCCGCAATTTTATATAATTGGCTATTGGTTCTATATTGCATTTTTTGTACAGGTCGGTATTACTAATAATCTTTGGCCACCATACCTTAAGAACACGTCTGAGACATCTATTAACAAATCTATGGATTTTTTACCAGTAAGAGAATCAGTTACAACCTAGGCATAGTTGAGAGTATGCAGCTGTTATTTTGATAATTCTAATCAGAATATCTAGGACCCTGTAAGTCTTCTCACAGATTGTTAATTAATGCTCAGCAAACACATTCCACCTACATTCATAAAGATCCATTACTTCAATGTGGAGTCATCTTAGTTCCTTCACCGCGGGGATGATGTAGTGTGCTGCATTGATATAACGTTCTAAAATTCCCATTGTTAAATGTGGTGTGTATTTTAAACGATGATTAATTACGATGACTATTAAGATGGCTTTTTGAGTTTTCTGTTATAAATGAATTCTAAAGTCGTCTAAAACCGATGTACAGGTGGCCGAAACATTACTTTTATTCTTTGGAGATTTTTCAATCTGGACTTTCTCATCGATTATATACACAATATAGGTGCTCAGTAGGATCTATCGTCCTTCAATGACTATGGAATGTGTGTGGATACTTCAATATAAGTCTACCTACTCATGTAAACGTTAGCTGTAACATCATATACTTAGATATTTACCAGGATTGGTCATTGAACCTTTCCAAACACTCGCAATGTCACTAAAAAGACCTTAGGCACTCAATATTTATGGGCAATTCGGTGGCAATTTTTAAAATAAAATATTTTCCCATATAAAATATTTTCGTGCATTTTTATGAGAACCTCAAAATATATTCAGTCGAATACCGAAATATCGCAGAATAAACTTTTTGTTTTTTTCTTCAAGTCAATATTCAATATTCAATATTCTATTTGGACATCACTAATACAAACATCTGATTGTGTATGTATAAACATACTCACCTTAAAAATGAAAATGTTGCGTGCCAAAAACATGTAAATGCTTGTAAATACCAAAAAAGGAATTCTTTTGACGGTCAAACATGACCTTTGCTATTTTGACGTAATGTGGATATATTTAGTATTAAATGCTTTCCAGAAATGTATCTACTCAGTGGGGAAAATATCAGTAGTGGTGAGAGAAGATTTAAGCAAACTTTTCTATGAAATAATTTTAATCCTTCAATGAATTGTACATAATATTGCAATGCCAAAAGTACCAAAATGCATATTGGAATATATTTTCTTTATTTGAATTACAATTAATGCAGAATTACAGAATTTGTACTTCTCATAAAAAAAAATATTATTTACAAGCATAACAAAAAAAAACAAATATATCAGGTATAGTAAAAAGAAATCCATTATTTTTTCAATAGATGACTTTAGTCATCTGTATCTGGCGTTATATAAGTGCAATCGGGTTAAGCTAGATGACGGTAGAAAGATAGAATTTCATACTAAATCAACTATTCAGGCAGTTTTGTGATTGCTCGACTCAGTATTGCTTGAGCACGTGTCAAAGATGGACACCAGTAAAGAGAAAATAGGCCATATTTGACAGTTTTTCTTCGATAAAGGCGAAAACTCAAGCCAGACGGATCAAAATGTGAATAGTGCTTATGATCCTGATACTGTAACAGCCAATCATGTGCAATTTTGGTTTCCTTGATTACGTTCCGGTAATTTTGGTATCAAAGATGCAAGGCCAATTGTCGAACGACCATCATGTAAGCACTGTTACTATTGCCCAGGAGCTAAACATAGCACAAACAACCATTTGGAACCATTTAAATAAGTCTGGATACAAAAAGAAGCTCGATGTATGGGTGCCACACGAGTAAACGCAAAAAAACCTCATGGACCGAATTTCCATTTGCGAATCGCTGCTGCGAATAGCAACAAAATTGATCAATTTCTGAAGCAGATGGTTACTGGTGACATCGTCAACCGAAAACGGTCGTGGTCGAATCGCGGTGAGCCGGCGCAAACGGTTGCCAATCCAGGATTGACGGGCAGGAAGGTTTTGTTATGTGTTTGATGGGATTGGCAGGGAATCATCTACTATAAGCAGCTCCCCTACACTCAAACTCTTAATTCGGACCTGTACTGTCAACAATTGGATCGTCTGAAGGAAGCAATCGCCCAGAAACGGCCAGCTTTGGCCAATTGGAGAGGAATTGTATTCCATCACGACAACGCCAGGTCACACACATCGATAGTGGCTCGCAAGAAGCTCCGAGAGCTTGGTTGGGAGGTTCTTATGCATAGTCCGGACCTGGCACTAAGTGATTTTTACCTGTTCCTGCTTGTGAAATTCGATTGTCCCAGTTTCTTTGCCAATAGGGACGAGGGTTTCTATGAGAGTGGCATTATGAAATTACCTTCAAAATGGCAACAAGTTATCGAACAAAACGGTGCATATTTGACCTAAATTGTATCATTCTAACTATGCTAAATAAAACCTTCAATTTAATGCAATAATAATGGATTTCTTTTTACTAGACTTCATATTTCAAAATATCATCACAAAAAACATATTTATATTGATTCCGAGTCCATTCCAACAAAAATTAATAATAACAATAACAAATAATAAAAAAAAAATATCCATTTAAAATCACTTGACCCTATTTTATACGCATATATATATATTTTATAGGTGTACATATGAGAAAATGGTTTGAAAAACAAGTGACAACTACAAATGTACCTAATAATAAACATGAGCAATGAGCATTGGCTTGGTGTTAATGCGCGAATTTATGCTTGATTTTACTAATCCACTATGTTGTATATATATTTCGTACCGAATTACAAAACATTGGTTAATTAGCAAAAAGCAAAATAACAAAAAAAAAGGAATGAAAAACCAACAAACAACTAAAAAATATTTATACCTTTTATTATTATCTTTGACATGTGCTCGTAATTAAACGCCTTTTGCTTGAACATGAAAACAACACATACTCGTAAGAACCCAAGAAAATAAATAAATACAAACAAACAAACAAACAAACAACAATTACCAGAAAATATTGTAGTAAGTTCGTGAAGAAGCAATTATAAGGTATATATTTACAATACGTATACAATTGCAAATAAATACAGGTTACATACAAGAATTAGGCTGCCTCTACCAAATGGCATTGACAGAACAAATTCATTCATCTCCCCTATCGTATTTGCCACGTTTTTTGGCATAAATTATTATTTGATTTGTTTGTAAATTTGCAAAAATACTTAGTAGCATTGTTGTTGTTGTTGTTGTTGTTGTTGTTGTTGTTATTATTATGATAATATCCTTAAGCTTTGTTAATATTCGTACATAAATTTTACGCACCATATACAAGTACACAACAGTCACACACACACACACACACACACACAGTAATACACAATTTCTTTTGATTCCTCAACCAACAAAGCACACAAGCAGGGCGAATAACAATCGTCATAAGAATAAACGATATATAAACCCACCAACCCAAACAACAACAACAACAATAATAATATGAGCATTAAAGTAGTTTTATTATATTTTATGAAAATGTTTCTCGTTTATGATTTTAAGTACGATTGCGTATATATACGCATTCAAATAAGAATACCATAATTCCTGTCTTTAGGTAGAGAAGAAGGTATTTTATTTAAATTTTTTTTTTTTATTTAGTTGTTGTTTTGAATTTATGATAAAAGATTGTAATATCATTGAATTTATATTATATTATTTATATTATGAATGTATGTATGTAGTATTAAACATATGTACAACTATGTTTGCATATTCTATCTCAATAATTTCAAAAGCAATCTCTTCAAACTTAGTGTTATTGGTGCGCACAAAAGCAACTGATTTAGAGATTCTACATTGAGAATAATTTACTTGTCCCATTTAATATATGCTAGTTTCATTCTATAAATATATTTGGTAGCACAACTCTATTCGACCGATTTCTTTTTTTTGCAGGTTTCAAGCATTTTTTATAACAATATGAATTTATACATTATTGAATATATTGTCCATCATTAATACTGCTTTTTCCCATATTTCTGATAATTTTCGGATACCATCTCAAACAAACGATGCGTCTTTTGATGTGAGCCCCAAATCGACCCAATATTTGACTTCTTCGAAAGAATTGCTGCTCAATCAGGCCATGAGCCATTGATCAGAGCAGGAGACACGATGTCTGGAGAATAAAACGGGTTGGGTAGGACCTCCCATTTCAGCGTTTGCAAGTATGTTTTTTTGACTTGTCCCGGAACATGAGGTCGAACGTTCTCATGCTGCAAAATTACTTTGGCTTGTCTTTCACCAATTTGCCGTCATTTTTTTGGCAGTGCTTGACTCAGACGCATCATTTGCTGTACGTTGCGATCCCCGATAATAGTTTCGTTCGTTGGTTGGAGCAGCACATAATACACCACACCAAGTTGACCCCACCAGATACACAGCATTACCTTCGAACCATGAACCTCCACAGCGGCCATCGAGGGTCATGCTAATAACATTGCGAACAACAGCTCCCTAGATACGCTCGAGCCATTTTGGCGCAGCTAAGATCTGAATGGAGCGTCTATCCGAACTGCTACATTCACCGGCTTGCTGATACAATTCCAAACCGATGCTCGCGGTGACAACAGAGCCCGCAAGACACCCTTCATCTTTTCGCCTGTCCCAGTAGGTCTACCAGTTTGGCCTCCTCTGCACTGTGGACGTACCCCCTGGAGTCTGCCGTCTTCCTGGGGCTGGTCGATGTGAACAACAACAACAACTCAAGCTGACTTACATACATATTCGTAATGTTGAAATCGTTTTCTGTTACAACAACAACAACCATGAATATTGGATTTAAGAGTTGACGTTGATGGTTGGGCTGGGTTTAACACATGATCTTTTGCACTTGAGATTATCATAATGGACCCATTTTTCAATAAAAATAAAAATATGTGGCACATAAAGCCCCAAAGGGCTCATTGGCCGAGCTTCTCTTCCATTACTGTTGTGCGTCTTAAATTGGTACAGTATTAGAAGGAACCTACTTATTTTAGCCGGTTCCGAACGGCAGAACATTGTGACATCACTTTTTCTGAGCTTTTCACAGAGTTCTTTCAGAAGCTCTTTCATGGCAAGTTGTTACTGTCGGAAGAATTGCCAATTGCTTTCCGACAGGTGGGTACCGTTCGAAAGAAAAATCTTATCGATATTAAATTTGTTATGCAATAGCCGGGGATTGAACCAAGACCTACAGATCAGAAGACGAACACACTAACCACTGAGCTACGGCACCCACTTTCAATATCAGTCACAAAACGAGGAAAAAAACTTAATTTTTTGCCTCTCCGGCAGCAGTTGGCATGTGAAAAATCAAATTTCAATATCCCTTGTCTTCAATTCATATGGCATCCAATATCCTTGGTTTTGAATCATTCCCAAGGCTTTTAAACGTCTTGAAGTGGCTTGTTGAGTGACTCCCAACGATTCTGCATGTTGTTCTTGTATTTGACATGAGTCTTCACTCAGTCAAACCTCGAATTCTTCATTTTCAAACTATTTTTGGGCTGACCAAGTCGAGGTTTGTCATCAACACTAATTCACCACCTTCAAATATTCACCATAAACTTCCAGAAGCAATTTATTGATTTCAGTTGCACTTTTCTTCCACTTAAAAAAGCAAATTAACAAATTATCTTTATTTAACACAAGTTCGGACATTTTCGATGCAACATTGATATTGACAAATTGTCAATAAAATTATTATGCAGTTACAATTTGAATAAAATGTAGTCCAAAAGTTAGTGTGTTGTGTGGGTAATGTTGACTCCAAAAAAAAAAAAAAAAACAATGAAAAACATCGGTGACTCATCGAGTGCTGGCACAATTCGCGTTTATTTACGACCTTATGGAACACATATGGTATTTTGCTATGTAGTCAAATAAAAATATAATTATTGGTTCGAAATTTGCCGTGTCCATTATTTGTGATGAAATGTATGATGAAATGTATGATGTTGCATGATCAGCCATACGCATGATGCTTCGATGGTGTATGCAATTTTTATGTATTTTTTATTTTTGTGAAGCCTTACAGTGAGCATAATTAGTTGTAAGGGATTTCTGTCATTTCAATGTCTGCTTTCCACTGTGAGCCCTGTGGTCTTACATCCATATCAAACGAATAAAACATATTTGAATGTATTTCTCTAATTGAATGAATGTGGCAAATAAAATAGAGATTATAATCTACTTAAATAAATAATAATAAAAATAAACAATAGTAGTTGTAACATTTTTTTTTTTTTGAAATTCGATGCAACAAAAGCATAATTTTATGTACGTCCTTTGGGTGTCCTTTTCTGTCAACAAAGAATATGTCATTTCACAAATTAAAATATTTTCTTATTTTCAATGTTGACATACTTCTTAAGATGACAATTGACTTTGTTTTTTTTTTTTTTTTTCTTTTTATAAATTATAACAATTGAGGAAAGAAGATAATACAAAATTTGAAATGCACATAAAAATACTTTTTTTATATATTTTTGGGGAGATTGTTGTTGTTCTTCATTTTCAATATGTAAGTATGATAATAAAGCAATTTAAGTAAATATGAATATAATAAGCAGACGTAGGCAAAACATAAAATTTTGTATACATACTATTGGGAATAATATATGTCATTAAGTTGTGGTGGGTAAGCGCTTTGATAATTTGACGCTCAATTTACTCACACTCCAGAAGCACATTCGCATTCATTAATTATATATAAAAGAAAGTAGTAAAAAATAAACTTCAACATTCTCCCTTTCTCTTCACGCGGTTTGATTATGCTGGTACTCGTACAAGAAAGCATAATTCCATACAACTCATACGCCCGGTAGAACATTTACATAAATACGTACATACAGCGAAAGAAACATGTGGAAACACTAAAGAAGTTATGCAGCAGCTTCTGTTTTACATTTTTATGAATTTTCATATAAAAATTGCGCCCCGCACACACACACACACACACACATACACACATACACGTATATAAAATGTCACATTGAATGATTGAAAGAATGCGGCAGTAGCAACGGCTCTACAGATATCTTATTTTTTTACGTTGAAATTACTCGTATTATTATTAGAGAAATTTGTATAGAGAAAAAAAATTGTTATTTTATTTTAATAGCTCACTTTGTTTGTGTATATTTTTTGGCTGTTGTTTTAATGTCATAATTTTTAATGCCTTTTACCTGTGCGCTAATGCAGCAACGCAACATATTTGATTAATTTGCTTCAAATAAACATCTGTACATACGTACGTACGTACTTACCTAAAAGCATTAGCAGCAAGAATAGCAATTGTGTGCTGAATAATAAACAGCAACAACTTAAATAATCCATCAACATTATGGACTTGTTTTTCTTCGTTTTTTTGTGTGTATCACTTTTTTTCCAGTATAATTTTTTTTTTTTAAATTTATCGTCTTAATCGTTTTCCAAGTGGAAATCTGAAAGAGAAATATTCAAAAAATAAATATATAGTCTGCATTTCATTACAAGTAGATTAAGAATGAATGTTTAAGAATTAAGAGTATGCCTTAAAATTTAAAAAAATTTTAAGATTTCACATGAAAAAATCTTATTTAAATTTTCAACTTTGTTTAACTTAATTATAAGCAACAAAAAAAAATATAAAAGACAAAAAAATACAGACAATAACAAGAGTTCTCTATCTAATTTACATTGATGACCTTCCAACGAATGAATGAGTGAACGTGTTCATACTACTAATAAACATGGTGTATATGGTGAAACACTAATGTATATGTATTGTAAAAATATTGCAACCATACAAGATGGCATCTCATATTATATGTATTATATAGAAGTACATGGTAGTAGCAGTGACAAGGAGAATGATGATGATGATGATTATGATGATGATGCTGATGACCTACTTTCCATAGGCATATTCTTTAACTATTCATAAAATTGAGATATTTCAGCATCCCTTTCCTCACTACTATTTTCTCAACCTTCCTGCTCACTTGCAAAATTGCACTTGACTTGTATTTATTCCCTTATCCACTATGCTGCTACTCAATTGAAACTATGTTGGTATTATATTTTCAATTTCAATTCATACATTAAGTAGTAACTGCTTCTGAAGTGCTTTGTTTAATATTTTTATTTTTTTTTTATTTTTTTTGGTTTGTCATTCTAACAATAACAATTTTCTCATTTTCCCTTTCATTGCATTGTTTCAGTTTATGTAAATATTTCCCATGTGTAGTAATCACTTTTTAATACTGCGACTATAAACAGTTCAAAAAATTAATAAGAATAATTATTTATTATTTTTTTATTTAAGGGTAATCATAGATAAAAAATCTTTGATATCGCTTTTATTCTTCTTTTGATTATTTGACTAGTATGACGTTTAATTAAGAATTATAAATAAATTGTTTTTTTTTTTTTGTTTTTGTTGCAACAAATTATTGAATTTTACAGAAGAGCATAATTTTTAAGCTTCTGTTGATTGATAGCTTTGGTATAAACACAACAATTAATTAATATTTAAAGTAACCATTCTGACATTCACAGTTATGGAAAAAAATAAACAAGCATTTTGAAAAACTATTTTCCAAAATTTTGAGAGTATATTTGAAATTTCTAGTATACAGTTTTTATTGCTTAAAACATTTTCTGATATTCTCTGATGCTGAATAATGTGATTTGAAAACAGCTTATTCATCATGAATTGCTTCATACGATCTAAAATCTACTTAAGAAATACCAATCAAACATCGTGTATACAATTTTTGTTTTAATTGAACACTTTTGATAATTCATTAGTGGTCAAACCTCTTTACACATACATTTGTATATTCTTCGTGTTGAATGAAGATAATATTGTACCTACATATATGCTATATTGCCAAAAATTCTATGTAAGCTATGTTGCCTTTCTTATAAATATATTTATAATTACAATATTATTTATTATTTTTTTGCACCATTTTCATCATCCCCTCTTATCTACCGGTATTTATTACCATTTGTAATCCAATTTTTTCAATATAACATTTATTAGCGTGTTATTTTGGTTGGTATGACATTCATTTACATTTCATAGCATAGCATGCACGTATGTATGCACAGGGTGATTTTTTAGCAAAATTCCTTTTCCACTTTTAATCGGAAAATTGTGTTCAGCGACAAAGCTCATTTCTGGTTAAACGGATACGTGAACAATCAAAATTGGTGTGAAGGGCAGCGAGAAGCATTGCAATAACTGCCAATGCATCCCGAAAAATGCACCGTTTGGTGTGGATTATGGGCCGGTGGCATTATTGGACCGTACTTTTTCAAAGACTTCGAAGGCACAGGAACGTTACTGTGAATGATGAGCGCTACCGTGCGATGATTACAAACTTTTTTTTTTTACCAAAATGGAAGAGCTGGACTTGACATTATTATACTGACATGTGGCTTCAACAAGACGGTGAGAGGCGAGTTCGGTAAACAGTTTATTTCACATTTGCGACCGGACAATTAGCCGCCTAGATCGTGCGATTAACGCCTTTAGACTATTTTTTGTGGGACTATGTTAAGGCTCATGTCTATAGCGACATGGAGAGCAAGAGTATGCCTATTTGAGGCGCAGCCGCGATCATCATTTACATGAAATTATATTTAAACGTTGAATTATATAGATCATTCTATCGATTCAAATAAAGATTTCATACATTTCTCTAAATTTTATGTGTTTTTTTTTTTTTTTGTCAATCAAATCCAAAGGCTCTTAAAAAATCACCCTGTATATTGTACATCACAGCTCTCTTTTATAAGCTTAGCGTATAGCAACAAGTAAATAATACAAATAATAAAAATATCTTCCAAAAAATTGTACATTTGCATCATGTTGGCGATGTTTTGTTCTAGTTTTTTCCTTTCGCTACTGCTACTTTTCATTATGTGCTCTGGTAGAGCAATTGAAATGTTTTCAATAGGTGGTTGTGAAACGAATATACAATTTTAGAATTTTTTTTTTTTTTCGCCAATGTTATTCAAATCAAACAGAGGGAAAAAATCTATTTACTCGTACATATGTGTGAGTACATAAATAAACTAATATTTGTATGTAGCAACATACGAGTATTTAAAAATCTCCTTACAGTCGGCTGGGGCCGACCAAACTATACCCTGCATATGTAGATTTATATATAAAAAGTTTACTCGAATATCCAACTTTTCTTTTATTTCCACTTTTCGAGAAACAATTTTTGCATATACTACTAATTTACACCCGAAATATGGTTGACTTTGACGAAGTAAAAGGATTTTAAGATAATTCCGAGGCTTAGTAAGGGAGCTATATAAAAAGTGGGCGTGGCTTACCACTTTCTAGTAAATCCAATTAATTTTTCAATGTTAATCCACACCTTAAATTTGGTGTCCTACGTTGAATAGTTTCTAAGTTATGGTGGTTAACATTTTTGTTTAATTTCCTCAACTTTGTATGGGAGCCCCAATAAGAAGTGGGCGTGGTACGCTGATTTTTCGCCAAATTATTTCCGACTACGATATTAATTTAAGTGTCAATTATGGTTATTCTAGACAGAAGATTGCCGAAGTTACAGCTGTTTCAATTTAAAATTTGTATGGGGGCTACGATAAACACTGGGCGTGGTGCGCCCATTTTCTGTGAGCCTAGTTGCTCGTACAATACTAATCAACACCTTAAATCTCGTTATTCTACGCTGAATAGTTTGCATGTTATAACCGGTAACATTTTTTTTAATTTCCGCAACTTTGTATGGGAGACGCAAAAAGGAGTGGGCGTGGCACATTGATTTTCTGCCACATTATTTCTGACTGCCGTGTTAATCTAAGTGTCAATTATGGTTATTCTAGACAGAAGATTGTAGAAGTTACAGCAGTTTCAATTTAAAAGAAGTACAGACACTTTGTATGGGAGCTACGCTAGAAAGTAGGCGTGGCTCACCCACTTTTGGCGAGGTTATATAGTAGTATAATGTAACTCTATGAGCGAAATATTGTTGTTCCAAGTGGTATATTATGTGAGTTATAGCAAGTTAAAGATTTTGAAAATTTCGAGGTTAGTCGCTTTGAATGCTTGGTGTGGGCGTGGTTATTGACCGATCATGCCCAATATCAATCCCCTCCGTACCCTTGGATCGTAGATTACTTATGCCAAATTTCATCGAAATAGCTCAATATTTACTCAAGTTATCGTGCGAACCAGCCAGGTGACAGACAGACGGACGGACGGACGGACATCGTTAAATCGAAAATTTAATCGACGCTGATCACGAATATATATCTATGTCTATATCTCCGGAGATTCCTTCAAGTGGACACAAACATCTGACCGAAATGAATATACCATGCATATTGCATTATGCAGGGTATAAAAATTGGAGAAAGTATGATATTTTCCTTTTGCACATATTGTATATTTTTATAAACGTACATACATGGATTAGAGATGTCCACATTAAAAAAGAAATAAATATTTTTTTGGGAATATTGTTGAAAGAATCACTATTTTCCATTTTAAACACGGTGTATTTCGTGTGAGATTCCATTCACTATGACGCCCAGTCAATTTCTATCAAAGGCGAAAATTGTGTTGCTGTGCCTGTTGATATGTTGACTACACTGCATTTCATTTTGAACGTGAACGTTTGTATTTCGGTATTAATGTTACAATTTCGCTTAATGCTGGTTCTTCACATGGACCAGTCATGTATCAATCAATTTGTCGCAGGACAGTAATGGCCGATGGACTTGTTAAAAACGAAAAATAAAAAAATGAGGATACTTAAAAATCATTCATTAAAAAAAAATATTTTTTCTTATTCATCTTATTCATCTTATCCTCCCTTGTCAAAATCCTGGTTACGCCACTGCCGTAGGGTATATTCACTTCTTATTTTAATATATTGTGAAATTTACCACATATATCATAATAGTCTAATGAAGACGGGATATAAGACTAACATATTCCACATAAAAATACAATGCAACATTTTTTGCGACACCTTTCTTTAAAAATATTTGCATATGTTTCACATTATTGTGTGTAATGAAACCAATAGTTGACCACACTAAAGCCATAAAGCTCGTCTTAAAAAAATCAATTATTGATCAGTTCTGATAGAAATACATATTTGAGAATAAAATCCAAAAGGTTTGCTTTGTATTGTAATTTATATGGCAGAATTAAACTCCACAGAGCGCTAGAGTATGCCACGTGGAGTGTTGAATGCCTACTTTCAGGGTATCAAACAATATAAACGTTTGTTATATTTGTAGTTAATACTTAGGCATTAAACGAATCTTTTGGGACCTGAAATTTATTTGGCCAATTATGAAAAATTAACGCCATTAATTTTGTAGTGAACTTTTTTCTTTATTTATTTTGAATGGCTCCACGCCGAAGCCATACATCTGCATACTCTCAAAAAAATATACAAAAGTTTCAAGTTCGGCGAAAACTAGTGATGAACTGTGTAGAAGGTCACAAGACCGCGTTTTGCACATCTCTAATGCAAAAATTGGTATATATTGTTGTGTAGTAGTAGTGTGTAATTATGTGGAATAACTCAAGGTAAATACGTTTTGGGTATTATGTTTATGCAAGTTTGGTTTATTGTGAAATAAATTGGAAACAAACCTGTGAAATCAAAAAGGCATAAAGAGAACTTAATTTAGAAAAATAAATTTTAATGTATGTACGCATGAATGTAGGTATGAAACAGAAGATAAAATTCGAATTTCGAGATTTAAATGATATTTCATATCACACAAGGGCCAATATTTGGAAAACGTTATCGATTTTTTTCCTCAAAAATGTAGCAAGCGAATAAAATTTATGAGAATTGAATATTTATGAAAACACTTTTCACCGTGTCACATTTTAATATGGGTATTTAAAAAACACGTTAGTCGGAAAACCTTTTGTGGAGGCAAAAACTATATGACTATATACAATGCAAATGTGAAACCAACTCAACAATAAATAATATTTTTATGTTTTGTATAAATTAACACCTAACATTCATCATACTCACTTACCCTAATCAACACTATACACCTGTGTACGTTACATTGCATGGATGGTGATGATGATCATACGTAGTCGTATGCACATCAATTCAGAGATGATGCATCTCATACAATGTATATGTGTATGTATGTGTGAATCAAAATAGGTTATTACATTCATCTCTCATTACATGAGCTACGCAAAATACACAGAGCACCCCCCACAGTGTTTCACAAAAATTCATAGTTTTTCTCGCACATAAATACATACATTCAAGTTTGTTTTTTTGTAGCTTAATTATAGTAATGCATATAATATGTATATTATACAATTGCTTTTGTTTAAATTTGCTTTACATTTTTTTGATATAAATTTCATTTTCAATCTTTTATTCACATCATCCTCTCTCTCTCTCTCAATGTATTGTGCCAATGTGCTGTGTTCCCTTTGAATACGTTTTTGGAACTATGTGAGAATATAGTCGTTGAGATTAAATAGGTTAGGAGAATACCGAAGTCATTGAGCGCTGAAAACTGAATTATGACTAATTAACTTTTTTTTTTTTTGCCTTTGTTTGTTTAGTAATAATTTAGCATCACACTAGCGTAGGTTAGGAAATTTTTAATTATTAAATGCATTTTAGTTATTATGTAAATATATTTAAAATGGGCTACTTGAAAGTGTAGGAAATAGGCATTATATCAAGCAAATTTGAAAAAAGAAAACACAATTGAATAAATCCACATTTGCTGGTCCGTAGACGAATCTCATTTAAGTAACTACTTTAGAGAACAGTGGCAAAGCACTTTGTGGACACTAACAAATGATTTTATGTAATTTTAGACGAATGTATGTATAAAGCTTGTCCAATCGTCTCAGTTCTTTGCTATCCAACACCAGTTAAACACTCCAATCGCTAACAGGTTCTACACGACTTGGTAATTCCACCGGAGAAGGTTAAGTTCTCAACTTTATCGGCGGCTTCCAATAAAAGAACAATTTCCTGGCTTGGGCATCTCTTTACACTCTCTCGTTAGAATATTAGAAATATTAGAACATTTTACCTAGTCAAGTTATAAATATTGGTACACAACTAAACGCATTCATTACGAATGCAATATTAGGCGCATCCATTTCATCTTGACTGCAATTTGACAGTTGACATTTATGTTTCATTGCCACGTAGAAAGTGGCAACATCGAAATGGGGCGACATCGAAAATCGTATTGTTGTAGTTGGCCTACTAAAATGCAACATGAGAAAAGGCGGTATCTTTTGGACGTTGCGACCTCTTGCAATCATTTGTAATTTTTTGTATCGTGCTGTAAAGTTGTTTGAGGATTCTGCGAAAACAGAAAATCTTGTCGCGGGAAATGCAAATTTCGCTAAAATCCATGTCCAAGGGGCCACCATCCCACGTCACAAGGCAAAAACGACTCAACTGTGGTTAAAAAACAGCATTCCGGACTTCATATCAACTGATGATTGGATTTGGATTTGTGATTAAAATCGCAGAAAATCCATTCAGAAGTTACTTCCCACTATAGATGAAAAGAGAAAATGGCTGTTTAGCGTCGATTACTGCATAGACTAAAACTAGACATATAAAAGTACAAGCATTAATATTGTACCAAAAAATTCAATAAGAAAATATTAGGATATTCTGAGTATAATAGAGTCAAGCCTTTAAAAAACGAAATCCGCGAAATATGGGCGTGATAGATAAATTGAGTAAATCAATTCGACTGGTCGCAATGTTAAATATACTAATTTTGGAACGGAACTAGTCCTCTCATGCGAAGTATTTAAAAATCGAAATCCGACACAATCTGGGCGTGATAGATAAATTGGGTAAATGAATCCGACTGGAAGCAATGTTAGATACACTAATTTGAAGGACCCAAGTAAACTGGAATGAAAATAAGAGCCAAATTTTATCGAGCATTCTATTTGCAGTATGCCGTAAAACACAATCTTAAGAAAAATCGAAATATTAGAGACTGGGAATTATTCCCAAACTGAGCAAGAAGGCTGAAACGGACTTATAAGTTTCTTAAAGATTTTGGAAAAGAAACACGATTATTTTATATGGTAAATGTTTGTAAAAGTTGCCTGCATTTAATTGATTAAATATTTTGAACCGATCGTTGATTTTTACACAATTATATTAAATTTAAAAAATTATATTTCGATGCTGTCGATCATTTTCCTCTGACATTGTTAACAATGAACGAATATGATTCGTCGTCATTTAGAAAAATAGGCACAAAACTCATTTCTGATTGTAACTATGGGACTGAATATGCTACAGTGCCAAAGTTCAAAATGTATTAAGAAATTCTTTGGGCTATCATTCGGTATTATTTTCTTTGTTATTACTGGTACCATACATTAGTCTAATACGTACTGTTGCCAACTTTCACTTTAACTATAAGGGAAATTAAAAAATATTTTTAATTGAAATTTAATTTTCCATTATAACACTGAGCTCACTTGCTTTCTAAGCACAAATAAATAAATAAAGCAAAACAGATAAGTTTGTAAGGCAGGGCACAGCTGAAGTGCGACTAGAACAAATTTAATCTTTAGGGAACCCAATGGCCGCATACCAACAGAAGTTGGTGGTATAAACTTTCAATTACGTTCAGGGAAGATATGTTGAAAAACCAATATATAAAACGGCAATATCGTTGTGACTGACCTACTAACCATCCCATGCATCACTCTTTCAGGACCTACAGCGACGTGGCGGATCTAGAGAACACCAATCCCCCACTATGTAACATACCTGCCTAAGTCAATATTACCTACATCTTCAACTTGCTCAATTCGAGCAAAATAATGTTGACCCACTGAGTAGACGGCAGGAATTACCATCCGCGCAGTATCATAACAAAATGAGAGAGGGGTCACACTAACCTAACCCAATAAAAATATCTTGTAATCATTGTTTCTTTAGTTTTTCTACGCGATATCTACATCTTTGATATATTTTTTATGTAAAGAATACATTAAAAATAACATGAACAAAATATGGTCGAATATAAGCAAGAAGTCAATATATTTGTATGACTCCCCCCATCCATATTTAAACAGCTTCTTATTAGCATTTAAATAATACACTCGAACCACCACCACCACCACCACCACTAAGCTCTGTAAACTTTTTCCCTCGTTACGCTTTATAAGTCATTGTCTAATCAAACGATTAACTTGATTAATGTTGGATACAAACTTTGTTTACCCAAAAAAAAGTAGATGGAAGCAAAAAAAAAACATTCTATACAATTGTAGGAATAGTACATACTTAGTACTACAAATTTATACTTGACGTACAGAAATTCAAAGTTGAACATACCGCGAATGCTCGTGTCCTTTATAGAAATTCACAATTCACATTTTGCGTGGGAGCTGTTATGTTACAGCAGGCGCGAAAGGAAGTGAAAATCAATTACAACAAAGTATTCCCTGATGCGGTGTATGTAGGTTGGTTTGTTGAGTTATTCGGTACATAGTCTTTCACTCTTCATTTCTTTTTCAAACTAGGCTTTTGTAATTTTTCTTTTTCATTGTGAACACACTAAAAACATATACCCATGATTAAGGTATTCATGGTGAGAGCACAATTTCTTACAGAATTATCTACATTTTTCTTTTTTCTTTTAACTTATTTCATTATTATTAATATTATTTCTTTTTTGAAGATTCACCTTTTATGTACTTTGAATTATTTCAATTCATCAAAACATCGTTGAATTTTATATACATTTCATTTGTAGCATAATAGAAATTTTGTTTTCCGTCAGAACATATACATACAGGTATGTGAATATTACTTATATTAACTTTTCAATTTCGATATAATTCACTTGACACATTCCACGCATTCTACGCACTACTTAGATAACACCACGCCACACTTTAATACTACACTGAGCACGCACAGTAGTCATACGCGTCCTTATTGAAGGATTTTCGAAATGAAACTGCTATGCTCCGAATGCGAGTATCTCTAAATGGCAGTAATACGGACTCAGTACTATACAGTTTTCGACTTTACGGCGAATATATTAACAGTAAAAAATGTACATTTATATAATTGGAGAGCAAAAATAATATGTACCAAATGTGAGAGAGACAGCACAGAGAGAGAGAGAGAGTGTGCGTGTGTGCGGATACCACTTCAACAAAAATATTTTCAACATTTATAGCAACGTTCAAAGTGGCTGAGAGAAATATAAAATGAAAAATAAGCGGAAAAATATATCGAGAGTATTCAACGCACATCTTACTAATTCGAACAATAAGCCACTAAGCCAAATTATATTAAAAAATTTTTGTAATTTTATTTATAAAAACTAAAATAATAAGTTTGTGGAACTTATAAACCCCGCAGGGCTCTTTGGCTGCGCTTCTCTTGCATTACAGTTGTGCGTGTTAAATTTTTGGACAGTCTGAGATGGGACCTACTTATTTTAGCTGGTTCAGAACGGCAGAATTCTTGCGACATCACTTTTTCTGAGCTTTGTCACAGAGTTCTTTTAGAAGCTTTTCCAATGCAAATTGTTACAGCCGGAAGAATTGTCAATTGCTTGCGGATAGGTCCGTACCGTTCGAAAGAAAAATCGTTTCGATATTAAATTTGATATGCTTCAGCCGAGGATTGAACCCACGTCCTTGGTCCCTTCTAATACTGTCGAAAATTTAACACGCACAACAGTAATGGAAGAGAAGCTCGGCCAATGAGACCTTCGGGGCTTTAAGTGCCACATATTAATTTTTTTTATACCAGATCAAGATATTATATGCTCAGTAACATATTATATGATCGCTAAACGACGCTTTTACCGTAATTATTATCTCAGACCCTGAGGAATGGGACATTGGAGGGCCTTGGGTCGATCCAAGAAATATAGAATGGTTCACTGACGGATCACAAAAAGATACTGGAATTGGTGCAGTGGTCTATGGACTCAACACCAAAATTTCAGAGTCAATGGGAGAGTGGCCTAGCGTCTTTCAGACCGAAAATCAAGAAATTTCGATTTGCGCGAGGATAAATCTGAAAAGAGGCATCAAAGGCTCACACATAGCTGTCTATTCAGATAGTCAAGCTGCCCTAAAAGCACTAGCGTCTTATTCTTTGGAGTCGAAGCTAGTGGCAGAATGCTTTAATAACACCCAACACCTACATAACAACGCTCGACCACATATTGCTCAACCGGTCAAAACATATTTGGAAACGGGAAGTGAAATGGGAAATTCTACGTCACCCACCGTATAGTCCAGACATTGCTCATCGTGGCACATGGCTTTGTTGAGCCATTGGGTCGATTCGTGGATCACATCAAAAGGTGCATCATTTTTTCGAGGCGATATCCGAAAATTACCAGAAAAATGTGAAAAAATTGTCGCTAGCGATGGACAAGATTTTCCATAATGTGTATATTCATATTGTTATTAAAATAAACGCTTGAAAACAGCAGAAAAACGTAGCGTATTAAGTTATTAAATTATTTCCTAGAATATTAATAAGAGGGAAAGACAGAAAGAGAAAGAGATTACAAACCTTTCGAAATTACACTTCGTTAATAATTTATGAATATAGCTTCTTAATTCGGCCAGAGTCCGATAAGTAGTTATAAGAATGAAATATGGTAAACTAGCAATGAAAATAAAGAGATAAATGTAAAAGAAAAAACTAAAAACTCGTTTGCAAACAAATTCACCATGTTTGATTCAAAAGTGGCGCATTACTGAATGAGTGTTTATATGTACATACATATAATAGAGAGAATATACAAAGAGTAAATTGCCAAGAAAGAAGATAACATAACATACGCAAGAGAAAGTAGCTGTTTGAATTATAGGAAATATAAATTATAGCATACTTTTAAGCGCTAATAGATTCAAATTGTCTACTAAGGTGACAATATTTTTTTTTTTTTTTTTTTTTGAAAACGTTTTGAGAATACCTCTCAAAAAATTGCTGTTTTAGCTGACAAACATAAAAAATATTATTTATCTCATCGTTTGTTAAGAGGTGTCTCCAACGCTACGGTGTTAGATGAAATGCTATTGTACCATATAATTATATGTTATATAATAAAACAAATCAAAATAATACTTTCTTTTAGTAAGGTGACTTTTCAATGGTTTCGGTAGTTTATTATACCCTTTGACCGAAATATATTTGACCCAATATGCACATTATATGCACCCATATATGTGTGCATATCTAGGCTATAGCACAAACAAATGTATTATCGCCGTGATAAGGAACCCTTAAACGTTACTATAATAATATTCTTACAATTTAATATTATTTAAAAAATATTTAATTCATATATGCATAATGAATGCATAACTAAAATTTATTTACAATACTTTCATATCAAAGTGTAAATGTCCTTGATGTAATGTGCATAAATATGCTATATGCTAATTCTCACCAACTCTCACCGTCACTCCTGCTTCGTAGACTCATAACACTGGTACATAATTTTTGTATGCTATTTACTCTATGTCAGTAGCTCAGCACATCAGTGTACACGTCTGCATGATAATGTATGTACTCGTACATATTTATTTTGATGTCATCATTTTCAACAGTGTTGATTGTCAAGAAATATTAACTATATGTATGGCACTTGTACTACATAGGAATACGTATAAGTGAATGACTGACTATAAAAAAGTTCAAGGCAACTTGAATTAGTGTTTTCCGAATCAACAAGAAGGAAAAAAAAGGCAAAGAGCTGGAAAAAAAATGAAGAACAAAACTAGTTGCAAACAAATGACAAGTGCTGAATGAAGCTGTTTCAACTTTACTACTACTACTACTAATAATAATAATTCTACTGGTACATAGCATACTCATTCTATTGCTGCTGCTACTGCTGCCACTGCTACCATAACATTGTATTGCGTGCTTGCAATTTTAGTTGTTGTTGTTCTGAGTACTTTATGCGTAAAATTATTTGAATTCGTATGCGACTATGCGTATACATATATATATTTTTTTTTTTTGAGCAATATAAATGAAGATTAGAACCTTGTACTCATAAATACTATGTAACAGTGCATGAGGTATGTACATTTATACGTACCTACACACATATGGCGAGGTTATGTGACGACAACTACTGCCACGAACGGAAAGCGCATCAATTACTGCAGGCAATTTTTCATTTTCGCACATTTTGTTGATGTTGATTGTACATAAAATATTATCATAGTTCTTCAGTGACATATAATTCTGTACGTACACATGTGTAAAATTGATGTAATTGACATATGAGCACCCTATATTCCGAAAGAAATTAATATGTATTCGGTTTCTATATATATTTAGAGAGTACAAGTATTATAAGTATGACAAATATTTAAATTTTATGTATTTGTAATAAAATAAAAAGCAAAAACCATTATCATTTTGAATAAAATTCTTCTTCTTGTGTGGCCATAACAACCGATGATCAATTTAGGCCGAACATATAATGCGGCGCCAGCCTTCTCTGTTCATCGCTTGCTGGCGCTAATTGGACTTCCGATGGAGATTTGGTCTTCCTCTTCTTCTGCGTCCTCCAGTAGGTGCCGAATTAAATACACTCTTCGTTGGAACGTCTTCTTCCATTCACTCGACATGGCCCAGCCAGCCCAGCTGCTGGATTTTGATTCGCCTAACTATGTCTAGCGAAGCATGTTATTTTCGACCTAAATCGATATTCTGTTGTTATGGCCACCTAAGTAAGTAAGTAAGTAGCTATGTCTATGTCAGCGTACAGCTGATACAGCTTATCGTTGTATCTTATTCGATACTCACCATCAACGCCATCAATAGGTCCGAAGATCCCGAAGAACTTTCCTCTCATCCGTGGTGGAAATTGTCCAAGCTTCTGCTCCACATGTTAGGACAAGAATAATGAGGGACTTGTTATCCTACGCATTATCTCCAGGCTGACGTCATTACAGTTGTTGATGCTGGTTCCAAAATCGACAAAGTCCTTCACCACCTCGAAAGTGTAATTATCAACGTGTTGGACGTGGTGTTCACGACGCCGGGATTCTTTGTTTGTAGACACTAGGTACTTTGTCTTGGCCTCGTTCACCGTAAGGCCCAATCGACGTAACTCTCGTTCCAATTCAGAGAATGCTGCACTGACTGCTCGCAAGCTAATACCGATTATGTCATTATCGTCGACATACGCCAGCAGCATGACACTTTTGTTGAAGATTGGTGCCATTATGTCGTAAACCTGGAGCTCGTATAATTTTCTCCAAAATAAGGTTAAAGAAGTCGCACGATAACGAATCACCTTGTCTGAAACCTCGTTCGGTATTAAACGGAGGGGAGAGGTCCTTCCCAATTTTCACTGCACAACCAGAGTTAAGCAGTGTCATTCTGCAAAGTCGAATGAGTTTTGGAGTCCGTTGGAAGTGCAATGAGCTGCCTGTCAGTCGGCCAGCGCTCGGATTTTCTAACTGGCGCCTGCGAGTGAAAAATGGAGATGACTGGCGAATGCCAGTAAATAAGTCTGTATTTACTACAAAGCACAAATTGAGAGAATGTATACACGTCATATGGGTACATATTCTCTTAAATATAATATCACCAATTTGAATAGAAAATATATATTTGTATTCGGTGTGCTGATGGAAAACAGACATCGACATCGTTGAGTAAACAATTATGATAACCAATACATGGTCTATGTGAATATACTTTGAATAGGTTTTTTAATCAAATGTAATCTTTATCAATATCATCTGAAAATGTATATGTGAATAGAATTATTTTTGTTGCTTAATTTAATGTCCACTAAAATAAGAACGTCGTAATATTAATATGCAGGTATAACAATACGAGTACCTATGAAAAGGTGGAGCACAGAAACAACATCCTGTGCTTATCTGTCTTTATGACAGTATGACGGTATGATTAATGAAAAGAGACAAACTTTTATTACAATTACCATCTGTTATTCGGGTGCCGTAGCTCAGTGGTTAGTTGCTTGGCCTTATGATCTGTAGGTCGTTGGTTCAATCCCCGGCTGAAGCACAATATTAATATCGAAAGATTTTTATTTTGAACGGTACCCACCTGTCGGCACACAATTAGCAATGATGTCTCAAGAGTTCTGCCATTCTAATGCTGTGCAAAATATAACAAGCACAAAAAATCGTTTGGAACCATTTAAATAAGGCTGGATACAAAAAGAAACTCGATGTATGCGTGCCACATGAGTTAATGCAAAAAAATCTCATGGACCGAATTTCCATCTACGAATCGCTGCTGAATCGCAACAAAATCGATTCATTTCTGAAGCGGATGGTTACTGGTGATCAAAAGTGGGTCACTTACGACAACGTCAAGCGAAAACGGTCGTGGTCGAATCGCGGTGAGCCGGCGCAAACGGTGGCCAAGCCAGGATTGACGTTTGCTAGGGTTTGCTATGTGTTTGATGGGATTGGCAAGGAATCATCTACTATGAGCTACTTCCCTACGGCCAAACTCTTAAACCGGACCTGTACTGTCAACAATTGGACCATCTGAAGGAAGCAATCGCCCAGAAGCGGCCAGCTTTGACCAATAGGAGAGGTATTGTGTTCCATCAGGACAACGCCAGGCCACACACATCGGTAGTGACTCGCCAGAAGCTCCGGGAGCTTGGTTGGGAAGTTCTTTTGCATCCACCTTATAGTCCATTCAATTCAATTTAATGCAAAAATAATGGATTTCTTTTTACTAGACCTTGTATATGAAGAAACCATTTTATTTTTCGATAATATATTTGATAATAATCGATAATATATTTGATAATAAAATTCATATAATGAGCTCATTCCATTATATTGAAAGAGAAATTTTCGCACTAAATCTCGATACTCTCGAATGAGTGGATATACCATGTAAATACACCTATGTGCTACTTTTATTTTTAGCTAGTAATATTATTTCTTAAAACGGGGACTTCGTTTGTCGCTTAGTTGTGCTTAAAATAATTTAAAATCAAAACTCTTTCCTAAACCACTTATTGCCATTTTGTCGTGCGCAGCGTAAAAAGGTCAAAGTCAATGTATGAAGAACGTATTTTTGCAAGTTCATTCACATTTATTTTTAATTGGAATTCAAAAAATTTATTTTATAGCCAAAGGCAACATTTTTAAAAGGTCATATATTTCAATTTATTTTACTAATCGTCGCAAGATGATTGTTTTAGCAATTATATTAAAAGCTGAAAATATACAATTAAATGTAAGGGATACTAAGAAAAGAAAAGTAAAACCTGTATTTAGTCATTACACAATTGGTAACAAAAAATTATTGAAAATCGAGCCACAAACACTCGCGTGACTCATCTTTCTCCTATCAGAAATGCTTTGATGTCTTTTAGAATAGATTTATTGTATTTTATTTTTTAATTTGAAATTTATCCAGCTACTTTATTAACACATATTTTATAAGGTCAAATCAATTATTATATACACTTACATACATATACACATGTATAAATACATATATGCTCCAACATATTTCGAGCACGTGTAATTTGTATAAAATAATACGCAATCACAACAAATTTATATTAATTGTATTACAATTTTTTCTCCCATAACTATACATGAGTATTTGAAATAATTATAATAGCATCGCCCAATGTTATTTAAGTTTTCATGCATAAGTGCTTGTATATACGTTACATATATATACACATATACGCTCACACTTGAATGTCCTGTTTGTGTGCACTGAGTTTATTTGTTTGGTTTTTGTTTTTTAATGACCTTAATTTAGCGTTAAAATTTCAAACATTACAAATACGCACGATATGTAGTTAACATTATTTCAACATGTTTACCTGCAACCACGACAACGCACATAATCCACACAAGTATCTTAGGAGTAGTTACTGTAATATGCAGCCACTGTTGATGTTGCCTTGAATAAATACCTACACTTCTACACATTGTCGGAAAAGTCATAACTTATTTTACTTTAATTATATATTTTGTTTTAAAAAAAGTATTGTACTTTAAGGAGATAGGGCCAGCGCTGTCACTGTTATATAGCAGTGTAAAGGAGGCGCAAATGACAATGGAAGGAATGGATAGGCTAAAGATGACTGGAAAGTCACACATAACACTCATTGAAGACGGTCTCACACATGATGTATGTGAGGAAAATTACATCAGTATTTTCACTGATGCCTCATTAATGGATGACAGGGAGGGTGCTGGAATCTTCTCTAAAGAGTTGGGACTGACATGCTGTCTGAATCTGGGAAGCAACGTATCGGTCTATCAAGCAGAAATGCTAGACCATCTACTGGATGGAAAGATGCAAGGTAAGAAAATCTTGCTAGCGGTGGTCACGCGACTGCAACAACCTACAGTATCTTCTAAGTTGGCGCTCGAATATGTTTAGAAACGTAACGGGTGTGCTCGTAGCAATGCGATTACTCTTATGTGGGTGAACCGACACGTTGGTATAGAGCAGAATGAAGCTGCAGACGCCTTGGCCAGACAAGGACCTGAAGCTGAGTTTTATGGACCAGAACCAGTAGTTGCTCTTAGCAACGTTGAAGACAAAGGTCGAAGAGTGGATAAAGAAACTCCATATCACGAGATGGGAGAACTTATCCACTTGTAGACAGGCAAAGGTTTCGTTGATGCTATCCAAGGGCAATGAATAGAGGAGAGCTCTCAGTCTAGGACGGTTAACTTTAAGCTGGTTGACTGTATTAATAACTGGGCATGGCAATTTCAGGTACCACCTCAGCAAGATGAGTCTTGTTGAAGGGGAGGATGCTGACATTTGCAGATTATGCATGGAAGAGGCAGATACAGCGGCGCACATAGTATGCCAGTATCCAGCATTGTCATGCAGGAGGATGTCCACACTGGGTCGCCAATTTATTGATGAACTCGAAATGTGGAGCATACCCCACAAAGATATGCTTGAAATAACGCGTGATGTTATTATGAGGAAGGAAGTAGAAGACCGAACAAATAATTAACACACGATTTGAGGGACGAAAAGGGACCCATATAAGTGGTCTGATTCGGCTAAAATATAAAATATGTAAATTGCATCGTTCGGTCTTTATGGGCAACCGAACTTCGAACGAAGTTGATGCTCTGTTATATTATCAGTACCAGAGGTGGTCAGGCCTCAGGTGGTCACCTAAGGTTAATGACGATTAAATGAAAGCAAGCGACAACTTGTGATATCGCTATACATGCAACATTCATAATTCCACAGTCATCTGAGTTACGAGGCGGGTCCCAACTACTGCCGCCGTCAATATGTCAGGTCGGGTAGTTCTGGGACCGCCCACGTACATATATGTTTGATTACTTTATGACCTCAATTTTGATCATCTTATCATCCGCACCAACATCCATATCCGTATTCACATCAAACTCAATAAAATCTATCCATTTTTTGAAACACAGTCATAATGACTGACGATGAAAAATGGTAATAACTTTTCCAACAGCATAACACTATATACAACATGTGATACTTTAACAATGCCAAGACAATTTCATTGCTTTGTTTTTATTATTATTATTATTATTTTTTTTTTTTTTTTTTTTGCACCCACAATTTTGTAACATTTGTGCGACACGAGTTGAGGTGAAACTTAAGTGGTGCACTATTTTTGAAGATGATTTCCATAGTTTCTTTCATCTTCATTCTTGGAACATTTCATAACTTGAGACATATAGCATCTAGCATACATATGTAAGAGTATATATGTATGTATATGTATTTATTTATTTTTTGTTTGTTGCCTGAAAGTTTTCTCTTAAATTGTTCGCCACAAAAGATAAAAGGATAATAAAGTGTAAGAGCTTTGTGTCGGTGATGACGATGGCGATGATGATGATGATGATGATGATGACGATAATGGTGGGAATGCTGGTTGGTGAATGATAGTGATGGTTTATAATAAATACTCTCGTACGTACATAACAACAATTCGGTGGCAACTGTGACAACTTTTTCAATGTCATTAGAGACGGCCAGCAAAATACTTTTTCTTGCTTTTGCGAATGCCATATGTATCAGCGCATATGTATATCTTTTTTTTTTGTCATTTCTTCCTTTAAATAAATGCCATACGTATGTATTTAAGTACGTAAAGGTAATATAGATGATAGTTTTTCATTGTCGAACTTTGTTAATTGAATTTGATGGTGCTACCAGTTTTGTGCAATTTAACGCAATTGCTCTTTAATCTAGCACAATCTCTATGACTGACAGTTGAACGAAATGCACAATAAAGTGTAAATATATACTACTTCTACAGGCATATAAATAAAGATGATAATTTCTCAACTTAAAAAAAAACCAAACTACAAAAACTCTTTGACACATTCATCGTTTCTTTTTTTTTCTAGAATGTTTTAGTGTGCACAACAATGGGAAAGAAAACAGAAAGAAGTTAATGGCATCGGATATTGCATAAATCCTGAGGACATAAGAATTGATGCTACGTCAGCAATTTTTTATGTGAAAACTTTCGTGGATTTCGTAATGTTAAAAGTGCCTCGCTCTCTCACTCATTCTACAATTACTCTATCATACAATGCATTTTCTTATGTACTACTACTCGTACAAGTCCTCCATATACTTCTCAGGTTTTTATCGCATAATATACCAATTTATTTACAAACACACACACACACACACACACACACGCACGCACGCATATACTCTTATAGGTACGAATCATCATAAGTAATCGCATTAAATTTCATTATGGTGACAATATATAAAAACTCTTGATTTACCCTTCATATTCATATTATTTCCATTTCCATAAATTTTTTTTTTTTTTTTTTTTTTGCTTGTAAATATGACACCATCAAAAATTATAATATTGAAAATGAGAAAATAACATAAGTAAATGCAATATTCTTTCAATTTCCGTCTTGTTTTTTTTTTCGATTTTTTCTTTTTCATATTTTCTTCTTTTTCTTCTGGTTTTTTATTTGAAGCGTATGCTAGTTATTCTGCGACAATTGTGTTATCTCAAGCACCATATACGAGTATATTTTATCATTTTATATGATGCAATTTCGAATGATTTATTGCTCAAAAGTTTCTAGTGCACCTTGAGTTCATCGACATCATTAGGTGCGTCCTTTTAGGCATTTTATTATTACAAATATGAAATTCAAGAACGAATGTTAAAAATATATGAATATTTTTTCTTCATTTTATTGGTATAATAATTACTAAATAAGAAATAAAAAAAGGCAAAATTAAGTAGCACTGCCAATTCAATTTTTATTTGCATGAAAATCCATGTATTCGTAAAATATTGAATGAAAACATTATTCTTTCACATACACATACACAAATGTTAACAACTTAGTTATTAGAAATTGTAATGCTAAATCAATACAAAATCCTTTCGGCACATCATCATTTTAGCATTTGTAAAGAGCTACACTTGTGTCAGCAACATTTATGTATAGGAACATTTATGATGTTTCTCCCATTTACGACTGATGTATGCCAGTATGTACATACTCGTACATATGTATTATGAAATGTGCTTCTTTTCATTGATGAGGCTTAAATAGAATCAATTTATTGACTGGAATTTTTAATTTTGCATATCCAAGAGAGCCTGTTCATTCTTATTATGTATCATATGATTGTTCACTTAAGCACAATCTCAACCATTCATTAGTTTTTCACTGGATATAAAAGCAAAACATTTTTAATATGATTTGATATTAAAGTAGAATGTATATTTGCATATTCATCCAAGAGACTTGGACTGTTTCTAATAATTAAAGAAAGAAAAATCTAACTAGACTAGGAGAAGGGTGAGATAAATCGTCGAATAAACTGAGGTCTGATTTCACGACATATCAATTTATGAGCGGTTTTCATTTTATTTAGTATCCAGAAGTTGCACAATATTACAAAAGTGAACCTCCAAACATAACTAACCCATATTTTTAATCCTTACGGATGTTCCCTACTAATTTAACCCAATTACACCAGAAAACCAATAAATAACCCCATAGCTATCTAGGAATTATCGCTATAATAAAGAAAAAATGAAATATATGTCCGGCCACCATTAATTATTCCTGCAAAATCTTTCATTTAATCATATATGTATATACGAGGGCGGTCCCAAAACTACCCGACCTAACAAAGAAAACAACAAATTTGGGAAAATTTTTCTTTATTTCTCAACATAATCTCCTTTTAGCTCTATACACTTTTCCCAGCGATATTCTATAATCTATAGATATCCTGTTTATAGTATGAAATGTCTAGCTCATTAAAAAAGCCATCTACCGCAGAGTCCACCTCTACAATGTTTGCAAATCTTCTACCACAAAAAATCCAAAGGAGCTAAATCTGGCGAATAAGGTGCGTGCTGAAGCAATTTGAGCTTCCAATGAAATTGGTTACCATATAAACGTACTATTTCTATCTGACCCTTCCCTGCTCCCACACCACACAATCTAATATGTTTACCTATACCTTAGATAGTAATTTCTTCAATTACAAAAACAATCCAAGCTTGCTGAACAATCAGCTCTATTTTATTTTTCCTCTTTTTCGACTATGTTCGGATGGAATACTAAGTAGTAAAATATAGTGAAGCGGGGGATATATTCGACCCTTTTAGGGACTTCTTAGAAGCGGTGGGAGTAAATTTTATAAGAAATTGGATTTCGAAGTAGAAGTAGATTTAAGTCCCCAATTCAATTAAAAAAAATTTAATTTTTATCTCGAATAATTTCGCTGAATAGATTAGGTTGCGTTGTGTCGTACTCAGACCAAGTAAGGCCCACTGTTGGAAGCTAATGCGGTCGAAGCGGGTGAAGCGTAAGTTATTCCCTAGCTAACAGTGAGCTAATTTGATAAAGTGCTGTAGAAAGTGACTTCCTAGATGAGTCATTCTGAACGAGTCAGAGCCAAACACTCACGCAAGAGACATTAGTCAGGTGTTGTGATACATAACCTAATTACATGCACGGGTAGCTGCGCAGGAGTTTTCAAACTACCATCTAACATTAATTTTCTGTATTGCGTTCAAGGCTAGAAGAAGTCGCCACTGAAATGCCAATACTGTCCTTGTCATAAATAGTTTACAAATTAGTACCATAGACCGCCACTAGATCTGCCACGGTCTCCTTACCTGTTATGTCTCCGTGATCTTGCACCCATGAAAGGTAAATGTTTAACAGCTAGCACATCTTATTAAGAGACATGAGCTGCTGATAAATTCAGGTAAACTACTGCTAGGCATAGTGGTTGCCGTAGCTCAATGGTGAGTGCGTTGGCCTTCTGATCTATAGGTTGTGAGTTCAATCCCCAGCTGAAGCATAACAAAATTTAATATCGAAAAGATTTTTCTTTCGAACGGTACCCACCTGCCCGCAAGAATTGACAATTTTCCAGCAGTAACAATTTGCCAAACTAAGTTAAAGTGATGTCACAAGGGTTCTGTCGTTCGGAACCGGCTTATTTAAGTTGGTCCCTTCTAATGCTGTCCAAATTTAACACACACGCACAACAGTATTGGAAGAGAAGCTCGGTGGTATCACGATGGTCCTTTCTGGACTAAGTGTTTCCTCTCAGAGAGAGAGGGCAGCCGCTTAACCTAACCTAACCTAATGCTAGGGATTTTATTCTTGTTTGGCTGTTCAAGTTATACAAAAGTTATACTGAAGTCACACTTCAAAGCACTACAGTAGTGCGACAACCGGAGGGATATGCGAACTAGTCTAATGTTTACTTATTGTATAAAAAATCGAACAGCTATAAAAAAAGAGCGAAATTTTGTTAAGTATATTCACCATGAATAAAAACACAATAGGCAATGCCACTTCATAACAAATTCAACATATTTGGAAAAACTTTGTATATTGTACTCTTGTCTTTGCCTTTAGGATGTGTTGGAATAAAACACAAAAAATATTTTGTGGTTAAAATTAATGTTTAGGTTAAGTATTCACGCCCTATAAGTTGTGGCTTTTATTCCCTTTGTATATTGCACGTATTTTACAGCCACTTACACTTATATGCTTACATTTATTATTTTATTTATTTTGTTTTTTTTTTTTTATCTGCCACTTATTAGAATATGTATACTATTTCTCATATTGCTTTTGCGGTTGTTGTTATTGCAGAAATTGTACAGCTTAGGATAAGTAGTGTGTATATGTTTAAATGACCTTGAAATGCTATACTTTTTCTTTGACTGTCGCTATGTACTCGTACATACAGTTGCTGGTTCTTGAGTTCTGTGAACGATAATGTGGTTTAAATGACGCCTTCATATAAATGTATACTACTGTATGTAATATAATATGTATAAATATAATATCATAAGTTGAAATAGTTTTCTATACCATTTTGAGGCATTTAAATTTTATTATGCGAATTTGTAATGCTGTAAATGTGCCTTTTATGTAATAAAATGTACAACCACAAGAAACCAATTTTGTGGCAAAGTACTACATATTTCCGTATGCAGATATGTACCAATTTATGTATGTTATATATACATTTGAATATATGTACATTATTCATATGATTTTTTTTTTTGGGGGGGGATAATTTCTACCTATTATTAGATGTTGAGAGAACAACAAAAATAATTTTCTTGTGTCAATTTGTCAAAAACAAAAAAATCTCCCACAGGGCACACTATTTGTAAACTAAGAATAAGTTGCTGATTATAATATTGTAGACATCTCGACTCATATGGGAGTGGTCACTGGTCACTGATTGATTCAGCGAGTAACTAGGTAGAAGTATAATTCGCGTGGCGGTATGACAACAGTCCTAAATATGGCCTATGTGCGCTCTCTCTCATCACAGAGATGGAGGCCGCTCTGTACTAGCCTAACCTAATGGTCATGTTTTCTGCCAGGAAATATATAAAATGAGATTATTTGGCTACATAAATATTCAAAATACGGGAAACTCTTTTTTTTTTGCGATATTTGCTATAAAACTGACAACGAAATCGATTTCTACAGTATTTGAAACATATTTGCCCATATCACTGGTGAGTGGCAAACACATGCAGAAAGAGAGCTTCTTTCAACGTCTCGAAGAAGTTCATGACCGCTACGTTCTCCACGATATAGAAACCATGCTTGGTGACTTTAATACCGAGATGAACCAGGAAGGTACCTTCAACACAACTGTCCACTAGAACACCTTCGATAATGAAATGAGGCTGATAGACTTTGCCGCAGCTCGAAACGTGGGAATTAGCAGTGCCGGATTCTAACATCTCGACATCCACAAAACAAAAATATAATACAACAACATTCAAATGTCCTTCATGGGATTGGGTGCTTGAACAACGACGTTTGGATGATGATTTTTCGCATGGAATTTTCTTAAGCGTTGAGGCTCGTTTCTCGTTGCGGTGAATTGTCGAATTGGCCGGCAAGATAGTGAAATTTATCACCGTTGTACTTTTTTTTTTTTTGTGAGACTACGCAAAGTGTCGTATTTATGCGGATAATCCTCAAACCCTTGACGGTCTGAAAGGAAACCTACGTCATGTTCCAGATATTGCCCGATATGTGTCGAGAAGAGTCATCGAAAAATACCTCACAAGGATCAAGTGCTAAAAGAGGTCCCTTCGGGGGCATTTGAATGATGTTGTATTTCACAAATTTGATCGAAATTCTAGTTTTTTCTCAAATTTACGCTTACTTTCGGAACCACAAAATGGATAACCCAGTAAATTGACTCTCAAATTATGAACTTATGATTACCAACTATGGACAAATATGTATGTAAATTCATCAGAATTTTTGATAATATACGGTGTACAATACAAATTGAACATTTTTTTTATTAATAATTTAAAAAATCATACTTTTTTTATCATATAAAAGCTAACCTTACGATTATATGATAGGATATAATGTATAATTTATTATAACCTTGCTAAATATTTATATTTCATTAAATATCTGAAATTAAATATACAACTTGAAAAAGAATTGACATTTCAACTTCTTTTTTTTTTTTTTTTGTTATATTTTTTTTTTTTTTTTGTGGTGACTATAGTCTGTATATGCATGTAATTGCTTCTATATATTGCAATCTATAATTTGCAATTGAGCAAATTTTAATATATCTACATAATGATGACAATTATGTATGATACATTTGATGATGTTAAGCAATCAAATAGATATGTACACATGTACCTATCATATGTACGAGTACTGACTAATTGAATATTTTCGTACAATATGATTTTATATTTCATATACGAGTATGATAACAAAATATTCATTGCTTATAACATATAATACAAGTACATGTTCATTAGTGATGCACATCCCGTTAAAATCGAGTTCAAATTTCAGTGTGAAATACCAGTTGGACGATCCCAATGAATTTCACATCTTTCAGGATCAGCAAAAAGGTTCGAAAAATGGCAATGCTGCATGTATGCATGTATGAGTTGTGCACAAAATATGCTTTAAGCAATAAACATTTTGTATTTGTTATCTATTGTTAATACATTTATTGTTTGAAGTTTATATGTAATCTACAAATGATTATGTAGTAATAAAGCATTGCATAGAAATATCGAATATTATACTCAAATATATGCGATTATAGATGAAAGTATGTATATAATGTAATATCATTATGTAGACATTCGGAATAACATAATTTTTAATTGCTTTTTCGTATTACATTACAAATGTCGAAAACTCAAATTCTATTCAAATCATAATAGATAGAATTTTCAATAAATTCATCCCCAAAACATCGAATATAATAATATGTATATTAAATTACAACGCAATCAATAGCAGCTCATTTCTTTCATCAATTCGAAATTAAAATTAAATTACTAATACAAATTGGACCAAGAGAATGATTCTTGTGACAGCCTACATAAATTTAATGAGTGTATGAATGAGAGAGAGAGAGAGAGAGAGAGTATGTATGTACAAGTATGTGAAACAAATCAATATATACTACATTTACATAAGTGTTTGGCATGTTTCATCAATGTAGTGTAAAATAAAATCAACAACCAAAAAAAAAAAAAACCTTTAGGTTATGGCTGGAATAAATGACAGAATTTGCAATAAACAAATAAAGTTGGTCTCTTATGGTCCATATGAAAATATCATTGATTTAGTTCATCACTTTGCTTAATGAATCGAAATTTGAATTTGATCGAAAGAAAACTTTTGAATTTGCTTCTAAAAATTATTGTTGTTTTTAACGGACTCGAGACCAAAACGGAGTACTATTTTTAATCACGATTTTTTATGTTAATTCCAGCATAATAACTCGAAAGTTTATCCAAAGCTTAGCCCATTAAGATAAAAATTTTATCAGAAGGCTAATAAGGTATATACCACGGAATACGTATACGCTTTGGAGGGCGGTCCCAGAGCTACCCGACCTGTCGTATAAATGGCGGCAGTAGTTTGAAAAAAATTACTTTGGTGAAAAGTGGCAACCTTATAAAACATATGTTTTAAGTTTCAAGGCGCCATGTTGTTTAGCATTTTTTTTTTTTTTTGAAGCCATCGAAAGTTAACGACCTCATTGTAAACATGGAAAAAATTGGTCACCGTTATGTAATATTAAAACCGAACTAGATTCTACTCTGGGGCAGTCTGCTTCTTCGTTTACGACCATAAATTATTGGGTGGCTGAGTTTTGAACGAGGTCGTACGAACTGTCAAGACGAACACAGTAGTGGTCGACCAATTGAGGTGGCCACACCAGAAACGGTTAATAAAACTTACAATCTACAACGGTATTGGATGATCGCAGCTTGAAGATGCGTGAGCTAGATGAAATTACATCGTATATTGACCGAAAATTTGGAGATGAAAAAGCTGTGTGCAAGATGGGTGCCGCGTTTGCTCACAAAAGAACAAAAACAACGTCGTGAAGGTATTTCTATAAAGTATAGGAGCTAAAGAATATCGCTGGCAAAAATGTATACAACCTGAAAGGAAATTATGTTGAGAATTAAAGAAAAATTTTACCAAATTTGTGGTGTTTTCTTTGTTAGGTCGGGTAGTTCTGGGACTGTCGTCGTAATTAACAAGCTGTTTGGTTATAATAAATTGGGTCTCAACAATTGATTATCACTATCACTATCTCATTATGGCGTCCAATGACATAATAAATAAAAAGGCTCAATAAAAGCAACATAAATATCTATTGAAACAGGAATTTTATAAAAAATGTTTTTTTTTTTCATAGTTAATCTTTATTTGAATTTTATAACGATTATGTTTTTTTTTTTTTCTATATGAACTCTAAGATTGTTGGGTATTTGAATACCCTAACTATGTGATTTCTTGCTTCCAATACGTGAAAGGTTAAATTTGGAATTTTTTATAATCCTCCATTTTGAGCCTGGAAATTGATTATCTTTTACCTTTTACCGATGGAAAAAATAATTGATGCGATAATGTTCACCAATCCTGAGATATAGCTAACACCTAGCAGAACTTCTTCTTTGGATATTTAAATACACATCCCCAGATCATGACAATTGTTAAGCCAACACCGCTAATTGACCTCATCACAAAGACAAAAAAATATCTACATAGAATACAACAAAAAAATGGCACCTCATACTTATAACAAATCTATGTTAAAGTTATATAATATAAGGTCTATCAAACGAAAATTACTACTCAAGGAGATTAGATTACACACAATACAAAAGTCATGCATTCAACTCCCACTAAAAAAAAATCTATAAATCACATCAATAAATCTTGACTTTATTCTATACATACTCATACTATGTACAACGCATATGTAGTTTTGTGTTATACAAATCAAAATGCCTTCACAAATACACGTAGCTACTTCTTATTAGTTGTTATTGTTGTTGTTGTTGCAGTTGTTATATATATCTAATTATATAGTAGATATAATTTCACACCACGCATACATACATACTGTCCAAAAAGTAACGAAACTTTTTAAATGAGAAGGACCTCTCCCGGCCGTTTAATACCGAACGGTTTTTCAGACAAGGTGATTGAGTATTGTGCGACTTCTTCAATCTTATTATTATCTACGATATAGTGGAACTATCTTCAAGAAAAGTGATATGCTGTTGGCTTATGCAGATGATATTGACATAATCGGCAGGTTATTGAGGTTAGAAGTGTTTGGTATGCTTTGCGAAAAAATGTCGAAAAAATGGAGCAAAGAGTTAAATTTTGTGTAAAAAACGGAATCGAGTGCTCTAAAACTCTTGAACTTTGATAGTGGCATACGGTGAGTTTACTCTGAGTAAGAAATATGTGTATAAGTGGTATAAGCTGTTCCAAGAAGGCCGAGAAAATTACCGAAAAAGGCACGCCAAGTACGATCAAATGTTAAAGTTTTGCTCATTGTTTTCTTCGATTCTTATGGCCTATTCAGAAGCTCTTACTTACGAAAAAAAAACGCCCAGAATTGTGGAAGAACAATTCATAAACGCTGGTGTTACTAATTCCCAATCATACGAAAAGTCCCATAACGATCTTGCATTAGCAGTACATGCGCTACATCGATGCTTTCTGGAAGAATCACTAATTTAGTACGATCTTCACGGAATTCATCGTTCAGAGAACGCAATCCATTAAACCATCGATATACTGTAGTTTTTATGGTGCTAAATCGATCACGAAGTCATGAAGTCACTATAAACAACCAGTATTGCCAGTTCCCGAAATATAAACAGCTACCTATTTACGTATTAGAATTTGTGTGCACCTTTACGAATCGCCCACATATGTGTCCATGTACACACATACATTTATATATATATGTATGTATTTCTTTTAAGACATAAATTACATAGCGTTAAAAGGCAGTTTCCTTGAATATTGATGTTGATCGCTGCTTGTGTGTGTATGTTTTTTTTTTTTTCTTTTGATTTTTTCTTTTCATGTAATTTTCAAAACTTAACACATATAAAAAGTTATTTAAATGCCACAACAAACACGTTTATCTTGTGACTTATCAATGTTGCATAAAAAATGTATAGTTGGTACATCATAAGAAAATAAACTTAATTTAAATCTGGCTCGCACATATTTATATGTGCATATATGTATATGTGTGTGTGTACATACATATGTACCTCTGCATCTCGGTATATGATTAATATGCATGGGCATGTGTGCTTAACATACATATATATACAAGGTCGCACAATTGAAGTGCTCAATAATTATTTTTGGTAATTTGTTGGTAAAAATCTCAATTACGACGAAAATAAACATACGGTACTGATTCAGTATAACTAATAATATAACGGTAATACGGGTTTTTGTTTTCTAATTCAAAACAATTCCTTTTGTAACGTATGCCTTCACTTGGGGCGAAAATTCGTAGCATCTTCAATTACTCCATATGCTAAAGCATACTTTAATTCCTTATAGTTCTTATTTTGAACAAAAAAAAAATTAATTTGAAAATCCTACCAGCGATTAATTGGCCTGCTTTGAATCTAAATTTTGATGCCTGGGTCTCTAAATTTCATAATTTACTGTATCATAGTATGGACCAACGTACATGAAAACGAAATTAGGTGGTCCGACGGAAGGTGGTAGACCGGTGATCTACTAGGGAACCAGAAAAGTCGAAGAACTTGAAGACTAGTTCCATTTCAAGTATTATGCATTAGTTCTTAGACGAAAGTATCAAATCTTAAATGAGAATTACTATAGAAAAGCAAAAGTGCTGATCTTGTAAAAATAAATGGATCACCTTGTATTTGTTGTGTATAAGAAACATGAGTATGTATATTAAATTTAAGATGATTATCTTGATCCTACGACTTTATGTAAAAAAAACAGGACCGAATCGATACCATAGCTCAGAGTACCGTATGAAATGATAGTTGGCATGGAATCAGGCCATATACACGTAAGAGAATCAGTAGATCGCCTGATATTGGATGCCTCGATTCTAACACAAATCGAAGATGATGTTATACATCAATGACGCTCCGCATATTAGTAAGTATTAGTCAAATCTGAAACCATTATTATACAGATTATAAACTTTTATCATTTTATTTATTTATATTCAATTATCATTATTGTGTTAATATTACTTACGATGTGACGATTACAATCGAAAATCGATTTAGGCCGAATCTAGCATGCTTCGCCAGCCAGCTCTTTCCTTCGCTAGTTGGCGCCAATTAGAAATTCCAAGCGCTGACAAATTCTCCTGTACTTGATCTTTCCACCGGAGGTTAGGCCTTCCTCTTTTGCGTCGTCCACCAGCGGATTCCGAATATAACACCTTCTTAGCCGGAGCGTGCTCTTCCAATTGCTCGGCATGACCTAGCCAGCGCAGCCGCTGAATTTTAATGCACTTTACTATGTCGGTGTCGGCATACAGCTCATACAGCTCATGATTGTACCTTATTCGATACTCGCCACCAACGCAAATAGGTCCAACGATCTTGCGTAGGAATTTTCTCTCGAAAATTTTGAGCATTCTCTCATCTGAGGTGGAAATTGTCCATGCTTCGGCGCCATATGATAGGACAGGCATAATAACAAACTTGTAGAGTGTGGTGTTCGTTTTTCGAGAGAGGGCCCGACTACTCAATTGCTTACTTAGCCCAAAGTAGCACCTATTAGCAAGAGGGATCCTTTGCAATGTCTCCAGGCTGACGTCACTACTGGTGTTAATGCTGGTTCCATGATAGATAAAGTCCATCACTACTTCAAAAGCGTTGTTATCAACAGTGACGTGCTGTCCAATGTTGCTGGGACTCTTTGTTTGTTGATACTAGGTACTTCGTCTTGCCCTTGTTAAATATTACAGATCGTATAAATTCGATGATCTATTATTGTTCCACAACAACAAACACCGAATGAATAGTATATTTAAATGTAGTGGTTTTTCTTCTCCTATGCATTCAAATACTACACACGAATTTTTATTTTGATGAAATTTTGTAAATCTTAACGAACCATGCCTGGTATATGGTACTTGTTTCTATTATTTCTCGAATTTTTTGCAGTTGGGTTATGCTCTATAATATGATTATCATAATCGACAACTCAGCTTCTTTGTTTCCACAAGCCAAAGCAATGTAGGGACTGGCTCCATTGAATTGAAATGGTACTGCAGGGATTTAACAATTATTTTGCCTTTAATTTTTCAAAAGTCTGATAATTAAATATTTGCATAAATGTGTCTACGTATATGTACATACAATAAATTTTAATATAATTTCAATGTTCGTATTACGAGTAATTTCAATTAAATATGTACGAACAAATCTCTTATATAAATTTTTTGCTTGTCTTTGCTTTTATTTTACAAATATCATGTCTGCACATTTAAAATTTCGATTCTATTTTTAGTTGCTTTTTGGGTTACTTGTGTACATCATACATATATATGTACACTTTCGCTAATATATGCATGCATATATTCTCACATACATATATATGTGTGTTTATTTTACTGAGTTGATTTTGGCAGACTTTCACTATTTGTCTTTCGTTTTATTCCAAAAGCATAATTGAAATTTTTACAACATTCAAACGTTATTTCAATTTGCTTGTACAACACAATTTGCAATTGATTTTTCTCGTACGAGTATGTATTTTCTATTGTAATAAGTACGAAATTCGATTAGAATTCAAGATGAAGATTAACGTTATGTACGAAATCGATAATTGATTTGTTAAAAATACTTATCTAATTTAAGAATGATAGATTTTGAATGATAGTATGATTATAATAATTAGAAACATGGAGATATAATATCACATTCAAACGATTTAGGAAAAAGTTTATATTAAAAAATTTGATTTCTTTAATAACAAAGCTTACATATTTCAAGAAATCATACTTTTGTATCACTCCGATACCTCCGATTTTCAAAATCGGTCCCCTTGACCACCAAACTATTTTAAAAAGTGTTATATATAAGAGACAGATGTAACCATTTATTCATTTTCTTTTATAATGACAATTCTAATGAGAGAACAAGTGAAACATAACGATCATGTACATTACCTGTGCTCCTATGGGATCAACATTTTCACCAATATCACCATCCGTCAATATGTAAGCGGTGATCGTCTACCGACAGCTTTCCACATTCGTGGGTGGGTGTATAATTTTGTATTATGTATTCTTCTTTTGTGTACTGGCCAATGCAACAAAATAGATAATCAAAAATTAAAGGTCTGTCCCAGAACTACCCGACTTCACATATAGATGGAGGCAATAGTTTGAAAAAAATTACTTTGGTGAAATGTGGCAACCTTATAAAACATCTATTTTAAGGTTCAGGGCGCCACGTTGTTTAGTATTTTGCTGGAGTCATCGAAAGTTAACGACCTCAGTGAATTTTTAAAGATGGAAAGAATTGGTCAACGTTATGTAATTCAATATTTTCATTTGAAAGGTCTCAGTCCAACGAATATTAAAGCCAAACTAGATTTTACTCTCGGGAAAAGTCTGCTCCTTCGTTTACGACCATAAAATATTAGGTGACAGAGTTTTGAACGAGGTCGTACAAGCTGCCAAGACGGACACCGTAGTGGTCAACCAATTGAGGTGGCCACGCCTGAAACGGTTAAGAAAATCCACAAAATGGTATTTGATGATCGCCGGCTGAAGGTGCGTGAGCTAGGTGAAATTACAGGTATTTCAAAAAGTCCTATACATCGTATTTTGACCGAAAATTTGGAGATGAAAAAGCTGTGTGCAAGATGGGTGAAGCGTTTGCTCACAATAGAACAAAAGCAACGTCGTGAAGATGTTTCTATAGAGTGTTTGGCGATGTTTCACAGTAATAAAGCCGAGTTTTTGCATCAATTCGTAACCATGGATGAGACATGGGTCCACCATTTCACATCTGAGACAAAGGAAAAGTCAAAACAGTGGACTGGGGTGGTGGGGAGGATCGTGTCCAAAGAAGGCGAAGACTTTTTTTTTGGGATGCACGTGGGATAATTTTTATTAATTATCTTCAGAAAGGAAAAACAATCAACGGCGAGTATTCAATTCAAGAAAAAAGGCCGCATTTGGCGAGAAAGAAAGTGCAATGCACCAGTTCACACATCCGCTATTGCGATGGCCAAAATCAATGAGTTAAAGCTCGAATTGCTTCATCATATACCTAATTCGCCAGATTCAGCTCCTTTGGATTATTTTCTATTTGCAAATTTAAAAAATTTGCTTGGTGGCAGAAAATTTGCAAACAATGAAGAGGTGCAGCCTGAGGTAGATGGCTATTTTAATGAGCTAGGCAGTTCATACTATAAACAGGGTATCAAAGCTATAGAATATCGCTGGGAAAAGTATATAGATCTAAAAGGAGCTAAAAATTTGTTGTTTTCTTTGTTAGGTCGGGTAGTTCTGGGACCGCCCACCTGCTAACAAATTATTGTTTTGTTAGTTGGTAATCAAAATTTTCATGGGATATTCTAACTCTTGTAGCAGCTCTTACAGGACAGTGCATCATACGTCTACTTTCCGTCACGTACGGGACCCCAATAGGAACGTTTGCAGAAGTTGCAATGACCAGGAAGTAGGTAGAGATGAGCTGCTAACCGTTATCATTGCTTTAGAATGTTTCCAACCACCAACAAGAGAATTTTGTTATTTAAAGAAGTATCACAATAGCCAACAGAAGACATTCGAGTGTAGCTTGCTAATGCTAGCTATTTGTATAAAATAGCTAACATAAAAGCGTCAGTGTACTATTTATTGTGGCGCCGCTATATTTTACACACATTATGCAGCATGTACGCACAATGTATGAATAAGGTCAAGAAAATGCATAAATATTTGTCGCATTTGTTTTTTCGTATTGATGATTTCATACCCTGATGATATCATATTGTGATCGTGTCTTGTATTTCGGTTGTTTGTTCTAGAATTGCAGATTTCTGGAGATATGATATTGTGCTTGTGTCACATATTGTGTGTATATTATTGGGTGTTTTTCCATTCATGTTTTTAAGTAATCTTTGAGCAAATCTCACTTATCGGAGAGCCCACAAATTTATTTTGAAATGAAATTCTATGTTAGATTGTGAAAGTTGATGCCGAATGATAATTGTATATGTTTACTACAGAGTTGAAAATCACACGTATGCAAATAAATATATGTACTTAATGTGCTCAATGCCTGCTACATGCAGGCCATAAAGGTGCATGTACTCATATGTAAGTACATAGAGTACTCTATGTAAACGTTTCTATATAAATGTGTGTAATTAGTCAAAAGTTAAACAAACTGTGTGACCATTTTTAATTAAAACCGTTATTTATACGTTTTCATTGCGTACATTTTTTTATGGTCGTAACAAGTTTTTCATTTATATATTAGCATTTTCATATTGAAATCATAGGGAAGGATAAAACAAACAAAAAAGGGCAACAATAAAAAGGAAAGAGAAAAAGAAAACAAACAAAAAAGAAAAATGTGAAAAAAATTATGTGATATGTCCGCGAATATAAAATAGGAATTTTTAGATGAAAACGTCACAAAAACACACGCAACCACACACACACAAATACACCCATTTATATGTACGTTCGTATACATCTAAAATTATATTGAACAAAAACGAAATAAACGCAATATCGAAAAGAAGTGCAAACCCACAAAAAAGGGCGTTGAAAGATGACATATTTGATGCTGATTTTATTGTTGTGTTTTTAGGTTTGAAATATGCTTATGTCGTAGCTGTTTTCCGTTTTTTGTTTTTTTTTTGTTTATTTTCATTTTTATTTTTAAATTTTCTCCCAAAAAGCATCACATACATGACAGAATTGAATCCTGTCAAAAGTGACATAACAATGTTTTTGTTGTTTTTATTTTATACTTTCATTTTATGTAGAATAGTCACTTGATTTTCTAATCTAGAATGGCTGATGACAGAATATAATACAAAAAAAAAAAATAAAAATAAAAATAAAAATAAATGCGAGAGAATGCAAGAATTAAGTAGATTGAGTCGATCGAAAGGAAAAGGAACGTATATAGAACGTATGCTTTTTTCTCCATCCATTGCACGATCTTAACATATATGTATTTGCATAAGGTAATCACCTTTTAAAAGTACTTTTTCCAGTATGATTTTATGACAAATCAAACTGTCAACAGTTTCCATGCGGAAGAATAGTCGTGTGTGAATTCCTACAGGACAATTTTATCAATTGTGTTTGGTTTATGTTGAATGTCGATGTTGAATCATGGCTCTTTGGATTGTCTGAGTGGATTCAAGCACAAACATTAGTGTTCTCTTTTAACCACTCGTTTTTATACTCGTCACTTCCTCAGGGTCGCAAATTTATGCCCTCAGACGCGATAATAATTCACTACGCCTCTGGGTTTAAAGAAGTTAGTGCATCAGAAAGAAATGTTTAAAAAACATAAAGCTCTTATGATTCATATATGTCAATGTCGTATATGTATTTTATTGTGCGACAAATGGAAAAAAATATGTAGTAAAAAGATATCCATTATTTCTCCAATAGATGGCTATAATAATCTGTATCTCGCATCTTATAAGTGCGATCGGGATACGCTAGATGGCGTTAGAAAGATAGGATTTTTTACTAAGTAAACCTTTCAGGCAGTTTTGTGATTGCTTGATTCAGTATTGTTTGAGCACGCGTCAAAGATGAACAGTAAAGAGAAAATACGCCATATTTTACAGTTTTTCTTCGATAAAAGCGAACTCGCAAGCTAGACGGCTGAAAATGTGAATAGTGTTTATGGTACTGATACTGTAACAGTCAATCATGTACAATTTTGCTTTAGTCGATTTCGTTCCGGTAATTTTGATGTCAAAGATGCACCACGCTCTGGAAGGCCAATTGTCGGAAATATCAATAAAATAATGGAAATCTCCGAGTCTGACCGTCGTCATGTAAGCACTGTTTCTATTGCCCAGGAGCTAAACATTGCACAAAAGACTGTTTGGAACCATTTAAATAAGGCTGGATGCAAAAAGAAGTTCGATGTATGGGTGCCACATGAGTTAACGCAAAAAAACCTCATGGACCGAATTTCCATCTGCGAATCGCTGCTGAATCACAACAAAATCGATCCATTTCTGAAGCGGATGGTTACTGGTGATGAAAAGTGGGTCACTTACGACAACGTCAAGCGAAAACGGTTGTGGTCGAATCGCGGTGAGCCGGTGCACTCGGTGGCCAAGCCAGGATTGACGGTCAGGAAGGTTTTGCTATGTGTTCGGTGGGATTGACAGGGAATCATCTACTATGAGCTGCTCCCCTACGGCCAAACTCTTAATTCGGACCAGTACTGTCAACAATTGGACCGTCTGAAGGAAGCAATCGCCCAGAAATGACCAGCTTTGGCCAATAGGAGAGGAATTGTTTTCCATCAGGGCAACGCCAGGCTACACACATCGATAGTGTCTCACCAGAAGCTCCGGGAGCTTGGTTGGGAGGTTCTTATACATCCACCTTATAGTCCGGCCCTGGCATCAAGTGGTTACTACCCGTTTCTGTCTATGGCGAATGATTTTGTTGGTAAAAAAAAAGCGGAAAGCGAAGCTAGAAAAGGAATGTTTAAAAAACATTTAAGAATAGTATCATGTATATTTACAACTACAATATACTACGATCAATATTGATTAAAATTATATTTTTATAAAAAATAAAATCACATAGTAATGTCAACTGTGAAGATGACCATGGGGTGAAAGTTGACGTAATTAAAAGCATTAAAATCCTGCGGGTTTTTTTAACACTTTCCATTTTTTTGTTTTTTTTTTATATATAATTTATATTAGATTTAGAGAAAACCAAATAGCAAATAAAAAACATTTTTTATCATTTCTACTAATGCAAATCAATTTCCATTATCCATCAATGTCATTACATCAATGTAATAATGCTTTTTCGTTCGTTCGTTCGTACACACACACATATGCATACTATATAAATTCATATTATAGCTTATGCGTTAAGGATCAATCTATCCCATATATGTATGTATGTTATAGCATATACTACTACATATATATACGATATCTATCTACATAGTATCTTGCACAATTCGTCTGCCTTTGTTCCACAACAACAACAACAACGATAAAACAACTAAAAAAAAACCAAAAAAAACAAAAAAAAAAGGAATGAAAAAACATCACATTCGTTTACTGATTACATGCACCTTATGTGCTTGAATTTCTAATATCAATAGTGGTACAATATGGTGCAATATTGGTTATTGTGTGGTGTATGATGTGTGAAGAGACAGCAGTCAAATTGAATTCAAATAACATATGTATGATATAGAGGGTGGAGCAAGCAAAAACAAACATCAAAAAGAAAGTAAAGCAAAAAAAAAAAAAGTAATTTCTAGCTGTTGTGTGAAATAAGCAGCTTTGTAAGCTGCGGTAAGAATGTAGTGGCATGTATGTATGTATGTCTATACACATCAGTATAAATAAGTACTAGAGTGTATGCATGTTAGTAGTACATAATATATAAGTGTAGTGACAAGTGTCATTTATATGCTTTTCTCAGCTCACGCTGGCTCTTTGTTTTCTCTTCTCTTTCTTGTGTTGTGTGTTTTCTTCTATCCTTGTTTGGAATTGATGCTATTGTCTGAATGGATTGATTGCTGCTCCTGGTTGTTTTGGTTATTTGATTGGAACTCAGTGTGGTATTTTTATGGTAATTTTCAATTATACAAACAATAGTGATTCTATAGGTGACACACTTACATAACGACGCACCTATATATATATATATGAGAATAAAATATCTACATAACATAGATAGAGTATTGATAGCAAAATATATGCAATATGTATATACAAACAGAGTTGGAGGTTTTCCAAATCACAACAACAATAATAATTCTTGTGAGCCAATTAAATGAGTTGAGTATTTAAAAAGGGAATTACAATAACTTATGAATTGACACTTTTCTAATCCATCTGCATACATCAAGTGGGTATATTTGACTTTGAATTAATATGTAATTTTTAATTAATAGCTCTCAACGCTTCACATAAAAGCACACTTCTAAATTGTATGCTAAGCTCATACTTTGACACAAATAAGCCTAAATCTCTGCCACATATTACATCACATGTTTCACCATGATTATTGACTAAAATCGGGCATATAATTGTATGTCAGGGATTGCGGAAATGATTGTTTTTCAAATAAATATATAATGATTATCTTATGAATTTATGTATGTGCGAGGGCGGTCCCAGAATTACCCGACCTAACAAGGAACATTCTCAACATAATCCCCTTTTAGCTCTATACACTTTTCCCACCGATATTCTATAGCTTTGATATCCTGTTTATAGTATGAACTGTGTAGCTTATTAAAATAGCCATCTACCGCAGACTCCATCTCTTCATTGTTTACAAATCTTGTAACACCAAGCCATTTTTTCAAATTTGGAAATAGAAAATAATCCGAAGGTGCTAAATCTGGTGAATAAGGTGCTTGCTAAAGCAAATAGAGCTTTAACTCATTAATTTCGGTGCATTGTCTTGATGAAACAATACTTTCTTTTTCTCCAAATGCGGCCTTTTTTCTTTAATTTCATCACTTAAATGCTGCAACAAATTAGCAGCAGATAATGATTTGAAGATAATCAATAAAAATTATCCCACGTGCATCTCAAAAAACAGACTCCATAACCTTGCCTGCAGGTGGAACTGTCTTTGCCTTCTTTGGACTTTGGATTCTCCCCTTTCAGTCCACTGTTTAGACTGCTCGTGTATCTCAGGTGTGAAGTGGTGGACACATGTCACATCCATGGTTATGAATTGACGCAAAAACTCGGCTTTATTACTGTGAAACATAGCTAAACATCTTCACGACGTGGTTTTCGCTCTATTGTGAGCAAACGCTGAACCCATCTTGCACACAGCTCTTTCATCTCCAAATTTTCGGTCAATATACGATTTATAGCACTTTCTAAAATGCCTGTAATTTCACCTAGCTCACCATTTTGTGGATTTTCTTAACCGTTTCTGGCGTAGCCACCTCAATTGGTTGACCACTGCGGTGTTTGTCTTGGCAGCTCGTACGACCTCGTTTCAACTCTGCCACTCAATATTTTATGGTCGTAAACGAAGGAGCAGACTCGCCCAGAGTAGAATCTAGTTCGGCTTTAATATTCGTTGGACTGAGACCTTTCAAACGAAAGTATTGAATTACATAAGGGTGACCAATTTTTTCCATGTTTACAAATTCACTGAGGTCATTAACTTTCGATGGCTCCAAAAAAAAAAATACTAAACAACGTGGCGCCTTGAAACTTAAAACATATATTTTATAAGGTTGCCATTTTTCACTAAAGTAATTTTTGTCAAACTACTGCCGCCATCTATATGTCGAGTCGGGTAGTTATGGGACAGCCCTCGTACATTAAGATGCCATACTCTCGCTGTACAAAAAAAAAACGACTTTTACTAAAGAAACGTGAAGTTTGGTGTAGAAAACAACTCGTGGGCTAAATTGGCTTTTTATTGTAAATATAAACTGCTTACCTTTTTTTGTGAGGCATCTTAATATGCATACAACAAAATAGAGCGGATACAGAAGAGACTTTCCTCCAAAACAACAAAAAGAAAAACTCAAGCAAATAAACACCACTAACAACAAAAACAACAACTACAAATGGGGATAACCAAATAATACAAATATAAATAAATTCATACAAGCAAATACACTCAAAGGACATATAAAAAACAGCATTCTGGCAAACGAAAAAGAAAAAGAAAAAAAAAAACATGATAACATGATAATAAATTCTAATATTTGTAATTTGTCCCAGCATGTTTCTCCAATTGTGCACATACTTACAAACACATGCGCAATGTTCTATTATGAATATTTGTGATAACTGCTCTCATTGTGTAATAATTTAAAAGATCGCAGGATATCCCCATGCAATATTATCGTTAAAATATGCGTAAAATATACGAATGTGTATAGTTGTTGGTCACTTTCAATGTTGTTTGTTATCTATTTGAGTTTTATTTGCCATCTTTATATTAGTAAGATTACTATATGTATGTACATTAGTCAATGTGGTACGTATGAATGTGTGTGTGTGTGTGTGTGTCTATGCCTAATACACTTCAAATCGCAATAATATATGTAAATATTATCTTTTTTCATTTATACTCGCCATATAATAAATGACTAGGAAAATAAGTCGAAAGAAAAAGTCACACAATAAAACAAAAGAAAATGACCAAAAATTCGGATGCCGACCACCCCTCCCCCCTCTTTATGCTGCATGCAATAAATTTTCGACTTATGAATTTTTATGCCATTTACTATTCTGGCGCCCATTGGGACCATATTTGGTGTACTTTATTGTCGGTCGGTTGGTTGGTTGGTCGGTGCGTCTTATTATTTTTATTAGTTTTATATATGCGGCAACAAGAGTTCATCTTCATATACTGTACTGCTTTGCGTTTCTATGGCATTTATTATTATTGCTTTTGTCCTTGCGAATAAGAACAAAAAAAAAACAAAAAACGAAAGCACCTAAATAAAAACTAAACATATTTTAAGGCAAATATATATTCACACTTCACTAATAAGAATATATTGGCATGGAAACATCCATTTCAGAGGCATAATATACTTGCCAATTGCATAGTAAATACAATTGGACATGATTAATACATAAGTACATTCATAGGTGTATATTAAGTAAACGATTTTATTTGAAATATTTTGTAACTGCCTTAGTTCAGTGGGTTAGTTCGTTGGTCGTCTGAGTTGTAGGTGGTGATTTCGAAGAGATGTTTCCTTTGAACGGTGCCTTCCCAACGGAAAGCATTTATCAAATCTTCCCTACAGCATGCAGCAAGCTCATTGGACCTGGACCAGTGTGGTTTCAGACCTAATAAATCCACCATTGACCAGATTTTCACACTAACAAACAGATCGATATGCACCACCGGTAAGGGATTACCTCTAAATAACATGTCTGACTTCGCTATTCCTGCAAAGCTCATTAAATTTTACAGAACAACACTATATAACTCCTTGCCTTTTAATTGAACTGCTGATTTACGATTCAATGGCACTATCTTCAACAAAAGTGTCATGCTGTTAGCATATGCTGATGATATTAATATGATCGGCATGAACACATAACAAATAATGAAGCTTTCCCATTGTTGGAATGAAAAGCGCATCGAATGGGTCTTATGGTGAGCGAAAGCAACACCAAGTAACAGTCTCAAATGGGTGCCGTAGCTGCGTTGTCCTACTGATCCGTAGATCGTGGATTCAATCCCCGACCGTGACATCTTTAATATCAATAAGATTTTTTCTTTCGAACTATGCTCACCTGTCGGCAAGCAATTAGCAATTCTTCCGGCAGTAAATCTTTGCCTTGAAAAGCTGCTTAAAGAGTTCTGTGACAAAGCTCAAAAAAAGTGATGTCACAAGGTTTCTGCCATTCGGAACTGGCTAATATAAGTAGGTCCCTTGTAATACGTCTCACAAAATGAACACGCACATCAGTACTGGAAGGGAAGGATGGTGGTAACATAAAGGTCCTTTTTGGTCTAAGTGTGGCAGCCACAATAATCTAACCTAACCTAACAGTGTCACCAAACAAAGAGTCTCGACATCTTTGAAGTAGTAAAAGGCTTTTTATGTCTTGGAACCAGTATTAACACCACAAATGAGGAGATGGTGATAGGGGATAGGTATTGTATTGACTATTTTGTTAGTATTTATTGACTTTAAAAACCGACATATTTTCTTCCTTACAGTGGTTGATTCAGAAAGCTGAAAGTTTAATATTAAATATCTCGCAGAGAGGTTTCGAACTAATGTCTCATAAAAAAAATCCAACGCAATTATATAGCTATTGTTTATATCGAGAATGCGGGATCTCCGGACACGAAGCCAACCAGTTACTATCACAACCAAGCAGCGTTAAGCATTATATATTTTATGGCTTTTGCTTCCATCGGTGTGTACTGAATTTCAGACTTAATTTTCTCATTACATCTTTATCGGAAGTTTGCCATTTTTATATCACAATTTACACAATTTAACATTTATATTCACACTTTGGTAATGAAATGGCAAATCTTGAGCTTGCATTATTTCACAGAATTTGTATGATATATTTAAACAGTACGTACTAATTGACAAGACAGCAAGTTAATAAATATACAGTACAATACAATACAATAAGGAATATACAATATTTGCAATTGTAACAAATATTCTGTGTTATGTATTTATTGGTGTCCAATTAAATGAACCACACAATTAAAAAAATTTACTGCATGAATACCAAATACAGTGAAACCACACTAAAGGCCTCTCTTCTTTTGTAAACATACCACTAAAATTCCCCGTTTAAATGTCTGCTATTACAGATGGCTAGGTCTTTATACAATTCTTCTCTTTCATAGTATGAAGTAGGCACTGATGTAACACCACTGTCAAGATTCGCAAATGCGAAAGGAAAACTTAGGTACGCAACAAACACAAATGACCAACGAAGAAAAAAGAGAGGGCAAATATAATATAATTTTGTTTTTTATTGACTACGGAAAGTTTCCTCGAAAAATTAATAAGCAAATACTCTTTTATAATGATGTGTAGCAGACAACTGTAGTATATTAATACAATTTAGCAAATGCTATCAAATATTTAGCAAATGCTATCAAATAATACTGTTACTAATTTTTTACACCCCCGACACAATTAACCATTCGTACAATATATCACAAAAAACTGCCAAAGTTAAGATTCATTAGGATTAATGGTACCAATTCCCGAATTTAAATGATCCAGGATCATTTCGCGACCATGCAAACTGCTTCGATCCCATACAACGCGTGTACAAAAATCGAGAAAATTATTGCAATACAAAGAACCTTCATACGTCAGTAAATTCTTAGCCTCTGATCTCAAATCGGAAATCGATATTGAAAATTTATATTTTTGTTATAAATCAGGCTGATCCCTTCATCACAAAATCATGGCTACGCCGTTGTACATAGTTAGTAACTAAAAATAAAATAATATACCTCTAAGTGATAATCTACTTTGGGGGACTAAAAGATAATAAATAGCCTTACCTAATAGAGGCGTAAGTAGTACGATCTTAATGTATGATGTAAAATTTAGTGGAAGCTCAGAGATAATTAAACCGTTTTACGAAAGACAAGTGTTTAAGGTGTAAAAGGCTCTGGTTAAAGTGATTGAAAACCTTTCGATTTAGAACTATGCCCGATTTCAAAGTATTGCAAAACCCGTTCTCCCATATCTATGCAGCATATTTGCGTAAATATGTTTTTATCTTCTGCTAGTTATACCCTGCATAATGCAATATGCATGGTATATTCATTTCGGTCAGATGTTTGTGTCCACTTGAAGGAATCTCCGGAGATATAGACATGGATATATATTCGTGATCAGCGTCGATTAAATTTTCGATTTAACGATGTCCGTCCGTCCGTCCGTCCGTCTGTCACCTGGCTGGTTCGCACGATAACTTGAGTAAATATTGAGCTATTTCGATGAAATTTGGCATAAGTAATCTATGATCCAAGGGTACGGAGGGGATTGATATTGGGCATAATCGGTCAATAACCACGCCCACACCAAGCATTCAAAGCGACTAACCTCGAAATTTTCAAAATCTTTAACTTGCTATAACTCACATAATATACTACTTGGGACAACAATATTTTGCACATAGAGTTATATTATACTACTATATAACCTCGCCAAAAGTGGGTGAGCCACGCCTACTTTCTAGCGTAGCTCCCATACAAAGTGTCTGTACTTCTTTTAAATTGAAACTGCTGTAACTTCTACAATCTTCTGTCTAGAATAACCATAATTGACACTTAGATTAACATGGCAGTGAGAAATAATATGGCAGAAAATCAGTGTGCCACGCCCACTCCTTTTTGGGTCTCCCATACAAAGTTGCGGAAATTAAGAAAATGTTACCGGTTATAACTTGCAAACTATTCAGTGTAGAATAACGAGATTTAAGGTGTGGATTAGTATTGTACGAGCAACTAGGCTCACAGAAAATGGGCGCACCACGCCCAGTGTTTATCGTAGCCCCCATACAAATTTTAAATTGAAACAGCTGTAACTTCGGCAATCTTCTGTCTAGAATAACCACAATTGACACTTAAATTAATATCGTAGTCGGCAAAAATCTGGCAGAAAATCAGTGTGCCACGCCCACTCCTTCATGGGTCTCCCATACAAAGTCGAGTGAATTAAACTAAAATTTTAAGCTCCATAGCTTACAAACCATTTAGCCTAGGACAACGAGACTTAGGGTATGGATTAGTATTGTACGAGCAACTAGGCTCACAGAAAATGGGCGCACCACGCCCAGTGTTTATCGTAGCCCCCATACAAATTTTAAATTGAAACAGCTGTAACTTAGGCAATCTTATGTCAACAATAACCATAATTGACACTTAAATTAATATCGTAGTCGGAAATAATCTGGCGAAAAATCAGCGTACCACGCCCACTTTTTATATAGCTCCCATACTAAGCCTCGGAATTATCTTAAAATCCTTTTATTTCGTCAAAGTCAACCATATTTCGGGTGTAAATTAGTAGTATATGCAAAAATTGTTTCTCGAAAAGTGGAAATAAAAGAAAAGTTGGATATTCGAGTAAACTTTTTATATATAAATCTACATATGCAGGGTATAGTTTGGTCGGCCCCAGCCGACTGTAAGGAGATTTTTTTTGTTTTAATTCAATTTATACTTCTACAATGTATATTGTTGCTGAAGGTAATAATTAAATTATTTATAGAGTTATTGTAATAAATTAGTAAATATATATATATATAAGTGTTTATATTACGGGAAGTCAAATTGTAAGGTAAATTATATTTAACTAAAGTGTATAGCCCAAATTAAAGATCAAACCTCCATCTCTTCTTTCCTCGTCTCCCTGGTGAATCACACTTTTTCAATATTGTATTTCTTGCAATCCCAAGTCAGTCCCTTCTTTCTACTACCTTTGAGTTTTAATCGAGGTCCCTAAAATCCCCGAACTACCTCTGCATATTTCCGAATGCTTTGATGACATTAAACAGATCTCATCAGTGTAGTCGACAATCTCCAAATGCCCACTCAAGTTCCAGTGTATGCCTCTGAGATAAACATCTATAGATTTTCTAAGGACATAGAAGTGCTACAAAGGTTTGCAAATAATAATCGAATTATAGGTAATGTTTATAAATAAGAATAAAAGCATTGCATTAAAAAATTGAACACATTACATCATTTACATTTACATTGTTAAATAAAATTACAGTAAAACTTGCAAAATTGCATATATTTTGAAGCAAAAATGCAATTTTTACTCTATAATGCTGTTAACGACACGATTATCAGAGTAGAAAAGTCTCTGAGGTAGTACAGTTTAATTTATAAATATTTAGATACCCATAAAAATGATTATGTCCGAAGGACCAGAGTAGTCAGTCCACATGGATTTTTGATCTCCGAATTTATTGCATATTTTGAGTAAATTTTTCACTATTTTAGTATATTTATTGAATTTCTTTGTGATACATTGTGATACAATTCGATACACCCGAATATATAGGTAGACACATGTAAGGTGCAAATGCAATTGCAATTCTATGAGTATAGGTATTTGTACCTTCACACATACGTACATGATAGCGTATAGTTTGTGTACGTAGTTGACCTAAAGTTTCAACGCTGGAAGGCAACATTTATATAAACAATTTGTTTAACTATATATATTCTTCTACTTGTATTATATGCACATATTATTGTATGGTATACAATTAAAATATTCTTTCTGATTTTATTTATTGGTGTTGGAATACAAATAAATACAATTGTGCAATTTATTTCGTACGCCTACAGGTATTTAATAAATGTTTGCATATTTGTATTTTTCATTTGGGTAAGTATGGTAAATATGTATGTAGATAGCCAGCAATTTAAATTATTCGAATTCTTTACAAATTTGTTTCCATTCCAGTTTAAAAAATTCATTACAAAGTGGTTGAACGTAATTTTGGTTGAAAATTCTTAAGAATTCGCAACGATATGGATGAATGAAATTCGTACAATCCAAAACAAGGAAATTGGAAATTCATTTAGAATCTGGAAATGCTAAAGAAAATAATCTCATTAATAATTTAATATTTAAAAATAAATAAAAAAAATTGTAGAATTATTCCTTTTGTAGCTTAATACCTTCTAAAGGGTTTTCCATTAGGGACATAACAATTTCGTATCTTTATATGAACGCACGCTTAAACTTTTTTAATCAACTGTCAATGTCAAAACGTTAGTTAAAGTCAACATTTTCATCATGGTAAAGTTCACAAACCAGCACCGTTTGGTAATTATTAAAAATTACTACCGAAATTCTGAGTCGGTGGTCGCAACCTTAAGAGCGAAAATCATCTTCAGCGATGAAGCTCATTTCTGGCTCAATGACTTTGTCAATAAGCAAAATATGCGTTATTTGTCAGCAATAAACTCACAAGTGCTTCTTGAGATACCGTTGCACCCGCAAAAAGTTACTGTTTGATGCGATTTTCATGCCGGAGGTGTGATTGGGCCGTATTTTTTCGTGGATGAAAACGACCGTCATATTACCGTCAATGGAGAGCGCTATCGTGCTATGTTGGAAGATTATTTGCGGCCAGAATTGGATGAACTTGACATCAGCGATATGTGGTTTTAACAAGACGGTGCCACTAGCTACACAGCACACGTCATAATCGATTTATTGCAAGGCAAATTCGGTGAACGTGTTATCTCGAGAAATAGTCCGGTCGAATGGCCGCCTCGTTCATGCGATCTAACACCATTGGATTTCTTTTTATGGGGCTTTATCAATGTTCCAGTTGAAATATGTGCTAGAGTGGTGGAAAATTGGGTCCAAAGAATCCACCGCTATAAACCGGCTCGTGGTGGTCATATGATCGTAATCGAATTTCATTCATAAAATGTAATGCTTGCAATATATCCACAATAAATTTGAACTCAATATCTCAAATATTTCTGTGTTTCATTAATAGATAAAATTGTTATGTCCCTAATGAAAAACCCTTTAGTTTGACTTTGTTTTAAGCTACAAAAACGTGAAAACACCAGTTTGGTTTAGAAAAACATGCACGAACACTGCATAACCGTCCACATATTTCTCATTCTCCTGCTCCATCAGTATTTCAAAGCACAAATTGGCATAAACTTCCTATCCTTCATGTTTATTAACAAATACAATAATACAATACAATTAATTTTTTTTTCTCCTCTTTACTCCTAATTGGAGCATAGGGCCTCCACAAGGCTTCTCCATCCCGCACGATTCTGGGCTGTTGTTCTAGCGCCATCCCATGTGATGTTGACATCAGCTAGTTCCCACAGGGTTGACCTTCTCCAAGTATTTTTTTGGCCGTCCGCGGCTTCTGCTCCCTTGTGGGTTCCATTCAAGCGACATTCTCGTGATGGCTGCTTTCTTAGCGTGTGGCGAATCCAGCGCCATTTCCTACGCTTAATCTGGTTCAGTATAGGTCCACGTACGTTAGTGCCATAATCCCTCGTTGACAGTAATGTTTGGCCAGAATAGTCTACATATGATCCTCAAACAGTTGTTGACGAAAGCTTGAAGTCTCTGCGTGATGGAGTTAGAGATCAACTATGTTTCGCTACCGTACATTAGCATCGATTTCACGCATGCGGAGAATATTCGCATTTTCGTGCATCTGGAGATTTGGGAATTTGCCCATACTGATTTTAGCCGGCCAAATGCAGTTAGCATCCGTTTCAGCTCCTCCGTCTGTTGATATTGTGCAACCGAGGTAGCAGAAACTTTCGACGAAATCAATCGCACAGGCGTCAATCTTTATATGTCTTACATTGGAGTGATTAACTCTCATGGCTTTGGTTTTTGGCAATGTTTATCTCTAGTCCGACAGTGCGTGCCAGTGCCACTAAGTCGTTCGTCTTCGCTTGCATATCGGAGAATTTGTGCGAAAGGAGACAAATGTCATCAGCAAAGTACAAGTCCTCAAGTTGTGAGATTGTGGCACTTATATGTGACACTTATAAACCCCGAAGGGCCCTTTGGCCGAGCTTCTCTTCCAGTACTGTTGTGAGTGTAAAATTTTGAACAGTATTAGAAGGGATCTACTTATTTTAGCCGGTTCCAAATGACAAAACCCTTTTCCATGAAAGAAAGAAAGAAAAATCGTTTTTAAAACCATTTTTTTTAATATTTATTAACAACTACTTCGCATTAATTTTACTTGTTGTTGTTCAAAGTTACTAAAGTATCAGTATTTATGGCAAAACGTGTGCACATATATTAAATTTAATAATATATTCCAATGGATGTGTAAACTTTTGATATATTTTCGCATATAATTGTGTGTGAAAATGTGGCCAATGGCAATTTTATTAAAATTGCATGTCTAATTTGTCTCAACTAATTATAGCTGCAATTGCTGAAAGTACGTAGTTAAACATTATAGATTGGATTAAACAAATTAAAATCAAAAATTTTATTGTAAGATTACTTAATCTTTTTTTATGTACTATGTATATTTTATTATATTTACATACATACACACCCATGGGATGTACTCGACTACAATCTTATTTAGTACATATTTATTTTCCAAAATAATTTCAATCGTAATGTGAGTTCTATACGAATATCTCTCTATATGTACCTACATACATCGCCCATAACGTATTGCTATCGAAAATTCTGTATCGTAATTTCATGTGTACCACCTTTCATTTTGTCATTGCTTGTAATTTATTTGTCTGCATATTTGTTACCTATTTTAATATGGCCCATTCATCGGTAGGAAATCGTATACGTATGCATTTAGCTTCTTGTACATACATACATACTCGTAAATATTATTACAGTCAACTAAACCGCACAAAGTCTCTTAGGTACAATTAGAAAGAAGCCGCTTTTAATTTATGCACTTCGAAATATGGATGAAATTATTTATGAGTTTAATTTTCAAGCATTTAGTAGACTTACGTGATATATATAACTTTGCTAATAAAGAGTTTTTGCAAAATTGATAACATTGCAGCAAAATAAGGCATGATATAATCTGGTAGAGCATAGTTTGAATTATATTGAAATCCAATGTATTCATAACTGATATTAAGAGCACACCGTTGGAAAAGATAACTAATCAAATGTAGGAATCAATATATAAGAAGTCACGTCATATTTCACACTATCGTACAGTCATAGTGATTCAATTATAGCTCTTCTATTATATTCTGTCATATTAAGCAGTAGGACAGGTCGATGAAACTAGTTTGAAATGTACACAAATTCACTGAAAGCTGAACTATACGGCGAAGAACAGCCGAAATGTTTTTTTTTCTTAACACAACTTTGTCTTACCTAGTCAAGTCATAAATATTGGTACACATAAAAATCGACGTCAAATGAAAACGAATTAATATTTTTCGAAAATTTTTCTTTCTTTATTTTGGGTTAAGTATTCAATGGCTACAAACCTTAGAACAACTTATTCGAAATGAATTCCATTTGCCTTCCAGCATGACTTGAGATCGCGAGACGCATTTTATGCATAGAGAAATTGTCCACTGCACTGCTTCAACGACTCAATATTTGGGTGTCGAGCAGAGCAAGCCATGCCTAGAGGGCATACGGATCACAACTTGTAATCCAACGGGTTGAGGTCTGAACTACCAGCTCACCAACCATCCGCTGATATGAAGTCCGAAATGTGGTGTTTTAGCCACAGTTGAGTCGTTTTTGCTTTGTGAGCTGGAGCAGAGTCCCCTTTAGACCCTCGTGGTGAGTTGGGATGCTTCTCTGGATGACCGAGCATTCACACGATCATTCTGTTAATTGAACGATTCTTTTACGGTGAAGATTTTCTCATCAGTAAACAGAATTTATCTATGAGCCTACCGGCTGCGTAACGCTTTCGATTTTCGCTTGCGTCTTCCCTCCAATGCGACCGTGAACAGGACACGAATTATCGGTCGACTCGTTTCTTCACGGCTTTGATCGCTTTCGGAGCTCTCACAATGGTCGGACGGCCGCATCTTTGACGGTATCGTACTCCATCAGTATCCTCAATCAACTTCACAGCACGATATGTACACAAAATTGTGAGTAATTACAAGCGGCCCTCCGAAAGATATCGTTTTTTCCCATATTGCATTTTAGTAGGCCAACTACAACAATAAGATTTTCGATGTCGCCCCATTCTACGATTACAAGCAACTGTCAAATCGCAGTCAAGATGAAATGGATGCGCCTAATATTGCATTCGTAATGAATGCGTTTAGTTGTGTACCAATATTTATGACTTGACTAGGTATAATGGCCGATTTACATTCTGTCAAATAAGTACCCGGAAATTCACATTTTTAATTTTCCCTCTGAGAATATTTCATAAAATGTGAAATTGTTTGTGTGAAATTTTTTTTCGACATGGTTGAATCACCAAATGTTTTTTTCAACATTTCCAACGATTTGGCACAAGAAATTTCGTTTGAAACACACAAAAATTTCACACAAACTCTTTGGTCGATATTTTTATCCATAGTAAAAATCGCAACGCACACAAAAGGTTGACTTGTTCCTAATGACGCCGTAACCAAACTAAATGACACATAGCAATAAAAATTCACAGAATAGTGGCTGACAGTTGTGACAACCTGGGAAAAAAAATTGTTTGAAATATTCTCAAAGGGAAAAATAAAAATGAGAATTTCCGGTTTCCGGGTACTTATTTGACAGAATGTATAAATTTTGTTTCGAGTTAAATTGAATCTCCTTAACTTTCATTTCTTATACCCATAGAAATGAAGTCCTTAAATATGCATGAAGCGTTTACCTTTGAAGTGTTTTATTAAATACAATATTTAAACAATTGTATTATCCCTAATTATGCCCCTTTGAAAATTGTTTACAAAATCCGCAATAATTGTGATATCGGCTTAAGTTGCGTCATAATAATAACTTAAAACTCGATTAAGCCCTATTTGCCCTTTTTTAAAAGACGTTTGAAACTTCAGCAATCTAATATGAAACTATTTTTTCTTCTTCTTCTTCCTTTGTATAAATATTTTAGTTAAATGTAGGTTATGAATAAACTATGTACCGACTACAGTGTGAATTTTTATCTTGTGCACACCACTGAAAACGTTTTCATTCAACTATGATATTTATTCGATATGCAAGGTAATTTCTCTTGTGTAACTAAATACGCTTTCAACACAAATACAAGATAACTCTTTCTAAACTAAACCGATTGATGTACGGCATACTTGCATGTGGATTTCAACAAACAATCATATGAATTACATCAAGGCATCAAAGCGATTGCGTGAAATAATATAATTTACACCAGCAAGCTGATCAATCGTCATGTTTGTATTCACCAACAACAAGTACAAATATGTAAAGAACGAAATAAATATATGTACGAGTAACAACACCACACAATTCATTACAAATTTAAATAAAACGATTAAATCTTACATTAAAGTGTAAATAAATTAAATTATCGACGAATGAATGTGTTTTGTGTGATTATCTACAATAATTCTTTGCAAAATGCACATCAGTTAAAACATGTGAGCTTCAGAAAACGAGCTTAAGTGAAATAAATATACCAAGTTAAAATGTAGAACTAGGAAATTAGATACGTGAACGGATTGGTAGTACAAGATGTAAATTTACTTTTCATTACATGCATAGGTACATAATTCAATGCAAGCTGTATACATTTCACAATTGCTGTATTCGTATAGTACTTACATAGTTGGGCAGTGCGATTAAAATCACAGTCCAAGTCGAATACTTACAATGTAATTTGCTAACTTCAATGCTCAGATAAACACGACCTCCTATATATTTATTTATGTATGTGGAAAGATAAAAGAAAAATTTATTTGTGTAAATTAAATCGTGGCCTCATTCAGGTGGCTGATGAATCACAAACAAATTATGTGATGAACCCCAGTTGTACGAGGGCTGTCCCAGAACTATCCGACCTAACAATAAATGGCTACAGTAGTTTGAAAAAAAATTACTTCGGTGAAAAGTGGCAACCTATGTTTGGAGTCATCGAAAGTTAACGACCTCAGTGAACAAGGAAAAAATTGGTCACCGTTATGTAATTCAATACTTTCATTTGAAATATCTCAGTCCAACGAATGTTAAAGCCGAACTAGATTCTACTCTGGGGGAGTCTGCTCCTCCGTTTACGACCATAAAATATTGGGTGGCAGAGTTTAAACGAAGTCGTACCAGTTCACATATCCGCTAATGCGATGACCAAAATCAATGAGTTAAAGCTCGAATTGCTTCAGCACGAACTTTATTCGCCACATTTAGCTCCTTCGGATTATTTTCTATTTCCAAATTTGAAAAAATGGTTTGGTGGTAGAAGATTTGCAAACAATGAAGAGTTGGAGTCTGCGGTAGATGGCTATTTTAAAGAGCTAGACAGTTCATACTATAAACAGGGTATCGAAGCTATAGAATATCGCTGGGAAAAGTATATAAAGCTAAAAGGGGATTATGTTGAAAAATAAAGAAAAATTTTCTCAAACTTGTTTTTTTCTTTAAGGTCGGGTAGTTCTGGGACCACCCTCGTATTTATAGCCTACCATAGCAAATCGTGTAAAAATCGCTATCACCAATAATACTATTTTTAATAAGAGATTTTTTAACTGCCATCAAAAAATTTATTCAAATAGAAGGTTAACTTTGGAAAATGGTGTCAAAAAAGAGATTTTTATATTAAAGAACCAATTAAAAATTGATTTGACAAGAAAGGGTGCGATGAAAAAGTTGAAATCAAAAATTTTTAACGTTCCATTAATACTCAATTACGTTATTTAGTAGTATTTGACAATTAACATTTTCAAAATAACAATACACATGCATACGATCGACTAATATGCATAGTTATAATTAACCTTTTTGTTACTTTATAAAAAATTACAATTGTGCAGCTAAAATCACGGAATGGCAATTCTTTTCGACAAATTTATTCAAATTTCAACAGTTTTATAAAATATAAATATATAACTACTAATAAATGAAATAAATTGAATACAAAATTGAAAACAAACAGAAACTGCACTAACATTCTATTTCGAAAAATACTTACTTCCATTTCCCAAACTTCAAATTTCAAAATTACTGTAAAAGTAGCTGGAAATTTCTTGTTCTGGAACACATAGAAATTTTGCATGAAACCTTTTTTTGTCGCACATAACATCCCATATTACAGTATATACAGTACAGTACAGCTATGAATTGAAATATATGATGACTATATTGATCTACTTTAATGGTATATGCATACCCCTAAATATATATACTATATGTCATACACTAGTTTAACAACATCTCAGAACTCAATTAGATTCTCAAAGCTCTCGAATGCTTATGACCAATAACAGAGTGCCGAGAGCAACAATTTGCTTGGTTTCATTTTTTTTTTTTTTTTGGTATATTTTTTTTTTTTTTATTAACTATTCATAATATTTTTTATTACAGCGATAATAACAACAACATTTTTGTGGTCCAAATACTGCTCAAGTGTATTTACAACTTTTCTCCACACGCTCTCCTACCACTGCTGTTGTTGTTGGCAATTGTCAGTAGTTTGGTTGCTTTTGAATGAAATTTTTCCTTTAGCTCAATATTCCAATGGTCAACGCAACACAAACTACATAAAAAGTAATAAATGTTGTGCTACTCGTAGTACTTTGCTATATAGTGGTGACAACTAATGCATATTCCTGAATGAAAGGAACACCATACAAGCACATGTATGTATATCTAAATACATTGCTATATGTGTGTGTGTGTGTGTGCATGAGTATAGGAGTGAGTTTAAGTAGTATATAGTTGTCATATAATAAAATGTTTTTGTATTTTTTTTTTCTAGTTTTTTTATTCAGTGACTATTCCTGTAATATTCCAATTCCAAAATAATTTTATTGCAATTGCTTTTAGTTTTGAGGTTCATTTTTTTTTTTTATTGTTTTGCATCTACATATTGTATACGTACAATTTTATCGGTATACCATCTAAAAGAATGTTTTGAATTTTTAACTATTGTTAAGTGCTAAATAAAAACCAAGAGGTTATGCTATGCATTGCTATGGAAGGGAAAGAGAAACACATCGTACTATTGTGAGATTAAAATTTGATTTGATTGCTTTATCTAAAAATCCATGTTGTTATTATTATTTTATTTTAAATGCAAATACTTTATGAATAGAATATTGTATTTGTTGTAGTGGAAACTACATAGTTTGCCATGTACAATATTTTTTTTATTTTTTTTTTTATTTAAATCAGCTAATGCAAATTCTAGATTCATATGTTGAATGCTTAGGTTAGGATGTAGCGACCTAGGCCAAGTAAGACCCATTTTGGAAAAATAGAAAATCATCACAGACTTTGAGAGGGATGTATAATATATTCCCCATCTGGAATGTGCCACAATATCTGGTTTAGTTGAATGCCTCTCTATCAGAAAATGCCCCTTAATAATTCTTAGCAAGATACTAACCTCGTGTTGGATGAAGAAGTATAAACTGTAACTATACAAAATTTGAACCAATTTTCAAATGCAAATATTGACCATCTTTCATGTAAGAAATGACGCAATTCACTGTACAATAAATAGCAGCTACTTCAAAAGCTAATTGACAAAAGATATGCCTTCAGAGGTAAAATGCTGACGTAGGAGGCCTTTTTAAAATTTCTTCAGCATAACTTCATCATTAATTTAGTTAGTTATATTTGCAAATGGAAAAGAATTTTTTATTAAGTATATGATATCAACAATAAAAATCTATTTCATTATTTACTGCATTGTATTCGATATATATATGTAGACGTAGCTGCTTGAAAAGGATCTACATATATAAGAGCATATAAATATGAAAGAAAATAATAAGTAGGAAAATTAAAAATTAATAAAAAGATATATATCGTATATATTGAACAAATAATATTTTCCCTGTATGCACAACATTCCCATACACACCCACACAGCATTCTTATTTCAATTGAAATTTTTGTAGTTCAAAATTGCATGGTTATATAGCGTATATGGGTATCTACATGTGTATACATAATATATGTAACATATGTACCCAAGGAGGATATAGCCAAGGCATTGTGTTGGCAAAATGTTTAAAATCATTTGTTTACTTTTGTGTTGATGGCTGTGATTATGGTTGGAGTGCTAGTACTTACAAGAGGATGAAAAAATTAGGTATACAAGCATATACATACATATATAACTACATAAATATATGAATATACATATGTAAATATATGTTACAGTAGAGTGGGTAGATGAGAAAATTTCGAATGTCCACCTCATTATTGAAAGCTTACCTTGAGAGCATCACGGCAATATGCCGATATAGAAAATGTTTTTTTTTTTTTCACTACTCTAAAACAGTCAAAACGGTTTTTTTCATTATAATTTTTGGTTTGATGGCTGATTTGCAGCAGATGCATCGTTGAAAATGTCAATGTTACGATAAAAAGAGGGTTTCGGTGCCGATATGATTCAAGGTAAGCTTCAATTAGGGAATGGACATTTGAAACATTTTTCCTTTGTATGAACAGTATGTATGGACCTAACCTAATATTTGTTTTTATTATATATATATATATATATATATATATATATATATATATATATATAAATATATATATGTATATATATATATATATATATAAATATATATATGTATATATATATATATATATATATATATATATATATATAAATATATATATATATATATATATATATATATATATATATATACATATATATATTTATATATATATATATAATATATATATATAAATATATATATATATATATATATATACATATATATATTTATATATATATATATATATAATATATTTATATATATATATAATATATATATATATAATATATATATATATATTTATATATATATATATATATATATATATATATATATATATATATATATATATATATATATATATATATATATGTTTATTTATTTTCTTTTACTAATAATAACAAACAAATAATAAACTCGAAGAAGAAAACGTATCAAGATAATTGTTAGAACTCGTATCGAATGCATAGAGAAGCAAAAATAAAAATTACTTAAACAAATAAATAAACAAATTTAAAAGAGAAAAACAACATAAGACGATTTTGAGCAGCCTGTTGTATGCGCAAAAGAATAACAATAAAATAATGCTTAAGCAAATTCTCAGAAATTGGTTCACCCCCTTAATTTCAATCCAAAGCAAAATTCAAACGTTAGCAAAGATAGTATAATCAATATAATATACCTACATATTATTACATATTTCGATTAGTCTCACCCACGTAGCCATGGACTTAAGAGTTGCCATGGTAGCTGATACTTCAGCATCTAGTACCATGTCTACAAAGCTGTTCTCTTCCTTTTTTGCGGAGATTGTTTAAAATATTCATAAATTATACTTTGTCTTATTGCAACACATCACCAAACAGTGTTCCCCTAAATACATTATCCTTATCATCAACAAAAGATGCATACAACAAATGAATTATGACAAAAGTATGCGGGATGATACATATATCAACATAAATTACTTTCAAATTTACAAGACATCTATTGTACTCGTACATATATAATGAAATTCATACATGCATACATACATACTTATACCTGTTCAATGTTTACGTAAGCTAAATAAGTCAAGGAAAATGTTTTATTGAAGAGAATCCTTAATTTGAAAAAATGTTTATTGTTTTTGATATTCTGTGTGAAAAAAGAATAAATGGTATTTCAAGTCTTTTTTTTTTTTTAATAAACAACAACAACAATTTCATTTTTATAATACAATTTATGCACTTTTCGTCTATTAATCTGTAGTTGTTATTTTTAGTGCTACCCTACCATTAAATCGATCCTTTCGTGCTTTTTGAATGTCTTCTAAGTTTCAAAATAGTAAAAGTTGGAAAGTGACAAATCAGGGGAATGCAATTTTTAGTCGCAATGGAATCGCAAAATTTTATCAACACTGCTTTAACGTTTGATTTTCCCACATGATAGAGAGAACAAAAAAAAAAGAGAATAATTTTCTAAATTTTATTTTTTTCTATATGTATTTTTGGTTTCTCTTTTTCTTTTTTTCAAATTTGCTTAAAATTTATCATGGAAAAGGACTCAACTATTGCAATTTAATTCGTTTCGAAAAGGATTTGTGTTACTAACCTTGCTATATTGTCCAGATTTGCTTAACATTTTAAAGGAACTACTTTTCATTTATTCTAGGTTCAATCCCCGGCTGAAGCATAAGTTCAATATGGAAAAGATTTTTCTTTCTAACGGTGCCCACCTTTCGGCAAGCAATTGGCAATTCTTCCGGCAGTAACAATTTGCCATGGAACAGCTTCTAAAATAACCCTGTGATAAAGCTCAGAAAAAGTGATGTCACAAGGGTTCCACCGTCGGAACCGGCCACACGCACAACAGTACTGGAAGAGACGCTCGACCAAAGAGCCTTTCGGAGCTTATAAATGTGACATATTTTATTTTTTATTTTTTTATTTATAAATGAAAGATTTATGGTGCGAAGGTCTTTCAAAATTTCCATTTTTAACTTCATATTGCTCTCCTGTACATTACTTAAAATGCATTTAAGACATTTTTGATTATGTGTCGAGTAATTCCAATGTGAATCAAATTTAATTGATTCCAAACTGTGTCCAAAGTAAACTTAAGATTAGAACATCGAGATAAGAAGAATTGCCAAAGTGTACATTGTTGTTTTAATCATCGTTCACATTCTTTAATCATAATTTATGCGTTAGAGAGGCTAATCAAGCAAATTTTTTTTTTCGATCTACTATTATCGAACTACGAACAAGATTTCATTATTAGACTTTCTATTAAAATTTATTTTTTTTGCAATAACTAACATAAAATGTAAACTTGTATATACAATATATCACTAAAACGATATGGCGAAGAGGCGAAAAATTATTTAACAGCAATTCAAACATTTCTACTGCGCATTAGTGTATATTTACGTAAGAGAGAGAGAAAATTCTCAAAGAGTAGGAGATATAAAAGAGATATTTGCTGGTATTAACTTTATAAAATACAATAGATATTTCATTTTTTTTTTTCTTCTCTTTATTATGTATTAGTTTTGGCAATGTGAGAACGACGAACAATACATGCGCTAATAGTCAAAGGCATCAAAAATTTTATTTACTTTACCCAATAGTTTTCGAATATAAATTATAGTTATAGCATGCATATATAATTATAGCATTTAATTATAACATACGGTCATTTTAATTCACTCTCTTAGTGAAATTAATTTTGGAGAGCAATAACAGAACTGAGTACCACGAAGGCATTGTGAGAAACATGCGTAACATCGGTTACAAATAGCAAACAAAAGTAAAATTTAAACTATTCTAATGCTGCAACTAGCCACCGACGTAGCGTACGTACGTACCGTTCGTACGTAAGAGCAAAAATTTGTCAAAAGTTATGCCCGTAGCAGCGACGGAGAAATCGACTGTTCTTTCTTATATACATACATAACAATGTTGCCATGTAACACTGTGCGTGCATGCTTTTAATCACACTTACCATTTTCATGATCAAATTTCATAATATATATGTTATAAACTAAAAAAAAAATTAATATACGTGAAGTATATTTTAATAAATTACTAAACACGATGATAGTTTTGATTAATTAAAAAAAAAACTAATCTTATTTAGTTAAGTTTTTATTCATTTATAAAAGTCTAAGCTGGTAACCCTGTACACATATAGAGCGATCAGCTGACACGTTTTTACGTAAAAAATCAAATTGCTGTTGATTCTCTCCGCTACGAGCAACGTCTACGTCACCGTCCTACGTTGGTGAGTTTTCGTTAACACGACATTCCCATAAGATAGGTCGTGTCAGCTGACACGTTCTACGTTTTTACGTCGGTGGCTAGTTGCAGCATAAATCACAAATTCGCATTTACATCATAATCTTCGAATAAATATTATAATAATGTTGCATGTAATCTGAAAATAAATGCATCATAACTCTATTATAGGATCAACTTAGTTCGGTTCAATAGATCATGGAAAGCGATAATTCCATGTAAATATTGTACCAAGTACCTACTACCTACGTGTGTAATATATGTATTCGTATTTATTAAGAAAAACACGAATTTATTAATTCACATTGCAAACAAAAAAGCAAATATAAAATTTATTGCGTGCTATAATTTCACACACACACACACACACGCGCTCTGGGTTAAATGCATAATTTCGAATTGCGCTCATTTTGCCGCACATCTGAAAACAACAGCGTGACAATATGAGCGTGAAATACGTACGCTTCTCTCGAAAGGTGATTTCCTTGAATCAGTTACAATTCGAAAATCCTTCGGTAAGGATGTTCAAATTATATACGCCGCCATTGAAGTGCATTGTACGGCGTTTGAAAGTGTGTTCATTCTCCGTGAGCGTATTTGGCAGCATTAGTTTCATTCGACGGTAATCGTAAAATGTGTACAGGAAAACGAATTTATGTTGTTGTTTTTTTGTATTTTTTCTGTAGGTAATATGGTGAGGAACTGTAAATGTCATATTGTTAAAAATACCTACTCGTTTACGGCGATAATTTAACTACGGATTTAATACAGGCAATATTTCTCAAATATGATGAGCCTTTTGTTATATCCTCTACTTATATGTACGAGGTTGTTGTTGTTGTTCTGTTAGTGAAATATATACATATTCGTGATAAATGATGATGAAGTTCTCAACAACCAACAAAACTTACCAAAAAGAAAAATATGTATATAAAACAAAAATATGAATACGAATGAGAATAATGGAAATATAAAATAAATTGAAAATTTTATTCGCAAATAATGGAGAATATGCGAGTACGTGTATGTACATATATACTACATATATACATAATATATTATGTGTGTCTATAAAAGTAGATGAATGTTATTTAAGCAAAACAAAAAAAAAATAAGTTCCAGATGAATGAATAGAAATTTTGCAACAAAAATATTTATTTGTATGAAAGTGTGCCATATTTTCACACGTAGTGAAGTGAAAATAATTCATCAGTATGGTCGTAACATTTTATAAACCATGGATTAATGTGTGTACACGACATAAATGTCATTATTCGTACTCTACTACAGCGCTAAAATTGTCAACTATTATATATTCCATTTCGATTGAATAATAATGCATATGTAGGTGTGTATTTTAGTTAATTTTAATTTAACTCCTAACTCCTAACTTTTAATTTAACTCCTAACATTTTGGTCATATTCGAAATTATAAAAAATCTTTCCAGAGCACTTGTTTCTTCCTTGTTGTATCATAATTAGTAGTGCTAACTACGAATCATATCGATCATATGACTTTCCAATATGGATCATTTAAGATGCATAATTAGATGAACTGTGACTTTTTTCTGTAACATCATTCGAGTTCTTTTACAAGTTTCATTCGAGTTGGGATTCAAGTTGCCAACTTTTGTTAGCACAACGAAAACACTATAAAATTTGAATGTCGTATTTAAAATTGTCCCTTAATCAATATAATTTACTAGCAATATCGGATAAAGAATGACAAAGAAAACATTAAAATAACTTCATCGAGCAATTCCAAGATTGCCAAATCACACCATGTGCAGCTGGTTTGAACAAGTTTTATCTTAGCAAGGCAATTAGTAGAAATAGTATTTTATGTTAGTGTTGGAAATTATTGTCAGTCTGTGTGATTAGCACACTCAAGATGCTAAAATACCCATTTTATTGTTTTTTTTTTTTCCAAGTGTTGATCTGGATATCGTATATGGAAACAAGTAATATATACATGTATTAGTGTAGATGACATGAGAATATATCCAAAGTTGTGTAATTTATTTTAGCGATTCCTCTAAACTAATATTTAGCTGCTATTTGTGTACATTTATACATATTTTTATTACAATTTATTTTATTTTTATTTTTTTTTTTCGATTTCTGTGCAATTTTGCTCAGACATTACTTAGGGGTAAAAACAAATTTTGTTCGAGTAACCACACACAGACACATACACTCACTTAAATGTCCTCCTATACAATTTGTATAGAAATTGTGTAAAACTTAACTTTATAAAGAAACACAAAACTTTTGTTGTTTGCAAAGTAAACAAAGACGAAGAAAACAAAAAGAAAACAATACAAAAAGTAACTGACTAAGAACGAGAAGGAAATTCTGAAAAATAAACTTTTTTTAAAGTGTGCTCCTGTTTAGATGAGGCAACAAAAAAAAAAAATTTGTATTACAAATCCTGAAAAGTTTCAGAGAAACTCAAGTTTAGTAGCAATATACACAAAGACATACGAATAGATTTATCGTATGCAAAATATCATTGCATGCATTATGTGCAAAAAAATAACAAAATTATTATAATAATAATAACATAAAATCTCAAATATATTTATAAAATACGACATAATTCACTAGTATATCATATACTTACAGTATACAAATAGGTGAGGTCTGCTATGATATGATATAACTAAACGATGTCATCTTAAGCTTCGATGACATCATAATCACAGCTCCTGATGTGTATTACATTCAAAAAATATATACGAGTATTTTAATTTCAATCAAATTCATTCATTGCCATCTAAAAAAGTGGGTCTGATGGACAAAGATTTCTGTCGAATCTGTCAAGTCTAGGAGGAACCAGTAGAGCACGTACTGTGCAATTGTCAGGCTGTGTCAATTACTTACTTACTTACTTATGTGGCCATAACAACCGAATATCGATTTATGCCGAATATAACATGCTTCGCCAGCCATCTCTGTTCTTCGTTAGCTGGCGCGAAGAAGAAGAAGTGGTTAGAAATTCCAAGCGTCATCAGGTTCTCCAATACGTGGTCTTTCCACCGGAGGTTAGGTCTTCCTCTTCTGCGTCGTCCTCCAGCGTGTTCCGAATATAACACCTTCTTAGCTGGAGCGTGTTCTTCCATTCGCTTGACATGACCTAGCCAGCGCAGCCACTGAATTTTGATGCGCTTTACTATGTCAATATCGGTATACAGCTCGTACAGCTCATGGTTGTACCTTATTCGCAAATTGGTCCAAAGATCTTGCGTAGAACTTTTTTCCCGAAAACTCCAAGTATTCGCTCATCCGAGGTGGAAATTGTCCAGGCTTCAGCGCCATATGTTAGGACAGGCATGATGAGAGTCTTGTAGAATGTAGTTTTCATGTTTTCATTCTTCGAGAGAGGGCTCGACTTCTCAATTGCTTACTCAGTCCAAAGTAACACCTGTTTGCAAGAGTTATCCTACGCATGATCTCCATCCTGATGTCATTACAGTTGTTGACGCTGGTTCCAAGATAGACAACGTCCCAACTCTACAGTGACATGATGTCCAAGATGCCGGGACACTTTGTTTGTTGACACTAAATACTTTGTCTTGCCCTCGTTCACCGTAAGATCCATTCGACGCAACTCTCTTTACAACTCTGAGAATGCTGCACTGACTGCTCGCGTGTTCATGCTGATTATGTTAGCCTGTATCAATATACAAATTTAATTACCCAGGTAGCGGGATCATATGCCCTAATCACCTATTTTAAATTAAAACCGTAGCAATTAAGAGATTTTTGAATATTCAAGAACTGTCCTAGTTAGGCATGAGGCTAACTAGACTTACATAGTAGTAAAAAATAAGAATATAACAATAAAATACAGATGGCTAAGTGAGCGAAAAACATTTTTAAAAGTTCATCGAAAGTTTGAGGTTATAAAAAAACTTTATAAAGCATTAGGTCACTTGAACAGTTTATTGATTTTTTTTTTCTCATCTCTGTGTTATGGATATAAAGCCTTTATTATATTTAACTATAAATTTTGATGTATTTGTTCATCATAACAACCATCAATATGTTTATGGTGTTTTATAGTACAATATGTAGCAAACGTGGTTAGGGCTTGTAATTTTAAGGATATTAGGCTTTCTTTCGCTTTCTGTCAGATGTCATAATCAGTTTCAGTTCAATATCAGTTTATATCAATCAGTTTATGTTCAATAGACAATTTTTGAAAAAAAATTATCAAACCAACAATCGTCAATTGTTGAATGCAATTCTTACGGTATATTTTTTTATTTCTGTCAGAAAAATACAGAGATTTTTGAACGGACAAATGTTTATACTAATATATGTAGGCACTTGTATGATACATGCAATCAGTCACGCAGAAAATGTACACTTTCAACAACAGCAACAATAAGGCTAAATGCAGTAATATGTACTACGTGTACGTACATACATAACTAACTACTACTCCTATTATATGAACAATTGCTACTGGTGTTTGAAAATATTTTTGTTGTTCTCACTGTTGATGGTTATGACAACAGATTTTTGCTTCTGTTGAGTATGGTAATGATGATGATGATGATGACGATGTTGATGATAATACAATAACTTGACATTTGTGGCATTTTATATGTAACTATGTAAGTACAATGGAAAAAACTTTCACGCCTATGAGTAACTACATATGTATATGCTACCTATATATATATAGGCAGTATGTATATGAATGTATGGATGTATGTTTTCATGTAAATGTGTGCCAGTAAAAGCATTATCAAGATTCGGAAATTCAGGAAAAGCGTGAAATGGCTTTGGGGCATATGATGGTTTACATTTGCTATCCATAATGTTTGTGAATAATAAATATTGAATGCAAATGATAAAAGAACAAAAAAAAAAACGAAACAATGTTAATGGAGAGGAAAGCAAAAAAACAGCCTTGAAAAAGCGTTGACATTGTAAAATCGATTTTGTTTTTTTTTTTTTTTTTCTTCATTTGCTTCTCATAATGACGCTTCTGTATCACACCCCCACACATACCTTTGAATGTAATTGATATGTTTTTGTTTTTTAATCGTTTATCTGGGATGAGATATTTTTAGTCTAGCAGCATTTCATGAAGGAGGAATGAACGTTAGAATTGCTTAACACCTGTGTACAATTCTATTTTGACAAAAATCCATATTCAATACAGAAGACATATTTTGTAGCATCTGCAAAATCGATTATTTAAATTGTTTTTCAAATATTAATACATGAAAAACAAGAAAAAAAGAACAAACATATTGGTAGAAGAAACAGCCCTAAATGCCGCTGTTTAGAGTCGCTGGTGTGGAAAAAGAAATGTTAGCATCCGTGAGAGAAAAGTACGAATTGCCTAACCCTCAAAGTATGCAATTTTTTTTTTTTTTTGGTGATGGATGAAGAACCAATTCGAATGATATGAAAATTAGTTTTTGCATTCGCAAACTAAAACTTGTGATTGGACACATATCACCCTTTCTGAAGACAGAGCAGAGTAGAAGGCCAACACACTAACAAACTTAAGAAAGATTTCCTGAAATCCTTCTCCTCCTGAAAGTTATCATTGTTGCTACTCTGACTTATATCCTCATAGTTTCAACAAATTTTATTATATTACCATTATTAGGGCTGTGCCTTTAATTGTTTAGTTGCACAATCTGTTTGATCAAAATTATGCTTAATCAATTATTCTCTTAATCGAATTGTTGATTAATCGAAATACAAATTATAGATCTGGTGAAAATCTGCTCAGCTTAGATAGATGGAGGGATAGAAAAGGAATTCTGACTGAAGCTGTAAGAACAAAGAAAATATGTTGAACTGTTTTTTTTTTTTTTTTTTTTGTGATTAAATCATAAGAATGTAGACAACCGATTTTCTGTTATTCTCATAATATCACGCCAGTCCATAAGTTCGTGCGTTTTTTCAGGTGGTTTTAAAATAAATAAAAAAGAAGATTACAGTATTTATTAATCAATAATATATTTTCCTGCATTATTTAAAATGTCTTCCCAACGTTTAGGCAAATTTTTAATTCCCTGCTCAAAGAATTGTTTGTCCTTGGAGCCAAAATAGGCGTCGATATCCCTTTTTATAGCTTTTTTTTTTTGAGTTGTAGTTCTTATTACCTAAATGAGACTGAAGACCACGGAAAAGGTAATAATCCGAAGCTACAATATCCGGAGAGTATGGTCGTTGCTGCATTATCTTCCATCCGAGCTCGGTTAGCTTGCCTAAAGTCTGTCTTGCGGTATGCGGTCTTACGTTGTCGTGGTGAAACAAAACTTTGCGTCTATTGACTAAAGACGACGGTCGATTTTGTTCAAGTGCTTTATTCATTTTGGATAGTTGTTGGCAATAATAATCAGCTGTGATCATCTGGTTTGGTACCAGCATATCAAAATAAACGATACCGGCCATATCCCACCAAATAGACAGGAGAATCTTCTTGGGGCCATCTCTGGGGGTTGGTTCTAGTGTTTCATTTTTATCTCACCTCTGGCGTTTGCGAACAGGACGTGGTGGCGTTTGTAAAGGACCCATTTTTCGTCCCCAGTAACAATGCGGTTCAAAAAAACTCTCATTTCCAAGCCGCTGCATCAGCTGAGAACAAACATTCACTCCCTGGTGGAACCTTGCCCAATGGAACCACGTGCCTGTAAACTGTTCCATGTGATGAATTTAACCTTTCAGCCATCATATCGACTGTTAAACTTGGCTCACCTTCCACGAGTACCAGCACAGCGTCGGAGCTAAAGACATCAGGACGACCAACGCGTGGGGCATCCTCAACGTCACAATCATCACTTCGGAATTTGGAAAACCACTTTTGCGCAGTGCCTACACTTACGGTATTCTCTCCATGAGCTGTGTTTATTTCTGCAGCAGCAGTTGTTGCATTTTTTCAACTTTTATAAAAAAATATAAAATATACCTCTTATTCCATTTTATTTTTTAACAACACGTACTTCTATCAGCGATTAAAATCACTTGTTGAATGCACAATACATCAGAGAAAATAAAAATAGTTCCTACGAATCTCCCACGAAACATTTTTTGTACGCAAAAATCGCCTACTGTGAAATTATTGAAAAAATAACGCACGAACTTATGGACTGACCTGATACATCCAGAGTTATTTACCTCTACCAAACTAAGTTTTAATACTTGTAGATATTTCTATGAAAATTATGTGCGCACTCATATTTATGTAACTAGTATATTTCGATGTAACTTTAGATGTAACTATAGCACCTTATATCGTATAGCCTAGTTTAGCTGTACTATTAATTTCATTACGGCTTCTGTTGCTTCAGCTTGCAATATTATTGCAAATCTGAAGAGTATTTCCAGCATAATAGGGTTGTAATATTATCGTCAAGTTTGTTTTGGTTTCCATTTTTTTCCTAGCATTATTAATAAAACTGTTATATTTCAAGTATCAATAGGTGTGTAGTGGTAACGGAAGGTAAATGTTTTTATTACATTCGTATAAACATTACAGTTGCTATACAAATGCATAACTTTTCCATCTTGTTGATAATATAGATGATGAAGTACGATTGGTAGGTACTAGTATGTTTATGTTTCTTTATGGATTCAAGTGTAATTCTCTAAGGCTAAGACTCTTACACTAATCATAAGGTTATCGTTATTATATAAAATATATCACAACTGGGTTAATATCAAAAATTTCTGGGAACATGTTTTTACGTAAAAATGAAATCGCAATTAATCAATTATGGAAACACACATACAGAAGACTTATGAATAGTCTCAAATGATGATTTATGCAAATTAATTAAATTATTTATATACATGAAAATACGTAATTAATTGAAATCCCATTTCAATGTAATGTAAATATGTTTATCATTATGTATCATATTTAATACTATAAGGAACTAATGCAATTTTCTTATTGATGACATTATTTTCCTTTTTTTTTGTTTTTGTTTTTTCAGATTTCACAGCGTTTTCCAGTGTATACTAACTTCTGTAGAAATATGTGTGCAAGAATATATACGATAACAAAACTATATCCAAGCATTAATATGCAATATATAGAAGCAAATAATTGCATAAAATATCACAGAAAATACTTTATAATATCACAACATAAACACAGAAAATGTTTCAGTGTCAATATTATATTAAAACTTAATTGCGGGATTTGATCAGACCAACATGCTGTTGGAGTCCATACGGCGTTATATTTTAGCATTCAGCACACAATTGCTATTCTTTATGATTTTCGGTAAGTAACTATCTCAATCAAATATTTTATTGTATAATATTAAGCACTAGTTAATAATAATTCAATTGTATAAACATCAATATTTTAGTTTTCATTAAATATCACATAAATCAAACTGTACTTATTCAGTCCTTTCCACCGAGTTCGAACCTCGTTTCCAATATCCAAAAACCAAACACATTTTTTTTCAATAAATTACTTAACTATAGCGTAAAGTACAGGGTTGTTATAAAAATATTGTTAATCATAGCAAATTAAGACAAAAGTAAGCTAATGATATACATTTAGCCTCATAAAGGTCATCGTTATTTTAAACTTTATGAAAAATAATACAAAAAAAAAAACAACTAATAAATCATAATCATTCTACATGTTTTGAAGAATGACCGCAATTAAGGTTATATAAATCAGTTTTGCTTTTGTGTTGTTGCAGACCACCATTCGAACCTAAAAATGGAACGAAACAACCACAAATAATCACCTAAAAAAATGCTACGTTATTCATATTTTCTATATTGGATATATTTAACTTCTTTAGCGTAAATTATTATCTACTAATTAGTTATCAGAGGCTAGATTGTGTTTCGCATTGACTAATTTTGTAATTTGCTACTAATTTGAATTTCATTGGAATATTGTTGGCATTTGGAACACATGAAACTGTTTGACTCATAAAACATAGCCTACAATACTTTCATTTTTATATACATATACATACATACATATCTATATATTATATTATATTTATATACATACAGTATAACGTGCGTTGGTCAAGTTAATAAGATTATTGACCAAACCCTAACTTATGAAAATGTTAAAGGTACGAAGTATTGAGGTTACGTGAACGATTTTAAAGGATGGCCAAACTTTTTCTCTCGACTCGTGCGTGTTTTTTATTTTTATCTTTATCATTATATATATATATATACCAACTATTTTGTATATAAGCGTGTGGAATATAATTTATTAATAATTTAATTCTACCATATTAAAGGGTCATGTATTTAATGGTATGGCAAAGTTGTAGTAACTATTATTTTGGTTTCGTAGAAATATTATTCTATATATACTTAATTCATATAGGCTCTCTCTCATATTTTACATTGCGTGACATCTTCATTTAGTTATTTAGCTCACAGCTTTATGACTCGAAAAAGTTCATTGTTCTATATGCATATAAAATACTAATATGAAGTATACATATGATTTTGCAATCATAAGTACAAGTAGTGCTTTATTATACTTTATGTGTAAATATTCCAAGAATTGTTTTAAAATACATAAAATTATTAAAAAAAAAAAATATTTAGCTTATATAGGTAATTACCATACCTTAGATCTTCTATAAAATATTTCTAAGTACGTCGTATTCAATTTGCATGGAAATCTTCTTTCGATCAATTAAAAATGCATATATTACATTGTGCATTGCTTGAATATTCTTTAAAAAAAAAAAACAGGGAATAAATTAAATAAATTTTATATTAATTTATTCTCATGAATGGACAAATGGCACAAGAGACAAGAGAATAGTACGTTGTGTGCGTGCTCATTTAAAAATTATGACACAAATTCTGCGAATATTATCATCACACAGATGAATGATGCTGACACATAAAAATAAATAACAAAACAAAAATAAACAAAATTTAATGAAAATTTAAATAACATAAGAGATAAAATAAAATGTTCACATTTACGCCAAAGTGCTACAATGGCAAAGGGAAATGGGACCTACTGTCCAAAAAAAAAAAAGTATCCGGAATTCGTCAATGACAATGTATTCAATTAATCATCAATTTGAATTCATTTAGCAATTTTGCTTTTATGATTTCTGTCACCTCGAAACGTGTTACATGTTGGATAATTTGAGTTTGGAATATTGAAAATTTTCCGCAAGGTCCAGATCTTGTGAATAGGAACAACAGTTTATTCATAATTATTGCTTTCTGTGATGGTACTAGGGCGGTCCCAGAACTACCCGACCACCTCAATTGGTTGACCACTACGGTGTTCGTCTTGGCATCTCGTACGACCTCGTTTAAACTCTGTCACCCAATATTTTATGGTGGTAAACGTAGGAGCAGACTCTCCTAGAGAAGAATCTAGTTTGGCTTTAATATTCGTTGGACTGAGAACTTTCAAATAAAAGTATTGAATTATATAACGATGACCAATTTTTTCCATGTTTACAAATTCACTGAGGTGGTTAATTTTCGAGGGCTCCAAAAAAAGATTGCCACTTTTCACCAAAGTAATTATTTTCAAACCACTACCGCCATCTATATGTCAGGTCGAGTAGTTCTGAGGCCGCCCTCGTTGAAATGTACTTTCTCTCTCGAACGCCTCATAAACTTTCAATATTATTCTTTGTTGACTGTTTCTCCATATGGAAGAAATTCTGTGTGGACAACACCACGTTAGCAAAATAAAACCGGCTCTGACCGACCTACCGACCGCGACGTGATGACTTTTTTTTTACGGTGTGTACAGTGTTACTTACTTTCCATCAAAAAAGATATCTAATAGCCCTGACAGACGACAGCGTTAATCCGGATTAACGATTTAATTCGAATTAACTCGGGCATTAACTGCAGCTAATTCACATTAACTCGACGAATTAATTCTCAAAATTAAATATGCTTAGGGCAATTTACGATAGCAACACTGCTGAAAAATTTCTATTGTGAATTTTTCTCGATCCAACTTACAAAACAATAGGTGTGTTCGCTTATAAAAAAAACTTTCAACAATTGTTAACAGTTTTCGAACTGTGAATGTCAATTTACAAGTTTCTGATAGTTTTCAGTTCATGTACTTCTTGTAGATTTTCTCATATCGAGAGTGACAGATGACAGAAATTGATAGTGCTAGTAATGTAAATGAGCATACCTAATAAAAAAGCAATCAGCCGTTTAGTTAATCCGCAATACTGCCATCTGTCAGATTAGTATTTTATTCGGATTAAGTGCGTCGTTAATCCGGATTAACACTGCCGTCTGTCTAGGCTATAAATCGATTTTTAGCGTTTTAGCAAATTCCGGATACTTTTATAACAAATATGTTCACATAAAACTAAATGCCAACAGTATAAATTTTCAGTAATATTCTGTGTCATTCACTTTATAGGAATACAGCAAAGCATATAGAGCAATAAGTAAGAGAACAAGTACGTATAATAAAGTAAATGTCATCTAAAAAAAATTTTTTTATTGATGTGAGAGCATACTTAGAAAGAGTAAGTAACAAGTATACGTGAATTTTAAGTACAGGCAAACAATATAAATCATTTATGCTGTTGTTACTTTTTTTTGTTGAGCTACATACATACATACATATAGTAAATATAATAAGATTGCTAATATGTTAATGTTTTCGCACCGTTATTTTTTTTCTGGGTTATTACATTAGTTAATATTAACTAAGAGAGTACTTGTGATTTATAATTTAAATCTGAGAAGCTTAAGAAATTATCATTAGCATAAATATTTTAAAAAGCTTAACAAATTATTATTATTAGCATAAAAGGTGTATATAAAGTTCATTATAAATTATTTACTTAGCGCAAATAATCACTTTGATGTATGTACTCGTATGGGTACCTACTTATGAACCTTGAAACCCAAGAAAACATTGTATGCTAAAATGATAGTTGCTATAAATTAAAATCCATCATAATTGCTTGAAATAAATTGAATATAAAATTCGTCAATTCGATGGATGAAAAATAAAAGTTTTCAATTTGTAAAAACAATAACAAATACGAATTTTCAATTCCACATATGGAATGGTGGTAATTTCCAATGAAAAAACTTTTTCAAATAAATTATAATTTTTAAAACATAAAATTACGCACTTACCAAAAGTTTTAACTATCAATAACAGGGTTTGGTTTCTAATTGAATCATTAAAAAGTTTACTTTTTTTGAGGTGTAGAACTTTAAAGTAAAATATAATAATGAGAATACATAACTTCAAACTGCAAAGTGATTTTATTAGAGAGATAATATTGTGCCATGCAGTGTTTGAATATAATTTCTGGCAGGAAGCCGCCGAGAGTGCTGTTCCAAGGCGTCCAAAGTTTCTTTTATTTCCATAAATCAATGAGTTCACGTAACGTATGAAGATGTATTGACGAATCAATAGTTAGGCTCTGCTGTAGGAGCTTAAAAACCACAGCGCCTTGTTATCCCAACATACAGACAACATAACCTTATTTGGCTGAAGATCAGCTTTTTGATCAGCATCATTTGAGCACCATGATTTGAATATTATTGTAAAGGATTCATTTTTCGTCCCCAATCGAAATGCGTTTGAAAAAAGAGTCGGTTTTGTAACGTTTCATATGTTCCAGCTTCCCGATATGGTCAAATGTTGAGTATTTATTGTATCTACATGCGATGTCAACAGTTGCAAGAAATTGTAAAGCACATCTAGCTCTAAACACATTGTCACATTGACATATTGTCATTCCAAAGTAGTCACTTTTCATCCAATTAAGAAATATTTTCATGAATTTAACAGATCAGAGCACACATTTTCATAGGGATGCACTGCCCTTTATTTCTCTAGAAGGTTCTCCAATATATCTCGAAATTTCATTTTGACCTAGCTTCTCTTAATATGTGAATAATGAGGACTCGATTGGATGAAAAACATATTAATATTTTTCTACATTCATATATTGTACCTTATTATTATGAAAGCCAACAATTATTTTCGTACTTCTTTTGTGATGACTTTTCGACCTGTTTACTATCAAATCTTACTCACAATCGAAATACTAGGAGCATTGAACTCAATTTGTTATTTTTACTTGTCATTTCTATGCTGCTGATTTGCTTCGTCCTCATTATTTTTGTATTTTACATGCAATGCACGTTTCATGAAATTTTACATCTGTCTCTCTTGATGTACGTGTGTGTGTGTGTATTAAATAATACCACTGTACATGTATTAGCAATGCCAATACCGCGATCCCGAAAATTAGATTATACTGATGTACCGAAAATTACGAGACATTAGATTGGCTACGATGGATTCCAAAATTTTTGAGGTACTTACACTCGCGAATATAAATAAAAACTCGAAACGAAATTGATAAATGGCGTTACTTTTATTCGATAGCACTTTGTGTCACCTGTCAAATGCAGTGTGAAAGATATGGTTGAAGCTTAAACAGCATATATTTATAACTCTTTGAAAATGTCAAATTTTATTCCCAATAAACATAATTTGCGGGAATTATTATTACACAATTTTATAGAATTTTGAAAATCACAACCATTTGAAGCCTGAATCAGATCGCTGAAAATGCTTGTCAAACACAATCAGAATTGGCTGAAATATGGTGAAATTGTTTTCCTGTTTAATATCGAGTTATTTTTAGAAGACGCATTCAGTTGTAAAAAAGATTTTTTACTCTATGGAATAGCAAGAACTGAAGAATTCGTATTTAGGTCAAATAAATACCTTTCTCCATAAAGAGGAGTGCTTTTAAAGTTATCGAATACAACACAGCTTATACAAAAATTGTGCTCATTTCACATGAGTTAAGTACACTCTTTTCAAATATATATTTTCGAGTCTAATAGCGACTTGCAAAGTTTCTTCGAATTAGGGCGTTAGAGTAGACAATTCTGCTAATGGAATTTTCCTATAACTTTAACCATGCATTTGCCACTGGCACATTCGCGAAAGCATAAACCAACTGTCTATAAATTTGAAATTATTTCTATATTTACTTTATTTTGATTCATGAATACATATACATAGATACGAAATTCAATTGCAAAATGTTATTTTTTTTCGTTTCATTTTTGTGCTAATTCTCATCATTCGAACTGTGAAAAAAATAAAATGAAAAAATTGAAATTTAGTGACTTTAAATTTTTTTTTTTGCTTTTGAATCAAAATACTACATATATTTTATCTATGTTCTGAACATTTACATTATATGAGCTACATGTATTTTTGTTTTATAGCTGAAATACACAATATGTCACGTTCGCTCATAGAAGCGCGACTTGTGTGTGTATATTTCTTGCTGAAATTTCTTCAGTTCTAATTTTTTTTTTTTTTCGTCATTTTCTTCCTTAATGATAACAAACGCATTTTACTTATGAAACTGCTCCAACATACATGTTAATTTATCATAACCCATATAAAGAGACAAACATCCATACAAAACATCCATACTCGTACATCCAACTGCTATTTGATGTAATGGCAAGTTGAATGTTAACGACGAAGCTGCTGCTAGTAGTGGTGGTGGTGGTGGTGTTGTTGATGGAACGTGCGACATTGATTGCATGTAAAATTTCATAATGGGAACGACAACGATAACGAATACGATGAAGAAGAAAACAACAGGAATACCAGTGGCATACAGAACCGCGCGATGTTCACATGATGGGGAAGATGACAAATATGAAGATAAGAACGAAGAAGATCTACAAGTTAAAAAAAAAAAACAAGTTCTAAATCAAATTTCAATGAAATCGAGAAGAAAATATGTTTCTTTCTTACAACAACACACACGTATTACAATATTATCTCCCTACGAACGTATATATGTAAGTACAGTAAGTAAAGCGTACGTTTGATATCCGTGCATCTGCTATTGATGCACTCGGTAATGTGTCTTATTTGAACATTGTGTCTTTGACGTTATCTAGAAATGTATTAAAAAATATGTGACAGAGATTTGATGTATGGTATATGTATACTAGGTCATCCGAAAAGTCTGCTTGCTGACCAAGAGATTACACCACGTTTGCGTTCTTACCCAATTGTTAAATTTGGAGTTGCCAGTTGTTAAGGCAAAAGAAATTAGATCGAATTAGTGAAAATCAGTGAGCAATCCATACCAGTGAGATGTATTTTGAAAACTTTTCGAAAACACACTATAAATATGGATTGAAATAAATCGAAAAATAATGTCTGAAGTCGCAATCTTTGGTCCAGACCTCGGAAGTAATCCAAGAGTCCGTAGTCTGTTCTGCATTGTGGTCGCACCCCCTGGAGTCTGCCGTCTTCCGGAGCTGGTCGATGGGAACAACAACACTCAAGCTTATTTGCATGAATATTTGTGATTTCAAAATCGTTGTCTATTACAACAACAACAACAACAACAACAACAACAACAACAACAACATGGATTGAAATAACTCTAAAATTGCTCTATTCAATTGGAAGGAAGATTCTGCTGTATGAAATCAGTAAAAAAATATAATTAAATTGATATTTTGTGAGGTCGCATACTTTGTGGATGGCCTAGTAGTATATATGTTTATACATAAGAGTATTGAAATATATACATAGTTATTTCTGAAAAAAAAATTCCAACATATACGAGTATTGGTTCAGAGTATGAGTTAAGCCACAACCTCAGTATCACAGCAGAATAACATTAGATTCAACTTTAGTCTCATCAAAATGCTTATTTTTCTTTGTTTTTATTCTTGTCATTCTTCCAAGCATTTTTTATATATTTATTTTTTTTTTTTTTTCTATCTCCTTTTAAATCCCTCAACTTAATGTGTATTTGTAGGAGAATTTGTTATATGGACCGACAAGAGCAAAACTCAAAGACTTGTTAAAATCAATTAAATAATCGATTGTAAATATGAAAATAATGCTGTTATTTTTATTATTTTATTAGCTAACCAAAATAACAACTTTAAAATTAAAGAAAATGAATAAAAATATATTTCATTGAATTTAATTTGACCAATTTAAGACAAAAAGTATTTCAATTGTGGTATAAACATGTCATATTTATTGTCACAATAAATTATCTATAAAAGTAAAAGAAAAAATTTTGCTTGTCTTTGATTTTGATTTGAAAAACTTAAATAAGTTGCACGAATAGGACCTTTAACGTTTATACATACGTGACAGAAAAGTTATGTTACTTTTCGTAGCAGCAAATATGTTTAGATTTTAATACTTATGTTTAGTGTTTATAAAGGTCAGTTATCCAGCTGTATCATTAGTTTTCGTATTTATAAAGGTCAATCATCCAGATGTATCATTAGTTTTCGTAATGTACCTTTAGATAGCGTATCGTAACCATTTTCATAGCTACTATTTAAATATCTTTATATTACTCGGTTAGAAGATATATACGTGATAGTTGGAAATAATATAATATCTTTCATTACTATTGAATAATTGAACCTTAATTCAGTTTCAAAATTAACTTTAAAATTTTTTCAAATATATGGAGATATATATGTAACTGCAGTCAATATTTTCCTCGAAATAAATTGTTAATAAATAATAGTCTTGAAAACTTATAGATTGAAAAACCTTTAATAGCGTTCCTTGAAAGTCGATTTAGTATGAGTCAAGTTCTCTGAAGTGGGAATACTAAAAATCAACTTTTTTAACCGAAAGTTTTTGCTACAAGACCTTGAAAGCTTATTGTTGAAATTTAAGGTTGTAATTTTTTATTTATTTTTATTATTTTTTTTTTTGCGAAAATTCGCATTATTTTATAAGTTATAAACAAATAACCTTTATATAACCTTTTTTTTAATTATTATTTTTCAGTTAATATTTTCTGAAAGTTATGTTAATGAAATTTTGATCATGTGACTAAAATTTAATCGCAATTAAGACGGCAAAATTTTATTTATAAACAAAAAAAAATTTTTTTATAAACAAATAAAAATTTATACGATCATCTCGTGCTCATCTCGCATAGAAAGGGCAATTATAACAAACAATGATTGACTAAGTAGCACTAATTTGGCTAAATTGGAATTCATGAAATATACCGTTACACGGCACAAAGTGTTCTTTATGCGTTCCGAGAAATGGTCATCTCATATGCAAAGTGCTCAGCAATTACAACAAATAAACATTCGTCGCATTTGTTTTTATGAAATGTATTAAAATTTTTCTTCTGAAATTATTTTAGAAAATTCTGCGGGACAAAATTGTGAATTAATTTTGTTTGTAGCCATATGAGAAGGCGAATCAATTTCTATTTGTTTATAAAAAAAATTGATTGTTTATAAAAAACTTTTTTTTTTTTTAATATTTATTTCATCTTAGTTGTGATCAATTTTTAGTTCTATGATCAAAATTTCATTAATTTCATTAGGTTAGGTTATGTGGCTGCCCTCTCTCTCTGTGAGGACACACAAACAGTGGTTTCAGAATGGGCTTTACTGGCTGAGCTCCTCTTCCAATACTATTGTGCATATTGAATTTGGACTGCATTAGAAGGGACATACTTATATTAGGCAGTTCCGAGTTTCATTAAGTTTTATAAAATATTTACTGAGAAATAACAATTAAAAACAAGTTTATGTTACATAAAATTTTATTTGTTTATAACTTATAAAATTCTAAAGATTCTATTACCATTGCTATTGAAAATTATGCTATTATATTGTATTTCCTCTCTATTTTATACAGTCCTATTAAGATCCACTTGAAATTTATGTCAGAAAAGTGATGATTTGCTTATTTTATTATTTGTCGATTTGTCGATTTAAACTCATTGAACTGCAGAGTATAATAAAATAAATACGAGCAAAACCAAGAGTTTATTATTTTTCTAATCCCTTTCCACTTTCCTCTTTCCTATCACTTTTTCATAGAACAATAATTCATAGTCCTTCTGTCAGTAATTCTTTGTTGTCATAGGCTTTGTAAAAATATTAATTGAAAGCTAATTATAATAAGTATTTAATAATTCTTTGATATAGCAAATAAAACACGCAAAGTTTTTAACATAGCATACATATTGTAGTATGTAACTGGGTTTATAAAAGCAAACAACTAATAAACGATAGCCATAAATAACAAGAAATAGAGAAACGAAACATAAAAATATTCGTGTAGACATTTAACAAATGAAAAATTATACAAAATATAAACAGAAATACAAATAAACAATAACATGCCATAATACGATATGGTAGTAGTACTTATAACTGTGTATTTGATTTCACCACTCTAATTTTTTATAATAGCATAACGTTAATGGTGCAACGAAAATAAAGTGTATCAGTAAGACAATTGTTTTGCGTTATTTGAAAGGAGCAAAGGGACTTTATATGAATTTTTCAACAATAACTGAATCTATGTACTGCCGATTGTGCTATATTTCGAACTTCATAGTGCAGGTTTCATCAGAGATAATAAATATGTAGCTATTGTGCTCTAAAAACAGCATATAAGAATGTTGGTGCTTAAATATTATACTTGCTTGTTATTATTCTTATTTTCCGCAGTAATATCGCAAAACTACATTCAATAACGTAGAGTCAGAAATTTAATTTAAAACAGAAAATATGTAAATGTTGAAATATAATTATGAAGAGTAAAAATACTTATCCCATATTATTAAAACTTAAGGCTATACATTTTAGTACCTTAAGGCTAGTGCTGAAAAACACTCCCTACAGCTTAGATGGACTTGAGAAGTCTAACGGACACTCCACGATAGACTTATCGGAACTTCTATTTGCCAACCAACTTTGTTAATTGTCGTGTGAGAAATCCAGAACATCTTTTAATATTCACCGGTGTGATATTTTTTGGAAAGGTTGAATGGGTCCACAAAATAATCCTAAACCACTTAAATCACAAGGCCCGATGATATTTTCATAAACTTTCTTCGAAATGAAACCCAAAAAAAAGTAATATTTCTGCTAAAAATAGCATTAGAATCCCTGCTACCTTAAGTGTACTGTATTTTAATCAAAAAAAGCTTAAGATGTCCATATCCCAAGTATGAATTTGCATTTGCATGGTACAGTAAAAATTCAAGCATTTGCTTTGAGAAGATTTCCATAGCGCATTTCCATAGCGCATTGTCCGCGTTTCGAAGTAATCGTTCAAATAAGGCTTCCATGTGGCCTATAGCAAAGAAAGATCCACAATGTTTATAGAGATTTGAGTGAAAAACTTTGTTAAAGCTCTTTTGAGCTTCTAGACGAAAGATATTTTATGAGCCAACTCATACATTTCATCACCATCATACATCAGTTCCTGTATCTCCCACTGGAGCATAGGACCTCAATAAAGCACTTCCATCTGGTTTTGTTTTTCGCCAAAATCTAGAGCTCGTTTCACGTTTTTCCGGACTCATCGAGTTCTTTTTGCAATGTTCTTCTCCTTGTGTTTTTAGGACGTCCCCTTTTACGGCTGCCTTGAGTGTTCCAATCAAGAGCTTGTCGTCAAATCTCCATGGCGTCCGTTCGAATACATTTAATATGTCTGAATTGTCACAAAGTGGCTCTGTTATATGAGTTGTATGAGCTGTATGCCGACACACACATTGTAAGGCGCATCAAAATTCAACAGCTGCGCTGAATAGGTCATCTCGATTGAATGGAAAAATTATTTTCAGCTAAGAGCATGTTATATTCTGAACCCGCTGGTGGACAACGCTGAAGAGACAGACCAAGCTTCTAGTGGAAAGACCAAGTACTGGAGAACTTGACAGCGATTCAAATTTCGAAATGGTGCCAGCTAAAGAAGAATATCGATAGCTGGCGAAGCATGCTCAATTCGACCTAAATCGATTGTCGGTTCTAATGACCGCTTAAGTGAATAAATACGAGTAGTAATACATATGAGCCTGAAGTACATATGGAATTATTGACAATCAAATTCAAGAATTATTTAAATATTTCCTTAACACTTACATACAATAGAATACCTAAGCATTCTAATTTTTGCTGTTACACTATTGACCTGCAGAAAAAGCTAGTAGTGGGATGCTTTCGCCCCATGAATCACCTTGTATATATAAGAAAAAATAAATAATTGTCGCTGCCACTTTCACTGTGTACTATTTTCTTGCTGACTATCTTAAAATACGTGTTGTAGATGTTGACACATTTGTAAACTTATACATATCATAGGTATACATATGAATGTAAGAATGTTCGTAAGAACTTATGTGAATGCGTGTCTTTACGAGTATGTATATAGCTTTATGACAAGAGCACGTCGCCTTATGTCACTGATACCGTACGCTTGTTATGTGCGACATTGTAATCGTTTCCGTTTACAATGTTATTGCTTTTCTGCAGCCTTGTATGAGTATATGGTATGTCAAACAGTTATGATAAGTATTTCATAGTAGTTTCTCCTTCTCAGCTATGTAAATTAGAATTGAATAATTAATCATGATACTAAAGTTGATATTTTTTGATTTTTTGCTAATTTAAAGAGATTTTTTTAAAATAATTCCTTCAACATATTTCCAAAAATTTGTATGCGCTCAATTCTCATTCATTTATAGTCATATACCATTAATATTTTGAACTAAGTGACATAGTGTTTCTATGTAAAGTTTGAATTTGGAGAAATTGAAATTAGGTCAACATAGCAGAAAACACCAGCCATAACCGTTCCCACTATAGAGGCATCTTAGTAATTCTAAAAGAAGAAACCCGATATTTCGAGAGAAAAGTCCTATGCAATATCTTTGAATCTATTTGCGTGTTGATGGCGAGTCTCGAATAAGGTACAAATATGAGCTGCATGAGCTGTATGCTGACTCCGACATAGTAAGGCGTATTAAAATTAAGCGATTGTGCTGGCTAAAAAATTTCAAAGTATTTACCTTCCATATTTCTCATCAAAATGTATAATATACCTGATAAGAAGGGTCTCAAATTTGGTAAATTAAAAAAGCGAACATATTTTACAAATACTACAATTTAGTATAATTTACGATCAAGCACCTTCTTTCACCTTCTCACAGTTTCATTGATAATGGCAAATACCAGAACTAAATGAAGGAGACAAAAATGAAAAAATACAAATTAATGAACCCACACGAAAAAGTAGCTACTCTTACAAATTCTTGCACGGCAATGGCTATAGATAGATGCTTCAGCCATTTAAGATTTATATATGCGTGTATATTTATGGTATACTCGTACATAAGTTTTACAAATGTGTTCATTGGCTCATTTAGTAGTGCATACACCAACGGAAGCAAACACAAAACAACTACAAAATATAGAAAAGAGGAATTTCTATTTCCTTTCTTCTTGAATTTATGAAGGTGAGAGAAGGAAAAGTTTCAAATTCTTATGACTCTTTTTTTTTCGTATGAAGAACACATTTGTAAAATGTAGTATTTATGAGCAAATAGCAAATTATACTCAATATGGTTGAATTTTAATTGAAAAACTTTTTAAGAAAATGATATATGTGTGATAATATATATTTATGGTACTAAATTGCACCAGTGCAATACGACATGACAAAAATATGTAATAATATAATCAAGAAAACTGTTCTATATTCTGAGAGAGTTCTGTCATTTGGTACTGGCACTTAAAATTTATACTCGGTTTTTAATATTTTAATTTATTTATCTACTTGCTTAACTTAATTTACAATTAAAAGCTAAATGTTGGTTTTAACAACCCACACCGCATATAGTATGGGCATGAAAATATGAAAAAAAAAAATATATAAAGAATGTTTCTTTTGAATGATAATAAATATATCCCTATAAAATATGTTTTTTTTTTTCGAAAAAGTGCACAAAAGTACATTAAACATAGCTTTTATATGAGGCTACTTAGTATGCTAATTTCTAATACGGGGCCGGTCCCAGAACTACCCGACCTAACAAAGAAAACAACAAATTTGGGAAAATTTTTCTTTATTGTTGATTGTTTTTCCTTTTTGAAGATACTCAATAAAAATTATTCCACGTGCACCCCAAAAAACAGACGCCATAACTGCCTTCGCCTTCTTTGGACACGATTCTCCACTTGCAGTCCTCTGTTTTGACTGCTCCTATATCTCAGGTGTGAAATGGTCGACCCATGTTTCATTCATGGTTACGAATAGATGCAAAAACTCGGCTTTATTGCTGTGAAACATCGCCAAACACTCTATAGAAACATCTTCACGACGTTGTTTTTGTTCTATGGTGAGCAAACGCGGCACCCATCTTGCACACAGCTTTTTCATCTCCAAATTTTCAGTCAATATACAATGTATAGCACTTTTTGAAATGGCTGTAATTTCACCTAGCTCACGCATCTTCAGCCGGCGATCATCTAATACCATTTTGTGAATTTTCTTAACCGTTTCTGACGTGGCCACCTCAATTGGTTGACCACCACGGTGTTCGTCTTCTCGTACGTCCTCGTTTAAACTCTGCCACCCAATATTTTATGGTCGTAAACGAAGTAACAGACTCCCCCAGAGTAGAATCTAGTTAGGCTTTAATATTCGTTGGACTGAGACATAACGGTAACCAATTTTTTCCATGTTAACAAATTCACTGAGGTCGTAAACTATATATGGCTCCAAAAAAAATACTAAACAACGTGGAGCCTTGAAACTTACCAAAGTAATTTTTTTCAAACTACTGTCGCCATCGGGTCAGGTCGGGTAGTTCTGGGACAGCCCTCATATCCCTATAAAATAATTTTTTTTTGTGAAAAAGTACATTAAACATCGCTTCAAATATGTCTTCTTTTGTATGAGGCTAAAAATTGTATGCTAATTTTATATATATCGGCAATTTTGGGATCCATGTGGCACATTTTTCTGCTTTGTTCAGCAAAGTTTTTGTCCGTGCAATTAAGGCACAAGCTGTCAATATTTAGGAAAGTCGTTATACAAATGTCAAAAATGCAGCATATAAGTATTATATGCTGCATTATAATATTTAAAATTAATATAATATTATTTTGGGTTTATAAAAAACATTAAATGAAATCGTTAGTAAAAATCATTTTTTGTCAAACGATGTAATAAGTCATTTAAATATTCAAAGTCCTAAAGATAAGAGTATTCATTACGAACACACATAAATGTATGAATTTAAATATTTTATACTCTATCTTTGCGTTTTTCTGCTTTCTATTTTGGGACAAATTTTGCGTATGTAATTTCAAAATACATACTCAGTAACTGTAATATGTAGTGTTCTGCATACATAACAGCACATCATGTAGTGCAATTCAACCGCACATTTCGTAACATTTTCATGAATTTTCATGAATATGAACTTTTGCTAGAATATGTAGCAACAACAATACATACATTTATGGGACTCTCTAAGCACTCATTCGCTTCTTCACATACAAGTATGCATGCATGTTAATTAGTCGAATCAAGTTTTTAATTGATATTGTACCAATTGTACCAATGGCTTTCAAAATTCATGGCTCAAGTGGAGAAGACAAAAATTCGAATTAAAAAAAAAAACAAAAAGAACGGAAATAAAAATAAAGTATGGCATTATGATAGGAAATTCAAACTTCAAAAACTTCAAGCTTCTATCTTTATGCATGCCTAAAATGGCTACTTAAATACCCTTCGGTCAAATATGAGATCTTGTGTATTTGATATTTTCGTGTATGCAATTTTGAAGTCAATTTACAAATCTTATCAATAAGAATATAAGAATTTTCTCGAATACAGCAAAAGTAGATCCATTGCATTGGCAAAAATCAACGGAAAGGATTATAAAACTATAAAACACGTCATTAAATAATTTATTTTGCCGAATTTCCATCGTGTATGTGAAATCGATAATTCTTCCTAAGTTGTTCGGCAACTATTTTGAAAAATCAGGGTTGATTTTCGCGCACAATCAAGTAATACAGCGCACAATATTTTATGTAAAAAAACTCAAATTCTAAATTAACTATAATTCATTCTAAGCGGAACCTCGCCCACTTGGTAAAACATATCGATTCTCGCTTAACATGTATAGATCTCATCAATAAAAGCCTTTGTAACATTAAGGAGCGCAAAAGAAATTGAAATGAAGGAGCAAATTGAGAAGTGGAACAGAGAAAAAAGCCAGAAGATGAACAAGAGGACGAACGTTAAATATTTTTCTCCCATAAAGATACTCCATTCGAAACATTATCGGCAGCAATCGAATATTCATAGTATTTGCCAGAAATTTTAATGTCAGTGGAAGTAATTTTGTCTACAATAAATTTTTTAAAAATTATATTAAAATAAAACCAGAGATATTCACACGGCAGAACAAATTATAGAAAGACATACCGAGTACGAGTTAACAGCAGATGATTCCGAGTACAAGTTGAGAGGTGGACACAAAATGTGTATTTAATTATTTTTATTATAATATTTCGCTTGCCTACAAAAGTATATAATACAATTTAATCACCAGAAAAAAAAAAATTCTGTTTGCGCAGCGGCTTCGATTGATTCCTGCTCACTCTGCATCTCCATTACACCAAGAGGTCTTTTACTTTGCCAGTGTCTTCGATGGAAGAATTGGCGTTAAATACGAAATTGTTTTATAACTAAAGCTATATCCCTTATTTCCGTATTACACTCATAAAGTGCCAAAATAATGCTGAGATTTGCTTTTTTCGTTCATTTCGTTTCACTTAATAAAATATTTCGTGGAATTTGTGCATTATATTAAAATGTAATTGTCCATCAATATTTACTAGAGGAATTGATATTATTAACTAGATTAATTAAACCTAGTTTCACTCCGAAATCAAATAAGATGGATGTGAACGTGCAAAGTCAATTCAATTAACACCATCATTACGCAAATACTATACACATGTTCAAAACTTCATACCTACATATGGAAATATATGTATAGTGTGGGTGCCGTAGCTCAGTGGTTAGTGTGTTCGCCTTCTGATCTGTAGGTCGTGGGTTCAATCCCCGGCTGATGCATAACAAATTTAATATCGAAAAGATTTTTCTTTCGAATGGTACCCACCTGTCGGCAAGCAATTGGCAATTCTTCCGACAGTAACAACTTGCCATGAAAAAGCTTCTTAAAGAACTCTGTGTCAAAGTTCAGAAAACGTGATGTCACAAGTGTTCTGCCGTTCGGAACCGGCTAAAATAAGTAGGTCCCTTCTAATACTGTCCAAATTTAAGACGCACAACAGTAATGGAAGAGAAGCTCGGCCAATGAGTCCTTTGGGGCTTTAAGTGCCACATATTTATTTTTATTTTTTTTATGTATTTTCCAAACTAAAACAGTATACATTATATACTCCTACATATCGTATATGCATGAGAGATAAATTACCCAGTTCCAACATATATTATTTTCAATATAACCTATAAAAATCAATAATAATAGGAACATTGTCCAGGGTCTCATTCATATTTGTCTCGGCTGACATCATAACTATTTTCTTTTTAGGACTCGACCTAATAACTACAATTTCTAAATTTTCCTCTTCAGTCTTATACATAGCCCTGATTATGTTTATTATTATTATTACCAGCTTGCCTTAAATGGTCAATCGTATCCCTAAAAAAAACACTTAAAATATCTATGATTATACTAACAATTGGTTGAGGGCTTAACATATATTTCCTACTGCGTTATTAATAGAATATGAGCATATATAATACATATTAATATGCACAAGCCAATCTATCAATTTACCTCTACGTGAAATTACATATAAAATACGTATTGTGAGTATATAAATATGTAGGTAGTAGTTTATCCTGCTAATGTATTCTGATTTAATTATTTTTTATATTGAATAATTCGATTTGATAAAGCTGTAATATATTGTGGGCTAGGAATGTATGTTTGTACATCATGAGATGCAAATAGAAAACATTCAAAAATACGTCAAGCTGCCAATTAAGTAGGGCAAAAAAAACCCAATCACGTAGTAAAAGTAATTAAGTAAACGAATGAATATTGTTCTTAGGATATTCTTGGCAAACATCTAACCGTAGTATATATAAATATATATTGTGTATGTATGTGTGTGTATTTGTGTATATTTGCGTGTATTTGTGTGTATTTGTGTGTATATACTTATTTACTTATGTCGTTATTACAACCGAAAATGGCTATAAGCCGAATATAGTATACTTCTCTGTTCGTCGCTAGCTGGCGCACAGTTAGAAAGTCCAAGGGTTGACAGGTTCTCCATCACTTGGTCTTTCTGTCGTAGATTGAGCCTTCCTCTTCTGCGCCGTCTTCTAACGAGTTCCGTATAGGACACCTTCTTAACTGGAGTGTGTTTTTCTATTAGCTTGAAACGAACTAACGACCGCATCCGCTGAGCATTCATGCGCTTTGCTATATTTATTTCGGAACACAGATCGTACAGCTCAACATTATACCTTGTTTGATATACGTTCAAATTTTATTTTCCACAGTTCTTTCACCTTAATATATAAGGTGTAGTAAAAAGAAATACATTATTTTCCAATAAATGGCTTTAGTAATCTGCTTGTTTGAGCACGCATCAAAGATGGACACCAGTAAAGAGAAAATATGCCATAATTTACAGTTTTTCTTCGATAAAGGGGAAAACGCAAGCCAGACGGCTGAAAATGTGAATAATGTTTATGGTCCTGATACATAACATCCAATCACATGCAATTTTGGTTTCGGCGATTTCATTCCGGTAATTTTGATGTCAAAGATGCAAGGCCAATTGTCGAAAATATCGATAAAATGATGGAAATCGTCAAGTGTGACCGTCATGAAAGCACTGTTTCTATATCCCAGGAACTAAACATTGCACTAAAAACTATTTGGAACCATTCATATAAGGGTGGATACAAAAAGAAGCTCGATGTATGGGTGCCACATGAGTTAACGCAAAAAAACCCCATAGATCGAATTTCCATCTGCGAATCGCAACAAAATCGATCCATTTCTGAAACGGATGGTTACTGGTGATGAAAAGTGAGTCACTTATGACAATGTCAAGCGAAAACGGTCGTGGTCGAATCGCGGTGAGGAAGGTTTTGCTATATGTTAGATGTGATTGGCAGGGAATCATCTACTATGAGCTGCTCCCCTACGGCCAAACTCTTATTTCGGACCTGTACCGTCAACAATTGAACCATCTGAAGGAAGCAATCGACCAAGAGCGGCCAGCTCCTCAAGAGAAGCTTGTGAAAATAGACTGTCCCAGGGACGAGGGTTTCTATGAGAGTGGCATTATGAAATCACCTTCAAAATGGCAATAAACTATCAAACAAAACGGTGCATATTTGACCTAAATCGGATCATTCTAACTATGCTAAATAAAATCTTCAATTTAATACAAATATAATGGATTTCTTTTTACCAGACCTTATATATTATACAATCAAGTACTATTATAATTCATTCCAAATTGTTTATTTGTTAAATTTATGAACTAATATGAAGTTCACTGTATTTTAGCTCATAAAAAACTCAAATTATTTAGCCATGACCCATGTAACCCATATGACGCAAACGTGTACCCACCATATATGTGTTTAAAATCACTGTTGATGCTGTTTGTAGGTACAAGTAAAATTTTAAATACAATATATTCACTTTTCATTTTGTATAAAACATGAACAAGAAATAAAATATGAATACATGCTTAACATGCATGAATGAAGAATATAAAAAGAATTTATTAAATTATGTCTAAGCATAAAAAGTGAGAAAGTCTAAAGTTTGAATGCATCAATATGCGCACTCTTATAAAAATACATATGCAAATATGTAAGTTTGTGAAATTTACTCTTAACATTTATTTATGCATATAATGATATTAACATATTTAATGTTTACAATTAAAATTTAATTTTATTTGCATAAATTTGTAATTAAGCTAAGGAGAAAAAAATAAATTATCACATAAACAAAAATCTTAATCAAAGTGAAATATGTTTAGAAACTCTTTGAACAATGAAATTATAAATTAATAGACTGTGGCTTCTGTCAATTTAAAGCTTGAATCCACAAACACTGTGGTGTTTAATTTAACTTCTTTGTTTATTCTGTAATTTCTTTTAATAGACATACACACACATATTCAAGACCGTACTCATACATATCATATATAATAAAAATGTCTAAAAATGCGTTTGGGTGATGATAATTAAATTGCAAATTTAAATGAGTAAATGCTATTTATTCGATCGTACAGAAATGTCTGTTATATTAAAGTGTTCTCATTGAAGAGGTATTACTTACTTACTTATGTGGCCATAACAACCGAATATCGATTTAGGCCGAAAATAATATGCTTCGCCAGCCATCTCTGTTCTTCGCTAGCTGGCGCCAGTTAGAAATTCCAAGCGCCGTCAGGTTCTCCAGTACTTGGTCTTTCCACCGGAGGTTTGGTCTTCCTCTTTTGCGTCGTCCTCCAGCGGGTTCCGAATATAACACCTTTTTAGCTGGAGCGTGTTCTTCCATTCGCTCGACATGACCTAGCCAGCGCAGCCGCTGGATTTTGATGCGCTTTACTATGTCAATATCGGCATACAGCTCGTACAGCTCATGGTTGTACCTTATTCGGTACTCGCCACCAACGCAAATAGGTCCAAAGATCTTGCGTAGGACTTTTCTCTCGAAAACTCCAAGTATTCGCTCATCCGAGATGGAAATTGTCCAGGCTTCAGCGCCATATGTTAGGACAGGCATGATGAGAGACTTGTAGAGTGTAGTTTTCGTTCTTCGAGAGAGGGCTCGACTTCTCAATTGCTTACTCAGCCCAAAGTAACACCTGTTAGCAAGAGTTATCCTACGCATGATCTCCAAGCTGACGTCATTACTGCTGTTAATGCTGGTTCCAAGATAGACAAAGTCCCTTACTACTTCAAAAGCGTAGTTGTCAACAGTGACGTGCTGTCCAAGACGCCGGGACTCTTTGTTTGTTGACACTAGATACTTCGTCTTGCCCTCGTTCACCGTGAGACCCATCCGACGCGACTCTCTTTCCAACTCTGAGAATGCTGCACTGACTGCTCGCGTGTTCATGCCGATTATGTCAATATCGTCGGCATACGCTAACAGCATGACACTTTTGTTGAAGATAGTGCCATTATGTCGTAGATCAGCAGCTCGTATTATTTTCTCCATAATAAGATTGAAGAAGTCGCACGATAACGAATCACCTTGTCTGAAACCCCGTTCGGTATTAAACGGTGCGGAGAGGTCCTTCCCAATTTTCACTGCACAACGGGAGTTATGCAGTGTCATTCTACAAAGTCGAATGAGCTTTGCAGGAATACCGAACTCAGACATTGTTGCGTAGAGGTAATCCCTTACCGGACTGTCGAAAGCGGCTTTATAATCAACAAATAGGTGGTGTGTGTCGATCTGTTTTTCTTGGGTCTTCTCCAGGATTTGGCGCAGTGTGAAAATCTGGTCGATGGTGGATTTACCAGGTCTGAAGCCACACTGATAAGGTCCAATCAGGTTGCTGAGCATAGGCTTCAATCTTTCACAGAGTACGCTCGATAGAACCTTGTACGCGATGCTCAGGAGACTTATTCCACGGTAGTTGGCGCAAATTGTGGGGTCTCCTTTTTTATGTACAGGACAGAGAACACTGAGCCTCCAATCATCAGGCATGCTTTCATCCGACCATATTCTGCTTATGAGCTGGTGCATGCGGGTGAGCAGCTCATCGCCTCCGGTCTTAAACAACTCGGCAGGCAGGCCATCAGCACCTGCAGCTTTGTTGTTCTTCAGCCTTAAAATGGCCGTTTCAACCTCGTCATAGTCGGGTGGTGGAACATCAACACCATCATCTGTAATTGGGGTTATCGGGCATTCTCCTCCACTGGCGGAATTGTTCGTAGCATCGCCATTCAGTAACGTGGAGAAGTGTTCCCTCCATAGGCTCAGTACACTCTGGACATCCGTAACCAGATTCCCATTTCCATCACGACAAGAAGAGGCTCCGGGATTTAAACCTCCACTCAGGCGCTTGATCTTTTCAAAGAATTTTCGAGTCTCATTCTTGTCGGTACACATCTCTATCTCCTCACACTCGCGTCTTTCCAACTCCCTCTTCTTGCGCCTGAAAGGACGTCTCTCTGCACTCCTTTTCTCTCTATACCGCTCCTTAACAACTCGCGTTACGCCTGCACGCAGGGTTTTTCTGTAGGCGGCGTCTTTCTCTGCGGTAGCGTCGCGACACTCCTGATCATACCACTCATTCCTCAGAGGCCGGTACCTCCTCGGCAGCAGTAGTCATGGAGTGGGATATATGTGTCCACCGTGCGCATGTATCATCAAGTGGGGGAGTGTTCTGCATAAGCAGATCCGATAGTCGAAGAGGTATAGGTTTCACTATATCTTTATTACGACAACTCAGTTAATGTGTGAACTGAATAAATATTCTGAACATTTCTATTTTATTTGAAGCTATATTAAAAATCTTTAAATTTTAAAATGAAAACTCTCACAACTCACCCCAACATCACTATAAGTATCATAGTCATACGATTTTATTATATTTGACGAATTTTTATTGACTTCATTTCCTTCCATAGTTATCTAAGAGTTTTACAAAATATCTCATGAGTATATTGATTTCAGTTGTCTATTTGTTTTTTTCTTTTTGTAAACTACCTACAAAACCTACAATCTATAGTTACCCACATCAAAAACGCCGTTTCAATGTCATCTATAAAATATATATATATACAGTGCTTAAATACAATAGCTATAATAATCTACATATTCGTACATATATTGGTACTTTTATATTGGTTTTATAATGCTTTTTCTACTTTTGTCATATTTGTTTTTCATTTTCCCTTTCTCAGCCTTACTACAATTTTCCAATTTTCCTTTAATACCCCTTAGTGCCATTCAAAAGTTTGATATTTTAAAAATGTTCGAACTTTTTGAAATCTTGATTAAAAATTAACTTGACAATAATAAATTCTCATTGAATTTGCATCAAAATGTGATTGCGTGTGGCGATGGCAAGCAATGAAAGAAAAAAATTTTCAAGGATTTTGATTATTTTATAATGAGCATACATAAATGAATTAACTCCTTGAAAGAAGGGAATAGGAAATGTTTTTAATTTTTCAATTGTATATTCTTAACAATTGCTAAGGCACAAATGAACACATACATTATTAAAAAGGAATACTACACGTGTAATGGATAGACCAAAATATATTTTTAAATATCATACCATTTTTTTTTTCCTAGCATAGCACCTCGAAAACTGATCCGATTTCATTGATCCTTTCTGTGTTGGATAGGAATGAAGATTAGAGTAAGTTTTTACTAAACGTTATTTGTTGGGAAGTTGTTCAATTGCTTCTCTCACTTTGTATAAAGGCACTGGTGGCCTTTACGGATATCGAAGGGGCCTTTAACAATGTTCATCATCAATCAGTAAGAAGAGGCTCTCCGCAAGGAGGAGTTCTCTCCCCTGCTCTATGGAACTTATGCGGATGACGTCGTTTTGTTGATAATTGGAAAATATCCGGGAGTCCTAAAAGACAATATTCAGACTAACCTCAACACCTTATTAAGATGGGCCAGTGACAGGGGCCTAAATGCAAACCCACAAAATACTGAGCTCATTCTGTTCTCCACAAAATATAAAAATCCCCCCATAACCTTTAGAAGGGATTCCAGTAGTTCTGAAAGAAGAACCCCAATATCTAGGAGTGGTCCTAGATCGGAAATTCAATTGGAAAAAAAATATAATCAATAGGGTTGAGAAAGCCACCATTGCAGTAATTAGGTCAATCCTTTTATATGGAGTTCTGGCCTGGTGGAGTGCGCTAAATAAAACCTCATACCTGAAACCTCTAGAGAAAATACAAAGAGCGGCATGCATATTGAATACAGGAGCACTTAGGACAATACCAACGTTGGCCTTGAAAATGCTTTTAAATTTCGCCCCAGTTGACTTACTCGGTAAGCAAATGGCGGCAAATTCTGCATTAAGACTTACAGGCTTGCACCAATGGGTATCGAAATCTTATGGACACGCAAGTATTTGAAATCAGTTCAACAGTGAAACTTCACTTGATTATATCAAGCCAATATAGACATTTGAAAGGAAAACATTTAAAACCAGCCTTCCAATGTATGGGAGTCAAAGGATCCTCCATCGAATTATCACCACATCTTTACGGACGGCTCTAAGCTCGAAGGAAAGGTGGGCGGTGGTGTATATTCGGATGATTTCAACCTCAGTATTTCTTTTCGCCTGCCTAATCACTGCAGTGTGTTTCAGGCGCAAGTCAAAGCTATTCACACTACACTCACTTGGATCAAATAGAACAATGTCTCTGCCACAGATCTCTTAATGAAATTTCCAAGCAGCATAATATCCTCCTGTGCTGGGTCCCCGGATACAGGGGCATACGTGGAAACTGCACAGCTGATGAGCTTGCTAGACAGGGTACAAACGAAGCTTTAACAGAGGAAAATCTACACTTGGTGATCCCTATTGCCACAAATTGGATGTATTCACATCTAACGCCTTCCAAAAAAAGATGGATGGATACACCCATCTGTAGGACGACGAAAGTGCTGTGGCCCAAATTCAGTAAGAAACGCTCGCGTAAGCTCACTGACCTTAACAGAAAAGATATCTTGACCTATGTTGGAGTGGTTACCGGCCACTGCCCCATAGGACCTCACACAGCGAGAATGGGCTCAGGCCATCACGTGCATGACTACTGCAGAAGCTACGGAGATGAGGAGGAACTCGAGACCGTCTCACATCTGTTGGGTACCTGCTCTGCTTTGTGCAAAAGACGCAAAAAATTCCTGGGATATTACCAGTTGAATGACTTAGCCCCCCTATCAGTGGTTGATATTAGCAACCTCCTAAATTTCGTCAAAAGTTCTGGTTGGTTCGACGTAGTAGAGTAGAAATATTCGCGTGTTACCACAATGTGCCTTTCTCTGGGCTACGTGTGCCCTCCTTTTGAGGGGCCAGCCACTCTAACCTAACCTAACCTAACCTAACCTATCTTTAGCTGTTTATTACTTCATTTCATTTCTATTGTACATAATTCAACCCTCAGCAATTTACAATTCTATACAATTTAAAATGGCAACTCTACCAACAAGTTTTAATTTATATATATTGTATGGTATATTGCTATGACTATAGATTATGGGCCTACGAGTACCAACAAAACGTCCAATAGGGCAGAGTGAATGATGTGTAAAAATAACACCAAAATTCAAATTAAATAAATTAACATAAAATTGAAATAAGTAGGCTTATTTGAGTGCCATTGCCAATATTCTATGTATGATATATAAATTTATGTTAGAGTGGTTGAATTTTTTTTTTTTTTTTTGAGATAGAGAAAAAAAATTAATTGTCTGTAGATGATGTTGAGAAAATTGATTAAGAAAACGAAAATAAAATATCTAGACGCTTTCAACTTTTTATATGTTACAAATCAGACTAAAAGCTATGGTCTTACGAGTACTAGAAATTTTATTCAGCACTTTTAACATACGCTTTTTCTAAATAAATCATTAAATAAAGCTTGGCCAACCTGATACATATTTGGTATGAGTATATTGTGTCTGCTGCATTTATTGTCGCAACAAATTATGTGCTCATTCGTATTCGCATTGCCAGCAATTTTATGTTTCACTCACTTCACTCCATCTTATAGGTATTTTGAAAAATAAGCCATATGCTTAAGCACCTAAAAGTCGGCAATAAAAGTTTAGTTGACAAAACGAAGAAAGAAGCAAATATGAACCAAGAAATTGAGTCGATAGAAGCAGGCAATAGTACTCAAGTAAAAATGGAATGAGATTAGATTTCTTATACATTTAAACCATCGTAGTGTTTAAACAACAATAAAAACAAAAAGCTAAAGCAGTAAATATTCACAAAAGAAAATGAATATTTGCAAGAGTTATTTAATATAATTTATAGATGACTGCATAGCACCTGGAGCCAAGAAAATAGAAACAAGAGTCAAAATGAATACTAAAATAACGAATAAATGGTTGAAAGTTAATATAACTGCAGTGTAAAATAATAGCTCTGAACGGCAAAATGTATTGAGCAAGAGAACTGTTTTCTGATTTAAAGTCACTTGAAAATTGCTTTGATATATTCATGAGAAGATTTCAATTATAAGATAACTATATGCTATTGATGTTTTTATTACTGCTTTAATATTTTCTTGTTCTATAGTTGAATACATTAAAATATCATAAATCGGAAAATTGGGTAGCGCTAGAAACTGGGTTATATATTTTTAATATTGTTACATTTACTCTACATTTTTCCTTTAACTGACCTTTTGCATATCGCTATAGTTCTCATGTCTTCATTATTAGGTTACCAATAAAATAAAAACAACGCATGATGGGCCGAAAATAGCTGGCTTATATCGAAACTTTGTAGCTTTGGTGTTTTTTGAGATAAACTGATGAAACAAATGGCTCCCCCCATAATAATAAATGTATAGACATTGGTTGGAATATTATTTTTCATTTTGAAAATGTCAATAAAAATCTGGATCCCCCAAAGTGATAGAGAATTAAATAATGTCAACACTGTCGTATAATTTGTTTGTCATCTATAATATACCAGGTGTACAAGCTTAAATCCGCTGTTTTTCGGTAAAAAAAAAACCCATGGCTCGTAAACGTATGGAAATGGCTTGTTGAGTAACACCTAACTGTTTGACAAGCATTTTTTGCGATTGGGTGTCGTCCTCATCCAAAAGAGCCTGCAAATCATGGTTCTCAACTCTTCTGGGTCTATTTTCACGCTTCTTGTCACACAAGTCAAAATGGCCCTCATTGAACCGACGAAACCAGTCATTGCAAGAGGTTTCCTATAGCGCACTGTCACCATAGGCCTCCAGAAGCATTCGATGCGATTCAGCAGCAGATTTCTTCAAATTGAAGCAAAAAAGTAGAGCTTAGAGCATATGCTCTTTTTCTGGCACGAAACTAGACATGATTATACGAGGAGTTGTTGTATGAAATCACTGATGATGTTCACTAATTGATGTAAACAGATGTCGAACTCATAAAAAAAAAGAATGCACAGTCGATAATAGCTCAATATGCTCACTAACGCCATCTACGAGCAAACAGCGGATTTAAGCGAATTGTACATCTGGTAATTGCCTTGAAAATGGGCTCTTGCATGTTCCTAGTTCCATGAATGTAGTTGATTATTATTATTATTATTATTATCTGGGTGTTGCACTGCGACCTATAAGATCTATTGTGCCCCCTTCGTGGACCTAGAGTTTGTCTCTTAGCCCAATTCTCTCGATGAATTATAGTATTGGTCCTATTTCACAGATGAAATCTCCCAGGTGTTTCCTTCTCTTGTGCATCAGGGCGAAACAAATTCCTATCACACATTGTGCGGTCTCGTCCTATTCCTTGCAGAACCTGCAAAGACCATCTGCGAAAATTCCCAGTTTTGTTAGGTGATGATAGTTCATCCTACAATGCCCTGTTGATAATGTAGTTGATACTATTATTTGAATTCAAGTTAAGTATAATCTTGTCATTATCATCATGCTATTAGGTTCCGAACAGATCCCCATGCTTTTTTCATTAAATATTAAATTGGAATATATCTGCAATAAATTGATATAAATTTATTAAAGGCAGCAAGCAACGCTAACACAAAAAAACTCGCACTAAACTTTACAAAATTCAAAATACCTCTACATTCGTAGAATTCGATAGATATGAAACGTCGATACGACTACAGCAAAGTAATTTAGCTCATTAAAAAGCAAAATTGATATGGAGTCATATAGCTTTCTTTTGATTTTTTTTTTTTCTTTAGGCTTTTAGTATTCATTTTGGCATTAAGAACGTGCAATTTATTCAAACTTTTATTCACTATTATCACCTTTTTTGTAAAATGTTTTTTTTTAATACCACTGTGCAGCATAAAAATAATATACACCTAAAACGATAGTGTTCTCTGCCAAATTCCTCAATACATAAATAATCGTAACACATTTGAGAGATAGATAAAATCGTATGAAAATAACAAAAATGAAAATTATATTTATAATTTCAAAATAATAATAAAAAGTTTGCAAAATAAACTTTTGCTTTTGTCTCAGTGTTTTTTTTTTCAACCTGATTTTATAAAATTTCCAACATAATATGTAGGTCAGCGACAAAAGATGAGAAAGCAGTCAGTTAAAAATAAAAATAAACACTTTATTTTATGTAAAATAAATGAGGAAAAACAAAAGCGAGAAATAAATCAATAAATAAAACCCCACAGTGCAATGAACTGTGAAGTGCTGTGTTCGTCTCGTGCAACAATGCGTATACGTGATAATAATATTTAATAATGTTGGCTTAGCAAAAGGAGAGAATTTCTGCAATACTCATCGTAAAACTCATGTCTGACATGTCATATATTTGTTTTTTGTTTGTTTTGTCGTTCTGCAAAACATATATTTGTTTGCATAACTATCATATTTATGCACCTAAGTACATGTTCATTTCAATTCACTTCTGCTAGTAGTCTGCCTTACTTGGTAGCACTTCAGAAACCAACCTGATTTCCTTTTATTTTGCTTTGCTTTTGTTTTTTGTTTTCTTTCTTTGTGCTGTTTGTATGTAATTCATTTTCTCTACTGCATTTCCGGTAATGAAATGAGAAATAGAAGACAAAAGGTAGTAGAATTGCTATAATTTTTGCAACTTGAGCATTTTTTAACATTTCAGGCTCAACGTTTACTATATACTTCTGTCATATGCTTTTTACATAAATATGTTCTCATACAAATATATGTAAATGGTAGTGGGTTTAACAAAAAGGGATTTGTGCTGGCAAAAAAGTCATCTCACATATACATGTGATGCACATTTACATATGCTTGTGCAACATGAACGCCACTTACAAGTGTCAAACATATGAAGGATGCTGCTGCTGTTGGCTTTTGCTCTGACTCTCTGGTGGATCAGGTAGGTAGCTTGTTATTTTTGCCCTGCTATCTGTCTATCTCACCTCTAGTGAAGTGATAATGAATGTGACAGTAACAACGTGGTGCAATGTGGAAGGCACACATGTACAGTAACACAAACGAAAGGAGTAATATATGCTCAAGGCAGCTATGTAGTTACGAGTAGTTGACAACGAAGGTGATGATGGTGACATGACACGACATATCACAAAAAAAAAAAAACAATTTTCCTCTTTTTGTTTCTTTTCGCACTTTTACCTATACGCTCCTGGGGTGCTAGATTTCAATATTAAAATGGTTTAATGAATTGCCTGTTATAAAAAATGAGCTCATTAAACAAAATAAATATTGTTTCGTTTTTACGATACCAATCGGGTTTTACATCATCCTGTGGATTGTGTAAAAATTGCAAATTTTCTTAATGAAAATGTTTTTGCTTAATTAAAATATTCAAGACTTGTTCTAAATTGATTACCCAGCTGACGTTCATAGAACATAGAATTCACATAGATTAACATTAACGAATAACATCCCTGCCCGTAAACCAATAAGCTACGATGAAAATTAACGAATTATAATACAGAGTACATCAGGGTTACGGTTACAAGATTATTTTATTGATTTTAGGAGAATATATTAAATAATAAGCGCATTTATTCTCTTACTGACATTTCTCTGAATGGACCAGATTAGTTTTTATTTCCAATAGCTACGCATGATTCATACGGAATTTATAGAATATTTCTCTTTTCTATTGATCACGTGACATAGTAGAATCACACAAACTCAATTTCCAATTGATGTACTTCAGTGGTTCCCAATTAATTTAACATGACGACGTGAACAGAACAGGGTTGGTTTACTTATGAACACTGAACTGAAAATGTCTTATAATAGCTTATTTGAATTTTATTTTTATTTTATTATTTTTTTTTTTTTTTTTTGAAATTCTCTAGCAATTTTAGTCTCACATACATATTTCAAATAAGAAATCGCAAAATTTCAAAAAATACAATAATATAAAGTTACTTTTTGTAATACATTTATCGCTGACGAAATGTTACTGCGTGGATGTATGAAATAATTCAAAAAAATAATGTTCTTTGACATGTGAGCAATAATATCTAATAGCATTGTATTTTAATTCTGAGTTGGGGGGATGTTGCACCGCGACCTATAAGATCTGTTGTGCCTCCTTCGCAGAGCTAATGTGTGTCTCTTAGCCCAGTTCCCTCGATGAATTTTAGTGTTGCTCCTACTTCACAGAGTCTAAGTTCATCCTTGGGTACGATGAAATATCCGAGATATTTCCTTCTCTTGTGCATCAGTGCGGAACCAGTTCCTATCACATGTTAATGCCTTGTTAATAATCCCGTAATGATTCGCAAGTTCGATTCTTCGTTAGATTCATACAGTCCTCGTAGCGTTTTAGATTGTACGTCCCTAGCGCTAGTTTGGAGTGTGTTAGCGCCTGTAAGTTTTCCCAGTATAGTTCAGTGGTTAGTGTGTCTAAACACATCTGTTGTTCGGGAACCGACTAATATAATGAGGTCCCTTCTAATATTGTCCAAAATTTAACACGAACAATACTATTGAAAGCGATGCTCGACCAAAGGGCTCTTTGAAGCTTTTAAGTGTCATATGTTGCAATTTAAATACTAAGACAAAGCAACGTAATCGCCTTGACGTTAAACGTGATTAAGGGTGGCCCAATACGTTTTATTATTTTTTGTATCTAATACATCGAATTTTCTTGGTGGTCTTTTTAATTTAATTTCCATAGTACTTTGTGAAAAGAAGATTTACTTATTTTAAATAATACATATGGAAACTAGTTGGGAATACCATATTGAGTGTATATGCATTTAATGTTTCAATTTCATATTTAGTATTTTTGCCCCCTTTTGTCTTATATACTACCAGCATTACATATACACACTCATACAATAAATATGATTACATATTTCACCCCATTTATTGTTTCTATTTGCTAAATTGAACAAGCCATTTATGTGAAATCGATAAATACCAGTATTATATGATACTTTATGCCTTTAATACCTAAATATTGTATGAACTTTTCTTAGAAGCATCAACCTCGATACGAAGAAAAGAGATGACTTTAGCGTTCATGTGTGCGTTTGTGTGTGTATGCGTTGTGTGCATTTACCGATTTCTTCTAACAGTTAGTCAACATACTCATAACACTCATACTTGTAAGCTAGTAACTTTTTTGTTTGTTTGTATTTTTAGAAATCATACCTTTTGTTCTTGCTTTGAGATCCATTATCTAAAAAAAAACCAAATTGATGGTATTTTAGGAACATTTTTTTTTTCTCAAATAATATGTTGCAATTACTACACTATATTTGATTGATCATTTTGTTCTTTAATAGTCAAATACTATTCCTACTACTTTCTACCATAAATTGTTTTATCGGGTCTAATGAGAGAGAAACCTACTTTGTAAAAGCAATACAAATATATTTTTGATTGATTAGATGATGAATATATCAAAATCCGCGCTATTTAAATAATAACCTTAATATTTGAAATTACCTGATCAATTTTTGGGATTAATATTTATATTGCTTCACAGCCATTACCGTGATCCAAATGATTAATTTCCACGAATAACGTATGCATTTCATACATGCTATCTATACTCTGTTCAGCTACTAGTAAAAAACAATCAATCAATATCTATAGAGAGTTTCTATTATATAGTTATAATAAAGCCATTTATTGTATAAAAAAAAATCACAGCCCACATAAAATATATACAATAGCCCATTATATATTTCACATACGTACAACACTATAAATCCCTTTTATCCAAATAAGCTTTAAAGTAATTATAAATTAATTTGCCATTATTACTGATAATATATTACTTGCATATATATATATATATTCTGTACACACACATTTACAGTTCAAAGAAAAACGACGGTGCGGCTACCTGTTTAGAATAAACTGTGTATTATTTTCGCTATTTTTTGTTTTGCCTGATTGATGTGTGTTTGTGTGTTGTTTCAATTTTTTAAAATCAATGTGTTATGAATGATATTTTTCCAATTTAATATTTAAAACAAATAAATTTTATATTCATTAGAACAATATTTAATCATTATGATTTTTACCGATTTCATTTCCTTCATCCAAATAAAGCTTCGTTATCGTTAATAGAAACATAGTGTTTTTATTTTTAAATTTTTTTTTTTTTTTTTTTTTGCAGTAGGAAATAATTCTGACATTAAGACAGTTCATTTGACAAGTCATACTACATTTTTATTCAGTAGTATTTGATAATTAATCATTCAAATAATAAAATTGTCGCATTTGGAGGCCACAAATGTCGCACCAACCCACAAGTGAATCGTAAGCTGCGAATGCACTCCAAAAAATGCACTGTCTGGTGCACTTTGTGACATAATCTGACTGTACTTCTTCCAAAACAAAAACACCGCAAAACCATCGATTAATTTAAGAAAGTGTTCGCTGAGAAGATTACCTCCAGAAACGCAACTGTACACAGATCTCCAAGATCATGTGGTTTGACGACTGTGGACTAATACGGGGGCTGTCCCAGAACTACCAGACCTGTCATATAGATGGTGGCAGTAGTTTGAAAAAAATTACTTTGGTGAAAAGTGACAGCCTTATAAAACATATGTTTTAAGTTTCAAGGTGCCATGTTGTTTAATACTTTTTTTGGAGCCATCGAAAGTTAACTCAATTCAATACTTTCATTTGAAAGGTCTCAGTCTGACGAATATGAAGGCCGAAGTGGATTTTACTCTGAGGGAATCTGCTCCTTCCTTTACGACCATAAAATATTGGGTGGCAGAGTTTAAACGAGGTCGTACGAGCTGCCAAGCAGAGTTTTTGCTTCAATTCGTAACCATGGATGTGACATGGGTGCACCACCACTTCACACCTGAGACAAAGGAGCAGTCAAAACAGTGGACTGAAAGGGGAAAATCGTGTCCAAAGAAGGTGAAGACAGTTCCATCTGCACGCAAGGTTATGGCATCTGTTTTTTTGGGATGCACGTGGGATAATTTTTATTGATTATCTTCAGAAAGGAAAAACAGTCAATGGCGGCGAGTATTATGCTAATTTGTTGCAGCGTTTAAGTGATGAAATTAAAGAAAAAAGGCCGCATTTGGCGAAAAAGAAAGTGTTGTTTCATCAGGACAATGCACCAGTATACACATCCGCTATTGCAATGGCCAAAATCAATGAGTTAAAGCTGGAATTGCTTCAGCACGCAACTTATTCGCCAGATTTAGCTCCTTCGAATTATTTTCTATTTCGAAATTTGAAAATATGGCTTGGTGGTAGAAGATTTGCAAACTATGAAGAGGTGGAGTCTGCGATAGATGGCTATTTTAATGAGGTAGACAGTCGATGCCATAAATAGGGTCTCGAAGCTATAAAATATCGCTGAAAAAAGTGTATAGAGCTAGAAGGAGATTATGTTGAGAAAGAACGGAAAATTTTCCCAAATTTGTTGTGTTTTCTTTGTTAGGTCGCGTAGTTCTGGGACCGTCTGCGTATTTTGGGGTATATTTGAAGCCAATTTCACAAGTATTGCAAATTTGAAAGCAACATCAAACCCAACATTCCTGATATACACCCTGATACACTCGAAAAATGATGATAATAAAACGTCCCGGTGATGGTAATATTCTTTTGCTGCTTTCGTTGACAATTTCTACACCTCTAAAATCTACTACATTAAGAGATGTAAACATTTCAAACTAACGTATTTAATATGTACATATCATCCAATACCATCAATTACACCATCTCCTTTAGTCTATAAAATGTAAGTGTTTTTAATATAAATTTCGCAGGCACCCTCATTATTTAGAAAGGGTGGAAAAAAAGAAATTCTAATTTAAATATCTGCGCTACAAGTAATTTATACGCACACAAAGAAGCAGAACATACTTTAATAGACTCATCTAAACAAAATAACATACTTACACTTGCATCTATCGAAATGAATGAATTGAGAAATTTCTCATAGAAAATTTGTTGATGTGTCAAATGGTAAATAAAATAATATTATATTACAGTATCATACGCGCATAGACATGTCAGTTAGTATCATAGTACTACATACATGTATGTATATGTATATGTATGTTATTTATTCATTCAAACCACTATCAAACCATTCGTAAACCCGATTTATGTGGGCGGTTCAAAAATAAATATTTATGCACATAAGTTTTTGTGCGACAGTACATTACTTATCAACAACAACACCACCATTAATGAATATTAAAACGCTAAGAAGGCAAAACAAAAAATATATAATACAAACATTTTCTTTAATAGCGCACAGACACAAAAGTTGGGCGCATTCAATGTACTCTAAAATGAGCTTAAAATAAAAACCATGCAATAACAAATGCCTAATGTAATATGCACAGATACATTGTAAGTACAGATGTTGTTGGTGATCTGGTAACCCTGGACTGATATAACATTTAGCTGGATTATTAATTATTAACACCCAGAGGGTATCCAACCGCATACACTGACGAGTCTTGCTGTTGTGTTCATGACCCTTTCATACTGTAGACTTTATATACTTAGGTATCGTATACTATGCAGTATGTAAACTCATATATTTATAGGTGTGTGCACTCGTTGTATACTTGATATTATTTTTTGACGCACGTAAAGATAATATTGTAAATATTTATTTATATATATATATATATATATATATATATATATAGTCGTAGTCGTACGAAAGGTGTGTGTGTGTGAGTGTCTTTTGTATACGAATACACCTATAATCAGCATCCTTTAAGGTATAGACATACTTGTAGTTGTTTTGTTTATATATGCAAATGTTATAGATAAATTATCGCCTTTAAATTTATGCATAAAATATACAGAAGGCAAGTACATGGAGTCTATTTGGAATTTATTAGCTCTTAAAGATGTTCACAGTTTCAAGTTGCAAAATTAATTTCATTCATTCATGTATCCAACTATAAGAGTGTAGCTATTTATATTTCAGGATTATAAAATAGAAGATCTGCGTACTTATAATCACAAAGTGGTTTGGAGTTTCACAAAATACATACATATTTTCCATGAAGAACATTTTACATTTGCACCTATTTTAAGCAATTTGCGTTGCATTTGTTTTACTTCGAATTTTATCGTTTCTTCAGACATCATAAAACACGAACGACCCTTACGAAATTCATCGATGAGCAAGCCACCGATATACAGCTAAATTTATCGATAAACTCTTGTTGAGATGAACTAAGTCAAAATTTGTAAAAACTTATCACATAAAAACGTTCCCGATTTTGATTTTTTTTTTTTTTTTTGAATTGTTTTTTTCATTTGAAATTTTCAAGTTTCATAAAACAAAAAGGTACTAAAAAGCGTCAAACTATCCAATACTACTAAATATAAATAGCAACCTATAGTATAGTACAACTTAAGGCTTATATAAAGTGTAGTAAAAAGAAATACATTATTTTTCCAATAGATGGCTTTTTGTAATCTCTATCTCGGGTTGTATAAGTACGATCGGATTACGCTAGATAGCGTTAGAAAGATAGGATTTCATAGTAAATAAACTTCTAAGGCAGTTTTCTGATTGCTTGACTCAGTATTGTTTGAGCACGCGTCAAAGATGTACACCAGTAAAGAGAAAATACGCCATATTTTACAGTTTTTCTTTGATAAAGGCGAACACACAAGGCAGACGGCTGAAAATGTGAATAATGTTTATGGTACTGATACTGTAACAGCCAATCATGTGCAATTTTGGTTTCGTCGATTCCGTAACGGTAATTTTGATGTCGAACATACACCACGCTCTAAAAGGCCAATTGATGAAAATATCGATAAAATAATGAAAATCGTCGAGTCTGACCGTCATGTAAGCACTGTTTCTATTGCCCAGGAGCTAAACATTGCACAAAAAACCGTTTGGAACCATTCATATAAGGCTGGATATAAAAAGAAGCTCAATGTATGGGTGCCACACGAGTTAACGCAAAAAAACCTCATGGACCGAATTTCCATCTGCGAATCGCTGCTGAATCGCAACAAAATCGATCCATTTCTTAAGCGGATGGTGACTGGTGATGAAAAGTGGTTCGCTTACGACAACGTCAAGCGAAAACGGTCGTGGTCGAATCGCGGTGAGCCGGAGCAAACGTTGGCCAAGCCAGGATTGACATTCAGGAAGGTTTTGCTATGTGTTTGGTTGGATTGGCAGGGAATCATCTATTATGAGCTGCTCCCCTACGGCCAAACTCTTAATTCGGACCTGTACTTTCAACAATTGGACCGTCTGAAGGAGCAGGAGATGAATTGTGTTCCATCAGGACAACGCTAGGCCACACACATCGATATTAACTCACCAGAAGCTCCGGGAGCTTGGTTAGGAGGTTCTTATGCATCCACCTTACAGTCCAGACCTGGCACCAAGTGATTACTACCTGTTCCTGTTTATGAACAATGATTCTGCTGGTGAAAAATTTTCTTCATGAGAAGCTTGTAAAAATAGACTGTCCCAGTTTTTTGCCAATAGGCACGAGGCTTTCTATGAGAGTGGCATTATGAAAAACGGTGCATATTTGACCCAAATCGGATCTTTCTAACTATGCTAAATAAAACCTTCAATTTAATGTAAAAATAATGGATTACTTTTTACTACACCTTATACTAAGATAAACAAACAAACAAACAAAATGAAAAAGTAGCAGGTTACACTCATGATTTTCGTTGTAGGTTTGCTTAATTTATTCTATGTTGCTATTAAATTATCAAATTGCCTTTTTCTCACTTGCAGTTGATTTCCATATGGCGGGCGATTCGCTTTGACAACATCAATTAAATGTGTTTTCAAACATTATGTATTTCACTTTCAACACTCAAGCACTTAACTATATCAATACGTATTCGTAAAAACCTATAAATAATACAAGTACACACATACTTAGGTATGCCCTTGGAATACATTTACACCATTTCATTGACAAAAAAAAACCCCATAGAAAAGGGGTGGAGGAATTCTGGCCTCATAGATCACCATTATATTTTGGAAATAATAAATTATCGCTTCAAGGTGAACAACTAAGGAAAACCAGCTGTGTAACACACAATTGGTAGTCGTAGTACTTAACTGTACTATTTATTTATTTGTTGTTGTACTTATACATATACGCCATACTTACATATGTACAGAGTACAAGCACTAATTGATTTTCAAAACTAAATAATTAATTAAGTAATTACGCTTTTGTTTTGCTCTTCTTGCAGAAACAAAGCAAATTTGTGGTGATGTATCGCCACAGTATTGGGAAACACCATACTCGCAGCCATACTTTGACAATTCCTCACGACGTGAAGTTATAGCAACAGTGGGTCAAGCAGCATTATTACATTGTCGTGTACGAAATTTGGGTGATAGAGCTGTAAGTATGCAAATGAATCAGATGTAAAAGCATTTTTATACATATTTGGCAATGCATAATTAGAAAATAAATTATGGAAAATCGCACAAAAGCAAAAAATTTACATAATATCTTCAAATAAGTAAGATAGTATGTATTGTATTAAATATGTTAAATGTTTGTCATACATAGGAAGATTCATAGAAGTGAATAACACGGACAACACCATAGAAGACAGTTTCCCCAGGCACTCAGGCCAACGATGCCTGTAACAAAGACCTGGCAGAAACAGATTAGGATGAGGAAGAGAAGAAATAAATTTAGAAAAAGAAAAGAAAATTCAAAATATATAAATTGAAGAATAATAGTTAGTCGTTTTCACGATCCTTCTATAGTTTTATGTATTCCGCCTCATCATTTGATATAATCTAATCGACTTACAACAAAATATGTGTAATTGGGCGATATTGAATATTATAATTTTGAAATATTGCGCCATTGTAACATTATACTCTATATGATTCATGATGATGATGATGGTATGAGTCATTTCCTCTTACTTATAGCATTAGAAAGAAGTTTGATATTTCTAGAAGCGAGCAGAATAAATGAACAAAGTGCTTAGAAGAAAATGAAAGCATCCCCAACGATTTAAACAACTATAACTAACCGTTACTTGAATATGAGTCACAAATACTATAATTTTAATTCTCATCCATTTTGGCGCATTTTTCATGACTTAACTCATGGTATCTTGACTTTATTTTAGCGGCCTTTTTTTTTTTTTTGCTTTCCAATAAAATAATTTGACGGAGTTGTGACCATATTTATGTTCATAATAAAATTCAAAATCATTGATTGGAAACTTAAAATTATTTAATCCCTTTACAGATTGCAAAGCATTTCAAATGTATATATAACTATTTCTACTCTGGTCATAAAATTTATTACACCATAGTTCGAACCTATGGGATCCCTTGTATATATAGTATATACACAGTTTTTTAATAAGTGAAAAAAAATCCTTTACCTCTTAAAATGAAAAAAATGGAAATTTTCTCTTTGATATGTAAATAATGACTTTCGAGGAAAACCAAAAAAAAATTATTTATTTTTATAAGGAATAATTATTGTATTTTATTTAGTTATATTGTAGCAACAATAAATTCTTTATCGTTACCAACTATGTTATGTACTAGAAAAATGGTATACCTACTGATATGCGCGATATATACTCATACGTTTATTTCTGAACGCACATGAGATACAGCAATTTATTTTTTTATATCATTTTTTTTGCACACACACACACACACACACTTGCACACGATTTGTGCAATAGAACAGAAAAGCGGATAATGGTAAATATGTACCATTTGTGCATTCATTCGAGTCCACTCTACGCTCTATAACTAGAAGACCCGCTGCCAGGAACATATTTTTGTTTTAGTTCACACAGCAGGTGTACATACATATAGTCATGTTATGTAGTTGATATACGAAACATTTATATGTAGTTACCAATGTACATAGTCATATATATGTATGTTGTAGAGGGTGTTTATTTTTATTCGAAATCATTTTTGAAGTGACAAGTGGAAGTTGGATTCGTTTATCAAGTTTTAACAGTCGGATTTTTGATTTTGATTTGTCCAAATATCAAGCGTCTTAGGATTTTTCTGCATATTGACAGCAGTCAGTCTTAGAGCAGCCTTCCTCTCTTGGGTTTGGAGATAGATGTGAAGAGGTGTGACCTCCAAGAGCATCTCTAATAAAGCCGAAAAGCACACATAGCTCTTATTATATAATACACACACAAGCTAGTCTTTGAGACCTGCCAAGTGATAGAAACGGAGCAGCAACCCCATTTGTAGACCCGGAACCATTCGGCGGATTGGGAAAGGGCAACTTCTCCAAAATCTTTAGGGAAGCAGAAGATATACAAAGGCAGCAATATTGGGACAATCTACCGAGGTTGCTACAATCAAAGTCACTCTTAGGAACACATAACCTAAATAGATTTGAGGATCGTATGAAGCTAAACATTAATAACTTAAGAATCATTACAGGAATTCTGACAGGACATTGTAGGCTGAACTATCACCTGACAAAACTGGGAATTTGCTCTAATAAAATTTGTAGCTTTTGCGGGGAAGAGAATGAAATCTTGAAACATGTGCTGGAGGTGTGCCCCGCACTAATGCAAAAACTAAAGAAACCCTTAGGTGAACATCTACTAACTGATGGGGCAAACAGGCAATTAGGCGCAATACTACATTTCATAGAGGATGTTGGACACAAACAAATACTTTGAACCAAAATGAAGGAGGCACAATAGATCTTATAGGTCACGGTGCTACATCCTTATTAACAATAATAAATCTTACAAATCATAAATATTATAGTGGACTTTTTCACCACATTTTCTATGTGTGTTTTCCATTGTAAGCGCTGATCTAATATTACGCCCACGAATTTTACTTCTCTCTATAATTCTATCTCTAATCGGCCTAAACTGATAAATTTAGGATTCCTATGTTTGTGCTTTCTATTTAATGGAGCAATTGTGATTTTTGCTAGGTTAATATTTAGTCCCACTTTACTGCACCATATTTTTTTTTTTCTTTTGATTTTTAACCCTAACAAGATTCTTTTACATAGGATTTTTACTCGTAACTTCCTCTAGATATTATGACTATATCGTCAGCATACCACAAAAATCTTAACCTTGAGTTTTCTAGATCTGCAAATAGTTCGTTTACTATTACACTCTGTGGTGATAATACTTCCCCTCGTGGATATTCTTGTGAGGTTCCATTAGGTAGCTGATACCAGGGTCCCGACCTTAAAATAAAAATTTTTTGAAGAAGGTTATTGTTGGAGTTTTTGGAAAAAATCCGATAATTACTGAGAATTATAATAATTGCCCTTAATCCCATTTAAACAAAGTAAACTTACATCCTGATGGCTCTGGAAAAATATTTATTAAAAAATTTATCATCCATATTAAACCATATTAGCGATGTATTGAAATAATAAATAGCATAATTTATATGTCATATTACAAAAAAGGAAAATTCTCAAAATTTTTACAATTTTTGTTTCTATTTCATTTCACTTCGAAACTATGACACTCGAAAAACACCTTTTATATAAAATATTTGCTATATTTTTTGTAAGATGCGCTACAATGGATGCCGTTTTTCGCCTTAACGTTTCTCATTCATATTTGTATGTGTTTGTGTGCAAAAATATTTATATAACAAGAGAGTGAAATTTGTGCTCAGCAATAAAATTCAACAATAAAACTTAAATGACGTACGTAATGTAATATGCGGCGCCATTTTGTACAGGCATTAATATGTATACTAAGGTAGAGGGAAACCTGTTTTGTATTTTAACGGATTGAGGGATTGAGGTCGGGTAGTTCTGGGACCGCCCCCGCCCTTAGAGATGCGTCCAACGTTACTAAGCTAAGTTTTATGAATTTTATATAAGCAACAAATAATTATTATAGATTTTATAGTATAAAATTGAACTTTTTTTTTAAGATATATCACTATTTGACAAAATCACTAGCACCTTAATGTACATACAAGACCAAGATCTATGTATATACGAGTATATTGCATCGATACATAGGAACAATGGCATCGTGAATAGTTAGCGCCAAGCAAGATTGTATGTAAATATCTATATTGTAGCCTGTGCAAAAAAAATGACTTACTTCTTATTTATGTTTATGGCACACTCCGTTGGATGTTGCTCTATATTCAGTGAAATATAAAAAATTCCCCCCAAAAAAAAGGATATTACTAAGACCTGAAATTGAGATGATACAGTTTGTGGACAACTCAGTCCATACGAAGCGAAAGCGAAAAGCATCTAAGTAAAAGCTATAATTCATATTCATACTCCTATATATTAATTTATTACAAAAGGTTGCTTAAATTCTTCTAAAATATAAAACTTTACCCACGACGATTAAAAAGAAGCGCACAAACAAATGGCAAGGGCAAATTTGTAAAGCAAAAGAAATATCTAATAAAAATAAATTTTTGACAATCATAATAATGAATGTAAATTAATTTTATCATTTTATAAAAGCCTCCAGAAACTACCTACCTCCCTCCCTCCCTGTCCAAATGCCATGGCCGTACCAAGCATTGTCCAATTCGGTCCTTCTGTGAACTAAGACATGTTCGTGAATAAAATCATTAACGACGCATTTATTTAATTGCACGTTATTAATCATGTTCTCTTTTCATTGTGTTTTTTCGACATTTTACTCTAGTTTTGTGGGTGGCACAATGAAATTAATTATATGCAACAGTGTACGCTGTGTGGTTTTGCTTCCATACATTTAACAACATTCAACAATCAAGATGACATTTTGTTTTTGTAGGAATTGTATGACAAAATTAATCGTAGGTTTGCTGAGACAGTAAATACCATCCAGCTCATAAAGACAATCAACGGCGTACCGTGAAGCAGAAGAGTACTTTTGTTTGCTTGTGACTGACTCACAGAGACAAATGAATTTATTTTTCCCATCTACGTATATATTGCAGATAGCAAATGTAAAAAAGTAGACGATAAATACCACGGAATTAGCTAAAATAGACAAAAGTGATAGAGAAGATAATATCACGAAAAGAAAGTGAGAAGTATATGATGTTACATTTTAGAAGGACTATGGTATGTATACAGTGTACATCCAAATAGACGAAATCATTCTCAAAAGGATTTGTTGCCCGTAAAAAATTGTACATGATAATGAAAGGCTTGTTGTTGTTTTTTTTTTTTATTTGCCAGGTGTACAAGCTTAAATCCGCTGTTTTCGGTAAAAAAAAAACACATTTTTTTCATAGAAAGTAAAAAAATAATTTATTCAAAGTAATAGCCCTCACTAACTATACATCTTTCCCATCTCACGGGCAATTTGTTCATACCGTGCCAAAAAATTCCTCATTTTTCGAGGCAAACCACTCGTCAAGCCATTTTCCGACGTCTTCATACGGATCGAAGTGCTGTTCGGCGAGCGCGTGACCCATCGACGAAAACAGGTGATAGTCAGAAGGGGCCAGGTCTGGTGAATAAGCGGGATGAGTTAGCACCTCCCAATTGAGTGTGTTCAAGTAGTTCTGGACCAGTTTTGACGTGTACGATGGGGCGTTGTCGTGCAGAAAAATTAGCTTCCCATGTCTTTGTTCATAACCAGGCCTTTTTTCACCCAAAGCACGGCGCAATTTCACTAGTTGTTGGTGGTAGCGGTGGGCATTGACAGTTTCACCAGGTTTCAACAGCTCGCAGTAGATGACACCCTGCTGATCCCACCAAACACACAGTATTGTCTTGTGTCCAAAGCGATTTGGTCTTGGAGAAGAAGTTGCTTATTTCTGATAGCGCACTGTCACCATAGGCCTCCACAAGCATTTGATGCGACTCAGCAGCAGATTTTTTCAAATTGAAGCAAAAAAGTAGAGCTTCCCACATATCCTCTTTTTCTGGCACGAAACTAGACATGATTATACGAGAAAAAATGTATGTTGTTGTATGAAATCACTGATGAGGTTTACTAATTGATGTAAACAGATGTCAAACTCATAAAAAAAAAAGGATGCACAGCCGATAATAGCTCAATTTGCTCACTAACGCCATCTACGAGCAAACAGCGGATTTAAGCTTGTACTCCTGGTACATGCAAAAATACGAAAATATTCTCAAAAGGATTTGTTGCCCGTAAAAATGTTATATGATAATGAAAGGCTTCTTGTTTTTTTTTTTTTTTAATTTAAGCAAATTTATTGCAGCATAATTATTCGACATTTATGTTGGATAAATCCAGTTCGAATCAAAATTGTTAAATAAGAAAGGCGCTCATTAAAATCTAACTACTACAAGCATTAACTATTGCTAATTTCAGCATTAATTTTGTACACTATTATGAACGCGCTTCCAAATTATCCAAAGGTTCTATGAAAATGAAAAAGACTAAGGTTCAGCGCTTGGGTACAAAATATCTCGTTTGGTCGCAGTGTCCGTAGCACTCGTGGTTGGCCCTCAGAGATATCAGCCGTAGTGCTTATATCCTCTAACAGACCTCGGTCTGGTTTCGGGAGATCCACTTGATGAACAAGGATTATATCCGTGCTCCAACGTCACGCTCTCTTTTGATTTGAAGATTCAGCGCCAAATGACCCTCAAGCCAAAATGTTAGATAAAAAAAGTATCTCAATGAACCAAATTCAAACTCAACTAGTAAGTTATCTGAATAAAAAATTTTCAAAATGCTTTAAGTAAATTGTTTTAAATCAAGATATTTGGGCAAGCATGCAAAAAAAAATTATTTTAAATTTATACATTATTTTTTCCACTACGATTTTCTTTTATTTATAAAATTCGATATCTATTGTACATAGCAAAAATTCACTGAGTTGGAATAGAATGTATAGATACTACAAGGAAAATCAGAATAGTGTATAAGCATAATGGCACAACAACACAACATAACAAAATAGTTGGAATATATCTGACATAATCATATATAATCTGATCCCTTTCTTTTTTTTTTTTTTTATCGTTTATTTCACTAATTTACATTTACTCTCTTATCCATTTTTATTATCTTTTGCTATTGTTCCAATCTTGTGGTTAGGTTTCCTGGATACGTAAACGTGATTTGCACATACTAACTGTGGGTATTTTGACCTATACCAATGATCAACGTTTTCAATCATTACACACAGAGGGTTCAGATGAATGGACATTACGTATATCATCACCACAACCTAGAGATTCTGGTACATTCGAGTGTCAAGTGTCAACTGAACCGAAAATAAGTCAAGGATTTCGTTTAAGTGTTGTGGGTAAGTTTTGTGGATTTTTAAATTTAAATTTTGCACTTTTTTAACACTAAACACATTACATATGTACACTAAAAATATAAGGTGATGGTGAAAAACAAAATCTTCATTTCCATTTTGACTACCAAAATAGAATTATCTTAATACGCCTTCCTTTTAAACAAAGGATTCTGCTAGCTAGCTTAATATTTTGTTTATTTTCTTTTGTTCCATTTTTTGTGTCTTTTTCTATTTACAGTATCACGTGCTAAAATTCTTGGCAATTCTGAGCTCTTCGTCAAAAGTGGCAGTGACATAAATCTTACCTGTTTGGCAGTACAATCCACCATACCGCCATCGTTTATATTCTGGTATAAGGGTAAACGTCTGATGAATTATTCGCAACGTGGTGGCATCAGTGTTATAACAGAACGTTCAACACGTACAAGTAGACTAATAATCACTAGAGCTACATCAGCCGATTCAGGGAATTATACATGTGCGCCAAGTAGTTCAGGTAAGTCAATATGTCCTTTGTTCTTTGTTCTTATTGATATATGAGATATTCAACAACTCCAAGGAGATAGAATTTAAGACAAATATTTACTCATATTAACTAAGGGTCTCCATTGTCAAGGCATGTTCTATTTTTATTTTTATTTTTTTTTTTTTTTTGTCTGTTCACTAACACTAACTCCATGTCTTTTGAGGATGTTCCGAAATATATGCATATAATTTGTCATTTTTTCGAGAGAAAGAAATGTTCAATGAATACGCTCTGAGCAATATATAAATTTATTATGCAAAGTAACTCAAAATTGTCGTTTGTCAACGCTGTAAGTATATATGTATGTATAAGTATATCAGTACCTGTTGCTGAGTTACCCTCTATTGTATTATTATTGCTACCTTACCAGACATTTTAAAGAAAATAAAACGCTTATTTTTTTTTACAAGCCTTTTTATTGGATCTTTCTAAAATTACTTAGAAACTAACAATAAGTAATCAAATCTTACAAACTAAATAAAATTATGTGATATTCCGAACGTTCCATCACAATTTGTTGAGTCACGAGGTATAGCAATTTCACAGCATATTCAGTGTGTCTTTTCTTTTTAATCGAAGATGCCCCGTGTTCAGCAACAATTGCCTAGCAAGGGGATTCAGATGACTGTGTAATTTTTGAATGTAGCTTCTGCAAGACATTGCAACTTCCTCAGAAATTGTGGGTACATTTAAATCTCGATGGATGTTAACGTTCCTCATATACCAAGGCGCGTTTACAATAATTCGCAGACACTTGGATTGTATTCGCTGCAATTTTTCGATATTTGAGGGAGATGCGGTGCCCCAAAACTGAATACCATAAGTCCAGATTGGCTTCAGGATTGCTTTATATAATAGCACTTTGTATTCGAGATTCAACTTTGATCTTTTGTGTATCAGCCACCATAACTAATTAATTTTAAGCTTGATCTGAGTTTTCTTTGCCTCTATGTGATTTTTCCAGGTCAGCCTTCTGTCGAGGTGAATACCCAAGTACTTTGTTGAGGAACATTGTGGAACTGATTGGCCATTAATTTTAAGTGGGGGACATGTATCTGGCCTTAGCGTGAAGGTTACATGTACGCTCTTTGATTCATTGACTTTTATACGCCATTTTGCTAGCTAGATTTCGAGAGAATCGATATGAGTCTGCAGGAGTTTAGTAGCTTCTATGGGGTTAGAGCGAGTGCACAATATTGCCGTATCATCTGCAAAGGTCGATATAAATGTATAGTTATTGCTGGGCATATCTGTAGTGTATAAGAGATACAGTAAGGGGCCCAAAACGCTTCCCTGAGGAACGCCAGCGTGAATATCCAATGGATTTGTTGTGTAATCCTTGTGATGTACGAGAAATTGTCTTTTCGTGAGGTAGCTACTAAGCAATGAGGAGACATTTGCAGGCAGTAATAGTTTGAGTTTGTAAATAAGGCCATCGTGCCATACTTTATCGAAAGCTTGAGTGATATCAAGAAAGACAGCTGAGCAATACTTTTTTTCTTCAAAAGTGTTCCTTATCAGAGTTACAATGCGGTGGACTTGTTCTATTGTGCCCTGCTGTTTTCTAAATCCAAACTGATGTTGAGGAATCAGTTGGTTGAGATTAATAAATGGAGTTATATTCATGACAAGTAGCTTTTCGAATACTTTAGAAAGTAGAGGCAGGAGGCTGATAGGTCTGTACGATGCAACTTTTGTAGGGTCTTTTCCTGGTTTTGCTATCATAATAATTTTTGAAGTTTTCCAGCATTTGGGATAGTGTTTAATACGAAGGATAGCATTGAAAATGTGCATCAGATGAATTACTGAAGCCGGAGGTAGCTCTTTTATCATTTTACCGGTAATTTTATCTGGACCAGGTGATTTTTTTGGATTTAAATCTTTATAAATTGCTTTGAATATGTCCTTTTTTTTAATTTTGAGCGTTATTGAGCAAGGTTGAGAAGTTAATATTGGTAATGAGGACTGTGAAGAGGGTGGATTGGGTGTAAACACACTTTTTAGGTGGTTTGCAAAAGCCAAACCCTTCTCACAGTTGCTTCTAGCCCAATTACCGTCACTCAAACGGATGGGGGAATCAGTGAGAATTGGCCGATTTGAGTTTTTTGCTGATTTCCATAAAGAGTAGTCTGACGCTTCACCAGGTGTTAATTTTGCTATGTGCTCTTCTAACTCTTTGTTGTTTTTATTTTTTAAGGCTTGCTTTAACTTTCGAGTGCAGTGCTGTAGCTGTGTTTTCAGATTCGGTGATCTGAATTCTTGCCATTGTCTTCGGAGTCTTCTTTTCTGTCTTACTAGCAATTCAATATCGGCTGGTGTGTATGGGCTATAGTTTGATTGCTTGCATACCTTTGTGCAGGTGGCTGAGCTGAGAGCTAATGAGAGCAGCTGGTTGAATTTTTCGAGTGCTGAGTCTACATCGTGTCCATTTCTTAATACAGTACTCAGAGGAAGATGGGAATTTATATATTTCTTGAATTTTAACCAGTCTATTTTCTTTCTAACGCAATTGCTTTGGGGGCTTGGTGATTTTATAGATATTACCGTGGGTGAGTGGTCAGATGATAGATCATAATTACACTCTGTGGAGATATTTTCCATCATTATTTTAAAGTGAAAAGATAAAAATACTTTATTCAAAGTATTGGCCATCGCTTTCTACACATATTAGCCACCATTAAGGCAATTTGCAGATACCACGCCAAAACAAAATTGATCGTCTTTTGATGAAAACCATTCAGAGACTCAATTTTCCAGTTCTTCAGATGTGCGTGACCCATCGATGAAAAGAAGTGGTAATTGGAAGGAGCCAAGTCTGGTGAATACGACTGGTGGCGTAACAAATCCCATTCGAACGATTTGATCGTATCCTGAAACGGTTTTGCTTTATGTGCCGGTGCATTGTCGTGGAGCAAAATTACCTTAACGTGTCTTCTGGCCCATTCTGGTCGTTTTTCGATCTCAATGCATGGTTTAAATTGATCATTTGTTGTCGGTAGTCGGATCAGTATTAACCAGGTTTCACCAGGTTTTAGAAGCGCTCATGGTACACAAAACCTTTCCGAACCCACCAAACACCCTCAGCATCCTCTTCTTTCCAAAGCGATCCAGTCTTGCGATCAATGTTAATGTTTGGCTTGGTATCGCCCAGGAGTAAAATCCAAATAAATCCACTTTTCACCGAATGGCAGAACTCTTGCGACACCACTTTTTCTGAGCTTTGTCACAGAGTTCTTTTAGACATAGCGAAAGGAGATTAGGAAGATCAATCTCTTCGCTTGGATTAAACAAGTTTTTAATTTTGTTTTTGTTTTTTTTTTTTTTTTGCGAAATTCCTTGCCCTTCTTTTCAAATGTTTATTTCATACATGGACAGCGTTTATTTGATCAAATTTAATGAACAGTCTTTAGTAGGACTCTTATTCCCACTTGTCCACTTGTATATAATATTTATTATGCCTTAAAGTTTAAATGTTGCAATTCGAATTGCATTAAATCAGTTAGATCATTTGAAAAAGCTTTGTATTGATTTGGTTGTTTTTCTTTAACTTCTTTCAATTTAAAGACAATCATCTTCAAGTTCGATGAAGTAAATAATTCGCTTGGCTTGTCAATGAGTGCAATTGTTTGTTTGTTTACTAGTTTTTCATTTTTGTTTATTTATTGATTGTCCATTAGTTGGTACATATTTGTTTTTCTATCTTACATTCAGCCACAAGTTGGCACAGATATTCTAATGGAAAATCTGTTATTAATTTGTTCCTACCCCTTTATTTTCGGATGCCTTTATTTTCAATTTCTTGTATACACACATAAAAAGAGTGCCAATTGAAGCATAAACAACCTTAACCTAAATAAACATAAATTATGGGATACATTAAGTAGTCTAACATTAATGTAGGTAAGTAGGTTTAAACCTGTGCAATGTGGGTGAAAAAATAAAAATTCTTGGTGTATCCATTATTATTAATATTGTATATTGTGGCAATATGCTTACAGCCGCATGATATTTTAAGCTCAAGCTCATTGCTGGAATATACGGTTGTGGTTTACAACTCAATTTAGTTTTGTCGACGGTGAGATAACTCAACTTTGAAGAAATTTTGGTATTGTGGTACACAACTGATTTCAATTGAAGTGTCATTGGTGTTGCCAATATGTTCTCTTTCACCGACACTGCTTTCCCCACAAATAGCTGCCGCAAAAAATTGGTATAATGATACAAATACCAACAAAAAATTAGTCGCTAATCTGAAATGATCAGATGATCATCAAAGTGCGAGTTGATTTGTGAATCGCAATATAGGCATAAATTAAAGGAAAACTCTACTCCCTGCTCGTATATTTTCAATTATATACATGCCAATAAATGTGTACGTACGTACTACCAACAAGAAGAATGAACTCAATAAACTTTTTTGTTTGGAAAATTCATTATTGTGCTTTTCCTTATTTCACTTATGATTGGTATTATTTTCTAGGAAGGATAAGGCGTAAATATGCTTCCATAAAGAGACGAGGAGTTGTTTTGTATACCTTTTTCCTGTTGGCTATCATCTAATTTTACTTCGTTTTTTCTTTGCGGTTCTCTTCAATTTATTCAATTATGTGTATACTACAAAACTGGCTCAATTATTGTTACCTTGCTTAAATTCTTGTTGTGTTTTTTTTTTTTTTTTTTTTTTGATTCCAACCCACTGCACAACTGTGTGGCAACTTGTTATTATCATTCATTGTATTTATTGTATGAATTTTTTTTTTTTTTTTTTTTTTACTTTCGTACATCGAATTGTTTGGGGTTAAATTTGCAAGTACCAAACGTATAATACATCATGTACAACATGAGTAACTAACTTAATTTTTGAGGTAATTTAAAAATTACGATATAAATGAAAGTACGTACATGCTCTAAACATGAAAGTAAATTGATTGAATTTTCGTAATATTTTTATACCCTGCATAATGCAATATGCATGGTATATTCATTTCGGTCAGATGTTTGTGTCCACTTGAAGGAATCTCCGGAGATATAGACATGGATATATATTCGTGATCAGCGTCGATTAAATTTTCGATTTAACGATGTCCGTCCGTCCGTCCGTCCGTCCGTCCGTCTGTCTGTCACCTGGCTGGTTCGCACGATAACTTGAGTAAATATTGAGCTATTTCGATGAAATTTGGCATAAGTAATCTATGATCCAAGGGTACGGAGGGGATTGATATTGGGCATGATCGGTCAATAACCACGCCCACACCAAGCATTCAAAGCGACTAACCTCGAAATTTTCAAAATCTTTAACTTGCTATAACTCACACAATATACCACTTGGGACAACAATATTTTGCACATAGAGTTATATTATACTACTATATAACCTCGCCAAAAGTGGATGAGCCACGCCTACTTTCTAGCGTAGCTCCTATACAAAGTGTCTGTACTTCTTTTAAATTGAAACAGCTGTAACTTCTATAATATTCCGTCCAGAATAACCATAATTGACACTTAGATTAACACGGTAGTCAGAAATAATATGGCAGAAAATCAATGTGCCACGCCCACTCCTTTTTGGGTCTCCCATACAAAGTTGCGGAAATTAAAAAAAATGTTACCGGTTATAACTTGCAAACTATTCAGCGTAGAATAACGAGATTTAAGGTGTGGATTAGTATTGTACGAGCAACTAGGCTCATAGAAAATGGGCGCACCACGCCCAGTGTTTATCGTAGCCCCCATACAAATTTTAAATTGAAACAGCTGTAACTTCGGCAATCTTCTGTCTAGAATAACCATAATTGACACTTAAATTAATATCTTAGTCGGCAAAAATCTGGCAGAAAATCAGTGTGCCACGCCCACTCCTTCATGGGTCTCCCATACAAAGTCGAGTGAATTAAACTAAAATTTTAAGCTCCATAGCTTACAAACCATTTAGCCTAGGACAACGAGACTTAGGGTATGGATTAGTATTGTACGAGCAACTAGGCTCACAGAAAATGGGCGCACCACGCCCAGTATTTATCGTAGCCCCCATACAAATTTTAAATTGAAACAGCTGTAACTTAGGCAATCTTATGTCTACAATAACCATAATTGACACTTAAATTAATATCGTAGTCGGAAATAATCTGACGAAAAATCAGAGTACCACGCCCACTTCTTATTGGGGCTCCCATACAAAGTTGAGGAAATTAAACAAAAATGTTAACCACCATAACTTAGAAACTATTCAACGTAGGACACCAAATTTCAGGTGTGGATTAACATTGAAAAATTAATTGGATTTACTAGAAAGTGGTAAGCCATGCCCACTTTTTATATAGCTCCCATACTAAGCCTCGGAATTATCTTAAAATCCTTTTACTTCGTCAAAGTCAACCATATTTCGGGTGTAAATTAGTAGTATATGCAAAAATTGTTTCTCGAAAAGTGGAAATAAAAGAAAAGTTGGATATTCGAGTAAACTTTTTATATATAAATCTACATATGCAGGGTATAGTTTGGTCGGCCCCAGCCGACTGTAAGGAGATTTTTTTTTCTTTCTTTTATTATTTTGCTTACGTGACGAAAAGTAATAGATTTAACAATGGGTTTTCTGGTTCAGGTACTTTATAATTGGATTTATTGTGTACATTACGTGTACTACATACACATTTATAATATTTTGTATTTAGGTAAGTACGAGTGCTGTCCCAAAACTACCTGACCTAATAAGGAAAATACAGGAAAATTTGGAAAAATTTGTCTTTATTTCTCAACATAATATCCTTTTAGCTCTATACACTTTTCCCAGCGGTATTCTATAGCTTCGATATCCTGTTTATAGTATGAACTGTCTAGCTCATTAAAATAGCCATCTATCGCAGACACCATCTCTTCATTGTTTGCAAATCTTCTACCATCAAGCCATTTTTTCAAATTTCGAAATCGAGAATAATCCGAAGGAGCTAAATCTGGCGAATATGGTGCGTGCTGAAGCAATTCGAGCTTTAACTCATTGATTTTGACCATCGCAATAGCGGATGTGTAAATTGGAGCATTATCTTGATGAAACAACACTTTCTTTATCGCCAAATGTGGCGTTTTTTCTTTAATTGAATACTCGCCGTTGATTGTTTTTTCTTTTTGAAGATAATCAAGAGGAAAATTATCCCCCGTGCATCCCAAAAAACAGACGCCATAACATTGCATGCAGATGGAAATGTCTTCGCCTTCTTTGGACGTAATTATCCCCTTTAAGTCCACTGTTTTGGCTGCTCCTTTGTCTCAAGTGTGAAGTGGTCGACCCATGCCTCTCGACCCATGGTTACGAATCGACGCACGAACTTGGCTTTATTACTGTGAAACATGGCCAAACACTCTATAGAAACATCTTCATGGTGTTGTTTTTGTTCTATTGTGAGCAAACGCGGCATACATCTTGCACACAGCTTTTTCATCTCCAATATACGATGTATAGCACTTTTTGAAATGCCTGTAATTTTACCACCTAGTTAACACACCTTCAGCCGGCGATCAACCAATACCATTTTCTGGATTTTCTTAACCGTTTCTGGCGTGGCCACCTCAATTGGTTGGCCACTATGGTGTTCGTCTTGGCAGCTCGTACGACAGAACTCTGCAACTCAATATTTTATGATCGTAAACGAAGGAGGAGACTCCCCCAGAGTGAGACCTTTCAAATGAAAATATTGAATTTTTACAAATTCACTGAGGTCGTTAATTTTAGATGGCTCAAAAAAAAATACTAAACAGTGTGGCGCCTTGAAACTTAAAACATATCTTTTGTAAGATTGCCACTTTTCATCAAAGTAATATTTTTCAAACTACTGCCGCCATCTATATGTCAGGTCGGGTAGTTTTGGGACCACCCTCGTACTTGCATTTATGTGTAGGTAGTCAGCTAATAAGTAATTAGGAGTTCATTTTTATATTTACTATATTTACTCTTAAATATAGATATATTCGTGGTTAAAATGCATTGTTTTTGTAGTCATATACGTACAAATGATACGAAAAGTGTTTACAACCAGACATTTTCATCTCATAGTGCTCATAGTAATCTTATATAACTTATATAACCTCGAAAAAAAAATATAAACATTTTCATAAACACATTAACATTATCCATAAATCTGGAGTAAAAGTTTTGCTCAGCTGAAAAAAATAAACATGTTATGTCCATCATTATAACTTTTACTTGAAAAAATAAATTACATTTCCTTCCATTTTTTTCTATCTCTCATAGATTCTGCTTCGGTTGTTGTACATGTCATTAATGGAGAACATCCAGCTGCTATGCAACATGGAAATGGTAGTGCTAATAGCTTATCAACTTCTCTACATAGTAGTAGTAGTGTCTATCGATTATCAAAGCAATATACTATTGTCGCTGCCACCACCACTAGCACCTACTCGATAATGGTGCTAAGCAGCGATAAAATAAAATTTTCAACGCCATACAATAACAATAGTGTTTTCACATTGTTGCAACAACAGTGCATGCTACCTTTAACATACGTGATTGTTACGACAAATTGGTATATAATTATAACGGGTATTGTTATATCGCAATTACTCATACAACAAGCACAACAATATATAAACGATTTAGCAATTAGCAACAGCTGATTAGCGTACAGACGAAGGGAACGAACTAACTAAAGTATAACTAAATGTTTGCATCTGATTAAGTGTGTAAGATATATATTTAGGATATAGAATATTATAATTTCTTAAGAAAGTATGTATGTATATAAACGATACGATATTTGAATATGTTTAATTGAAAATGTACTCATATAGTAAACTATTTATGAAAGAGTGTATTATTTATTTGTTATTTATAAATTACAATTATCACATTATATATGATTAATTGGCTTGATGAATTATACATACATATGTACATTAGGGCGGGTAAAATTAGTAGGTAGAAAAACACGACAAATCGTATAACAGAAAAATTTTCAGATCCCTAACCAACCCCCCACCCGTCACTCCTTCTTTGGCAATTAAATATGTCTATCTTTAAGCATTTTATGGTTTCTTTTGCAAATATCCTAAGATTTATCTGATGTTGGTGTTTGATCATTTGTCCACCCTAATGAACATACATATATGGATAGAACTATATATTTCCAATACAATCAGAGTACTAAATAATGTATATTTTTATGTGTACACAAAATTCTGAAATATATTATTTTGCTTTAATCATTAATGCATAAATTAAATTCAAATTATCTACATATATTTTCACATATTTATGTTAAATGCATCCATGTCATACACACACACACACACACACACACACACACACACACACACCGATATATATTTATGTCAATTGCAATTCAGAGGCAAGCAAATTTTTAAATGAAATGTGGATTTCGAAAAATGTTTAAAGTCGTTAAGTAAGCGAACATATGAGTTGTCGAAAAAGTCATGACATATTTTGCTTTCTTCATTCTTCTTCATTTTTCGCTTTAGAACATTTTGACTGGCGATGAAACGTGATCGCTTTCAATATATTCTAGAAACCAAGAGCCAAAAAAATGTCGAATGAAAATAGTATTCCTTGGAAAATTCACAAATGAAAACAGTGTTGATTTCGACTTTGACAATTCCAAAGGTACAATTCTATCGTGGGTAGGCATTTGTTGTATGATAATTATCTTCTCTGGCCATAACAATGGATGATCGCGTTAGGCCGACTTTATAAAGCGGCGGCAGTCTTCTCTATTCTTCGCTTGCTGGCGGCAATTGGATATTCCAAGCGCCGGCAGTTTACCCAACACTTGGTCCTTCCAACAGAGGTTTGGTCTTCCTCTTCTTCTGCATCCTCCAGCGGGTGCCGAATTAAATATCCTCATCGCTGGAGCGACTTCTTCCATTCGCTCGACGATAATTTAACTAAAAACCACATTTTTCGGAGAAATACAACAGAGATTTGGTCTTCCTCTTCTTCTGCATCCTCCAGCGGGTGCCGAATTAAATATCCTCTTCGCTGGAGTGTCTACTTCCATTCGCTCGACGATAATTTAACTGCATTTTTCGGAGAAATACATTTTTCTATGAATGGATAGCTTTTTGTGCTTCCAAATCCCTTACCCTTTTTCTACTCTGATTTGCAGCTTAAAAATGTCACATAATCACAAAAAAAGGGATTACTTACTTACTTACTTATGTGGCCATAACAACCGAATATCGATTTAGGCCGAAAATAACATGCTTCGCCAGCCATCTCTGTTCTTCGCTAGCTGGCGCCAGTTAGAAATTCCAAGCGCCGTCAGGTTCTCCAGTACTTGGTCTTTCCACCGGAGGTTTGGTCTTCCTCTTTTGCGTCGTCCTCCAGCGGGTTCCGAATATAACACCTTCTTAGCTGGAGCATGTTCTTCCATTCGCTCGACATGACCTAGCCAGCGCAGCCGCTGGATTTTGATGCGCTTTACTATGTCAATATCGGCATACAGCTCGTACAGCTCATCGTTGTACCTTATTCGGTACTCGCCACCAACGCAAATAGGTCCAAAGATCTTCGTAGGACTTTTCTCTCGAAAACTCCAAGTATTCGCTCATCCGAGGTGGAAATTGTCCAGGCTTCAGCGCCATATGTTAGGACAGGCATGATGAGAGACTTGTAGAGTGTAGTTTTCGTTCTTCGAGAGAAGGCTCGACTTCTCAATTGCTTACCCAGCCCAAAGTAACACCTGTTAGCAAGAGTTATCCTACGCATGATCTCCAAGCTGACGTCATTACTGCTGTTAATGCTGGTTCCAAGATAGACAAAGGCCCTTACTACTTCAAAAGCGTAGTTGTCAACAGTGACGTGCTGTCCAAGACGCCGGGACTCTTTGTTTGTTGACACTAGATACTTCGTCTTGCCCTCGTTCACCGTGAGACCCATCCGACGCGACTCTCTTTCCAACTCTGAGAATGCTGCACTGACTGCTCGCGTGTTCATGCCGATTATGTCAATATCGTCGGCATACGCTAACAGCATGACACTTTTGTTGAAGATAGTGCCATTATGTCGTAGATCAGCAGCTCGTATTATTTTCTCCATAATAAGATTGAAGAAGTCGCACGATAACGAATCAATCAAAAAAAGGGATTTTTTATATAGAATTGCAATGCAATGTTATATAAATACAATATATGGCATCATTATTTGCCATCCTGAAAGTAAGCTCTCTTTTTTTGCTCTACGCAGAATTTTTACCGAAAATAAAGTTATCGGAAAAATTTTGAAATCGCATTTTTCTTCAAGCTGGCTATTCCCAGTAAAATGATACTAATTTCATCAAAATCAGTGACTCAAGATATTTGATTTACTTCCATTGGTCAAAGTACTGTGCATATCCGTGTATTGAGTCGCAAGAGAACTATTTCACATCTTGTATTCCTCTATTATTTCGGCACAGGGAAGCGTAAATTTTATGGGGACGATGCTCTACAAAAACTATATTTCTCAAAGTGTACTACGAGTACTTCCGGCATATAGAAGAAGTTTCCCAAAAGATGGATAAGGTCATACATAAAAATGTCCAATACACATTTTGTGCTTAAAAATCACATTAAACATTCGACATGACTTTTCCGACAATGCAATTTATGGCATTGATATGTCAATTTTCTGATATTACGAGTATTTATGAGTATGTATTTCATATTTCATTCTTCATTCATGTTAAACCACGTTTACTTACATATGTATGTATGTATATATGTATGTGTAGGTACATATGTATGGAATATATGAGTAGTAGCTTTACAAATCATGATAAATCCATTTTATTGCAATTTTAGCACTATTTTTATTCTCTCAACTGAAATCTATTAGAATCTATTCAGGAGACTTTAAAAAAATATATTTGTTTCACCGTAAATTTCAACATAGTAGATCCACTACTTCGCGCAAGACGAGATATATCTATACTCAACTATTTATATTCTATAAAAATTATAAGCAACAAGTAAGCTAAAGAATATATTTATATTTATTTATATTTCTTTTTTTTTCAAGTAATTTTGACAAAGAAATCATGCTTACGCATCAAAACGTAATTATATTACCAATGAGCGAAAATAATGGTAATAATGCGGCCTAGCAAATCCTTAAATATTAAATAATAAATTGCGTAATAAAAATGCTCTACTCCACATTAGCATTGTATTACAAATCTTTCTCGATTTGCCAACAGATTTTGAGAAATGAATTTATCACTTTTTGTCAAGTTACTCTCCTCATATGACGTTTGTAAAATTTGTATGCTTCGTGTACAATAATTAATATGCATAAATGGAATTTTTATTTATTCACTTTTGCAAATTAAAATTTCATAACTGCCATCAAAAATCACAAAGCTGCAAAATAGAAGATTTTCTTAAAGAGAAATCAATAAACGAACCAAATTTCAATTGAAGCCAAAGCAATTTCTAATACCAAACACACATGCCTATTTTCATATGTAAATAGTCTAAATACCCGTATGTACGTATTCTCGCATATAAAATTGAATATTTTACATTTTTGGCACAACATGTGCATGCATAATAAATACAAATTAGTAGAAATTTGCTGAAAATCTGTTCTTGACTTACCTGAATTTGAAATTTTCCATTAACGTCTTTTTTTTTCTTTTTTGAATTTTTGTTGTGTTGTTTTGTTTTGTTGTTTTTTGTTTTTTTTTTTTTTTTGGTACACAACATATACACACATACAACATCAACGAATGCTATAATAAAAATTGTACAACTTAAAAGAGAAAATAAATTATGCATGTACAATATTTAAATTTCAATTTAAATTTAATTTAATTTCTACATACATAGAATATATGTACATATATTATTAATCGTTCGTTATTGATAAGTCGATTTTTTTAATTTGATAACATATTTATTTTATTGATTCTATGGTGAGCTAATAATTAATAATCAATTTTTAATACTTGACTACTTAATGGCAGTTGTGTATACATTATTTAAGTGGATAAGTAGAGAGCATTTATTATTATTTATCAAGCATATTTAATAAGCAACTAGTAAGTGATAGTGAAAAATTATGACACAGAACACTACAAGTCGAATTCGGTTTTTATATACATACAAGTAGAAGAATATATTTATTTAAATTATATTTATTTTCTTTTTATATAACAACTTCATCATGAGATAAATGTATGTAACTAGTTTCAAAGTACTCTGTAGCATGTCTTTGACGCATAAATTGCAAAAAGGCAAAAGTTGCTTGATTATTCAAAGTGTTATGTAAATATAAAACGCTATATAATTCTTCGTGTAAATATGCAAACGTTATTAATGCAAAAAGTAAAGAAAAAAAAATTTAAATAAACTTCTGGAAATATGCACAAAGAAAAGATTATTGCAATTACTTAAAGCCTGTTAAGGGTAAGAAGCCTGAAGCTATTAAAAACTTAATTGAGAACCGAGATTAACTCGTGATTTCCGTTCACTTGCTCTTGTCTATCTCTGTATGAGTCGTTTGTATTACATATTTGCACATCCATTTAGGGGGGAATAGGGTTAATTCGTGTAAAAAAAAAGGCACATTTTTGTGATTTTTTTTTTTATTATGAAACCGTTAAAATCTATTTATTAAATCTAATGGTATATTATAGTATGACATTTCAAGAATATTGTGTAAAATTTTCATGGAGAAATATTAAAAAGTACGGCAATGACAACAATTATTCTGGAGCGTCTCAGTGTCCCTCATAAATCGGTGCTGGATCATCTGAAATCAAAAAATCAAAATTATATGCTTAGATAATCGTTTTTCCCAGGTAAAGTTAGGGAGGAGGTTTTCAAAATTTCAATTTTTCACTTTTAAGGAACACTTTTTGCGAAAAAATCGCTTAATTTGTTATTGTAAAAGGAAAAATATTAACAAATTTGCATTACCTCGTAAATTATGTACAGAAATAGTGTTCAAAATTTCGAAACAATCGATGCAATAGTTTTGAAGTTATGAGGGACACCGACTTTGAAAACATGAGTTCTGGGAAAAACGCTTGAAAGTACGCATGGGGTCAGTTGATCCGACAGGTATAAAAATAGTCATAACTTCGTCAATTTTGCTCCGATTGACTTGAAATTTGGACACAAAATTCTTGAGATATTATGCATTCGGAAAAAAACCCTATTACCCCCTTAAGCAATACCTGAGAAACGGGTTCTCTAATGTAGCTTCGGCGGTGCATAATTTACAAGTAAGTACTCACACAGGCATGATAATACCAGTATAATGGCTAAGAAAAGTTGAAAAACTTAAATACACTTACCCAAGTTTACTATACTGTATAGTATAACTAAGAAAATCTAATTAAATCAATAAATCAATTAAATTTTCTGTTAAAGTCTTAGTACTTAAGCATAAAGGAATAAGAAACAATTTCACAAAGAATAAATATGCATGCGTTTTAAAAGCTAATTCATTAAATGATTACATAGCAAAAGATATAAACTCAAGGTAAACAACAAAAACTAGTAGGTGGAAAAGATTTTAAATGAACTGTTAACAAATTAGTAAAAGATATAAATAGAAAATAGCATTATTATGTATAAGGAATATGTAAATTTTGAACTTTAGTTAATTTTGAATTTATACTTTGAAAAAGGTTTAAACATTTACAAATATTGTATATGAATCCAAAAAAGACTACCTTTTTAGAAATAAAAAAAAAAAAACAAAATGTATATTAAAAATATTGTTATTAATAATTTATCAATAATTTACAGATTTTTCCTTTAACAATGTAAGTATCTGTGTGGAAAAAATAAGAACCATTTATTACATTTATTTCAGCATTCTACGTGACGCCCTAGCTTTATGAAATATGATTTTTAATAAAGTACGCTACCTGTAATTGATCATCTTATAGGCTGGTTAATATCCAAGTCAGCCGAAGTGAAATACTCTGATACATCAAACTTCCTTACCTGAGTGAGTGATTGTTCTGGGCCTCTCATCGCTGTTCCTTTTAGTAAACCTATTGTTAATTATATATTTTTCTATATTTAACAACAAATTATATGCTATAAAAATTCAACGAGTTTTAGAAACAAATAAAACTAGAAAATCTCCATACAAAATCCATCCACTCTAATATAAATACTTTGTATGATGTTTATAAGTTTTATTGGCCTTTATGTGCTGCTATTTATGCAATATCTATAAACACTTGTCAATCGATTTATCGTAACATAAATATGAGCACATACATAAATATATTTCATGCTCGTACATATGCATATACTCAATATTTATGGCCACATTAAAATGTATGAGCTGCTGAATGCAACATACATTGATGTAACAATAAAACTAATATGGGTATTCTGTCAATACCGTATATTGAGAAAAAACATAAGAAAAATGATCGAATTACACTTTTTTAATCGTTTGCCTTCATGTTTTAGTTTAGCAACGGCACCCCTCTCCTTTGATGCAAATAGTAGAGTTATTTGCAAAAAGGAATAATGCGAAATTTGTTTATTTAATTTTTTGCATCGATATATTGTAATTTTACTTTGTTAGTCGAATACCCTTATTAAGAAAAATCACTAAGGTGATTACGATATATATGCATACAATGTACATTCGAATTGGCGCTTGATTGTGAATGTGTAAGCTCACGTGAATAAATTTATAGCAAATGTATTTCTACGAATAAATTCCAAATAATAATGTAATTGTGATAGTTGTGATAGTAGGTGAGTATTATGGATTAATAATGTCTGAGTTGTCTAAATGATCACGAGCCAAAATCATAGCTTATATGACATCACAAACATAGACTGACTTTGAACGAAATTACTTGAATTTGACCCAGGAGTAACACTAGTTCTGGAGGTTCTTATGCATCTACGTTAGGGTTCTAAACTGGAACCAATTGATTACTATCTGCTGCTGTCTGAGGCGACTGTTCCAGTCCAATAGGGCTGATGGTTTCTATGAATGAAGTGTTATGGAATTATCTTCAAAATGGCAATATTATTATTATTATTATTATTATTATTATTATTATTATTAACAGATCCTTATGCACTGCGACCAGACTTGAGCTATTGTGCAGTCTTTGGGTAACCCTAAATTTTCAGGCTTTTAATAAATTTCAGCACTTTGTTGGGTACGTTATTCCGCAATTTATATGGAGGCACTGGACTATCACCAAAGTAGATTAGTCTTTGTCTGCCAAGAGTTTGACATTCACAGAGAATGTGTTTTGAGCTTTCGATGTCTAAGTTGCAGAGTTGGAGAATCTGCAGACATCAGTGTCAGATAGATCTAACCTCTTTATGTCGTATCTGAGCCTGCAGTGGCCTGTAAAATAACCACAAAGAATACGTAGGTCAGCTCTACCAAACGTGAGTATCTTTTTAGATATCCCTTTATTTGGGATTAGGAACTGTTTTGCTTAAAGCTGCCCTGTACTATTGAGCCAGTGTTCTGCAAATTTCTTTTCCTCCCATTTCCTGATAACCTCCTTGGCATCTAGCCAAACCACAGAAGGTTTCAGGGCCGATCAGGGGCTTTTCAGCGTCCATTCTGGTTAGTTTATCAGCTATTTTGTTCACCTCGTGTCCTTCATAGCCAGATATCCACCTTTATGCTACAGTATTTAGGCTTCCTAGGTCATTTAGAAGGCTGAGACATTCATCTACTAATTTACAGGTGATTGTGAAAGATTGAAGAACTTTTAAAGCTGCTTGGCTATCTGATAATAGATATATAAATGTGAGATCCTTGCATCTCTCTTCGAAGACACTCCCGCATGCATATTTCAATGGCATGAACTTCCGCGTGAAAATTTGAGTTTAAGACTCAAAAAATTGTTCTTCATAAAATGTGAGTTACTACATTATTGATTAAAATTTCATTTTATATTCTAAAGTGAAATGCACTAAGCTCTATACATGTGTATCTACATACTTATATAATGTGAAATATTGCGGTTAAGTCATGCAGTTAATTAATATTGAATGGGGCATAATATACACATATTTATACCGCCAAAGGATATAATAATGATTTTGATTTTAGGAAATTCATTATTTCTTAATATATAATTTTATTAAAATAGTTTTATCATAGTTCATTCTAGTTTTTTTTTTTTTTAACTCTCTCACTAGATATTGTCTGGTCATATTTACTCTTACTAACCCAAGCTAACCAATGTAGAGTATACCAACATACGAATAGATATAAATCGATTTCACACAAATTACAAGAACTATAGAAAAATGTGTTCGGAAACAGTTGTGCGTGATAGTACAATTGTCAATAGTAAAACACACGAAATACAATTACATTACAACGCTGACATTTGTTTACTTTGATGAAAAGTTTTTCTATTTGGCCTTTTTTGTTTGTTTATTTTATCAGAATTCTCTTTGTTGTGTACGTAGCTGTTGATCAATTGAATGTTTTTTCTTCCTTGTTTATGTAACTTTTGTTTTTGGCATATTTTGATTGGAACTATTCGTATTTGCTGCAGCTAACTAACTCTGCAATCAAATTTGTCAAAAACAAAACAAAAAGGAAAACCAGTTGAAAATTCTTATTGACAACTTTCAACGGTAGTTATTATTGTAAGTCGTTTTTTTTTTTTTGCAAATGAAGCAAAAGCCAAAAAAGTCAATAGATTTTTTGTTGAATTTACGTCAATACTTAATTAAGTTGCAATATTTAAAAAATATTCACTACATAGACATTTTTATTATTTCAGAAATGTGTTGCAAAGACACTTTTCATCTTCTAGTACATTTCACTGTGTATCCACAGAACCTTTTAATATTTGAAAAAACAAGTTTTATGAAAATTTGGCATTAAAAAAAATCATCAATTACCAATACAAATGGGAGGTGAAGCAAGATGCTCTACGAAAAATATCATTGAAAATTTGATCTAATGTAAATTTCTTATTTGGGCTATAGGCAAAAAAATCGACAAGCTTTAACCCATTACCACCCATTGTACGAGCTATTGTACACCTTTTAGCAGCATGGTGTGGTGGGTTTTGTCGATGATTTTTAAAAGCAAAATATATTATTTCATAACTACCGAGTTCTGAGTATTTATTTTATGTAGCATATACGAGGACGGTCCCATAACTACCCGACCTTACAAAGAAAACAACAAATTTGGGCAAATTTTTCTTTATTTCTCAACATAATCTCCTTTTAGCTCTATACACTTTTCTCAACGATATTGTATAGCTTCGATACCCTGTGTATAGTATGAACTGTCTAACTCATTAAAATAGCCATCTACCGCAGACTCCACCTCTTCATTGTTCAAATTTGAAAAGAGAAAATAATCCGAAGGAGCTAAATCTGGCGAATGAGGTGCGTGCTGAAGCAATTCGAGCTTTAATTCTTTGATTTTGGTCATCAAAATAGCGCATGTGTGAACTGGTGCGTTGTCTTGATGAAACAACACTTTCTTTTTCTCCAAATGCGGCCTTTTTTTTTTAATTTCATGACTTAAACGCTGCAACAAATTAGCACAATACTCGCCGCAGTTGATTGTTTTCCTTTTTGAAGATAATCAATAAAAATTATCCCACGTGCATCCCAAAAAAGAGACGCCGTAACCTTGCCCCCAGATGGAACTGTCTTCGCCTTCTTTGGACACGATTCTCCCCTTTCAGTCCACTGTTTTGACTGCTCCTTTGCCTCAGGTGTGAAGTGGTGGGCCCATGTCTCATCCATGGTTACGTATCGAAACATCGCCAAACAGTCTATAGAAATATCTTCTCACGTTGTTTTTGTTCTATTGTGAGCAAACGTGGCATCCATCTTGCAAGCATCTTTTTCCTCTCCAAATTTTCGTTCAATATACAATGCATAGCACTTTTTGAAATGTCTGTAATTTCACCTAGCTCACACACCTTCAGCCGGCGACCGTTCAATACCATTTTGTGGATTTTCTTAACCGTATCTGGCGTGACCACCTCAATTGGTCGACCACTACGGTGTTTGTCTTGGCAGCTCATACGACCTCGTTTAAACTCTGCCAGAGTACTAGATCTACTAGAACTAAGACCTTTGGACTGAGACCTTTCAAATGAAAGTATTGAATTACATAACGGTCACCAATTTTTTCCATGTTTACAAATTCACTGAGATCGTTAACTTTCGATGGCTCAAAAAACAAGAAATATTAAACAACGTGGCGCCTTGAAACTTAAAACCTATGTTTTATAAGGTTGCCAATTTTCACCAAAGTAATTTTTTTCAAACTACTGCCGCCATCTATATGTCAGGTCGGATTGTTCTGGGACCGCCCTCGTATAAATGTCAAATGTTACGTTGTATAGAAAAATGTATACGAAACACTTCGCATCCACTTGAGTATCCACTTTCGAGTCGTTGCTCTACGAAGAAAAGAAGCTAAGTAAAAAATTGTTTATATAAACGCTTAGGCACTTCGATAAACTGTTACTATCTGTCCTCTTCTTGTTAAATATTGACTGTATAATATTGTACAACTAAGATATTATTTGGGAAGGTTAACCATATATCTTGTCCTACCACTTAAATGTATTACGCTTTAATACGCATCTATTATATGCAAATGATAAATTTGTTTTTGTGCAAAATCTTAAGCAAAGTTAAACTTAGCGTCTCTTCATTGCAATTATATAAAAAAAAATTCAACTAATTAACACATAATCCATTAGATATTTAATCTAATCGTGGATGTCTACATACATAAGTAATAACAGTGTTTAATGATAATTAATTAATTTTAGTAATGTGATTTGATTAAAACGTTCTCTACATTCACTTACACAGCCTATTTCTGTGATGCTAATTGATATACGTATATATATGTTTGTGGATTAAAGTGCTGCACAAGTGTGCTAATACATATCTTTATACATTTCTCTATACAATATTGTCTGAGTTCGGAATTCTCGTCAAAACTAGCGCGACTTTGCAAAATTTCACTGCTTAACTGCGATTATACAGTGAAAATTAGAAAAGAGCTTTCTCACCATAGTTATCATACCAAGTATATTCGTGCAGAGCTTTAGCATACACTGTATTAACCATCTTTCCAAATTGTTCCATTGAAATTATCAATTGTAATTAAAATAATTACAATCACATTAATAAAATACAACGAAATCAATTCTCAATTATCGCTTTTATGGATCTCTTATTATTATATGTATATAGTATCTACATTATATGTAAATAGTACGTTTTGTAACATAGCATGTACAACACTTAGCATCATTTGAAGATAATTTGCTTATCAATATCAATTTCAAATACAAGATTAATACTTATAATTATATTCATTAGATAAGAAACATATTTGTATGATACCTAGTACATAGTAGTAGCTGTACATCATGCATACATGCATGATTTCTATACGAGTATATTCACTTAAATTAAAAATACTAAAATATACTTTTAGTGATTCACTAAACTATCTGAATAGTTTCATAACTTTCAACTCTCTTTCCGTATCCTCTGTTACATCTTCTGTACGATTTAGTATAGCCGAAAAGGCTACAGATCGGATTAAGGAAAGTGGGATTATGTATCCAAATTTGGAGTTCAACTTTGATGGATTCAAATTGCATTACACCTATGCATCCTAATACGGACGCAGCACTGACAGAAATACAGCGACGAGCTATTCGATTTAGCAGACATAGTCAGTGGTGGTATGAAGACACTACCATCGGAAGGTAAGGAAATGGAAAAACGTAATTATCAACGTGTGTTTGTGTATAACGATGATGCAGTTAGACCTATAACACAATCGAATATTGCAAGGATGTAAGTGTGCTATTTTTGTAATGAAGCACATTTAATATAAGGTGTAGTAAAAAGAAATTATTTTTCCAATAGATGGTTTTAGTAATCTGTATCTCGCGTCGTATAAGTGCGATTGGGTTAAGCGAGATGGCGTTAGAAAGAGAGTATTCCTTGCTAAATAAACTTTTCAGGCAGTTTTGTGATTCCTTAACTCAGTATTGTTTGAGCACGTGTCAAAGGTGGACATCAGTAAAGAGAAAATACGCCATATTTTAAATTTTTTCTTCGATAAAGGCGAAAACGCAAGCCAGACGGCTGAAAATGTGAATAGTGTTTAAAGTTTTAATACTGTAACAGCCAATTACTTTCAATTTTGGTTTCGTCGATTCCATTCCGGTAATTTTGATGTCAAAGATGCACCACGCTCTGGAAGGCCAATTGTCGATAATATCGATAAAATAATGGAGATCGTCGAGTACGACAGTCATGTAAGCACTGTTTCTATTGCCCAGGAGCTAAACATTGCACAAAAAATCGGTTGGGACCATTTAAATAAGGATGGATACAAAACGAAGCTCGATGTATGGGTGCCACACGAGTTAACGCAAATTAAGCTCATGGACCGAATTTCCATCTGCGAATCGCTGCTGAATCGCACCAAACTCGATCAGTTTCTAAAGCGGATGGTTACTGGTGATGAAAAGTGGGTTACTTACGACAACGTTAAGCGAAAACGGCCGTGGTCGAATCGCGGTGAGCCGGCGCAAACGGTGGCCAAGCTAGGATTGATGGTCCGGAAGGTTTTGCTATGTGTTTGGTGGGATTGGCACGGAATCATCTACTATAAGCTGCTCCCCTAAGGCCAAACTCTTAATTCGGACCTGTAGTGTCAACAATTGGACCGTCTGAAGGAAGCAATCGCCCAGAAGCGGTCAGCTTTGGCCAATAGAAGAGGAATTGTGTTCCATCAGGACAACGCCAGGCCACACACATCGGTAGTGACTCGTCAGAAGCTCCGAGAGCTTAGTCGGGAGGTTCTTATACATCCACCTTATAGCCCGGACCTGGCACCAAGTGATTACTACCTGTTCCTTCTATGGCGAATAATTTTGCTGGTGAAAAATTCGCCTCAAGAGAAGCTTGTGAAAATAGTTTTTTGCCAATAGGGACGAGGGTTTCTATGGGAGTAACATTATGAAATTACCTTCAAAATGGCAATAAGTTATTAAACAATACGGTGAATATTTGACCTAAATCGGATCATTCTAACTATGCTAAATAATGGATTTCTTTTTACTAGGCCTTATACTATTTTTTAAACGTCAAATTTGCGAGATATGTCTGAAAAAGCATGTAACAAGGATATGTAGGTCTTTATCAAGAAATATTGATATTTTATCTATTTGCACTTTATAGGATACATTTCAAACATTTAACCTATGCCATCATGCAACATCATACTTAACATTAACTGATTGATCCAATATTGCGCTCTCGTTTATGTGATTGTGTACAATTAATCGATATCTCGATTCCCTACATGCACATACATGAATATATTTACATGTATATACAATATATATATATATTACATGTTTAAAATGCACATTCATGACATATTTTTTTAATACGTTTTTAATTAACAAACGTTGCAACGCGATTAATAAATTAAATAATAATACACTTTACTGTCGCATACCACAATCACACTGTCACATACACTGCACGTACAATTTTTATTTATTTATTATTGATGTCTAGGGAAATAATACAATATAATTGCATACATACACATATATGATCAGTATTACCACATCACACACATACACGTACATACCTTTAGACACTATTCTGATTACAATTAATTAAAAACTTATTTCAATTAAATACGTATTTGCTGTCATAAATACTTTCACATACAATTACAATGCAAGTATTTTGCTCTCATATCGTATTGCACATCGTATTTTATTATTGACATCATCGATCATTGTATACATAATGTAATGTATGTAAAAAATATTAGTATAAATTAATTAATATTATTATTTTTTTATTTTGCATGCTCTTTAAACAACATAACACACACACACACAAACACAACATAATATTACGAAAAATCAACAAATGTGAATAATATAATTCATGATTATCAATCATATTACTAGTATGCATGTTTTCATAATAATTTTTTTAAATTACTTTTATAGACGTATACTAATGTTTTAATTTAAAAATTTATAAATAACAATATTAAAGGACAAATTGTCGATTTGTATGTGAATATATGTTTATAAATACAACTAAATAAATGAATGTATTATATGAACTCTTTGTGTGATATTATTATCTTTCAGTGTATTTTGACAGATGCTGTGAAAATCAGTACAGTGGTGCATCAGTACGTGTAATCCCTACGAATCACTGGGAATTCACCTATCCTCACTTACGTTAATTGAGAATTGAGAATTTTATTGAAATTTATGCGATAAAAGTACATTTCTTCAGAATACGAAATCTGGGAACGAATCTTTATGTTTATACTGTCAAGGAAGATATAGCATGGTTTCAAAAATACCGACGAGTCAAGAAACCACTCACTCTTCAATTATGTTATACATCACAACAAAAAAGCGCATTCACTTTGGTTTCTATGAAATGTTCAATATATTTTAACAATTTGAAATACGAGGACGGTCCCAGAACTACCTGACCTGACAAATAGATGGCGGCAGTGGTTTGAAAAAAAAATTACTTTGATGAAAAGTGGCAATCTTGTAATATATATATTTCAAGTTTCAAGGCGCCACGTTGTTTAGTATTTATTTTTTGGAGCCATCGAAAGTTAACGACCTCAGTGAATTTTGTAAACATGGAAAAAATTGGTCACTGTTATGTCTCAGATCAACGAATATTAAAGCCGAACTAGATTCTAATCCAACGGGAGTCTGCTCCTTCGTTTTCGACCATAAAATATTGGGTGGCAGAGTTTAAACGAGATCGTACGAGCTGCCAAGACAAACACCGTAGTGGTCGACCAATTGAGGTGGCCACGCCAGAAAATCCACAAAATGGTATTGGAAGTTCACCGGCTGAAGGTGCATGAGCTAGGTGAAATTACAGGCATCGTATATTGACCGAAAATTTGGAGATGAAGAAACTGTGCGCCGCGTTTGCTCACAATAGAACAAAAACAATGTCGTGAATATGTTTCTATAGAGTGTTTGGCGATATTTCACAGTTTTTGCATCGATTAGTAACCATGGATGAGACATGAGTTCACCACTTCACACCTGTGACAAAGGAGCACTCAAAACAGTGTCCAAAGAAGGCGAAGACAGTTCCATCTGCAGGCAAGGTTATGGCGTATGTTTTTTGGGATCCGTTTGGGATAATTTTTATTGATTATCTTCGAAAAGGAAAAACAATCAACGGCGAGTATTATGCTAATTTGTTGCAGCGTTTAAGTAATGAAATTAAAGAAAAAATGCCGCATTTGGCGAAAAAGAAAGACAATGCACCAGTTCACACATCCGCTATTGCGATGGCCAAAATCAATGAGTTAAAGCTCGAATTACTTCAGCACGCCCCTTATTCGCCAGATTTAGCTCCTTCGGATTATTTTCTATTTTCAAATTTAAAAAAATGGCTTTGGTGGTAGAAGATTTGCAAATAATGAAGAGGTGGAGTCTGCGGTAGTTGGCTATTTTAATGAGCCAAACAGTTCATACTATAAACAGGGTATCGAAGCTATAGAATATCGCTGGGAAAAGTGTATAGAGCTAAAAGTGGATTATGTTGAGAAATAAAGAAAATTGTTCCCAAATTTGTTGTATTTTCTTTGTTAGGTCGGGTACTACTGGGACTGCCCTCGTAAATCAACATCCTTAACTTCGTGTCAGTTTATGTTGTCTCTTATAATCTCAATGTTTTCTTTTTTTATGATGTGTCACTTAATAACACCCTAGTGTCATTTAACACAACACCCCAAGTTGTAAAGTAACACACTCAAATTTAAAGCAGTTGAAGTTAAAGTTTGTTCAATATTCTCATCTTGGTGAATTTTGTCCCATAAAAAACTTCTGTAATATTACAAATAATCCTATTTTTTTCAATCAACTAACCATATTAAAGCTCTTGTTGTTAGTAAAATCTCTTTGTAAAGTTGTTCGTAAACTTTTTTCTTTATTATTTTAGCTCAGCATTCTCGATTTAAAGGTTTTGACACAACAATCCTATATGATGACTATGGCTAATAAACAATAATCAATGGATTATGCAAAAAATATTTTAGTATATAATTTACAAAACACATTTTCAATAACACAATTATAAATACTTTATACATTCTATCGCATATTTTGGTAAATGTGCCAGTTTTATTTAACAAATGTGTCAAATTTTATAAACTACTTACACTAACGGCAGCAAATTAAATAGCATTTCAAATGAAATTTTTTTTTTCTCCTAACATCGTTACTATTTACTGAGATGTTGGAGAACTAAATATGATGCATTTCAAATCCATTCCTCATGTTTATACCACCCTGCCCAAGTAAACAATTCAATTCTTCATTTACTTTCAGAGTACCTACTTTTTGAATTACTGATCCATATAATATACATACAACAGTTATATGGCATCATGAAGAAATATTCATAAATAAACGAGCATAAGATACTCAAATATATTAAACTGTCCAGACAGTATAAACATTTTCATAGATAAAACTTCTTCAATTGGTACGAAGAGTAATGACATAAATAAATACAAATTCCACCAGCACTACTTACGAGTAAACTTACAAAAAAAAAAAAAAAAAAAAATGCTAACAACTTTCAAAAGGGAAAATGTTAGTAAAAGAAATTTCGTAACATATTTTCTAATTTTTACGAGCATTACACTGGCAAGTAAATAACTTGATATACAATACTTACATACATACGTACTTGTAACAAATGTACACAAAATATGTTCATACATAAAACTAAACTAAACAAATATGCAAGAAAAAAGAAAGTTTATACTCATAGTTGCATGAATTGTGAAAAAAATCAAATGCAACTTTGATTTATTTAATTTGAAAAGTTTCTCGAAAGAAGAATAAAAACATATAATATCGTAGTTAAAGTAAACCCAAAAAAAATTGCGAAATATTGCAAGTTACTAGCCTTGGTGTATAACCTGAATGGTCATACACCTATGTAAATATACACAGTAAGGTGGACCAAACAAATTTTTTCCAAGATTGCATTCGGAAGACCTTCAAAAATATTTCCTCTTGCCGAACGTGGTGCTGACACTAAATTTTATGCTTCTAAGTATAAATTTCGGGGATGTTCATGAAATGTTTATATATCAGTACTATAGAAGTACTTTGTACATTTGTTAACCAAACAATTGATTAAGAAACCTAAGAACATTTCAGGCTTAAATTAGTTTAAAAAATATTACAAGCTTCAGTTGTCATGTGAATAATTTCAAAGGGGTTCAGTGTGTCATTGAGCACCCTGTATTGATTATAGTAAAAAATTGAAAATTGCTATTGATATTACAAATACTAAAAAGGCGAAAACTGAATGGGTGCCCCATTTTCTACGATAAACTTTTTTTTTTCTCATACAAAAATTGGACCACTTTAATACACAGCGTAGTGATCCTCCCTATCTACCGACTTACGAATTTATTTAAAGCAACTACTTACCAATGCAATCATTTTATAAAATCACTGAGAAGATAAACTAATTTTTAAGTTATAATATTGAATTTGATAGTTTTTTTTTTGGTTTCGTTCGCGCAAAGGACCATAAACAAAATGTATGTAACACAAAAATATATGATCAAATTATTCCATATGTTAAACCTTTATTTAAGGATCAGCATTAAATAATAATAAACTATTCCTTTTGTTAAAGTACTTATTGAAATAAAACATATGTGGATCGAGCATACAAGAAAACTTGCAAAATAAAAAATGCAATTGAATGCGACATCTAAAAAGTTAGTTAGTCTAGAGAGTTAATTCCAATATAACGTTATTGGCATTCTGAAATGGACTTTGAATAGGTTTTATGGTGAACAAGGACAAGGCAAAATGTCTGTCAACTGTCAACAAAAAGAGCGTCCCTTAGTCTTGTAGACAACATGTTACCATAGATCAATACGCTTTCGAGTAAAGAACTTAGTATTTAAGAACCAGTTTCAACAACAATAATGACGTCAGTTTGTACATCACAGATGTTATCAATAAGGACTACGCAAACAACTAAAGGGCCGTACTAATAGGTCTATCATATATACACATATATAAATATTTGAAATATTTGAATTGAATTGAAAAAATTTAAAAAAGAAGAATGCCTCTCATTGAAATATTTTTATTCGAATTTTTAGTTTATTATAAAATCCATAACTAAAATTATTATTATTTTTTTTTTTTTTTCATTTCATTTCATCTTCAATATTTATCAGATGCGCCTTTAGCAATTCGATAGAGAATTGCATTTTCGCACGTGACATAAATTCATTATGTACAATTACCTACACAGCAACTTTAGCACCTCCTTCAACAACAGAGCACTTTTACCACTTATATATTCAATCTTGCCCAATGTGAAAAAAGGCAAAGTCCTTACAAATTGATGCATTATTACATGTAGATTTCAATAGAAAAATCTAAAACAATTGGGGCTTCAGAATTTGAATCATTTGAATTCAGATTCGAACGAATCTTTGTTGATTCGGCTTCATTACTCCAGTTGAAAATAATGGAGTAGTAGAATAATACTGAAGCTGAAAAGTATGTTTTAATTCAATTAGATGATTTTAACGAGTTTAAAATATTCAGAAGCGTGGGCAAAATAACACAAAATTTGCTAAATGTTTGTGGAGCACTTTTAACAATTCGTCCTACTTCAAGTAATGCGTATGAGTATGAGTATGAGTATGAGTATGAGTACAGTATGAGTTCAATACTATTTTTAAAATAAAGTAACTACACCATGAATTATGTAAGCATTGCCTTTCCTTCTGGGTGTTTATTTGTGTGTAAAACTTTGGAAATTTAACGTTACTAAATAATGAATTATAATTTAGCATGAATAAAATAGTTAAGTTTTGTCTTACAACTTGCTGCTCATCTATCTCTTTCAACTCTTTTCACTTATACATAACGAAGCTTTCTATCTGATTATACTTGAATAGGTACATACACAAATTATATGTGTACATGTACACATACCACACCAATGTGGCCGGTAGACAAATGCTACTAAATGACGGTATATTCGTCAGATCGCCCAGTAGAGTAAACCTAAGTTGTGCCTAACTTACTAGTTACTTTACTGTCCAATTATGGCGCCAATTTAATGGACTTTCATGTAGAAGTGATATAAACTTCGAGCAAACGTGATTTTTAAACTAATAACATCTTTGCCTGTTATTGTAAATATATAGCAATTTTTGAACACGCACAAATTAATTATTTATGTACTTGCATAAATAATGTTTGAATAAGTTTGTCGTTGTTGAAAAACAACTATATTTTCCAATTTCTTTTTCTTTCTTTTTCATTGTTGTTGTTATCGAAAGGGCTAACGTATAGCAATATCGAAGGGAGGCAATTTACACCATCCTAAAACATGCACATGTGAAATTCGCTAGTTGAAAACTAAGAAAATAGCTTGAAGAGGGACTAACAAAGTTCATCAAGTCAAAGTGAATTCGCTAATTCGTCACTAGCTACTCTCACTGCAGTTGCAACTGATTACAATATAAGCAGTATTGAAATATTGAATGATTACTTAAGTGGGTTCTATAAATTTAGTTTTAATTTGCATTATTCTTCATTCTAAATTGATGAGGTTGACAATTTTAAATTAATTACCTTGCAGACGCTAATACCTTAATAGCCGTAGCAATAGTTGTTATCCATCACAACCCAACAACAACATCAAAAACAAAACAACACAAAAAACAAAAGCAAACAAAATTAAATAAATTATTATCGACTGACAAAGAACCCACATCAGAAAAATAGAAGAAGAGAATGGTATAATCAGAAAGAAGCCATCAAATTGAGCAAATTACGAAAGTTTGAATTTTATTTTTTTGACATTCGTCAAAAAGAAAAAAAATTAATTGGAAAAACAAACAAACAAAAAAAAAAAGAACTTTTAATATTTTGCTTTTGCGTTTTCTTCCCCATGTCTTTTTAACTATTTCCACAAATATTTCGTTTTATTTGTATCATTTGTCACAAACCATCGCAATTGCCTTTGGAACTATTTTTGGTTTTATTGTAGTTACATTTTCCCTTTAAGGACGAACCCATTGTAGTGATTTGATGCAAAATCCACCGCTTTTCCAGCATTACAATTCGCCGGTACACAAGTCCGCAGAAGCAATCGGCACAATTGCATAGATTCGGTCACGAATCTCCATCCAGCACGAAAGAAGCGGAGGCCTAGACGTAGGTTAAAAATAAGAGACATTGACAAGGCAGATAGCCAAGAAGAAGGGAATCCCTCTGAAGTAATACCAAAATGGTCTCTCAGGGCGGATGGAATCTTCCTAAGAGAGAGGAGAGGTGTTTTAGTCGGTAGCCACGAAGGAGTCCGACACACTAGTACAGTGACGACCTGCTGACGGTGCATAAATCATTTCACCTGACCTTACCCGCAAACAAAAAAACAAAAATCCAGCATACATGTCTAGATTTAATACCCCCAGACTATTTCCTGGGGGGTCTTTGAGAAAATCTATATATTATTTGGAAGGAATCCAAAAATTTGAAAAAAGCTTAAGTAAATGTATCGAGCTGAAAGGAAGCAATGTTGAGAAATATAACGCTTGTTCCTTAAAAAAATATTTTTTATTCAAAGACGCACTTATAAAGGGTGATTTTTTGACAACACTGTTTTTGGCAGCTCAGCTGTTTTCGTGCAATATATTACTGTCAAACATGTTCAATTTCATGAATCGTCATGAATCGACTTACAAACGCTCAACGCTTGCAGATTATTGAATTTTATTATCAAAATTCATGCTTGGTTATGAAAGTGCATCGTTCACTTTCTTGTGTTCAGCGACGAAGCTAAATTCTGCCCTTGCATCCCGAAAAATGCACTGTTTGGTGTGGATGATGGGCCGGTGGCATCATTGGACCGTACTTTTTCAAAGACTACGAAGGCAGGAACGTTACTGTGAATGGCGAGCGCTACTGTGCGATGATTACAAACTTTTTTTTTGCCCAAAATAAAAGAGCTGGACTTGGCTGCCATGTGGTTTCAACAAGACGGTGCCACATACCACACAGCACGCGAAACAATGTCCCCATTGAGAGGCGTGTTCGGTAAACAGTTTATTTCACGTTTGGGGCCGCTCAATTGGCCGCCTATATTGTCGAACGCCTTTAGACTATTTTTTGTGGGGCTATGTTAAGGCTCACGTCTATGGTGATAAGCCCGCAACGGTTAACTCACAGCAAGCCAATATTGAAGAATTTATTCGTGAGATACCGTATGAACCATTTGAGGCGCAGCCTCGGTCGACATTTACATGAAATAATCTTTAAACATTAAATTATATAAATCGTTCTATCGACTCAAGTAAAGATTCCGTACATTTCTCTAAATTTTATGTGTTTTTTTTAAGTCAACTCCGAAGGCTCTTAAAAAATCACCCTGTACATAAATTCAATTAATGTTGTTGTGTTGCATTTGCAATTTTTCTGAGATGTTTTCTTATTCATATTTCATTTTCTCTATAAATTTAATAAAACATCTTAAATACATCTTATCTTCTTAGCTTCGTCCCAGAGTTCTTTTACAAGCTTTTCCATAGCAAATTGTTACTGCTGAAAGAATTTCCAATTGCTTGCCGACCGGGGGGTACCATACGAAAGAAAAATTTTTTCGATATGAAATTTATGCTTTAGCCAAGGCCAACGCGCTAACCACTGAGCTACGGCACACACTTGGATTATAAGGTTACTCATTGCAAATTTCATTAAAATAGCTAAATATTTGCTCAACTTACCGTGAGAACCGACCAGGTGACAGACAGGGGGACAGACGGACGGACAAACGGAAGGACATCGATTAAATCGAACATTTAGACAAAGGCGATCAGGAATATATATACTATTCTATATCTCCGGAGATACCTTCAAATGGTCACAAACATCTGACCGAAATGAATAAAAATATGAATGCGCTGACACAATTTAATTTAGAAACAATGACTTTGAAACTATGTACGCTTACGCTTAAACTGTTGTCAACGCTAAATTGTACACTATAGAAATGAACAAGTCCATTAACAACTTCGACAAATGTATTTATGCAAGTACATGACTTTGCGTTATCTGTATGAAATGAATATGAACAATGAAAATGCAATTAAAATATTTCTCAGCATAAGTACAATACACACGTGTACAACACAAAGTAACTCATTTCCATATATTAGGTTGGTCGATCGTGATGCAGAATTGCACTATTGTAATACAGCAGAAAAACGAACGGTTGTAAAGTAAACACCATGTAATGAGTTGTGTGTGTGTGTATGCTAAAATGTAATACAAGGTAATCGAACTTGCTTATATCAAGTTTTTGTCATTTACTGGGTTTCCAAAGGGTCGAGCTCTTTGAAGCGCATTGTTTATGGAAGGTATTTTTCGATTTTCCGCACCTTGCACTTTCTGCTTTCTGTCGACATGCCACTGTAAACGAGAGTATCGCAAAGAAAAACGCCTTAGGAAGGGCTTAATTTCCAATAGGGTAAACACGGTATGTGCATACGATATATACACTACATCATAAACATCTCTGTGTTAATGCAATTGCAAAAACACATTACATTATAATTATTTCATAATTATACACTTGTGTCTAATGTCTTTGTAATTTCCATAATAATTATGAATTTAACGCATACAAGTACCTATGTGCATATATGCTAATACTTATATGTCTTCTGTATGACGTACAATTGTGTATGTACAATTGTGAGCCACAATTATAGCATTGCATAATTTCTAATGCGGCCTATCTTAGAGTTGAAGGTTATACAAAAAATACTTTCAATTTGTTCTGCCAGAGGTGGTTATAATGATGCTTCTTACAGAGATTCTTTTTCAAAGAACATATAATATTTGTATGCTGCATACAAGTGCAAGGGCATATTCATTGTGGTCAGCTGTTTGTGACCACTTACAGAAGCCTGTGGGGATATTTGATTCTATTAATGTATTTATTTAAATATTATGAAATATTTAAAGTTATATAGCTACTGGATACATATTTAGCTCAATATAATATGTATTATATCAGGTGTAGTAAAAAGAAATCCATTATTTTTGCATTAAATTGAAGGTTATATTTAGCATAGTTAGAATGATCCGATTTAGGTCAAATATGCACCGTTTTGTTCGATAACTTGTTGCCATTTCGATGGTAATTTTATAATGCCACTCTCATAGAAACATTCGTCCTTATTGGCAACAAACTGGTACGTCGAATTTCACAAGCTTCTCTTGAGGCGAATTTTTCATCAGCAAAATCATTCGCCATAGACAGGAAGAGGTAGTAATCACTTGGTTCCAGGTCCGGACTATAGGGTCGATGCATAAGAACGTCCCAACCAAGCTGCCGGAGCTTCTGGCGAGTCACTATCGTTGTGTGTGGCCTGGTGTTGTCCTGATGGAACACAATTCCTATCCTATGGTCCAAAGCTGGCCGCTTCTGGGCGATTGCTTCCTTCAGACGGTCCAATTGTTGACAGTGCAGGTCCGAGTTAAGACTTTGGCCGTAAGAAAGCAGCGCACAGTAGATGATTCCATGCCAATCCCACCAAACACATAACAAAAACTTCCTTACCATCAATCCTAGCTTGGCCACGGTTTGCGCCGGCTCACCGCTATTCGACCACGACCGTTTTCGCTTGACGTTGTCGTAAGTAATCCACTCCATCCATCACCAGTAACCATCCGCTTCAGAAATGGATCAATTTTGTTGCGATTCAGCAGCGATTCGCAGATGGAAATTCGGTCTATGAGGATTTTTCTTGCGTTAACTCGTGTGGCACCCATACGCCGAGCTTCTTTTTGTATCCAGCCTTATTTAAATGATTCCAAAAGGTTTTTTGTGCAATGTTTAGCTCCTGGACAATAGAAACAGTGCTTATATGACTGTCAGTCCATTATGTTATCGATATTTTCGAAAATTGGCCTTCCAGAGCGTGGTGCATCTTTGACATCAAAATTACCGGAACGGAATCGACGAAATCAAAATTGCACATGATTGGCTGTTACAGTATCAAGACCATAAACACTGGTGTCCATCTTTGACGCATGCTCCAACAATACTGAGTCCAGCAATCACAAAACATCATGAAAACTTTATTTAGTACGAAATCCTATCTTTCTAACTCCATCTAGCGTAACCCGATCGCACCTATACAACGCGAGATACAGATTACTAAAGCCATCTATTGGAAAAATAATGGATTTCTTTTTACTACACCTGATATCTGCTATCTAGATTTTGATTAAAATTATAAATTTTGTCTGCCATATCTTACCCATTTTAAAATTACATCAACATCGGTACATGCTTTTAATCGTTCGATAACTGGGACAATTACTATATATGGCTACAAACTAATGTGTACACTGATGAAATATTTGTTTGTTCCAATATCCGCGTTAATGATACAAATCATTTTTTGTTGCTGCCTATTGTTCATAGTGATTTGTTGTTTTTCACATGTGAATGTGCTCCAAACTAGACCCAACCAAACCAAAGCAAACCAAACCAAATGTCACAAATCAAAAAAAGAAAATCCCAAATTTCCACTGTGTGTGTGTGTGTGTGAACATGATCTATTGTTTGACCACAATTTATTGTTGCTATCTAATACCGAATCTCCGAATGTATGTTAACTAAGCATGAGTTATGAAATGTGTATGCATCTGTGTATCCATACTTATGTACATACATATGTTATATGTATGTATGTATTTATGTATGTATTTATGCTTGACATACATATAAGCTTTCGTACATAGTTATTTATATAATTTTAGATGGATGACAATTGTATTACAATTACTTTTACAAAGCCCTAAAATATGTAATACGCACCTACACATACATATAGTATATGCATGTATTGAATTTGAGTGATTTACATGGATAACAAACACAAACACTTATATAAATCATTAAAATGACAGAAGCATAAACAGAGCAAATATTTAGGGTGAAGAAACTTTTTTGTGAAAAATTATTATAACGACAAAAACCGATTTCTAAGAAGGATATAATGATATCAATGATTATTATTCATGGTAATGCTGAATATGATGATCATGATAATGGTTACGTTACGTACGTAACTACTATAATATGCTTTTGGTGATATTGAAAAAAAATACGCGACAATTTGGGGGTTTAAATTACCATGAATATCGTTGCTATTGATGCGCTCGTTGCTAATGGAGACGATGACGATAATAATGATTAATGCCTTAATATGACTGCATTAAATATGAGCTGCAATTTTACATAAAATATTTATATTTTATATATATATTATATCAAAAAAATTGTTACTTTCTTAAGAGTAACAATTTAGGCTGTCAATTTGTAACCACAGCATTCATTTGTAGCTGTGGTGAATATTGCTTACATGCCCGAATAGCCCGTTTAAAGTTAAAGCAACGTTTTTTATATATTTACTAGTAACTGTAATTTTAAATTTTCGTTTGTCATTATTTCTTTTTTTAGAAAAAATAATTTTTTTAAATTATACTTTTCTAAATTTGTTTCATCATCATTTAAACTAGCACATAATATAATACTTGGCAAATGGGAGTAATAAAATAAGAACAAATAAAATAAGATTCAATAGTTACAAGACTTTCTCATCCTCCATTTTTTGGCGTAAAGAAACAATAAATTCAATTGTTTGTTGTTTTCCAAACGATTTCACATTACACATTTGAAAAATGCTCACGTAAAAGCGTCATCATACCTAAGTATAGGTATAGTATAGTATCTATAAGAATGTATCTCTGTATTCGGATGTTATTTACTCATTCCCGTATAAAATGTGTATACGATTTTTCAACTGATAACTAAAGGTAGTAATTTTTAAAATACACAATGCTGGTGTCAGAGAACATATCAGAGTTGTAATAGAATTAAATCATTGGCGATGTAATTCGTCTATAAATCTAATCAAAATCAAAAATTTGATTTATTGAATTCAAATATTTCCGTCAAATTTCAAAATCTCTTCATAATTTATCAAATGTGATCTTTCAACTCTATAGTGATTGTAATTTGAATGGAATATAATTACGAATTAAAAAGATTTGAAAGTTTTAAAATGTAAAAAAATAATACAATGCAATGAAATAAAACAAATCAATACAAAAGGCATCAAAAATGAATGCATTTGATATTTCGATATATTTTTTTTTTTTAATTTTTAAAAATTTTGGTTTTTGAAATCTTACAAAAATTGAAGTGAATGCAATGAAATTGATTTAAATCATTTGATAGATTAAAATTCTTTTAATTCATGCTTTCAATCACAGAAATTTTAAATTCTGAAAGAATGCAATCATTACATTTATAGTAAGAGATTTAAGTTTTTTATTTTCAAACACAATCCTTTAAAACACAAAATGATTTAAATCTTTTGCAACTCTGTTAGATTTAAAGTATATATATGTAAGTTTTGTAAGTATATTGACAATAAAAAATACAAAAAAAAAACCAAGAATATGTGAAATGCATGATTGAATGAGTAAAAATAAAAAAGAAACAATAAAAATAAAAATAACACCACATATGTACGAATTCATATATATCTATATAACATACGTGAACAAATCCAATAACACAGGAGAGTGAACAATGTAGAAAATCAATATAAAATTGTAGTTATTTGAAGTAAAATAAATAAAACAGTCTACGTTTGATTTAGAGAATTGAAAAGTTATTTAAAGTTTATTTATTTAATATCATATCATATACAGTAATGTATGTGTAATAAAAATATACCAGCATAAATAGATTGAAGTGTCAAAAAAAATAATTAATTCATATTAAGCAACCCAGAGGACTTTAGTAGAGGTCTCCTGAAAACAAAGCTATTTAGTTACTCTATACGAAGCAATCGAACGAGTTTCCATGATATGAATTTGCTTCATTTTGTTTCGATTTCTATACCTGTACTGCATGCACAGCATGATATCATGATGCAATAACAACTGACTGCAATAAGATAATAACTGGCCAACAATAAAACGTTTTTCACTTGCGACTCAATGTCACAACGATATCCCTCAGCCTATTTTGCATTGTTATTATTGCGACTTGGTTGGACATTCGAAAATACAGTATTAATCCTTGCCAGGAAATATCATTAATATTCGCAATCGATTGGGCTTGAATTAAAGTGCAAATAGTCGTTAACTATTTCACAATTAATAAAGAAAGAGAACTCCCATTTTGCTATACTATTATTGCAAGCTAATACGAAGAATACGAACAATACGCATCTGTAAAGTCCTCAACAAGACAATATCACCAACAACAACAAAAACTAAATCATTTTAAAAAGTTTTACAATTTACAATAAAAAAAAAATTTTTATCCATTATTAAAAAACTCTAAATGTTGTGCACAATCAAAGGGTTAATAATGAACGAGTTTTGTATTCCTTGTACGTCAATATTCTGACAACTTATCATTATGACACTTACTATATATCATTTAATACACAATTTATTTTTTTTCTTTTTCTTTTTTTTTTTCAATATAATTAATATTGGTGAATAACAACCCTGTTTATTTTAACATACGCCAAATTGCTTAATATTGTAGTAAACGTAGTAAAAATATCCTTATTTCAGAATATGGTTACGTTGTTATTTTGTGAACGTTTCATTCTACTAGAATCAACCTTGTTCGATCACTGGATTGTGTCAATAATAAATGCAACACTTATTTTGTACAACTATATACAGCAACAATTTATTTAAACAACTTTATTTACAATCAACTATTTAAAATAACTCTTTAACGTACTTGCAACTTTTACCTCTGATACTGTATCAATGTTTGCGCGATCACTTTCGAGATTCAATTTATTTTATTTCTCAACAACTGACCCTATTTATATTCTGTGGCAACATTCCAGAATCTTCTTCTTTAATCGTAGTCGAGATTCTTCTCTTTCTTTCTCGTTGGCTTGTTCTGGTTATCGCCTATTTCTTTTTTGTTGACATTCGTTTCGATGTTGCTAATATTCGTGTAATTCACAATTAGTGATGAGTAAGTAACCAACCAAGAAAAATTTCCTACTTCATGTTTTCTATTCTATTTTATTCTATTTTATTTTTATTTCTATTTTGTTAATTTGCACATTTCTAGAATAGAAATCTCGTTTTTGGAATTTTATCATTTTTTATTTTATGTGTAAGTGCAAGTACTTATTATTGGCAATATTTACTTATTCGATTTACTATTGTATATTTTCTATAAAAATTTGTAACAAAAGCTAGAAATTCAATCAAAACAAACTACAAGCGTAAAAAATATATATTTTTAACGAAACTGCATTAGTGACGCCAATCCCGCTTTCCTGACAGCCTTTTTTTTAGGTTTGGTAATAGACATTAGTCGCTTGTAGGTGAATACGGTAGATATTGAAGCAAATTGAATTTTAATTCGTTAAAACTGTTATGATGAAAAATTATTTTGTTCTTCAATAAACCAGGCATTTTTCAAGAGTGCATCAGGGAAGGTTTTGTGCAAAGCACTTGAATATTTAAAATTTCCCGCAAGCTGCAATAGATCCGGAAATTGGCATCCCTATTATTGCAATACTGCACATAACTTCACAAAGCGTGCACACAATTGTGCCAACTCTTTATATTTATAGACAGTTTCAATGTAAAATAAATGGACATGAAATATGTATATTCAATAGAATGATAGAATCGGGGATGATGGTGACGTTGTTAATATATGTATGTTGGTAGTTGTTGGTTCTGTTTAAAATACTTTCTTTATTTTACTACATATGCATTTATTGAAAACGGGTTTTCAGTATTCTGCACTTAAGTGGACGCAAACAGTAAGTGTTGTAAAAATTTGCAACAAAAGCATAACACAATTTATGCGGTTCGTTAAAATATTCAAAAGCAATTAAGTGTAAGTAAGATGTAGTATAAAATGAAATTAAAATTTAATAGACAAGCCAAAATAATTTGTACTTGAAATGCAATTACATTCAGCTTGTATTTAAATATAAATGAATTTTAAACCAATTAGATATAAGTGTGTCTTAGTGTAGTGCAGATACTGCTGGAGAGCATTTTACTGAATTACAATTTTAGTAAAAAATATTGGTCGAATAATTTGAATTGAAACAAATGCCTGAAACTGATTGAAAAGTGTGAAATTTATATTATAATATTTAGTATTTATCAACAAAGAAAAAGTAATAGCATTAAAGTAGGAACATAATCTAACAATTTATAAATGTTGAGAAACTAAGAAACACCGTAAATTTGAAAAAAATAATATGTTTGACTCCATAGAGTTATTGTATTTAATCTAATATACCGTTAATCGCATTTGAATTACATACAATTTCAACTTCAACGGATGTCTTATAGATTTTGTTGAATAAATCCATAAAAATGATCCACAATTCTGATGATTTTAAACAGCTTATGGCTAAATTTTACTTTAAACTAACGGTTGTCGACTTATATAGTATCTAAGGATATTTCCCTTTAAAATAGGTACTTTATAAAAATCTTATCAATGTTATCATCATCATGCTATGCTTCAGCAACTCCATCATTGCCATCATCATCACCACTACCAATTCAAATTGTTTTGTTTTTTTTTTTTCAGAAATAACACAGCCAGCGAATGAAAGAAAATGAGAAAACCGATAACGACTCAAGTCAATCAGAGTTGTTTAATTTTTTTTCTTTTGTTTTGTTCTTCTTCTTCTTCTTCTTCTTCATGTATTTATTACCATCTCAATTGCCGAAAGGAGTGGCAACCGAATGTTTTCTATTTTTTTTTTTGTGCACCATGACGATGATTTTCGATATCGGAATGCGGTGTTCCGTTTATGCGAATTTTAAGTAAATGAACAACAACAACAACAACAACAACATCATCTTTCAGTGAAATGGAGAAGTGGTGAAAAGCAACTTTTATGTGGCACTGATAGAGTGCAAGTTGTTTCAAAATTAGACTTGCGGCATAAATAACTACAGGGTGGCACAATTGAAATCAATCCATCGATTTCAACGATCTGAATTTGCAATTCCAGTAACAAAGCTCAGAAAAAACTTCTAATGAAATCGCCTAATACTTACCCGGTATGAATATCCCTTTAGTGCCCAAATTTACATAATACAGCATAATACTGAAAGAGGCGTCAGCGTAAAGGGTTCTTGAGAATCCAGAATTGCCAACTATATTATATACAGGGATATCGATGTTATCGTTTTAAAAGTGAAACAAAGAAACACTCTTACATTTCAGATTTACCCAGAAATTTGAGATCCATCCATGAAATAACTTGAAATGAAACGTTTAACTTTGTAAGAATGGATGCGTAAATCCCAATGACATCGAGGGCAATACGTTTGCACCATCCGCAAAACTATCACTAACTAATTGAACGGTCGTTGCAATTTCCGTTATCGATCCAGTCTCTTTGAATTACTTCAGTATTTCATCCATCGCTTACCCATCAAAGGTGCTGTCGATGGGTAAACCTTTATGTAATAAGTTTCAATTACAAATTACAAGTTCTTGTAATCGAGATGTCACATTATTGGACTGAAAAAGTGTCAAATTGTAAAAGTGATCAAAAGAACAACAATTCCTGGGTTAGGTTAGGTTATGAGGCTGCTATCTCTCTGAGAGGAGACACTAAGGCCAGAAAGGTCCATTGTTGTACCATCGAACTTCTCTTCCAATACTGTTGTACGTGTTAAATTTGGACAACATTAGAAGGGACCTACTTATATTAGCCAGTTCTGAACGGCAGAACCCTTGTGACGTCACTTTAACTTAGTTTTGCCATAGAGCTCTTTTAAGAAGCATTTTTGGCTAATTTTTACTCCCGGAAAAATTGCCAATTCTTGCCGACAGGTGGGTACGGTTAGAAAGAATTCGAAAAGAAGCGGTAAGTAGTAGAAATCAATTAATTTACCCAGCTCTGTTTCCATATATAAATAAATAAATATATTGTGATGGTCACGTACAACAAAATGAACTTCTACAATATTTTCATGAATGGCAGGTATGTCAGCACCTATAAGTACTAAGAATTTGTGCAGAGATTGTGAATGTGTGTGTGTAATTGAATTTTCTACAATATCATAAATAAATATGCAAATATTTTATTATTTCGCTCTCATTGCTTTCCGCATGAGAAATATTTTTCTTCAGAAAAAAAATTTAATATGAAAAAGAAAACAAATGAAAATATTAAATTTTGTTGGACATTGCAAATTGGCATGTATATGTGAATGTATATGTAAGTCGTCTATGAAGATATTGCTTAATACTGTCAAAACAAATAAACTCACAAAACTCATAGCAATAACAACAATGCCAAGGGATGAGCTATTCTGCAAGATGATTTTGTTATAAAAAAAATAAAGAAAACATTCACCACACTGAAGAAGTCGAAGTGAAATTATTGTAAATATGATATTAAGTCGTGCATAAGATAGTTTCTGCTTTTGATTACAAACATACACTTCTTCTTCTTCTTCTTCTTTTTCTGACCAAAATGCGTAGAATCCGACGTAATGCCATTAGATAATTTTTAACAAAACACAACAACAACAACAAGAACAGAGCGATTGCATAAAATTTTCCATTGTCTATTGAACATACATTGAGGACAGTGATTGTCGCAATTTGATAATACTTATATACTTTAGCAAGGAGGGGTTGGGTGACAATTTAAAAGCATAGGAAAGAAAAAACGAAATGGTTTAGATGAAAGTGATTTCTTTTTTATTTCATCTTTCTTGTTTGTTGAGTTCTTCCATCTTCAATCAATATGCACGGGTATATGTACATAGTGCAGCATATGCTATGGATATTTTAAAAATACTCTCCAGAGTCATATAAAAATAAAAGCAAAATAAGCAGTTAGCCAAAAACTAATTATATTAAATTCGTATGAATTGAAGTTTTGAAATGATGTAATATTTAGCAGCTGAAATTGGTTTGAAAGGTTCATTTTTACGAAACGACAAGATGGAAAAGAATCCAAAGCATACTTTTAGGCATAATAACATAAGAAACCACTAAAATTTAAATATGTACAGCAAAAGTATTGAAAGCATAAATAAGTTCATGCGGTTTATTTACGAAAATTGAAATTTTATTGTGAAAAATTCAATGTTCAAACTATTATCCGTCGCTAGCCACTACTTTTTCCCATCTTTACGGCAGCATACGGATTCCACATCGGACGGAGTCAACTTGTTTTGAAACCCATCCGCGAATCAACTCAATTTTTGGCTTCTTCGTAAAATTGAAAAATTCAAAGTTCTAAGTATTGTCCATCGTTAGCCACTACTTTTTCCCATCTTTCTGGCAGCATACGGATTCCACGTCGGAAGGAGTCGACATGGCTTCTTCGTAAAAATGAAAGCGCTGTTATTCCAGGCCGTGTGTCATCAGTCGGAACAAGTGGTAATCGGAAGGTGCAATGTCTGAGCTATGCGGCGGATGGGGTAAGACTTCCCATTTGAGCGTTTCTAATTGCTTTTTATCGGGCGCCGCAACATGTGACAGTGCATTATCATGTTGCATAATAACTTTGTCATATCTGTCGGTGTATTGCACGCATTTTTCTTACAGCGCTCGGCTTAAACGCATCAATTGTTGTCTGTACAGGTCCCCTGAGATCGTCTGATCCGATTTCAACACCTCTTAATACACCACACCCAGCTCCCATCAGCATAATCTTCTAGCCATAAATATTCGGCGTGGCCGTCGATGATGAGGCATGGTCAGGGTATCCATATGATGCCCGACATTTTGGATTATCGTAATGGACCCACTTTTCATAGACAGCCACAATTCGGTGCAAAAACCCCTTTATTTTTTTGCCATTGGAGCAGTTTTTCACACGCGAGAAAACAGCGATCGAAGTCTCTTGGCTTCAGTTCATACAGCACCCAATTTCCTACCTTTCGGATCATTCCCATTGCATTTCAACGATGGCAAATGGTTGACTGAGTGACTTCAAGTTTTTTTGTGAGTTCATCTTGTGTTTGCGATGGATCCTTGCCTCCAATCCTTCAACTTTGGTGACGCTCCGCTTCCAACTCAAGTTTAAATAAAAATATGTGGCACTTATAAGTTGGTCGAGCTTCTCTTCCTGATCAAAATTGCCACTTTTAAATCGTGCAAACCACTTCTGACACGTTCGTTCAACTGAAGCATGGTCACCATAAACTTCCACTCAAATACGATGACTTTCGGCAGTATTTTTCTTCATATTGAAGTAATGAACTAAAACTCGCGGTATAAAAGTTGACATTTTCGAAGCACACAGAAACTATGTTGTTCATACTTCCGCCAAATGACAGATACTGAAAAAGAAAGCCTAATGATGATACTTCAAAGCGACATCTGTTATCAAATCCGCACGAACTTATTTCTACTTCCAATACATACGTATGTATGGACAGGCAGGACGATATATAAAGAAAACTTTTTGCCCTTTATTACACTCACACATACAGACGTTACATGTCAAAAATAACTATTTAGTACTTTCTGGCGCCATGTAAAGAGAAATTTTCATTTTATTCAAATGGCTGTTATGTTGTGGTCGTTGGTCATCAATCCTTTCGCCAGGCAAACATTTATCAAACATTTTACATCTAACACACACATCAAATCTATCAGATAAGCAAGGCAACACCAAGAAGTTTACATACTTTCTTAGAATGAATTTTAAGCCAAATTTGACTTTTTCGTTTGCTCCTAAACGCCTACAGCTAAATATATGTATATGTATATAGCAATCTACGCTTCATGAAAAGGATCACGTTAAAGTTTCCTATTTTCTTTTTATTTATTTTTTATGAGCTTGTATAAGTATATAGTAAAATATATGTATATATATATATTGTGTATATATATATATATATATATGTTTTTACATATGTACATTCATTGTATGAAGACTTCTTCTTCTTCTTCTTCTTTGTTTTCTTTCAATAGTTTACTGTTGAAAAGCATCAAGGCGAAAAAATCTCATTTATCGTTTGTTCCTTGGCAGGAGTAACTTAATCAAGGGTAATATATATACATAGCAGGTAGGCCCGGAAAATTTAGCAACAACCACAGATAACAAGATAAGCATCAGACATAATGACATTGAATATATGAATAAAGGCAAAGAGAGAAACCAAGAAAAAAATAACAAATACAAAGAACAAAACTCAATTATTGTGAGGTTAAATAGAAGAAATCCTTTCATTTCAATTGCAAATATGTATATACCTATATCATATATTCCGTCATGCTCATATATGTACATACAATAGAGAAAATTATGTTAAACTATATTATATAAACTATCTTAAGATATATCAAATGATAGTAGTACAAATATAATTTTTGTATAAAAATGTGATTTTCTCATCTCCACATTATCGTATTATTTTCTTAATTTATTTAATAGTATGTATATTGTATATAAATACTGAAAATTAAGCTAAATAAAATATAGATAATAATTGCTTATGCTTTCAAATGCTTGACATAATGGTCCTTAATAAGATATAACAGGGTGAGCTGATAAGTTCTTGATAAGTGAAACTCATAAATATTTTATATAATTCGTGCAACAATTTGTCGAACTCTTCAAAATAAGCCTCTAGGTTTAAAGCTTTTACCTTAAACCCATTTGTCAGACCGTTCATTGTTTGGTCGACCAACAAACACGACACATCTTGCCGATAACTTTCCTATACCAAAAAATTGCATGTAAAATTTTGCAATTTTTGGCATTTGTAAGCCCCGAAGTGCTCTGTAGACAAGCTTCTCTTCCATTGCTGTGGTACGTGTTAAATCTTGGACAGTATTAGAGGAGACCTACTTATTTTAGCCGGTTCCGAACGTCAGAACTCTTGCGACGTCACTTTTTTATGAGGTTTGTCACAGTGGTCTTTTTGAAGATTTTCGTTGGCAAATTTTTACTGCCGGATAAATTGCCAATTACTAGCCGACAGTTGGGTTGGTTGGTTAATGTTGTGACTCATTCCATGAATCCAACTAGCGTCTTCGCGGCATTTTGTTGCCCCATCCTCATTTCCAAATGTTTATTCGGTTGTTAACAGCTCAGTTATATCCATTCGGTGCGGCTTAGAAACCTCTGGAGGTCCATGATGTTTATTTCTGCTAACTCTTCCAAATTACTAAAGAGTGGTTTACCTAAGGTATGCATTCTCTATTTCCAGAGAGCAGGGCATCCGCAAAGTAAATGGAAAACAGTTTCCTTTTCTTCTGCTTGATTCCAGCTGTGACAGTGAACGTTATAATGAAGTCCCATTCTGGCTAACTGCTCTCTGATGAGTCAGAAGCCAGTGATGATTGCCGTCAGTCTGGAGACATCCTTATGATTCCTATGATTATCAGCGAAGTAGTTTGTTTAAAATTGTATCTAGGCCATAGTGACCTACTGGTCTTATAAGTTGTAAGACCTTTCCATCTACAATGGGGTGGGTACCGTTCGAATGAAAAATTTTTTCGATATTAAATTCATGCTTTAGCCGGGGATTGAACCTTCGACCTACAGACCGGAAGGCTACGTCTTAGGCAAAATAAAAGAGACTGAACTGGACTGGAACTATTAATATATTACAAGAGATATTTGACTTAATAACATTTTCCGTAATATACTGCCAATGACCGTATTAATGATCCTGCTTGCCCGTCTGTCTATCTGTCGAGCTGAAAATTGGTCCATGTTAACAATTTCACCAACTAATTTACAAGTTCGTAAGTGAGCCAAATTGATGGAAAACCAAACCCACTATCTTATCTTGCAGTAAGTTAAACTAAGAAATCGTTATTACAAAATTTGTATATAAAGTTCATAAATTTTAGCCCTTTTGGTGCGTTGCTTTACCTAGAAATCTATATACAATATACATATATACATAAATGCCAATTTGAACATTTTGATTTTATTACCTGATGAATACGATAAGTATTCTGATTAACAAATGGTATAAAAAATTAATATGAACTTTAACTAAGAAAGACATTTATTTTGGCCATAACAATTTGTCAAATTGCTGCACATTTGAAAACGTTCTATTCGTTCTATTGTGGCATGCCTTAAACATAGCTGTCTTTTTATACATTAATCTTATAGATTGTTAAATACTTGTATTGTACAATATATATATTCATTTTTCAAATAGTAAAATATAATGGAATATATTTAAATAACTAGATTCACTTAATACGCAATAATAATTCTTAAGGCCAAGCCTTAATTCTAATATGTATATAATTAGTTGCCAAGTATTAGCTTTTATTAACTGTATGTACACTTTTTAAATTTGAATTTATTTAAATTCTTCAATTGTTTTATTTTCACATCTATTTCATGTATCACTTTAAAGAAATGAAAACAAAAATGCTTTAAATAAATGTTTGCTATTACATCGTTAGACAAAACAAACTTGGCAATGAGTAGCTGAGTGTATTCAGACAAAAACAAGAAAACTTCGAGCAAAATAAATATAAATAAATCTGCCATAGCGATGATGTTGCAGTTCTCTCTGTCAATAACAGTAACAATGTTGAGTCTAAAGTCAGCAAGAATAGGCATAATCGATCTATGAAGCATATTTCATGCAAAATTTATTTTGCAAGCGCAGTATTCTCGTAGGTATCTAAATAAAAATGAAATTCTATTTACATTATATCTTTCTTTTGTTTTCCACTTTTAATTTCTTCTATATTTTACAATAGTTATTTAATATTAAACAATGACATAACTTTTCAGTTCGGCAATACTTACAGCAATTTAGCCTAAACAGTTTCAAATAAAACTAAAACGAAGAAAAGTTTACAAAAGTGTTGTACTCTAGTTAATTCAATGGATAATCAGTTAATCAGAAATAAATAACAAATTACAAAAGAGCTTAGACCAATAAATTTGCATAATAAAGATAAATAAAGCATAGATAAAGTTTGCTTAGAATCGTAGAATTGTGTTCACTGCCACTCTGTTGCCACTGGTGAGTAATTTTTCAATGAAATTTAAAAATCGAAAGTGTTTTATTTAAATGCTTATAAAAGTGCTGTGTTTCTTCAACCTGACATTTTCTTTTTTTAAGTTTTAGGACTCCAATGAGTTTAACTTCAGTCTCATCATATATTCATTTCAGTCTGATGTTTGTAACCACTTGAAGGAAGCTTCGAAGATATAGAAAACTCGCCTAAATTCAAAAGTCTGTCACCTGACAGTTTCGAACAATAACTTGAATAAATATTGAGCTATTGAAACGAAATTTCGGTTGAAGGATCAAACATAGGAACGGGAAAAAGTGCATGATCGATCAACTGGCACGCCCGCACCGGCAATCGGAGTAACAAACCTCGGAGTTAATACACGATGTCAAGCAACAATATTCGGCATATAGATTGATGTTATAATGTACAGTTATTTTGCAAGAAATGTATAGTAACTTTCATACAAAGTGCCTGAATTTCATTTAAATTTAAACCACTCTAGCCATAAATAATGCGTTTATCAAATGTTTTCTTCAAAAAGTCGATTGTTTAACGCGCTGTATGGCACTTGTAGCCATCCTGTTGGAAAAATGTGTCTTCAATCAAAATATCATTCAATTGTGGCACGAAATAATTGACAACCATGGCTCTATGACACTTGCCGGTGACAGTAACGTTTTCGCCACATTTCGCATTTTTAAGGAAGTAAGAACCAAAGGTGCCGCTGCTTAGTTGTTAGTGTGTTGGCCTTCTGATCTCTAGGTCCTAGGTTCAATCCCCGGCGGAAGCATTACAAATTTCATATCGAAAAGATTTTTCTTTCGAAAGGTACCCACCTGTCGGCAAGCAATTGGCAATTCTGCCGGCAGTAACAATTTGCCATGGAAAAGCTTCTAAAATAACTCCGTGACAAAGCTCAGAAAAAGTGATGTCGCAAGAGTTCTGCCGTTCGGAACCTGCTAAAATATAAGTAGGTCTCTTCTAACACTGTCAAAAATTTAACACTCACAACAGTAATGGAAGAGAAGCTCGGCCAAAGAGCTCTTCGGGGATTATAAGTGTCACATATTTATTTTTTTAGGACCAATGGTTCCACCGGCCCATAAAGCACACCTAACATTTGGTTTTGTGGGTGTAACAACGCCTCATGAATCTCTCGTGGATTCCCTCCTGTCCAAATACGGTAATTTTGCTTATCAACATGTCCATGAGCCATACTGAGCCTCATCACAACAGAACATTGCGATAAAACAGTGGGTTGACAACTGGATCCTAAAAATTTCCACACGGTCGATGAGATAAAAAAGCGATAATAGCTAAAGTGTTTTCTTGCAAGTGCTTGCGACAGAAGCTATTGTCGCAAGAAATTCGCATACTAAAAATTCTAAAACTAAATTTTCCACTTTAAAATGTGGTATGTATAATTATCGATGAAAAATACGTTATTATAGCATACTTATCAGTTGCAGCACAAAGAAAATAGAAGAGAAGAAAATGCAACGCTGCAACAATGATGCCAAAAATTTTAAACTGCATTGTGTACGAAGTGGCGATGGCATCAGAAGTTTGAATACTATTCTAGAAGAGAAAAAACTTTTCCTTTCTGAAACGAATGTGTGTGTGTGTGTGAACTGTACAAAAATGTAAAAAATATAAAAAAACTTTATTAAAAGTTTTACTTTAGGAAATTTCAGGTTCTTTCTTATTTTCGGTGATCTTTCATTTATTATTTTTTATTTCTCAGACAAATGCAGTAGAAAAAAGTTAGAAGAAAACAAAATTAATGAAAATATCGAAAATTTTACAAAATATTTTCAAAGTACTTACATATGTATTGTACCTATATATATATATGTATTACTTACATAAGTAGATGAGTATGTGCGAGCCCATGATGTAGATTTTGCTGTTAAAGTTTTAAGATGAATAAAAAAAAAAATATTCAACTTTTTTTCTATTACAGCTGTACAAATTTTGTGCTTGTTCTTATACAAAATAGTTTTCGGTTGCTTTTTTGATTTTCACTATTGTTATTGCTATCTATGCTATCGTTTTCACGCTAATTTACAATGAACTATTAAACGCAATATCGAACGTACACGAAATGAAGCAATTGTTGGAAAAGTTGGTTGGTAAATTTAAAATTCCACACAAAGTTGATCGGATCGCTTTGAGTGGAATAAAATAAATTGCATAAAGAATGTCAGCGACTCTATATATGTATTAATAATTTATGTATAATTTTATAATTTTATCTGAGTCCCTTTTCATCCCTATGCTATGCTGTGCTATGTATTTGGTTAGTTACAGAATTCTTCTACGTCCTTCTTCAAAAAAAAAAAACATCACAGGACACTGGCACAATATGTGCCTCTGCCATGCATAATCTGCAAATATCAGCCTCTTCCCTTCCAACAAGATCCATCAGGCGCTCAGGTGGTACCTAAAATTAGAGTGCACAGTTATTAATTGAGTCAAACAGCTTTTAGGTAGATGTAATCGTCCTAGACTGAGAACCCTGCCCGATTCGCTGCCTCTTAGTAGCCTCAATGAGAGCTTTGCCTGTCTACAAGTGGGCAAACTCTCCCATCTCGAGAGATGGAGTTTCCTTATCAAATCTTCGACCTTTACTTTCATCGTACAACTACTGGCTGCAGCACATAAAATTCAGCTTTAGATTCTTGCTTATCCAAGACGTCTGCAGCTTCATTTTACTCTACACCAATATGTCCAGTTAAATTTATGAATGCGTTCGAACACCAATTTAGACTCTTTAGAGAAAATTCCAGCACCCACTCTGCCATCCATAAATGATCCATCAGTGAAAATACTAATGTCATTTTCCATTTATACATCATATGTGAGACCGTCTTCAATGTGTGCCCTGTGTGACGTTTCAGTCACCTTTAGTCTACTCATTTCTTTCAATCCTTCGCACAGCTATGTACCAGTGAAAGGATGCGCTTGTCCCTATCTCTGTACCGAATGCATACCAATTATTGGTTGTTCTCAGACATAATGCTGTTAATGTCGCCGGCTTCATAATCTGCAAATCCAACGGCAGTAGCTCCAGAAAGACTTCCAACGCTTCTACCGCGGCCGTCAAGATAACTCCGGTAATCCGGTAATCTAACTTACTCTTCGCGGTCTATTGGCTGATTTGAGGTCACTAGAACTCAGGAGTATAAGCTATTAAGGACCTTACCATCCAGTGCACTGCTCTGGTAATAGTTCCACTGATGAAATACTCACTTATCCTTCTAGATCTTATCATCGACGTGACTACTCCAAGTCAACTTGTTACCCAGCATAACCCCTAGATATTTTACTTCCTTGCAGACGTTGATGTTCAATCCAAAAAGCCTAAGGGAGTCCATTGTTAGCCATCTCATCTTCTTAGTAAAGAGTACTGTTTCCGACTTACCAGCACTTTCGAAGTGACCTTGTTCTATGCACCATTCTTCAACCATTCTGAGTACACCTCTCATGGTATCGTAAATAGCGTCCACGACCTTACCACTTACCATTACCGCTATGTCATCTGCTTAACCGACGGAGTGGATGCCTTTTGAGTCCAGAATCTGGAGTATGGTACCTACCGTGATGTTCCAAAGAATGAGCGATTGGTCGCCCCGCTGTGGACATCCTTTGAGAACCTTACCTCTGAATCTGCAGCTACTATTTTGAAAGTGTATGGCCCTTTTCCTCAGCATGCTGTCCACCCACCTCATAGTGGTTGGACTGACTACACGAGTTGCAAGTGTCATTCTTAGGAAGCCAATCTTATCAAAAGCACCCTCTATATCCATAAAAGTAGATAAAGATATCCCTCCACAAGAGAGCTCTCTCTCTCTGCTAGTGCTCCCTCCATGCATTTAAGCAAAAAAGAGGTTAACCTAACCGGCTGGAAAGATTTCGCTTCTGAGTAGTCCCTTTTTTCCGGCTTCGAAACGACTACAAAGGTGCTAACTTTAAGTAGCCTGCCTATAGACGGTAAGAGTATTGGCATACTCCCTAAGTTCAGTGCTGCCAAGTACTTTCATTATTTCTACTGTACAGTTATGTTTCTTACCGATATCTATTTATTTAAATGTCAAAGCTCAAAGAGAAGCTCGACCAAAGAGCCCATCGGGGTTTATAAGTGCCACATATTTATTAATTTTGTTATTCAATTAAAGAATATATTCTATTTAAAATTTATTTATAAAATAAAAATCAAATCAACTCTCTTTAGGAAACTTTGCGTCTAAGTAAGTCGTTTTATTGGCACAAAGATAGCGAATTATCGAATAAAACAGGGCTTATGTCACTTTTCTATGTTGGTGTATTTGCAAGTGTGCATGTGCAAGCTATCGCTGCAATGGTATAGGATGCATTCACTGTTGTTGTATTTTATTGCTATCATTATATATTAATAGAGTAAGCTATAAAGTATTAATGTAATATGTTATGTCGTAGCTTTACCATAGCAGCATTCATAAAACCCTCTTATATCATTATTATAAGAATGTATACCCATTACATATATACTTAATGCACACATTGTATATATGAATGTATATTCTTATGAATTCATGTAGCTCAAAGTAGTTTTTAGATTATGCTTCCACCTTAAGTATATGTATCTTGCGAAAATTAATTAATTAAGTAATAAAGCATGAAAAATAATTATAAACATAAGGAGGTAATGCTGCACATAAAGTGACATTTTTCATGTAAAATGTTCAGAAAACTGTTTAAAAGAAAACTACGTAAAAAGATTGTTCTGATAGGAGAATAATTATACACTTATGGATTTGCTCATACTATATTTCCTTTATGCGATATTCTATGTTAGCTGAAAATAAATTAATGGATCTATAATACCATAATTAAATATATTAAATCTCTACAGATTGATATTGAATTTTGCACTACGAATTATATTTAATATTGCTGGGTAAAATTATTTTTATTCTTAGATGAAATGACTTATAGTTTAATAAATTTAATGGCTTAATGAATTTAATAGTAATATTTAAAAAAATATAAAGCCGGCAAATCGACTTAGAAAAGACGGACCTAACCTCCGGTGAAAATATCAAATACCGAAAAACTTGACGGGGCTTAAGAATTCTAAATGGCGTCACCTAGCGAAGCAAAATAAATTCGACCTAAATCGATGTTCGGTTGTAATGGACACATTTAAGTAAATAACTGTAAATTTAAGTAAATAATAATAAATGACATACAACTTACAATTAATCTTGACTTTAACATATAGTATAATGTTATATTAAAACGAAAACCATTATTTTTGCATTAAATTGAAAGTTTTATTTAGCATAGTTCGATTTAGGTCAAACATGTACCGTTTTGTTCGATAACTTATTGCCATTTTGAAGGTAATTTCAAATTGCCACTCTCATAAAAACCCTCGTCCCTTTTGGCAAAAAACTGGGACAGTCGATTTTCACAAGCTTCTCTTGAGGCGAAATTTTCACCAGCAAAATTATTCGCCATAGACAGGAACAGGTAGTAATCACTTGGTGCCAGGTTCAGATTATAAGGTGGATGCATAAGAACCTCCCAACCAAGCTCCCGGAGTTCTGGCGAGTCACTATCGATGTGTGTGGCCTGGCGTTGTCCTGATGGAACACAATTCCTCTCCTATTGGCCAAAGCTGGCCGCTTCTGAGCATTTGCTTCCTTCAGAAGGTCCAATTGTTGACAGTACAGGTCCGAATTAGGAGTTTGGCCGTAGGGGAGCAGCTCTTAGTAGATGATTCCCTGTCAATACCACCATACACATAACAAAACCTTCCTGACTGTCAATCCTGGCTTGGCCACCGTTTGCGCCGGCTCACCGCGATTCGACCACAAATATTTTCGCTTGACGTTGTCGTAAGTGACCCACTTTTCATCACCAGTAACCATCCGCTTCAGAAATGGATCGATTTTGTTGCGATTCAGCGGCGATTCGCAGATGGAACATCGGTCCACGAGGTTTTTTTGCGTTAACTCGTGTGGTAAACATACATCGAGCTTCTTTTTGTAACCAGCCTTATTCAAATGGTTCCAAACGGTTTTTTGTACAATGTTTAGCTCCTGGGCATTAGAAACAGTGCTTACATGACGATCAGACTCGACGATTTCCATTATTTTATCGATATTTTCGACAATTGGCCTTGCGTCTTTGACATCAAAATTACCGGAACGGAATCGACGAAACCAATATTTCACGTGATTGGCTTGCGTTTTCGCCTTTATCGAAGAAAAACTGAAAAATATGGCGTATTTTCTCTTTACTGGTGTCCATCTTTGACGCGAGGTCAAACAATACTGAATCAAGCAATCACAAAACTGTCTAAATAGTTTATTTAGTAAGGAATTCTATCTTTCTAACGCCATTTAGCGTAACCCGATCGCACTTATAGAACGCGAGATACAGATTACAAAAGCCATATATTGTAAAAATAATGGATTTCTTTTTACTACATCTTATATTTAATAAATTCATATTTCAAGGTTTGTTAACTAATAACTATAACCTTGTCTCCAAACATATGTAGAAGTCGCTGGCATTCTGATTTCCATATGCAAATCTTTTCTGTGAAATTGCTGCAATATTTGAAAACAATTTGTGCGAATAGAAACAGAGAAAATCTAATGATTTATTATGGAATAAACCATATTCATCAAACAATCCAGCATTAAGGAAAATGTAACAAGTCAACCAACAAAGTAGACAAAACAAAATACCAAATCTCAGTGGCAGTTTCAACAGCAGCTGTCAACTTTTAATCTCAAATGTGCATCAGACACATACGTACAATTAACATAAATGGCAATTTGACTACGTTAATTATGGTAAAATCCAAGCCGACACATATGTATACAAACTCTAAAGTTCGAATAGAGGCGAACAAGCCAATTTGGCACAATGCGTAGCTAAATAAGCTGGACCGAAAATGAGCTACACTGTATTGTTAAGCTTAACCATTCACATCAGCTGTACACACAAAATATACTCGGGCATTAGTGAATACATATATGTATATTTGATACATGCACATGCGACTCTATTCGAATATATATATTAGGGTGTATCAAATGTGGAAAAAGTTTTTTTCCAATTCCAAATCTAAATACTGTATTTTCCTTTAAAAAATATTAGAAAAATTACATTTCGTAAATGTTTGCAATTTCTTCAGATTTCGCCTGGCAGATCTTATTTCAAATATCTTTACATCCTAATACTCGTGTACATATTTAAGTATATATGTACATATGTATGTATGAACAATAATCATACATACATCCACTCATAATTCACAAACGATGCATATCAAAATGTAAAAGGCACCAAAACGATTAGACAAATTGGGAATGACAATTGGTCAAAATGACGCATACATATTTAAATGGCTATATATGAGTATATACTTACCCAATCGTTAATTTTAATGAGCATCATAGAATATATAAATAGGAAGCACTTCACTTTCGTATCTAAAGAGGTGATTTTCATGCGCTTTGAGTGAGCAATATGCATCACTTCAAATTAGTGATGGCGCAGTTGTTTTAAAATTAACATTCAATTTCGCCAAAATACCACGTATTTAAATAATTGTAAAATAAAATTCCGTTTTAAAATGAATGAAAAATTATTTGTTGATAGTAAATTATAAGGCTACTAAATATACATAGTTATTACTGATCTAATTCACACCGAATGTGAATCAAAGCATATTGGCGAGAGCTTATAAGATATGCAACGTTTTCATATCTACTTGAAGCGCATCCAAAGCGCATTTAAAGCGCATTGAGCGCATTGAAATGATATGTCATTCATGTAAAATTGAGCGCTGTTCGAAGGAGGAGCTATGCGCTTCACTGTTATTTTAGAGCGCTTCTAAAACGCTCTTGATGCACTCCATTTCTGATTGGGCACATATTTAAATGCCTCTGTGTTTGTATGTGTCTACTGAATTAGCTAAGCTAGTGCAACCACATGCATTAGACATACCAGAACAAAAACATGAATGACACATTAGTGTGACAAGAGCTTGAAACAAAAACAAACAAAAATGTTTACTTTTTTTCAAATTTGTCCCGCAGAAATGCTTGAGATTCGGAGGTGTATGGCATACTTTTTTTTTGCTGTAAGGTGGTATGGTCTAGCGTACATTAAGGTAGAGTAAATTTGTTTGGAGGCTTTTCTTTTTATTTATAATGAAATAGAAATGAAAATTTGATTTTTTTCTAAATGTAAAAAATTCCAAAGACACCTGTTGTTGCAGTATACATTTGATGCTCTTAAGGAAGATACACTCTAACCAAGAACATTGTAAAAAAACGTCCATGGACATTCTTATATAACCATTAAGAAATATTATGATGTTTATTTGAATAATTTTTGTTTTTTTTTTTAGATAAGTTTATAATTGTTTAGTTTAAGAATTAGTTGAATTAGTTGAATTACTGAATAAATATGATATGATCCATAGATCCATAGTTTGTCAGTTCTTCAGCCATTTCGTTTCCCTAAATACCACAATGTGCTGAAACCCAAATAGGTTTTATTCTGTTGCTTTTTACTATGGCGTTAAGTCTTGAATTAAACCAGCATCGGTATCGTTCTCAAGCTTGGAGCTGTTGGTGAAGAAAATTTTCAAGCTTCCTAAAATCAACTCCACTCATATCTCCACTATCCCCTAGTTGGGATTCTGATGATATATTTTCTTCAAAGAAATGACATTGACATGAGTTTATGCGCTGGAACCAGACCCGAAGGGTATTGCTCTGAAATCCTGTTAAATATTTATTTATGCCCAGTGTTTCTAGGTTAGGTTATGTGGCTGCCCTCTCTCTGAGAGGATACACTTAGGCCAGAACGGCGCATTGTGATACCACCGAGCTTCTCTCCCAATACTCTTGTGCGTGTTAAACTTGGACAGCATTAGAAGGGACCTACTTATATTAGCCGGTTCCGAACGGCAGAAAGCTTGTGACATCACCTTAACTTGGTTTTGTCAAAGAGCTCTTTTAAGAAGCATTTCTGGCATTATTACTGCCGGAAAAATTGCCAATTCTTGCCGGCAGGTGGACACCGTTCGAAAGAAAATTTTTTTTTATATTACATTTTGTTATGCTTCAGCCGGGGATTGAACTCACAATCTACAGATCAGAAGGCCAAAGCACCAACCGCTGAGCTACGGTACCTACCAGTGTTTCTAACATTGTGCTAATATGCATTTGAATAAAGCTAACACTAAGTCTTTGTTGGTTCTTGTTGAATCACTAGATGCAATGGATGCAAACATATTATGTTAACAATTTCCAGTTCTAGTACTAGGATTGTTCTACTCCGAATCACGGCAAGTTCTTGAGAATTGAAACATACATCAATCTTGTCTAAAATCCTCTGTCTACAGACAATTTTAAGAGGTTTGCTGATATCTATGCCCATACATCATTCGCATACTCATATGCTTATATGTGTTCTTCATGACTCTGAAATTCCATCAGCAGGAAATATACTACGAAGCATCACATAATGGAAGGCAGAATACAATCCTGTGAGTATATCTATCACCGTCAGCTACGTTAGCTACGTCAGTTTGTGAATATCGTATGATAAATTTGGGGAATATAAGCTAATAGATCCATCATAACGTAGCTGACTTTAGATCAGTAGACGAGAAACCAAATTGATCATATGGTAATCGACGGAAGGAATGTTTTCAGTGTGATGAACGTGAAGTCAATCCGTGGCGGCAACATCAACTCAGATCACTTTGTTGCAGCTAAGGTGAGTATAAGCTTAAGTGTCACAGACTACAAGCGAACATTCACATCTCGATTTTCCGATCCCCAAAATCCGCAGGAGTGAAAATCCACCTAGGGAAAGTTTTTCCAGCCTAAGTCGATGTCCAATTTAAGCTACTTTAATGTCAAAACTGGGAGCTATAACAAATTTGATGCTCATTGGCTTTCAATGAGTAAGGTAAAGAAAAGACGGGAAAAGAACTGCCAGCATCAAAAGAACCTAAATTTAAAAAAAAAACCGCTGGATGGACCAGGCTCATGATATCATGTTTGTATCCGTATTCTTGTAGTAAAACCAGTGTATGAACCACTCCCGATTCTCATCCAACTTAATAAATATATTTATGTTGGCGATAGCTGTAACGTCGAATTTTTATTACTTTTACACTTCATTTTTATATTATTATTTTTATATTGTAATATGTATATACCTTACATATAACATATGCATAATATACAATAAATTTTACCGAAATTTCTGTTGACATTCACATAAAGTCATTCGAACTCATTTTCAATAGAGCCAGTTAAAGAGAAGGGCAACAAATATACAAAACAAGAATTGCTGTACTATAAAATGCCATTAAAGAGAAACCCTTTTTCTTTTTATTATTGTTATTATGATCGTTTTCAGAAATTAAAAAGGCCTTTTATTTGCATAATTTGCCAAGCATAAAGGATTAAGTGACAGTAAACTTTTAATTTTCCAACCAAAGGTTATAGAATGGAGTAATAGAATAAAATGGGAAACTAAAAAAATATACATCACAGTCACACGTCGTAGACTGTTTTTTTTTTTTTTTAATATTATAATATAGCTAAAATTGGCCTTCCCCAATTTGAATAATAAGAAAGAAGTTTATTTATTGAAGGTAAAAGTCAGGAAAGTGGCTTTATATAAAAATAGATTGGCATAAAAGAATTACATATTTTTAATGCTTAATAGAGAGCATTTAATCTGCAAAAGGAGTATAAAACTTTTCACATTTGGCATATGTATATATGTAAGTATTGTTATTATTGCAGTTTTAACCTCCATACTTGTACGTACTTGTGCGTAAATGTGTAAGTGTTTAGTATTCAGAAAATGCCAGAGATGCATAGTCGTAGACATTCCATCCGATACCGAATAGCCAAAGGCTACAACCGTTGACAATGTAAAGCTCTCAACACATTTTCTAACTGTGGAATGACAGAGGAAAGAAGAGCATAAAACAATATATGAAATATGTGAATACCACGGCCATATTCAAGGGGGAGATTGGTTCGGGGTTGCAATGGGGTTTGACCAGTCGCCAAATCACTGATACCAAAAACGAACGATTTATCCATATTTTACATGGACAATTACCATCATTTGGGGATAGAAAAGACGTATTTGGACAGAAATTTACCTCCAACCAACTACTACTTCCCCAGAAACTTGAAACAATTTCTTCATGGAAAGTGTTTTTCGTCGAATAAAGAAGTTATTGCAGCCGTGGAACATAATTTAGCAGAGATTCTACAAAATTTGCGCTGGGTCTCTTCCAAATAGAATATAAAAATTTCATATAAAAAATATAGTCATTCATAATTTTTATTGTATTTGTCATTCAAGGTAGTTGATATCATAAAAAACAAAAATATATGGCACTTATAGGCCCCGAAGGACCCTTTGAAAGAACTTCTCTTCCAGTGCTGATCTCCGTGTTAAATTTTGGACAGAATTAGAAGAGACCTACTTATATTAACCGATTCCGGACAGCTGAATCCTTGTGACATCGATTTTTGAACTTTGTCACAGAGCTCTTTCAGAAAACCTTTTCATAGCAAATTGTTACTGCCGGAAGAATTGCCGAGAGGTGGGCCAATGTACTAATCACAATACCACAATCTTCAAATTTAAAATATTTTTTTATGATAACGAAGGCTACCAGATAAAAATTAATTTTGTTTTTGGCGTCTAGACTTTTGATGAGCTCTTCAACAGCAAAGTGAAATCAAAGTCTATTATGCAAAATTTCAGATTTATTTTCACAGATCGAAACACTATGCAACGATGTTGGTATCACATGCCAACTTAAAAATAAACGGTGCTGGCTACGACCCTGAAGTATACTATTGGTATATAACATATAACATAGTATATGTATATATGTATGTAACCCCAGTTGGAAGACGTTTCTTCCATGACAGTAGTTTTAAATATGTCTTTAATGGCGCCAAGCACAAACAATATGGCTTTAAACATGACTTGACAACTAACATGCCACACACTCGTAGTTACGTATGTACCGTAATTATAATTGTTTCTGTGGCTCTTTAAAAGCCTCCTTGATCATTCGGAAGAATGAGATGGATGACTTGCTGGCGGCATTAATATGAAAATGATCAGCGATGTGTCATTTAAGTTCTTGCTATATTTTGGTTGTTGATTGCAAGACGCCACCAGTCAATTTCCAACTAGGTGCAACTACTACTACAGGAAAATCACACTCTTATGCATATACATAAGCACAATTACCATGCGTCATTTTGCAATTGTAGCTGTGGTTACATATTGTGGGCTTCCTATGGTTGTTCGTTGACTTAAATGGAGTCTAATGACGATTAAATCAAGTCGCATGTACTATGTCAAATATATTTTGCTAAAAGCGCAAAAGCTAATATGTGTATATATGGGTAGAGTCAGATTCACGAAGAACACATTTAAATAAATTCATATTCATACCCATCATACATATAGATATGTACAAATATTTAAAGTAGCATCGTAAAACCAAGTCAAATCATGGACTTTTTAATGAAAATATGATTTTAATTCACAAAACAATGCAATCTAATTTCTTGAAAATGAAAATAGCATTTCATGCAGTTCCTTGAAATAGGACATTTTGCACACTCTCTGCAGATTTATTTATTTAGTTAATACTGTACATACTCGCATAAGCCTATTAATCCGAATTTTAATGTTAGTGCCACTTTTGAGTGGCAGTCTTAAATGAAAGCGCATTATCCAAATTAAAACACTTAAAAAAGAGTGACATAGGATGAAATGAAAAGTGAAAATTCGTGTTTCTTTTTAGTGTTTCCACTTTCAAACAAAACAAGCATGAATATTTATGAATACGTATAATAGCGTATTCTTATATTTTATTTACATATACGTACACTCTAAATGTTTATTAAAACTCTCTCTTTTCATATGACTATATCTGAAGAAATAAATTAAAAAGATATGAAACACAAACAAGAAACCTACACAAAGAACACTTTTTGAAATTTCTTTCTTTTATCATTTAAAGCATATAGTGCATATATGCAAATGTAACTTTCTGTATGAAAACGAGCACATACACCATCGAAAACACAACAATACTCTTTCACTTGTTACTATTTTTCCCCTTTGATTTGGTTTTCTTTTTAACAGCCAGAGTCAGAAGAAGCTGATTTCTCTTATGTATATAGCATTTATTATTTTTTACGCACTAATTCCTTTGTAATAATAAAAATCTTATTCAGAAACATTTAATTTCTGAGTGCTGCGAACCTTTGGAACTAGTGAAGGAACTAAATCATTAGGTTACCAAGAGCTAGGACGTGCAGTAATATCTTTTACAAACAAGCATCGCAAGACTTATCTTAATTGCACTTAATTACATAAATATATAAATATTTTTCTATTTTAACAAAAATTAGAAATAGTTTGTAAAAGTGCACTTAAAATTAGAATTTCTTGGTTATTTCTCATATTGTCAAAATTAGTTTGATTTGAGTAGACTAAAAAATATAAATGTCTAAAAAATAGTGACAGAGTTTTAAGAACATGAACAAAAATATAGCAGCAGTATTAAGAATTCCGCTATACATTGTCCAAATCCAAATCCCAAATACGAGGGCTGTCCCAGAACTACCCGACCTAACAAAGAAAACAACAAATTTGGGAAAATGCTTCTTCAAATATCTACTATGAATTTTACTGTATTTCGAAATGAATAGGCAAAATCAAAAATTTTCTTATAAAGTTTTATAAAGTTTCTTTAAAAAGTACACAAATCCAATAGTAAAAAAAAAAAAAAAATATTTACATATACTAAGCTTTATTATTGTTTTATTTTTTTATTTCATAAAAAAAAATAGCATAATTTGATGAGATAATTTAATTTTTTTGCAAAGCTTATTTTACCGGTATTAAATAATATTGTATTAACCCAATATGGTCAAAATGAAATAAAATCAGACCAATTTCTTTACCACATTTGCAATAGTACGAGTATCACTAATTAGTAACCTGCTCTCATTCGATGGATAACATGATTATAAATACACTTATACATTTGTACAAATCTACACCAACGTTCCCACACTCACGTAGGAGTATAGTTATTAGTACATAGTGGCATAGTGCGCCACTATACACAAACACAGACTGAATTACAATTAAAACTAAACTCTTAGTGAACCCATTTATCACGTTATAAACTACATACACGAGCTTATACTATCAGCACACGTTTCCAAATTTTAATTAGCAACCTTTGCGTGGCTGTGTGTGTGTGTGTGTGTTCGTATGTGTATGTGTGAGCTCACTAGAAATGCAGAAATGGCAACTGCCACATCAGCAGTAATCGTAAAAGTTGCAACAATATTTAGCATCAAAGTACAGTGGTGCATCAATTCAATACAATGCATGAACAAAAATAGAAGGAGTTATGGTAATTCAATGAATCTCGTTAATTTCAAGTCACTGATCGCAAATCTGAAGTCGTTGTTTATATAACCATTAGATTTACTTTTGTCATTGATTTTTGACATTAAAACAAAAACAGCTAAATGTTATTATTTATATTATTTTCTAGTAGGGATTTTATGATAGATCAAGTTGTCATATTTTCCAGAGGTCGTTCAGTATTGTTTGGCATTTCACCATGGATTCACCTAGTCTGACACAATGTCTAGAAATTATAGAGCTGGGTCACGAAAATCAGCTCGATGAATAGTTAATCTAATGCTTCGGATTGGTGAAGTGGTTGACTAAATCATATGATATCAGCCCTCTAGATTGATAATTGCTAATCAAGAACTGGCATCCAAGAATGGACCAGTTAAATCGAATATTTGAAAAAAATAATCTTAAGAAATAAAATGTTTTTTTTTTTTAATAAAGGTTACCCGACAAAATTAATTTTTTAATAATTTTATTTCGGAAAAAAAAACACTTCTAAAAAAATCATGTCTGTATACGAGGGCTGTCCCAGAACTACCCGACCTGACATATAGTTCTGGGACCCCCCTCGTAGACTGATGCTTACTGCGATTTACCACATATATTTTGTTTTTGTTGACTATACATTTTGAACCTTCAAATTTCGCAGTGATTATGCTGTTCACGTAATTTTTATTTGATAAAATTTAGACATCATTGACGAGCTACTATTCAACACCAAATGTGAAATTATTTTGAAATTTTTAATTTTATTATTTACAAGTATCTAGTAAGATGAAGCCACATTCCTGAAAATATATTATTCAAAATCATAGATTTATTTTCACAGATTGCAGCACTGTGCAACAATGCAATGTCATTTTATTATAGTTTTTTGAACTTTTCATGTTTCATACCAAACAGCATTAACATTAGTACGTGTATAGAGGTGGTGACCCATGAGAAAAAAGGACAAAATTGTTGTTTACAATGTTTTAATGCCGCCATTGATGTGGTTATATACAATATCGTATATTTATATATGTTATATATACGCGGGTTACTGGTGAGTGTTATGTGTCCTCTAGCTCTTTTCTATGGATTTACATTGTAATAAATTTTATTATTTCCCATATAACATAAATACTTGTATTGTTTGCGAAATACCTATATATAGTTCATGCATACATATGGATGAATAATCATGCAAACATGTCCATATGTGTATGCATATGGAAAGGAAGAAAAATGCATTATTTGATTTAAGCGTAGTATTTATTTCATACAATTCAACGCTTTGGGATATTTTTACTTCATTTATCGTTCGATTTGTATGCTTTGACTTCTGCTGTTATTATATGTGCGTACTCTGGGATTACAAGCAAGTTGCAATACAGAAATATATGTATGCAATGCAGACAGGTCTACATGGAATTAATCGTACTTACTTCGTACTACAACACTTGTTAAACATGCTAGTAGAGGAACTCCACATTGAGAAGTAATTTCACCACTATTGTGGCTACCAGTCGTCGGCAATGAAGAGGGTTGCATAATTTTACACTTTTACTAAACTATATTATTGCACGAGAGTCCTCGGATAAGCCACAGTATATCGTTGAGGATTAAGCCGCTCCAAATTAAGTTAAGCGCAAAGAGCAGATTGTATGGGCATTGAAGGACCTATATGGGCATTGTTTTACCTAGGTTCTAAATTGCTAATACGCTTTCTCTTCCCTTCGAAAATAGTACAAAACTAAATTTGACACTAACGAGAACCATACCTATATTATATCAGGTGTAGTAAAAAGAAATCCATTATTTTTCCAATAGATCGCATTAGTAATCTGTACCTCGCGTTGTATAAGTGCGATCGGGTTACGCTAGACGGCGTTAAAAAGATAGGATTTCGTACTAAATAAACTTTTCAGGCAGTTTTGTGATTCCTTGACTCAGTATTGTTTGAGTACGCGTCAAAGATGGACACGAGTAAACAGAAAATACCCCATATTTTACAGTTTTTCTTCGAAAAAGGCGAAAACGCAAGCCAGACGACTGAAAATGTGAATAGTGTTTATGGTCCTGAGTGGGTGCCGTAGCTCAGTGGTTAGTGTGTTGACCTTCTGATCTGTAGGTCGTGGGTTCAATCCCCGGCCGAAGCATAACAAATTTCATATCGAAAAGATTTTTCTTTCGAACGATACTCACCTGTCAGCAAGCAATTGGCAATTCTTCTGACAGTAACAATTTGCCATGGAAAAGCTTCTAAAAGAACTCTGCGACAAAGCTCAAAAAAAGTGATGTCACAAGAGTTCTGCCGTTCGGAACCGGCTAAAATAAATAGGTCCTTTCTAATATTGTCCAAAATTTAACACGCACAACAGTAATGGAAAAGAAGCTCGGCCAACAAGCCCTTCGGTCCTGATACTCTAACAGCCAATCACGTGCAATTTTGGTTTCGTCGATTCCGTTCCCGTAATTTTGATGTCAAAGATGCACCACGCTCTGGAAGGCCATTTGTCGAAAATATCGATAAAATAATGGAAATCGTCGAGTCTGACCGTCATGTAAGCACTGTTTCTATTACCCAGAAGCTAAATATTGCACAAAAAACCGTTTGAAATCATTTAAATAAGGCTGGATATACAAAAAGAAGCTCGATGTATGGGTGCCACACGAGTTAACGCAAAAAAATCTCATGGACCAAATTTCCATCTGCGGATCGCTGCTGAAACGCAACAAAATCGATTCATTTCTGAAGCGGATAGTTACTGATGATGAAAAGTGAGTCACTTCCGTCAACGTCAAGCTAAAACGGTTGTGGTCGAATCGCGGAGAGCCGGCGCAAACGGTGGCCAACCCAGGATTGACGGCCAGGAAGGTTTTGCTATGTGTTTGGTGGAATTGGTAGGGAATCATCTACTATGAGCTGCTCCTCTACGGCCAAACTCTTAATTCGGACCTGTACTGTCAACAATTGGACCGTCTGAAGGAAGCAATCGCTCAGATGCGCTCAGCTTTGACCAATAGGAGAGGTATTGTGTTCCATCATGACAACGCCAGGCCACACACATCGATAGCGACTCGCCAGAAGCTCCGGGAGCGTGGTTGGAAGGTTCTTATGCATCCATCTTATAGTCCGGACCTGGCATCAAGTGCTCACTACCTGTCTGTCTATGGCGAATGATTTTGCTGGTGAAAAATTCGCCTCAAGAGAAACTTGTGAAAATCGATTGTCCCAGTTTTTTGCCAAGAGAGACGAGGGGTTCTATGAGAGTGGCAATATCACCTAAATCAGATCATTCTAACTATGCTAAATAAAATGTTCAATTTAATGCAAGAATAATGGATTTCTTTTTACTAGACCTTATATGTGTAATAACGTCTTCAACACAAATAAGGAAAGGATAATGAATGAGATTTTTAATTCACAAATAATACAATACTAAATATCTACTCCGATTAAAATGTTCACTACTCCAATGCACGGCAATCAATTATATTGATTAATTATAACTCTCTCTCTATCTCTCTCTCTCTCTCTCTCTCTTTTTATCTCTCTGTTACGTCAATACACCCATTAAGCTGTAATTTCATTAAGATTTTTAAGTGTCATGCTTTAAGAAATGATCTCTTAATAAATTTATAAAAAGATTTCGAACGCAATAATCAATAATCTGCACTACGAGTATGTGCAAATGTGTGTATTGTACGTTGAAATAAAAATAAACAATTATGTAAAAGTTTTTCAATAATCAAATTAGCGTGAGCACATAAAACGCTCAACTCGATGAAATTAATTAGCTAATTAATATGGTATACATTTATGTAAATATATATGTACATATGTATATGCTTTGTATATGCATACCATTTTAATTAGCTTCCTATAATCACATTGGCTTTTCATTGGCAATACATCTATCTGTATTAAAAGCGTTGGAATCAATAACATGATTTAAATATTTTTTAAAAAGTAATACAAACATAAGTAGATACTCGTATGTATTTACATCACTTAAAAGATTAAAGTGCTGATTAACAGAATAAACATTTTTTTTTTTTGTAATATGCATATAGCTATATACAGTAATATACATTTAGTGTGTATATATACTAGAGCGGGTCACACTGTTCGGACGAAAAAAGGTAAATAAAGATAGGTCAGGCCTGGAATAAATGCTGATGCAAAAACAATTTCCAGCATCCTTTCGTCTATGGAAAACTCTATTGCCACTGCCGTGAAGTCCCTGGAGTGGAAAGTTAGTGGAAAGTAGTTGAGTAGGTCAGCTTATTGTTTGCATGTTCAAGTCCACAGACTTGGATACCTACGCACCAAGGTTCTTCAATCTCTTTTTTTGGCAAAGATCCTGCACGCGATAACCGACGATCCCCTAGTGTGGTGCCTGTCATATTGTCTTGATCCTTCGGTGAAAACGGTCTACTTTATTTCATATTATTCTGACGTAAATTCAACAATACGTCAATATAATTATACAATAAATTTATATGAAAATACCATACAATGAGATTGCCTTTAACATTTTATTAAATCTTATTCTAATTAAATCATTTAGTATTGTAAATCATAAGGCAAATTATATTATTAGATCACACAAACTACTTACATACTGTTATTTCTATTCACTTACAACTAATGATGTCCATTTCTAAAGATTTGAATGTACAGATATATACGAGAATTGTGCAGAGCATCAATTAGTTTGGATCATAAAATTTTAAAGATTTCCTTCTGTTGGTTTTTCATTTGTGATTGTGGAGTGAGCAGAAGCAACTTCAACCTTGGTTAAGTGTTCTAACTAAAGATGAATTGTGAAATAAACACTAGAAGGAACGACAGCTGCTCAAGATAAATATGAATGTAATATTGTTCTTGTCGTTGACTTGTTTATTATAGTACTACATAGTAAGTCTTTGAATAGAATGAATAATGTGTATTGTGCGAGGAGAGAGAAAGCTAATTAAAATTTTTAACTAAATAATTAAGAAGAAACTAATTAAAATGCTCATCTTTACATCAGCATGAGATAGCTTTGTATATAATCATCATCATTATTACCATGTTGTAATTATGTTGCCATATTTTTCATATGCTTCTTCTACTATTTCTTCTTCTATTGCGTACAGGTAATAATCAACATAAACAACATATAACTATAATATATTTATAAGACAAATGCTTGGTGTGTTGTTTTATGACACATGCAATTTAATGTGAAGCATGATAAAATGGCTTTAATGTGATGATGTGGCTTTACTTCCGTTGATGCCAATAATTGAACCGCAAACATTAAGTTATATGTATATAGGGTGAATTAAAAAATCGAATCTTTTACCATTATTTACCCAAAAATTTAAGCTTCATTCGAACAACTTGATCATATGAATATAAAGCCACATTTCTGTTATTACTATAACCATACCATACCAGTTTTAATCCATATCATACAATTGATTAAAATTATTACATAACAGTATGAATTCTATAAATACTCTTACACTATAAATTATTATTTTCATCCATCCATCCATAATCCTAGGGTTCCAGGCTGGAACATAGGGTCACAACGAATTTCTACCATTCGGGTCTATTTTGTGCGAGTCTCTTCACTTCATTCCAGCTAAGGCGCGTGGCACGGGTTTCCAACTCCTGGGGGTTCCAGTCAATCGCAGTCCTTGTTAGGTAGGCGCTCTCCATGCGCAGTACGTGGCCGATCCAGCTCCATTTTATTTTTCGGATCTCCAATTGAACTGATTTTTACTGGGTTCTGGCCCATAAGACAGCGTTTGATATAGTATGATATTTGGCCAATATATTTTTTGAATTTTTCGTGGCGCATTCCACGTTCCGCATCCATATAATAAAGATGGTTTGACAATTGAATTGAATATTATAAATTTTGTGCGCTATGATATGTGCGATGCGTTCCAAATTGTTTGCAGCCGAATGCCGCCGTTGCCTTTTTTATTCAGCTTTTGATTTCTTCGCTAGAACCGCCGGTCACCGAGATAACGCTGCCCAGATAGCAGAAAGATTGTACCTCCTCCAGTACAATGCAGTCAATTGCAAGTTTGTGATGGATTTGTCTGTTTATACTAATAGTTTTGGTCTTCGGGGTATTAAGCGCCAGTCCGGCTTTCGCGGCTGCTTTTTGTACTGCTTGGATTTTCGCTGCCATGTCAAGGTAGATATGTGACAGCAGGCAAATGTCGTCTGCGTAGTCGAGGCCCGTCAGATGGTCTTGCAGTCCCCAAGCAATATTGCTTCCAGGAGTCGTGGTAGTTTCCATGATGACGTCCATCACGATTATGAAGAGCAGAGGTGAAAGAACACAGCCTTGTCGCACACCTGCTAACACTTTAATTCTGTCACCGAGAAGTTGTTCATGCATTATCCGACAGCCTATATCTGTATAGAATGCCACCACGAGTTTAATTAGTTTTGATGGGACCCCTTCGCATTCAAGAGCGCTACGAATAGCGCCATGGTGTATCGTGTCAAACGATTTTTGCAAGTCGATAAAGACAAAATAGAGTGGAGTCCTCCACTCAACTGACTGCTCAACTATAACTCGAAGACTGTTGATGTGATCGATGCATGAGCGGTTTGCTCTGAAACCTGCCTGCTCCTGTTTGAGTTCTGGTTGCAGTACAGTAGAAAATATTTGGTTTATGATTTGCGCGACTATTTTGTTGATCAGACTGAGCAAGGTTATGCCCCTCTAATTCTTGCATTCTGTGAGGTTGCCCTTCTTTGGGATTTTAACAATAACGCCTTCCTTCAGCTCGTCAGGGAGGTACCTACTAAGGGGTATATTATGCTTTCGCTGGTTTCGAGGTCTGCTTTTAGCAGCTCTGGCGAGATATTGTCTAGTCCCGGAGCTTTGTTGTTTTTAAGGGACTTTATGGCCGCCACGATCTCAGATATGTTTGAACAATCCTTTGGGATATCGACCCTTTCCCCGTGTGCTGTGCATTGATATATTTTTCCAACATCCTTCGTATCCACGTATTATTTTACAACATTAATAACATTTTAAAATCCATACTAATTAATACCCGATTAATTTTAAAAATGTTTTAGAAATTGTTCAAATAAATTATTTATTTTTTTTCAATACAAAATATTATTTCTGATATTTTATCACGTTTAGATTAATATAATACCCCAACGACGATATATATGATATGTATGTACGCGAATTCAATAAATACCAACAAAACATCCAAGGAATAAAATGTGCTCTTCTATTGTTGTTGTTGCTGTTACATACTTATTTGTACACCAATATAACCTCATAATTTTTCTCTGAACACGCGTAGTTACCATGAAAAGGATACCTTGAACTAAACAATAAAAAAAAAAAAGAATTTCAGATCTCGAACATGTACCAGATTTGGTGTGTGCTGGTCCTACCTACCCCCATTCTCAATTTGTCGATTTGTTCCCTTTATTGCTGAATTATTTGTACTCATATGCTATGTACTGTACATAGTGCAATGGTGTTTTTATTTCGTTTTTATTTTTAGTTTTTGTATCCATTTATAACTACATATAATATTGTTCATTCTATTTTAATGGTCTCACATTTAGTACGGTGCATATTATGTAGGTGTATATATATACATATATACGAGTTTCATATCTAGTATTGTAGCCTTACACACACACATGTGCAATAAAGTCTCCCTTATATTTCATTGAGACCACCTGGCAACGTTGCGTCGCATTCGGACTACGCTTTTTTTATTACCCCCTCATTCTGCGCCTGGAATATACTAGTAGCGGTCGGTCATACAATTCGTCGTCTTGTACATTTTCAGGTATTTTTATATTCATTTTATATGGAATCCCCTTTAATTGGTGTAAAGTAGAAGGTAAGTAAATAAATTAAAGAGAAATATTGCGAAAGAAAAGCTTATGGTAACTTAAAGTAAGAGAACACCCCTGATGTCAAGTTGAAAAATATGGTGCACCCTAATGTAGGATAGAGTAGATAAATTTATCCAATCGCCATACTTCCTCCTCTTCCTTCTTCATATGTCTGATTTATGATCGTTCGTTTTATGAAATATACTAACTTCCTTGTGCGCGGGTATGAGTTTCTACGAGGTCGGTCCCAGAATTAACCGACCTAGCAAAGAACACACTACAAATTTGGGAAAATTTTTCTTTATTTCTCAACATAATCTCCTTTTAGCTCTATATACTTTTTCCAGCGATATACTATAGCTTCGATATCCTGTTTATAGTATGAATTGTGTAGCTCATTAAAATAGCCATATACCGTAGACTCCACCTCTTCATTGTTTGCAAATCTTCTACCACCTAGACATTTTTTCAAACTTTGAAATAGAAAATAACCCGAAGAAGCTAAATCTAGCGAATAAGGTGGGTGCTGAAGCAATTCGAGCTTTAACTCATTGATTTTCGTCATCGCAATAGCGGATGTGTGAATTGGTGCATTGTGTTGATGAAACAACACTTTCTTTTTCACCAAATGCGGTCTTTTTTCTTTAATTTCATCACATAAATGCTGCAACAAATTAGCACAATAATACCTTTTTGAAGATAATCAATAAAAATTACCCACGTCTTCTTTTGACACGATTCTCCCCTTTCAGTCCACTGTTTCGACTGCTCCTTTGTCTCAGGTGTGAAGTGGTGGACCCATGTCTCATCCATGGTTACGAATCAAAGCAAAAACTCGGCTTCATTACTGTGAAACATCGCCAAACACTCTATAGAAACTTCTTCAGGCAGTTGTTTTTGTTCTATTGTGAGGCAAACGCGGCCCCCATCTTGCACACACCATTTTCATATCCAAATTTTCGGTCAATATACGATGTACATATAGCACTTTTTAAAATCCCTGTAATTTTACCTAGCTCACGCACCTTCAGCAGACTCCCCAGAGAAGAATCTAGTTCGGCTTTAATATTCGTTGGACTGAGACCTTTGAAATGAAAATATTGAATTACATAACGGTGACCAATTTTTTCCATGTTTACAAATTCACTGAGGTCGTTAACTTTCGATGGCTCCAAAAAAATACTAAACAACGTGGCGCCTTGAATCTTAAAACATATGTTTTATAAGATTGCCACTTTTCATCAAAGTAATTTTTTTCAAACTACTGCAGCCATCTATATGTCAGGTCGGGTAGTTCTGGGACCGCTCTCGTATATTTAAATTAATATAGGTATCTACGTAAAAAAAAGAAACAAGGTTAACAAGAAAGAATATTATTTGATTTTATTTATCATTATTTACCATGGACTGAAACAATTACTTGTAAAACATACCATAGCAACCACATTGATATCGTACCTTATATAAGTGGCTAGTACGTCAACACGCAAACCTTCTGGAAAGGCACACGGACGCAAGGGTTAAAGGAAAGGTAGAATGTAGATTTTATTTGGAAGCAATAGATCTGCAACTTATTTTCCATTTACCTGATAATTTAGCTGTATTTTAAGTCAAAATCAGATCATCAAATTCTAACAATATAAGATTCTCTTCGTTAAGCGGCCACTATGGTTTAAGCACTAATCGAAAGGGATTTTTCTTTTTAAAATTTTCTTCTCTTTCTCTCTTTGCTATTATTTAGTTCCCATTTCTTCGCATTCAAATATTTATTGAAAAACTCAAAGGTACATAATTAAAACTCGAATTAAAACAGAATTCTTTATAGAAATACACTCAATAAATGTTATAGATAATAGACCACTAAATAATATCTAAAATTGAACAATCGAAAAATAATCAATTACAAAATACTAAAGTGGTAAAATACTAAAGTGTAATATTATTATGCATTCTATGTTGTTCATTGTTAGTTCAAGAATATTTAATTAAATTTTATATTCACAATTGATGATTGTCATTTTGGTTATTATCATTATCATCACATTGTCATCCAGAGCTCTTGCGTCACAACCTACCTAAAACCCAATTTCAGTAGCATATGTTATTTATGGATTAAATGGATATATGAAAATTTGTCACGATCACATAATTTCTATATAATACATAATTTTCAAATAATTTGCTCTCCATTAGAAAAGTGAAATGCGAAACACTTTTGATAAATTATACCATTTTTATGCAACCATTATATACAGATGGCACACAAAAGAGCATCATGTACGAATTAAATAAGTAATAATAATTTAAGCAAAATAAAAAAATTGTGTTTTCTCTAGTGCAACATTCATTGTATGATACATTTAATACTAACATGTACTTGAATTCTTGACACAACTTTCTTCAATACGATATTGCGTATTAATAAGGAGAATAATTGAAAGAATTTTCTCATATTTCTAATTTGCATTTCAGATGCACTTTGTGAAATTGGAAATTTTTCTCTCAATGGGTACCTATGCTTTTAATCCCATTATCATAGATAGAAGCATACTTACATATATCAAATTGTATATGCACTTATATAATTCATAAATTTTACATTATAATATGAAAATACATGATTCTAAAATATAAATAAATATGGTCGACATGTTGACCCATATTAGCAAGTATTCAATTTTGCTAGTAATTTATTGAAACTTATTTCAATTGCACGTACCACATGCACACATACTTCAGTATGTTGAACAGTACAGTCATTGTGACAATAATTTTGTATTACAAATAATGCTTATGCTTATACCTAGAATATATATTTATTAAATTGCAAATATGTAATACGTTGTATTAAAATTTAAATTTTCTATGGCACGTACACAATAGGCTTCTGCAATAAGCAGGTATATTGAATATACATTTTATTATTAAGTTTATTAAGTTAAGACCGCAAACCTCAGAAGAAATCCTTCTCCCCCACATGGGAAAACGAAAAAATGCCTCCGTCGTGAACAAAAGTGAAGTTCTCTAAGAAGGGTGACTTGCGCGACTGTGGTAACTTTCGAGGAATAAGCCTTCTAAACACCATCTACCAAATAATAGCCATGATCTTTCAATCCAGACTTTAATATGTCGAATGTTTCCTAAGAGACGAACAAGCTGGATTTCGTCCACACCGAAGTTGTGGTGATCAAGTCAACACTATTCGAATCATAGTAGAACAATCAGTAGAATGGTGTTCTCCGCTATACATGCCGTTCGTCGACTTTAAGAAGGCCTTCGACACAATCAAACGAGACGCAATATGGCTTGCATTAAGTAGAAAAGGAGTCCCCGCCAAGTTAATACGCCTCATCAGAGCCCTTTACGAAAATTCCGAACTGGCTGTGCTTCATAACGGTAACCTCAGCAGCCCATTCTCAACCAATGTGGTTGTAAGGTTGCCCCCTGTCGCCACTTCTCTTAGCCATTACTCTGGACGACGTCATGAGCCAACTCACTTAACACAAGAGAGACATGTTATGGAATTTTAGCAGACATCTGGAGGACTTGGACTTCGCCGGTGACATCTGCCTGCTCTCACATAAACTTATCGACATGCAAGCGAAGGCGGATATCTTAATCGCGCTGGCATGTATTGTCGGACTGGAGGTCAACATCGCAAAGACCCAGGCCATGAGAGTCAACCACAAAAACGCAGGCCATGTAATGATTGACGGATGCACGGTGGAATTTGTTGAAAGCTTCTGTTACCTCGGCTGCATTATTACTGCAGATGGCGGAGCTAAGGAAGATGTCAACTGCAGATTAAATAAAGCAAGGGCGGCATTCGGGCGACTGCATGCAGTGTGGGTGAGCTCGCGAATCTCCAAGCGCACAAAACTGCGAATATTCAGCTGATGTGTTTGTGTGCTCATGGCTGGTCTCTAACACCATCACACAAAAGCTACAAACCTTCGCCAATAGATGCTTCCGTATCATCTGTAGAATATTCTGGCCGCACACCATCAGCAACGACGCGCTGTGGAGACTAACGAATGAAGAACCTGTCCTGTGGCAAATCAAAAAGAGAAAGTGGCGATGGATAGGTCATACGCTAAGAAAACCGTCAGATAGTATTACAAGAATGGCTCTAGACTGGAACCCGCCATAGAGCAAAGGTCGCCAAAAATACTTGGAGTAGGTCGATATTGCGCCAGCTAGCTGATGTCAACACAACATGGGACAGCGCAAAAATAACAGTACAGAACGGAGTACGATGGAAGAGTCTTGTTGAACAAGGAAAAAAAAAAGTTAAGATAAATGTTTCAAAACTTCATTCTCATTCATTCATTCATTCTCTCTCTGTCTCTCCCTCTCTCTCTCACTCTCCCTTTATTATCAAAAAGATTTTTCTTTCGAATGCTAACCACCAGTCGCAAAACAATTCTTCCGGCAGTAACAATTTGTCATGGAAAAGCTTCTAAAAGAACTCTGTGAAAGAAAAAAGTGATGTCAGAAAGGTTCTGCCGTTCGGAATCGGCTAAAAAAGTAAGTCCCTTCTAAAACTGTCCCGAAGCTATGTGCGTATGTGAACGGAGAAGAAGTGCGACAATTAAAACACACACAAAAATAGGAAATATATACTCGAAAGGTATTTTTTCAAACGCTTCCATTCGAAAAAATACATTTTTTAAATAACGAAATATTTACATACGTTCACCATGTACTCGTATATGTATGTATATGATAGTTCGTGCGTTCAGTTCAGATAATCAAGACCAGTTGTGTTTTTCGCTTCAGAAACGATATAAATGTAACGTAAACCAGAAAGTTGGTGAAAATAAATCACCATGGCTATTACATGAAGAGTGCTTTGTATATGTATACATACGTATGTATGTGGAAAGTTAGGAACAATGTCCTCTCTAAGTGTAATTTTAAATAGAGACTAAATTCTATAAATGTTTATTCTGTTTAATTGTTGCAATACTTGTTCACTGCTTTGGAAGAAGCAGAATCACTAGAAATTACGCTATAAAATATTGTACTTTAAACTACTATGAGTTACAATATATGAGGTATCGGTCAATCATACCCCGGGCACCATTAGAAGAGAGGCAACTAATGGTCAAACTAGAAGATTTCTTAAAAAATGTCTATTGTTATTTTAATCAATATTTGGGAAATATATTTTAAATTAATAGCATAGCAAAATATGCCAAAAATTTTATGACTTTTGTTCCTCTATGAGTTCTATTGTTTATCAATTGTCATCATGTTTCAACCCCTTATGAGAACCAATGCATGTGTTTCATGCTAAAGCCGTGCATCGTTAATGGTCTAAAATTACATATCATTACAATTTCTATGTAGTTGTTTGCAATTGCATGAGTAGAAATAAGCTTTTATGAATAGATATTCACTGTTTATTTTCCATTCGTAGTTGATTATATTTTAACTGAAATCAGAAACATAATTATAATTTAAGGTGGGTCATAAAAAAAGTTTCAACTATCCAAACCCCTAATTGATAGTTAATCTTGAGAACATCTAGGCACCGTAAAATTTGTTTTTTGGGCAGCTAAAAAACAGCCAAAATGCTCTTTTTATCACTCTTACTTTTTTTTTTTGTACGAATAGCAACCCAATCTAATGTGCATACATGTTTACATACATGTGCAAAAAAACGCTTATTCATGTGCATATGCATTTTCAAGTAACTTTCAAACAAATAATTATAGATAATTCGAAGCGATACTTACATTAATTATTTTTAATAATAGGTTATAAATAATAAGTTATAAAGTTTAACACTAAAAATGAAAATTTAAATTGAAATTGTTTCTTATGAATTATTCGTAACAATTTTGAAAACTTGAAATTTAGAAATACCTAAGACACATTTTCAGATTTAATGTGATGCAGAATGGTGGGAGATTTTTTTGTTTTTTACAAAATGTGCTGGCTTTCTTTGTACATGTCCCACAGTCAACTGGAAGACTCGGAAACTTTTTACGGAATTACAATGAAATTTTTCTCATATTTCTCATATCTCACACTTTTCTTATATTTGAGATTCATAGGATTGCAGCTGTTGTGTAGTCCTACCTACTTTGATGAGTGATATATCATTTCAAAGCTTAGAAATTTAATTTCCAATTGATATGATAAAATAATATTAAAATTGACTCATTTTGAAAAAATTGCAAATTTATTTTTAATTAATTTCAATAATCGGTTACTACCGGCCTCTAAGGAATGAGTGGTATGATCAGAAGTGTCACGACGTTATTGCACAGAAAGATGCTGCCTACAGAAAAACCCTGCATGCAGGTGCTACCAGAACTATTAGGGAGCAGTGCAGACAGATGAGATGTGCGGAAAGACGCCTTTTTTCATGCGCAAGAAGAGATATCAGGTAGATGCAAGTGGTAGGAGATAGAGGTTAGTAGAGACTGGAAAGAGACTCTAAAATTTTTTGAGAATATCAAGCATCCGAGTGGCGGTTTAAATCCCGGATCCCCTTCTTGAAGTCACAAAAATAGAAATCTGTTTACTGATGTCCAGAGTGTACTGAGTTTATGGAGCGAACACTTCTCCACGTTATTGAATAGTGACGCTTCGAACAATTCCGCCAGTGGAGAGGTCTCCCCAACTCCCCAATCACGGATGATGGTATAGATGTTCCACCAGCCCACCATGACGAGGTTAGAGAGGCCATTTTTAGGCTGAAAAACAACAAAGCTACAGCTGCTGATAACCTGCCTATCGAGTTATTTAAGACCAGCTCATAAGCAGAATATGGTCGAATGAAAGCATGCCTAATGATTGGAGGCTCAGTATTCTGTATACGTACATAATAAAGGACACCCCACAATTTGCGCCAAGTCTTATTACCATCGCATACAAGGTTCTAACGAGCGTACTGCTTAGGATAGGATTTATTAGAGATTTTAAAGGTTTTAGGAGGAACAAACCTCTCAAAGTAGCTGGAAATAATGACCGAAAAGAAAGAAAGCTTCTTACCAACTATATCAAGCAGCCAACAATCATTCCAACTAGTTGCGATAAACTCATAGTCAATGCAGTTGTAGTTAGTATTCATATGAATTCATATAATAGAAAAAAAAGAATGAATTACTATCATTTGAAAGATGTCGTCAACAGATTTGCGTGAAAAATAGTAATCTTTCAAATGACACTAACACCTTTATAAATCAGATTGTACATCTACAAATATTGCATGTTGAATTGCAATTATTCGAGATATTATGAGAGAGAGGCAAAGAGCAAACATGTTAAAAGAAACATGGTCAGTACAAATATAATTATCATCAAACAGATCAGATTGTGCATATTGTACAATCTAGTATACATATTCATGTTCTCATCACATGAACATTTATATTTATATGAGAAACAAAAGTAGAATCATTTATACTTATTAGTCTTCAAGAGCGCAAAGCTACGTATACAATTTATTGCAACCGATGAGCAGATATTCATTTTTTTATGAGAACTGATGATTAGTTTTGAACAAATACTACGAAAGTAGAGAGTGATCATCATGAAATGCAATACAAATCTTTAGACAATTTTCTAAATTTCCGGTTAAGCGACAGGTGTACACAACAATACACGCAGCAGTACACAGGGGGCGAGGCAATTTTATTATCGAAAAAAATGTTCTTTCTTTAACCACTAAAATAATTTTAGTATGTTCTTCTTTTTCAGCATTTTTGTAATTCTTTTGGTTTTTTATTAGATTAATTTTTGTTAAATTAAAATTTCTTCTCTGTGCATTGTAGTGGCAAATGAATTTAGTTGTTACATGTAAATGCTGTTAACATCTATTTGTTCGAGATACTAACCAACCACAATTACGCAATGCATATAAACCAGAGTGACGCAATGCATTTTGGACGATAGCAAGTAAATATTTATCGAGAACTTGAACTTTGGTGTTGTGAGCGCATGTGGAACGATTAAAGTGTCACATTCCAAAATGTATTGCAGAATATTTAAGTTCAAAGCACATGCATTAACTTAATTGAATGAATCGAGAACAAAATATAAGATGGGAAGCACATAGAGTAGATTTTTAAATTCAACATCACACAGACATAATGGACTCATATAATCTTGACACTAACTTCAGACCATTAGGTCTATAGGAATTTTTTCCCATATACATTACATATCCATTTATCTGATAGCTTTAATTTCTTTAATATAGTATATCTTATATTTTCCATAAGTACATATGTAATGTATGTATATATGTATGTACATATGTACATGTGTATTAAGAACATCCATTTGTACTTGTAATTTGAATAATCTTGGTGTAGAATATTTGTTGTTAGGCCTACTGTAATCAACATTTACGTATTCCTACAACAACATATAATCAACATTATTATCATTATCCTCTACATCGCTTGTCATCATCATTAACATTGCCATTACAATTATGAACGGCTTCCATTGCATTTATGAGACTATGTACGAATTATGTACGAGTACATACAGGACGATATCCATTGAGCAAGTCGTATCAAAAATTTGCATGCGCATCTCATGGATGACGTATAATTTCATTCACACACAATTTACGCATCTTTGCGTTTTCTGCCAGTAAGCATAAACGGCACGGGAGCGTAAATTTTCATTTTGTTAAATACATTTTGTAATATTTTATGTTATATACACACGCTCGTTCGTTGATTTCGAGTGCCATTCATAAATATACGCGTACTTGTGTATGTATATGCATTAGGGAGTTTCGGAATTAATTTTTTTTTACAAGCATCGAGTTTGAGTTGATAGTTCAAAACAAAACGTAACATACGTTCTTCTGAAGGTGAATAGTATCACAGAAAAATTTAGTCTACTAGCATTGCATTCTACTCTCATATCTGCAGATTTAAAGCAACCATCCTCATTATATACATCTTGCTTAGAGCCAATTTTCGGAGAATGATAATTTGTTTTTAAAACCACAAAAAATGTGTGCTAATTTATTCAAGGTTTTTCTTTTTTTTTTTTTTTTTCATTAAAAGGAATTCCCGATTACAGTGTGAAAATGTGGTTAAGGCAAAATTGCATATAGAATGGGACACAGAGTTATACATAGTAACAAAATATAATCTATACTAACGCTGGCAATTAATTAGTAACACATTTCTATTAAAAGAAGCAAAGAAACGAATTTGTGGTAAAAAGCATCAGTTACAACAAATTGTGGGTACATTAACGTTGATCAGGACAACCTGCTAGTTCTATACGATACAAATATATACTTATGCAGAAGGTGTTTATCAAGAACTTGTTGATTTGAAATTGGGGCAAATATTTCGATAAATATGGTTCAGTATATTTGTATAATTTATGGCAAATACGAGTAACAGTGGCTATATCCATAGAAAATAGTACAGATATGACAAAACACATCGTCTTCATTATATAATTTTCTCAATACTTCAGCAATGTTTTCAAATAATTAAATCGATTAATCAAAATAAGGCAATACAGAAAAAAACTTTTCTCTCTATAAAAATATTCGAATGGAACACCGACTATATTTTACCAAATAAATGCATATAAAAATGCTACTTTAATGCTGACACTGAAATGAAATTCTAAAAATGCTTAAACAAAACAAAAAGCACCCTTTGCTTGTGTGTATACGAGCATGTACATATTATATATGAAGAGCGTTTTGTTGTTGGTTGAAATCCCACAAAACGAACAAATGTACGGTAAGTATATTATCTGTTTTGTGATTTCATTTTAAGAATAATTGCATTTTTTTTCTTTTTTGCTTTCGGAGGAATGAAATGTTTAGTAATTTCACATTTTTTTTTTGCCTAGAAAATCCACAAAATTACTTAACCGGTGGGTGCCATAGCTCAGTGGCTAGTGCGTTGGAATTCTGATTTGTAGGAATGCTACCCACCTGTCGACAAGGAATTGCCATTTCATCCGGCAGTAACAATTTGCAATGGCAAAGCTTCTAAAAGAACTCCGTGATAAAACTCATAAAAAGTTCTGCAGTTCGGAACCGACTAAAATATGTAGGTCCCTTTTAAAACTAACCCAAATTTAACACGCGCAACAGTACTGCGAGAGGAGTTCACCCAAAGAACCCTTCTGGGCCTATAAGTGCAACATATTTTTTTTTTTTTTAATTTTCTTTAGGTAACAGGTTTTTTTGCTTTGTCATTCAATATAAAAGAACACAAAAAATTTAAATGCATGTGATAAGTGTCTATGTGAGGTGACTATGCATACAATTGCAAGTGATGGTGGAAAAAAGGCATTACAGTCGGTCTGGACCAACCAATTTATACTCTAATTACGTAGAAGTATATACAAATGTAGCTTACCACGCTCATATTTTACACAATAATCGATTTTTACGGTACAATTTACAACAAAACTTAAAATTTTCATTCCTGCTATACCATTTCATTCGATTTACAAGCAATACTGCTTTTTATCCACTTCTAATAGGTAAATAGAGATAAACATCGCCGTTTAACTCTCCACACAAATCTATAACTATAGTTTCCCCGCTTAATTGCACTTCAAAAATTGCGCAATTTTTAGATTCAATTAACCGGGTAATCAACTAACCGAAACTCGGGTAATTTATTTTCTACAGTATACTGAGCTTAAAATGGATAAAATATAAGGAACAAAGGAACATGTTATATTTATAATCGTATACAATGATAATACAATGCTTTTTTGCAATTTCTTTTCGATAACAAATATTTTTAACTATTTATGCGGCAAACCAAATCCGGGTTCCATTATGTGGAGAAATTTACTTGTATTTTATATGCAATATTTTTTTTATCGATCAATATTTTTGATCGATGATTCAAATAAGCGGGTATAACAAATACCGGGTGTCAATTAAGCCGGGAACACTATCATTGTATATAAACGACAAATAAAGCATGGCTATTGAACAGATCGTGGCAGTGACTTTGCATGGGAGATATTTTATATTAAATAGAAGGCGAAACTCGCCCATTTCTGGTAATATATGTATGGTTGTTTTTGACAGAATACTGCATACATTATGGCGCTCGAAATTGAATTCCTTGACTTTGTAAATTGTTGGCTTCGGCAGAATTATTCACTCTTCCAACAACCATAGTACCACTGAAACTGCCTTATGGTGAGAATATTTAATGGTCAAACCCTCATCCAGCATATACTACATAGGTCTTGCAGACCTTTATAAATAGGAAAGGAATTTTCGAATTTTCAGATGTTTCTAGCGATGAGAAGCCAAGAGCCGATAATGAGATAAAAGACTTGGCAAACACTGTCATACCACATGGAAATAGCTTTTTGGAAGTAGCAATGATTAATGATAATGGAGTAATGAATGCATATCCCGTTGCCTGACGGGGTGTGCAGATTTAAGAAGAATACAATACGCCATCGTTGGCTTTATATTATTATTTTTTTTTTTTTTCAAATAAATAGTGTGCTTTAAAACGTATTGGACGTTGACTTTACTATATTTTTAAAATAAATTTGAAGTGAAATTTTTAATTAATTTTTTTTTTTTTTTTGTTTACATACTTGTTTACATGTTTCGAGTTAATTTTCAGTAAAATTTATCTACCATATTTCGGAGTACACAAATATTTTGATTATCTGCAGCAAAATTATCCTGTACAATTTGTTGTTGTTGTTTTTCTCTGCTTGCAAATTCAAATTTGTGGCATATGGTTGTGTTCAGTTTTCATTCTTTTGAATCAACACCTTAATACAAACGTTTTGATTTCTACAGAGTTATGTAGAGTGATTGCATGCATTTATTGATTTTTATTGTACTTATGTTATTGTTTTATTTGTTCGTTTGCTCATTTTGTACGCGTTCAATTAAAAACAAATTGCATGATTGTAAAGTTTGTTTTTCAACAATTTTGTTTTTTTTTTTTGTTTTTTAATTTCTCAGTAAATGTGATTTTGTAAAAACTGAACTGAAATAATAACAAAAATCACAATCAGCAAAAGTTAGTTGCAAACATTCTGTATGCATATGTGAATGTTAAAAATCTCCTTACAGTCGGCTGGGCCGACCAAACTATACCCTGCATATGTAGATTTATATATAAAAAGTTTACTCGAATATCCAACTTTTCTTTTATTTCCACTTTTCGAGAAACAATTTTTGCATATACTACTAATTTACACCCGAAATATGGTTGACTTTGACGAAGTAAAAGGATTTTAAGATAATTCCGAGGCTTAGTATGGGAGCTATATAAAAAGTGGGCGTGGCTTACCACTTTCTAGTAAATCCAATTAATTTTTCAATGTTAATCCACACCTTAAATCTCGTTGTCCTAGGCTAAATGGTTTATAAGCTATGGAGCTTAAAATTTTAGTTTGATTCCCTCGACTTTGTATGGGAGACCCATGAAGGAGTGGGCGTGGCACACTGATTTTCTGCCAGATTTTTGCTGACTACGATATTAATTTAAGTGTCAATTATGGTTATTCTAGACAGAAGATTGCCGAAGTTACAGCTGTTTCAATTTAAAATTTGTATGGGGGCTACGATAAACACTGGGCGTGGTGCGCCCATTTTCTGTGAGCCTAGTTGCTTGTACAATACTAATCCACACCTTAAATCTCGTTATTCTACGCTGAATAGTTTGCAAGTTATAACCGGTAACATTTTTTTAATTTCCGCAACTTTGTATGGCAGACCCAAAAAGGAGTGGGCGTGGCACACTGATTTTCTGCCATATTATTTCCGACTACCATGTTAATCTAAGTGTCAATTATGTTTATTCTAGACAGAATATTGTAGAAGTTACAGTAGTTTCAATTTAAAAGAAGTACAGACACTTTGTATGGGAGCTACGCTAGAAAGTAGGCGTGGCTCACCCACTTTTGGCGAGGTTATATAGTAGTATAATGTAAGTCTATGTGCCAAATATTGTTGTCCCAAGTCGTATATTATGTGAGTTATAGCAAGTTAAAGATTTTGAAAATTTCGAGGTTAGTCGCTTTGAATGCTTGGTGTGGGCGTGGTTATTGACCGATCATGCCCAATATCAATCCCCTCCGTACCCTTGGATCATAGATTACTTATGCCAAATTTCATCGAAATAGCTCAATATTTACTCAAGTTATCGTGCGAACCAGCCAGGTGACAGACAGACGGACGGACGGACGGACGGACGGACATCGTTAAATCGAAAATTTAATCGACGCTGATCACGAATATATATCCATGTCTATATCTCCGGAGATTCCTTCAAGTGGACACAAACATCTGACCGAAATGAATATACCATGCATATTGCATTATGCAGGGTATAAAAAGGGCATATGCATATACAATATATATGTTAAATAGTATAAATAAGTTCATGCGGTTTATTTTCATTCAAATATGCGATGTTCAAAGTATTGTCCTTCGCTAGGCACTACTTTTTCCCCATCTTTCTCGCAGCATACGAACACTGTGTCGGAAGAAGTCGATTTGTTTTGAGGCAATCCATGAATCGACCCAATTTTTGGCTTTTTCGTAAGAATGGTAACACTGTTCTTTCAGGCCGTGTGTCATCGATCGGAACAAGAGGTAATCGGAAGGAGCAATATCTGGTCTATAAGGCGGATGAGGTAGAACGTCCCATTTGAGCGTTTCTAAGTACTTTTCATGAGGCGCCGCAACATGTGACCGAGCATTATCATGTTGCAAAATAACTTTGTCGTATTTATCGGCATATTGCGGCCATTTTTCTCGCAACGCTCTGCTCAAGCGCATCAATTTTCATTGGTACAGGTCCCCTATGATCGTGATCGTCTGTCCCGATTTCAACAGCTCATTATAAAACATACTCAGCTGATCCAACCAAATACGCAACATGATCTTCTCGCCATGAATATTCGGCTTGGCCGACGATGATGAGGCATGCCCGTGGTATTTATAGATTTCCGGACGTTTTGGATTATCGTAATGGACCCACTTTTCATCGCCAGTCACAATTCAATTCGAAAAACCGTTTCAGCCGTTGGAGCAGTTGTTCAGACATAAGAAAACGGCGTTCGACGTCTCTTACCTTCAGTTCATACGGCACACATTTTCCAACCTTTCAACTGCTCCTTTTATTCGCTTTCGTCTCTGTTTTTTGTTATTTTCCTATTTTCATGCTGAGCAAAGCATTGCTTCTTTCGTTGTCATAGGAAGACCATCAATGGGAAAATAGACAAGTGAGAATTAGCCTGTTCCCGTGCTGCAGGATTTAGTCAGAGATAGTCCAAAGTCTTCCGGAAAATAGTACTAAAGATATTCTAAATATGTGTATTGGAATGACTTTGCAGTATTGCTGAAAAAATTATTCCTTTCAACTAACAGAGAAATAGCCGAGGTGAAATAAAAATTAAAATGATCAGTGAAGAGTAAATATATGCAATTAATGAAAGGTTTAAGGACGGAACTGCCGTAGGTCAGTGCTTAGTGCGTTAGCCTTATGATCTGTAGATCGTGGTTCAATCCTCGGCTGATGCATAACAAATTTAATATCGAAAAGATTTTTCTTTCGAACGATACCCACCTGTCGGCAAGCAATTGGCAATTCTTCTGACAGTAACAACTTGCCATGAAAAAGTTTCTAAAAGAATTCTGTGACAAAGCTCAGAAAAAGTGATGTCATAAGGGTTCTGCCGTTCGGAATCGGCTAAAATAAGTAGGTCCCTTCTAATACTGTCCAAAATTTAACACGCACAACAGTAATGGAAGAGAAGCTCGGTCAATGAGCCCTTCGGGGCTTTAAGTGCCACATATTTATTTTTTTTTTTTTTAAGGACGGAACTTGGAATCTTGTCAAGTACTGGTAAATATGACAATTTTAAGATTTGATTATGCCACAAAACTTCTGGGGGAGCTATGAAAATTATGCAATTTAAATTATCTATTGGAAAAGAGTAAGAAGTAAGTAGAACACAAAAAAGAGTCTGCAAATAGGTCAGAGATAACTCGATCGTCGGCAGCCAATCTACCCATTTCATTGAGGGATTTCTGCGTTCTAGAATTTGTACGTTTCATATTCACAAGGTCATAAAATGTTCTTAAATTGATTTGATTATCAATTTTGAGTTCATATATGCATATAGTAATTGCTTAAAGTATTATATTAAGCGAAATACAAAATCATTTGCCTATCATTAGTACTACTTCAGTTTGAGTATATGATTAGTTCATCTTCCTCTCTGCTTATAATTTCGTTAATTTCACATTTATTTTTATTTTTCTGTCTATTGCTGTTCTTATTTATCAAATTGTGCTTATATTCGTTTGCATTATTCCATTACGATACTAATTCAAGACAATTAAATATGTTAATACGTAAAACGTGTTTGTTATCACAAACGCTCTATTTAACGTCTTCTTTCAAATCAAACGGATAAAAGGACAAGACAAACTAAGCACAGCAAACAATAATAAAATGATTAGAAGTCACAAAACGTTTGCGACCAAATTATTGTCAACTTTTCGAATTCATTGCCTTTTTTATGTTTATTTGCAACTATTAGCACGCTTTCTTTTTGATTATCCTAAAAGCTTAAAAACGTAAAGCTTGAAATATCTTGCTTATACTTATCTGCGATAGTAAGTAATAAGTAATAACTGCTCAAGTCTATTTTATACATTTTAAATTAGAGCATTTTTAAATTTCTAAGTTCTTCTTTCGATTTGATCAAAACTGGCCGACCTAATTCTATCCTAATTTGACTTATGCAGTTATTGGTACATGTCCTTATTTTTCGCCTTAAATATTTTAGCATTATTTCGCCAAGAATTTTTGGTTTTTTATAAAAATAGATTTTGTAAATCATTACACCGATGCCAACATATGAAAATCGATGGCTTGCCAATGAAATTCCGTTTTTATTGAACCTAAGCGTGAACATGAAACTGTCACAAATGCTCAACTTTTTGTGATGTAGGTAAGCAGTTTTTCTCATCAGGTTTCTTTAAAACCGAAAATCACTATTTTCAGTTAGCCAATTAGATTAGTGTGGCAACCCTCTTAATGTGATAGCTCACTCAAAACAAAGAATTCCTATTGTGACGCCGATAGGTCAGCCTATCATTTACTCATCGAACTAGCCAAAGCATTTCCAACAAATTATTTAATAAGTTTATGGCCATTATAACCGCAAATCGATTTAAGCCGAATTTAGCATGCTTCGTTATCCATCTCCTTTCTTCGCTAGCTAGCGCTAGTTAAAAATTCCAACCGCTGACAGACTCTCTAACACTTTATCTTTCCACCGGGTCCACTGACGTCCTTCAGCGGGTTCCGTCTATAACACCTTCTGGAGCTGAAGCGTGTTTTTCCGTTCGCTCGACATGACCTAGTCAATGCAGCCGCTGGATTGTGATGCGTTTTATTATATCATGTTCCTACCTTGTTCGAAACTCGCCATTCAACGCAAATTACTTTATTTTATTGCCTTTGCTTATCATATTTGGCGTTTTTCTTTAAAAAAAAAATACTGAAAATATTACTCAGAGATTAGTACGATGGTCACCTAGTTACAATGACTCCAATTCAAATTATGACTTGAGAAACAACAGCAATTCCTGGGAAGGCCAAAATATATTCTTTTATAGGGTACTCACCCGTCGTCAGACAAGTCACAATTCTTTCGAAGGAAAAAGCAAAGACTCTGCAAAAGTTCACAAGAAGTAACGATACAAGAGAAGAGAAGAGAATCAGAAGATTTTTTTTTGGTGGAGGACCACCAATTCAAAATGAAGATGTCACCAGCAGAGAGCACGCAGAACCAGCTACATGTTGACCAGTAAGTTACCTTGCGAAAACCTCACCAAACAACCACGCTATAGTTTATCAAATAAGAAATGTATATTTATTTATTTAACCATTGCTTCAATTAATCTCATTAAATTTATTTATATTCTTTATTTGAATTTCATTAGAGATGTCACAAATGTAAAATATATTCACATAAATATAGTATTATGTGCCTTTATGCATGTATACCAATAGAAACAATAACTCATTATTTACATTCATACATAGATATAGGACTGAATAAATGAATGAATAATACTCATACGCAATGGTATTCGTATGTAAGTGTGTATCTGTTTTACTTATTTCCTTCTATGAAATTCAATTTATTTATGTATGTGTGCAAAGGGTAGAAGACACGTACTGAATCAAAAGTGTGTATAAGTGCATATAATAGCAGCATCTTCCATTTATCCAAGCGTTAAATTGTAGTACTCGTACATATAGAATATATGATATATTCAAAGCGTTCAGACATAAATTTATCTCTTGTTTGGCATATAATAACTACAAACGCCATAATAGAAATGCTAGCAATAATAATTATCACAAATCAGTCAAATATAACGATTCAAAGTTCAAGTCTCATAGTTCAAAGTCTTCTAGTATAAAGAGCAGTTAGTTGGCAGATGACTTCTATAGAATCAATAGTTCCATGAGTTATAAATATAAATAGAAAGTGCGTCGGAAGAGAGGTTGTTTGGTGTATTCTAAAGAAAAATTTTATGCAAGATCTTTGCAATTATTTTCGTTGTACGATCTGAAAGCCGATACTAACATAGTTAAGCGAGTGAAATACCTCTGCTTCGCTGACTCGGTTATGTGGAGTGAAGATAGTATCGTCGATGTATAAATACGAAGAAAGACGCACGAGTATTTTTGACAGAAAAGAAGGAGACGTAAAAAAAAGGCGAAGAAAGACGCGTAAACATGGTTGACTGCAAAAAAACGCGTCAACATAATTGACGACGAAGAAAGACGCATAAATATAGTTGACGACGATCTGAAAGCCAATACTGACATAGTTAAGCGAGTGAAATACCTCTGCTTCGCTGACTCGGTTATGTGGAGTGAAGATAGTATCGTCGATGTATAAAAACGAAGAAAGACGCACGAATATTTTTGACAGAAAAGAAGGAGACGTAAAAAAAGGCGAAGAAAGACGCGTAAACATGGTAGACTTCGAAAAAAACGCATACACATAATTGACGACGAAGAAAGACGCATAAATATAATTGACGACGATGAAAAACGCGTAAGTGTAATTTATTTTTTTATATAATTTGTGTTATGGATTGATTGAGTGGTGATAACCACATCGCCATCAATTATGTTTATGCGTCTTTCTTCGCCGTCAATTTTATTTACGCGTCTTTCTTCGAAGTCAATTATGTCTACGCGTCTTTCTTCGCCGTCAACTATGTTTACGCGTCTTTCTTCACCGTCAATTTCTTAATTTATTGCCTATTAAACCTCAAACTTTAGAATCATCACAATTCAAAGTCATAAATATTTGAATTTTTTTTTTTTTGTGTTTACCTTCTTTATAACAATATAGGCTTATTTGGTTCATGAACTGTGTGAATGACTTACAGAAAAAGCAGTTTGGAAAAATGGTAAAAATAATTGCTTTTAAATGTGTAATATAATATGCGGCGATTAATTCAACAATATTTAATATCAATTAAATTATTATACGAATTACAATACCAACATACGTACTATATTCTTATTACATAAGTACAATACAATATTCTTCAATGTAAATATTAATTTGGTTTATTCCTCTGAACAACCACAAACATTTACCACAAAAGTACTATAGTGGTTGTCCGTTGCAGTCAACAAACATCAATATTATGCAAACAGTAGGAGCGTAAAAATTATTTACGCCAATTTACATGCGAACATTGTGCAGTTGCATCATTCCTTGTATTGTTGCCTCTTCATTGTTGGTGATTTAATTTACACGATGAATTATGCATAACTGAATTTACATGCAAAAGTATGCAAAAGTATTCATGTGTGCGTGCACATTATTAAAGTACATTTAAAAATATGTACATATTCACTATACACTATTTAACGTACACTATGATACTATTACAACAACGTCTGTGGTACAGTAAATAACATTCCAAAATAATGTGAAAACAATTATAAAATGATTATATTTATTACTGATGAAGTCAGTGAATAGGATACACACACATACGGAAATAAAATTACGATGTTTTTTGTTGTTTTGGCTAAATACTTCTATTTACTGACAAAATACAATATGCACTCTTTAGTTTATAAAATGAAGATTTTTCGAAATAATTTTTTGGATTTATTTATATATTTTAGTTATTTAAGCAAAGTTTTCTAAAATTACATATATTTGATATTTTAAAAATGATTATAATTAATGACTTTTGATTTTTGGAGAGAAACATTCGACCGAATATATCAATATATATGTATTGAGCAAACTAATCAAACAAGCACGACCAGAATCTCGTGGTATTAACTTTTCGCGGAACAACGAGACAACTGAAAGGGAGGACTCTCAAAATCACTTGTCTGTGTTCTTCAGCCAGATCGGACAGAAGTTCTACGAAGATGGAATAATGGATCTACCCATTAGATGGCGATGGGTGATCGGTAACAATGCCCCTGTATTTTGAATATTTTGGTTTTGATAATTAAGGCCAAAAAATGTTTGAAATCAACATAAAATCCAACGCTTTATTAGTAACAATATTTAACAGCTATTGTCGTCAGGCACTTTAATGGACATGTGCTATCAGCTATATGCTCTCAGATATATATGTCACATATATATCGCAAAATATGAACATTTATTATTGTGCAATAGATTATATTTTTAGCAAAATATATTTTGTTGAAATAGCCATACGGTCGTTCTTTTTCTTCAAATTTTGATTTTTCAATTTCTTTGAAATTACAATTTTACGGATGTGAATAGAATAATCAATTTGCAATAAACTTTTACAACGATTGTAAATTGTATAAAATATTCAATATGTTTATGAATATAATATGCGAGGAATATGAATTTTTATTTTTTTATTTTTTTATTTTTATAGAGTTTATACTATATGCCTTTTTTTTAAATAACATAAATAATAAATAAATACTATTTCCGTAAATATATAAAATATTGAGAATATAGTTATTGAATTTATATTTATTCAAGTATATTGTTAATTGTTGGTGTATCAGATGGTATAATAATAATGTATGATATACACCATCAGTTTTTTGATTTTGTAGACTAATCTTTTGATGTTTCCTACCACAAATTTATATATAAGGTATAGTAGAAAGTAATCCATTCAATCCAGGTCAATTATGCACCGTTTTGTTCAATAACTTGTTGCAATTTTGAAGGTAATTTCATAATGCCACTCTTATAGACACCCTCGTCCCTATTTGTTAAAAAACTAGGACAGTCGATTTTCACAAGCTTCTCTTGAGGCGAATTTTTTACCAGCAAAATCATTTGCCATAGACAGGAACATGTAGTAATCACTTGATACCAGGTCCGGACTATAAGATGGATGCATAAGAACCTCCCAACTAAGCTCCCGGAGCTTCTGACAAGTCACTATCGATGTGTGTGGCCTGGCGTTGTCCTGATGGAACACAATTCCACTCCTATTGAACAAAGCTGGCCGCTTCTGGGCTATTGCTTCCTTCAGACGGTTCAATTGTTGACAGTACAGGTCCAAATTAAGAGTTTGGCCGTACGGGAGCAGCAGTGATACACTTTTCATCATCAGCAACCATTCGCTTCATAAATGGATCGATTTTGTTGCGATTCGCAGATGGAAATTCGGTCCATGAGGGTTTTTTTTTTTGCGTTAACTCATGTGGCACCCATACATCGAGCTTCTTTTGTATCCAGCCTTATTTAAATGGTTTCAAACGGCAATGTTTAGCTCCTGGGCAATAGAAACAGTGCTTACATGACGACGGTCAGACTCGACGATTTCCATTATTTTATCGATATTTTCGACAATTGGCCTTCCAGAGCGTGGTGCATCTTTGACATCAAAATTACCGGAAAATTGCACATGAGTGGCTTTTACAGTATCACGACCATAAACACTATTCACATTTTCAGCCGTCTGGCTTGTGTTTTCGCCTTTATCGAAGAACAACTGTAAAATATGGCATATTTTCTCTTTACTTTTGTCCATCTTTGACGCGTGCTCAAACAATACTGAGCCAAGCACTTACAAAACTGCCTGAAATGTTTATTTAGTACGAAATCCTATCTTATTAACGCCATCTAGTGTAACCCGATTGCACTTATACAATGCGATATACAGATTACTAACGCCATCCATTGGAAAAATAATGGATTTCTTTAAACTACACCTGATATATCAAATTTTCTAATGCATAACTTAAAATTGCTACTCTCACTGCATTAAATTTTAAGCAACAACAATACCTGACATCGCCACTCATATACCCATACCATAGCGACTGTAAATGAATGAACTTGTTTGTAAACTCTACGAGTATAATGGACACTATGTCGCATGAGACACATATAGCAGCTTAAGTAAACATGAATTCATTACTTGTCCTTCGTAGTTGGATGTACATACTATACTTTGCCTTGTTTTTGAATATTTATGTATTTATTTTCCGGTACATATACAATAGTTAGGTACATAGTGCAAACATACATCCACCAACTACGATGGCAACGACGATTTTTGACAGAATATGAAAGTTGAATTACTAGAGCGCGTTTGTAGGGAATTATTAAAATGCAACACAAGAAACATAATATCAAAATATGTAGAATATAGAAAAATACAACATATGAATAGCAATGAGCAGTGTCTATGCTACATATATGTGCACCTACTGTATAGGGAGATAGAAAAAATAGTATGACATGATAAGCACGCTGACAAAAAAAAAGTGTAACAACACATTTTTAGAAAATATAAAATGCTCAATGTTTTATTCTGTTATAAGAACTATACATACATATGCACCAGTATATATTTACCTTTTGTAAAGGGTAATCCAATATGATATTACTGATTTACAACTGCATTTCTAATTCTAAATCAGGTTTTTCATTTGATTTTCAAAAACAAACCGCTTTATATGAGCCTAAATGCATGGAGAATATGTAGAAATGTCCAGATTGAACCAGGAAATTTAAATTTATGATCTTCTACGACTTGAAAGGAGTTCTCGATTCGGTTGGTATTACGCATGTACATATGTCTGGACCACCATAAAAGTTTATTCGATTTCAATGACTCACTCGATGAATCACCGTTCGAAGCCCTAATCTTTACTGCACATTATTTGCTATGTCATCCTGTACAGTCAAATAAGTTTCGCAAAAATTTCGAAATCAGACATTATTCTGTAGATGTAATCTCTTACTTGGTTACAATGAAGAACTTGTCTACGGTGTGAAGAACCATGTACGTTCATAGAGTTTTAGTTTGTTACGTTAAAAGGATTGCATTAATAATTTTATTTACAATGGAATAAAAACAAAAAAGAGAATTGAAATTTCAAAATTTCGTAAAATTTCAAAAACGAAAAACATAACGATGCATTATGAATTGATATTGTGTCGAATAAATGCAAACCAATTACGATTCTACATAATTCCTCAAGACTGTATAAACAATTTGATGCAATGGCTATTAGTGCATATTCATACCAAAGAATTATAAAACTAAGTCAAACAGATGGAGAAAACTCGTTTCATTTGTTACTTTCTCATATATAACAATCTCTCGATTATACCTCGATTATTTACTACTTGGAGTTCTAAAGAAGACGTTAACATCAAGTGAAAACATGAAAATTGAAACATTCTAGCACGTTGAAAGGCAATGTCGACCCCGACCTCTAACTTCTTTTTGCAGTTCGCCAAACATCTTCACTGTCATTCCCAATAAAAACATCTCCCTTATCCGTTCCCAATAAAAGCATCTCTCTTCTCCGTTCCCTATAAAAACATCTGCCTTCTTCCGCCCGCGACTTTGAAAACTTTTGGCTCCGAGTTTGATATCCGTATTGAGTGCTAAGTGCTTGGTACCACTTCTTTGCGCTTACCTGAGGTTGACGTTTTGCACCTCCTTGAGTATGATAGGTATATTGTGTGAGGACACACGACCTCTTCTGTCAACTGACGCACTAGTTGTGAGCCCTTACGATCTGTTTACGTTGTTGAGATCTCAAAACTGTAGAGCGCAATTTTTACGGCATGGCTGACAATAATACATTTAAAACACCGATTCCTGGAAAGTACTGGGAAGCACTTACTACTTTTCCCCATTTGTTCCGTGTCCGCGCTTATCAATAATATATATTATATATTCTATATCTTCCAATTACAATCACAAATACACTTTCGAGGTGGTCTATCGTCAGCCCGGAGATCATGCGTAGCATAACTCTTGCTAACAGGTGTTACTTTGGGCTACGTAAGCAATTGAGAAGTCGAGCCCTCTCTCGAAGATCGAAAATCACACTCTACAAGTCTCTCATTATTCCTGTCCTAACATATGGTGCCAAAGCTTAGACAATTTCCTGCTCAGATAAGAGAATGCTCGGAGTTTTCGAGAGAAAAGTGCCACGCAAGATCTTTGGACCACTTTGCGTTGATGGCGAGAATCGAATAAGATACAACCATAAGCTGTATGAGCTGTATGCCGACATCGACATAGTAAAGCGCATTAAAATTTAGCGGCTGCTCTGACTAGGTCATATCGCACTAATGGAAGAACACGCTCTAGCTGAGAAGGTGTTATATTCGAAACCCCCTGGTGGACGACGCAGAATAGGAAGTCCTAACCTACGGTGGAAAGATAAAATACTGGAGAAATTATCAGCGCTTGGAATTTCTAACTGGCGCGAACTAGCGAAGGAAAGAGCTGACTGGCGAAGCGTGTTAGATTCGGTCTAAATCGATTTTCGGTTGTAATGGCCACATAAGTAAGTAAGTATGTAAGTAATCGAGTAATTGTAAGTGCGTGAAATAAGGAATTGGATATGGATGTATGTTACACTGCATAGAGAACAACCAAGTACTTTTATTACTCATTGCTTTAATTCTCTGTACTATTTATGGTGTACACTTCTGTTTATGGATTGAGTAAGTTACATATACTGAAACGAGTAACTGATGTAAAGGGAAGAAATGAGTGAATCCATGCAGTGCTTTAGTGCTCACCTCAAATTTATTCCCAACTGAATATTTGTAGAGGATTGTCTAAATGCTTAAAAATATTATTGTCCATACAACTAAGGTCCACACTAAAGTACCTACATACATTATACATACATTGAAAAATGGTTTGTGTGTTAAACTAAGATGATGATGAAGTCGTGACGAAAACAAAGTATTCTCCTTACGTTTTAAGTCTCTACATTAAGACAAATTTAATAAAATTTCAATTCCATATTCACTTTTATTTACCGATTTTATATTAATATGCAAAAAAAAAACACGAAAAAAGCGACGATCAAAAAAATTATTATCTAATTCAAGATGCATACGTACGCATTATAAAAAAAAAATTATTATATGGAATTGTAAATGTTATTATGTAAAGTAAAAGAATAATGTATTCGCATCAACTGTCACATCTGCTAAAAGGTGAGGAAACATATACGATATGTATATAACCCTAAGCGGAAATAATAAAAACCTTCAGGTACTTATGACAAAAAAATGAAAGTATGAATTGAGAAAACAAAAACATTCGAATTTAGTGCTCAAAACGAAAAGCTAAATAGCAAGAAACTTTGGAAATTTTTAAATTGAAAAGGATTTAAAGATAAAAAACAAGGAAAAGTTTAACATTTTGCTATCATCTCAAACCAAAATCGAATACATCAATAATACGATTACCCCAAAAGCAATATGGAGCACTCATATTCTTTCAAGCATATCAATGTCACACTATATTCCCACAAGCAATACAACAAAAGAAACAAACGATGCAGACAAATCGATAAAAAAATATCAACGCTGCTCAACAAGACAATCACATTTGTAAGAAACTTACTTACTACCATATACTTTAGGCTTGAGAATTGCTTGTGACATTGTTGTAATAGGCTTCAAAATAATTAACCCGTTTCATTGTCAAACCTAAAAATGGGTCAGGTCAACTAGATTGTAGTGACCCAGAAATTATTGTCTTAATCTTGCATAATGCGAGGCAAGTGCATAGCATTTGTGTGACAGTTTAAAGCTCTTCCTCGCCTCTGAAGCTTCTACAGGTGCCTCAAACCAATCCTAGCAGGGTACAGATCCATAAGGTAGTGGCAAGTACAATGGTTGAAATGTATTTTTTGCTTAGGTCAAGTGGTTTATGGGAGCGCTGTTAACTGAGCACTGGTCACAGCAGTTTTGCCGTCCTGCAAAGTCGATGTAGGCGAGAAAACGCACTCCCTTCAGATTTCAGTTATCCTTGAAAATGAGATATGCTTGAAAAATATAAGTATCTACACGAATCTTTTCAGTTCAGCCGCGCAGAAATTGAGATACCAAATTTCATCTAAATTTACTTATTCACTATGTTAAGCGTCTGCAGTTAATATAAATGACAACTACTTAATGACAAAACTCCACGTCAAGATAGCATAACAATGCGATTCAGAATGAGGTATGTAGTAGAATGACACCATGTAAGAAAATGTTCACCATCCACTAATAATGTGTGTACATTATTGATGTTAGAATTCTCCTTTCATGTGCGAATATCTCTGTTGCCAAACGCCTACACTATTTATAGGCTTGGAATAATTTCACATGCAAAACATGTACAAAATTATATATGCATCTTCGGTATATTTTTATATGCACAGGTAAAGCACTTAACATTGACATTGACAGTGACAACATGGAAAGCATGATTATAATGTTGAATATATATATATAGTTAATTCTTATTGTATTATTTATATGTTTTTTGCTTCTCTCAAATTTATTTATATACCATTACTCTGTGTGCTAACTCAGGATAGAACATTAACATAAGGTTTTAATAATTTAATACGCCAGGGTATGTATTTCATTAGCTTTGTGTATTTTATCATCTATAAAATTCCTGTGCGAGAAGCTGGGAAAAACCACGAAACCTTAATTTTCCTCGCGCGTTTTGCAACATTCGAATTTTTCAACAAAATTGTGTTTCAGCTTTTAGCTCGTTGTTTTATGATTTTACCTCTTAACGGTGTTTTTATTCGTAACGTATAAAGGTATAAACCTCCTCTGTCGTTAGCCCAACTTCCTTCTGAAATTCTGAATAATCAGCTTTTGTTGCCAATTTCTTCCCGAAATGCTTGGACCTTTCTTTAGAATAGTTATAATTATCTTCGCCTTTTTAAGATCAAATTTAGACGCCCCGATGATCTTGATATTTCATGGAATACATATTTTCTGTCCTTAATTCAATGTTAGGATTTGAATGAGGATGTATGGGTTAAGGATATTTCTCTGCTATACCACAATCCCTAAGGTTTATTGAACACTCCCTAGTATTACGAGTTGCTTATAACTCCTCCTTTTGAACTGTGAAGTTGTAGTCATGGGTAATCTTCTTCATCCAAGACATTCTTCTTTCTTCTGATTATTTTACATTGAACTCCCTCCTTTTTGCCAGGTGGTTAAGGGATTTATGGCATCCTAACAGCTTCGTTAATCATATATAACTCCGATGAGAAAATGGTGGTCTCTTTGTCAGTAGGGATGTGTACAATTTGAGCATTTATAAACAATATTTTTATAATTAGAAATCAAAAATGCATTTTCAGCGCGATTTTTTCGCAAAACATTTTTAGACGTCCAAATTTCGTTTTATTTCTCTATCAACTACCAGGTGTACAAGCTTAAATCCGTTGTTTGCTCATAGATGACGTTAATGAGGATATTGAGCTATTATCGACTGTGCATCCTTTTTTTATGAGTTCGACACCTGTTTACATCAATTAGTAAACATCATCAGTGATTTCATACAACAACACACATTTTTCCTCGTATAATCATATCTAGTTTCGTGCCAGAAAAAGAGCATATCCGGGAAGGTCTACTTTTTTGCTTCAATTTGAAAAAAATCTGCTGCTGAGTCGCATCGAATGCTTGTAGAGGCCTATGGTGACAGTGCGCTATCGGAAACCAGCAACTTCTTCTCCAAGACTAAATCGCTTTGGACGTAAGACTATGCTGTGCGTTTGGTGGGTTCAGCAGTGTCTCATCTACTACGAGCTGTTGAAACCTGGTGAAACTATCAATGCTCACCGCTACCACCAACAACTAGTAAAATTGCGCAGTGCTTTGGGTGAAAAAAGGCTTGATTATGAACAAAGACATGAGAAGCTGATTTTTCTCCACGACAACGCCCCATCGCACACGTCAAAATTGGTCCAAAACTTCTTGGACACACTCAATTGAGAGGTGCTACCTCATCCCGCTTATTCACCAGACCTGGCCCCTTCTGCCCATCACCTTTTTTCGTCGATGGGTCACGCGCTCGCCGAACAGCACTTCGATTCGTATGAAAACGTCGGAAATGGTTTGACGAGTGGTTTGCCTCGAAAAATGAGGAATTCTTTTGGCATGGTAGACACAAATTGCTCGAGAGATGGAAAAAATGTATAGCTAGTGAGGGCAAATACTTTGAATAAATTAATTTTTAGCTTTCTATGAAAAAAAAAGTGTTTTTTTTTTACCGAAAGACGGCGGATTTAAGCTTGTACACCTGGTATGCTCCTTTACAACACAGATAACTACATTATTTTGGAATTGCTGACACTGTTGATCTTGAAGAAACTTAATGAACTAACATTCTTCGCCTCTTTCTTTGCATTCGTATTTCTATTATAACCTACACAATCCCAGTAACTGCTTTTTTGAGTTTCCTTCTACTTTTACACCAACAATAAAAAATGTGCTAATTTTTAATTGTAAAGGCTGTTGAAAATTGTCAATATAAAATAAATATTACGAAAATCTTAGAGAATGCAGAAAACTTGATTATTAAGTGACAGCTAAGCTTTCCCTCCGTATATTGCTTATGATGGACCCAGGTGGATCAATTAAATTATCTTCCACGAAATATGACCAAACTTTTTAAAATTTACAATAAAATCTTCGTATATTTATGCAATCATTCTTTGGAAACTATAATAGTACCATGTAAAAAAAAAATTTGAATTTTAATCGACATGTATTTGAATTGTACAAATATTAAAAACTTAGACATTCAAGACATTGCCGTAATTATTTCCTTCGAAAACAGAAAAGTGTATATATTCAATTTCAAAGTAACGATACATGAGGACGGTTGAACATATAAGACAAAAAAAAAACATTTTTTGGAACACTAAAAATGTGGTTAGATAACATAAACATGTTTTTTTTCAATCCCAGGTTGAAAAATTCAATTTTGGGTCTCTTCTGTACCATAGTGCAATTGTCAGAAATTATAAAACAAACAAAATAGTTTGCTATCATATGTACGCACACACACACACACACACATAAGAGATTGCGTGACTCTACGTAATTAACAGTTTTGCAAAAAGCAAACGGAAAAATGGCTGATATGTAATGTTGTTGTTTTTGCAGTCGATATTGATTGTTATAGTTTTTGTAATTGTTGTTATGTTAATATGTTATTTTATGTTTTGTTTTCCGTTCTAGTTATTGTTGTATGTGCAATATAGATATATATATATATATATATATATATATATATATATATATATATATATATATATATATATTCTACAGACTCGATTACCACAATTTACATTTCGACCATATTCTGAAGCAGCTGTTGTATTTTAAAGAAAATTGGTGCGATTTCTAGATTTTTGGCATTTTTGATAACCTCTGGGAGCCAAAAGCATTCCCAACGATACTACCACTTGTATTTGCGGCGTTTGTAGGTTAAAACTAACAGGTATTCTTCTGCATTTACCAATACGAAAATTATTTTGTAATTACTACAAATCAGAAAATGCAAATTGATTATTTATATAAAGTTGCAACATAGTTTTAGACATAGTTTTATTTGCACCGGGATCCTATGAGATGCTTTCGATATTTTCAAATGTGTATCATGATTCGATAACAAAGTCCATGGACTGTAATATTGGTTTCAGCAGCATTTCTGAAGTAAGAGCAGGTACCGTCAGCATGCAGGCCTTGGTGTAGCTGTTTTTTCTTTTTTTTTTTCTTTTCTAAATGCAATTTATATAGTGGATTTGACTTACTCAAGAACCCAGAATTTTCTTTGATCTCCAAATATATTACTACTTATTTACTTATGTGGCCATAACAACCGAATATCGATTTAGGCCTAATATAAGATACGTCGCCAGCCAGTTAGAAATTCCAAGCGCCGTCAGGTTCTCCAGTACTTGCTCTTTCGACCGGAAGTTAGGTCTTACTCTTCTGCGACGTCCTCCAGTGGGTTCCGAATATAACACTTTCTTAGCTCGAACGCAGTGCAGCCGCTGGATTTTAATGCGCTTTACTATGTCAATATCGGCATACCGCTCGTACAGCTCTTGGTTGTACCTTATTCGGTACTCGCCACCAACACAAATAGGTCCAAAGATCTTGCGTAGGACTTTTCTCTCGAAAACTCCAAGCATTCGCTTATCCGAGGTAGAAATTGTTCAGGCTTCAGCGCCATATGTAAGGACTGGCATGATGAAAGACTTGTAGAGTGTAGTTTTCGTTCTTCGAGAGAGGGCTCAACTTCTCAATTGCTCACTTAGCCCAAAGTAGCACCTGTTTGCAAGAATAATCCATCACAATGTCTCCAGGCTTACGTCATTACTGCTCTTAATGCTGGTTCTGATCCCGAATATATTAAGTTCAAAATAAAATTCCATAATTTTATATACGTTTAACGCATTGCACATTGATTGTTAAAGTAAATTTAAATAAATTGACAATATTTTAAGGCGTTCACCTTTCCATATGAATTGGCAAATTCTGCCTATCGTAAGTTCAATCACCTGAAAAAAACACCCTTTATTTACACAATTATCTATATATGTAAATGTAAATGTAGCATATGAACAACAAACGAATCGTATTTAAAAAAATAAATGTAATGCAAAAATCAATATGTCAAATGGCATTCACTAAGAAATTCCTTTTAATCTTATGCGAAACAAAAGTGAATATATGGTTCTATATTTTTAAGAATAAAATATGTAGATACATACCTATGTACATGTGTACACAAAAGAATTATATTATATTTCTTATGCTGTGTTAACGACACTTGCTTAACACTGCACAACACTCAATACAACATCGCGCTTAACATCGCGTACACATACGCGATTTCATTTCATTATCGTGTATGCCATTTGCCACTCTGTATTCTCTTGCTAAAATAAAACAAACAAAGCTTCTGAAAATATCATATATAAGAGTGTATATTTTATGTAACAACATTCGTCATGTTAAAATTACCTCATTTATCTCGCAATGTTCTGAACAGGAATCAAGCAAAAATACTCGTATATGTTTGGATATATAAACATGCATGGATATACAACAGTTGAGCTGAAAAGTTCGTAATCTAGCAACCTGCTTCAAAACACTCTTTCTTTAGAAAAATTCGATTTGAATATTCAATTTAGTTGCCCTCGAGGGTGATACAACGGTTATAGCGGCTGCACAATTTTTCGATACCATTTTTGAAGTACGGTTTCTTCTTAGCATTCTAATAGGCCTCAATTTCAGCAATTACCTCTTCGTCATTGCTGAATTTCTTTCCAGCGAGCATTCTTTTAACGTCTGTAAACAGGAAAACGTCACTGGAGGGCTGATGTGGAGAATACGGTAGATGAGGAAGCAATTCGTAGCCTAATTCATAGAATATATGCCAGATCAACACGATAGTGAGCACACGTACACGCATTCATACACGATATGTGCAGCACATCTATGTGTGAGACTACGAACTTTTCATCCCACCTTCAGTCACATATTATATAGTGAGTAAGTATATGTATCTGTGTGTGTGAATTATAGAATGTCTTTTATGACGGAAGTAGGTAAGTGTAAATACCTGCCAAAGTAGTCATATTTACTGAGATATGAAATTTAAATGTCATTTTATGCTTCTTTGCTGATTTCTTTATTAATCATTGTTGCATTTGCTTGTTTTATTATGTTGATTTAAAATTTTTCATTATAATTATTATTATTATTATTATCATTGTTATAGGCAGCATATTTAAATTTTGAATTTTCTTAATACGACTATAATGAAGAAGCTTTAATGAAAGGATGTATCATATGTATGAATTCCCTGATATTGATATTTCATGCGCAAACATTCACTTGATTCATTAATATACAGTTAGGGTTTTTGTGGTTAATATATATATGTATCTTTCATTACTGATTGTATTTACAGAAATTCACTTTACTCAAAATAATAATATGTCACGTTGGGTTTTCTCATGATGGTTCCAGACATTGTTGAACGCTTTGGTGATATGAAACTACAGGTGTCGTTTACTTGTTCACATTGTTGGCTTTGACTATATGTAGATGTCATTTGCCTGTGAAAGCATAACAGTTAAATCGATTCCGGTGTATATCATGTTGACTTATTTTAGATACAAAATTACACCCACATACCATTTACTTAGATTTTTTGCAATGTTTTATTAAATATAAAACTCTACGTCTTTGGTCTTTATCGATGCATACTTAATTTAATCCTTTGTTATCAACTTTGCTATTCCACAGCTAAAAATAGTATTTTCCATGTATACGAGGGCTTTCCCAGAACTACCCGACCTAAGAAAGAAAACAACAAATTTGGAAACATTTTTCTTTATTTCTCAACATAATCTCATTTTAGCTCTATACACTTTTCTTTGAAAAACAGACGCCATAACCTTGCCTGCGGATGGAACTGTTTTCGCCTTCTTTGGACACGATTCTCCTCTTTCATTTCACGGTTTGGACTGCTCCTTTGTCTCAGGTGTGAAGTGGATACGAATCGATGTAAACTGGACTATGAAACATCGCCAAACACTCTATTAAAACATCTTCACGACGTTGCTTTTGTTCTATTGTGAGCCAAAGCGGCACCCATCTCGAACACAGCTTTTTCATTTCCAAATTTTCGGTCAATATACGATGTATAGCACTTTTTGAAATGCCTGTAATATGTTTTATAAGGTTGCCACTTTTCACCAGAGTAATTTTTTTTCAAATTACTGCCGCCATCTATATGTCAAGTCGGGTAGTTATGGGACCGCCCTCGTACATAGTCTCATCTACAATGGTTAGCTATATCGAAATAAAAGAAACCAAAATAAAATGTATTTGTTGTTATCGCAAAACGGTGGATTTGCAAAAGATGCAATTAAAATCATTTTCAAAAAAAATAATTATGAATGTATGTAAATTAAGCAATTATATGCAGTAATTGTTCCTGCATTGTTTTGATTTGTATGCATTATATTCAGTAACTACTTAGGTATATTCCGGAATCATGAGAACATAGGTAGTAGTAGGTGGGCGCACTATACAAGCTATACACAACGAGCCACTCAATTAAAATATTCAACGAACCGATTAACAATTCAGGCATACAATCAATCGATATGCAAGTTCTATGCATAATTTATGGATTTCGGTTAAGTGTGCCATACACTTACACACATACAATGATGTAGCCTACCAAAACGTGCTTTAGTTTACTTCACTTACATTTGATGCATTTGGATTTGGAGTATTTCTACAGCTTCTTTTATTTAGCGATGCCACTTCTAATATATTTGCTATTGCCTGCACAAGGAGTTTGAGCGGAATTTGTGTGTCAGCCACCTGACCGATTCGTACATTAACTTGCACAAATATTGAGATATTTAAATTATATTCTTAACACTATGTTATAACTTACTTAATATCATACATCATTTGGATGCTTTGCTTTGATGTTGATGTTGATGATTGATGTTATACTACCTATTATAATAATTTTACAAGAAACAGACAAGCCAAGTAAAAGTATAAAGCTATAAAATTAGCTCCCATACTAAGGTCCTCCATTTATTTATTTTTAATCGCTCCAGCTTTGGTAGTCCTCTGCCAAGAACAATCAGAATTAACGCTGATATAAATATTATAATGAAAAATAATCTTACAAACACGCCATATCCACTTTTTAATGTATGTAGCTCCTGTACAAAGTCGCGGAATTTTTACCGAAGCTTTGCTAAGCGAAAATTTCACAATTTGCATCCAAATAGCTAATAGTGCTATTAGCTTGCAACCAAACGTTATTTATGATGTCTATAAATTGGGCTCGTTGATTTAACAATTTCCAATATTACAAACAAAATTTACATACTGTATGTATGTATATGGGCATTTCGCCAAAGAACAATTAGTTGTGTCAAATAAACAAATGAAAATGAGCATTTTATTAACATATGAAAACATGTATGTATACTGTACATTAATACTACATGTTTATATATATGTAAAATGTAAGTACCCACATAGGGGAGATAACCATGTTGTGAGGCAGGTCACAACATGGTGACCCGGAAAGGCCCATTGTGATACCACCGAGCTTCTCTTCCAATACTGTTGTGCGTGTTAAATTTGGATAGCATTAGAAGAGACCTACTTATATTAGCCGGTTCCGAACGGCCGAACCCTTGTGACATCACTTTAACCTAGTTTTGTCACTGAGCTACTTTTGAAGAAGCATTTTTTGAAAATTGTTACCGCCGGACAAAATTGCCAATTCTTGCCGGCAGGTGGATACCCTCCAAAAGAAAAATCTTTGCGATATTAAATTTTTGTTATGCTTAAGCCGGGGATTGAGCCCACGACCTACAGATCAGAAGGCCAACGTAAAAATATGAAGTAAAACCAAAAGTAATTACAAAATTTTAATTATACAATAATTAGTATGTATTTTTAAAAAGTTTGCGCATGGAATTAGATAAAAAATCATATACAAACTTAAATACAAATACATTAATCATCTAAGGGCCGTTTTCTCAACTGCCTGTTAGCGATATAATCAATATAAATTAAATAAAATGAACCAAAAACATTAAAATAAATATCGACAAATTAAATTTGATTAAAACAATTGGATATAATATTAACAAGGTTGATTAAAATGATAGCTTTTTGGTTGCTGTCCCTATTTTCTTAAATTAGAATAAATGCTCAATCTAAATAAGTTTTAATTTTCAGATTTTTTCACCAATGTACAGAAAAAATATACTAATAGTTATCTGATTTCGATTCGCTGCTAAGAAAGCAGCTTACAATGTGACTAGGCGCAGACAATTCTTTCGCAGCACTAGCTAAATAACCTCGATGTTGACAGGCACATGGCACTCTCCCTTACATATAGTTCAACCGGAAGTTAACACATTTACCATTCATTTTCGAGCTTTATTTTGCAGATTTTTTTTTACATGTTTACTATATACCTACATATATACAATGGATGCATGATAAATGGATTTAAAATATACGAGCATATTTAATAATATTGCTTGCGTAGTGAAAATATATAAATTACCACATAGATACAAGAATAAAAACAAAAGGAAGGAAGAATTAAAAATGGAGGAAAAAAAGAGAAACACAAAAAAAATAATAAACTTTTTTTTTATTGTATAAAAATTATATAAAAATGAGAACGGAAATACGGATGTGGCAACCATGTTACCATTGCTGTTATTATTTATTTGCGGTTGAGTATTTTCCTCATCAAGCATTACGAAATGTAGGAGGAAAAATATTTACACAACATCAAAATAATATGTAGGTATTCATATTTGAATTTTACCAATTATTATATACAATGAAAAATACTTGAACGGAGTTATAATTATGACCCACTTTAGTGGCAGATTCTGTGTACAATTTTCAAAATGGCTTAAAAGTGTAGTTCGATGTGAAAACTTATTAATTGTATGTATTTCAGAGCATTCGTCTATAAATTTTATACATTTTTACTTAAAGTCTGTACATACATACATATATTCCACTCTGCAGTGAGTATCTCATGGCATCCCTGTTAAATGCTTTGTTTCATTTTATAACAGGCGAACAATCGAACATTTTCAGAAACACTACGATTGAATTTTGTGTGCATTTTCAGTAAATTTGTGTAAAACTCAACAGCTTCTAGGTTTCTTCACTACTAAATGCTCACGCCAAATCCTATGATCTTAATAGTGTAATCACAATTGGCGTGCGACTTTATGTCGCACCGACCGATATACGATTTCGCATGTGATAGAGCGAGACAGATGGACAAGTTTTTATGTCAGCGAGAAATGCAATATGACGCCGCTTTACTTTACGCCAACATTATTTAAATATTTTTTAACGTTCTTTCATTTAGCAATTAAAAATTTTACTCAAAATTCATAGAGAAAATTCAAAAATATATACCCAAATTTGTCAAAGCTAGCCCTTAAATACTTAATTGTCCCTTAGGGTTGTGTCGAAAATAAAATTTATTACAAATAACAAAAGCAATCTGCTTGATGGCAATGTAAAAAAAAACCATGTGTTTGTAAAAACAGCAATCGATAATATTTTGAAAATGTAAAATAAAAAAGAATGTACATTATATATCGATATATCGATAAATTAAAGGCGAAATTGAAAAAATCGATCATATCGCCTTTAATTTATCAATATATTGATAACAGTTGAATTTTCAACAAATTGACGTGTGTGTGGCGTGCACAAATTTGCCGAAATACTGCCAAAAATTATTGACGAAAAATTGCAAATTGCTTTCATGCATACCTCTAATAACTACCTACCAAAAGAAATTTTTCTATACACGCACATGGTGTTTATACATCGAATTTAATAAATAAGAAACAATTACATATATCTGTTGTGTTCAAAGGAACACCAACGCAATATATTTATTTTTATTTTAAAATTACTCAATATCTTTTTTTGAATTAGTTTAGCTGTATTTCCTACGGCTATATTAAATATAGCTAGTTAACAAGTCCATAGTTAGAGTGAACTGAGTAGTTTATTCACAAAACTCATCCGTGATGACCATGATGTCCACCGTGATGCTTTCCACCACCACCACCACCATAATGATATCCACCACCACCACCATGATATCCACCACCACGACGTGCTGCAGCAAGGGCTACCAGTGACGCAACAAGAATCTATTTGAAAAAATCAAAAGAGAAAAGTTGTCAAAACGTATTTTATGCTAAAATTTACAAGGTTTAAACTTTTATTACTAGTGTTAAATTATATTTCAACAAGTACTCCAATACAATATATCAATTTTAATATCTAAGAGCTCCGCTTCTATTCGTACTTACCAAAATTTTGTAGAAATTCATGATGTTTCAAAGTACTTCAAATGCGTAGTTGCTTATTGAAAACAGAATCACTATTGCTATGTTGAGATGAAGTGGATCAGGCTTTTATAGCGTTTGCAATTGTGAAAGATTTTCATATATCAATTGTCTGTCTATATTTTTAATGGCTTATCTACATTCTGATTGTATTTATTATGTATTGTATACATCTTAGAGATGCCAAACCCAGACTTTCGGTTCCCGCTGTTTCTCCGTAAATTCCATAGTTTTTGTGATTAATTTAAAATACCGAATTACGTGAAAATGGCTATAATTTTACCTACAAATGTAAAAAAAAAAATACAAATACATGCAATATCACAAATCATATATCATAGCGGTATTAAAGGTGTTTTTCGGTATTTATTTATTTATCATATCGATATTAAAGGTTTTTTTTTTCATTTCGATATTCGGGACAAAGAATGAGCCTGAACATTGGCAACCCTAGTAAGTACATACAATATACAGCATAGTAAAGGTCCTTATCATACTTAAACATATGCTCAAGTAATAAACATACGGCACAAATATGCATTGAACGCATACATATCGTAGGGTACAATAATCTAAATTACTATTTACTGAACCTTGAACTTATATTCTTTTCTATTGAAATTTCTCATCATAAACCCTAAAGACGTACCTAACCGTATAATATAAATTTCTACTTTAGAGTGCTCTTTAGATCTATGAAGAATAATATTAGTACATCAGAGAAAAAAAAATTACTTAATATCGTGATCATAAAGTTATGTTGTTATGTTATATTGTTGTGATAATTGATGTTACATTATGTGGAATATATTCAAATGCGTTCTACAGAAATAATTTTTGGTATACTGATTCCAAAACTGATGTTAAGATGTCGAGATGTATTAATATGACCCAGAAAATAAAAAAAAAGAATTACCGACTAAAAACTTAATTTCCTTCTTATCAGCAGAAAGAAAACAATAAAAACCAACAATAAAAAAAATATATTTCAAATTTCAAATTTTCTTTAAAATATAACTTTTATAACTCAATTCAATTCAAAGTTTTAATAGTTAAAAATAAAAAAAGATAAATGCTTAATGCTTAACATGATTAATTATTAAGGTACATTTTCAATCGTTAAGGTACCCTAATATGCACACTTACTTGTATATTTGTACATTGAAGATTAAAAGATTTTGCTTCTAATGTTTATCTTAAAATAATAAATATTCTCCCAGAATTACAATATTTCATCTTAGAGAATTGAACAATGGAATATTGCAGCTAATATCATTATTAGCTATTCAAAATAAAGTACTCCAAGCAAGCCAAACATATTTGTAAAAAAATTGTCATACAGTCGGCCGAGCCATCCTATTTACAGTCAGGGACTAAAGTTTAAATACACCCATAAAACATCGCTTTAAATAAAAATAAAGCATTTTAACACAAATGTAAGTATGCAGTTTATTTTTAGTTGAATTATGACCAATATCGAAAACCAAAACAATTCACTTTTTTTCATAGATAACTTAAAATTCATCAAAAACTAAAAAAATACATGGGACAAAAGTTTAAATACAATACAAAATTTTCTTTCTTTAGCTGATTTTAGCTTAATTAAAAAACGTTAAACTTAAATTAATATTTGGTAGGTCCGCCTTGAGCTTCAATGACTGCCTGCAGACGACGTAGACAGAACCAAATTTTCTGTTTCGGATGTGCTGATTTCTGGCCAGGCCTTTTTCAGAGCCTCTTTAAGGGATTCTTTGTTCTTTAAAGCTGCGCGATTGATTTTTCGGTCCAATAATTCCCAAGCGTGTTCAATTGGGTTTAAGTCCGGTGATTGGGGAGGACTACAGAGCTGACGTGGAGCATAATACAGCAACCAGTCCTTCACCAAATGCGCGGTATGCTTAGGGTCGTTGTCTTGTTGAAATATCCAACTTCTTCCCAGACCCAAGCTATCCTCAGAAGGCTGCAAATTTTGTTCCAATATACTTTTATACACGTGTTTGTCCATTATTCCATTGATAAAAGCCAAGTGTCCCACGCCAGCTGCTGCAATTGCTCCCCAAACCATCACACTACCGCCCCCATGTTTAACGGTTGGTATTAAATTTTTGGTTTGAAGTGCTGTGCCGGGCTTGCGCCAAATTTTTGCGCGACCATCGCTGCCAAAAATATTAAATTTAGATTCATCTGTGAATAAGACTCTTCGCCAAAAGTCCTCATCCATATCCTTGTACTTGTTTGCAAAATCCAGACGAAGTTGTCTATTTTTTTCAGAAATAAGCGGTTTTTTACGTGGAACTCTGCTTCGATAGCCGTTATACCGTAAAGCTCTTTGTACGGTTTTTGGGTGAACATGTTTGCCTGACACCGCAGCAATACTACCGGCTAACTTTGGCGCACTTATTTTTGGATTTTTGTCCACTTCTCTTAGGATAAGGTTTACATCTCGGCGAGAAAGTTTTTTTGGTCGACCAGTTCTGGGCCTATTTTCCACTGTTTTGTAAGTTTTATATTTTCTTATTACGTTTTGCACACTTGCACAGGACAAATTCAAAATTTTTCCTATATCACGGTAGGATTTGCTTTCTTTAAAGTGTTTAATTATTAAATCTTTAACACCAGACTCTATTTGTTTTCCTTTGCCCATTATTTTGCTTTCAAGTCTTCCGACAACGATGAAATCACTAATAATACTGAATAAATATGCGTAAGTGAAGAAAGCAAAAAAAATAAAACGGTACTTTTCCAAAGAAATTGCAAAAACACGTGTTTTCTTGTATTGTATTTAAACTTTTGTCCAGCGTATTTTTTGAGTTTTTGATGAATTTACAGTTATCTATGCGACAAATACAAATTTTTTGTTATTGTGTTTGCTTACTGATAGACTGCAAAAAAACTGCTTACTTAGATTTTCGCAGCAATGCTTTATACGAGTTAAAATTAAGATTTGTGGGGTGTATTTAAAATTTAGTCCCTGACTGTACATATACTCCGAACACCTAGAGGTATATAAAAACTTACAGTGCCCATCTTTTACGCAGTTTCAGTTTTTATTTATTAAAAAACTCTATTAAAACTTCCCTGGCAAGTGCAGTCAAATTTTGACGGGTCATCCAAGATATGTGTGGCCTGACATTGTCATGATGGAAAACTACAACTTTTCTGTTGGCCAATTCTAGACCCCCCCTCTCTGTCTCTCTTGAATGCTTCGTTCGATCGGTCGAGATGTGAGCAGTAGGGATCAAAATTATCCATTTCACCAGGTGATACCAGCTCGTAATGGACAATGTCCTTCCAATCCCTCCATACAGTGAGTATCACCTTATTTGACGTCAGATTTCGATGATGTTTGTGGCAAGCCACTTGACTTTAACCATGATTTTTATGGTTAAATATTCTGAAAACATATTTACGCAACTGTCTTCAGAAAAAATGTTTAAAAAATGTTGTTTTGTTGAAGCAAAATATGTCTTTCAAAGGGAATCAATTATTTAATGTTTAAAATTTAAGATTTTTTAGTGAAATTTATTACAAACGACCAAAAAATTTGGCTTTAAGAATCGGTGAAAATACGGTGGTGGAGTGCGATAGACAGACATCAGCTGCGTAATGCGTTAGCAATCTTAGATGGCTCATTTGCTCATTGGGGAAGCCATTAAAGGCCTTGCCGTAGTTCATCCTGTCAAAAATAATTAAGAATTTGTACCGTTCATAGACTGAAACCTTCGGATCCCGCTAGATAACAAAATAATTGTTGTGCAAATTCCACAAGCATTGCAGAAAAGCTGCGCAAAAACTGTGTACAACAATTTTTTTTTTTAAATCGAGCACAAAAAAAATATGATGCTCCGCTGTTTGTAACAACTTGAAGAAAACTGCGGACGTATATGTTAGAATGGGACACGTCCACATGGAGCAATTAGAGACCAACATCGGAATTTTTTTAAAATTAATCCGGTTTAACTCTTTCAATATCATATATATGAAAACAATATTTGGCACCTAGAGTACCATTGTGGTATGTCATAGTACGACAACTATTTAATGTAGCTCCCATGCAAAGTCACGAAATTTGTATCAGTATTCGCCTGTGAAAGGGGAAATAAATACGCATCGGTCAAGCACGGATAGGTACTTGCATATTGCAAATGGGAATAAAAACAAAAGAAATGAGCTAGCTACGACCACTATTTAATGTTGCTCCCATACAACATTACTATCCGATTCGCTCAATCTTATGTATTATTTTTAATGTTTAACATTATACCTTGAAATTAGATTACTCTCAAAAGATGAGCGTGGTAAGTCCACTATGTAACTCTACGTGAGCACGTTCTAAATCTGTAGACCCAAGCCAACTGTAAGACAATTTTGTGTAAAACACACATCATAATGGGCCGTACTTGGCCTAACTTCAACCACCTCAACCCAACCTGTCTAAGGCACATACTTAAAAAACTAATGAATTGAAACAAACAATCCAAAAACCAGAGTTGCTAAATGTGAAGTGTGAAAATGTGGTTACCAATGGAAATAAGACAAAAGGAATGAATCAAAAATGAAAGAAAGGTTTTGCTATTAATTAGAGTATTTTTATACTTTTTTTGCGTAAAATGAAAGAGGATAATGTGGTGAAAAGCATTAGTCACGATAAACGAAAATTGTAAACGGTGATGGCCACAGCTGTCTGTTAGGTTCTTGTCACATGTTTCTACAAATGCGTATATATAGTTATATTCGTAACTGTACACATATACGTAGGTATATGTATATGCCCAAAAAGGTTTTTGCTGTGAACTGTAAATGCACAAGAAAATAAAAGCACACACACACTCTCGCAACGAAATGAATTGTCCTGTGCTGTGATCCTTTTTAAAAATAATTACCAAGTTTTTTACTCTTCTTCTGGTTTTACTATTCTGTTGAAGAATAGATAAGCGCAGCTCGTATTCGCTAAGAGTTCTTTCGTAAAACTCATTCACAGTGTGAAATGAATTATTCAACCATATTTTTTAGTTTTTTATCCTAAAGTAGTTTAAAATTTATATAATGCTGATAGGTTTAAGTGGTATGAAATTAGCAATGAAAATATATATAGTATGCGATAAAAATGGCTTAAATGATTTTGATCTTATATTCGTGGAGGTAGTGGACAGTCGGGATAATTTACAGATGAATATCCAAATAAATAGAGGCCTTAAAATTAATACGAAAAAGTATTGGACTTTGATGAGCAATGTACTATGTACATACTTTATTTGTGTTTAAACAATAGTTATTTTTGTATATATTCTAGATTTTGAACAAAAATTTTATTGTTATGGAAAATAAATGAGACATTTATCTTGGAAAAAATTGACACATTTATCGGAAGAAAAAATCCGGATTAATATTTATTTTTTCTTGATAAATATCTCAATTTTTTTTTTTGAACATTTTTTACTTTTTTCCCGTATTAAAGTTCATTTTTGCGGATAAATGTCCGGCACCGCAGTGTTTGATGAGAAATGTTTTTCTTCATACTTGCGAAATTTAGAGCATATATGCAACTTGTTAATCAAAATTACAATTTTTAAGTATGAAAAAGATAAGAATGTTAAATTCTGGATTTAAATTTACTTTCTTATGATAGAGTACACACACCTTTGTCTCTCAGGTCGTCAAAAATCTCGACTCTTATCTCTTAGACAAAAATGCAGTTGTAATTAAAAAAAAATTGCATACTTTCAGGGTCGGATGTAATAGTAATACTATGTTCATACTATGCATCATTATAATAAGATTATCAAAACAAAGACCAAGTTTGCCAAATTTTTGTTTAAATAATCATTTTCAGCATTTTTGTTTTTCATAAATGAAAATTTGTCTGCCATTTTTACACTACAATTCCCAAAAAAAACACATGTAACTGGTTTGGAAGCACAAAATACCAATCATCCTATTAAAAAACTAGCATCTCGTAGTAGACAATTTCCTCCCAATTCCACCATACAGTCAGCATTACCTTATTTGCTGTCAATCGAGGTTACCGATGTCGTTAGTGGTGGGCCACCGGCCAATGGCCATAATATTTTCGTTTAATGTTCTCGTGTTTAATCAATTTTTCACCGCCTGTGGTAGTAGCACTTTATTGATAATAATTTGGTCAATCAACTATTGTTTTTGTATTCATTCAGTCTTTTTTAAATGATTCAAACCGTCATGTGACAGAGGCAGTCCGCTATATACTTACAGTCTACATGCTACATTTCGTTACAAGGATCATTTTTGACATCGAAATTTCGGGAATGGAATTGAGCGAGCCAAAAGTGGATGGTACGTTCCGTTAAAGCATTCTCACCGTATACCGCACAAATGTTTGCCTTTTTTTTAAAGTAGTAAAATATCATTTTCAAACCTATATAAATTTTCACACAAATGACGAATTTCAAATTCTCGTCACAAGAAATGTTGCCTGAAATGTTATCGTTCAAAAGCGTTTGATACAATCGGATGAATGCTACCAGATGTATGGCCATTAACACCCTCTTGTGATAAAAAAACTGAAAATACCCTTTATGATTTTCATTTATTTATCTTAAATAAGAAGAAAAGAATATTATGCTTACGACTTAGTGGCTTGGTAAATATATAGTTAGGTAATGTGATTTTATTATATGTACATTAGGGTGGAGCGAAAACGGTCTCAGCATACATATAGAAAGTTGCCGATTTAGCTAAAAAATAAACACACATTTTCTTGTCATCATAATTAGAAATGTCATTTTCATAAAAATAAATAAATGCCAATTTTTAAATGTAATGGGAAAAAAGTCATCGGATGAAGATAATAGCTATTTTATAAGGTTTATTAACTCATATGAATGCAACTTTTCATTGTTAAATTTAATTAAAAAATCTTCATACAAAATGACTCCACCTTAATGTACCTAAACATAGTTTGCCACTTGAAGATCAGCAGGTGTTCTATATACATGAAAAAAAAAAAACCAGGAAATCACAAAAATCTAACAACAAGAACAACCAACCAGAAGCGAATTCATGCGCCACATGCAATACGCAACAATGGAAATAAATCTACTAATACAATTTGGCAAAAGACATAAATGCTGATAACATTTCCAGATTTCTTTCGTAAAAGAACTTCCTGCTTGCCATTCAACTATGTATGCATGTATGTAACGTACATAATATAGATACATATGTCTGAATGTTACATCTATAAAGAGTTGAAAATAGAAAAGGATTTCTTGGAAAAAATAAAAAAAAAAAAAATGCTAAGTAGTATTCCACTAAAAATGCAAATTGTAGAAAATGGAAAATAAAAATTTCGTTAAAGCAATTTAAGAAAGAAGTAAAAGAGAATAAACCAAAAAAGAATTCAACGAATGAAACTATATATTTATTATATGCATCTCAAACAACTAAAGCATAGACAAAACTCAGAGCATCATAGAAAAAATGTAATTTTACTAGTTTTCTTTCCACTGATCACTACTGAGAAAGAAATACTATTGTCGTTATATGTACGTAGGTAGTCTGAAAAGTTTTCGACAACAAAATGCATTACTACGAGCTATGATCCACATAATGGACATCCAACGGCAACAACAGAAATAGTTCAACGAATGAGTGTGCATGAAATAGATGACGTCATATCTTTCCATTCATGCCTAGGTATGTCGCGTCCATATCTCAGGTAATGCCCATATGTATCTCTTTTTCTAAATAGGCATATAGCCAAATACGTCTTACATGATGCTACTTATTGCTCAATTCTTTCCTAACTCGACTCTATATGTTATTTATTATTGCCATAAATAGTTAAGTACGTACACAAGTTTGTGACAATCTAATTTTCTAAATAACCCATCTGTAAATACTTTGGCAATATTTGTATTACTTCCTCTTGATATTTTGAACAATCGTATAATTTCCTTCGAGACGCAACGGAAGTTAAAACCTCCTCCGGATCCGCTTTTTGGTTAGAGTCACTCATAGCATACCACAGTGGAAGGAATGTAACCAATATGAATATTTCTAAAATATAAAAAATACATTAAATAAAAAGTACACTGAAAATCATTGTTATTGTATCAAGCATTACCAAAATGTCTATGGCGTACTAATTTAGTTCGCAGATTGACCATTTTTGGTACTCTTCCGGTATACCCAATCCATTTGAGGGTTTGTAAGAAATTATTAAAATAGTAATAAAGCAATTGATCCCAATGATTTTCACGTAACTCAGCATTCAATAGCATATATTTTGCATAAATCAAATCATTTGCAATAGAACCAATATTACTAATTTGATAATCCAATAGCATCACATCGATCAAATTACCATTCAATTTGTCATCGTATTGAAACATCATATTTCGACAGTGAAAATCACCATGACAGAGAACGTAAATTCCATCGGCGTGTGGAAGATTTTGATATTCTGACATTGAGTTTTGGCATTTTTTCAGTAAATCTTCATCACGAATCATTTCAAAATATTGCGTGTATTTATTTAGTTCTGTAACTTTTTGCAGCATTTCGATGAAATATTTTATGCCATCACTCAAAAATTCACTTTCACGTAAATGTGGCATTGTCATGAAATTATGACAATATTTCTCTAGGAATTGTGGTTCCTAAGCAAGCAACAGAAAGTATATATGTATATAAGTAGAGTTTTTTTTTATTAAATGTTATTTAAAGTACCTCTGAATGCAATTTATAGCTTATCGCATGCCATTTAGCCAGCTTTAATAGTGCAGCTTTTACTTCTTCCATATTTGGGAAACGATCGCGTAGTGTTTCATAACCGATTGGACAAATATCTTCGAAAATGATTACCTTATGCGGTATTAGACTATGATATAGACAACTATAACCAAATAGTAAGCACATTAATTTAAATTGAATATCAAACAACAAACACAAAGGGCCAACTTCTTTCAATATACACTTAAATATCTAGAAATGTGGGTGCTGCATATTTTTCAGTGGCATTATTTCCACACTTTGATTTATCCACAATCTGTGTATATTCAATTTAAGCCTATATTTGCCTATAATGTCAGCCCTTAATCACTTACGGTGCGCCCAATACTGTTTGATCACCGACAGCTCTTAAAATATTCTCAAATCTTGGTATCACTTCGGTATAAATACCAATTTCCGTTTCAAAAATGTAAGAGTCTTGTAGCATATCCTTCTTATGCCCATCGATTTGGGGCATTGTTTTTATTATTAACGATTTTTTCATCTCTTCACCTAAATGCTCGTAATCAATACTTGCACGAAACATAATACTCGCATAATGATCCCCTTTAACGGTGGCTGGTGTTAGTTTTAGGCTCTTCACCTTAATCGTTCCATTTGAATGATGACTTTCCAAAACGTTCGCTATGAATTCCACATTAAGCCATCGTGGCGCTTCAAGTTCATCTTTGTTGAAATCTTCTAGCTTCGTTTCCGACATTTTAACCTAGCCTCTTTTGAATACTTTAAAATAATGTAAGCATAGTAGACACGTTCAATCCGATAATAAACTAAACAATCATAATCTAATTTTTATTATATACTGCTGTATGATACTAGACTAATTACTTACACTTTTTTATAATAGCTGATAATATGTAGACACGAGTACAATATCTATAAGTATTTTAAGAAAAATACTTTTTACCTTAATTACGAACACATTCATTCATTCATTCCGATTTTCGACAATGCACACATACACAGTGTATACATATTTAATTTTTTTAACATTCATTAGATGTTATTAACCCTCTAGTGATCATTATCTTCATTTGATTTTTAATGTTGAAAAGTTAAACATTAAGAAAATGTGTATTTTAGTTATTAAGTTACAGGTGACCACCTCTGTAACTGGTCGCTGATATAAATTTATGATATATGTATATGTTGTCTAGTTTCGATTCGATCGTCAGTTGAAGGTCAATTTTCGTGTCATTGACATCAATTTATTTATTTTTCGCTTTGCTATCGTTTTGTTGTTCAACAAAAAATTTTCTGTCATGAGATTTATATTTTTTAGTAAACATTTAAATATGTTCGAAATCCAATACATACAAAAAGCTGTTCAATGATTCCAGGGTTGGATAAAAAAAACCAATGATTTTGTTTCATTTCGTTCTTTGAACATAATAAAAACCTGTGTGACATTATTAGACTTATAAAATCTTAAATTTGAACGGAAATACTACCATACTGTGCCCATCATGTTTGTATGTGATATTTCAATATATAGAATAGGGTTTCCAACAACTCTAAAAATATATCTATACTACAATGTTGGCGAAATGAATTTATTGGCCCGTAGTTATAGTGCAAATTAAAATCATCTTAAAGTTAGAATCGACTTATTTGATATATTTCCATTCAAAAATCTGATGATTTTAACTTTGATCATAACTTCGGTCCATAGTAAATGAGTATACCTGCTTTTTGTACTTTTCTATATCAACTATTTAGTTCGCCATCTAGCGATTGCTATACGTTTAAGCCGCTATACCAAATTATATTAGAAAATTATCTTACTACGTACAACAACAACATTTTCTTCAGTTTTCTGAGGGACCTTTACTTGTCCCTTGGAATACTATGTCCGCACAAGAATCCATTGTACCGTACTTTTATTGTTGTTTCATGACGAAAAAAATAATCAATTTTCTCTTTGCATCGTTTATGTGTTAATCCACGATAAATTGTTTTTTTTTTTTTTTAATTATCCCTCTAAGTTGTTCTGAGTAAAAACACTTTTCGATTTAATTGTCATTTGGGACATGAAACTTACTGTCTTCCTCTGCGTCAAACTTGTAAAGATGCTGCTTGATGAGATAATCTACCATTCAAGGAGTCTTGAAAAGAACGAAATAAATGGAAGTCTGATGCATGTAATCAAGTGGTCACACTTTTTGCCGAAGAGTAAACTTGTGAAGCCAACCATCCTCTCTTAACTGTTAATTTAGCGTAGAACTGAACCTTTAAGTACAGTTTGAGACGTGAAAGCGAAAAATAACTTTCTAAGAAAAATTTGACAGCAGAGAGAAACAATTTAATACCACTATAATAGCTAAGTGCGTCAAAAGAACTTAAATGATATTTTAGATCAAATTTAAGTCAAATATAATCAATTCAGTTGTGTTTTAACTGGTTATAATTGAAATAATAAAACTGTCAAACCTTTCTGATAGCGAATTATTGCCTTTCAAGCCACAACCACTACAGATTTGAAATATTCCCATTCATAAAACAAAAAGGACTTTACAATCGGACAGGGTTAATCGACTTTTGTCCCTCCCACGTAGAGGTATATAAAAAATGGACATACCGTGCTCTCTATGGCAGCTACATAAATAACGCAATAGTGGGCATGGCTTTCCCATTTCTCTTCTGTGATTTTATTAGGTAATACAACATCAATCGATATGCTAAACTTTTCCGAGGTTAGTCTCTTTAATTGGTCCATGTAGGCGTGGCAGCTGACCGCTCATGTCTATTATCAATCTGGTCTCTTCTCTTAAACCATAGATCACTCTTGCAATATTTCGTTTAAATATCTCAATATTTGTTCAAGGGACAGGCAGACGGGCGGGCGGGCACACAACATTAAATTTACTATTTAGGCGACGCTGTTCAAAAACATCTTACCAAAATAATAAATATATATAGAATCTAAAGTACTATTGAAAAAAAAAAAACTGTTCAACCGTTCATGATTGCTGCTTGATACATTTGCAAACAATGCATCACTGTGAATCGGTGAATTCCATTCTGAATGATTGAATCCTTTTACTGCCCTAAACGATATGTACTATCTACACTTTCATATGTCATACTTATTTAGTTGAAGTTGTAAATATTGTCAATTTGACACTAAAACCGGATGAAGGTTAAGAAAAATTGTCGAGTATTCGAATACAAGCAAGCTTTAGTAAGTAATATAAAACATGTACCAATAGAATGTTTAAGTAAAAAGATACGTAAGTATACCTGTTTGGTGAGGTTGTGAATTTGAATTGTAAATTATACGTAAAGTAGCTTGGTGTAAAATAAAACTTGCATATGAATATACTACAATCGTCTATCTCGAGAGCCTCTGAAAACACATGGGTTTGCATGGATATTTCGGTTACATTCTGGTAACTATTGTTATGCTGTACACAGAATTAATGCAAGAGCATCTAAAATTTAGTAACTCAAGTGTCGTGTCATATTGAGCGAGTACATAAATCTTATACCAGTTTTCTAGAACAGCATAAGGTTGAGTACAATGCATTAAGATTATTTATGCGAGACTTGAAAGTATAGTATAAATAATTTACACAGTTTATAGAAAATTTAGAATGTGAGATATATTAAAGATATTACACTTAATTTGCCACAATATGAGCCATATGGCGCCTACTCATAATTGACGTTTCTAAGCGTGATGATTTGTGAATTATCGGATACTCACAACAAAAACAAATTTCTTAAGTTTCGTTACATTAGAGCGGCTCTTCCCTATCGACTGTCTTGTATGTCTTTATAGTATGAAGTCTGAATAACATTTGAAGATAAAAATAGCTGAAAATTGGATCTATCGATCTATTTGCGTTGGTGGCGAGTACCGAATAAGAGCTAAATAAGCTATATAGCAACATTGACATAGTTAAGTACATCAAAAACAACCGGCAGTAAACCAATTACAGAGACAACTCACAAAGCATTTCATATTCGGTCTAAATAGATCAAAGTCGGTTGTGACAGCTAAAAGAGGAGAAGAAAAATATACCCATCCATTAGTAAAAAAAAAATTAATATGTCGCACTTAAAGCCCCGAAGGACTCTTTGGCCGAGCTTCTCTTCCATTACTGGTGTGCGTGTTAAATTTTAGACAGTTCCGGTTCCGAACTGTAGAACTTTTGCGACATCACTTTTTCTGAGCTTTGTCACAGAGTTCTTTTAGAAGCTTTTCCATGGCCAATTGTTACTGCCGGAAGAATTGCCAACTGCTTGTCGACAGGTGGGTACTGTTCGAAAGACCCGTCCATTGCTAAAGCTCTATAAAACCGACAAACTGACTAGCTTTATTATTATAAACCAGCTGTGTCTGGATCACATTTCATTTCAGTTCTCCGATAACACGTTTTCGAAAACCATTAAGTACTTGTTCCAAAATTTTAGAAATGTGTTTTTGAAATATTCCATACTCATTCCAAAAGATTCAAAAGAACGGGACAAATTCCATTCAAATTTAATGCGGCTGGTAGAAAGATTGGGCCAAGATATTTTGCAGATGTTCGTTCCAATATAAATACTATGTTTAGTAAAAAAATACCTTTGTATACATGGTATGCAATACATAACGTGAAAAAACGATAAATCATAACTTACACACTTATTTGATTAACATGCAACATTTTAATATGTAAAATTTCTACATACTCGCAGCTTTGAATGTGTTTGATGTCAACGTAACGACATTCTTATTAACTGAAACTGAGTAATATGAATTTATAGCTTTTTAGCACATCATAATAACAACAACATTTCAAATCATATGTAGAATCATTTACTAAAGATGATTCAATGAAGAATTTTAAAACAAAAATAAATACGCTTGTATATAACATGCATATGTAAATATGTACTTATATAATACATACATACATCCATGCATATGCAATTATATAGATGTGTTTATGTTGTTCTCATGAGCCATAAATCGCGAAACAAATAATTTTTTCACTTTGAATATGTATATGCAATATAAAATAAGTAAATTCTTACAAAGGTTATTCCAATCGTGAAACTGACGTTATACACGATTCATTTGATATTCATCCAATGGGAAACAGACACATTGAAAACGTAAGCCAGACGGCTGAAAATGTTAATAGTGTTTATGGTCCTGATACTGTAACAGCTAATCACGTGCAATTTTGCTTTCGTTGCTTTCAATTGTTGAAAACATCGATAAAATAATGGAAAACGTCGAGTCTGACCGTCATGTAAGCACTGTTCCTATTGCCCAGGAGCGAAACATTGCACAAAAAACCGTTTGGAACCATTTAAATAAGGCTCGATACAAAAAGAAGCTCGATGTATGGGTGCCACACGAGTTATCGCAAAAAAACCTTATGGACCGGATTTCCATCTGCGAATCGCTGCTGAATCACAACAAAATCGATCCATTTCTGAAGCGGATGGTTACTGGTGATGAAAAGTGGGTCACTTACGACAATGTCAAGCGAAAACGGTCGTGGTCGAATCGCGGTGAGCCGGCACAAACGGTGGCCAAGCCAGGATTGACGGTCAGAAAGGTTTTGCTATGTGTTTGGTGGAATTGGCAGGGAATCATCTACTATGAGCTGCTCCCCTAAGGCCAAACTCTTAATTCGGACCTGTACTGTGAATAATTGGACCATCTGAAGGAAGCAATCGCCCAGAAGCGGCCAGCTTTGGCAAATAGGAGAGGAATTGTATTCAATCAGGACAACGCCAGACAACACACATCGATAGTGACTCGCCAGAAGCACCGGGAGCTTGGTTGGGAGGTTCTTATGCATCCACCTTATAGTTCGGACCTAACACCAAGTTATTACTACCTAAATCGGATCATTCAAAAATAATGGATTTCTTTTTGATAGATATAATTATAGTATAATCGGCGATATAGGCAATGTCATCAAAGTAGTCATACTGTCATGCTAAAGTAGTTTGTTGATTTAATCACAGAAAATTTAGGGAATGACTGGGAATTTTAGATTTAAGCTTATAAACTTGCCTAATTTAAACGATTATTCAAGAGAGTAGTGTAATACGTTACCACTATGAAAACCTCTAAAATCTCCCTGTCTGTATAGCTGGGCATTGCTTGTATTGTTTTTTTTTTTTTTTGTAACTCACAGTGAATGAAACCAAACGAAAAAATCTTTTTCGAACAATTGAATTTATTATTATTGCAAAATAAAAGGAGTTATTATACATGAATGAATTAATTTCAAGACCTCTCACCATCATCTTGTCATTGATACTGAAATGTGTTACTGACTAATGTTCTTACACATTCTCATATACATCTACCCCATGTAACACATGTATATCCGTAATTGCTAAACATATTTCTTGTTATATGCAGAGTACATATGCACTCAGGTATGTAGAGTGTTTGATAAGTACTTGATTTTGAAATCATTTGACGGCACTGACTTTAAAAAGGTATCATCAAAGTATAATCAAAGAAATTTTTTGAAGCCAATTTGATTCGATGACAAACATCACATATTGCTTCAATCAATTTATGAGTGACCCAACATCGAATATTATTAAATAGCATCCAGTTGAAGTGCTTGACAGTCCGGAGCCTGTAGATCAACACGGTTATTGAAACCGTAAGCACAACAATAGTTTGAACATATACAAAATGATCATAAATTACATTTGACAGCGAAAAAATGGGCGACAATTTTGTTGGCAATCGACCATAATCGCATTTGTAAGATTTGGTGAATTGCAATAAGAATGTGATCTAAATTGCTGCATTATTCTCGTACACCTACAATGTACTTTCTAGATCTGGTGACCCGGTTCTTTTCTCTATTTCTAAACTTGAGAGAATTCATAGTTCCTAAGTATGTAAAAGGTTATTTTCAAGAAATCATCCATTCAATCTCTAATAAAAAATACATTGAACATTTTGAAAGCAAATTTTTCCTTCCATCAAACAGGTTCTTATCAATCACATGACGTATATTGTGCTCCTTTAATACATTTTTGTGAACTGTATCATCATGTTATTACACCTCACGCCTTGCAACGCTCGCGCTGAAATTTATCACCAGTTCACAGACATCAATTGTTTGAAGGAATTTTTTAATTCCAAATGTAATTAAAATTATTTGCATATAGTTTTCTTTAGTGTGTGTATAATGTGTGTATAATATTAAATTAGTATTATTATTTTAATACTTTATAATAAAAAATTCCGCGAATTAAATGTTTCAATATTTAGATAATATGGCCCATAGTTAACATATACATATGTATTTAAGGGGCCCTTAGATATATATTGCGCCAAAAAAAAACGCAAAATAAAGATAAGCGTATAATCTTATAGCGTAGACAGACGGCAGCCTAATTCTGGATTACCGGCGCACTTAATCCGAATAAAATAATAACCTGACAGACGGCAGTATTGCGGATTAACTAAACGGCTGATTGCTGTTTTATTAGGTCTGCTCACTTATCTTACTATCACTATCAATTTCTGTCATCTGTCACTCTCGATATGAGAAAATCAACAAGTAGTATGTGAACCGAAAACTATCAGAAATTTGTAAATTGACATTCACCGTTCGTAATTGACAGCTGGATTTATTTGTTCGCCAACGCTTTTCATGTTGAAAACTATTAACAATTGTTGAAAGTTTTTTATAAGCGAACATACCCAATATTTTGTCAAATGGATCGAGAAAAATTCACAATAGACAATTTTCAGCAGTGTTGCCATTGCAAATTGCCCTAATCCTCTTTTATTTTGAGAATTAACTCATAGATTTTATGCGGATTAGCTGCAGTTAACGCCCGAATTAATTCGAATTAACTCGGTAATCCGGAATTAGGCTGCCGTCTGTCTAGGCTATTAAAAGCTAGATATGATACTTATATCATGTACATGCTTTGCACCATAGACTGGCTCACTGTAAAACAATAGTTGTAATGGGTGTTTATTTTTAGAATGAAGCATTTTCCGATAGATGGAATAAAACGATATAACAGTTATCAAATCTGGTACCCCACATGTTATTTGTACTCAATAAGGATTGCAATTTCATCATGGAAAGATTGCAAATATGGAAATTTTATTACGAAAATTGTGGTTCTGTCATCCAAACTCAGAGATCGCTACAGCCATTTTATGTCCGACATAATGTGCCAAATCGTCATCATTCGATGTCGAACCGTGCAAAGGTTTGCATCCACATACACGCTAGTCGATGTAGTTTATCCATCAAGACGAAGAACAGTGCGTACGACGGAAAATATTTATGCTGTTGAGCGTAGTGTAGAGAAGGACCCTACACTGAGTCGATTCGGCAACGTGCACAACAATTTGAGTTGTGTAAATCACTTTATGAAAAATTTTTGTGTAAATATCTTAATTTACGTCCCTATAAAATTTTACTAGTGCAAGACTTAAAGCCGCGAGATCATCAATCTCGTCGTTTGTCTGACCAATGGGCTGAAAATCCACTAGAAGTTGACCCATTGTTTTATCGCAAAAAATTTTATTCAGTGATGTGGCTCATTTTTGGTTCAATGGGTATGTTGCATTTCATATATGCTACCTCTACATGTGCTGTATATAAATCGGTCGAAAAACGCCGACTGTAAGGGAATTTTGTATTATTTCATTTAGCAATTGTGCTATTCTGATGTTACAGCTATTTTATAAGCTGTACCAACATACATACTTTTATGTAATTAGTTTACACCAGGCTTGGGAAAATTGAAATTTTTTATTTTTTATTTCAAATAACGATTACATTTCAAAATAAATTTAATTATGATTTCAATTTATTTCAAAATGAAATAATATTTAATTTCAAATAATTGAACTTGAAATTAAACATATTTGAAATAATATATTGTATTATTATTTCAAATAATTCCTAATTTCAAAATGAGATAATATTTTATTTCAAATAATATGCTCTTTCAAATAATTTTGAAATAATATTATATTTCAAATAAATTTTCCAGGCACATTTTATTTCATCTCGATTCAAAATTTTTATTTGAAATAATATTTTATTTCATTATTTGAGGTTTGATGTTTTGAGATAACGAATTTATTGAATATTATCATTTTAAAACCTTTTTTTTTTAAATAATTATAAAATAACTTTAAATCTAGAAATGATTATTTCAAATTTTTTTAAATATTATTATATTTGAAATACTGCACAAGCCTGGTTTACATATACGAAAGTTGCGCTCTATTGTACAACATTTAATTTTAATTGTTTTCACATAAATTCTTAATTTAAATGAATTTACTAAATATTCAATTGCCATTGCCATTATTAATTAGGAAATGTACATAGACGTGACTTCGTATTACCTCTCTCTCTCTCTCCTTTGTGATAGATATACATATACTAATTTTCACTCAATTTCTAAAAAACAATTAAATCCTTTTGTTAAACTGCGTTCAAGAGAAAATTAACAGCTTTTAATAATGCGTCGACATTTGTTGAACGAGAACGCATTGTAAGTTCTAATAAACTAAATATGTATATTGGAATTTAAAGAAACATTGTGTATTTAATTTGCTTCATTAGCAAATTGCTTTTCATAATATTTTGAGCCATTATAGATAATTAATGATTGAAAAGACGCAAATTCGTAAATACTCTACGTAATACATTGGTACTTATATACTCGTACATGCTACGATTAGGTAACATATAAATATTAATTGTAGATGATTAAACTCGATTAATATTTAATGTGGTAATAAGTTGATTTTGCACAAAATCGTATATAATCGGTATTAAAGGAAGCCAAATAATGGAGTAGAAAGCATGTAATATTCTAAAGATACACTTACATATGTCCGTTCAATCTTCTCAATTATTCACATGTTGTGCGTTTATTGTGTTCGCTTAGTAATTATTTATAGAACATTTGTAATTATTTATGTGTCACTGTTTAAGATGACTGAAAGTGTACATCAGTAGCATTAAACACGCTCATTTTGTTAAGTTACTTCTCATGTATGTTATATATACATTTATACTATACATATTCAGATTTCAATTCGCTTATTTGACCTTCTCAATCAAATTTCATTGCCTCAAATATATTTGCACTAGTCTATTTTACTTGGTTTCGAAATTTGTCGTATTCGATATTCAACGAAATTATAGCTGGATATTCTCTGTGTAAATTACAATTACATTTACTAATGCATGGCGGCCGGAGCAATATCCTTTAATACAAAATTTTACTTTCGCATATCTCGCTACATATAGTATTACAAAAATGGACTCCTTGAACTTTTGCTCTAAATTTAAAATTTCACCCCTGTGTGCCTCTCTCTCTCTCTCTGTCACTCTTTCACTCCCGTACTATTTGAATGCTCTGTAATAAAATGCCACCTATTCACACCTTTAAAGAATGCATTATAAAACAATAGCTTCTTGTCCAAGTCTGTGCTATGTAATATTATAGTAGTAATATCGCAGTCGTAGAAGTAAGTACATACATAGTAGCAGTGAGTGGGAATATTAAGCATAAAAAGTAAGAAGAGCACATTCTCGAGGGTATGAGTAGATATGGTCCTTAGTTACTTTGATGCATTTGCAATAAAGATTTGGCGAATTACTTCAAGTGTTTAAACATGTTGAGTAATTGCTTTGTGAGATTTCTCTTAGTGGAGAGGTATATATACTATGGTGGTCTGAACATATTTTTGATGCAATATAAGTTTTATCTGCCAATATAATCCCCCACAACTTCAATCCACTTGGAAAAAATTTGCGATATTAAATTTGTGTTTCAGTCGGTGATTCAACCCACGACCTACAGATCAGAAGGTCAACACACTAACCACTGGGCTACGGCACCCACAAAGAAATGAACAATATAAAAAACATAAAGTATGATTGTGGTGTAAGCTAAATCATACAGTTCTTTTCTCTGGTAACCATATCGATATATCGTATCGGAATCAGCTTCGGAAGCAAAAAATATCGTCAATATCGATATACTATCAACAATCGTACTTGGAATTCATCGGTGTCAATGATACAATTTTTCCCGCATGATAGGCAGTATGTGTCTTTGAAATAACATAATTTACTAAAATGGTTTGCGTATTAGCTAGATATTCGTATATGGTACAAATGCACCGGGTGTACTATACTATACTATTTATTTTTGACAAGTTGTAGGAAGTCAAGTATTTGAGAATACGTCAAATATTCATTTTGCTTTTCTGTGTTACATTACACTACATACATTATCATATAAGCAAAAAATACAATAGATAAGATAACATGACGCCGCAGGACGACGTAGTACAAATCATCAGTGCCCGTCATGTAAAGCAACAACAATTATTACGTAGTAATTCTTGCAGCTCTTTAATTTGTTATACCGTCTATCAAAATTTAATGTATCGTATTTTGAAAACTGCTACTGAAAAATTATTGTCAAAAATATAAACATCAAATAATAAACGATTGTGTAAATGGCAGGCAACATCCGACCCAAGAGATCTTAGAATAAACCAGTCCAAGAGTTTTATAAAAAATGTATGTGTTGTAATGAATTTAATTGATAATGCAAAATATATTTATTATTTATTTATTTTTTTTTTTTTGCTAAGATAACGCTGTGAACAGTTGTTCGAAGAACAGGACAGGTGCCCATTTGGAAAACAACTTGCGTTTAAATATCACACAAATTGAACCACATATTAAAATGATATTAAAGCAAAATCCTTGCAGCGCCAGACGTCACATTATATTGTATAAATACTTTTATCACTTCATTTTTTACTTTGTGATAAATATTTGTTTTGCCAATTATTTGTATGTTGTCGAAAGCGATACCAGAAATAAATTGTGTTCATATTTCTAGATTAAAAAATTATGGATAAGAGAAGATATCAATTAATTACTATAGCCCGCGGAAAAAACGTAGTTTATTCTAGCCCATGTTATTAAAAGATTGCCCACCTTTGGTGTAGACAAGATTGAAGACAATCTCATTCATCTGCTTTACCAAAACATGCATAAAAGAGTAAAAAAATAAGGTAGGGTAATTAAAAAAGATTTCTCTTCGACTTATAATGTCAGAAACGGTTTCCTTAGAGTGTCAAACTCGTATTTTTGTTGTTTTCTCCTTTATTCCTGCTTCCTCTTTCCGTATGTGTTAGTTGTTGTTTCGTGTCGTGAGTGCCTATTGCTCTACCTCTATAATTAGACGCACATGTACACCTATTTTTTCACTGTAATTTTGCAACCCATCAAGCATCCAACTAGCTTGATGGTTTGCTTGTCTACTCGTATGCTTGTTTGCGCAATAATCGGCTTGAATTGGCGTAAAGCCCGGACAAAACAAAAATAGAACAAAAACGAAATCCGAAAACAAATTGCGGGGAAGAAAAAGTTCAGAAAAGTGAAAGACAGAAGTATGAAGTCAAATGAAGATATCAAAACAGAAACTACGATAATAGTGGAATCAAAACGCAAGCACACTTAGATAAAATAAGAGAAAATTGTATTTGGCATTGTATTATAGAAGAGAATATGGGTGTGTAGGAATGAAATGAATGTACCAGAGAGCTCGAATATGTACAGAGAAGTCTTGCATATGAATGATGATGATACTGATTATGGCAATGGTGGTGATGTGTATGTGAGTGTCTATGTGTGTGTGTATGCGTGTTATGTCTCTGGTATGCAGTAAAAAGTAGACCAAAGGCGAATGGCATTTTCATGCGAGTACAACATTAAACGAAAGCTGATAATGGTAATAACGATCATTGTAATGATGTTCGCTGTTGACTCGTTGGCTTGTTATTCGTTGCCACCACCCTTTTTCAGTCTGCTCGTAACTTCAACGTTGGATAGACGTGTGTGTGTGGAAATCAATTTATTGCGTTTGTTTGTTGCGGTTGTTTTTGTGATTTTTTTCATTTTCTTCGCAATACATATTATAACATTAATAATTTATCTATACATCGAATTTAGATACATATGTAAATTTGCAAATAAGAAAACAAATTCACAACAGCAGCAACAAAACAACTATGTATATACATATATTCATTAATGAAGATGTGTTCATGTAGAAATTATAAATATGCTTAATTAAAAAAAAAAACCTATATATATATATATGGAGGAATCGAAGAGTACATAAAATTATGATTAAACCACAAGAAAAAAATGTGAATGTAAAGCAGAAGAAAACCCTATAAATTTAATAATGAAATAACAAAAAATGTGTACAATTTTAAATACATATGAAATAATTGTTTTGATCTACAAACGAGTAATAAATAAAAATAAAAATATTCAACTTTGCATTGTGTCTTGGTGAAAAGTTATAGGAAAAATACTACTACGCAGCGAAATGTATATGAAATTTTTAGTGTCTACCACAGTACAACAACAAATATTACTACTCCAATAACAAATAAAGAATAATAATAATAATAACAACAACGACAGCAATAGTAGCGACGTTAACGTGCCTACATAACATCGTCAGGACAGACATCGATGTCAACGGCGCCGTCGGAGTCGACATATCTTATGTATTTATTTTCTTTTTCAATACATTCTCTTCGTTTTCGTTTAGCAAGTGTGTATGTATATTGAACATTCAAGTTGATGATTTAGTTCATAAAAAAATAAAAAATACAAGTGGAGGATAAAAAAGAAGAGGAAATGAAAAATAAACAGTCATATTAACGAAATGTAGTTTACACAATGAAAAACACCAACATATATTAGCTTGATATTACTATTTTTTTTCAATTACAATCGCCATTCTATTACTACTACTACTACTCTACTACTACTACTAATACTACTACTACTACTACTACTACTACTACTGCTACTACTACTACATACTATTACCACTACCACCTACTGCTACAACAACTATACTTCGGAACAAGAGTAGCAAGAAAGTAGTAAATCGTAAAAAGCCGAAATTGAAAAACGAGAAACATAAAAGCAAAAAGGTGAGCGAGCGTATCGTAAATTGCCGAAGAATGTCGTATGAATGAAGAGGGAAAAGCGGAAGAAACGAAAATAACAACAAGCTATATCATAAAAGAATTAGGAAAAAAAGAACATATAAATAAAAGAAGACGCGCAATTATACCACTTCAAATAGTATTTTCATAAGTGTTCAGGGACGATAAATTTTCAAAATACTCGTATTAATAGCCTACATACGTGTGTCACTTTACATGCGTAAAATTGTATATTTTTCCCCCATAAGAACGACAATAGAAAGGGCAAGAAGAAAAATAAAATCAGCAAGTTAGAAATCTCTCAGGGTATAATTATAGAGGTAGAGCAATATGAGACGATAAGTCAACAAAATAACAACAAATATATACGGAAAGAAAAAGAAGAAAATAACAAACTGACGATTTTGACACCATAAGGAAACCGTTTCTGACATTATAACCCGAAACCAGGAGGAAGGCTTTTCAAATGCTTTACCATGCTGAGGAACCATGGAGAACATTGAAGACTACAAGATGGTGTTATAGGGCGTTTGTGCTGAACTATAAATACACATTTACTGCTTTCGAACATTGATTTTTCGAAGAACATTCATGCAGTCGCATTTAATAAATGTACATTCACACATGATTGGATCACATGTTTTTTTGTTATTATAAAACATAGTTTCTATTGAAATCAACAGAAAATGCGTGTTATTTATAATCTAAATGTACACACATGCAAATGTATAATCCAAAGAAAAAAGCAATGCTGCCTCTTATTCTTCAGTAAACCGTGTTCGAATTGTAATTATTTTCGATGATTGCAGAGTTGCTTTTAGCATTTAGATTCTAAATGCAGAAATGAAGTTGTATTTAGATAGAGAATATTATATGGATAAATGTAAATTTAGAGTAGCATTTAGGCTAAATGTGCAAAACGTACATTTATGCCTCAGCATAAACGCCCAGTTATATCAACTGCTTTGTTTTTTGATGTATCTTTTCATTCTTAGAATTCTTTTTTAGCTTTTGATCGTGCACCAGCTGAGCTTCAAAATACTATCACTTTGAATAAATACGCCTTGCCGAATAGCGTAAAGTGAATATAAAGAAAGATAATTTGTGTTTGCATAGTACAAGCGATAGAAAGAGAGAGTGTGCGCGCGAGTGAGCAATAAACGAAAATTTTCATTTGAATGTTTAGAAAATACGCACAAAAATAAGAATGACACAAGAAAAAAATGATTGAATGAATGAATGAAAAAATTTGAAAAGAAAAAAAAAATAGATAAGTTGAATGGTGCAAATGATTTAAAAATTGTGAAAATGTAGAAACGAATAGAAGAGGCAATATTTCATACACCAAGCTATACGTGGGTATATCTGTATATTATGCCTATATGTACATAAATACATACATATACATATATATATATATATATGTAAGTACGTACATACATTAAAATTGAATTAATTGATTAATGAAAAAAAAGTAGTGTATAGTAATGATATTAGTATTGAATAATATTCGTAAATAAAATAAATGGAGAATATTAAAATGTATTGTAAAATATAATTGGACATCCGAGTATTGTAACCAAAATAACAGCGTATATAAAATTATTTATGCATCAAATAAACTGAGAAGTACTTCAATTAAATTTTATAATTAAAATAATATCTTAGCGCATATATATATATATAAATTTTTGTATATTTATATATATATATATATATATATATATATATATATATATTATATATATATCATATATATCCATACACATATATATATATATATATATGTGTGTGTGTGTGTGTGTGTGTGTATATACCATATTAATAAATTTAAATTGTGTAAAATATGAATATGCAGTTCCGTGTAAACAAATTTCAGTGTGAAAATTAAATAATCGATATTTTAGTCTAATATAAAATTGTACATATTATTATCAATAAACATACATATGTATGTTCGTACATATAAATTATTTATTCATCCATATACTTACAACTGAGCAAATATTTTTAAACTTAAAGGTAAGCAATTTTACTATTTTTAAGTTACATTGTAAGTATATAATATATCTATATATATATATATATATATATATATATATATATATATATATATATATATATATATATATATATATATATATATATATGCCTATGAGATATATGAAATGTGAATTGTTGTGATTTTTTTGCTCCCCGTCAATTTTCGTAAAACCTATTATAAATCAAAATAATAATATAAAAAAAACAGAAATTTTTAATAAGAAATAGCCATGCGGTTTTTAATTAAAATTTGAAAAAATGACCTTAAATGGTGAATCACTTAGATTTTCAGATTAATTAAATTCTTTATAAAAAAAAAAAAATAATATGTGGCATTTATATGCCAAGATTCTCTTCCTTGTGTGGTAAATTTTGAACCTAATTCCGTACGACAGAATCCTTGTGACATGACTTCTTCTGATCATTTTCAGAGAGCTCTTTCAGAAGCGTTTTCATGGTAGATTTTTATTAAAGTTGTGCTTCAGCCGGGTATTAAAACCGCGTGCTACCGATCAGAAGGCCAACGCACTAACCACTGAGCTGCGTCTAATATGTATAGCACACAAATGTATTTGTTGTTAAATATTTTTATTTTTCTTATACAATTTTGTTCGCCCCACGTACAATTTTACAATTTTTCTGAATTTTGAATTATTCGGGAGAATTTCCCGATATGGCTCTGTTGGCATCTCCTTCGTAATTAATGATAGACACATAAATCTTTAATAGCATAACGTGCTGAATATATATGGTAGCGAATGTTTTATTTTTGTAGCGCATATGTATCCAAGTTCTGCCCAAGAACGGTACAGATCACTAATGTATCGAACCTTAGTGCTCTTTCACGATTTTATGGATCCTTTTTCTAAGTGCTCATATTTAGGTTTGCTGGGTAGGTTATGTTAATATTGTATAACTATGTATGTGTAGATAGAGATAGTAAGACAAAGGAGTCATCATGGTTTCAGCCGAAGACAAAGAAATTGAAGATGCGAAGCGTAAGAACTATGTGTTGTATATCCCCCGATATATCAACCTACTGGCTACCCTACACATAGTACTTTTAGATTAAATAATATATCAACCCACTCAAACCCCATTCAAATATTTTTATAGTAGCCGGCCTTCAACTGAAGCACATATGTAATAAAATTATGCAAAATACATAAGATTTTTGCTCGTGTATGCATGTGATGTATGGTAATGTGTATACAAATTAAATTAAACCATATCCCCAATAGTTAACCAAGTTTAATAGTTTAGTTTAGCAATAATTTAACACAAGTAGTTTGAAATGTACCGTTAAGCGATGTGAAAATTGTATCATCTTTTGTCGTGGCATAACAATATAAGATAAAGAAGTCTGAGAGAATAGTTATGTATACTCTCTCGAATGAAGGAGATGTAAAGCATGTAAAATAACAAGCACATCCGGAAAGAAGGTGAAGTAAAGAATAAAACAGCATACGATTTTGACAAGCCAAGATAAAGCATATTTCAATTTCTTTACCCTATCTTATTTATTGTGCAATAGTACAATAATAATACCAGGTGTACGAGTTATGTCAAAACCTGTTAGAGTATTGTCAAAATCGTGTGTTTGCTATTTTCTTCTCTACATTTTCTCCTTCTTTCCGTATGTGTTTGTTTTTTTTTTTTTTTTGCTTTCATAAGTAAGAGCATGTATAACTACTCTCGGATTGCGTTACCCTGACAACTATGCCATGGCTTCTCGTTATAGTTGTTGTTTCTTACAATTCCTCTTCACACTCATTTGTTTTTCCTGTTTGTACGACGGCTACGCAATTCATTTTGTTCCCGCTCATACTTACTCTTGTTCTTGTTGTTTTTTCTCATATATAACATACATATAAGTATGTAGATAAAAATACAAAGGAATGTTGATGTTCGGTTTCTTGCTTTCTGTGAGTTTTTGCTATTAGGGATGAGCGAAACATGGAAAAATATCTATGGTGATTATCAAAAATTGTTCTTTTCCCACATAAATGGTAATATCAGAATTTTGAAATATCACCATCCAAAATTGCGCTTAAAATATCAATTAATTGCATCATGTGCATATGTATATTCGTTTTTCGCGTTTGGTTGTAATAAAAAAACTTTTTAGCGACAACTTCGTACTACCGGAACTTAATACATACATACATATATAGAGAATGCAAATTCTTATGGGATTTTTCATGCGATTACACCCATTTTCGAGCATATCTGTTCATTGAAAAAGTAACTACATATATTCTGAGTTTCAGCTTTTGATTGCTTTATAAAAATATGTACACCTACGCAAAAAATATATTCAGTGTGATATTCTGCGCCGTTCTGTTGGAAAACATGTCTTCAGACAACATTCCATGCCGTTGACGGTGACGTTCTCGCTCTACTTACTATTTAATAAGTAAGGACCAACGATTCCAAGGGCCCATAAAACAGCAGTTGATTTTTCTGTGAGCAGGGCACATCATCTCTGCGAATACGTATTATCATTTAGAGTATAAATGGTACGAAAAGGTTCCATGATTAATTAAATTAGTCGCCGTGATGGACGATTATATCGACCGTAATATGGACGTAGCGCACGGTAACATTCCCAAACTGTAACATATTTTTGAAAATAAATTTGTACAATTTGCAAACTTTGTTCTGACAAATCTAACTGAGTACATTTGATTATAATGTTCGCAGATCTGACCAATTTGACACCGTTTAAATGTTAAAAATTTGAAATTGAATTGTTTGAGTGATTCCAAAATTCCAAAAGAAGGTGATGTTTCCGTAGACTACGTGCTAAGCTATTCATTCTCAGATGTGTTTTTCATAGACGCTTTAAACACGAATTCCAATTCAAATATTGACGTTTGTTGTCAGTTAAGTGCCGATAAAGTTGAACAAATACGCCACATTTTAGATGAGAACTATTTCACCGAAGATAAAACTTTTGCCATTGAATATGACTATGAAATTAAGATAAGTACCTCTAACGATATTCTTGCTAGATTCGCGCCGAAACGATTATCTTATAGAGACAATTAAACCTTCCAAATCCCCACACGCGTACCCGATTGTATTAGTTTAGTAGAAATAAGGTGAAACAAGAAAATGTGTTAATTATAGTCCATTTAATAAGATAAAGGAACCCTGAGAAGAAAACAGTGCACAAGATACGCTGCTAGTCCTATCCTAACTCTGCAGCGTATTGTTGCAGCGTCAGGCCGATACAAAATTTTACACTAGAACCCATTTTTGTAAATGTACGACACAAGTTGAGGCAAGATTTCCAAGCTTCAAACTTGGCAATTGGCAATAAATTATTCATTACGCCATTTTCATACTTATTAAGATCAATCTTTTCTAGATGTGCATTAAATTCTTAGTAGGAAGAAGTAGTCTAAAACTTGCTGAATATACAAAGCACGTGAAACTAACCTTAAATGGGAAACTTGGTTGGAAGTGCATTACGGAAAAAAGGGTACATAAAACAACATTCACAACAATTTCAGACAACTTTTGTCTGTAGGAAGACTATAGTTAAAATATAAACGATGAGTCCACCATCGCTATATTACGAGTCGTTTGAGCACATCTTTTCTGGGATGAGAATCCCAACAACAGGAGCTTTTATGACTACTCCGGCTAAATCGCTCTACGTTTACCTGACTTCTGCAGCGTTTTTCAAGCATTATTAGCAGCCGAATTTGAAATTTCTGACATGCGGCTTTTTAATTTAAATTTATTTACATTTTTACCGTGCAGCGGCGACGGCACAATGTTAATTGATCTGACTTTCACTTAAATTAATTTCAGTTTTATATCTGAAAAAGTTGTACTTATAGTGGTATATTCAACATCCCTATTCCGATTGACTCTCTCTAAAATCTACAAAAATAAATAAATATGTGGCACATAAAGCCCCAAAGGGCTCATTGGCCGAGCTTCTCTTCCATTACTGTTGTGCGTCTTAAATTTTGGACAAAATTAGAAGGGACCCACTTATTTTAGCCGGTTCCGAACGGCAGAACACTCTGACATCACTTTTTCTGAGCTTTGTCACAGAGTTCTTTAAGAAGCTTTTTCATGGCAAGTTGTTACTGTCGGAAGAATTGCCAATTGCTTGCCGACAGGTGGGTACCGTTCGAAAGAAAAATCTTATCGATATTAAATTTGTTATGCATCAGCCGGGGATTGAACCACGACCTACAGATAAGAAGGCGAACACACTAACCACTGAGCTACGGCACCCACTAAAATCTACACAAACATAAAAACCGTGTATTATTTCTTATATGAAAAGTTTTTGAATCAGAATCACATATTCCCAGAAACTCCAACAAATAGCGGTTCATTTATTTTTAGAATTTAAGCAAAGAAGATGGTGCATAAGCGAAGAGTCAACTGGAATAGGATTGTAGGAATATATTGAATTAAAAATAAATGGAAATGGATGAGAAGCTGATTTCCGTCGCCGTTGTCCGCCTCAATTATGCTTACTCGAACAGATCTCACAGCGGCAAATGTTACCGCCGAAAAAAGAAGACCGGTATAGGAGTTTTGTACTGTATTATATTTTCAAAATTGATCTATTTTAGTATATTTAGCTGAAAGAATGTCATATTGGAAAGATTAACTATGAAGCAGAAATTTTTTTTATATGACTTCCATCTAAGGTGAGATTTTTATGTACCAAAATGTGAACTTGCATTCTGAAATGTGATTTGTATTATATTATTTGATATACATACATATGTACGTACCTCAAATTTTAAATAAACATGTGTATAGTTTGTTATTGTTCATTTTTTAAAATTATAGTTTTTTGGTAAAAAAAAAAACATTTTTGGGCTGTGGCAACACTGGTGATGAGTAGTCCGTCGCGATTTGCACTCTTACGAAAACTTTGTCTCGGAATTTTGGTTCACTTTTCCCCTTGTGCTCCCGTCCTTGTTTACTTCATTTAGACCATGTCGTGTTGTCGTTGCTCATTCCACTTTACAGTACTGTTGTTACTCTCATCTGTCGTTATTTTCTTTTTGTAATGTTTTAGCGTTCAATGCTCTCTTCCATTTTGTGATATTCTTGTTTCGTGACTGTACGTTTAGTTATGTATTTTGTATTGTACATGTTCCTCCATTTCTCATTTGCCTTTATGCTATTCGTTTACGTTGCTGTTGTTTTCTAACTATTTTATTTTATATATTCTTTTGCGCATTCGGGGTCATCGTCATTTCAAGGGTTGCTTGCTGCATTTTTTGTTTTTGCTTTCTGCTCTGTCCATTCCTCTTGCAGCACTTTGTTAAATGAGCATATTATCGCTGTTTGGGTGTTGTTATTGCGCTGTCAAACATCATTGGCGTCGTTTTTGCAGTCAACGTAGCAATATTAAATTGTTGGCTGTGTCGCGATTAGATATGTAATTGTGGTAGTTCCACTAGTTCTCTTAGAATCAATTAACATTTAATACGTTTTACCGTTTTTTTTAACGTTTGTCATTGGTTATACGGGTAGTCACGGTCAAAAGTTGTTGTTTTCAATGGAAGTGAACATATGAAATGGGGGTCGAAGAGGGAAACAGTCAGTGAGCCAAAGAGAACTAGTGAAATTACTGTTGCCGTTGACGGTCCGTTGTACTGCAGGGTATAATATTTTACTGTAGGGTGCAATATTTCATAGACTGAACGAGTAAAATCCTCTGGAGACAATATCGAAATAAATGCGCATAACTGGACCATTCATTGAATAAAAACAATTTTCGTTACTAGACTTTGTAGCAAAATTACTACTTCTACCTTATTGTAAAATTAAATAAGCACAAGATGACACACTAACTACAAAGGTTTACTGATGTAACCAGATTACCAGATTATTTCGCTTTTTACGATCCCGGGATTTTCGGGATCTCGTTATTACAATCTCGGGATTCCGGGTTTTACATGTTAATAATTTTGTACACAACTTAACTTGAAAAAATTGTATCAATATTGTATGAGAAGGGCTCTTACCAATTAATAAATAATGTTTTAAATATACTTGGTCTGCTATTAGGTCTCTTCTAATAGTGTTCAAAATTTAACACGGTCAACAGTATTGAAAGAGAAGCTCGGCCAAAAAGTCCTTCGGGGCTTATAGGTGCCACATATTTGTTTGATTTTTTTTTACGTATTGACAGTTAAATAACGACCACCAAACCCCAATAAAGGCACGATCTCTAATTTCATATAGTTGTAACAAGTACCGCTACGAATTTATACCGATGTAACATCGTCGCTGCGTCTACAAAAGCAGCTAACATATATTCCTCCTAACTTCTCTGTATTACTATTGAAAAATAATCTAATCAAAATACTAAAATATTTAAAGTGTTTTCAAATAAAGATCTGAACTTATTGCATATTAGGCTGTCAGTGAGAAACAGACACCCAGCTGATTTCTACCACGAACTCAAAGTGCTTTTCAATGTTGCGTTTTTACTATAAAAAGGGATTTTTCTGTCTTCATTCCATGTGCTTTGTATGTAATTACAAATCCCGAAAATTCCGGGATTTTTACGAACATACTGAAACCCTGTTTCCACCTTTTAAGGGGCGCCCTTAGCGTTTTATCCTAACAACACATTAAAATCGCCAGGCAACCCTATAGCTGCCAAGGAAAAGTCCCTAGCACAGTGAAATGTGTGAAAGGACCCCAATACTTATTCGGTCAAAACATTTTTTACTTATCCCATATCTCCATTTTAAAGGAGCATCTGAAAATGAACGTAAAAATACATAAGAATAGGTTAGTAATCCATGGCTGTCAGGTCTACCCAGGAACTTTTTACAGTCTCAAACAGTTACTAAACAATCGTACCTTTTTAGAAAACATAGAATAAATATTATGGGTGCTTTATGTATAAAACCAAAGCAAATTTTACTCCCTAAAACATAAATAAGAATATATTGACTTCTTTGAGGTGGTGAACGTACCTAAAGGGAGGTTTTAAGAAGTGGAGGTTGTACATTACAATAAAATATTCAAGCGTTAGATGAAATACGCTATTTTTTAATCGGTATATAGTTTTATGACATTAATAATGGCAAATTATTTCGGGCACATACAACTTTTTCGAGCATTAATTTGTTGGCTTGTTCATGTCGACCAATGACTAAAAATATCCCTGCAAAACAGAGTTCAGAGGACCTTAATCATATGGTTTTGGAAGCCAATGTACAGGTCCAATTCTGGAGATAATCTCATCACCGAACACTTCCTTCGCGGGTAATATCACATGTGACACCGCCCTGCTGAAATCAAAGGTCTATGCTTACGCACGTTTGGGAACAAAAAGTTCAGGCCAATGTTGAGTTCTGTCCACAAACCGCATTAAACATTGCATTTTTGAGTGCATTAGAAACTTGTCGGTAAGTGATGAGTGTGGATTTGTATCAAACCTATTGTTGCTTATTTACAATGTCATCGTGCCAGAAGTGAGCCTTATCATTGATAAGAATTTGACGTTAAAAAATCCTCTTACTTATTTATTTGCGTTGGTGGCGAGTACCGAATAAGGTACAACCATGAGCTCTACGAGCTGTATGCCGATATTGACATAGTAAACCGCATCAAAATCCAGTGGCTGCGCTGGTTAGGTCATGTCGAGCGAATGGAAGAACACGCTGCAGCTAAGAAGGTGTTATATTCGGAACCCGCAGGAGGACGACGCAGAAGAGGAAGACCTAACCTCCGGTGCTAAGACCAAGTACTGGAGAACCTGACGGCGCTTGGAATTTCTAAGTGGCGCCAGCTAGCGAAGAACAGAGATGGCTGGGGAAGCATGTTATATTCGGCCTACATCGATATTCGGTTGTTATGGCCACATAAGTAAAGAATCCTCTTACTGAACACTAATTTAGGAAATATATTTCCACATTTGCAAACGATGCTCGCGAGTAAGCCTTTGTATGATTAAATGTCACACAATGCTAAATAAAAGGGCAGTGCGAATTATCAGAAAAAAGAAAGACTAAAATCAGTACATACCAAATGTCATTGTTCTAGGTAAAATACTATATCTCTAATTTGTGACCCCGGAAAGTAGATTTACCTCCATTGGAGGTACATTTTTGAATCGATTTAAAATTTTTTTTAGTAATATTTACTACTTTTTATAATTAGATTGGTTGTTTTTTGCTCCAGATATGGTATTAGGAATTATGTTTTTCCAATTCAGGACCTCAACCACTCAAAAAGTAGTATCAGCAGTAGGTGTTCTTTGTTGTAAACTAGTGATATTAAAGAAGTGATGGCGGTTTAAGTCTACATAGGAATATATTAGCGTACACAAGGAGGATTTGAGGTTTGAAGTAAACGCAGCTATTTACCAGTTTTTGTAAAAATACCAAATTTCCGAAAATGCACATAAAATAGGTGAAGTCACCTATTAAATAAAATGCTTCATTCGTTCGATATTTTGATACACTAAAATTTTTTTAAGATAGAATTGGGTAGTTGAAAATACAAAGCCTAAGCCTAACTACAAATGCAACTATTTGTTGGTCCCAATTATGTCCCAATATTTATTGCATTGAAAATTGCAAAATAGATGAGTAACATAATACTGAGCATTTTATTTAACTCCGGGCACAATGCACGGAACTTGTTTGTCGCATACTACCGTCGTTTTGTATGTGCTACTGTATTTTTTGTTGTTCCTCGTGCGATCACGCAAGATCGCTCAGTTTGTTGCCTGTGCTGAACATAGTTATTTTATTTTGCTTTGCTTCGCTTTGCTTTGTATGTTTTGTCTATTTCTCGTGAGTATTTATTTATGCGTTGATTAGAAGACAGTGGGGAGTGAGGATCTGTAGTTAACTTGACTTGAGCATGTCTCGCTCGAAATGAATGAATTTAGTCGTTATTTTACTTTCGTCGTGTGTTATTGGGATGTGTTTTTGTGCGTTTTGTACGCAGTACGTTGTACACGCAGACTTATTTTTATTGCATTGTTGATATTGCTTTGTTTTTTTTTTTTTTGATTTACCTTGGTGTTGTTGTTTTTTATTATTATTTTTGATTAGATTTTCCTTTCACCCATCCCTACTACTCCGCTTGTTCTGTTATGTGATCTATTTAATGCGATCTGCTTCGTGTTGTTTAAAATCGCTTTCGTCGCCGTCAACGCCTCGGTTAATATCAGCTTTGATATGTACATACATACTACATACATACATCTGTATGTATTAACTATTTTATTAGAGCGAATGCATACAACGACTACGAGCCTATTGCGTGGAGCGAGAGTTGAGCGAGAAGTGATCGTGCAAACTAAATATAAAGTATGAACAAATTTGGTTAAGAAAATGTGGAAAATATGTATTTGAAATTGTGATTTAGATATTTTCTTTTCTCCTTCTTAAGCTAGTGCGTGCTTCAATTTTGTTGTTATTATTTATCATTATTAATTTTTAGTGATGATCGTGTCTAACAAAATGAAAAATAAATTATTATTTAATTGAGGATAGTAAAAATACCAGATCAACAACGAGATGCTAATATTAGAATTGGTGAAAAAAAGAAAGAAATCGAATATAAATTGAAATGTAAAATTGTATCAACAAAGCGACTGGCCAGATCAAATAAAAACTCTCCACCAGTCCCTCTTGTAGTTTGACGACATCGAGCACATATATATGCATACGCACACATACGAACATGTGAATGTGTCGGCATATACGTAGGGCGTTCATAATAACAAACAACAAATTCTTATTAAATTAGTTTGTTTTTCATATTGTTTTGTTATGTAAAAATGGTTTTTATTGTTTAAAATTGTTTTTTTTTTTACCATCGACGGTTTATGATTTGATTTCTACGATGAGTAAAATGGAGAAATTTCTATGAATCATGAATTTCTGTGTGTGTGTGTGTGTGTGTGAATGTAGACTATCAGTTTGCTTGAGGATATTTGACGTTTTCCAATGTATTAAGAATTTATAAAATGAAAAAAAAAAAACCCAAAATAAACAACGAAATCTGTTGATAACGGTAAATATTTTTTTTAATTTCATTTCTTATTTATTAGTGGGATTCATGCAATCGTATAACTACATAAACCGTATCATTGTTGTATGAACGCACCAAACAAGTCATCGTGTAAGGGCAGTAAATCAATCAACATGTTATTGTCAATAACAACAAAATAAAAATGTTGAAAATTAGCAGAATTGAAAAAAAATACAAATTAATGATTGGGCTGTTTGAGAAAAATGAAAGTCATTATCCTTAATATAAATTAAGTATATTTACCTATGAGTTAACGTATTACACAGAACAGAAGCGTATACAACAGAGTTGCATTTCAAACCGCATAATTTTATCTGTCACACAATGAAATCATCGCGTAAAATTTTACGAGGCTCGAAAAATCTTTTTCATACAAATATATGACAGTCGATTTACGAGCGTAAAATTTTATATGATTTACGCGGTTTACGAGGCTTTTATACGATTGAATGAATTTATTTATATTATTATTATTATTATTAATCTTTTTTTTTTGGATCCTGACAAAGGCCGGCTATCGAGAAAGACTTTTATACGAAAATATTGATGGCCGCAAAGCCGACGTAGGGGCTATAAGGGTATTTTTTTATGCCTATCAAGAAAGACTTGTCCGAAAATACTGATGGTCTCGAAACTAAATGTTATGAAGCTTTAAAAAAATTTAAAAAATATATAAACATTTTCTAAAAACATGTTTTATATACCATTGAAAAGGTAATTATATAGCCTTTAATATGGTTCAAAATTTTGTATAGGTCAATAGTGGTTAATTTCGAAAAAAATCGGTTTTTGGAAAAAAAGTTTCAAATTTGTTTTCTTTATATATTTTCATAACTTTTAAAATAATCAAAATAGATTATAAATGTTATATAGCAGTGAAAAGATTTTTAAAAGATCTTTCTTTTTATACCTATTTATTGAGTAATTTCGATCGCAAATTTGAACTTTGACCTTGAGCCACGTGTTATAAGGGCATTGCCGACAAAAAAATTTTGATTATTAAAAAAATATATACGTGGCACTTGTAAGCCCCGAAGAGCTCATTGATCGAACTTCTAGTCCAGTGATGTTGTGCGTGTCAAATTTTGGACAGTATTAGAACGGATCTACTTATTTTAGCCGGTTCCGAATTGCACAACCCTTGTGACATCACTTTTTCTGAATTTTGTCACAGAGTTCTTTTAGAAGCTTTTCCATGGGAAGCTGTTACTGCCGGAAGAATTGGCAATTGCATGCCGACAGGTGGGTACCATTCGAAAGACAACTCTTTTCGATATTAAATTTATGCTTCAGCCGAGGATTGAACCCACGACCTACAGCTCGGAAGACCAAACGCACTAACCACTGAGCTACGGCACCCATTTATGAGAGATATGTTTAACCTTTTAATATTAATTCCTCCTATTAATTGTGAATATAGGCATAAGGTGTTCTGTGTGTTGTATCGTTGTGTAGTTTTCAAGTTTTACAACTGTGGTATCAGTATTGTTGCTGTGTTACATACACAATTTGAATAGCTTTAATACAACTCTGCAGCCTATGTTTATTGAGTGTGCTATTTGATCGCCTGACATTTTTGTTTTCATAATGCTATGTCATTAGCTGATTCAGTAATGGAAAACGACTTATGTTATAACGATAAGACACACAACAATCTGTTCACAAGTGCTGTGTTCTTATGTGTCACAACTTTCATTTACAATATATAACTTTACAACACCTTATAAAATGCCTATTAGTTTTGAAAAAGCAACAAATAGACCTGATGGGACCTTAATGCGGTATCCGAAGAAGACATATGTGATTGAATCTAATAAAGTAATGTAAAAATGATTTTTATAACGAAAGAGTCGTTATTTATTTTTCCGTTTATAATGTGCGATAATTCCTTAAAAAGATTCCTTAAGATTTTTTATCACGAAGTTTGAATTTTGATATTACTGAATTGTACACTTGTCAAACTGTTTAACTCCCCCCATCAACCCACATATGTAATAATATTAGGAACTATTTAGAGATATGCCATCTGATACATCTCTGTTTCAATAAAAGCTAGATATGAAATTTTTGTTTGAATATACATATTTTAAGGGGAGTTTTACAAATCAATATATATAATTTTTTCGTATACTTGTGCTTTTTGTTTTATGGAGTGATATGGAGTGATCCATGATACACAAAATTCTTTGCTACCTACAGTCACTTGTAGCTGTCCAAGATGTCGGAACTCTTTGTTTGTTGATCCTAGGTAATTAATCTTGCCCTTGTTCGCATGGGACTAATTTGATGCGATTCTCTTTGCAATTTATGAAATGCTACACTGATTACTCGCACATTCATGACAATTATGTCAAAATCGTCGCCATAATCTAACACCATGTCACATTTGTGGAAAATAGTGCATACATTTTTATTTTGAAAATAATTGAAACAAAAACAATTTAAATGCTTCTCAGCTAAATTTTTGGGTTCGGACGTCTATAGTAGAATTTTACGATTATTTATTTTTTTTTTTTTTTATATATCTTAATCATTTATATTCGGCTTTTACTGCACATTTCAAGGACATATGTCCTTTAATAAATTTCATCAAGGGGCGTCAAAGGCGAAACCCCAACCGACAGATGTAAATTTCATAACTTGACATGTAACATACATATTTCGATGTTAACATCGCTGATGACGTGAAAAATAATGTTTTTTTTATTAGCTAATTTCAGTTTACTGTTTATTCGTAAGGAACTATTTTTATAAATTTACAGTCTTTTTCCATTGAAAATAATTTAATTAATTATAAGTAAATATATTATAAAGCATGCACAACAGTGATGAAAACGAACAGAGCAAAAACAGAGGAAAAAAAATCCCAAACCATTAAAAAAAATATTCAATCCATCGGGTCTGCCAATCAGTCAGTAATTTTGCATAAGAATTCTAAACAAATTAGTGATAATTAAATTGTTTATTTCATTGTTGTCACTTTTTTGTTTTGCACTTTTTCTCTCCCATTAATTATTGTGTGTATTTGCTAAAAAATTATTAATAGTAAAAATAAATTCACAAACGAAGAGCGAATTGTATGTATAATCTTTCTGTCGAAATATCGGTCAAAGCTTATTAAATATGCACATAACTATATACATTCATGCTTATTTTTTTTCAAATATATCGTACAATGTGTCTAAATATTTGTCACATTGGTATTGTTTGAGAAGTTTTTAGAAAATATAATTAAATGGCCATTTACATTGGCGCTGATGTGAGGCGATCGAACGAGAGAACGCAGCAGCTGTCAAAATAATTTCTGTTCTATGTGTTTGCAACTCTCTGTTGACAATGACGCAAGACTCGCGGCGAGAGTAGCACTGAATTTTGAAATTATGAAAAAATCTCGTATTGTCAGTGCTATCAGTTTCAAAGTTCAATGATAAGTGGCGTTCGTTTGAAATTGAAATTTAAAATTCAAAACTCTCTGAAAGCACAATATTTCACTTTTCTAAAAATATTATTCAAATTATTATTACAATCCTTCGCACTATTGTAAATGAGTATGCGCTTAAACGAATAGGAAAACGGAAATTGTTTAAATTAGAAGGTTGCGTTCACAATCACCTCACTTATCTTTAATCGCCTGTGTGATAATGCGATACCATGAATTATATTGACATTTCGTTCGTAGTCACCTGGCTCTTGTTTTTTAATTTATTGCTAGTTCTAAGCAATTAAAAAAAAAATACATCAATATTAATTTAAATAAAATTCGAGGACTTCTAAGTACAGCACGTGGTAATGACAAAAATTTATTTTAGGTATTATTCGAAGCGGCTTATACGTTTTAACGAGATTATGAAAAGAAATAAGATATATTGTTTTTCATTTAAAACATATAAGCAAAAGAAAAAGGTTCCTGATCTTAGGTTAGGTTAGGTTATGTGGCTTCCCTCTCTCTGAGAGGACACAGTTAGGCCAGAAAGGTGCATTGTGATACCACTGAGCTTCTCTTCCAATAATATTGTGCGTGTTAAATTTGGACAGCATTAGAAGGGACCTACTTATATTTGCCGATTCCGAACGGCAGAAATCTTGTGACATCACTTTTTCTTAGTTTTGTCACAGAGCTCTTTTAAGAAGCATTTCTGGCATTTCTGTATACTAAAATCATGGATGATCTTTTTTCATAATATTTTTTTAAGAACGGCATGTGCTATGGGTCCGAAAATTGGTGTGGGGTCAGGTTGTTGATATCATGCCAATAAGAAGATGAAATATTGGTGGAATAAAAAGAAATACAGTAATATTATTTTATTTTCACTTTCTCAATATTCCCCGTATAAGTTCATTAAGTTGCATAATTAATCCATCATTAATTTTCACAAATATATGGTCTGTTAGAAATCGTTAATATAGGTATTTTATTCGTTAAAAAAAAAAATTGAGAATATTGATCGCTAATATATTTTTCGTTTTTCTTGTTCCCTTTACAGCTGCTTTTTTGTCATATTATGGAAAATTATAAACAATAATAAATAAAATAATTATGAAATAAAAGAAATTTAATTTAAAATAATCATAAAATAGTAAAATGAAAAAGGATCATAGAGATCGTGTGTTCTTAATTTAGAGTGCTTAAATGCATACAAAAAAAGAGTGCAAATTATAGTGCAAGAAAAAATCATATTGGAATGTGTTTATGTGTTCAAAAAAGAAAGTTAATCAAAATAAGAATAAAGGAAAAAATTAAAAGAATAAAAAGTGTCAGATAACATATATTAAAAGTAACAAGAAGTGATTAAATATTGCTGCGACACAACCAAACAAAAAATACTATACGAATTGGAATAAACCAGGAAAAAAATAATGGATACAAAAACCTATGAGAAGGTAAGCAAGCTCTGGTAATGTTAAATTGTCCTTCCTTTATTTATGTACCTATACGTTTCATTTTTTTCATCATTTATATTTCTTAATTTATACTTACTGTGATCGAAAATACATAATAAAGTAACGAACAGGACACATTTTTCAATGGCAACAGATTTCGAACATTTAATTGATGTGACCTTTGATTTTGATTTTAAAGAATGGGGTTTAGACAAACAGACAGACAATACAATTCTTTAGTGTCATTTTCTTATGTTTGGTTAAGCACTAATCTGAACTTCAACTAACAGTTAGCAAAAATACGCCTTCTTAATGTTCGGGTATGGCCTATCTGTTAGCAACAGCACATAGATATTTCTTCTGTCTGTCTGTGTCTGTCTATAAATAAAACGAAGATATTAAAAAGGCATAAATAGTAGTCTGCCAAATAACTGGGAGAAAATAATGAAATTCAAAAATTCGCTCACGTGCTGTAAGGTTGGAAAAAGTGGATTTTCATCAGTTTTATGTCGGTTAGGCGCAAGTCTACGAAGTTAATTTGAACCCACCAGAGGGCTGGATCACGTGAAATTTTCCAGAAATCAATTTGCACAATTCGCCTGTTTGAGAACGAATAAATGTGAAACTGAATTGAATTTTGTATAGCGACTGAAATTAAAATTTGACACTAAAAATCCAATATTCACTATTCTTAAAAGATGATTTCCGAAAATTGGAGAGTCAGTCCTATAATTTATACTATTTACGGGCACCCTGCGAGCGGCCGATGTAATCTAAAAGTCACATATATTTAAAAAAAAGTTTATGTGTGTTGTTTTTCGTTTGAAAGAGAAATCTTTTCGATATAACAGTTGCGCTTTAGCTTGAAACCTAGTTAGAGGACCTAGCCTCACTTTCAGAGATTGTAATAAACAATTTGTTGAAATTCATAAATAATTTCTGTTGCTTGTATGAGGGATTAGATTAGAAAATAGGTTTTCACTTTGAAATGTTATTGAAACTTAAATAAAATAAATATGTGGCACTTAAAGCCCCGAAGGGCTCATTGGACGAGCTTCTCTTCAATTACTGTTGTGCGTGTTAAATTTTGGACAGTATTAGAAGGGACCTACTTATTTTAGCCGGTTCCGAACGGCAGAATCCTTGCGGCATCACTTTTTCTGAGCTTTGTCACAGAGTTCTTTTAGAAGCTTTTTCATGGCAAGTTGTTACTGTCGGAAGAATTGCCAATTGCTTGCCGACAGGTGGGTACCGTTCGAAAGAAAAATCTTTTCGATATTAAATTTGTTATGCATGAGCCGGGGATTGAACCACGACCTACAGATCAGAAGGCCAACATACTAACCACTGAGCCACGGCACCCACTTAAACTTCACTTTTTACTATATTTTTTATCATAATAATAATAATAATTTACTGTTGTAGGTTGCCCAAAGGCCGACACTGCGACCTAATAGATCTTTTGTGTCACACAACATTTAAATTGTTGTGATCCACTTGATCACAAGAAAGGAAGTAACTTACACCTATGTCCATCCAGTATTTTGCGGATGAATTTTAGAGTGTCAGAGTGTAGCAGAAGCATTTTTTATTACTTCCGGAAAAAACGATGACATATGCCCACGCTTATTTTTGCCAACGCAATACATTTACACAATAAGAGTTCTGTGGTTTCAAGCTCTTTTAGACAGAGCCGGCACTCCATGTCGTCGAGTATGTGTAATTTGGTGAGATGGTACTTCAGGTAGTAGTGACCTGAGAGAAATCTACTATTTTCCTATTATATGCCTTGCATATATTGCGCAGTTCCTTGTTGTAGGTAAAAGGCCTTACCAATCCTTTGGCTTGTCGAAGTTGTTGTTCCACTAGTTCCGATTCCATAGAATATGAATCTAGTGCATGCAATACAGCTTGACTATCTAAATAGATAGCAATATGTGCGCCCTTGATGCCGCCTCTCTTCAGATTTATCTTTGGGCAGATTGAAATTGCTTGAATCTCAGCTTGAAAGACGCTAAGCCATCTGCTCATTGGTTCCGAAATTTTTATGTTGGGTCCGTAGATTCCCGCACCGACTCCAGAGTCTGTTCTTGACCCATCTGTGAACCATTTCAGACTTATAGGATCGATCCAAGGCCCTCCATTCAGTCCCAGTCATCACGGTCTGAGATGATAGTCGTAAATTTACGATCAAATTGTCGTTTCGTGATTATAAAGTCTGTTAATGTACAGATAATCTTTTGATCAGGTATGTTTTTTGAAAATACTCATATGACCAAAGTCAAAGAGTTCCTGTCTGGACAAGATTTGTATCTTCAATGTACTTCTAGCAACACATTTTTTTTATAAAGATATGTAAGGGAGATAATCCTATTATCGCTTCGATAGCAGTGGTAGGGCAGTTATGTGATTGCCAAACAAGCTTGCCTTTGAAAGCCTGTAAGTAGTTTCCCAGTAGTTTCTTGTGTGGTTTTTGCCCATCATACAAGAGATGCATAAGTAACGACGGGTCTAACCATCATTGTATACATTCAGTAAATCATTTTGTAGTCGAGACCCCTTGTCCTACCGATGAGACTGCGACGGCCCACATAGCTCTTGTAGCTTTGGCTATCACTGACTTTATGCCAGAAATCCAATTTAGTCGCTTATCTAGGATTACACCTAGGTATTTGTTCACTACTTAAATATATTTAGTTATAAAAAATGAAGTTATTTTCTTTCTTTCTCTCACACTCTCTCCCCTCTCTCTCTCTCTCTCTGAAACTCATCGTTTAATCTTAATAGTATTTCTACAGTATCATATATTGTATCTGGCGAATATAATTTAAATGATACATAGCATGCAGAAGCACAATAATAATTGTTAATTTTTATAGTTACAATGTTGCTTTTATTTTGATATTTTTTATAATTAGCTTTTTTATTTGTAAACTCATTAAATACAATATAGTGTATGTATAAGCTCATAGCTCTATAGGTATTTACATATAGGTATTGTATGTAATTAGCAAATTTATTTAATGTGCCCGACAGAACAATACAACATGAAGCACGTCTGCATTTAATGTTAAAAAAGAAGACAAGCAAGAAATAAAAAGCATAAATATAGAGAAAAAAAAAATTAGCATTGAAAGTGTAGCGTAGTGCAAAAATGGAGTAATTTGCAAAATCACGCAAATATTCACTTGTTTCTTAGGTTTTGTACACACACGTATACTGAAGCGCTTGCGCAACATTATAACCCACAACCATTGCCATAAAATAGAAGGTATAATTATTTAGAATAAATCATATAATTTCATTTATTATTGCCTTCTCTCACGGATTTCATGGGTTCTTTCACTTGAGGTGGGCGTACGGAGGCCGATCGTGTGTACATACATATGTGCATACATGTATATGTATGTATGTAAAATATATGTACATATATGTAAAAATGTTCATCGTTGCAGAAATCAACATTTGAGACTTGGTTGGGGCGTCTGGCAATACCAGCCTGCCGAGTGTGCAATTCAAAATTACCAATTCTTTTACTGTCTCTTATCACAATTATTATGTTAGTAAATATTAATTATAAATATTATCTACTAGATAATTTCATTGGCACTCAAATCCATTTTCCTAAGCACGTCAAAATATATTACCTTTATAAGACACACCTTCGTAGTGAGGCAAAACAAAAATATAATGTCTAGTATAAAGAAATTCATTATTTTTTGCATTAAATTGGAAGGTTTTATTTAGCATAGCAAGAATGATCCGATTTAGGTCAAATATGCACCGTTTTGTTCGATAGCTTGTCGCCATTTTGAAGGTAATTTCATAATGCCACTCTCATAGAAACCGTAGTCCCTATTGGCAAGAAACTAGGGCAGTGGATTTTCACAAATTTCTCTTGAGGCGAATTTTTCACCAACAAAATCATTCGCAATACTATAAGGACTATCCGGACTATAAGGTGGATGCATAAGAACCTCACAACCAAGCTCCCGGAGCTTCTGGCGAGTCAATATCATTGTGTGTGGCCTGGCTTTGTCCTGATGGAACATAATTCCTCTCCTATTGGCCAAAGTTGGCCGCTTCTGGGCGATTGCTTCCTTCAGACGGTCCAATTGTTGACAGTACAGGTCCGAATTAACAGTTTGCCAATCCCACCAAACACATAGCAAAACCTTCCTGACCGTCAATCCTGGCTTGGCCACCGTTTGCTCTTCGCGATTCGACCACGACCGTTTTCGCTTGATGTTGTCGTAAGAGCCCAACTTTTCATCACCAGTAACTATTCGCTTCAGAAATGGATCGATTTTGTTGCGATTTAGCAGCAATTCGCAGATGGAAAATCGGTCCATGAGGTTTTTTTGCGTTAACTCGTGTGGCACCCATACATCGAGCTTCTTTTTTATCCACTCTTATTTAAATGGTTCCAAACGGTTTTTTTTTTTTGCAATATTTGGCTCCTGGGAATTAGAATCAGTGCTTACATGACGGTCAGACTCGACGATTTCCATTATTTTATCGATATTTTCGACAATTGGCCTTCTAGAGCGTGGTGCATCTTTGACATCACAATCACTGGAACGGAATCGATGAAACCAAAATTGCACATGATTGGCTGTTACAGTATCAGGACCATAAACACTATTCACATTTTCAGCCGTCTGGCTTGCGTTTCCGTCTTTATCGAAGAAAACCTGTAAAATATGGCGTATTTTATCTTTACTGGTGTCCATCTTTGACGCGTGCTCAAACAATACTGAGTCAAGCAATCACAAAACTGTCTGAAAAGTTTATTTAGTACGAAATCCTATCTTTCTAACGCCATCTAGCGTAACCCGATCGCACTTATACTACGGGAGATACAGATTACTAGATATGTCTGCCATTCTCAGGGCGTTCGAGTCGGACCCCGACTTCTAGGTCAACCGCTTGATCTTCCAAAAGAATTTTCGCATATAATCTATATACACATCTCGACCTCGTAACACTCTTGACACAAATTCCATCTTCTTGCACCTAAAATGGCGTCTCTCAGTCTCACTGTACCTCTCCTTAATAGCTCGCATAAGTTCCACTCATCATGAGTGTTTTGAGCAAGCAGATCCGAGAATTGCTTAGCGAAGTCAAATTGTCTGCGGTGCTTTTACCATTTCTAGGTGAGCGGATGTTTCATAGCTTCAACGCGAAAAATGAGGTGCACGCTAATGTACATCTTAATACGTGAACATTTATTACTAATAGTTTTATTTATAGCATCACCTCACCAAATACTTCTAAATTATAGCAGAAATTCTCTCGAAAATAAAACAAACAAAAAAGTGTCGTCAGCTTTAAACTAAGCCAAGGGGGAATCTAAATATAAATACCAATATCATATTCTTGGATGTTGTTGGGGTATCAATACACTAAAAATACAAACTAAATGATTCCATGTTGATGAATTGCCGACAGGCGGCATATAATTGTCGATCCATTCAATTTTCAGACACTCGTATTTTATTCCACAGAACATGAAAGATGAATACAACGAAATTCTAGTCCTCTTCCTTCGTAGCTATTAAATATGGCTATGAGATTATATATTTTACGTATATACATGTTTATGTGTAAATATTCGCTCCCCATAGTGTTAGAAAGCATGGGTGTTTTCAAATTAAATAGAAAATTTATTCGAAATTTACTACAGCTGCAACTGTTGCAACTGCTGTAGCATCTGAAGCTAGCCATGGTGCTTAATTATACATTGTTGTAGTTGTTGTTCACTTTCGAAAGCGTATTTTTAGATTCTCATCATTGTCTCTATGTCAATATATTATACTGTACTATTTATATATTAGCGATGTCAATCCCGTCATCCAGGTTTCCCAATATCACCCCTAAAATGTTGTCTCGAAAGTTTTGAAATTTTTGGAATTGAGTTGAATTTTCCTACAAATACTAAAGCTCAAAGCGAAAGTTTGTGGATAGAAATAATAAATACTACAACAATAAGAATATGTGATAATGGAAAAGCTTTTTTAGCAATTCACCAAAGCTGTCAAATCTAGAAATGCACTCCGAAAACCGAAACTAACAGCCCGGGAAATGGATGTCTCGCAAAAGTCCATAAGTCGAATAATATAAAAAGATTTGAAACTTGAGGCTTTGAAACGCTGGACATTTGTTGGCTGGAGCTTTGAAATAAAAATAGAATAGAAAATTGCGGTCGTCTTTTGGTAAAGCACGCTGATTACTTGTACAGAAAAATCTAGTTTACTGTAAACAAGTTTTTAACGTGAAGAAAAAATTTAACAAGCAAAATTATTGGTGTATGACGGTCATCTAAAGAAGCATCTGAACTGATTTCACGGCACGAAAAGGGTCATCTAAGTTAAAACGACCCATATCTGGCTGCAAGACAATTTACCAGCATTCATTCATGTCAGAGCCTCATCAATCTCTGAGGGGAGATTCTATCCGAGTTATCTCCTGGCCTTAGGTTTAGCATGGTCAGGTCGAGTTCGTCAAGCTTCCAATTTTCGGGAAGTAGCAGATTGACACCTATATCATTAGCCGCTTCCCATTTAATTCAGGTTTCTGCTTCTAAAGATTCTTCACCAATAAGTATGAAGATTCTCATTTTGGATGACTGGTAGTTTCAGCTTCGGGAGCACAGCCACTCTAATGCCTTTAGTGACGTTAGCATAGCTAACGCCAGGCCTCCTGATTGTACCCGCAGACGTTGTTGGTTTAGACCCATCGTACAGTCCTTAGTACAGGGCCAAATATTTTGTCGTTGGCACCTTTACGATCCGTCCGTTTTTCGGTCCTTTTTGGCGTCAGTATCTCGGATATTGGCTAGTTTATTTACTTTGCTTAAATTCTTCTTATCCATCTCCCACGAATAATGGGGAAAAAAGAGGTACACTGTGCCATAGCCTTCAACAGCACGGTAAGCCTCATTGAGGCGGACAGGTATCAGCGCAGTGCAACGCTAAAATACAGTATGTTAGCCCCGACTGCAAGCAAGTCTGATGAACACGCGCTATTCCGGATTGTGGGAAGTGTTTAAGGACCACCTAGTCGTGTATCTGTCTTCGTTTGGCATTTTCAGGCTGACCAATCCAACATGGGAGACCATGCTAAAATGCCCTAGCCCGAGCCCTGGCCTTAGCCTAAGCATTTCGTTGGCACAGCTCAACGCTTCACATCACTTCAAGGTACAGATCCATTCCGATTGTGCAATAACATTGCGAGACCGTGACGGAGCAGAAATTTTCGTCGATTACTTCCAGGAAATCCGTTACCAATATAAAGGCTGTAGCTGTTTTATTTATGTTCTTTCAAATAAAATGTATTTTGTTTTTTATTCTTAGCAAATAGTTTTCAACACTATTCATTTTAAAAAATGTCAAGTTTTATAAGAGTATTGGTTGAATTTCTTCGGAATTTTACGTGGAATGTGCTAATTCTAAGCAGCGGAAGTCATTCCCTCGTCATAAGCTCGTCGGGGCAATATGTAAAAATACCTATATCGATAAGTGCAAGTAACCAGATTAATATAATATACTCATATTAACAATTAGAAACGAAATCCAAAAACAAAGAAAAATAAAAAATCAAACAAAGTACATATGTTTATATTGTATAAATACATAAATATAGTACTTGTAGCTACCCTGTAGGAGCAGCACAATCTAGTTGATTAAATATCACGTTTTAAAACAGTTGAAATAAACTAGATGTTAGTTAAACTAATTCTTAAAGTAGTTGAAAATATAATTTACTTAGAAAATATTTGTACTTGTACTTGTCTTAGTAGTTGTGGACAACTAGTTTCTTTTCTTAGTATGATTTTAACATTAATATTCTGTCAACTAGTTTGTGCTAGTCCTAGAGGGTATGGTATATATATAATATTATGTACATATACATATATGTACATACTTATGCATATGTGGGCACATACATTCATTTATGGAGAAATAATAATTGGTTGTGTATTTATAAATTATGAGTTTTATGAATGAATGTTAAAATAAGCGTAAAACTATGCCAAAAATGTCCAAGTAATTAAATGACAAAACAAAAGAATGAGTAACAGCAAAATCATTAACAATTTATTATTGTGTTTTTGTTTTGTTTGCTTAGTTTTTTTTTTTTTTTTGTTACTCTGCAGTAGAATGCAGAGGAGCAACAATTGTTCCACTAGCTTCCTTGGTTTCCTTTTCGATTAGAATTTCAGAAAAACTAAATTAAAAATGATCGATTAGAGAGTTAAATGCATTACCGAACCCCTTTTATTTTTTCTCTACAACCATGGAACAATGGACCATGGAAGATGAGCATAGAAACACCAATCCACCAATTTGCCTCACCGTCGTCAGCACCAATTACTAAAATGGAATTGTTTTTCCTCCTTCGTAACAATTCGTAACAATTCTGCTGAGTTGAGTGTACCTTGGTCGACCCATCCATTCTCAATTGATCGAACACTACGGTGCTCATCTTGGCAGTTCGTACGAGCTCGTTTAAACTCTGCCACCCAATATTTTATGGTTGTAAACGAAGGAGCAGACTCCCCAGAGTAGAATCTAGTTCGGCTTTAATATTCGTTGGACTGAGACCTTTCAAATGAAAGTATTGAATTACATAACGGTGACCGATTTTTTTCATGTTTACAAATCCACTGAGGTCGTTAACTTTCGATGGCTCAAAAAAAAAAAAAATACTGAACAACGTGGCACCTAGAAACTTAAATCATATGTTTTATAAGGTTGCCACTTTTCACCAAAGTAATTTTTTTTCAAACTACTGCCGCCATCTATATGTTAGGTCGGGTAGTTTTGGGACCGCCCTCGTACTTATATTTTATGCACAGTATTATCCATCAAAGGCCGCTATTTTTCCCCGCATGTTTCAGGTAGTTGACGAGTTCTTCGGCGAAAGGATTCTCCATTTTTTTCAGCTAACCATGAATCGAGCCAATTTTCGGTTTCCTCGTAAAAAATAAAGTGTTGGTCAAGCTGGCTGGCGAATAGCCATTGATTAGATGGTGATCCGAAGGACCAATGACTGATCAATACGGCAAGTGGGGTAGAACATCCCAGTTCAACGTTTTGAATGTGTTCTTGTCGATTTTTGCAACATATGGCCGAGCATTGTCGTATTGAAAAGTTACTTAGTTTGTTTTTCCTCCAGTGCTTGAATTGGCAAAGGCTTGGTACTATGGACGTTTGGCTTTCTATATTGAACCAGAGGAGTCAAACGATTTTTTATATTTAGGGTTATTGCAATGGATCCCTTTTAGATCATCAGTTAGGATACGATACAGAATCATCATTTTATGTCATTTTAAAGCTGTTCGCACCTTCATGGTCTCTTGGTTTCAAATTTTCAGGTATCCAATGCCTTTAACTTTTTGCAACGATTGTGCGGTCAATTCTCAATAATTTTGGAAATTCATGTTGCATTTGAGACGAGTCTTCATTGAGTAATCCTCACAATTCTTAGTGCTCGAACTTACATGGCTGCCCTAGGGGATCTGGGCTTCCATGTCAAATTCACCATCCATTGACACTCACACCATAGCTTCCAAATACGATAGGTGTCCATTAGTGCCATAGCCGAGATTTTTAAAATAATTTATAAATAAATAAATAAATATGTGGCACTTAAAGCCCCGAAGGGCTCATTGGCCGAGCTTCTCTTCAATTAGTGTTGTGCGTGTTAAATTTTGGACAGTATTAGAAGGGACCTACTTATTTTAGCCGGTTCCGAACGGCAGAACCCTTGCGACATCACTTTTTCTGAGCTTTGTCACAGAGTTCTTTTAGAAGCTTTTTCATGGCAAGTTGTTACTGTCGGAAGAATTGCCAATTGCTTGCCGACAGGTGGGTACCGTTCGAAAGAACGATATTAAATTTGTTATGCATGAGCCGGGGATTGAACCACGACCTACAGATCAGAAGGCCAACACACTAACCACTGAGCCACGGCACTCCACTATAAGTAAGCCGCTATAAATAAGCCATTGTATACTGTCATTATGGCAATACTATTCTTCGCTGAAACAAAACATTATTAAAATCGAAGGTTTCAAAACGATTTACCAAGCTCTAATTCCCTCTTTAATGGTTTTGCTATTTCCGATGACAGAATTAATCAGATATGAAGTTAAATAAAAGCATGCCAAGCACACTGTGTACCCAAACGCGATATAATTTTTTTTTGTTTTTTTTTTTTTGCTTCTTTTTTTTTTAGGCTGATGTCATTGGGCTAAATCGCTTTTATTATTTTCATCTTTTTTAGTTTTAATACGCACTTTTATTGTGTATGTACGCAAAAACTGTTTTCTACAAAAGATGTATGATTATATGTCCGTTTTGTAGGAAGAGCGTATTTTTTACTTCGCAACGGAAGTTTATGTGAATTATTTATATTATACTATAGTATGTACAATATATTAAGTGAGCTTTTGTGTAGATTTCGGATGTGAAAATATTTTCACTACTATTTTATTATTATGTTTTTTTTCTCAATTGGAGAAATATATGCAAGGTTCCTGTTATCGTTTTTTATTTCTTTGCATTAACATTTGTATTGCAGTACCCCAAAGGGCTACCATATTTCTAAGGGCTTTATTGACACATTGAAGTAAACTTAACGAAACGGAAGTGTATTTGCTTGTGTACCCTATGTCCACTCGAAGAGTCAATGCGATGACTATATGAATTAGGTCAAATGAATTAATGTTCTACACTCGAGATTACTCGATGGACTGTTAGTTTTATCCTACGATATGGATATCAAAAGATAGGCATTTTTAATATCTTTTTATGGGTATACAATATTTTATAAATATTTTAATGTTTTTAATGTTATGAAAAAATAAATTTTTCAAAACCGATTTCTTTTTCGAAAAAAAAATCTATTATTAACCCATTCAAAATTATTCATTATTTTGAAGTTAATTACCTTTCCAACGATATATAAAACATAAATTTTTAAACAATTTAAAAAAATGTTTAAACACAGGGTACTCATAATGGTAGACGGAGAGAAAGGAATTAAAGAAAAATAGTATACGGTAGTAAAGGGTTATCCATTTTGCGGTTTCAAAAGTAAATGTAAATAAAACACATATAAAATATTTTTTATCATGATATTTCTTTTTTATTATAAAGTTTGAACGTTGACATTATGTGTGAAATACTACATCATTTAAATGACCACCGCGCGAATTGTTGCAAGCATCGATTCTTTTGAGGTAATTTTCGACCACTTTTTGACACATATTGGGCGGTATCTCAGCCATAACGTGACGAATGTTGGTTTTTAGGTGCTCAAGAGTTAAAGGTTTATCTGCATAAACACGGTCTTTCGCGTAGCCCCACAAAAAAAAGTCAAGCGGTGTCAAATCGCATGATCTTGGTGGCCACTTGATATCGCCACGACGAGAAATTACGCGGCCAGAAAATTTCTCTTGCAATAAAGCTATATTCGCTCGAGTTGTGTGGCATGTGGCACCGTCTTGTTGAAACCACATATTCTCTAAGTCGTATTCTTCAATAGCAGGCAAAAAAAGTCGGTTCGCTCCGAATTGACGGTGACAGTCGTTCCATCGTCGTTTTCGAAGAAGTAAGGTCCAATCACACCTCCGGACCAAAGAGCGCACCAAGCAGTGACTTTTTGTGGATGTAGTGGCCTCTCTTCAATTACTTGAGGATTCTCAGAACCCCAAATACGACAATTTTGTTTGTTAACATACCAACCGAGTGAGAAATGTGCTTCGTCGCTGAAGAAAATTTTGTTCGAAAAATCGCCGTCCACCGCCTGTTGTTCAAGCACCCATTCGACGTATCTACGACGTTGTGAATGGTCAGCTGGCTTCAGTTGTTATGTGAGCTGGATTTTATATGGATGTAGGTGTAGATCCAAATGCAAAATACGCCATAATGTGCCGTAAGACAGTCCTAATTCCTGAGAACGACGAGGAATCGACACATTCGGGTCTTCGGCAACACTTTCACTTACAACAGCGATATTTTCGGTGGTACGAGCGAAACGATGATGCACAGGCCTTACAATATCTGTAACCGATCCAGTCTCTTCATATTTCTTCACAATTTTGCCAATTGCTTGCGTAGTTGGACGATTATGTAAACCATAATCTCCTCTTAAAGCACGATATGTGGCTGTGGCAGAATCACCATTTTTGTAGTAGGTTTTTACAATTTTAATGCGTTGTGCGATAGTTAAGCGATCCATTTTCGCAAATGTCAGATTTTGAACTGAAAAAGAAAGAAATTGTTTTAACAACTCAGTTTGACAGATGTCGAATTCTAGCCCTATACTTTTGAAACCGCGAAATGGATAACCCTTTATAATTCCATAATTTTAGAAAGGCGCAAAAAAGACCAAGGCAAAAATTCTCTTGGTCGCGAAGCTGAAGTCGGACATAGAATTATTTTTTGTTTTTTCTGGCGTCCGGCCAAAAGACGGCTATCAAAAAAGACTTTTATCCTAAAACAGTGTTGGTCTCGAAGATGGTGACGGGTCTATAAGGGTTATGGTCATTCATTTTCTTTTTATCGTAGTGCACGATTAGGTAAGAAGAAGATTAGAGATTAAAAATTACAACAAACTTTAAAGTATGTAAGACCTGATTCTACTCAGCACGGCTTCACTAAAAGCTAGTTTACTAGTTCAAATATAATTCGATTTGACAACTGTTTGCTTTATTAAAAACTACCATACTTAAAATTACCTAGAATTTCAGCACTTCATTCGCTTTAGCGACTAATTTTACATAAGGTTAGGTATATTTTATTTTTGGGCCAAGATTTTGCATATAAGGATCTAAACCTATCGTAAAACATTCTTTTAAATCGGGTTTTTTGGCGTAACGCATTCAGTTTTTGCAATATTGACATTTTGTCCCACTTTGTCTGGTTTTTAGTGTCCTATTTTCATATTCCGCTGACGGAGGGAGGAGCTGAAATACTTTAACATAATGCAGTGACAGCTGTGGGTGCCGTAACTCAGTTGTTAGTGCGTTCGCCTTCTGATTTGTAGGTCGTGGGTTCAATCCACGGCTAAAGCACAGCTTTAATGTCCAAAGGATTTTTTTCGAATGGAACCCACCTGTCGGCAAGCAAATGGCAATTCTTCCGGAAGTAACAATTTGCGATGGAAAAGCTTCAAAAAGAACTTTGTGCCAAAATTTGAATAAAATGAGTAGGTCCCTTCTAATAAAAAAAAATAAATATGTGGCACTTAAAGCCCCGAAGGGCTCATTGGCCGAGCTTCTCTTCCATTACTTAAATTTTGGACATTATTAGAAGCGACCTACATATTTTAGCTAGTTCAGAACGGCAGAACCCATGTGACATCACTTTTTCTGAGCTTTGTCACAGAGTTCTTTTAGAAGCTTCTAATACTATCCAAAAAATTTAACACGCACAACAATAATGGAAGAGAAGCTCGGCCCTTTAGCCCTTCGGCGCTTTAAGTGCCACATATTTATTCATTTTTTTAGGTAATTGAAATGATCAATGAAATTTACAATCTATGTGTATATGTACAAGCATTTTAATTATGCTAAATACGTGAGCAAAAACGTACTTAATTTATTTACATAAATTGCTAATAATCACTAAATAATAATAATTAAATTTCACATTTTACGAAGTAGCCAAATTTAAAATTCACGCGACGTGAAAATGTTTTGACATATACATGTGACTTAATGGTCGATCATTGTCACTTCTATTACGTTCTCTGTTGTGGTTATGCGATAGTTGACCATATTTTTAGGAAAGTGCGCATCAATAGTGTAACAACAACAATAACAACAACGTCAACAGAAATTCTGTTCAATATTTAGGTGTTTGGCATTTTGTTTTCATTTTATTTTCTGTCTGACCATACGACCATGCAGTCTGCTAAAGCAACAGATATGCATTAGGAGGAAGCTGATATACACTAGTAGCGGCAAGCATGAGAACATGCAATCATAGAGCGGTCGAAATAGAAATACCATAGTGTTGTAGCATATGGGGTTAAAAATAAGGCACAAATAAATTGAAAGAAAAATAAAAAATTAATATATGTATAGGTACATACATATATCTAGATACAAACAAGTAAGAATTTTACGACATCGAAAACTAGTGATTTTGTTACGTATAAAAATAGAATTACACCGCAAACGAAAACAAAAAGAAAATATGTACATTCAATTGCCACTATACAACCATTTGGAAATGCCACACTACATGCGCCACTCATCGAATAAACAACATATCGATTATAGTCACATGTTAGTACGAAAAATCATTTAGGTCGCAGTGCTTTAGCTTTTGGGTCAACCATTTCCTTACGATCATAATAATATAGTAACATGACTGCAGAAATTAGTTGCAATATTCACGCATTATAATTAATACCCTGCACATATCAGGTCAGTCCATAAGTTCGTGCGTTTTTCTTAGGTGATTTTAAAATAAATAAAAAAGAAGTTTTCAGTATTTATTAATCAATAATATAATAATAATGTTTTCCTGCACTATTTACAATGTCTTCCCAAAGTTTAGGCAAATTTTTAATTCCCTGCTGAAAAAATTGTTTGTCCTTGGAGCCAAAATACGCGTCGATAACCCAATTTAGTACTTCTTTTGAGGTGTAGTTCTTATTACTTAAATGACACTGAAGTCCGCGGAAAAGGCAATAATCGCAAGGTGCAATATCCGGAGAGTATGGTGGATGCGGCATTAGCTCCCATTCGGTCTCGTTCAGCTTGCCTAAGGGCTGTCTTTCGGTATGCGGTCTTGCGTTGTCGTGGTGAAACAAAACGTCGCGTCTATTAACTAAAGACGGTCGCTTTCTTTCAAGTTATTCATTGAGTTTGGATAGCTGATAGCAATAATTATCAGCTGTGATCGTCTGGTTTGGTTCCAGCAGATCAAAATAAATGATACCGGCCATATCCCACCAACAGGAGGCCATCTCTGGGTGTTGGTTCTGATGTTTCATCTTTATCTAACTACTGACGTTTGTGAACAGGATTATTGTATTTTTCGTCCCCAGTAACAATACGGTTCATTTTCAAGCTGAGAACATACATTCACTCTCTGCTGAAGGTTTGCGACAGAAAGT